>OZ004327.1:1616404-4016404 GCA_963924455.1 Pelagia noctiluca
TTCTTTCTATCATAACCGGTGGCATTTTTAACCTCTTTCTGGCTTCATCTTTAATTGATTTTTCTGCCTTTAAGTACAAGATTAATTTCAAGATTCAACTAGAATAGATTGATATGATAATACACAAATCTGTCAAAGAGTATGAGGACAGAATTAGTCAGCTCTCTGTAATTCCAGGCACAAAGACAAAAGGAATCACAAGGTGGTGGTCACATCGAGAGGAAGGACCAGGGTCACACTGCTCGATTAGTTAACCCATTTAGTGGGCCCTTTGTGCTTTGCACATAAATCCATACCTTGCAAAGATAGTAAGAATATGTGCCTGTCATAACTATCATATCAAAGCCCTAATTAATGAATCAGTCAGTAAAATAGACTTATAATTCAATTCAACCTCGACCTCGCTTTAAATAATATACATCTTAAAACTGCACAAGGATAAACCAGGATGCATTTTATGTACTTAGGCCCTAGAGCTGCAAGTTAGAAATAAGGGAACTCACCTCGAGAATTTCCGCATCAGTCAGCAGTTGATAAGAGGGGACTTCGAGATCTTCTTTCCTTGGACTGAAAACTTTTCCCAGGTCGATATTTCGGTCGACTATTCGTGAAAGTGCTTCTTGAACCTTCGCATCCTGGAAGTTGGTGTCGACATTTCCAGAAAATCTCTCGGAATTAGATTTAAGAATGTTTGCTAGTTTTGATGAGAGGCATCTTGACACAATTCTGTCTTTTTTCAGGTGTTTAATCGGAGTAACAGTTTGACGGAAAAAGCGACATGACTGCAGAACTCCGGCCATGTTTAAAATCTGTCAGTGTGGGGGAAAATGAGGCTGGTAGCCTCGCTTCGAGAATAACCTACAGATTTCATTACTTATGTAAATGATTGATAATAAAGGTTTAAAAGTTTAATAATCTAACTGTTAAATCACGTTGTATATTCTTCAAGTTAAAAAATATTTAGCGTTATTTATGACACTGAGATTAACCAGATTGATTTTCGAGCTTAGTTCCTTATGGTGTAGCGCATTTAGTTCTAAACCTTTGAAACTGTCAAAAAATACAAGACATACAAGGATTTCCTATTTAAAGTGAACTTTTCAAACAGTCATTTCTCAGTCAATATTCAAAATACAGTGGTGATTTTGCATCCATACGATGTCATCTTTGAAGCTTTTTCATATTTAGGTGGCTTTCGTTAACTCAGTCTGTGACGCAGGCTATTCTTTCGATGTTAACTATTATATACTCTTTTATTAGTAGGTATATGTACCAATTAATTAGCTGCAGTTTTGTTTTCCATGATTAACCTCTCATTTTTTTCTCAAATTCCAGATTTATAGAGAATATACAATACTGTATCTACAACGTAATCAATTTTTAAATGTGCTAGACAATAGGGCACTGTACTCAAAAATCGATCTGATTTATCTCAGTGTCCTAGACAGCACTATACCTTATCTAACATAAAGAACATTCTACGTAATCTCACAGTTATAGTAAACTTTTATATCTCTATTATCAACCATGCAAGTAATGAAGTCTGTACGTCTTTCTCGAAGCGAGGCTACCATCACGCACCCAATCCTCTATAGACGATCAGTGTTCAGTGCTTTCTCCCTAAAATTCCCTTTCAACGTGTCAAGAGAAACTTTCCTTTGGCTTTCCTTCCCATTCACCAAATTTCCTTATCCCTTCCCTAAAGTTTCCTTTTAAATTACTTACATTACATTTTTCTCAGGAAACCTTAGGCATGTACTTGAATAGCTTGAAGAATGCGTGGCAAGTCATGTAGCCGCAGTTTTGTGCCCCTATACCCACTTAAATTCAAAAATAAAATTGATGAAATATACCTTAAAACAGCAGTTATTTTTTCTGAGACATTCAGTTAGTATAAGCCAACAAAGGCCATCAAGCATAGATCCCCTTTCAAAATTTACATTTTTGGAGAGGCAAATCAGATTCTTTTGAAATGCAAAATAGGACCAGAATAAAAAGTTACACTTTATAAGCATATATTCATTGATAAAAATTACGAAATGCAAAAGCTTTTCATTTAAAATTGACGTCTTCACATTTTACTTGTATATAGCACTGAAGATGGACATACTCCGAAAAGCTTTTGCATATCGTAATCTTTTTCAATGAATATATGCTTTTAACTCTTAAAAAATGGCAAATTTTTTATTGTTTAAAAGTTATACCTTTTGACGATCAATTCAATGGCAATGGTTTGGTAAATAAAGAAACCGAAGGGCGTGAAATGTAAACATTGAAATGGGTATATTTGTATATTAATCAACAATAGGATAGTACAAAAGCAGATGTCGAGCCAAAAATCACACAAGATTTCAGTTTTGCAATTTTATTAACAAAATTTACGTTTAGCGGAGAAAGTTCTCTTAATGAAAATAAATAAAAAATAAAATACAAACTTTCACACCGAAGAAATATTTTATTCGCAGTGGCGAAATTGATTATTCGTATTTACTAGATCACGACACGAGTAAAAACGAGTAGCAAACGAGTAAGAAACGAGTAGCAAACGAGTAAAAACGAAAAGGTTAGCATAATCGATAGATCCATTTATCAGGGAGGGGATGGAGCATCAAAATTCAAGATTCAATCATTATTGATTCGTATTGTATTTTATTTTGCTGCATTTCATTTAATTGTATTCATCAATTTGAATTCTTTTGAATTTAAACAAAATGAATTTGGAGTCCTTCCAGCCTTCGAGCAACAACTGCCTATTTCCTACTCGTTCCTGTCTGTGTCCTATTTGTTTTTTGTCTGTTTCCTTCTCGTTTCTACACGCTACATGTTTTAGTTACTACGATTCATTATTACATTTGTGTGGTTACAAGTGCAAATTATCAGTTTAAGTTTATCACAATAAGTTACCGATAAATTAGCATTGCGACCAGAATGATAAAAGCTGTGTTTTCTGCAGTCTTGCTCAAGAATATTTCGATTCAAGCCAACTGAATATAAATATATGGAACTGCGCAGGAATGGAGGTGAGCTAAGAAGACATCAAGAATCGAAAAGTCTTGGGCAAGACTATGTTAAGACTATTCTATGGTAGGATCCCGCAAAAAGAATCTACAGCGAAGATTTAAACCCTAATTAGACTTCGTATTCTATTTTATTGAGTTCAATCAAGAATACAATTTGAGTATTATCTCCACAGTTCTTGTGGCTTCCCTCTACAGCGCTGAACAACCTTTATAGTACTGATACTGAGATGGTACCCCCATCCACAACACTGAACAGCCTCCACAGTGCTTATAGTATCCCTATACAGTACTGAACATTCTCGACAGTAATGATGGTATCCCTGTACAACACCGGAAATCTTCCACACTACTGAACACTGTCAACAGTACTGATTTCATACCCCAGTACTTAACATCCTTTAGAGTACTGATACTAATGGTATCCTTCCACAGTACTGATGGTATTCATCCACAGTACTGAACATTTCACTTCATTTCATATTAATCTATTTATACAGGGTAAATACATTCAGTATGCAGGAAACTATTTTACAATGCAAGTACCCTGCTTAAAAACCTATCTTGCTAATTACATTGATTTTAGAAATTTAATGTCTGGTGTATAAGAAAAGAAAAAAGATATATAAAAAGGAAAGTAAACACTGAGGTCGAATGTATGCACGAAAAGTTGATTAAGATAATCGTTGATCTTTCAGAAATGATTTCAATCTTATTTTAAAAGTAGCTAGCGAAGGAGCAGTTTTTCTTTCAACATTCAAGTTGCTCCAATCAGTAACTCCTCGATATGAGAAGCTCCGCTACCCATTTGAGGTTTTGCATAGTGGAATCATAAAGTCAGCGCCTGTAAGGTTCTATTACAAGAAACGGATAATTCATTAAACATCGACTTCAGTGCTTAAAGTACCCCTCTACAGAACTGAACATTCTCCACTGTACAGATGGTATCCCTCTACAGCAATGGAAACCTTCCACAGTACTGAACACCGTCCACAGTACTGACGTTATCGCTCCACAGTTCAGAATATCCTGCAAATTTTTAACATCCTCCACAGATCACCATTCAGCACAGAATCTTAATTGCATTTTGATATTCAAGCCGTATTTGGACTCGGACAAATACACCTCAGATAAAAAACTCAAGACTGAAGGTTCTCAGTTGAGATGATAAGGGTTCTTATATAAAGTTCATTCACTGCTTAGATTCGCTGAGATTCTTTTTAGAGCGTTCCTACTTTTTAAATCACTGCGTGTGAAAATAATAACATGAAACTAATCACTACTTTAGTTTGAAATTTCACGAAGTAAAAATAATAAAATGCTTTAAGCATAACTCAGCACTCCATAATTGTAATTCAATAATAAGATATTAGATTTCTAAAAAATAATTCAATGTTAGATACTGTAGTAGCTCCTTTACGCTTAGAAAAAGGATTTTCTTCGGGAGGAAACACCGTAGGTAAAAAAAGGTTGTCATGCAGCATATGGGCTAATCTGCATGAAGGCCTTGAAATTTCATTTTTTGAAAACGCAGCTGTTTTATGCGTTTCGGCCTTCCACCAACACGTATACGTCGTTTTCAATGAACGAATCCACATCTTTCTAAAAACGGCTTTCAACGTGGAGTTTTTTGAAAGTGACAGTTCAGCGGCTTCGTGTGCACGGATGAAAACGCATCCTTTTGAAAGCGATGACGACGAGTAGCTGCGCACTGGGTAATGCGCATGCTTACCATGTGACTTTACATGCTTACCACGTGATCTTTATGAAAGGTTGCGTTTTTAGTGCGTTCGTGTGGACGCAGTTATTTTTGAAAACGATGTCAGGTCTTGAAGCAAATCTTTTTCAAAACTCACAAAAACAACTGCATTTTTTCTGCGTTTCAAAAAGATCCGGCTACGTGTGGACAAGGCCTTAATAGTAAAATAGTACATCTGTTGGCAAAAAGCAGTATTTTACGATAAAATCTGCCTTAAAATTTGTTTATTGGAATCAATTAAGTTTGATATAATTGGTTTTCTTTCGGTCATCAAATTCAGATGGTTTGAAATTTGTGTATCTTTGACCAAAATTCTGATATCAAGAGCAGGAAACCGAGTTTGACACCTTCAAACATTGTCCGTACCCTTAACATGGAAATGCAACAAAAAGCTTCCCAGCCGTCTAACTAAATCAATTAACTATGAAAACAAGAACAGCATCATATTCAATCGAGTGATAACCAAAGTGACGGCCTAACGAAAATTCATGAAAATATTTATGCTGCAGTCTGAAGGACCTGCCTGTTTTTATGGGTTCATTCTGCTTATACTGCAGTCTGTAGTCTCGGTAGCTATGCGTTGCTAAGGGACAGATACCTATCATGCATTGCGCGAAATGAGATCCATCCTCTACGGAATCTCTTATTTGAGACGATCTTTGTTGTGTTCGAGAACGATGAAGAAACAATATGCAACGAAATTCTAACAGTTACAAACGATTTTGTATAAGTATAAATCGATCAAGTCTCCATAAAATCGTTTCAACTTTGATTATACAACAATTTGTTAAACAAAGTCGCAACGATAATTTGGCATACTCACATGAACATAGGGCCTATCCGATATTATCGCTATTTCGTTTTCTCTTTCTTTATCCTATCCAGTATTGTGCGATGATTTGCGTTATAGACGGGGGTGCAATCATTTGAGCCTAGACGGGGGTATCCATCCTCATTTCATCGCTATACACAAATAACACCCTAGCAGCATCCCTCCTTTCCATTGCGAGAAAAACATTATGTAAGAAGTCAATGGTTGCATTTGGCTGGGCAGCAATATATGAAGTGAGCACACGCTCTGTGTAGTTAGCCCTCTCCAGCTTGAAATTCCCGATGTCGTTTGGGGTGAAATTGAGCCTGCCTGCTAGACTCTCCCAGTCCCGGCCGGACAAGACCGGGTTTAACAGCTTACCGATGCTCTCAAAGATGACTCCGGGGAGATCTGAAAGTTTTATGTTCGGATCTGGAAGAAAAGATTAATTATATACATTTCCCATCATCATCGCTATCAATATTCAGACGATCACCATGATCAGACGAAAGAAAACCAGAAAAAGAAAACAATGGAAATAGAAAGACACAAAAAATTGAAATATTTGAGAAAATTTGCATTAAAAAATATAAACACCCCTACAAGATTACTTCAATGCACGGGTAAAGAATGGCGGATTCTCTCAATTTATAAAATAGGATTAGTTCCAGCAAAGCTGATTTTCTGGAATTAGCCTTCATTTCCACTTTTTAAGATTCTAAGCTCAAGTAAATAAATTGATGTTTGACATGCTAACCTGCAAGGAGCAAGATGCCTTATTTCCAGCAGAGGAACAGAGCTCCTATTGTAACATCCAAAGTATTGTGGGGTGAGTTGTTCCGTACACTTTGGTCACACACCCAGTTGTTACCCTTGCCCATCAAAACTTAACCTCAGTTTCACTTAACCGCCCGCTAAAACCTCTCGGCCAATCATTCCTCTTGTTCCACTCCTTATAGTTATCATAAAATTTGAAAATGTGAACTCACTTCTAAGCCCTTTATTGGATGGCCTCTCTGACCCACTGTTGCTGATTAAACTGCCTGGAATCAAAATAAGCAAAAAATCAATACATCTAATAATTAGATAATCATAACACAATTTAATCTAAGTTGGAGACTTTTTGTTGAAATTAACTCATGAGCAGTAGAAATCAGCATATAGGTAAGGAGATATATTTTTCAGCTTTAGCCTAAAAGATTCTTGTATAATGGGCATTTTACCTGTCAACTGAAATTAGGAGTGTTATTTTATATGCTGTTTTAAAGTCACTTTTAGTGATTTCTAATATACATATTCTCAAGCTTGACTTTTGATTACATAAACTATATTTTTTTCTATGGTAAATCTTTTAGAAAGTTTTCATTCTAGCTTTGATTATTGTAAATAAGTTTTTATTTTGGGAAATATATAAACATACATACATGATGTAAATTCATAAGGCATGGTCTCACCCAGGAAAGTATTTTTCATCAAAGCAGGCTAACAAAATTCTCATAAGCCAGCACAAGGTCAGGAGCCCGGGTTTTACCCATCAAAGGCAAGCAGGCTTATCGCTGTCCTAAACCAGGCAATAGGTTTATCAGTTAAGCAGCATCAAAGTGTATCCATCTCCAGACTTGTCCATAGTGAGGCATAAATTTGTGTTTCGGACTAAATCCTTCTTCAGAGCCATGTTATATCAATATCAATTCACAATGCCTGGTCTATAATGATAAGAATGCTAAAAAGGCCTGCAATAGCCGGCTCTGTTAAAGTATAAAGGATAGCTCAGCGGTGAATGAGAAAATGCTTACTTTGAATGGAGTCGGTGTCGTTCTTGAACCTGCGCATTCGTGGATCTTCCAAACTTGAAAATGAGGATCCTGAACAAATAATCAAAATGCACCATTAAGAGCATTGATATCGTGAAAAGCTGGCACAGGCCAAATTAAAAACAAATCCTTTGTCTGCGACAACTTTGACACCAACACCAAAAGAAGGTGAATGGCATTGAAAGATGTTTACGGTCAATTGAGAATCGGCAATTCAGATATGTTAGTGACATAATTGGAGCAGATGAGCTGGAAAAATTCATTCAATTTATATGGCAAAAATCAAAAGAGGCGATAGCATGATAACATCAAACGGTAGCTGGAATGGCACATCTTTGTGGGTCACAGCAACTAAGCAACTGAGTGACCCAGGACACAGATTAGTAATCAACCATTGTTAATTGGTAATAATGCAATATTAGATTAACAATTGTATGGTGTTGGGGAAAATCAAAAGCATAGCAAGACATAATGACTACTAATGCCAATTTCACCAGTTTCCCTAGCCATCCTGCTTACCGATCAAAAGTTTAATTAGTGTGCCAAATTTAGTCTTGCTTAAAAAATATTTGAAAAATGAGCCTTTCCGACCTGATCTCAAAGAAGAAGAACAATGCTATTGGGAGCTAGAAGAAATAGCGAGCTTACCTTGTAAAGGGTCTGAAGCTAGACTGGCATCCCGGCCCCCAGCATTCCTCGATAAGGGTGCAGGTTCGTTGTTGCGGCAGTACACCCGTCGAC
Source organism: Pelagia noctiluca (assembly GCA_963924455.1). Classification (NCBI taxonomy): domain Eukaryota; kingdom Metazoa; phylum Cnidaria; class Scyphozoa; order Semaeostomeae; family Pelagiidae; genus Pelagia; species Pelagia noctiluca. The sequence goes on from OZ004327.1 coordinate 1,624,547, forward strand.
ACACAAACACCAACGCAATAAGGACAATAAAGGAAAAGATGGAAATAATGATTATGATGAATACTAGGGTCCTTGTTTCCCTGTGGTGCTTTCCAGTCGGTTTGCCATTGGTATCTGAAACGAAATAATCATGATTACTCAAAAGAGGAATGATCACCAAATCATCCACCATATTATCACACCGAATTATCATTTGATCAGCATATTATCACACCGAATTATCACATGATCACCATATTATCACACCCAATGGTCATTTGATCACCATATTATCACTTAATTCAATCACCACCGAGTTCCCACAGGCAGAAGGTCCCAAAACACCTCATTCACAGACGTTTTTCCGATTTCCGCAAACGTAACTTCAAAGAGATTTTTAAAAAAAATGGAGTTGATATGCCTGTTAGGAATCCCCATGTAAGAAATGAAAGAAATATAGAGGAATCGAAAAATGCAAATTTTATTCTGATGTCTTTTACACAGAGTTGATGTACTGAGACGGTCCATGGTTCATCTTGATCACCACCTTCAGCATTTTCGGCCTAAGTTCCTCTCCACTTCAAACCCCTTTTTAAATGAAGATCAATTTCTCCCCTGCAATTCTTCTCTATCAAAGTCTGAATTGTTAAAAATATCATGAATATTTCTCCCTAACTGTTCAGTATATAATCTAGTTTCAACGCGCATCTGTAAAACATCAGAATCGTCTGATTCCTCCAACGAAGAATAATTGCCATGCTTGCATGAAAACAAGATTGTTGCGTGTTTCCACCAGAAATTCAACGGTCAAAATCTCAAAACATTTGACACACAATAAAAGAATCAAATTATCATTCTTTGTTTTATCGTCTATCATCTCATGTATAACAAAGGTATCTATGATAATGACATGGTTGAGTAAATCTCCTTTAAAGTTACGTAATCAAAAAACGCCCAAAGCCTCTACAGCGGCTCATGGCGTTTTAAGGACTTTTGAGGCAAAGCCACTAAAGGAGCTCATGATGGTGAAAGAGTTAAAGACTTAAATATTTACACAGTCAGACTACTGCTAATAATGTCTTTTACCTCTATTATATCTCCCCTCTTATAGACCTGTTAAAAAAGCAGCATTTTTATAAGACCCCTGTGGAGATAACCAATGAGCAAAATACCCAATGTGCTCATGGCTTCCCTTCATAGTTCTGCTGGTATCCCTTTACAGTACAGACACTATTCTCCACAGCACTGAACATCCTTCAGAGTATTGATGGTATCCTCAAGAGTCTTGAACATCCTCCACAGCACTCAACAGATATTTTCCAAGGTGTGAATAAGTAAATTTCTTAAGAACAAGTATTTTTCTAGGTGTTTTTTTTAACCTCAACACTTAAAATAGAAGCAAACGATTTGTAATCTTTAACAACTACACATGTCAAAGAGCAACTATATGCAATAGTCTCTATTCAAATACCTTTAGGAATGGCTTGACAAACAGTGTTGCTTGTTTCATTGCAAGCAGATTTCACATGTGCCAGTTTAGCACATCTGGTGCAACGGATACAGGACCTGCCAATTCTAGTACGCGCTGAGTAAGTGACACCCTGGAAATTAAACCACATGATGTCAGATTTCACAAGATAGCGTCGCAAGTTGGACTTTTACAGAGAAAATTTTTGAAATCTAAAAATACCAAAAATCCATAAGAAATATAACCATAATCCTAAAATTAAAACAGGTAGAGGAGTCATCAACAATAGATATACTATCCATACTCTTTTTACTTGCTTGGTGAAATGATTGTGAAATTCTTGATGTATGCATTTGATACACAACTAATTTAATTGTTACTCAGAGTTTCATGCTATTAAAGAAACCGCCACCACATATCTTTTAGATATTTTTGGCTTGGGAAAGATGAGAGATATTCCTCATCTTTTCAACCTTTTGTTTATACCAAATCTTTAATACGCCCTCAAAAACACTTTTCTCCATAATAAAGTCTCAGAACGATCAATTTCATGAAAAAAAAATATTTTAGGCCACGGAAAATGTATCTTTTTAACAAGCTCGTAAACGTTAAAAGTTAATATGCAAATAAACAAAATAAAACATGCATCAAGCTTCAAAATTTCTTTTGATTAGATTTCTTGAAGTTATTCATAGAAAATTTGAAACCTGCATAATGCTATCTGCTAGATTATGAATCTGGCCGTTAATGGCATGATGATAAAAATCCTGTTCCAAATTTCTTTCTTCTTCCTCGTCTTGTTAAACATTTTATTTATAACGTATTTCAAATTTTTTGGTAAATTTCAAATTTCAAGCGAAAGAGTCTACAAATCTTTTTCCCTTGTTGTAGCAATGTCGCAAAAAATCTTGAATCAGTTCTAAAAATTTTTGGAGTAGAAGGTAGACTCCCTCCTTAATCTTCAAAAGATAAATAAATAGCCAGCAATTTAATCAATGCATTTCAGGAAACAAATAACTTTAATAATGAAAAATCCTTACCCTCTCGCATTTCTTGCACCGCGTGTTTTCATACGGACCGCAAAGACATTCAACCCCAAATCCTTCAGGACATTCTGAGCAGGCTTTGCAGCCCTGTATGTGGAAATTGAAAAAATATCCACGCGGGCAGTGATCTTCTGGAGTAATCGTAATGTTGGCGTAAGAACAATTCTTACTCAGGTCCACCTGGAAATAAAATATACAAATTATCAGTGAAAAATATAATTAGTGACAAAATTTATATTTTTCAAGGTTAAGGAAATTAAGGTTTTGGATCATGCGGATTGACCAAATTAATCTTTGTTTTATCAACAATTGAGATTTTTCAATCAAAAGTGTAAAGGAGTTGATGGTGAAACAAAAACCATCTCATCGAACAGAATGAATTGCCTCCCATCAGCAGTTAATCAGGGACTCTGGAGTAACATAAGGGAAGGGGGCAGCTTTTTTATCGGCCGATGTAAAATGCAGGCGAGCATAGCAAGCTGAAAACTTACTGGTTTACTTTTCTTGGAAAATTGTTCTCAACAACACCCTATAGATTGGCTTGTTATAACAAATGCTAACAATGTCATTTTATGAATTTTTGTGTTATTATTTCCATTGCATGATATTTAAGGTTTTGAAAGCAATATATCATTCTTCATGTAAAGGGCACTTTTGCCTCCTCCCCCCTCTAAGCAAAGAAGAGAAGATTGGCGAAGGAGAGAAAGCCTCTTTGTAGTCTATTTACTTCTATCATGATGTGAAAGAGGGCTCATATATACCTGGCCAGTCTGCATTTTTTGACAATTGCATGGCACATGTTAATGCCAGATTTTACAGAGACCTCTAAACTGAACGCATTCTATATCAGGTAGCAAAAGCAGGCCTCCAACAGCTGAGTTATGGATGTGGAACATGTTGCCTTCACTCCCTTTGTTTTCACAACAAATAGAGCCATAGGTGAAGAATGTACCAGGTTTCACAAACTTTTGGCATCCAAATCAGCAAGGAAAAATAAGGTGGTTGTATAATGTTTAAGGACAATTTTCCTTCTCCATTCTAAGGTCGGCTTTGCTCTGCTTTAGGGGAACCAGGACACCAGGCCAGTCAACATGGACAGGAATTTTATTTGGCAGTAAGTAAGATATTTTTTAAAATTTTTCAAAATTTTTACATTTTTAGCAAATTTCTTTTATATAAATATATCCTATTAGGGTTATTACCCTATTAGATTTTATTACATGAGATGATTGAAATGAATTCTTTCCGTTCAACTGATCAACTGTAATAAGCTTTAAAACATGTTATGGCTAGAAAGGAATAAAAAGATTAGAAAGGGTGCAATTAGTAAGAAATCCACTCATTAGGAAGGGGATAGATTAATTTCTTCCAGCGACCACTGCCTTCTTCCTACTGGTTTTTACTCATTTCCTACTAAGTGGATGTGGATTGGTCGCAACTTTAAATCAGCACAAGTGTGTTCTTATCCCACAGTATATACTTATTTGTTTATGACATTGACTCTAGAAGGAGACCTCTAAACTGAAAGTATAGCAGATTGGGCAGAAAAAGAGAAAAAGCAGGCATCCAACAGAATAGTAATGGAAGTGGTGAAATTTTTTCATGACAATGACTCTTTAGTGGAGAAGCTTTAATTAATCTATTGGAGATGAGACATAAACACCAGTTCAGGTTTTTTAAGAAAATGTAGGCATCAAAACAAGCTTATAATGGGGAACAGAGATTAGTTGTTACTTTAGAATGATCGTTGTGGTAAGCTGTTTGATGTGCACAATTCTATTGGATGTCTTATTGGTACAATTTTTTGTCGCAATTTTTATCTTTCACTTGCCGCTTGGAACAGCATCCCTCCCATCAATCATTCATGTCTCGCACATGTACATTCTATTGGTATTCAGTTGGTCCTATTCCATTTGTTGCCCATTCTTTAAAGAAGTATTTTAAGTCTTGGTTTAACAAATTATGAAAGTAAGTGTAGTTCATCAGTGTCTGATCCATAAGGAAGGTGATAGTGTGGGTTTTCTTGGTGAAAGAATGTTTGAAGTCAAGATGATTAGTGGGAGGGAGGCAGTCCCTAGTACTGTTTCTATCTTTTCTTTCCATCAAATTCAAATTCAAATTCATTTCAAAATTCAAATTCAAATTCATATAATTCAGCAACAAATTTTAAAGTTAATATACAGATACTACATGGTATATTACTTATTATACAAAAACGGTGACATTACAAATATTAGTTGCTTAGGACGCTAAGAGAACCGAAACGGTTTTCGAGCTTGGCACCCTATTACAGTTTAACACAACAAGGTAGTAAAATACATTTTGATCTGAATACAGCGTATAATAAAAATTTCAACAATGGAGAGCAATAATTGTTTTTCTAATTTGTACTATAGTATTGAACTTGAAAAGTTTTTTTTTAGAATAAAAAAAAATAAAAATATTTAAAACAAAAACGAAACAAAAATAAAGGTAAATAAGAAGATTCACGATAATAATAATAATAGAAATTAGGAGGGGGAGAGGGACATGGAGGGGGGGCTTTTGTTTATTATTTCTTTTGGTAATATCTTAAGAATTCTCTTTATAATTGTGCAATAACCAGTTTTTGAAGTGCTTACAAAACATACTTTTGCTTTTTTTTCTCTTATGTGGAGAGGTATATTATTCCAGATTTTTATGCCATTATATGTGAAGAACCGTTTTTTGTAGTTCTTCACATATAATGGCATAAAAATCTGGAATAATATACCTCTCCACATCAATTATACCTCTCCACCTCTCCACATCAATATACCTCTCCACATCAATTGTTATTCTTATACACCAGATGATTGTGGAAACATGAATCTACGAGTGATACAGTTCTTACAGTGTGGATTGCCTTATTTTGTGGCCTTACTGATGTAAAGTAAGCAGTAGCTGGGAAATTGCATAGATTTGCTCTCATTTAAATCTGGAAACTTTAAATGTAGGTTACCCTTCTTCAAATGTTGTCCACAGTTGACGGTATGACCAGAAGTGAGGAGACCTGCTTCGCCAAAACATAACTTTTTGTTTTTATTTATTTCACAAATAATCAATACTAAGAAAATACCGTATCTCATTCAAAATGAACTGAAAGCATATGTTTTTACTCTAGGATGATAACGATAACGTACTGACTATCACAACGCCTTGCAGGGCGAGTCCAGACATGAATCGCGATGATGTCACACTGTCAGCAAATCTGGCCTAAATTCCGCAGCATGTGTGTCGATGACATTCGGAAAATCGACGCAGGCAACGGCTCGCATGGTGGTGAAATGTGATGAGAATGAAACACGCAAAATGAGGAATAATTACTTACTTTGGATATCAATGCCATGATGGCTGGTGCTAATATTAAGAAGTGCAACATTGTCCAATTTCAGCGACGTTGTAATTTCGGAAACAGCAGCTTCAGACTCCGGTTACGATTTATTGAATTGAATTGAATGCGATTTAATGAGTTACTTTCAGTGAAAGAATCATACTCACATTCGGAAAGAGATATTTGATCGTATTCAAATTTAGAATGATATTCAAATCAAGTCAAATCCATTTAAATGAACTAGGTAATGTTTTAATCAATACAGCGCAACAAGAAAGCATCACCCACGTACTTAGCAATTAAAATTAATCATATATCATTGTACGTATCTTATCGTGTGGTTGAGTGAATCTCCAAAAATGTCAAGTTTTAAATACATTCACAAGAAATTAATTCGAAACTATATCAATTGATCAAACCCAAACCTTAGAAATAAAGCCCAAAATATTAACCATATGTACAGGACGGCCAACAGGGGGGATCACCGGGGCAATTACCCTGGGGCCTGGGTCCTGCGAGGGGCCCAGAAAACTGAAACTTAGAGTTTTCCATCAAAAGTCGTTTGGATATCACAGAGCTAGGCTGGTTACATGGGCTGGAGGGAATTAAATATTCTTTCTGTCCGTTACACATCGCAATAATATGATATTTGGTTGGAACATGGTAAACATAAAGCTACTCGCTCAATAAAAGTTAATACAGAAGTTCTGGTTATACTCTAAATTAACTAGGGGACAATTCTTACGACGGAAGTGGCTTTTCTAAGCTGTTTATTTCACTCGAAACTATTTTGTCTGAAAAAGGCCTAAATTTTTGGCTTCACAATTTGTGAAATCAAAGAAACCAACTCCTGTCATGATGGAACCTGAAACTCCTGCTATAGACATCAATTACGAAGAAAGAGGAGAACCTGTGAAAAGTGGGGAAATATCCCATTCAGACGAAGTAGCAGATTTGATAGCAGAATTATGTGTTTATGCCAAAACAGAAAATGTCAAGAAGTCGCTCAGATGTTACAAATATGGCAAAAGTATTTCTCAAATAAAAAAAGACCTTAATGGTAGTGGTAACAAACAAGATATTATTGAGACTGCAAATTATCTCAGAATCAGTGAATGTGAAAATGAAAACAAATCAGATATTATCCATAAAATTGTATGTCGTATTCAAAATCTTCTCCCAGATGACTGCACCATCTGCAGCACTCGTTACAGAGTTGATAACAATGTCACGCCCCTTCTAGCCTGTGCGATCTGTGGTCAAGGTGCCCATGATCAATGCTGGATGCAGATGTACAGAGCATTGGTGCAAGAGCCGGTACATGATATCACACCTGAAATGCTTAGAAATCATCTTAATCCATTCAAAGCTCAAAGTCTGTTTTACCTATGCAAGCCTTGTGAAATTGCGACCATACCTCAATCAAAATCATCAAACCGCAAAGCCTCAATTCCTGAATGTGGTAGAAGCACTGTTAGTGTTCATCAAAACCAACAACCACAAATGATTCAACAGAAGCAAGAAGAGACAAAAAAGGCTGCTAAAACAGAAAACACTGCTACAGAAAACACTGCTACAGCTTCAGTAATTCCAAAAGAAGACACACAGAATGAAAATCAGTGAAATGTGCAAGATTCTTCGGCTCAAATGAAACCTGTATGCAAGTATTACAGAAAAGGGAAATGCCAATTCGGTATTACAGGGAAAGGATGTGAGTATGGTCATCCAAAGATTTGCAAAGTCTTAATGAAACATGGAAATGGTGAAGAAAAGGGTTGCAGGCTTGGTAAACGTTGCAAGGATTTCCATCCTTTTATGTGTACCAAATCTTTGAGGAAAAAGGAATGTTATGATGATTCTTGCTCAAACTATCATATCAAAGGAACAAAAAGGAAAAAGGAAATTACTCAAAACACACAAAGTATCAACAACCAAAAATGTGGACAAAAAGACACCCAAGACACCCAAAACAACAAAACTCATCAAGCAATTGCTTTTCAATTAGCCGAAACAAACAAAGGTGATAACAATACTAGCATAACAACAACCTCAACAAATGGTGAACTGTCTTTTTTAGAGGCACTCCGCCAATTGAAGGCGGAGATTTTCAAAATCAAGACAGAAATTTCACAAATATCTGTCCAACAACAATCACAACCTACAGTCTGGAATCCCAATCAGCCTCAAATGTATCAAGTGCCACAAACCCAACATCCAATGATGGCACCATATCACATTATTCAACATCCAAGGATGGCAACAAATGACATGATTCAACAGCCAATGATGGCAACAAATCAAATGATTCAACCATACCAGAGTCAATTTCAACATCCAGCACTCCTCAGAAGCTGCTAAGCTCATATATGTATCTGAACATTCAGGGGCTAGCTCCACAGACAGTGCAGTCAAAAGTTCCTTATCTGAATGATCTCAGTAAAACTAGGCCACTATTCATTGGACTTAGTGAGACCTGGTTGAATGATAATTATATCCAAGCAGAGCTAGATATTTCTGGTTATACGCTACATCGTAGTGATTCTTGTAGGAAAAAGGCTAAACGAGGCCGACAAGCAGGAGGTGTTGCCTTTTATATAAGAGATGACATATCCAGTTCATTTGAACTTATAGTCGAACATAACACTTCTCAGATTCAGATGCTAGGACTGCACTCTGTATCAAAAAACCTGTGTATTATAGTTATATACAGACAACCAGATGATAGATCTCATGGTCATCCATCAACACCACAAGACTTCAAAACTTGCTTAGATAAGCTTAAATTAGCATTACATCAACTGAATAATCAACATACAAACATAATTTTTGGTGGTGATTTCAATCTACCACACATTGATTGGCAAACAGGGTGTTGCAAACCTGCTTGCCCAAGTGATGAGAAACTCATGTTTCAATATCTTGATGAACTATCCAATGAAATGTTTCTTCATCAAGTTGTAAATAGCTCAACTCACAAGGATGGAAATATACTCGATCTATTGTTTACAAACAATCAAGACAGCATTCATGATATCCTTATCGCACCTACCATCAATTCGATTTCGCACCACTCCCGTATAGAAATCTTAACTGAAATAGATGTACCTTTACAAGCAGAAAGTTCATTACCACCTCTTACCTCATTCAGAGCACTTAACTTCTTTGAAGAGAGTATTGATTGGAATGAACTTACAGAGTACCTATTGAATGTTGATTGGAAAAATGAATTGAGAAAATGTGATGAAAGTGAAATGCTTAACTGTTTCTATTCAATCTGTCTTGAAGCAGCCAAAAGATTTGTTCCATCAAAATCAATATCAAAAATCTCTGGGAACAAAACAATGCGTTTCAGAACAAAGCTCTTAAGACGCCGTCGTAGAATCAACAAAAGGTTAGTCAAAAGTCAATCTCAGAAAAAGATGGACAATCTGATCAAAGAACTCATATCTATAGAGAAAACTCTGCAAAAATCGTATGAAAAGGAAGAAGACTATGCAGAGAAGAAGGCCCTTGACGCTATTAGGGTAAATCCTAAATTTTTTTTCTCCTATGTGAAAAAGAAATCAAAAACAAAAACAAAAATTGGTCCAATACATAATGGCCAATCATTGACAAACGATAGCAAAGAAATGGCAGAACTCCTCTCCTCACAATATAAAAAGGTTTTTAGTACTCCTAAACCGTATGCTAGCAGTACTCCAAAAGCACGGACTAATATCACCGAACTCGAATTCACATCAGAAGACATCAAAGCGGCTATTGATAAAATAGACAACTCATCTGCGGCTGGTCCAGATGGATTTCCAGCAATATTTCTTAAAAAATGCAAAGAGTCTTTGTCAAATCCACTCTGCCTCTTTTGGAATCAATGTTTGCAAAACAATGTAATACCAAAAGTTTTGAAACATGCCATAATCACGCCACTACACAAGGGTGGTTCTCGCTCTGTTCCAACTAACTACCGACCTGTTGCATTGACGTCACACCTTATAAAAATATTTGAAAAGGTAGTAAGAAAACACATGACATTCTATCTTGAAGAAAACCATCTTTTCAATGATAACCAACATGGCTTTCGTGCTGGCAGATCTTGTCTAAGCCAACTTCTGGAGCACTACGATTCCATTCTGAGCCATATGCTTAATGGCGACAATGTTGATGTTATTTATTTGGACTTTGCCAAAGCCTTCGACAAGGTAGACTTCCGTATTGCCCTCTCAAAGGCACAGAGACTTGGTATACGAGGAAACACAATTAACTTCCTTCGTGCTTTCCTAACTGATCGTACCCAGTCTGTGGTGGTGAATGGTATATCTTCTGATCCATGCCCTGTCCTTTCTGGAGTTCCACAGGGTAGTGTACTCGGCCCTCTAATATTTTTGATCCACATTATGGACATTGATCGAGGTCTAGATAAAAGTATAGCCAGATCATTCGCTGATGACACCCGTTGTACCAGAAATGTAAGAAATGCAATCGATGTCAGCAACCATCAAATTGAAATCAACACAATCTATGAATGGACCTCAGAATCAAACATGGAGGTAAACGACACCAAATTTGAAGTCCTGCGTTACGGTGATGATCACACACTAAAAAAATCAACTTCATACACGACTCCAAATGGTCACGTTATCCTTCAAAAAAACAACCTTCGAGATCTTGGTGTAACAATGACGGATGACTGCTCTTTCGATATACACATCACCAAGTCAATAGAAAAGTGTAAGAAAATGATGTCATGGGTACTTCGTACCTTCAAGACTCGTAAAAAAGAGCACATGCTTCTCCTTTGGAAAATGTATCTTGTTCCCCAAATTGAGTACTGCAGCGTATTATGGTCTCCATCCAAAAAAAGCCTAATTCAGAAGCTTGATGCACTGCAATGGTCATTTTTAAGAAAGATAAAACTTAATGAAAAGTTGGACTACTGGGAAACTCTTAAGAAATTACGAGTATATTCTCCCCAGCGTCGACGCGAACGTTATCGTATACTCTATGTCTGGAAAATTCTTGAGGGGCTTGTCCCCAACGTTAACTCTGAAATCGCTTCATACAATCATATTCGACACGGAAGGAAGTGTGAAATCAAAAGAATCGTTGGAAAGAACAAAGTTTGCACATTGATGGAACAGAGTTTCAGCATCCAAGGCCCTAAGCTGTTCAACTTATTACCCAAACACCTCAGGGACTTGAAAGGGGTATCACTGGATATTTTCAAGAAAGGCTTAGACAGTTTCTTATCTCAGATACCTGATGAGCCACAACTAGCTGGTTACACGGCGATTAGGAAAACCGACAGTAACTCTTTAGTTGACATGATAAAAATTGTATCATTTTCAAGGGATAGACATCCTAGTGTCAATCCTTAAGATAATTTATCTTTAAATCTTGTGATAATAATAATAATAATAATAATACATCTCTAGAGATATTTCAATTCATTTAATTAGCCAACCATTCCTCCATTGGCCTCTTGCACAAAATCGTTAGATTCAAGCTTGGCAATTTATTCCCCACGTATGCATGCACTACCCTCATCATATTTTGCAGATTGCTAGTCACAATCACTAGTAGAACGTGCTTTCAGAAAGTTATAGCTCATCCAAAACTTTATGCACATTCCCATTCCATACAGCAACATAAAAAGATCGACTTGGTTATTCTAAGGATCAAGTGTGAACTCACTCGAGAAAATACAATTCAGTGATATACTTAATACGTTTAAACTAAAAAGGGCAAGGAAAGTGAATCTATCGAAATAATTGTCTCGAAAGTTCATTTATCAAGATTTGCAAAAAATTGTCTTCTGTGTATAGAATAATGCGTCATTTCACTAAAAAGTTGCAGTCGTTTTAGTGAAAGGACAGAATCGTGAGTCCAACATATATATCTAGAAGGGGAACTTAAAGGATTCATAGCCATTTTGCCACCTTAAAAATGGTAAAATCTCAGAAACTTCCGGGGGCTCTAAGCGCCCCCAGACCCTCAGCTGTATTTAGTAATGACCTTCGATAAAGACCCTATACCAACCAACCAAAAAGACACAGGACCGTATCGAATAATTACCCCAGGGCCAGGCCTCGCTCTCGGTGACCCTGACCTCATGTATTGAATGCTCTAAGATATTAATTTTCCCAGATAATTTAACTTGGAAATGGAAGCTAATCATGAATGATTTACTATACCCCTCTCTTCACGCTCTTGTAACCAAGTTATTTGAAAATGAAAGTTATTACAAGCTCAGTTCATTTTCTTTGGTGTATTTGCATGACATTTCTTTAAAAGATCCTTCATAGAAACTTACTCCTTTACTTCATGATCAAGCCCAGCTTAAGCTTCAAAGATGCACCCACTTGTAAGGATTTTTAACAATATTCGAAAGGAGGCTTACGTTCTTGTAAAATATTGAAATTGCAATTCGTGTAAAAAATGATGGAAACATTTTTAATGGGATGCATAGGCGTTGCCAGCGTTTTAAGCTGGTTTGAGGGGCGTGGCTCCGAGAAATTTTCCAGGGGCTCGGCCCCTGGCCACCAATGAATCTTTGCTGGATTGCCCCTTCCAAACTATAATGCTGGATCGGCCCCTGTTTTTTTTATTTACCACAGAGCTCACTTTGAATATAGTTATTCCAGAACAGGAGCAGTTGCTCCGTTCAAAGCTCAAATGCGTCTATTTTGTCCTGTTTTGTTCTACCCTTTTTTCTTCTTTCTTTTTTGTTCTTTTTTTTATATCAATTCTTCTGTTTAAGTTTATATTCTTCGATTTCTCTCATATACCTTGCTGCTTCAAGTAAAGCCTTTTTGTTTTCTTCATTGTACAGGTCTAATACTTTAGCTTTTCCTGTATTCCGTAAATTCCAACAAATGCTCAGTTGTCTCTTCGCATTTACAGCATTTTTGCATTTTAACTCTTTAAAAGATCCTTTGTAATTGCATTTTGCTCTCACCATATGTAATCTTATCCTTAAAATTTGTTTGCAATTAGATATCTTTGTTTCTGTAAAATAGTTCTTTCGCTTAAAATCTCTAATCCATCTCATTTTTGTTTTCTTTTCTTGTTTTTCTTTCAGCTGTTTTCTTATCCATTCCATGATTCTTTTCTTTATTCCTCGTTTCCAAATTAGTTTCTTTATTCCAATAACATACTGTTGTTCTATATCAATATCTTAAATATATGCTTCTCTTCTTAAACTTTTTTTTTTTTTAATATATCAATTGATGAAATTTAGCAAGAACTTACAAACACATCTAACGCTACAATGACGATACCCTGGGAAGCAAAAGTTCATGACTATCCCAGGGCCATTACACTAAATGATTGAAAAACATCTAAATTCTAATTTCAACATTTTTTTGTAAACAATTAAAACAAAATTTTACATGGAAATTCGAAAAAAAGGAACCAATAAAAAGAAAATTAAAATAAAAGGAATTTGTGGTTGTGTGGCGCGTATCAAGAGAACAAGAAATACGAATTACTTTGTTAATCAAAACGACCTGATCTATGAATAAAATGTAGAGTTAGTTCAAGTATCTTTTTATTAATAATATCAGGGAATCTTTCATCTCCATATATTAAAAGTTTTGTAAGATCATTATTAGGGAGGCTGTTTACATCAATTAACGGTCGTACTACTTCTGAAACTCCAGCGAGAAGATCCTTTCGTTGGGTGTCAAACGAGTGGCAAAACAACAGGTAGTGTTTTGTGTTTTCAATGCCATCTTTTATAGGGCATAGGGGACTAAATGTGTCCTGAAAATTGTGATTAAATTTATGGAAATTCAGTCTGCTGAGACCAACCCTTAATTGGGAAAGGTATGATAACCCTAACGGATCATGAATTCCAAAGAGAGATTTTGGACAGATTCTTAAACTTTCAAACCAGCCGTTTCTGTGTGGCTTATTCATTTGATTTAAAAGAATCTTCTTTGCTAATCTTTCTTCCTCGGAATTTCCTAAATTATGGTAGAACATTAATTTTCTATAATGTATCTGCTGGTGTATAGTCCATATGCCAGTTTCCGCTAAGATTCCCCAGTACGGCGTTGTTTTTTCAACTTCCAGAACTCCTGTTAACAAACGCTTATGTAGTTTCTCTATTTCTTTCTTTTCCTTTTCTGTCGTGATATTCCAGGTTTCCATACCGTAAAAAATGCTAGGCATTGCTATACTTTCAACAAGTTTTAGTCTAGTACCCATAGCTAGACTTCCTACTTGAAATTCGCTTCCGTACTTTTTTATCGTCTGTATCATATGATTTCGTTTCCTAAATATTTGATTTCGTTTACTTGTTTTAACTCTCCTTGTCTTACTGTAACTGTTACTCTTTCTTTCTCTTCTTTTCTATTATTGAATGTCATATGTAAAATTGCTGATTTTTCTTTATTGAAACTAAATTTTTTCTGTACTTCCATTTGATTTAGGGTACCCTCTACTTGCTTTATTCTTGACTTATTTCCTAGTACTATAATGTCATCTACATATATCAAGTTTTGAATACCGAGCTCATCCTCAATCGTTGTGCAACTAAAACCTTCCACAATTCACCTTATCCGTTTCTACACCACACAGAGTTGGTCCGAAAATTGTTCCTTGCCTAACTGCAGTTTTTATTGTTATCGGCTCCGTATCTTCATGAGGAGTTCTTACTATCGCTTTAATATTGCTATTCATTTCTTTGATTAAGTTAATTTCAGTCATGTCTATATCAATTTTATATAGTTCGTTAATGGTATCCTCCAGCCACAATTTATCGAAGCACTTCTCTTCATCAACCGTAACAATGTATAAGTCGCTTTTCATGTATTTATAATAGTCTATCAACTCTTGCACTAAAATAAATTATCCATAATGCTGCGACTTTTTAAGCCACCACACTGAAATTGTGATATTCCATCTCGTATTTTCATGATGTTTCTGTTGTAGAGGATTTTTTCCATGACTTTAGACAAGATACTGGCTAAGACAAGTCCACGGTGATTGGCCATTTCGTTTACTTTCCCTTTATTTTTATATATTGATTTGATGATCATATCTCTCCATTCATTTGGAAGTATTTGGTTAATAGAATTCATCAGATTTTTTCCTGCTGATGTGATGTATTCATTTCTCCACCCTTGCAGATCTGCCGCTTCCTTTTTCTTTAGTTCTTTTTTGACATTTTCTAGTTCCTTAGTTGTTTTTTTGTCCATTGTTTTGTTAAGACACAATGCTTCTTGCCCTCTATTTATCAGATCAACCTGTTGTTCAATTTGTTTTTCTTCTTTTGTTTTTCCTTTTCTGCTTTTTAAGAGATTTTCATAGTGCTTTTTATAGATATCCATAGTGTTCTCTTCATCAATTTCTCGTTTATCATTTTTCATCGCAAAAGAAACGGTATTCTGTTTTTTGTTCTCCATGCTTTTCTTGAAATTCCAAAAAGCTGTAGAATTCAATCCTCCATGTCTTTTAATTTCATCTACTGTCTTTGTTATTCGTATTTCGGTCAATTCTTGTGTCATTTTGTGAATGGCTTCATTTAAAAACATTATTCTTGTCTGTATTCTTTTTCTTTCGCTTGACTCGGCCTTGCTGTCATTGCACTAAAGTTTCATTTGCCTCCTCGCCTTTCTTAATAATCTCAATTTCTTTGGTCGTTTTTTATTTTTCTTAATCTTCTTTTTAAACACCTCCTCAGCAATTTCAATAACTGCTTTATCCCATTCCTCGTATTTCTGTTGAAAATCTTTTGATTTGTGTGCCCATATTTCAGACAATTTAGACTTCTCAGTTTGTATTTTGTAGTCCGAAAGGCTTTTCTTACTAATTTTATGACTTGTTTTGACGTTTTGTTTATTTTCATTGTTAAGTGACCAATCCATTTTAATTTGTATCAGATTATGGTCACTGTATCTTATAGTTCTTCCTTCATCAATGCTTCTGTAGGGACACCATAACCTTTCCTCGTCTATTGACATATCCTTTACTACGTCAATGTCACTTTTTTTAATCAGTGCATAATCTAATATCGATTTCTCTTTGTTTAGAACTCTTGTCCATGTTCCCCGACATTTTGGTAAACTGTTTAATATTTTGACTTTGTGTGTTTTTCCTATATCTAATAGCATTCTGCCTCCTTTTGAAATTTCATCCGAATTGCCTTTTATTTTATTGCCAATTTTGCAATTAAAATCCCCCAGTAAAAGTACAAGTCCGGTAGCTGAAGGGGGGATAGTACCACTAGACGAGGTAATTTATGAGACCAATTGATTTTGGTCAATATCGGGGCGTAGAATTCGAATTTCGATGTTCTTTTTGTGGGGGAGGGGTCGTTTCGGAGATATGGGGGCAAATGCCCCCAAATTTCACTATAGCATGTTATTGTTAAAACTGTCATTATACCTCCATAATGTTTGATTTTCTGGTTATAGGGTATTGATTATAGCCAGATTAAGCTTATCGAAGGTTTTATTTAGGTTTCAGGCTGTTGTATTGAATTCTGGGGTAACCGTGCCCCCAAAGTGGGGGCAACAAGGCAAGTTGACTCAAAAGTCATTAAAAGTATCTTGTCTGATGAATTTCAGGGTGTAGAATCTGAAATTCGACGTTATTTTGATGAGCAAGGAGCCGTTTTTGAGATAGAGGGGTAAATGCCCCCCAAAATCAGGGGGTATACCGTAGTGATGTGTTGTTCTCTGACTTTCCCATGTAACTTTAGAATCTTGTTTTTTAAGTAAGGGATCGATTGTGATATCATCAAATCAATCAGCAACTTAGTTTGTGCTTCAGGTAATCACCTCCTTTTCTAGAAGTGTTTCTGCCCCTCAATGGGGGCAGCGAGAAAGATCATCTAAAGTCACTCTAAGTACGTCATTTCAAGAATACCGGGCTTTATTTCTGCAATTTATTGAATTGAACTATGATAGTATTAAGTAATTACCAGAGTTGTCATGTTAGAATATCATTTAGTCATCATTGCCATTGCTGTCCCTGTCACTGCTCTCTTCGTCTGAACTCAACATATCGTTATTCGCGACTGTCTCTTCCATATCATCACCATTGCTATCTTCTATGAGGAGCTCGGCAATCTCCTCTGGAAACGCCTCCTGTGTCCAATTTATTATCATTACTGGGAGGCAACCATGATTGAATGGATCATTCAACGCTAAAATAGGATTTGATGCATTTCGCCACATCTTTGCCACAAAATTTGCTTGCTTGCTATGTAATTCCAGACTAGTTTGTATGGTGGTAGGAGACACAAATCAATGAACTTTCTATCTTTTTCCGATTTCTCCCCAAATATTTCTTTCCTTGCCTCGTTCACTGTATGCTGCTGCCGTCTTCCAAAAATCGTACACACAAAATGTTCCAACCCAGCCAGCTGGTTGGAAGTTATACATTGACCATTTGCTAAAGTAGCGAATAAGTCAAGGAATACTAATTCTCTTTGACGTGATTCCAGTAAAGTTGCCTTCCTCTGGAAGAATGCTCGAAACATAGTCATTGCCAGTAAAGGAGTGCAGCCCAAGCAGTGCTTTCTTTTGTTTCCTGACAGTTAGCAGTCACTCACGTCTGAGATCTTGCGGTATTTTCCTGTCCCATTGCCGATCAGTATACGTGTGTCGCAGGTATGATAATGATATCACCTGAGCTGGAACGGACCATGCCCACTGTACACTCACTGTTTTCTCTCGTAGCATACTTGATCAAGAAAGCAATTTTGGAATCTTCTTCTTCGTGATCATTCTCTAGCTCTGGTACAGTGGTTGCTTTTCCATTCTCGATCTTTATACATGAGTTAGCCCTTGCCACGTATAATGAGCGCCCACTAAGTTCACTGCTGCCTTCAAGCCAGACCTTTTCCATCAGCTCAACCATTCTTTCTTTATTTTTGTCGTTGCTCAAAAATCTCTTAAAGTTAGCAGGGATTCGAGTATCTGGTGTTCGGATGACAATTTCATCTTCATGGCAACGAAGAACCTTCTCTGCATTTTTAATTGACTGATCTTTGTAGGGATCGCATGCCATGAATATGTCACTGTCTGTGATGGAATTTGTCCCATATCATTATTGCCTACTCTCTAAAAGTGTATGATGTTTTGACGATACCATGGATAACTGAGCATACAGTGAACGAGGCAAGGAAAGAAATATTTGGGGAGAAATTGGAAAAAGATAGAAAGTTCATTGATCTGTGTCTTCTACCACCATGCAAACTATTCTGGAATTACATAGCAAGCAAGCAAATTTTGTGGCAAAGATTTGGCGAAATGCATCAAATCCTATTTTAGCGTTGAATGATCCATTCAATCATGGTTGCCTCCCAGTAATGATAATAAATTTGACACAGGAGGCGTTTCCAGAGTAGATCGCCGAGCTCCTCATAGAAGATAGCAATGGTGATGATATGGAAGAGACAGTCGCGAATAACGATATGTTGAGTTCAGACGAAGAGAGCAGTGACAGGGACAGCAATGACAATGATGACTAAATGATATTCTAACATGACAACTCTGGTAATTACTTAATACTATCATAGTTCAATTCAATAAATTGCAGAAATAAAGCCCGGTATTCTTGAAATGACGTACTTAGAGTGACTTTAGATGATCTTTCTCGCTGCCCCCATTGAGGGGCAGAAACACTTCTAGAAAAGGAGGTGATTACCTGAAGCACAAACTAAGTTGCTGATTGATTTGATGATATCACAATCGATCCCTTACTTAAAAAACAAGATTCTAAAGTTACATGGGAAAGTCAGAGAACAACACATCACTACGGTATACCCCCTGATTTTGGGGGGCATTTACCCCTCTATCTCAAAAACGGCTCCTTGCTCATCAAAATAACGTCGAATTTCAGATTCTACACCCTGAAATTCATCAGACAAGATACTTTTAATGACTTTTGAGTCAACTTGCCTTGTTGCCCCCACTTTGGGGGCACGGTTACCCCAGAATTCAATACAATAGCCTGAAACCTAAACTAAACCTTCGATAAGCTTAATCTGGCTTTAATCAATACCCTATAACCAGAAAATCAAACATTTAGGAGGTATAATGACAGTTTTATCAATAACATGCTTTCGTGAAATTTGGGGGCATTTGCCCCCATATCTCCAAAACGGCCCCCTCCCCCACAAAAAGAACATCGAAATTCGAATTCTACGCCCCAATATTGACCAATTTCAATTTATCTCATGAATTTCCTCGTTTGGTGGTACTACCCCCCCTTCAGCTACCGGACTATACGTGTTCATTTTGATATGCTGCTATTTTCAATTGTTTGTCTATCCCCATGTGACTACGCCAATGATTACAACGATACAAACGACTGCGGTTATGGAAAATTTAGGCCATGGCAAGTTTGGTTGTTCGAGTTGTTGAATGTTAGGATTTGCGTTTCGAGATCAAATTTCTTGCATTCTAGGCTTTTCTTCAACAGTTGGTTGGAATAAGATATGATAAGGCAGGTATTTTGAATTAGATATGCGATCCTTTCCTAGGGGAATAACAATGTGAAATGAGATAAGCCAGTGGCCTACATAGTTCTAGCTTTGTGAGAGGAGACAATGTAGAGCAAACAACTCACTTAGTTTTTCTGTTGTGTTGAGAACAAAATGCTTTGTCTGGCTGACGCAAACAAGTTGATCAGGTTTTACGGGAAGGTGTGTTGTAACAACAACTTCACTTGCCAGGCCAGTCCCTTCAAGAAATCCTAAAAATTCAAAATGGAAACCAGATGGTCAGAGCTACCTTGCAGGGCCCTAGAGCTTATAATTGGTATGCTGAGAATTCAAGACATAGTGAATTTAGCAAAAGCTTGTGAGAAATGGAGAAAGGTTGCAGTCCAGTCTTTGAAATCTGTTGTAATAGAGGGAAGCTCGCCTTTTAATGGATCATGGAAAAACTTGAATTATTGCAACTGGCCAAAGTTTTCTGAATCTTCATTAACCGATAATTTCATTTTTGATACGATCAATTGTATTGCTGATTTTGCCACAGGCCTGGCAGAAATAACTGACCAAATCGAGCATTTATATATCTCTGGAAATTTCATTCCTGCCAGAGCTTACAGAGTCTTGTTGTGCAGCCAGAAAGCCATCAAAACACTTCATGTTACAAAAAAGCCATTGCCATCCCGATTTATCAATGAGGATTTGGGATATCCCATTGCTGCCATTCCAACAGAGCTTCAAAATAAGCAGCTTCATATGGTGATAGCCGAGGGTGTTCTTCGACACGAAGCTAGCCTAGAAGACATCAGCATTTGCATGGAGAATGATTCCATCAGTAGCATCTCCAGGCTAATCCCATTCATAGACGTGGTTAGATCTCTAGGTGATAAAGAAGAGTATTTTCCCAACCTTAGGTCAGTCACACTTCTGTCCACAACTTCAGGTGAATTCTCTCTTTTCAACAGAGATCCTGAAAAAGTTAACCTGGTAGAGGAATTAAGATGCACAGAAATATTTTTCGAGCGAACTTTTAAAGAGAATAAGCTCTCAAAGCTCATTATCGTACCAGAAATTCATTCGGGTTATACGTATAAGGATAATGTGTTCTGTAATCCCCTCTACGGAATGCTGTTTTTGCACTTCTTGAAATCTGGCAAGTTTTCAAGTTTGACTGAAATAAACCTCAGTGCACTTTCTATAAAAGGCTCAACTGTGAAACCCATGGAGCATGCAGACCTCTTAATCCAGAATTGTCCCAATATCACTCACATTAAAGATGGCTCACTATGCCTAGATTATGTGAGTTTAATGAAGATGATTAAGCACTATGGGCCTCAACTCCTTCATCTTAACTCCTCCATAGGTGTGGAGACAGCTAAGTATATAGCACAGTATTGCTGCAATTTGGAGAGCCTTGAAACAGTCGGAGAAGGTGGATTTTCTTGTCTTCCTAGTCTGAAAAATCTCAAGAAATTGGAACTCTTTGGCTCTATGGATGAATCTGATGCAAGCATTGAAGTCCTTGCAAGACTAACAGAATTGAAAGTCAAGGAATTGACTAATCCTAACTTTCTGAATACAGTCAGTCAAAAGGCAAGAAACCTGGAAGTCCTGAGCATTGAGATTGAACCACAGTCATGGGAAGGTGCTGAGTCAATGGTGGACTTACTCCTTCATAGTTTAGAAGAACTCCATTGCCTGAAGGAATTATACTTTTTTGGTGGCCATTGGATATCAGATGAGGATTGGGACGATGATTATGCTGATGAAGATTGGAGAATAATCAAGGGTGAGGAGTTGACGGAATCAATCCTGAAGAACCAATCAGAGTTGAAGAGGCTTCATATCGATTCAGAGATGGGTGTAGAAATAAACCAAGCCATCCTCTTAGAGCGCATGCCACACTGCGAAATAACATTTGATTACAATATGCTAACTCATTAATCAACTGTTGATTACATCAGGGGAAAATTTCTGCAGGGCTAGTTTTTAATTCAGCCTAATCAAAATGCAAAGTAAATTTTTTGTATAATCTAATGATTAAAAATCTATTTGGTTTGTCTATTTTTTCGTGGCTGGCTTAATCATTTTTCTGATGATATTCTAGAGAACACAAGGAAAAAATACTGCTGAATATTTTTTAAAATTAGCTACTAGTTTTTTTATAAGAAACCTAACTTGGGTCCTAGTACTAAAAGTTTCTTAAAAGTTTCTTATTCTCAGATATACGCACTTTACATAAAATTTTGCACTTTCCCTCGCATATTTTTTGTATGTAAGTGAAACCCACCTAAATACAAGTAGACTCATCATCCAGTGTTCCTCTAAATAAAAAGGTGTGGCAAACTTAAATCAAGCAAAAATGTATTGTTGACGTATTTCTTTCTGGCTCAGAAAGTCCTCTTATTTTTCTTGGAGTTTCTTAAAGATATTGATGTAGTTCTAATAGTTTCTTAATTTTCCGGGGCTCCAATACTAGGTTTCTTATAAATTGGTTTCTTATAAGGCCCCGTCCACACGTATAGGGATATTTTTGAAAACGCATATTTATTTATCCGTTTTGGCCTTCCGTCCACACGTAGCCGGAGTTTTCGGTGATGAAAACGAAGCTTTTCGAAAACGGTGTCCAGGGTGGAGATTTTTGTAAACTCCGTTTTCATGTTGTCGTGTGGACGGGCGAAAACATATCTTTTCGAAAACGATGACGTCACCAGCTTTCTTTTGCACAGTCAATCTAACAAACAAAAACTTTTTGTTTGTGATTCCTCCGTATCCGTGTGGACGCAGATTTTTTCGAAAACGCTCATCGTGTGGACGCAGATTTTTTCGAAAACGGATAAAAAATATGCGTTTTCAAAAATATCCGGATACGTGTGGACGAGGCCTAAAAAACGCGTTATAAAACATTTCCTTGAATGGCATGTTGGCTCAAATAACTCACAATCACCAATTCTAGGGATCAAACCCTTGAAAAGTCAAGTTAGGCACTTGCTTAGATGGTTGGGCTATTTCCCCCTTCTCATGAGGTTTTCAAAAGTTGCTGAGATCATTCTTGAAAATGTTTACATTCATTCTCCTCCACTTAGCGAAATTCCCTACAGAGTGTGCAGACATCCCAAGCAGTAAGCGTTTTTTAGGCCATGGCTTAACTCTGCTCGACTCTTTTTACGTTGTGTGAAATAACAGCAATAGTCAAACCAGCAAATTCATCGTCATCCTCCAATGCTCAACTGAAAAAACTAATGATTACTAACTAACCGTATAAACGTACTCATCTTCAGTTTTTTCAAACGTCTGCTGATGAAAAAATAGAGCCTCAAAGGAAGATCAACCCAGAGGTTATGCCACTGATTTTAAAAAGAAATTGCATCGATCGTCTGTTGTTGTTCAAAATGTGAATACAAATAAAATGTGAAGATTTGTAGTAAATATTTAGATTTTTCTTTTCTTTTCTTTATTATTATGAATTATAAAAAAAAGGTACTTCTTCATTTATTGATTGTGTGTTTCGCTTAAAACATGAATAGAGCAGTTGAAATCTTAAATGGCACATGGCTCGAAAGCCCGCATGGGTTATTTCCATGTGTCATTCAGCATTCAGCAATATTTTTAGATACATTTATACTGTAATACTTGCTTTGTGTAACAATTTATATTATTACCATGTATCCTATATCTAAATACTTAAATCTTATTATTGTAATTAAAAGCTGAGAATACACATGAAAATTGAAATTGAAATTGAAATGGGGATGATGTCATGGGCAGCCATATTGGAAGATTGATTTCTATAGATAGAGATTCCACAAGGGACTATTTTCTTCTTTTATCATTGTTGGAATTTGATGAATCTCCAGAACGAAAGAGAACAATCGTGTGGCTTTTGTTAGCAAAGAATAAAGTTAATAACATTTATTTGCAAGCCAAATTTAGGAGGTCAAGTGCAAGCCGAAGTAATGGGCTTCAAACATTTGGCTTCAGAAGAACAGATCAACAATCATTACATTACATACAGGTACAGCTAATTACATAAAATAAATTATTAATTTCAAACTATACATTTAACATTGATTACAGATCCAAAAAAAGACAAGCAAGAACATTTACAAGATTGTATATAAGATTAATTGACTAAGGAGGAACTCTCTAAATAGATAGACTAATCGAGAGAGAGTCCCCCCATTAAAAACAAGAAAACTAAAAGATTTTATTAAAAACAACAACAAACCAGATAACCAGATGTTAGTTTACCAAGTAGCAATCAGGGTTTTTCAACAATCTTGAAGTGGACTAGTAGTTAAAATTTCAATGCATATATGAGTCGATGAAAATTATTTTGAGACTGGATCGAAATATGTACTGAAGTAAAACTAGAATCACGGATAAACAGCGGGAGTGTATTCCAATGTTTAGAGCCAAAATATTTAATTGTTTTAAGTCCTTAAAGAGTAGTATTTTTGAGTATTTTGTATTAGTAGAACAAAATTTTCGATCCAATCGTAATTTTGAGATCAGTGGATTTGACTCCTTGTAGTAAGTGACGGAGGATCAGACACAAGCTTCTTTTGGAAAAACCCAACAAAAGTAAACTTTGCAGATTTCTACCTCCTAAAAATATATTAATTACAAGTTGCAAGTAAATACATACACGTTTTTTATAAGAAACCGGTTTATAGGAAACCTAGTACTAGAGACCCAAAAATTTAAGAAACTTTCAGAACTATATTCTTTAAGAAACTGCGAGAAAAAATAAGAGGACTTTCTGAGCCGGAAAATGATATGTCAACAGTACATTTTGCTTGATTTAAGTTTGCTACACGTTTTTATTTAGAGGAACAAAGGGATGTTGAGTCTACTTGTATTAGTAGGTGGGTTTCATATTGATACAAGAAATACTGGGAAAGTGCAAAATTATATGTAAAATAAGAATCTAAAACTAAGAAACTTTTAAGAAACTTTTAGTACTAGAAACTGGTGTAAAATTAAAGTGGGGGTGTCGTGATTTTTTAAAATTTCACAGTAGCTTGCTATGGTAATCTAACTAAGGAAGCAAAAAACCTGAGTCAAATCGGAGTTTTCGTTTCTGAGTTATGAACGAAAAAGTGATTAGCCCAAACACTCCCCGCGCAAAACAGTTCGTTTTCGTCCAACGCGCCGCGTGACGTCAGTTGTTGTGATCAAACTCAGCTGACTCTCAAAACACATTGAAATCCCTATGGAATGGCTTCGGAACAACTTACTTCGCGCGGTCATTTAACCTCTTCTACAGGTATTTCAGTGTAAATAAAAGGGTTATGATAATTTCAAATATTCTTTAATAGAAATATCTTATCTCAGAAACTATTCAATTCGAATTATCATCTCAAAGCGATGGTTCAAACTACGAGTGTTTTTTGGTTGCCTAGACCATCAAAGTAGGAAGTGCTTCCAGAACTCGATCTGTAAAAAGGAAAACTATTTATATAGGGTGTATTGTTTCGACAATTTATAGAAAGACGGAGTTTTATGACATATACTTTTCATTCCACGTCCTCAAATACTAGAAAGGTCGGTTTATTGCTTCATTGAGCAAAAAATGTGCAGATTAGAAAGGGCCAAAGTAGGCGGAAAGCAAGAGAGGAAACAAATTGTCAAGACATACAGTACCATAAAGGTCATGTTGTCCTTCCTCGAAAAAGTGGCTTGTGTACACGTTTTTTGCATCTTAGAAATTCCTTTGAAAGATTTGTAACTTTCTTCTACTTGAACAAATAAAATGTTAAGAATCTTGTTTACACGTTTTTTTTAAAAGGAAACTTAGCTTTTGGCCTGAGTATTCCGAATTTTAACCTAATTTTGAGGGGAATCAACTAGCTTTTCTGGCTGTTTCACAATATTTAATTCTAGAAAATGCAGTTATACCCATTGATTTTCTATAAACTCAAGAGTCCAATTATCAGCCTTAGTTACCCTCAAACAACAGAAAAATACAACAGAATCTAAATACAATCATTTTTTATAAGAAACCGTTAATAAGAAACCGTAGGACCAGATTTCCAAAACTTAAGAAACTTTAGTAGGATATTTTGCTTGAACTAAAAAAGTTAAGAAACTTTTTATATTTTTCTTATCAAGGAAAACAACTTCCACAGGTGTGTCCCACAGAGTTTTATTCCTAGTTCAGTTTAGTTACATTTGATAAGATATTTTAGCTGTTTTTCAATGAAATTTGCATTTCATTTTTGCTTCTCTATACCCAATTCATGTTTTGCACTGATAGAAAATAGGAAATGAAAATTCACTCATGAAAACTAAATTATTCATTTGAATTTAGGAAACATTTGGGGGGATTCTTTAGTCAAATTTGTATTCCTTATGGAACATAATACACGTTTTTTTATAAGAAACCGGTGTATAAGAAACCTAGTACTAGAGCCACAAAAATTTAAGAAACTTTCACAACTACATCAATATCTTTAAGAAACTCCAAAAAAAATAAGAGGAATTTCTGAGCCGGAAAGTAATAGGTCAACAATACATTTTTGCTTGATTTAAGTTTTCTACACGTTTTATTTCGAGGAACACAGGATGTTGAGTCAACTTGTATTAGTAGGTGGGTTTCACTTTAATACAAGAAATATGCGAGGGAAAGTGCAAAATTTGATGTATCTTAAAATAAGAAACTTCTAAGAAAATTTTAGTAGGTGAAAATTAAGAAACTTTTAGTTCTAGGACCCAAGCTAGGTTTCTTATTAAAAAAATTGTAGAATCCTTTCTATTTTACCAGATATCCTAGTTGGATACCTCCCTCCCCAAAATCATAGATAAGACTCTTTGGCAAAATAGCGAGTCATTTATAAATTTGCTCTTCTCAAAAATATGTATATTTTCCTGACCCCATCACTTTTGAAATTCTCCATGACTATCAACCCCCATCATTGTCATGATAATGCGAACTGGAACAAAATCGATACCCCTTAAATTAATTAATTATCGGAGTGGATACAAGGCGTAATAATAAAAAATATCTAATAAGTCTTGCCTTCCCTCTATACTTGAGTGATATCCGAAAAATTGGAGTTTTGAAGTTGACCAAATTCAGGTAAACACAGCTGATAATATCCTAATTGCATTAGTTGTACCAGTTAAGTACAAGAATGTCTGAGAGATTTTTCATGACACAAGGCAAAACAATTTTCAGAAGTGTTAGATTCAAATTAGCATCCCTGAGGCTACATACTGCCTTGATGGTATGACTGCCCAACATGACCAACTGAACTAGAGTTTGTTTTGTTTAGGCCGCCCGTATGGCGTTTATGCGAAGGCGGAAGTGCCTTTTTCTTTTTCATAGAACCAGAAATAAAACAGTTTGTATTCCTTTCCACGAAAGTCAATCAATAGATTAGAATTAATTCAAAAATTAATTTCATACTCATAATTGCCTTTTTTGAGCCCTGAACCTTTCAGTCCCGAGATAATAAACGATTAGAGGCTTCATCGCTAGCATTTTCATTTGACAATTTGAGCCCATCTTCAATTTCGCTCCTTTCTCGGGCCAGAAAATCGTTTTCTCTCTTTGCATGGCTTCGATAAGGCTCAAATTGATATTGTATAACTTCAGGGGGTACTCATCTTCCTTCTAAATCACTTTCTCGGAATGTTTACGACCAACAAGTGATGTTTAAATCGTCTGAAATGACGGACGTGCTCTCTCCTCCATACTGTTCGTCCATGTTGTCAAACTTGAATCACAACAACTGACGTCACAGGGACAAAATGGAGAAAAACGAAGCGTTTCGTGTCACGTGGTTTTTTTGCCTCCAAATTGGCACACTATTTTCCAAATATCTCGAGAACGAAATGAAATATCGCTTTCGGGTTTTGTGCAGTAGTCTTACAATTACTTTCTCTATCAAATATCAAATTTAAAAAAATCACGACACCCCCACTTTAAGAATTTTTTAGTACTAGGATCCAAGCTAGGTTTGTTATAAAAAAACGTGTAGCTAATGTAAAGAAATATTTAGCAGCATTTTTTCCTTGTGTTCTCTAGAATAAAATCAAAAAAATGATTAAGCTAGCCATGAATAAATAGGCAAACAAAAATAGATTTTTAATCATTAGATTATATAAAAAGTTTACTTTGCATTTTGATTAGGCTGAATCCAAAACTAGCTCTCCAGCAACTTTCCCCTGATGTAATCAACAGTTAATTTATGAGTTAGCATATTGTAATCAAATGTTATTTCGCAATGTTGCATGCGCTCTAAGAGGATGACTTGGTTTATTTCTATACCCATCTCCGAATCGATATGAAGCCTCTTCAAATCTGATTGGTTCTTCAGGATTGATTCCGTCAACTCCTCACCCTTAATTATTCTCCAATCTTCATCATCCTCATCAATAACTTCATCTGCTATCCAATGGGCACCTGAAAAGTATAATTCCTTCAGGCAATGGAGTTCTTCTAAACTATGAAGGAGTAAGTCCACCATGGACTCAGCATCTTCCCATGACTCTGGTTCAATCTCAATGCTCAGGACTTCTATGTTTCTTGCCTTTTGACCGACTGTATTAAGAAAGTTAGGATTATTCAAGTCATTGACTTTCAGTTCTGTTAATCTTCCAAGAAATTCAATGTTTGGATCAACCTTTTCCATGGAGCCATCAACTTCTAATTTCTTGAGGTTTATCAGACTAGGAAGACAAGAAAATGCATCTTTACTGACTACTCCAAGGCTCTCCAAATTGCAGCAATACTGTGCCATATGTTTAGCTGTATCAACACGTATGAAGCTCTTTAGATAAAGGAGTTGAGGCCCATACTGTTTAATGATCTTCGCTAAGCTCATATCATCTAGCTTTAGTGAGTCATCTTTAATGTGAGTGATATTGGGACAATTCTGGATTAGGAGGTCTGCATGCTCCATCGATGTCACAGGTAAGCCTTTTATAAAAAGTGCATCGGGATCTATCTCAGTCAAATTTGAAAACTTGCCAGATTTCAAGAAGTGGGAAAACAGCATTGCGTAGAGGGGATTATAGAACACGTTAGTCTTATGAACACCAGACAAGCAACTATCAGGTACAATCAGAAGCTTTGAGAGCTTACTCTCTTTAAAAGTTCGTTCGAAAAATAGTTCTGTGCATCTTAATTCCTCTACAAGGTTAACTTTTTCAGGATCTCTGTTGAAAAGAGAGAATTCACTTGAAGTTGTGGACAGAAGTGAGACTGATGTTAGGTTGGGAAAATACTCTTCTTTATTACCCAGAGTTCTAACCACGTCTATGAATGGGACTAGCCTATTAGGACCTCTCTCATAAAAGGGGAAATCAATCTCCATTGAAATGCTGATGTCTTCTAGGCTAGCTTCGTGTCGAAGAACACCCTCGGCTATCGCCATTTCAAGTTGCTCATGTCGAAGCTCTGTTGGGATGGGGTATCCCAAATCGACATTGGTAAATCGAGATGGTAATGGCTTTTTGTTAACATAAAGTGTTTTGATGGCTTTCTGGCTGCACAACAAGACTCTGTAAGCTCTCGCAGGGATGAAATTTCCAGAGAAATATAAATGCTCGATTTGGTTGGTTATTTCTGCCAGGCCTGTGGCAAAATCACTAATACAATTGATCGTATGCAAAACAAAATCATCTGTTAATGAAGATTCAGAAAACTTTGGCCAGTTGCAATAATTCAAGTTTTTCCATGATCCATTAAAAGGCGAACTTTCGTCTATAACAACAGATTTCAAAGACTGGACTGCAACTTTTCTCCATTTCTCACAAGCTTTTGCTAAATTCACTATGTCTCGTATTCTCAGCATACCAATTATAAGCTCTAAGGCCCTGCAAGGTAGTTCTGGCCATCTGGTCTCCATCTTGAATTTCAAGGATTTTTCGAATGGACTGGCCTGGCAAGTGAAGTTGTCGTTACAACACACCTTCCCGTAAAACCTGATCAACTTGTTTGCGTCAGCCAGAGAAAGCCTTTTGTTCTCAACAGAAGAACTAAGTGAGTTGTTTGCTCCACATTGTCTCTTCTTACAGAGCTACAGTTAGGCCTATGGCCAGGGCTGCCACTCTGAGGTAGTATGTATCCCCTACAGAGTATTCTAAATCCCCTACTTTTTCCTACGGCCATGACAAACTTTCCCCTACGTTTTCCCTAAAACTAACCTTGTTCCCCCTACCAATTCCAGATTTTCCTCTAGCATTTTTCCTGGATGGCTATCTGATATTAGGTAAGGGTGTCACAAGGATGTTTCCACATGCATTTTTTATAACGAACAAGTTGATAAGGAGCCTAGAACTAGAACTTCGTGTGAAATGCAATAGATTATCTTGTTCTTTTGTTCTTTTGTTTCTTATAACAATTGAGAACAATAAAATATTCAAGGAACTTTTAGTTCTAGGCCTTGAGGTAGGTTCCTTAAAAATAAAAAGCGTGTATAGAATGCTTTTTAGATGGTTCTAGGAGAAAAAGAAATAAAGCAGTTTTACCAGTTTCATCGTAGTCATGACAGTCATAGTTAGATTTGCATTTCATTCAATCAGCAGTAAATGAAAATGAGCTATTCATCTTAATGTAGTAAGTTTCATCTACTTCCAGAGCAAGCAAGAAAATACCCATCGAAAACAGCTGAACAGCTAATACATGATGTGTACAATAATTTCAAGTTGTCACCAAACAGAAATAGGCAAAAAAGACTATGTGTTCGTTTAGCTTTTCTATTTTCCTTCGAACACATAGAAAAAAATATGTGTACAGCCAAAGTCGGCAAAAGCATCAGTAAAAATTGTTAGAGCGAAGCAAGTGGTTAGAAATAGCATTCAAATGAAGCAAATAACAGCAGATTGGCTGCATCTTGTTTCCTCCAACTGGTTAAACATTTAACGCTTGTTTATACTATAACTTATAGATTATCACCAATGTAGTGAAAGAAATCTTCCCCACTGACCCCAAAGGAAAACTGCGCCTCATTTTGCATGTGTTGCTGGCAAAAAGTATGTAAGTAATAGTCTCAGAGGATATCGATGTTCGGATACTTTGTTTAAATGTTTTGGTGAATTTCTGAATTTATCGAAGAAGAGCTTGCTTCTCCTGCATTACCAGCACTGCACTGTCTGTAAGGATGAGAAGAAGAGGTCCGTGTTGCCCGGCCGGAAGGTCAGGAAGAGATTGAAAGCAAATTCAAGCGAAAAAGATATTGAAGGGGAATTCACACAAGAAAACTTATACAGTGGAATTGCAGACTAGGTATGCGTGATTTGGGTGTCTCTAAAAGAAATCATCAACGCGCATACCATAGGTTTTTCGATGCTAAAATCATGCAGTTTTGTGGTTTGATTATAACTTGCTGCAATGGCCACTGATCTAATGATAATGGCAAAGGAACCCTTTTGAAAATACAATCTACCAAGCATTAAACATTTACTGCAAACCTGTTATGAGAGTAACTTTCTACTCAAAAGGAAATTCTTCCCAAAAGGCTTTAACTGATGTAGCTAGGTGATGAGTCTTATGAAGCCAAAGTGAGGAAACAAAGAAAAGAAAATGCAATTCAATTCTTGCAACAATTATAGGCATCACAGAAGAGAAAGAATTGGCAAGTAATGACTTATTATTTGTTATTTACTTGAGGGTCTAAACTAAAATATGTCTGAGAAGACTCGAAGAGAGAAAACACTCATGGCCATTTTAGAACCGAACGCACACTTTTCAACAATCCCACAATCCTCTAAGACATTAACAACAGCAACAACAATTACTGTGCTCAGCAGTGTGCATACAAACTATAGCATAATGAATATAAGTTCTTCTTTATTACATCATGATTGCGGTGATGAAACAACACAATATAAGCCCGAAAAAGCCATGTTATCCGAAGCAGATGAGAACTAGTGCTAAACATCGGAACTTCCATCAAGTGAAGATATATAACTCAAATAGTTACCTTGATACTCAAATAAATCTCCTAAAAAGACTACAATACATGGTAAATAGTGTTAATACATCACTTAAACTATTTTGATTGTAATAATTTATTGGCGTTCGAAAACTTCGGTTTATACGCGTTAAAAGGACATCTTTACGTTTTTAAACAACAACAACACAACTTTGAGGCGCTATACCTCCTCATGTTTGAGAGAGAAATAGTAAGTATTATACCATTTCTTTCTTACCTTGTGACACTATACATTGGTGAAAAAAGTTTTCGAAAATACCAAAGGATAGATACAATTTCCAATACAATATTCCCACAGTAGGTGGGTGTGGTCATCAAATACATGAATACTGGGCAACGCCCAAAATGGTCGCTAGTTGTAGATACTCTTTAACATGGAGAAACCGAATCTGAAGTAGAATTCAGGGTTAGGCAGTTTGTTAGATCGTTGTGGTAGTTTCCCTGTCTAAAGGAAGACTTTGCCGAGTTTTTTCATTAAAGCCAGCAATTGAGATAAAAACTTTTAATCTGGCTTCTTTAATTTAGGAACTCAAATGGGTCAAAGCATGCAAATTCTAAAATTCAATCAACATTTCAAATAATTTGTTTAATTTATAGAAATATGTATTATTTTATTTCGCTTGTCTATTCTGGATGAATACAATGCTCTATGCCGTAGGCAGAGCAAAAGTCAACCTCTGCATTTGGATAGAAATTTGCTCGTCTTCCTTTATGATATATTTAAGAGTAGTAGAAGAAATTTTTTTGGGAAATTTGATAATATTACATCTATGTGCCTATTGTTTTGACATTTTTAAAGAATATTTTCATTTTGAAAATATTTTCACATTTTCATTTTATTCTTCTTTGGATCGAAGCAGAACATACTGGCCAGTAGGCGTACTGGTGTATTGTCATCACTCTGTCCCAAACAACCTGCTCAACTGGTTGAATTGGCCAAACAGAGCCTTTTCGAACTATTTCAAACTCAAGCAAATCACAAAAATAAAACTATGCCTTGCAATTGTTTACAGTTTTGGTAGCCATTTTGTTGCTAGGTGTCCTATCCCCATACATTTTGAATGGATGTGTAATTCCAGGGTTGTTGTACTACATTGAGTATTGCTTACGAAATTTCTAAAGAAAGAAAATGAAAATATTTTCGCTTTTTGCTCTTACATAGCTTTTGATTAGCAAATGGGAGCTGATCTGCTGTGGATGAAGAGAACAGGACTGGTTCCATCCTAAAATAATCGCTGCCAAAAGTAGTTGGAACACTTTATTTTTCTCACAAAAATAACTATTTTTTTAGCTTTACAAGTAATTTATTTTCATTTCAACCCCCTCCCTTCTCAAAATAATGTTGTTTTGAAAAGGAGCTTTATCAGACCACACCAAACACTAGCCGAATGCAATTGTGCTTGTTTTTGTTATCAGAAACAACATTGTAAAGTGGGGAGGGGAGGGGACAAAATGTAGAAAACTGTAAAAAACATGCAAGTATTCAAATACTTTTGGGGGGTGGTACCTTTAATCTAGTATTTCATCTTCAAAGGTTATCTTGCACTGTGGCATACTGTCAAAGAGCCTGGCTTTGGCTGCCTGGGACATTGATACGTTGAAAGAGAGATGAAGCCTTTTCAACCCTGGATGGTTCTTCAGTAGCAACTCGGCTATCTTGTCAATGCCCTTCCGATTATTCCGTTCCTCCCATTCATCCATCAACCTTTTCTCGACTAGTATTTGGAAATGTAATTTCTTCAGGCCACTCGATTCTCCCAACAACTGAACCAACCCATCCATTATTGACAAAAAACTGTCCCGGTCGTGACCCAAACCACAATTAAGACTCAGGCTTTTCATGCACCTCGCATGTTCTCTGATAACGTGCAATACTTCAGGAAATCTTATATATAGAATGCTTAGCTTGGTCAGTTTTGCTATGATCCCCTCTATGCGTTTGGTATCTATTACTTCATCCATTGTCAGCTTCTTGAGTTTCTCCAGCCTAAATAGGCACGGGACAGCACTATCATAAACAACTCCAAGGCTTTCCAAATTACTGCAGTACTTTGCTATATGTTCGGCTTTCGCTTCAGTATAAAATCCCTTAAGCTGAAGGAGTTGATGGCCATAATGCTGGATTATATTCAACATGTGTGCATCCTCTCGTGTTGAAGAATGAATAAAGTCAATGTGAGTGACATCGGGATTTCGCTTGAAGAAAAGTCTCATTTCTTCCATCGAGAATTGTTTCGTGGCATCTAAAACTGCCCCGTTTATCTCCTTTAGGTTGGAAATGCTACCCCTCTCCAAATGCTTAGACAGTAGCCATGTGAAAAGCGAATCTTCGAATATGTTTTTTCTCGAAGTTCGTGAGCCATCAGATCCTGTTTGTCTTAAAACAGAAAGCTTTGTGATCTTATTCTTGCTGAATGTTCGTTCGAAAAACAGTTCTGTGGATTTGATTTCTTCCAACAGGCTGACTTCTGCGAGATTCCTGTGGTGAAACATTGAGGTGGAGGGGAATTCACAACCTGGGAAATAATATGCACACATGAGGGCGATTGACTGAAGATTCGGGAAATATTTTTGCTTTTCTCCTAACATCTGAACAACTTTGTGGAACGATATTGGATCCTTAAAGTTCTCTGCCTCAATCCAGATACTTATGTCCTCTAGGCTTGTTTCATGTCTGACGATGCCCTCTGCTAACGCCATGTTAAGTTGTTCATCACTGAGCTCCTCTGGGATGCTTATCTTCTGTTTACCCATTTTGCTGAGTCTGGCTAATAGGTCCCCCTTTTTGACATGCAATGTTCTGATTGCTTTCTGGCTTGTCAGCAAGACCTTGTAAGCATCAGCGGGAATAAAACTCCCACTGAAATACAAATGCTCGATCCCGTCTGTTATTCCTGCCAGACTGGTGGCAAAATCAGCAATACTGTTCATGACGTCAGTAATTACAGTTAATTTGTTAGATGGAGATCCAGAAAGCATAGGCCAAGTGGAATACTTTGACTTTTGCAACGAGCCATGGCAAGGCGAAGTTTCGTCTATTCTTACCGATTTCAGTGACATGGAGGCCACTTTCCTCCAATTCTCGCAAGTTTTGGCCAAACTGATCACGTCCGAGATTCCCAGCATCTCGACGATTTGTGTTATCACAGGGTGAGGAAGCTCAGACCACGAAAACTCCATCTTGAAAGATCTTGCAAAACTCACTTGACTTTCTTTGGATCGAAGCAGAACATTCTGGCCGGTAGGCGTACTATTATTGTTATCACTTTGTCCAAGAGAACCTGCTCAACTGGTTTGAATTGGCCAAACAGAGGCCTTTTGTTCTTCACCAAAATAATAACTTCAATGTCTCTTGTAATATGACCATGGTCGTATTTTATTTCATTTGATGACTTAAATTAACTTTTAACAGCAAGTTTGTCGAGCTATCTGCTCAATTTTCACGGAATTTTTCTTAGCAACGCACAGCTATCAAAGCAAACGACTGTAGCTACGGAAGATGTAGGACGTTGCAGTTTTGGTGGTTTTAGTTGTCGGGTATTTTGATCCATGCTCCAAGATCATATTTCTTACATGTCAAGGCTTTTGTTCAACACTATTTCATTCCTTTGCAGATTTATTTAGTGTTGCTTTGTTTTCCATGGGAAAGTCTGTTGCAATTCGATATGATAAGCCGGCAATATTATGTTAGATATTTGATCCTTTACTAAGGGATTTACAATTTGAAATGAGGTATGCCAGTGGCCTAACTCTAGCTTTGTAAAAAGAGACAATGTGGAGCAAACAACTCAACTTCTTCTGTTGAGAACAAAAGGCTTTGTCTGGTTGACGCAAACAAGTTGATCAGGTTTTACGGGAAGGTGTATTGTAACAACAACTTCACTTGCCAGGCCAGTCACTTCGACAGATGCTAGAAATTCAAGATGGAGACCAGATGGCCAGAACTACCTTGCACGGCCTTAGACCTTATAATTGGTATGCTAGGAATACAAGACATAGTGAATTTAGCAAAGGCTTGTGAGAAATGGAGAAAAGTTGCAGTCCAGTCTTTGAAATCTGTTGTAATACAGGGATGCTCGCCTTTTAATGGATCATGGAAAAACTTGAATTATTGCAACTGGCCAAAGTTTTCTGAATCTTCATTAACCGATCATTTCATATCTGGAACCATCGATAGTATTGGTGACTTTGCCACAAGCCTTGCAGAGATAACTGACCAAATCGAGCATTTATATTTCTCTGGGAGTTTCATCCCCGCAAGAGCTTACAGAGTCTTGTTGAGCAGCCAGAGAGCCATCAAAACACTTCATGTTAAGAAAAAGTCATTGACATCTCGATTTGTTGACAGGTATGGTGGAGATCCCATCTCTTGCATCCCAACAGAGCTTCGACATGAGCAACTTGAAAAGGCGATAGCCGAGGGTGTTCTTCGACACGAAGCTAGTCTAGAAGACATCAGCATTTCACTGGAGACTGATTTCGCCTTTAATGAGAGAGATAGTAATAGACTAATCCCATTCATAGACGTGGTTAGAACTCTGGGTGATAAAGAAGAGTATTTTCCCAAACTAAGATCTGTCACACTTCTGTCCACAACTTCAGGTGAATTCTCTTTTTTCAACAGAGGTCCTGCAGACCTTAACCTTGTAGAAGAAATAAGATGCACAGAACTATTTTTTGAGCGAACTTTTAAAGAGAATAAGCTCATAAAGCTCGATGCTATACCACAAAGGTATTCAACAAATGATGAGAACGTGTTCTGCAATCCTCTCTGCACAATGCTGTTTTTGCACTACTTGAAATCTGGCAGGTTTTCAAACTTGTCCAAAATAGATCTCGATGCTCTTTTTATAAGTGGCTCAGTAATGACATCGATGGAGCATACCGAAATTTTGATCCAGAATTGTCCCAATATCACCAACATTGAATGTTGCTACTCAATAGGCAAAGATGATGTGAGTTTAATGAAGATGATTAAGCACTATGGGCCTCAACTCCTTCATCTTAACAGCTCCAACATAGGTGTTGAGACAGCTAAGTATATAGCACAGTATTGCTGCAATTTGGAGAGCCTTGGAGTAGTCAGTAAAGAAGCATTTTCTTGTCTTCCTGCGCTGAAAAATCTCAAGAAATTGGAACTTTATAAATCTATGGAAGAAGCTGATCCAAACATTGAATTTCTTGGAAGATTAACAGAACTGAACGTCTATGGCTTGAATCATCCCAGCTTTTTAAATGCAATCAGGCAAAAGGCAAGGAAGATAGAAGTCTTGAAAATTGGAATTTCCCCAGACACATTGGAAGATTTTATGTCAATGGTTGATATATTCCTTCAATGTTTAGAAAGACTCCATTGCCTGAAGAAATTATACTTTCGGGTAAGTGGTTTTTGGATGAACGATGAGGAATGGGAAGAGGGAAATTGGAAAAGAAGTGACGGTGATGAGTTGATTAATTTAATCCTGAAGAACCAATCTGAGTTGAAGAGGCTTCACATCGATTCAGAGATGTTTGTTAATATGAACGAAGCCATCCTCTTAGAGTGCATGCCACACTGCGAAATAACATTGGATTACGATATGTTTGATTATTAATTACCAGTTTCTTACATCAGGAGACGTTTGCATGTGAGCTAGTTTTCGATTTAGCCTGATCAAAATATAAAATATAATTTTTTATTCAATCTGGTGAGTAAAAGTCCTATTTTGCTGCTTATTATTTCGTTGCTGGCCTAATCGACAGTGACCTGCAGAACACAAAGAAACAAATAAGCAGGGCTACTGGCAACATATGTAGGAAAGAAATTTGTTATTTAGATAGGTTTACTAAGCACTGGTAGAAAAAAGAAGCAAAGAGACACAACTTTTATACAGCTTACTTAGGTCTTGCGGACTCATATCCTCCCAAAGGGTGGGTTACTTATGATATTTTATAAGACTATGTACCTATATTATAGATGATACTTAAAGATTCAGATAAGCCAAAAAGTCGAGATAGATGTGAAGAATATCTTTATTTCTTTCTTTAAAACAACATATAAATTTTTTTCAAGAAAAAAATAAAGAAACTTTTCATATATATCTCGACTTTTTGGCTTATCCAAATCTTTTAGTATCATCCATAATATATATACATAGTGCTGAAAAGAGCTGAGAGTGATCACTCTGCTCAAAAGAAAAGACCTGTTTATTAATGGCCTTGTCAGTTAGGAGAACATTTTCCAAGATGAAATTGAAGTAACTTTTCTTCTTGGCTTGTTATACAATTCATATATTTGGAAAGATTATTACTAGACCATCCATACTGGAGATGCATTTGCGGGTGTCCTAAGCTAAGTATCTCTCTGGCAACTAGCAATGAGTATATTTTCAGGAGGTAAAAATTTGTAGAATTTACTTTATTTTTTGTTTCTACCAAAAAGAGCTGTGACTGACCAGGCATTATTACGGAGGGTCTTCTCCAGGTTATTTTGACTTTTATTTTTGCTCTCCATAGGCGAATATCATTCTATTTGGTTTTTTTATTGATTAGAACTAAATGGACTGCGCAAAGTCCACATTGGTAGTCAATGAATAACAGCAATTCATAGAAATAGAGTTTGAGGCATATCATAATTCCATTGTTGAAATAATTGAAAAGACATGTTAAGAAAAGTTACTTACAAAGCTACTGCCTAAAACGCTATTTATATAAATAATGAATGTTAATCAACGGCAAAGTTGGAATCTGTGTAGTTGATTTAGTTGTACACATGTTTGGGTTAAGTCTTCTTTTTAGACTTGTCGTTTGGGCAATATTGCACATATTACAAGATAGAATATATACCACATTCTTGCCTTTGCAGGTATCGGGTCATTTTATTTAAAATGGCCTAGGCGTTGTAAATTAAGTTTGAAAATTTTACAACATGTTTTGTTGTATAAGAAAATTCCAGGTAACAGTTTATAGGTGATGGGGATGTATTCGATATAAATTTCGCACGTGTAAGGATGGAAGAAAAGGTAGGCGGCTGCTTAAGTGCAAGGATTGGTCTGGCGTCTTTTAATTTGAAATTAGCACTTGATCTTGTATGGAATTCATAAGTGGTGATATTGTCTTCAATGGAGTGTCATAATTCAGGCTTGGGTAGTATTAGGGATTATCTCTTTGTTATACTTTGGGGCTGGTCCTTGATTTCTAGCTTTATGGAAGACTTAATTCATTTATTGAAAATAATAGATACAATATTTAGCCCCTGTTTCAGTTCATCTTTTCCATTCAGTTTTCATCAGTAAAAAAACGATGATGAGTTTGGCTAAATTAAATGGTATTGTTTCTTTTATGTGTTTGTTTAGGGTTGGCTCCCTAGCAGTCAAGATAATCATGTGGATTTGTTTCTTTGTAGAGCATATCAGCATTTGGAAACTAATCCATCGGATTATCTTGACAAGTATATAGTGCTATTAACACCGAAAGAGGAGTGAGGGATAGGTATTCGAAAGAACAGCGAGACTTGGTTGGATGCTCGGTCAGTGAAGAACTCAATTGCTAATCAAAACAGCATGCCGTAGAATCAATGCTGCAGCACATGGAACAAATTAACACCTCCCATACACGATAAACTCGGGGAAATAACTGAGCTGTAAACAAGTGTCCAAGGTAAAAACCCAGGCAGCAACAACAACCTTGTAGATGATCTGAAGGAAAAACCAAACACTAATAGACTAAACTAACTCTGCATGTATTTCATATTCATCCTCACAGAAGCTTGTGTGTGGACCTAGACAACAACAACTAAAAGGAACTTATCTACTATCTCCTTGCCTGATGGCCCAACCCATAACCTAAAAAAACCAACAAATTAAAGCTACATTAATAAGCATGGGAGAAAGAGTCTATGAAAAACAGTGGTCAGTGGCGTACCCAGCCCTGGAGAAGTGGGGGGGTCTGGGGGTTTGGGGGCGAGGACC
Organism: Pelagia noctiluca; assembly: GCA_963924455.1. NCBI lineage: Eukaryota > Metazoa > Cnidaria > Scyphozoa > Semaeostomeae > Pelagiidae > Pelagia > Pelagia noctiluca. The sequence continues at coordinate 1,663,730 of OZ004327.1, forward strand.
CCAACAAATTTTTTCGTGACCACGCCCTTAAGACTCTCGAAAAAGAGGGGCAACGCCCATTTTTTGTATTTTGTGAGAGAAAAATGATTTCAAACTTTGCTGGATCTGCCTACCTCCCCCCCCCCCTGAGGTACTGATTTTATTGCATTTTTGGGAAAATCTCGAGGACCATCTTTTTCAAAAGTGGGGGGTCCGGACCCCCCCATTCCCCCCGTGGGTACGCCACTGAAAGTGGTGTAAAACCACTGTCCCAGACTGAAATTTTAAGACGGGAAAAAATAAAAACAAATAATGAATAACTCTTAAACAAGTAACTCTTCAATTAATGAATAAAGCCTTCCAAAAACCGTTTTTTTAGGCTTAAGCTTTAGGTTTAGGCGTTAGGTATGCTGAAGCTTCTTCAAAAGGCTTGTTTATTGAAGGCAGACTGACACGAGAACGTTCATATATAATAGGGAATATCTTTAATAACCACAAAAGGTGGTTTGAATTTACAGGCAATAGGCAGAAATAAGTTTTCACGTAGGTTGTAGAAAAAACTAAGCTCTGAAATATTCCAAAATTGTTATTTTCAGTTACCCACATCCGCATTTGCGTGTAACTTCTCAAATCTCATTGGTTGAGAAGTCTTTTGACTGCTCTCGATCGCAGTCGATGGATGAAAAAGTTAAAAGCATTCTAACTTTTTCTGCGGTCGAATTCGATCGACGGCGATCGATGGTGAATCCCCGAGAAATGTTGTGCGCAAGTGCAACATCGATCGAATTCGACCGAATCGATCGAATCGACCGCTTTCGTTCAAGTGGAAACTTGCCTTTATAGCTAGAGTGACGTCAGCATATCAGAGAGCACAGGGAAACAAGGACTTGTAAAGCAAGTCTAACCAATCACGTGGAAGCAGATGCTGCACGAAGCTCATATTTGGTAGTAATCTCTTCCTTCTAATCTGACGTCAAATTGAACAATATGAAATACCAATCATGTGAAATCTAGTCATTTTATGTTTCGTCCAAATCAAGCGGAGTCTTAAAACTGGACAGCTCCTTGCTCCTTAAAGATGGCAGATTCCGAGGAAGAATACGTGACTTCCGCTGCGTATTTTAAACGACTGGGTGAATACGATGGGGAGCGAAATTCGGAAGGAGAAAGACACGGATACGGAACAGCCATATATGAAAATGGCGATAAATATGTTGGCGAGTTTGAACATGGCAAGCGTCATGGCAAAGGGACGTATATGTTTAAAAATGCAAGGTTTGGATCTTTTGTGATTGCACGTGGTATTGAAAATTAATTCACTAAAATAATAATAACAACTTCCACATCATCTTCAGTAGCATGGTGATCGGTGGGTGTGACTCACAACTGTTAGCAAGTATAGGATGGCTGATTCGAGCCTTCTAAAAGAAACGAACTAAAAATCAAGTAATATTTCGTTTCAGTGAGTTAATGTTAGACGTTATAGCCTACGAGAGGCTACAAGAAGCTTAATGTTTAACATGGACACAATAAAATACACTACATGATCGAGATGATTTGTGGGAATGAAAATGACTCGAGTAGGACTCGAACCCACGACCTCTAGAGACGAACCTATGAGTTTGTCAAAGCCGCGGTCGCCAAGTGGTAGCGTTCTAGAGATCAAATCTAGTAGTCGTGGGTTCGATTCGTACTCGGGTCATTTTCATTCTCAAAAATTATCTCGATTGATTTTCCAAATCCTGCTTCTCCTCGAGGTTCTAATACATTCAATGTTCTAATTAGAATTAGGTTGAGTGAATTAATTTTTCACGGCAGTTATTTCCAACAGGGGCGTGTGGTAGCATGCACTATGTCACTACATAAAGTAATAAAATGAGTGAGTAAGAGAGTTAATGTTTGACATCCTAGCCTACGAAAAGCCAAGCAAGTTCTGATGTACACAAAGGACACAGCAACATACGCTTTATCATTATACATATAGTAGTATATGAGGTCTTAGTATGTTCAATGCTTCCATTGGTCAGTGAGTGAGTTAAAGATAAACGTGCGACCCTACGAAAGGCCAAAAGAGGCCTTCATTCCAAATAGGGCACGATAGTATGCACTATATCACTACATATGGCGGTAAATGAGTGAGTGAGTTAATGCCTAACGTGCTTGCCTACGACAAGGTTAAAAGGCCATAATTCCAAATGGGCACGGCAAAATTCACTTCATCAGTACATACAGTTGCAAGTAAGGTCATATTATAGCAATACTACCTTGGTGCTTATATGTTTAGTGCTCCCTAATATTCCCTGTATATTGAATGCTATAAATTCATATTGGAAAACTGAGCCCCAATAGACAAGCCCGGAAATTAAGAGAACGCTTTTTTCGAACCCACGCCATCTAGAATCTCTAGAACCGGAACTGCTGGTAGATACATGCCACTCCAAACTGGCTCTCTGTGATCCCCACCCTGTATGTGTATGGCATAAAAAGTAAAATAGATGAAAGATATGATAGTCTGATTGCTGAAAAGCCAAAATATTCTGTTCTTCCTTTTATCCTCATCAATCAATACTTGTCTAGGCACTAAACCATACTAATCCCTACTAAACTCTACTAAACCCTGCTTAACCCTCACTGAACTTTCCTAAACCGTTAACTCCCACTAAAATTTTCTGAACTCTTATTGAGAACAAATTCCAGATATCATTTGACGAGGATAAAAGACAGAACAGAATATTTGGGCTTTCCGGGAATCAGATCATCATATCTTCTACCTACCTAAAAGTAAAAGATAACTCTGTAGCTTTCAAGTGACGTCATTTTCTCTAGGTTCAATGGGTCGTATAAGGATGGAAAGCGAGATGGCTTTGGCACGATGTTCTACGAGGATGGCAGCAAATACGAGGGGTATTGGAGAAAGAATCTCAAACACGGCAAAGGGACATATCGTTTCAGGAATGGAGACATTTTGGAAGCCAATTGGAAGGATGATCTAAAACATGGGAGATCTGTTTATACATATGCGAATACGGGCACCAAACTGTCAGGTAAGCTCCTGGGGTCAGGTCAGGTCACTCCCGAGGCCTTGTGGTCGTTGGGGCATTTTGATGATTTGACAATTTTCTTCAACCCTTCTTTGTGCTCTGCAATCCTGATGCACGTCACCACTTCCTTCTTTGTCCACTGTATGATGTCCCCAATCCATGTTTCCTAGGGTTGCCTTTTAGCTCGACTTCCTTCAACTGATCAATGCATTATATCATTGGTGAGGGTTCAAGGTCTTCACTTGATGTGACCAAACCATTGAAGTTTTTGCCTTCTTACAGTTTCCACAAGGGTTTCGTATTCACTGATAAGTTCTCTGGTGGTTTCCGCAACATCCCATTACTGATTTTATCTTTCCACGAGATATAAAGAATTCTGCTAAAGCATGGCATGTGAAGGCATTTATTCTATCTTCAAGTTTTTTGCTCCAGGTCAAAATTTCACAACAATATAATGTAATAAGTGGTTTGAGGATTTTATTTAGTTTGGATAGATATTGATCCTAACTTTCATAGTTTTGTTAATTTTGATAATTGGTTTGTAGCAATAGCGAGTCTCTTCGTTATTTCTTGTTCTGATGTGACCTATCTAATGAGCGTTAATCCTAGATACTGGAATATTTCGACCTCTTCTAACTCTGTGTCACCAACTTCAATAGGTGTTGTCTCGGTTTCTTGTTTTGCCTTCCTCGGTACTGAGTTCCATCCCATGATGCCTTGCCCTCGAATTCAATCTGATAGCGAGGTCTGTTCTTCTCTAGACGCAGTAATGAGGTCAATGTCATCTGGGAATCGCAGGTTGGATATCTGTCTGCCACCTACTTCTATTGTTTCTGAGTAGTTTTCAAGAGCGGCAGGGAGAAAGAATGTATCCTTGACGCACGCCAACTGTGGGTTGAAACTATTCAAATGCACCACTGTTAGGCCTCGTTCACACGCTCCGTATTTATTTGTCTCCTTATTTGAAAATAGGGGCATGTTCATATCCAAATATGCTATGAACACGATTAAGTGTTCACATTGCTCCGGGCAAATACGACGCTCATAATTCCTTTCTAAGACAAATATTTCCATTGAAAGAATTCCGTCGTATTCAAATGTCTCTGTATTTGCAGTTCACACTGAAAACCGAGCGTATTCAATTTGCACCGTATTTGGAAGTATACGTATTTGTTGGCGTATTCGAACAGCTCCGTATTTGAAGCGTATTAGCGTAAACGCAAGGTCGAAACAGACCTATAGGTTTTGCTTCGTTTTCATTCCAATACGGAACAGTGTGAACGAGGCCTTAGTCAGCTTCTTTTGTATGAGGACTCAACTACTGTGACCAACCTTGCACCCATTTTCTGCTTTCTCATCACCAGACAGAGAGCTTTCATCCACACTCCATCGAATGCTTTCTTAAAGTTAATAGAATTATGAATAAATGTGAACTTGATTGTCAGAAGTGATATTTTTTACTTTCTTTTCAGCGAAATGGGAGGATGGGAAACAGCAAGGCATAGCCGAATGGATTCACAAAGATCATAAATACCGAGGCCAGTTCAAGGACAACGTCCCAACTGGCCGTGGCAAATACATCTTCAAGAGTGGCTGCGAGCAACATGGTTATTACGCAGTCAGGGACATTGTGAAGGAGGTTGGTAAGAGAATGGAATTGGTTGGCAGGGCGCCTAAATGGCATTCCCAGATGCTTACTCTAGCCATGCCAAAAAAGTCAAAGTGAAAAACGTCTACAAATCAAGTAATTAAAAGTCAACAAGTCAAAATAAAACGTTGTATTTCAAATTTTTATGTATCTGGCTTGTTTATAATGTATAAATATCATTTGTTGCTCTCTGTTAATGGTTGTTTGTTTTTCTCTTCGTCAATTTTTAAGGCATCCCCTAACACATGAGATATATTCGTATTCGCATCAACACAATTATAATATGGCCTAGCAGTACTCAAACATGGATATTTACTACTACAGAACAAGAATGCTAACAACTGCCCTAAAAAGGAATGCTGCTTTTCAAATTTTTATCCATCTGGATTTTTTAAAATGTATAGATATCATTGGTTGCTTTCAGTAAATGGATGTGTTTTTTTCTCTTTGTTAATTCGTAAGGCATTGCTTAACACATGAGATATATTCGATTTCACATCAACAATATTATAATATGCCCTATTAGGACTTAACTTGGATATTTACTACTATAGAACAAGAATGCTAACAACTGCCCTAAAAAGGAATGCTGCTTTTCCAATTTTTATCCATCTGGATTTTTTAAAATGTATAGATATCATTGGTTGCTCTCTGTAAATGGATGTGTTTTTTTCTCTTTGTTAATTTGTAAGGCATAGCTTAACACATGAGATATATTCGTACGAGTTGGCTAACACATTTATACTATGCCCCATCAGGATTCAAAAATTGATATTTTCTACTTTAGCACAAGCATGCTAGTAGCGGCCTTAAAATTGAACGTTACTTTTCAATTTTTTCTATCTATCTGGCTTGTTTGTGATGTGTGAAAATCATTTATTTCTCTCTGTTTATAGGTATTAGTTTCTCTCTACATTGATGCACAAGGCATCTTCTAACACATGAAATATATTCGCATTCATATCAACACATTTATGATATGGCCTAGCAGTACTCAAACATGGATATTTTCCACTATAGAAAAAGCATGCAAACAAATCCCCTATATTGAATTTTTCCTTTCAAATTTTTCCATCTATCTGGCTTGTTTGTGATGTGTAAATATCATTGGTCATTCTTTGTATATAGGTGTTAGTTTATCTCTTCATTAATGCATAAAGCATCTTCTAACACATGAAATATATTCGCATTCATATCAACACAATTATTATATGGCCTGGCAGTACTTAAACATGGACATTTTCCACTCTATGAATAGCATGCTAACAACTCCCATTATATTAAATTTGTCTTTCAAATTTTTCCATGTATCTGGCTCGTTTGTGATGAGTAAAAATCATTTATTTCTCTCTGTATATGGATAATTGTTTCTCATCACATATTTCGATAAGACAAATGAAAGAGATTAGCAAGTACAAAAAACTTCAGCCTAGGCCAAGTGAAGAATGTTTATTGAGATAGATGTAGGAACAATGGCAAGCAGTTTAACTACTAATATGTTTGAAACTTCTCTCTTGATCCAAGAAAGATCAAAAACATGGAATTAGCTCATAGGGAAGATATCATCAAAATCCATCTTTCATTATATTCATCCTTTGAGGAAGCTAAAACCTTTTTCAGGGTTAATTAGATATTGGCTGAGATTAGTGTAGGTACAATGATAGGCGGGTAAATAACAAACATGTTTGAAACTTCTGACACGATCCAAGAAAGATCAAATACATGGAATTAGGTCATGGTGAAGATATAAGTTTCATCAATCTTTAACAATATTTATCTATTTAGGAAACCATAACCTTTTCCAGTGTTAATCAGATATTTGTTGAGATTGGTTTAGGTACAATGGTAGGCAGGTAAATTACAAACATGTTTGAAACTTCTGTCATGATCCAAGAAAGATCAAAAACATGAGATTAGCTCGTAGTGAAGATATCAGTTCCATCGATCTTTCATTATATTTATCATTTTAGGAAACCAAAACCTTTTCCAGGGTTAATCAGATATTTGTTGAGATTGGTGTAGGTACAATGGTAGGCAGGTAAATTACAAACATGTTTGTAACTTCTGTCATGATCCAAGAAAGATCAAATACCTGGGATCAGCTCATGGTGAAGATATCAGTTCCATCAATCTTTCATTATATTTATCGTTTTAGGAAACCATAACCTTTCCAGGGTTAATCAGATATTTGTTGAGATTGGTGTAGGTACAATCACAGGCAGGTAAATTACAAACATGTTTGAAACTTCTGTCATGATCCAAGAAAGACTAAGTCATGGGTTTTAATAATTGCAGGAAAATATGTTCCAACTATTCTAATCCCAAAACTAATATTTTTGGAATTAAATGATAGCTAGCTCGTTAAACTATGCTGTCCGTTATTTCCATTACAAATCATAAAGATGAAATAATATAGCACCCTCACGAAAGCGTTGTAGAATATCAACTAAAAATAATGTCGATCAAATACCAGGTAGGCAAATCACAAACATGTTTGAAACTTCTGCCATGAACCAAGAAAAATGAACTCCACTCAGTCGTAGAAAAGTCACCCCACCTGGTTGAAAATTCCTTTAAATAGCCCCATACTCAGACCTACTATTCACTTCACTTGGTGTATACAGGCAACACAGAGGAAAGATGAAGAGTATTTTGGCACTCGTGTGTACCATGGCAATTTTCTTGGCTGTTTCTGGCCAGCCGATAGAAGAAGATAAACCACCAGGACAGCCACCTCCACTGCAGCCTCCAGCACCTAATAACCAACCGAAGCCTCCAGCAGACAAAGAAGGGGAGGGGGAGGAGGAGGAGGAGGAAGGAGGGTCAGAGAATGGGCCCGAAGAAGAGGGTAAGACGGGTAAGAACTACACTCTTTTATATAAGAACCAGTAAAATTGGTTTGAAGCTGGCTGCTCTTAAATATTGCTTTATTTTCAGCTTGAAATGTTTTTAAATTGTTCTTACCTATATAATGCTTTGAAGCCTGTTTTTGCTATCTTTCGTGTTAATTGTTGCCAATTTTGACTCTCTTAACCATCTGATATATCTGTGTGCTGTCAATTTACTTGTCTTGTAATTATTTCTCAGTCTTACAAATAATTTTTTTGAAATCCTTTATTGAGCTAGAAATCTTCATCTTTGGTTTGTTCTTAGCTTGTTCTAAGATTTTGGCAAAATTGGACGCTCGTGTTCTGATAAAATTGTTCTTACAAAAAAAGAGTTCATTTTTCACATATTAATTATTTTTGATATTCGTATTTTGATTTATAGCTTGTAGCTAACCCCGCTAGTCGGGCTATTCATTTACTTCATAATTATCACACAAGTAACTAGTGTTTAGACTGCTGTTAGAACTCTTAGAATTCCGGACTGCGATATCTAAGTAAATATATCTGCAAGATATCTCTGTTAAAAAGAATGGAAATTTACAAACTTTTCTAGAATGAATTGAACTCGGATATAAAAAACAAATGTCTCGAAGTCTCAAATCGTACGATCGTTTCTAGTCGTCTCAAGTTTAAACTAATCTACATAATAACGGAAAACATCTACAGCTATTTGCATGTCAGGGTGTTTCTGATTTTCTACATTGCTGCTTATCACAAATATTGTATTAAATCTTACTGCTGCTTATCACAAACTGCAATAGAAATCGTAATCCTTCTTCAATGCGTCGCTTGAGATAAATAACTCGATACAGTAAAAACCCAGATTTGAGGCCCTTTATCAAAATAAAACCTTGCTTGTGATTTCAATTCTTCACCTTTTAACTTAAGAACCTTTCCACTCTGAATTTTACAAAACATGACTTAATTTAACAAGCAAATTTTAGAATCTAGTAAAAAAGATTCTGTAATTGGTAAGTGTTAAATGTATCGAACTGTCAACCCCATACAGGGGTTGTATCCTAGACTCCTCTTATGGTTTTTTCTACAAAAAAACATAACCTTTGCACCAACAATTCGTTAAAATCTGAAGAGCCTACAAGAACCTAGAAAAACCTTTCAGCCTGGTTTCGTGGTAGTAATTCTTTACATGATAACCGAAACGGCCTAGTTCAAAAAGGTAGATTTTTTTATTCGGGCTTTTACATCTCAAGTTTTTCCCATGTACCGACTTTTTTAGGACCTTTTTATTGCTGACCCGTGCTGATTATGGGCCTCGAGGAAAAGGTCGGTGAGTTGTAATGCGAAATTTTCTTGTATCATTTGTATTTTAGAGAGTGGAGAACTGGAATCCGACGATGTCGAGGACACCTCTGTAGTCAAGGAGAGTGACGGTAAGTATTCACATATCTAAAGTGGAATACATCAGAACATTTTTTGATGACAAGAGAAAATGTTAGACACTTTGAAGTAATATTTCAACGTATGATAATGTATTCGCGTCACATGTGCATAATTAGCATAATCAGTAAGCATATGTTAGGCCGTCAACACTGTTGGGGAGTACGCCACTAGCCGGGTGGTCAGCCGAAAATTCACAATATCATAAATGATATATTAAGGTTTTTATCAAATACTCAACAAAGCAGCTACATCCTCCACATGCAATCATGGATACCTATTTATCCCATACCATTGGCAAGTTAGCATTAATATGTTACTTTAAGCATGACAGAGTTCTTTATCATGAATATCATGAAAATCTTTTTATTTAGTTTATAAAGGATGTTCGCAAAAACAAATTGACCTTCTTTGAAAGTTATATGATATATCTACAATACCCGCCAAAAGTCGTTGGAATACCGAGGACTTTTTTCATAGAAAATTTATTTTTCAGGTTTCGGTGCTCATTATTTCCAATCAACCCCTCTATATGAAACTGTATAAACTACACTATATAAGACTACAGGGGGTACATATTGAAGGTCACTGTGTTAATTTCTTGATTATAGACAACATTGTTTAGGCTAGATGCTGGTCTCTTACTTAAAAACACAGCTGTAACTAAGCTTTTATCCTGGATTGACGATGTTATCACGTTCTTTCGCAGAAGTTGTGCAAGGACCGAGGAACTCTGCTGAGAAGGTACAGGAGCAAGCAGCCGAAGAACATGGTTAGTAAATGTTTGTATCACAGACTAATGCAATTTTATCAGCCCAGCGTCTTGGTCGAATTGATCATGAACCTAGGTTGAATTTTCCTAATGAATAAAACATCCCTTGAGATTTGCACATGCGCAGCTCGGTCATCCCACAATCATAGCACATCTTAAAAAGAAATGATTTAAATCTAGGTTGATCAACGATTGGGGCTTTTAATTAGGGAGGTGATAGTGTAAGTTTCTCAATCAATTATAGTCTACAATCGATACAGTATTGTTGCTGATGTTGCTATGTTAGCAAAATTTGTAAACCTATTCAGAACGTCACTCATAACAAGTGCAATAAAGACAAATCAATTCGAAGAGTGATTATAAACCAGTTTAAACTGCCCCATCTTGATAGTGAGCTTATCATAACATCACGATGCATAATATCGAAGCAGGAGACTTGTGGTACTATTGTGAGAATACATTTGTCCAGGTTAGACTATGCCTTATGAATTTATGAGTTTATACACATGGCTCTGAAGAAGGACTTAATTGAAGACACGAATTATTACCTCAACAGTGAATAGTTCTGGATTCACTATGAAACTGAAGCACTTATTCATTATTCTTGAGTTTTAGAGACGAAATTGGACCGAGTCAGTTACGTGCTCTTTAGATTATTCCATAACTGCTACACGAGAAAGTACTTTTAGTTACACACTCTTCATAAAGACTATATATGAAGACCTGTTGGGTATTTATAACTCTTTATCAAGCATGAAAACAACTTGTTCTAATGAAATAGCCTTGTTTCGTTTCAAGCTAACTTGTTTGAAGGAGACATAAAGTTAACGAAGAAGCAAGAGAAACAACTCGACAATCTGATGTCTGACAAGAAGGAAACCATCACCGGGAAGGGAAGAGCTTTCATTGGGAAAAAATGGCCTAATGGAAGAGTTCCTTTCGAGTTTGCCAGAAATTTCGGTAAAAATTAATTTCCATATTCTACTTGATTAGCCTTAGCAATGAACGAAACTTAATTTCTGAGATATCTCTGTTTCCAAATGATTTCATTTTGAACATCACATTGTGGAACAATTAAATTAGGAGAAAATTTCCCCAATATATAGAATGGTAGTATATTAAAACAAAGAAGTCACAAAAACAAAGTTTATATTTCAAAGTGAAATTTTCCACAGAAAAGGCTGAATATATTCAAAACGCGTTTCATCCGTTAAGTGGAATCTTCAGCCTAATAGTTGTACTATATGGAATGATGAGTATTTTCGTCTCTTCTGAGTGCAGATTTTCCAAGAAATGGTAGACAGAAAAAGGTGTTTAAAAAATACTTCATTGACTGCTGCAGCATAACCTAAGCTCAATAATGAGACATGTTAATCTCTTACAGAATCACCGGAGAACTTTTCTCCCTTTTCAGTGTAAATTCTACTGTATAATGCTTTATAATTGCGTATATCGAACACTTCAGTCAGGATATGCAGTCTCTACTCGAGTTGGATATAGAACTGCCAAAATTTCTAACCTATTATTTTACAAAAAGGTAGCCAATTTTATCGAGTGTAGATTTTACTTTATTGTTGCTATATAGCAGCGGCCTAGAGGTAGAGTGCTAGCCACTGTTTCGGAAGGTTGTTCGTTCAAACCCTGGCCAAGTCATACCAAAGACTTTAAAAATGGTTCTTGATGCCTCTCTGCTTAGCACTTAGCATAAAGAGATGGATTGAGGGTAAGTGGCTCTCAGGCCAGGGACAGTAGTCATGCCTTCCCCTATCTAAAAGGATAGCAGCGAAGGAAAAAGGAGCTTTCGGGTCGCCTTCGGTTCGCCTCCAACAACGGTGGACAATAGTTGCTCAATTCTTGCATATATCGAACACTTTAGCCAGAATATTCACGCTCTGATAGAGTTAGATATAAAGCTGCTGAGATATTCAACCTGTTCCTTTGCAATAAGAATGCCTATTGCCTCCTTATTGAGTGTAAATTCCACTGTATAATTGCTCTATACTCTCGCATATGGAACACCTTATAGCCAGGTTAAGATGCTCTACCCGAATTGAAGTTGCAAAAATATTTGACCTGGTATTTTCTAAATAGAAAGCTATTTCTTAACAAGCTTTTCTTGGCAGAGGGAGAAACTAAACCCTTCTCATTGCAGATAGGAGACGTATAAATACGGTGAGGGCAGCAATCCGAGAATTCAACAAGAAAACTTGCATCAAATTCGTGCCAAAAAGATCCACGGACAGGACATGGGTGAAATTCATTGTCGATGAGTTAGTATTCCATAAAATTTACGAATAATTATCATGAATTATCATACCGATTATGTGCTGTGAGATGTTGACTTGAACGATGAGTGATCATCTTGGGACAGATTTCTGGAACTAACCTGAGATCAAAATAAGAGCATGGATTAACCATAGTCTGTAAAAAATATGGTCTGGTAGGCCGTGTGTTTTATGCAATATATTATGCAGATAGATTACTAAGAACTTTTATACAGCACAACTGTCAGACTTATGTCCTCTTCAAAGAGTATTTTGTATTGTATATATTATTTGTGGTTAGTTTTAGCAATAGTGCAACTTCACTAATTTAGACTAACATAAAGCAACTTTAAGAATTGCATCAGACAAGTCATCTACTACAAAATGTGCAGGAACATTTGTTCTCAAGAAACTAAATTTTAATAAAATCTTTGAAATTTTTAATGTTGTGAGCCGTTTTTATTGCATCAGGAAGTGCACTCATAAATTGCTGGCCCTTGAAAAATGTGTGATTTAATTCCATAGAATGATCCATGATTGTTAATACAATGGGTACCTGAGAGAGTCTGGTACAAAAATAGTTGTTTCACTACTTTGTTATACTTTTGACGATAAACAGATCTCAACCGTGCACAAACTTTTTCAAATTCATTATAAATGCAATACGAATAAAAAAGGTTGCAAAGAGTTATTTGAAGATGATTATCACAACAAATGTCTGGCTTTATTTTTTCAATTAGGCTAGACAACGGAAGAACAAACGTGTTGTGCATGGAGACGGTTGAAATAGGTTGACCTTTTACTCGTTTTAGCCTTTTACTATAAATTGTAATTAGTGTTTTTATCAGAGGGCCCCACGAAAATCAACTTGTTGACGGACTATTCTCCTTAAAAGAATTAAATATGAAATATATAAAATATGTTGGCAAAGTCACAAAAACAAGGCTTCCAGACTATTACTTCAATTGACTATGGATTCACAAAGAACATATCCTGTGCATTTTCTTTTTGTAGTACTTTAACCTTAATACAATCCTTCAGGTTGCAACATCTTAGTCTAAATTAGTGTATGTTCACAAAAAATGTATACAAAACATGCAACAATTGACAACACAATGTAGCTATTCACAGAGAACACGTCTTTTCATTTTGTGTCAATACCACATCAGCTTAAAATATATCTTTCCTTTACATAGTAACAAGTGCTATTCAAGACTGGGGCATGTATCAATGAGAGGCCAACCAATCTCAATCGGAGGCGGGTGCAACTTTGTAGGAACTGTCATTCACGAAATGATGCATTGTATTGGTTTCTTTCATGAGCAGAGCAGACGAGACCGCGATGCTCATGTTGAAATTATTGAGGATAACATCGACACCGACCGTAAGTTATCTTTACTAGGGGAAAAGGGCTTTTTGGGTACTATGACTCACAAGCCAAGACTAAATTGAGGAGAAAATAAGAGCCCAGGGACGTTGTGGGCCAACTGTGATTCGGGAGGATTTCCCAGGGGATCCTTTTAATTCTTCAAGTTAAGCCCTTGATTTTGCATTTCTATTCATATTTAGAAACGATTTCTGAAATCTTTCTGAAAGTCGGTCCTTTAATTTGGTGTCGTTATCCAATTTTTTTAGCCTTTTCCTCATCAACTTGTTAACATTGATTCTTCGAGTTCAGAAATTGAATGGCCTAGTGTGTCCCTAGAATTTCATCTGAATTTCCACCATGTTCCATTTTGGTTTTCATCACGCAATTCTATCATGGTTCGAAAATCACGAAACACAACACTCATGCTTCATACCCAACATCTTAATGAACTAGAAACAGAATTAAGACAGAGTGCAAAGGTCTAAAAAGAGAACTTAAGTCGATCACGCCATTATTGATATACAACCATTGTATCGCAAAGCAGGGGCGTACCCAGGATTTTCGATTGAGGGGGGCTAAATGGAACCGAAAATTTTGGGGGGGTCCGGGGGTACTCCCCCGGGAAAATTTTTGTGTATACCACCCTCTAGATTGGCTAAAAATGCAACCAAAATGGGTTCACAAATATTAATTTCGATTTTAATAATGAAGATTCTTCATTATTAAGCTTTAGTTTAAATTTGTTTTTTAAGTATAATTTTTTAGCAGATGGATTGGGGGGGCCATGGCCTGGTGGCCCCCCCCCCCTGGGTACGCCCTTGTTGCAAAGTACAGTAAAGGAGAAGAATCTAAATTTGAAATGAGGGAAAGGATGCAGAATTCGATAAGGCAAGGGACATGGCCAGATGGCGAGCTGAAAGAGCTACTGCCTCTTCCCCTATAAAAACTGCTATGTATGTTATGAGTAGAAATCCCTATTTTTGGTGTTATCATCCACAAGTAAACAACCAATGTGATCAAATTCTCCCCTAGACAGCTTTTGGTTTCGATCCCTAAATACAAGCATTTTTATAAGCAATTTTAGCTCGACTTCAGTAGTAGAAATTTCTTGGCTAGAGGACAAATATAAGTACTCAAAATTGCGTAGCAATTATTACTTACCTTTTTACTTAAAGATTTGCTTCTTAGAATACTATCTCACAAGTTGTTTTACAAAATATATCAATGGTATCTTGCATACAAATCTGTGCTGAGGTGCTAATATCCACTGTAACTTACTTCTATATAGTTGCTGCAAGAGTTTTATTGCCAATTGGTTCAGAACTAAGATTTTCAAATTGCTTAGCGTTCCTCTGTTCAATTATATAATTGTTTAAGTTTTGTCTTTTCATGTACTGCCTTGCTTAAAAAGCAGCTGCTTGTAAGAAAAAATGCGTGTAAAGCCATTTGTAAGAAAAAAACGTGTAAAGCTATTATGATCAATTTCCATTACCTTCCAGGTTTCGGAGAAGGCATAAAATCCAACTTCGCAATGTATCTGCAGGGAGAGGGAGACAGCCTGGGTGAGCCGTACGATCTTGGCTCCATCATGCACTACCCAAATACGGCATTCGGCAAGACCGACTCACGTGGTAATCTCATGATCACGATCAGATCACGTGTCAATCCGAATATGAGGCTGGGCCAGAGAAATGGTTTCAGTGAAAGTGATTTGAAGCAAATCAACATGTTGTATGGTTGCAAAAAGTCATCTTGAGGAAATCTCGACCATTGAATTTGCAAATGATCTATGATCTATAGCCTTTGATTCATGATCAATTATGATAAGTCAATAAGCCATCAAATTTGAAAATATTGTGTTTTTTCTTGTCTATGTCTCCTATTATGATTGTTTGACAGTCAATGATATTTTGTATGGTTGGAAAAAGTCTTCTTAATGACGTTTAGATGATTCAATACTCAAATTATCTTTGAGCCTTTATCAGCTTTATTGAAGTTTTAAAATATTGTACTTTTTCCCTTCTACATCTTCTATTTTGAGTAGTCGACAGCCATACAATTTAATGTGGTGTATGGTGTCAAGAAGTCTTCTTTCTGACATTTACATGACTCGATTGTCAACTAACCTATATGATCTGAGACCTTAAAAATCTCACGACCTTTAATCATATGTAAAAATATTGCGTTTTTTGTCTCGCTATAATTTCTATTGCAGTCGGTTTACAATGCTAACGATTGGGCCAAAGTGCAAAATCATGGGCAATACTACCTTACCTAACCAACTTATTGCAAAAATCAATTTTACAGAGTTTGAATAAAAATCCTAGCTGTTCGAAGTAACAAGTTCAAATTTTTTACATGTAGCCAGAAGGATAAAAAGATTTATTGCTTTATCTTTTATTACTTTATTCAATACTTCGAAAAAAAATTAATATTTTATCATTTCAGTACTAAACTTTTTAATTTTTTCGTTTTGTTGGACAGTCAGAAGGATAGACGGGAGTTCAAAAAATTGCCTCTATAATCGAACTAGGACATGGGGCATGGGGCCCAGAAACCTTTTAGGGGCAAAATTATAATGTCCAGTGTGTTAAATTCACTTGCTAACAAGACCAAATTTTCATTTCCATTGCTTATGAAAAGCTTTTTAATAACCTAAATATTTCTGTGATTAGGCCAGTCTGATGAAGGAGAGATTCACAAATTGAGGAATGATTTTATTCAAGCACAAAAGCAATTTATCATGCCAATATGACAACTGCGTAAATTTTAAAATTTTTGGTTGTGTTCATAAGCTGCTTCTTTCAATGCTATTAATTGTGGTAAAGATGGTCGAGCGGTTAGATCACTCGAACCTTGTTTAATGGGTCCCGTGATTGGCACATTGACCAATACCTTAAGAAGATAGAAAGTTTTTTTTAACAAAGAAACTTATTATCCATATTTCTATTAACAGTGATAACTAGAATAGCAGGTGTCTTTCACTGACATTTCAGGCAGGTCCCTAGCTTCTCAGTGGTTTATATCAATATAGATAAATTCACACGACAGCACAATCACTTTGCTTTATATTTCACATATTTCGTGATTTTCAATGTTTCGTAGCAAAGTTTGGTAGGCCTCTATGAAGTTCAGCCTCCTTTTGATTCTATTTTCAGCGTAGGCCTATACCATCGGTAAATTGTCAGGCGAAAAGCTTTGGTGGTTTTTATGTTTCACTCTTTCTATGGTTGCTCTCAGAGACGAGAAGCAAGAAAGTCTGATGATCGTGAAAGAATCAAGGTTTGAGTAACAGAGGTTCAGTCTCTTTTCTTTTTCCTCATCTATATCGCTCTGGGCCTTCATACATCGAGCACTGTGATGCTGTTATAAGCAATGCTATAGTGATTATTCTTGTAAAGTTTTTTCACGATCAAAGACTAATCGAATGACGATATTCATGAACTTCTGGTATTAGTTTGCATCGGTATTTACAATTATTGTAATCAAATTCACTGAAACTAAATCAGACAGGTGAATAAAGATCCTGTTGGAAACTTTACCGTTGATTCCTTAGCCCTTGCTAATCGGTTAGTTACTGCTGAATCCTGAAACCTAGGTAAAACATCAAGCCTAGAAATGACAATAAAGCTGATAAAAAACCCTTAAAGTGAAACCTCAATAGTTCTTCCCATAGTGTCCATCGTCTACCTCTAGTTAAAGTGCTATAGATCCCTGAAAGCACTATCATTAACCTAATCCCCCTGGTTCAGGACGGTAGTCAGCCCGATTCAAGAAAGCGGTTAGTCCTTATCTAGGAAATTGACTGGCCTTAACAAGTTCCTTGGCTCAATACCCGATGGAGGCATATTACGATTGGGATAGCCCATTTGTAAGAATATAGTTCCCCATATTAGACCATGCTTTATGAGTTCATTTAATTACCCAATTCATTTATTCATTGGTAATCCTTACTCTGCAAATACTTGATTTCAGTACCGATTTAAAAAATGGCTTTTTGGGTCTTCGTATCTCGACATATAGTTTCTCTGTTTGCTTCCAAGACCTGCTCTTTCTTCCTTTTCGCAAGCATTCAGTGTTAGTACATACGTTCACAATACGTGTAATAGAAGCAGGTGCATAATAACCCTGTTTGAAACCTGGTACGTGATCCTGGCAAAAACGACAACATATCTTTCATCGGTTCAGCATGCATCATTACACCTGAGACTGGTAAAGTGCATAAAAGCCAGATCTGGAATAACCATTCTACTGATCACTTCATAAAGTGTAAGCTTATCAGCATTGAGATGAAGAGCATATTGGTGTTACTGTGTGGCCTTGCCATTCTTTTGGTTGTCTCTGGGAAGCCATCCAAGAAGACACTGCCAATACTCGGAGAGAAACCACCAAGTCACAAGGACAAGGCATCAGAGGAAGAAGCTTCAGGCGATGTGGAACGAAACGAGGAAGATGGAGACTCTGGCAAAGACTCCGATGAAGGTGAGAATCGTAAATCTTAATGTTGCTTATCCATAGCAAGAAAAATCGAAAGATAGCCAGAAAACAATCTGTGTTTTCTCTATGCTTCTGATTTGTTGACCATCATATTGATTAAAAACGAATCTCATCTAAATCACTAGTAAGATGAATTATTGATATCATATCAATATTTATCTATATTATCATTAAATTGAAATAAATGTATCTCTAATCTTCAATATCAAATGGTTAGCTAACTTCAAAAAGCGTTACAACGATTACAGAGTATTAGAATCAGAGAATAAATGAATAGATACATAAAATAACCGAGGAATAAGGTTCACACCGTGTCCACCAGCACTCCAATCAATTTACAATCTATATAGAATACATGCTTGTTTCTTTTTCAGGGGCTCTCTTAGGGCCTAAAACCGACACCGAACGCATGCAACAACAGTTGGCCGAAGAAGATCGTGAGTAATTTTGAATTATATTATTTTCTTAATTCATAGATAGTTTAGAAAACCCTGTGAATGATAAGTGTAAGGCTAACCCGGCTTATTCTCTGTCAATAAAGTCTATCTATCCATCTATCTATGTATCTATCCATCTATCTATCTATCTATCTATCTATCTATCTATCTATCTATCTATCTATCTATCTATCTATCTATCTATCTATCTATCTATCTATCTATCTATCTATCCATCTATCTATCTATCTATCTATCCATCTATCTATCTATCTATCTATCCATCTATCTATCTATCTATCTATCCATCTATCTATCCATCTATCTATCTATCCATCTATCTATCTATCCATCCATCCATCCATCTATCAATCTATCTATCTATCCATCTATCTATCTATCTATCTATCTATCTATCTATCTATCTATCTATCTATCTACCTATCTATCTATCTATCTATCTATCTATCCATCTATCTGTCTATCTATCTATCTATATTTTCATCTATCTACTTATCGATTTATCCATCTATCTCTCTATTCATCGATTTATCCATCTCTCTCTCTATCGATCCATTTATCCATCTATTTATCTATCTATCTATCTATCTATTATCTATCTATTATCTATCTATCTATCTATCTATCTATCTATCTATGTATCTATCTATCTATCTACTTATCCATCTATCTTGATCTATTCATTTATACGCATTATTGAAACCAGAAATAAAATGCTGCACATAAATATACCCTTACCTCTCTGTACTAGGTTAAGCTAGCTCGGCTCGCATCAACATCCCTCCTCCATTCATTTTTGCTGCTCACAACATTAGGCTGGGGTATTTTGCTGAATCTGGAATTAGCAACAAGTTGAGCGATGCACGATGTACCAGTTTTACCTAAATCAAGAAAAAAAAATTAATGTTATATTTTCTCATCAAATTTTGAAGAAGAAGCAACCAATTTGATTGAACTGATATATATATATATATATATATATATATATCCAGGATGAAGGCACCAATTTTACTCGTATTATGGATAAAACAGTGTAAACAAGTGGCTCCTTGAAAAGAGATGTGCTTGTCCATTTCGTAACAGACGATGTCTCTAATGCAATCTCTGATGTTGGTTATGTTTCTCTAATTCAAAAATGCTTGTTTTAAACTGCAATGAATAGCAATACAACAATACAAATTACATCTTTTGAGTTCAGGTAATCATATTGCTAAAGAAATACCTAAAAAGGAACAATTTTATACTCGAACAGTTCTGGTAAGGGGAGCCTATAGACTTGCTCACAATTAAAAAGGCGGTTACTTCAGAACAACCGAATCGTCTTATCGACCATTTTCCATATCTGTTAGAGGAACTTGTCTAGCTTATAGTTAAATCAATTCATGATGGGATCCACCAAAATATATCATTGAAGTAGATGTCCCTAAAAATGTCACTTTTTCGGGGTTTTTTGTGAGCATCCTACCATAGCCGGAGAGTAAAAAGGGTCATATAGGGGGGTCGTATTCCCCTGTTCCCTTAGAGAAATTGCAAGTATTCGCTTATTGTTCTAAGAAGAAATGCTGATCTTTTGTGTTAATTGATCCCTGCTTGGTGCCAATTTTCCCTTGTTCTCTGTTAAATTTTTCTCAAGTTCCCTTGTTCCCTTTTTAATTTTGGGCATGCTCTCTGTTCTCTGGAAACCCCATATCAGTGAAAAATAGCCTCTACACGAGATAGCCTCAGACAGTTTTGGGTATTTTCTATGTAAACAAATGCCTAATATGTTACGAGTGTAGATGAATCATTCTTGTTTTGATATCTAGCAAGCCTCTTTGAGGGGGATATTGTACTGACCAAAAAGCAGGAAAAAGAACTCAGGAAAAAGAAGTCTGGAAAGAAGGGAGCAATCACAGGAACACAGGTTAACCACAGAGGAAATTTGGTAGACACGTGGCCCAACGGAATAGTCCCCTACGAAATCTCCGCAGAAGTTGGTAAGGAAAAATCTTATTAATTCGGACTGGGAGAAAGCGAACGGGTGATTAAGAATTTTAGATAAAATGATCAGCTATTTTAGCTGAGATTGAATTCAATTATCATTATAATTAGCTAACTTTTACTAGCTAAAAGGATTTTCCGGGTACAAATAGATATCATCATATACAGAGTAATACGTCAGGAAAAGAACGGAATAAAACGAACTATAGATATCCGAACAAAGACAAACAAGTATATAGCTACCGTCAACGGTAACGTATAACGGTATATACTTGTTTGTCTTTGTTCGGATATCTATCCTGCTCTGTCTATGGCATTGAGCACTTTTCTTGTACAACGACCCACTAGAGAATTTTTTATAAAACGAACTATATATATTTTTGCTCTCTTTCTGACGTATTTCTCTGTTGAGTGTCAGATGAAAAGCTAAACTAAACCATGTTTTGGCTAAGCTTCCGATCTTTCTGGCTTTATTGAACTTTCTTACTAATAAAATGCTGTTCTATTTTTGTAGCCGATTTCCAAAGAGAAAGGGTGGCAAGAGCAATTCGGGAATACAATGCCCAAACTTGTGTCCAGTTCGTACCAAAGACAGATGACGACCGATATTGGGTCAGATTTGTTGACAAGTTAGTGTAATTTAGTCCGGTTCTACAAGTAAAAGGCGTGGTTACAGCGGGCTTGTTTATTAGTTGCAACTGCAAATACTCATGCTTAGAAACAATATTTCAAACCAAAATAAAAAGAAAACTTTTAATCTCAGCTTTTTAAAAATAAAAAAGATAACAACTAGCTATCAACTGTCAAGCGTTTATAAAAGTGTCTTTAAACACTTCATATGACATTTTACGTGGGTGAAACCCAGTCTTTCTTTAAGGATCAGTATGTGGAATTATTCAAATTCGTGAATAAACGCACAATAGATGATAATCAAGGGTAAAATTTCTGCACTCTGTTGGCTTTGCCGTCACAGACTCTAAAATTGAATGAGAAGCTTGATAGGTGGAGATTTATCTTGACTGAGGGTCTTTGAACTTTTCATATGACATCTCGCGCCTTCTTTGGATAAGTTGATTATTTCTGCCATATGGAAAAATTTGAATTGCATGATTCCGCTAACTCACTGAAAGTATTCATAAGCACTAGGTGAAAAGACAAGTTTGTATTGTATAAACTTTTTGAAGAGAACAGAAATTGGCAACTGGGACTTACCTTGTTATTAACTTAGAGAATTAGATTGGACTTCGTGGGACTAAGATTTGGAAATGAGAATGTTAATTGGGATTGGGATTGTTAAACAAATCAAAATTAGGAATTTTTTCATTTTCCTCATTGGGATTGAAATTTTTGGAATAAGTAACCCCTTTCAGGATCCTCCATAAATACTTCTCTTGACTTCTTAGATTCAGGGCTTTCTCTTTGGTTCTGAATAGTTGACACTTGGTAAGCCAAAAAGAAAGTCTAGCTTGAATAATAAAAAAATATTCTTTTTCTTTCCTTATCGTTCCTTTTTTGCAGTCCATGCTTCAAGTTTTACTTATAAAAACTTCTTCTTATCTTTTAAAGTAATCGATGCAGCTCAAGTGTCGGCTACGTGTCTGAGGCTCCACAAGAGATCTCGATCGGCCCAAGATGCTCGTTCGGGACTATTCTCCACGAAATGATGCACTGCATTGGCTTCTTCCACGAACACAGCCGCAGGGATCGTGATGAAAATATTCAAATCCTATATAGAAACATTAGAGGTGAGTTGTCTTTCACATCCATCATGGGAAGTACAATTTTACCAGAGCAGAGATTACTATCATTATCATGAGAAACTGCCATTAAAATAACAAAATGAAAAATAATGAAAAAGAAACTTTGAATCTATTACTTATTATTCTGGACGAGACCATAAAGGAATTCGTTAGTTTCATTGTGAAGAATATGAATCAAAAAGATTACACAGTTATATTCCTTCCACGCACTTTCTCAATTTGTTATTTCACGATTTTCAAGATTCAGCCATACCTGGCCCTATTCATAATCAAACTAACGTTTGAGAAGTCTAATTAAACGACTGTTTACTTGCTGAGTTCGATTCGTTCTATAGAGGTTCCATTGCGAATTCTAGTCTACAAATCCGAACATCACTCCGATTCAATCAACACCCGAGGGAGGCCAACATAGTTCCATTCCGACTTGTTGTTAATTAGGCTTTCCCGCGCCGTCCCGTTAATTCGTACCGCTTCCGAAATTTGCCGTAGCATTGCGTCGTTCCTATAATTTCCAGTAATGTTCATGTGAAAATCGTGAAATAACTAATTGAGAAAGTGCGTCGAAGGAATATAACTGTGTAATCTTTTTGATTCATATTCTTCACAATGAAACTTTGAATCCTCTATAATGTTTGATATCAAACCGACAAAGATTTTATCGAAAATTTTAGGGAGTTTTACAGTTTGTATCTTTAGATTATTATTATTATAAGGACTGTTGATTTTTAGAATTATACTATATCAAACATCTGTATTTCATAACAATGAAATAACATAATTTCTATTTCTATTTTGAAGATCCAAAAAGATACAAACACAACTTTGATATGCACGCAGTGGGTGCTGGGAGAACCCTCGGTGAGCCCTACGACCTGGGATCCATCATGCACTACGGCAACAATGCCTTTGCAATAGAACTCTCAAATGGAACTCGCCTGACAACAATCAGAGCAATACACGATAAAGGCAGGGTACTCGGGCAAAGAGTCGGTTTCAGTGAGACTGACGTCAGGCAGATAAACCTGCTTTACAACTGCAGAGAATTTCTCGACGATCCAGAGAGGAAAGCTAAACTGGATAATTGACAAACCAGTGCTATCATTTTCAAATGATGCTAACCTTAACAATGTTAAACAGTGTTATGTTTACAAATGTCATGAATGAAAACAAACAAACTTATTTGCTTTTCCTTTTTTCGAAGCCTTCTTCTTTCAAATTTAACTTTTCAGGCCTATCCATAGGTGAAGCTGCAACACCCAACATGGTGTGAAAGTTGTGACCGTTCCCTTAGTCAGGGCCGCTGTAGCTATTAAAGAAGCAATATATAATTGTCTCCACATTCTTGTGGTGGGGGTCGATTTGTTATAAATATGGCTTAGTATGGTTAATTAAATTGATAGCCCTGGTACTCAGTGGGTAGAGTGATTTAGGTGCAAAATCAGAGGTTTTAGTTTTTCAGTTTTCATGGATTTATCAATTACACTACAGCTTATTCCATGAAAACATTATCAAACTCGTACTACATTTAACAATGAATATTGTATTTAAGATTAATTGACTAAGAATGAACTCTCTACATAGATAAACTAATCGAGAGACCGTTCCCCTATTAAAACAGTAAAACCAAAAGAATTAAATTAAAAACAAAAACCAACCAGGCAACTAGATGTTTGGCTATGAAGTAGCAATTTGGCTTTTTTTCAATCTTTGAAGAGGACTGAAAGTTAAAATCTAACTGCTGATGAGGGGCAATAAAACACACTTTGAGACCAGATCGGAATAGAGTAGAGCTAGAAACACGGAGGTAAATTAAGAGTGTGTTCCAAAGTTTGGAGCCAAAAAATCAACTTTTTCAGACCATAAAAAGTAGTGTTTTTTAAGGACTTTAAGAGGTCACCCCTGGTTGCCTGATGAGTTCCAGTCCTATGTGCTAATGAGTTAGGAGTGAAATAGGTATGATAGCAGGTAGGGGATACTTTATTTAGAGCATTGTATACAAACATCAGAATATTTGGTGTCCCAAGTTCGAGGAAAGGAATTAAATTGTGAAATCAATCTGATGTCGATAAAAAGAAGATGAAAAATGTATGGAAATATTTGTGTGAATTGAAATGATTAAGGCAGGAATTCAAATCCACGACCTTGAGAGTTCGCACATAACCGTACTCAACCAACTGGGTTAGCGGCCAAATCCATTTAAATGACCAGTTCAACCTATACCAGTCACACAAACTTAACCACCACTCTCCAAATGGAGTTCTTAATCAACCTCAATGGGACCTGATCAGGTGAATGCCAATGAATTACGATCATCATCATCATCATAATTTCATTTTACAACCCTTGCGGGTCGATACAAATGTCTATGCAATAAATATAAACTATGTTTTGCTGATATGGTTTCTACATAGACTGTAAAAGGTGTCTGAGTTACATTGATTTATTACATTATCAGGCAAACTATTCCAAGTGGGTATAATTGAGAAAAAGAGCAGCATCAACTCTTCCAAATTTTGGCATAATTCCTTTGGAGTTAGAATTTCTTGTTGTTCTATAAGCTGCCATAGAAAAATAATCAAGAGGCTTCAAAGCAACCTGATCTGTAAACATTTTATGAACGTATTTTAACTGAAACAATAATCTACGATATTCCAGTGTGTCCCATTTTAAATTTAGCAAAAATTCTCCTACACCTGATCGCTGACGATAGTCAGCCGCTACAAATCTGGCTCCATTTATTTGTACCATTTCAACTCTTTGCTTTAGTTCAGCTGTTTGCGGGGACCAAACCTTACCGGCATATTCTAAATGGGGTTGCACTAGCGCAAAACATAGCTTTTCTCTTATTGGCCGTAAACAATTAAAAAAATTTCTCCGTAATAGGCCAAGGGATCTGTTTGCTTTCCAAACAACTAATTCAACTGTTTTATTCCAACGCATATCAGTACAAATATATATACCTAAATACCTTTAAGGCTGTACTTTTTCAACCAGATCATCTGAAATATGTTATTCGTTTTCAATAATATTTCTTTTCAGCGTGGCAGGCATTGAAAAACATTTTGAAACATTGAACTCCATATCCCAATGACAGCTCCACTTATATAGTTTATCTAGATCATTTTAAAGGGCAATAGCATCATTTACAAACTTAGAGTGCACAAACATTGGAAAACAGATTTATTTTAGAGTCAACATCAGCGATAATGTCATTTATG
The DNA here is from genome assembly GCA_963924455.1 of Pelagia noctiluca. NCBI lineage: Eukaryota > Metazoa > Cnidaria > Scyphozoa > Semaeostomeae > Pelagiidae > Pelagia > Pelagia noctiluca. The sequence goes on from OZ004327.1 coordinate 1,689,002, forward strand.
TATATAAGAAAAAGAACAGGACCGAGAACTGATCCTTGAGGAACACCTGAGAGCACATCACAGGAATTAGATTCTTTGCCATCTATCACCACTTTTTGTGACCTTCCAGAAAGAAAGCCTTTAAGCCACAAAAGATTTTCACCACGAATATCGTATCTGTGCAGTTTTGTTAATAATTTCTTGTAAGAAACCCTATCAAAAGCCTTAAAAAAAATCAAGAAAAATAACATCTGTTTGGCCCTTAGAATTTATAGACTAATAAGACTAAAATCTTTTTACTTTGATAAATTTCTAGAACTTTTTCGGTTTTTTATCTACGTCAGTTAATATGAAATTGTTAACGCAATCATCATGAGCTCCCTTAATAAAATTTTCACTTTCTTTCTTTGAGCCTTAAATTTGACAAGATCACTATGGTTTTGAAAACTTTTCGCTCGTTTAAACTAACGCTCCTTTTTACGAATCTCCCTGCAAACGCGAACATTTACCCAAGGTAACTTTGTATTGTTTTTAGCGCATTTACATGGTACAAAATCGTCTATCAATGTATTTAAGGCATTTTTAAGAGAGGACCATAAGTTATTCACACTGTCGTGCGTTTGCTGAGAGACCATTTCAAATTAAGCAACATCTAAGCCCTGTTTCAATCTTGCAATGTTTGCTTCATGATAAAGATATATTTTTCTGAATCATGAAAATGACCTCTGTGGTTTAACAAAGAAATTAAAGATTGTCATATCATGATCACTGACTCAAGGACAAGCTCTTATATCTCCTACACTAAACTCCTTATTTGTCATAATGAGGTCCAATGTTTTTGATTGCCTCGTTGGAAAATTAACCAATTGACTTAAACTGAAATCTGCCATGTTTTGAAACAGCATTCTTTATTCTCCTGGGTGTGATGGGTTGTGATCAGTTGAGATTGGATATCTCTATTGAATTTCTTTTAAGTTCCTCTATGCTTAAAGTGGATGAGGGGGACGGTAAAAAGCACCAATTATTGCAGGGATAGTATTTTTTATCAATAATTTAACCATAACAAGTTCACATGTTGTTGTTATATCTAATCGAATTGAGGTCAAAGTTTTCTTAACAGCAACAAGCACACTCCCTCCACTTAAATCTCTATCTTAACGAAAAAAATCGAAATAGCTTAGGCCAAATTTTGCATCCTGTACAGAATTGTCTATTTTAGTTTCACATGCTATTAAAATATCAATATTCTTATCTGCAATAAATTGTTTTAGCTCTAAACGTTTGGCAAGAAAGCTTGGCAAGAAAGCCGTTTGGTGATATCTAGATGATCCGATTTGCTAATGACCTATGAGCTGTGACCTTTGATCCATTATTTGGGTGGAATTCGAAACAAGCTGTGTTTCCACAACACAATCACTTTGCTTTACATTTCACATATTTCGTGATTTTCCATGTTTCGTTGCAAAGTTTGGTAGGCCTCTATGGAGTTCAGCCTCCTTTTGATTCTATTTTCAGCGTAGGCCTATACCATCGGTAAATTGTCAGGCGAAAAGCTTTGGTGGTTTTTTATGTTTCACTCTTTCTATGGTTGCTCTCAGAGACGAGAAGCAAGAAAGTCTGATGATGGTGAAAGCATTAAATTTTGAGTAACCGAGAGCCAGTCTCTTTTCTTGTTTCTCATCTATATTGCTCTGCGCCTATGTACATCGAGCACTGTGATGCTGTTATAAGCAATGCTATAGAGATTATTCTTGTAAAGTACTTTCACGATCACGACGACATCGTGTAATTTTGTTGTTGGTTTATATAAGTATTCACAATTAATGTAATCAAATTCACGGAAACGAAATCAGACAGGTAAAGGAGGATCCTAAAATTAACCATTCATCTAAAAGAAAGGATTGAAAACAAAATTGACCAATTTTACATAGTTGCCAATTCAATACTTAAACCAATACAGTAATACAGAGTATATTGGCGCTAGGTCGAATATTGCATTTCATTATTCCCTTCAACGTTTTATGGTCTGAATGATGTTTTTAGGGTGGGATTCTCGGCTTCCCTTGGCTTTTCAAAAAGCAATAAAATTTCTAATCGAAAATGCAAAGATTATAAAGTCAGAATGTTACAAGAAACTGTATTATATTTTCTCAACTGATTATCACTCAACCTTGTCAGATCTCCCAATAGGCAACTCGAGTAATGCTATTCCCTACAGATTATCTCGATTAATTACTGCATCCTTAAAATACTGCTCCTTCGGTAAATTAGCTACAGCTACCTATTTTTGAACCGTCTTAGCACATATTTACGCTATGTTAAAAAGCATTGCATTCCCTTCTCTCTTTTAGAACAGTATTTGAATGGTACAGAACTTCAAAATATCCAGAAATATCGTTCTCTTTCTGACGTACTTCTCTGTTCAGTGTCAGACGAAAAGCTTAAGTAACCCTGTTTTCATTTTGCTAATGGCCAATATTTCTGGATATTTTGAAATTCTGTACCATTCAAATACTGTTCTAAAAGAGAGAAGTGTTGCACGGAACTTCCTAAACTTAGTTTATAAGTGTTTCTTCCTGAAGTGAAGAAAGGCCTGGCGATGGGATCCGATGCTCTTTTGTCGTAAAGACTATAGTGCTTGCTTCAGTCGCAGACTCAGCTCGGTCAGAATTCAGAGACAGACAAATAATATTGTTACTTGAACATATATATATTATAGAATTAGTAAAGTGAAGGATTAATTTTATGTTCGTGGAGCTCAACGGAAAGATTGTGTCATTTAGTTAGACAGAATAAGCATAAATGAGCTCCACGAAACGTAGAACCGCTCTGTCTATCCCCAGAACGATTCCTACCTTCTCTTTAGATTACAGCTGTATTTATCTAAAATACTACTACGCTTTCAATGAATCATTCCACCTAAACACATGTTAATTTGTAATTAAAATTACAATTGTATTTTCACAACACTGTTAACAAATTTCATGCGTTAACAACTGTTGAGTTAATGACTGCATTTCTCAGACGCAAAATCACAATAAATTAGCAATAATACCTGTTCTACAATAGTCAAAATGTCGTAGAATAATAACAACAAGTACATTAATTTTTAAAAGAAACACCCCTTCACTTCATGAATCGACCGTAGCCCAACCTTCATGTTTGTTCGATATACAAATCCAATGAAAACACCAGTTTCCTCGTGTTCCAAACCCATTATTTCTTATCACGCAATACTCTCATTTGCCTTCATTAAGAACTCAAAACAAGAAAGATTAACTAACCCAAAAGTGCAGTCAAGCCCAGTCTCCTTAACTGTTATCCTTGTGCAGCTCCATAGCTAATGCTGCATAAGTATTTCAAATTTCAATAATTTTCATTTCGAAATTTAATCATTCAATAATCTCATTAAACAATATTCTAGGTATCCTTGTACCTATAAAAATTATGTTAGACCTCATCACTTACAACCTCTTAATCTTCATATATTCATCAACTCAGCCAAAATAGGCCTAATCACTCGCATATATTTAAATAGGCCTCATCACAAAAGGGAATGCAATGCTTTTTAACATAGTGTAAATATGTGCTAAGACGGTTTAAGAGTAGGTAGCTGTCATTCTACTTCTCTCTTTTTTTGAGTAATATTCTTTCGAGGAGAGGGGTTTGGAGATTCAGAATTTTGCTGCCTCGATTAATTACCATATCTCCTGTTTTATCATATTACCACATTTACTATTTTACAGCTATTTACAGCTCTAAAACAGCATTGCATTTATTCCTTCCTTTAGTTTTCATGATATTTTTGTGAGGAGTTGAGGGGAAGGGGCTTGAATTCTGCTGCCATGATTAATTACTATATGTATCCCCCTAATTTCAACGTTGGTTTACAAAACACTAGGTTTCAAGATGCAACTATAGGTCTCTAAACCATCTTTTTCTATAGAATTATGGTTGAACAGCATCAGATTCCTGCCTTTCTTTTGTTGAATTATATTTTCTTTTGACGGGGGGGGGGGGTGGTTCAGAATTCTTGTGCCTTGATTAATTACCATATTCGTGCATTTTGGAGGTTAGTTTACATCGGCATTCGCAATTAGAGTAATCATACCTATAGAGGTGCAAGAAATCAGGCAGGTCAGTAACGATTCTGTTAGGAATACTGGCATTGATCCAAGCAGAAATGAAAGCAATGCTCGGTCAGTTTTTTGCACGCGTCAATCCACCTGGTCATGGTGAAGCAAATATAAACCACGTTGACAAGAAGACATTTCACCTCATACCACCGATTGCTTTATTCTGAGTAGCTGAGCCGGAGAGAAACACAATGAAGAGCATATTGGTGGTTTTATTCGGACTGGCTTATCTTTTGATGGTGTCTGGAATGCCAACGAACAAGACCATGCCGGTCTTGGATAAGTTGGTACCACAGGAGGCTTCAGGGGATGTTGCAGATGAAGAGGTTGATGAAAAAGCACCTCATGATGATGGTAAAACTAAAGAAACTGGTAAGATTACTGATTCAATGGTTTAGTCATTTCCAAGCAGTTTGATTATGTTGTATACGCTTAGATTATCATTCATCTTTTACTAACACTGTTTTCCTCTGTTTCTATTTCTTATTCACGCCATATCAAAGCTATTTAAGTTTCTCTGCTACTCTACTGTAGCACTTTCAGTTCTATATTTCTAAATTTTCAGCTAACCCACGCATCAATAATCTAAGCACATCACAAGTAGCAAAACAAGTTGCTGTCCTTGTAGAGTGTTTTACACGTTTTTCTATAAGAAACCTTTGAAAAGGAGCCTGCATGTAGAAGGTCGAAAAACTGGTGTAGGGTTCCTATAGCCATGAATGGAACAATTCGCATTTGTCGGACATTTGACCGAGCAAAGTCAAGTCTAAATTTGAAGGAGTTTGGGTTTGATTATTTAAGAAAAATGGGGAAAATATATTGCTGATGCCATATCTTGTTTCTTCACCGTTTTTATGTCTGATAATTACCAAATACCTTGTTACAACAATTTTGAAAGCTAGCAGTTCGAAATAATATGTACGTACGTTCGAAATACTTAGTCTTTTTTTGACCATTCTAACTTTTATTGTATTTTTTTCTGTCTCCCGTTAATGAAAACAAAACAAAACTCAACGACATGTTCCTTCTCCTTTTAAAAGTTGGTTTCGAAAGAAAATTTACAAATTTCATGTGCAGCTTTTATTAAGGTGGCTATTTACCGGAAGCTACGTGATTGGCCTATTTTTTGTTGAGTGGAACGACTGCGTTTCCTCCACGTTCAAAGGCAGAGTTGACTGAAAATGTGTCACGTGTGATTCAAGGAAAACAATCGAAAGCAAAACTGGGGGAAAGCAAAGACATTTCAGAAACACAAAATAGCTACTGAATTTGTTTACACCCGTTTTTTATAAGAAAAAGTTTATAAGAACACAAGCCTCCGATTTTCTAAAAAAAATGGGACAAGCTAAGAACAAACCAAGGCTGACCATTTAAGGTCAATATGAGCATTATGCGAAATTGCCATGGAACTGATAGAAAATTACAAAACAAGCAGATTGACAGCACACGGATATATCAGATGGTATAAAAACATACGTATTACAACAGTTTTGTCCATGGGAACAGCTTAGAACTTCTTGCAGTGAGGGTTTCTTATAAATCCACGTGAAACTTAGTGCAAACTTAGCTACACGCTTCAGGTTAATTACTATCGTTCAATTCATGGCTAACGGCCTGATTTTTCACAGACAAAAGTAGTACTCAGTGATGAAGTTCTAGTAGAAAGACGAAAGAACTCATTGAAGTGGAATTTTCTTGCGTCGGTACAAATTCCTATCCACTAAATTAGCATTTGAAATTAAGAAAATATTAGGTAACTTTTAGAACTACGAAAGGTCAAAAGAGGTATCAAAATAAGGAACTAAAAGAACTAGGCCCAGAGTAAGGTTCTTTATGAAAAAACGTGTATATAGTTGGAAGAGTAAGCAACAAGTTTCAAAATATCAAATGAAAATAGTTTGCTCCGCTATTGTACTGAAACACATTCAGTTCTTTATTCGTAAATTTGCATAGGATGAAACTTAAACTATTCTCGCCCGAGTGGAAACTCTAAACTCTAAAAACAACGAAGGAAGACAATGTCTATCACCCTCAGGAGTCTTTGCTGCTTACCTTCGTACCCCCTAGGGCTTTAGCAAGAAGATAAAATCTAATTTCTCCCCTTCTCCTACGCAACAAGCTGTAAGGCTTCAAAAATTACCCTTCTGAAGAATTGTAAAACTATCGCCTACATTGGCACAGCAGGCAGCAAATGCTGTAGGTTAAGCTTATATATGTTTCTTGTGCATTTAGGCAGGGCTGAAGCGACACGTTTCACCCCAAAAGTTGCTCAAAAATAGCGTTAGAAATTTAATCAAGAATTTATAAAGCACCGTTTGCATGTATCCTTCGCTACGGTAGCTTTTCAGAACTTTATTGAGAATTTCACAGAGCACCGTTTGCATGTATTCTTCGCTACGGCAGCCGTTCAAGATTTTATTGAGAATTCCATTGAGCACCGTTTGCATGTTTCCTTTGCTACGGTAGCCTTGCAGAATTTTATTGAGAATTTCACAGAGCACCGTTTGCATGTATTCTTCGCTACGGCAGCCTTTCAGAATTTTATTGAGAATTCCATAGAGCACCGTTTGCATGTATCCTTTCGCTACGGCAGCCGTTCAGATTCTATTGAGAATTCCATAGAGCACCATTTGCATGTATCCTTTGCTACGGCAGCCTTTCAGAATTTTATTGAGAATTTCACAGAGCACCGTTTGCATGTATTCTTCGCTACGGCAGCCGTTCAAGATTTTATTGAGAATTCCATTGAGCACCGTTTGCATGTATCCTTCGCTACGGTAGCTTTTCAGAACTTTATTGAGAATTTCACAGAGCACCGTTTGCATGTATTCTTCGCTACGGCAGCCGTTCAAGATTTTATTGAGAATTCCATTGAGCACCGTTTGCATGTTTCCTTTGCTACGGTAGCCTTGCAGAATTTTATTGAGAATTTCACAGAGCACCGTTTGCATGTATCCTTCGCTACGGTAGCCCTGCAGAATTTTATTGTGAATTTCATAGAGCACTGTTTTGCATGTATCCTTCGCTACGGTAGCCGTTCAGAATTTAATTGAGAATTTATAGAACACCGTTTGCATGTTCTTTTCGCTACGGTAGCCTTTTAATTGTATTCGGAATTTCATTTAGCATCGTTGTGAATGTTTTCTTCTCTGCGGTAGCCTTTAAGAATTTTATTGGGAATTTTTTAGAGCACCGTTTGAATGTTTCCTTGCAAATTTTAATTGAGAATTTCAGAAAGCACCTTGTTTTCTTGCTTCCTTTGTTATGGTAGCCTTTTCAAAAATTTAATTGCATATTCCACGAGCCAAGTTTTGCACGCTTTCCTCGCTCCGGTGACCTATAGGGAAAATTTTTATTTCAAATTTAATAGAACACCGTTATGTATGCTTCCTTCGTCACGGTAGCCTTTTGAATATTTGTATTGAAATTTTACAGAGCACCAGTCAGCACGTTGCTCCCTTACGGTAGGTGTCTCACATTTCTTTAGATTCAGCCGCAATTTCAACAAGCACCCTCGCCGTTAGAATATCCCTCCATTACGGTCTTCCATTAAGGTTTTCCAATGTTCATTTTACATTGCTCCGTTTAAAAGTTTTCATCTCTAAGGTATAAAACTCAAGTTTTTCCTTTCGTTTTGATTTAGGTTTACTGTTTTAAGTACCCCACATTTGTATTGCATTTGAATTAATTAATCCCAAAAATACAAAATATAGTTTTCAGGTAGCTTTACCCTCCTTGCCAACAGTCTTAGCCACTTGGGGGTTTTTCTAACAATCCCACATTCGGCCCTTGACTTGGTTTCTTGTGGCTGGGCCGTGTGACCCCCGACAGTAATTTCTTCATTACACCCATTTTAACCATCACGTCTACTTCAAGCTTAAGTGATGATTTTACTCCCTCAAATTTCCCTTTTTCTCTGGGTAGCTGGCGGGGGCCTCTTGGCCTAGTCCCATGGACCTTTGTCCTATATCTATTTTACTTTGTTTGGATTCAAATCAATTTATATTCATTTAATGTAAAATGCAAAACAAGATTCAAGTAAGTTGTTTCAATACATAAATCAAGAAGAATATAGCAACTTCACAATGTCACTTCAGGTGGCTGGGGAAACTGGAACAAAGCAGGGGTTTTCAAGCACGGTGTCTAGTCTACCTTTTAATTTATTTACGATATTATTGTACCTTACTAAAAAAATAATATTCCATGAAAACATTTTAACTCTAAGGCAACGCCTATACTATATTCCAAAGCTTTGTTTCAAATAATTATTCTATAGTACCAATCGGCACCTACTATTCTCGCCCGAGTGGAAATTGGAAATTCTCGAAACAACGTAGGAAGACAGTGTCTATCACCCTCAGAAAGCTTTACTGCTTACCTTCGTACCCCCTAGGGCTTTAGCAAAAAGATAAAACCTAGGGCGTGGGTTTTTCTCCCCTTCTTCTACGCAACAAGCTGTAAGGCTTCAAAGCGACCCGCCCTCCTTCCTAGGCGGCATTAGATTTTCCAACGGTTAGGCGTCTTCCACTTCACTTTCACGCAGGTCCCTCCATAGGACTATGTGGGTACATACTTTTTTCAAGCATACCATGAGACTTATCTGTAGAGAGCTGTAGAATTTTTAGGAAACACGCGGCCAGCCCCTATGGTGGGTGTAAAAGTAAAGTGAAGCCGCCCGTTAGTCGCTATTCCTCTCGAATATTGACCTTCCATCGCACTCGGGTTTCTTTGGATTCGGGAGGAAGAGTGGCTAATCGGGTGAGAATAGGTAAATATAGAATACAGTCCATTGAATGATACTTTATATGATACAATGGATCACCTCTTGTATGAGAGAAAGGTCCAGATGGTATTTTTACATTAATCGTTCTCGTCAATATACAAATCTCTTTTTTGCAGGAATAGTGTACGGGCCTAGGAACTCAGCCGAAAGGGTGCAAGCGCAACAGGCAGAAGAAAATCGTTAGTATTACTGTTATCTTGTAACACATTGGCACTGCTTACTGTATAATTCGACATCTTCATTTCAATTGTTCTACCATTTGAAATTTTATTTTGAAGTATTTCACCCCTAGAGAATGACTGTGCACTACTGGGGAGGATATTCAGTACTTTGGAAGGATATCATTTGTACTGTGGAGGGATACCACCAGTACTGTAGAGGGATACCATCAAAACTGTGTTGGGTGCTCAGCACTTTTGAGGTATACTAACAGTGCTCTAGAGGATCTATAATATTGTGAAAGGATACTATAAGTACTGTTAAGGGGTACCATTAGTAGCTATTCTAGGAGGATACCATCAATACTGTGTTGGATGTTCAGTTCTGTGGAGGGAAACCATCAATACAGTTAAGGGTGTTAAGCACTGTGGAGGGATACCATCAGTGCTCTGGAGGATATCAATACTGTGAAGGGAAACCACTCACTAGAGCTGTGGAGTATTCACTCAAGATACCTCTTTTGTTGACTGCTTTCCTAAAATGATGATGCCTCTGTTTCCAGCTGATCTTTTCGAGGGAGACATCATCTTGACGAAGAAGCAGAAGAAAAAACTCAAAGCCGCAATGGCACGAACAAAAAGCGGCAAGAAAGGGACCATTGCAAGACAAGGAATCCGAGAACGATGGCCAAACGGAAGAGTTCCTTACGAATTTGACAACAACTTTGGTAGGGTTTGAGTCTACAGTAAAAACCCTTGAATAAAGACCAACCAGACCTAGTCTAAGGGTCTATACCCTATGATTTACTCTCCACCTTCCACGTTGACATCTCTGAAATCAACAATAATTATTTTCATTAATTTGATAGCCCTGATGCTTGCAGTATGGAAAAGCTTCTGCTAATCTTGTTAAATCGTGTAAATTATTTTTTTCAAATATTTTACTCCTGAAACATTTATTTGTTGCTCGGAGTCACGAAAGCAAACAATTCTAAAACATAATTATACACTATCAGTAGATTTGTAAATTTGTGGAATTTTCCGTCTCCTGTTTCAAGGAAAAAAACCAGATGATAATGGCTCACTCTCTGGTTTTCTATTTTCCTATCGTTTTAATCAATAAGCTAATGTTTTCTCTAGTGTTCTCGAATAAAAACAGAGTCTGAGTATTCCTACAAATTTTTTTTTATGAAAAAAGATTTTGATTTGTTTGTAGACGAGGACCGAAGAGTTAACGTACGAGAAGCCATTCGACAGTTTAATGACCGAACCTGTGTTCGATTCGTACCCAAGACAAATGAAGACAGAACATGGATGAAATTTACAGTTGGGTAAGAATTTATTTAATAGGCTTTAATTAGCACAGTTAGAGCTGAACAATGCTAGTTGAATACAATGCCTTAGATTATCTAAAAAAAAACATCACCTCAAGATAAAAAGCACACAACAAGAACATAAACTTGGATTTTTACCTATTTTTAGTTTACATCTTAAACGTGTAATTTTCTTTTATGTTTTATTCCATAGGCCCACATATTAAACTTTTTTGTACGATACGGGTCTTTGACTGATAAGTTATTCTTTTTACTAAACTATTATCAAAACAATAATGAGCATTATCGTTATTATTACATTTCGAGAATTGTTAATGATGTTGAAAGAAATGCAGCCAACGTTATAAATCTATTACGACCGGAGCAGCACAGAGTACCGGTTGTGAATTTAATATGCTGTTCGTCCCATAACAGAAAAATACTGCCCTAGAAACTTACTGCCTTCTTCTTGTTATCAAATTAATCAAAAAGCCTAGATGCATTTTCCAACGAATTCGTTTATTCAAATGTTTGTTAAAGGCAAAGAGTGCTGTTGTACGTAAATTTATAAGTTCATAAAATTATGATTGAATCTATGGAAATTGATTAGTTTGAATGCATTTTATCCATTGATATATTATTTTGGATCCAAGACAATATAGCTGGCCTCAAAGGCAAGTTATATGGTAATAACAATTGGTGTAAACAAGGGCCATTGGTAAAAATGGGGTTTATATCTTAAGAGTTCTTAAGACAGGGAATTTAGTATTCATTTCCAAGACTTCCTTATACATTCGTTAAAAATTTCAAAATTCCCGTATAAAAACATGGATACAGATATGAACCTCTCATTGCAGGCAGGGATGTAGCTCCCCTATTGGTCATGTGTTTCAGAGAGGGCAGCTCATTTCAATCGGAATCGGATGCAACTTCGTTGGAATAATTATGCACGAGATGATGCACTGCATTGGCTTCTTCCACGAGCAAAGCCGAAGGGACCGAGATGATCATATCGAGATTATCTGGGAAAACATCGACACACAGCGTAAGTTTAAATTTTGATGGGACATAAGACATGGGATATGGCCACGTTGGGTTTAGTGCTTTGTTAATGCAAAAATGGAGCATTCCCCTGGGTCCAGTGCTTCACTTAGGCAAAAATGGGAAATTGCCTTGGGTTACCTTATTCATCAGCGTCTTCATGTAAACGGAGGGCCAATACAGTATGAAACCGTACCGTATTCATTAGGATCCGATATCGTGTAAAAGTAGCCTAAATGTATCGATCACTGTTTCTCTAAAAATCGGAATACCAACTTCTAATAGAAACCGATTCTTTTCAGGTCATGGTGATGGAGTCCTGGGGAATTTTGGGATGTATGAACAGGGCGAAGGAGACAATCGTGGAGAGGCCTACGATTTGGGATCCCTGATGCATTACCCAAACAAAGCCTTTGGAAGAAAAGATTCGCGTGGTAATCAAGAGACAACCATCAGAGCTCGAGTCAATCCGAATATGGTCTTCGGTCAGAGGAATGGCTTCAGCGAGACTGACGTAAGACAGATCAATGCGCTGTACGAATGTGGGAACAACCCTTGAGTAGCAAGAACACAGAGCAACAATAATAATGGATGACTTCAACTTATACTCACTTGTGTTAAATCCAGCTTCATTACCAATATTTATAGTTGATTCTGGTTGTTCAGGTGATAAATAATGATGCGTAAACATGACAAGATTGTATTTTTTGCCTCTTGCTTTTATACCCAGATACTTCTATTTAGAAATGAATATCTGTATTTTGTACGACTCCTCGTACACACCTGCAGGTTGATAGCAAAAAAATGGGGCATGATGATTTGGCATAAAATGCTTTTCTTTCTGTATGAAAACTCAAACAAAACTCACCTACTCACCAAGATAGCTCAAAATCTAAATAAAAATTTACAGCCTAGAACTAAGGCCCATATTTTCCATTTCGTACGACGTCGCGACCTCGCTTTCAAAACTCTAAAACAAGGTTGTCTTCTAGATTGTTCAATCTTCTACATATCTTTTATCAAACAACCTAGAAACCTGCAGTCAAATTATGGGACAGAGGAGAAATTCCGTTTTCGGCGTTTCTCAACCCTTGCTGCTGCTGCTTGTCTTTACTCTATACAAATTTATGAAGATCTCATTATTGGTTGCTGCAATTCAGCTACCTTCTGATCACTGATTTACTTCAAACAAGAGATTGACTTTCTTGATATCAGCCAATAGAGGGTCAAAAATTGATGTAAAATTCCTAATACAGATATCACCTTAAATTATGCTAATATCATCCTTAATTAATCTAAACTCGTATAATTTTCTGTTGACGAAATGAATTGTTCTGGTGTATCACACTAAATAAATTTTCAGTGCAATGAGTCAAGTTCTTACAAAATCAAAGATTTCAGACAAATAGCAGCCACTAAAAAAGGGAGGCGCAGGAAATTTGCCCTTTGAGTTTACTTTTTAAGACACGAGGCCAGTTAAATAAAAGTTCAATTAGATAAACGAGAGTCATAAGAGAGAGATATAGCTTAAGACCAAGCGAGTCTTTTCTTTTATCTTTTTGTGCTGAAAATCTTATCAGTTCTCATTGTTTCCTTTTTTCAGTGTGCACTCTCATTCTGCTCTACTACCGAATCAATCACATGACTTGATGTTATTTGGCAATGTTTTCTTTTGGTAGTGTGCACTCTCGTCATGCTCAACAAGATAGCTGTTACAATGAGAGAATAATGCCAGTTGTTTTGGTTCCAGACTATATATCTTCCTTATGACTATAGATAAGCCCATAATCATAAGTCAGGCAGGGTCAAGAATGGTTTGAAAGGGGCACACAGATGGGTATGTGATATGCTAGAATTCAATTCAACCAGCCTTGATAACTTTTCCTCAGGCATGCATATCTCATTCGGCTCTTGCTGGCCTAAAACTCTGTTCAGCTGAAAGAATTGATAGTTACTTCCTCAAAAATTTTTTTAAGGAAATCAGAAATAAATAATTTGCTTTCTCTTTCACACTAACGATGATATCTCGAAACAAATCTTATTTCCAGAGATTCAACGTTTTGTGCCTTTGTACAGCAAGTTTTTCTGAATTGAACTGAATAACCACGCAACATGCAAATCATTAAACTAAAAACCATCCGTGTGCGTCTGTTAGTTATGTTACGTTACACCACAGTTAACACAGCTAGAAAACCTATTTGTGTAAGTCTTAGATGTTGCATTTGATGTGAAACTCCTCTCGGAGGTGTGCAACGTATTACTTATTCTTTTCCTTGAGTGTTAATGTACATGTAGCTACAGATTGTCTACATAAATATGGTAGTATCATTTCAAGGTCAATCAAAAATAACAATTTTTAGGATAACGAACTGAATAAAATTTTTTGGCTCCTTTGTTCAACAATGAACTTTTCAAAATTTGCACAGGGGAGGAATCCCACATTTTTCAAACTCTACTTCCAAGATGAACTGTATGTGTCTGCCATAAGATAACACAAGAAAGAGCCAACACTAACCCCTCCCTAAGGCGTGGATCTGTGTTGATCTGTATGAACGGTACACGCGTCAAGGCTTACATCTGCCTTTTTACATGCCTCACAACAAGACCTATACATCTCGAAATCGTTGAAGACCTCACTACGTCATTGTTCCTGCAAGCATTCCGTCGCCACTGTATTGTTTTCTCCACGCCAGTATTCGTCTTGTGTGACAACGCCCAGACCTTCAAACGAGCAGAACAAGAGCTTGAGACATTACTGTCGTACTTCGATACTCCAGATCTTCAGCACGCCTTCGCCCAGAAACGTATATCTGCTTCCGTTACTTTTCTGCCCGCAGCCCCCATTGAGCTGGAGTCTACGAAAGACTCATTGGCCTAACCAAAACGTCGCTCAAGAAGGTACTCTGTCGCCCTCTCCTCGCCTTACTGGAGCTTTATTCAAGCAGTCCTCAACGATCGCCCGCTGACCTATATCAACAACGACGCTCATGATATACAACCTCTCACACCGAGCCTCTTTCTGTTTTGTTTCAACGTCACATCGCTGCCACACCCGTCTCAAGATGCCGATATTCTGTCAAATCCTACCTACGGAGATATGAACACCATTCAGCAAGCTCAGCAACGTTGTTCTGCCCTCTATAACCACTTCATGGCTCGATTTCAGAAGGAATACCTGTCATTTTTCCGAGAAACGCACTTGCTTCACAGCAAAAAGCACAAGACCTAGAGCGTGCATCTATGTCGATCCCTATTTATATAGTGTTCAACCCCATTTTGAAATAGAATAACTGTGGAATTCCTTCCCTGTACAAATTCCAACTTTTTGGTAAAAGAATGGTAAATTAATACACCGTGTACCCTCAATCTATCGCAATTTTCATCAAAAGATAGAATAATAGTTTACCAAACTATCTCTTTCTATACAATTGGATAGCAATATGTATTGAACATTAGATTATAAAGATAAATTCCTTCGTTGCTCTTATTTTGCTTCTTTCTAATCATTGATTACTCTAAAACGAGAAATTAACCTTCTGTTATCAGCCACATGAAGGCCAAAAATTAATGGAATTCTTTAAATAAAAATATCAGCATGAATAATGCATGACCTCTAACAATAATCTGGTATCATTAGACCAGTAATGTTCCATTTAATCACTCATCTTTCTACTTTTCTTATTTTTCGTCTAGAGAAGCAACTAAATTTTAAACTTTTGGCTAGGCCTACTTGATTACTTTCGATATGTCTTGCTACATTAAGTTCTGTATTTCCGAAAGACTGCTGGAAAAGCTTGCTCAGAGACTGATAAGTTACGTGGTAGTATTGAGCAGCCTAGTCGGCTGGCGAAGAACTGGAATGGTTGGTAGAGTCTTGTGAGGGGGGTCAAAGCGGATGGGCTTCCACCCAAACGTTAATGATGATGCTAGAAAAGAAATTATATTTTCAGAGTTTATTTAGTTTACTCATTTCTCAAGGTCATGGAGCTGGTTCGAGAATTGAGCGGGCTTCAATAAACATTTAATGACAAATTCCAAATAAAGATATGAGAATAAATTATGCATGAACTCGTACGATTTTCTGGTATCGTGAAACAAGAGATATCTATATAAAACATAACGTCTTTCTATTCTATTCTATTCTATCATTTCATTTTATTTTATTCTATTTTGTTCTATTTCGAAATTGAATTGAATTTTTTATGTTTCAAATGGAGGAGTATCTGGAAAAAACACTTAAGGCTGGTGGGTCTAGATTCCTCTCGATATCTCGAGATAGATTTCCCTCGATAATATGTTTTGCATTTTTAATTTACTTGAAGTAAAGACATTCATGTAAATCTTATGACTAAAAACAATTTTAATCAAGTTTATTCATTTCTTCAGGCCATCGAGCATAGTGCAAGTATTGATTATGCTTGATCAAGCATTTAATGGGATACTTCAAATAAAGATATCAAAATAAATTATGCATCATTGAGCATTTAATGGGATACTTCAAATAAAGATATCAAAATAAATTATGCATGAACAAATTTGATTTTTATGGGGAAGTGAGACGTGAGATATTTCAAAACGATTTACAATGCCTTCATCTAGGCTAGCCCTCTTTCAACCTTATTTTGTCTCTGAAGGAGCTTTTTAGGCTGGTGTTGGATTATTTTTGATATCTTTCGGTTTTTCTAATATAATTTTTGAATATAGAAAATTATTGCTAGTCTTATAATTATTTTGTTTACTTATTTCTTTAGGTCATCGACCTAGTGCAAGAATTAAGCATGCATGGTCGAACATTTAATGGGATACTTCAAATAAAGATACCAAAATAAATTATGCATAAACGATTTTGTGCCATTGTGAGAATAGATACGTTCAAATAAATTATTATGTATTCTATTCTAATTTATTCTATTTCATTCTTATTTTTCATTTCAATTTTCTATATTTTGTTCCATATCTAAATTTTGTTTACTCATTTCTTCAGGTCATAAAGGAAGACTTGAGTTGATCATAAATGGGATACTTCAAATAAAGATATCGAAATAAATTATGCATGATCGAGCATTTGATGGCATTCTTCAAATAAAGATACCAAAATAAATTATGCATCATTGAGCATTCAATGGGATACTTCAAATAAAGATAAGAAAATAAATTATGCATTATTGAGCATTCAATGGGATACTTCAAATAAAGATACCAAAATGAATTATGCATGACCTAGCATTTGATGGGATACTTCAAATAAAAGATATCGAAATAAATTATGCATTAATGAGTGTGATTTTATGGGGAAGCGAGACTTGAGATATTTCAAGACAATTTAACAATGCCTTTTCTCAGGCTAGCCCTCTTTCTATCTTATTTTGTCTCATTTCTTTCAACTCTAGGCTTGGCCTGGTTTTTTTGATAACTCTGGCTGCCTAAATATCTCTATTTCCGATAGAATATTGAATAGATATTTCTCACTCCTAATAACAATAATAATAATAGCAATAAATTCACAAAGAGTTCCTTTTAGCTTTCGTCCTGTTGGAAACTAGGTTTTATTGTCCAGTGAATATTTCCGTTCTTGTAATGCAGTATCATTTTAGGTTTTAGGTGTTTAGAGCTTTTAGTTTTTAAATACAATTTTTATGGTGATTAGGTTTTTAACATGTGAATAGGGTTTTTAATGCATTTTAACATTTTAATCGTAAGTAGGGTGGAATTGGTAGGTAATCAGTTTTATCATGTAAATAATTCCTTTTATTTTGTAAATTAGAAATTTTAGTATAAGTACTCGGTTGTTGTAAATTTTGCCCACACTGAGGACGGTTGTATAACCGAATGCTATGTTATCTGTACAGTTCTTGTAAATAACAATAAAATCACTTATATTGCGCCATATCAACAGGGCTCATAGGCGCATTACAATAACTTGAGACTAAGACTTGTTTATTCATTACTTTCGATCATCGAGCAAGATCAAGTAGCAAGAGGTGAATTAAGTATGCTTGAACGAGCAGTTAATGGGATATTCTAAATAAAGGGATTAAAATGTTTTACGCATAGAGTGATGTGATTTTCATGTGGCAAAACCAGTGATGTTTGAGCAATCCATATCTATTATTTTCGTCTAACCAGAGTTAGCATGTTTCCAGATTTCCTCGTTATCTTCAAGTTCTAAAGGCTACCGGTCAAGGACTTTTCTGATGTATGGTCAGACACAACGCTTTAGTATTTATTATGTTTCACATGTTTTTTTTCCTCACCATCTCGAGTTCTGTACTGATTAAAGACTGTTCTGGCGTACTACTCTGACGAGTGTCAGACACAAAGCTTTAGTATTTATTATGTTTCACATGTTTTTTTTCCTCACCATCTCGAGTTCTGTACTGATTAAAGACTGTTCTGGCGTACTACTCTGACGAGTGTCAGACACAACGCTTTAGTATTTATTATGTTTCACATGTTTTTTTTCCTCACCATCTCGAGTTCTGTACTGATTAAAGACTGTTCTGGCGTACTACTCTGACGAGTGTCAGACACAAAGCTTTAGTATTTATTATGTTTCACATGTTTTTTTTCCTCACCATCTCGAGTTCTGTACTGATTAAAGACTGTTCTGGCGTACTACTCTGACGAGTGTCAGACACAAAGCTTTAGTATTTATTATGTTCGTGTTTCTAGTCCTTTCCATCCTCAAGTTCTGCACCGGTCAAACCTACTTAACTGGGTCTAAAAAATCATTTTGAAACAGCATATTATAATATATTACAGATAGTAGTTGTCAAGTTCTTGAGGAGATATTTTATGGTCATCAGACATATAAGCTGTTTTTAAACAGCCAGTTTTTTCAAATAATGTCTTCACAAGAACATTTGAGTTTTTACCAGTGATCTTTTATATAAGAACCTACTGCATTTGCAAGGCTGAAGTTGTTCTGATAGATAGGGTGCTTTATTGGTCGAACATCAGCCTGGAGGTTCTTAATCCGCAGTTTCTTTTATGCGGGTTTTTACTGTCAAAGTTCATGTAATCACATTTTCATTCATTCATTGGTATTCCCTATACTCTGCAAAAACTTGATCTCAGTACGGATTTAGCAAAAGGCTTTTTTGGAGATTCGTATTTCAACATATAATTTCTCTGTTTGCTTCCAGGGCCTGATCTTTCCGGCATTTTGCAAGAATCCATGGTTTGTACATACGTTCACAATGCGTGTAATAGAAGCAGGTGCATAATAACCCTGTTTGAAACCTGGTACGTGATCCTGGCATAAACGACGACATATCTTTGATCGATTCAGCATGCATCACTACCTCTTGATACCGGTAGGGTTGATATAAGCTAGATTTGGAATAACCCTTTACCTCATTCTACTGATCACTTCATAAATGTAAGCTTATCAGGATGAAAAGCATATTGGTATTATTGTGTTGCCTTGCCCTTCTTTTGGTTGTCTCTGGCAAGCCATCCAAGAAGACACTGCCAATACTCGGAGAGAAACCACCAAGTGACAAGATCAAGGCATCAGAGGAAGAAGCTTCAGGCGATGCGGAAGAATACGAGGAAAATGAAGACTCTGGCAAAGATTCCGATGAAGGTGAGAATCGTAAATCTTAATACTGTTTGATTTGAATAACCGTATTCTATTTATAGCAAGAAATACCGGAAGCATAACCAGAAAACAATTTGTGTTTTCACTATGCTTCCGATTTTTTGGCCATATTGAAGTTTTGTACTGATCAAAGACGGATCTCGTTTAATCACTAGTGACATCAATCTCTCATATTTTTCCACGGGACGATGAGTTCAATTTTTAAGTCTTACCGAGAGCTTACTTTGCTACTCTATTGCCGTTCGTATTTCTATTGACAATAATGTTTAGAAAAAATAAAAACTATGACCTGTTTTAATTGATAGAGCAGGGCTTGTATCTGCTACAAAGCAATTCAGTGCCGTAAGCAAAGATTGTCTCCTATCGAAGAAGATTAAAATGAACATCTCTAATCTTCAATATCAAATGATTAACTTCAAAAAGCGTTACAACGATTACAGAGTATTAGAATCAGAGAATAAATGAATAGATACATAAAATAACCGAGGAATAAGGTTCACACCGTGTCCACCCAGCAATCCAATCGATTTACAATCTATATAGAATACATGCTTGTTTCTTTTTCAGTGGTTCTTTTGGGGCCTAAGGGCGACACCGAACGCATGCAACAACAGCTGGCAGAAGAAGATCGTGAGTAATTTTTGAATTATATTATTTTCTTAATTCATAATTAGTTTAGAGAGCCCTTTGGAAGATTAGTGTAATGCTAACCAGGTTTATTCTCTGTCAAGAAAGTGTATTCATCTATCTATCTATCCATCTATCTATCTACCTATCTACCTACCTATCTATCTATCTATCTACCTATCTATCTATCTATCTATCTACCTATGCATCCATCTATCCATCCATCCATCTATCTATCTATCTATCTATCTATCTATCTATCTATCTATCTATCTATCTATCTATCTATCTATCTATCTATCTATCTATCTATCTATCTATCTATCTATCATGATCTATTTATTAACATAGATTACAGCTGAATTTGTCACCGGTTCCAGGCTTTTATGCCTTAATGAATCACATTATTGAAACCGGAAAAAAAATACAGCACATAAACATACCCTTACCTTTCTGTACCAGGTTGAGCTAGCTCAGCTCGCATCAACATCCCTCCTCGATTCATCTTAGCTGCTCACAGTATTAGGTTGGGGTATTTTGCCGAATCCAGAATTAGCAACAAGTTGAGCGATGCACGTTTAACCAAGGGAGAATAAGTCTTTCTCCCTGGGTATTAACCTATACAAAGAAAAAAACTTATATCTTTCATTATAAAGCTAGTGTATTGGTTTTCAGAAAATAGTGCTCAATACATGGTAGTAGAGCATAGATAAACACTAAATAGGCAGAAAAGAAACAGGAAACTACACTTTTATCTCTACAAGCCTGTTTAGTAATTTCTCACTCGTCAGGAGATGTACTATTAAGTTTATTAGTAAATCTCCTGATGAGTGAGCAATCACGAAACAGGCTTTTCGAGATGAAAGTGTAGTTTCCTGTTCCTTTCTTGCCTATTAGCGTTTATATCTTTCATTGGGTTTTTTAAACGAAGCAACCACTTCGATCTGATATACCTAAATGTTGTTTGGTTGAAGGCACCAATTTTACTCATATCATGAAAATCGCAGAGTCGAAATGTTGTTCCTTGAATAGCACATTTTGCCGCAGATCATGTCTCTAATGCAATCTTTGAAGTTGCTTATGTTAATCTAAATAATACTATGTTAGTGTAGATGAATCATTCTTGTTTTGATATCTAGCAAGCCTCTTCGAAGGGGATATTGTACTGACCAAAAAGCAGGATAAAAAACTCAAGAAAGAGAAGTCTGGAAAGAAGGGAGCAATCACAGGAAATCAGGTTAACCGCAGAGGAAATTTGGTAGACACGTGGCCCAATGGGAGAGTCCCCTACGACTTCTCCGCAGAAATTGGTAAGGAGAAATTTTAGTAATTCGGACTCGGAGAAAACGAACGCGTGATCAAGAATGATAAAAGTGCTCATATAGGATATGTTGCTATACCAAGAGTGTATCACTATTTTAGATAAAATGTTATATTTCAGCTGAGATTGAATTTGATTATCATTATACTTAACTTACTTTAACTAGCTAGAGGGATTTTTCATGCAAAAGTAGATATTGTCATATCGTATCATACCAAATCATATATCATATATCTCATATCCTATATCATATATCATATGTCATATATGATTTATCATATATCATGTATCATGTATCATGTATCATGTATCGTGTATCATGTATCACATATCCCATGTCATATATCATGTCATATCATATCATACCATTATATATCATATCATAAGAGAGTCCCTTGTACCCCTGTGATCATACCACAAGAAAACTAAAGAACACAGCGAGAACACTGAGACTGTTGAAAAAGGTCGTCATTGGACTATGGGAGCTCTATCTCCTCTTTTTCAGGGAAGCAATACTGTTAGAATCCTACAAAAAGTGTTTAGATCTGCACTCAGCAGAGTAATACGTCAGGAGGAAAACAAAATAAAAACCTACCGAGCTATGTACCATTTCGTTCTCCCTCTCTGACGTATTGCTCAGTTTAGTGCCAGACAAAAAGCTTAACTAATCCATGTTTTGGCGAAGCTTCCGATTTTTCTAGCTTTATTGCGTTTTGCACCGATCAAATACTGTTCTATTTTGTAGACCGTGTGCGACGAGCCAGAGTAGCAAGAGCAATTCGGGAATACAATGCCCAAACTTGTGTCCGGTTCGTACCGAAGACAGATGACGACCGGAATTGGGTCAGATTTGTTGACCGGTAAGTGTGATTCAGTCCGGTTCTACAGCGGGCTTGCCTTTCTATAAATCTGCAAATACTCATGCTTGGAAACAATATTTCAAACCAAATTCAAAAGAAAACCCTAAATCTCAGCTTTTTGAGAATCGAAAAGATACTTTAACAACTACTTACCTAGCCTAACTGCCAAGCGCTTATAAAAGGTTCTTTGATATGATTCATATGACATTTCGCGCGTTTTTTAGATTAGTTGATTATCTTTGTCATATGGAAAACTTTGAATTGCATGATTCCACTGACTCACTAAAAGTCCAACGAAATTATGTATGAATACTTAGTGAATAGACCAGTCTTAATTGTAGAAGTTTTTATTGAAGTAACTTAGTAAATAAATAGGTCTTAAATAAGCTTGTTGTAAAAGAGAGTCAACCACCTTTTTTCATGAAGAGAATAAGGAAAAATGGGATTGTACTTCCTGGGACTGGGATTTGGGACTGAAGAAGTAAATTGGGATTGGGATTGTTAAACAAATCAATATTGAGAATTTCTCTATTTTTCTCATTGGGATCGGGATTTAGATTATTTCAGTGCTGAGGATTGGGATCAGTATTCCCTTCAGGAACCTCCATAAATATTTATCTTGATTTTTATATTCAGGGTTTTCTCTTTGGTTCTAAATAACTAAGAATGGTTACTAAGAAAGTCTTGCTGGAATAGTAAAAAGATTTTCTTTCTCCTTCTTCATCATTGCCGCCTTTTTTGCAGTCCATGCTTCTTCAAGTTTTACTCATAAAACTTTTTATCTTTTAAAAGTGGTAGATGTAGCTCAAGTGTCGGCTACGTGTCTGAGGCTCCGCAAGAGATTTCGATCGGCCCAAGATGCACGTTCGGGAACATTCTCCACGAAATGATGCACTGCATTGGCTTCTTCCACGAACACACCCGAAGGGATCGTGATGAACATGTTCAAATCCTATTTAGAAACATAAGACGTGAGTAGTCATTCACACCTGATGTAAAGTTGCCCTATCCAGATACCAATATCATCATCAGAACTGTAATTCATAAGGCATGGTCTAACATGGGAAGTTCAGTTTTACCAGAGCAAAATACTACAATTGGCAGATACCTCCAAAGGGCCTTGAGCCCAGGTTTTTGTCGCAAGAGACGAAGGCGCTAACCACTGTCCTAAACAACTGTCGAAGGGGGAGTAACAAGGAGATAAGACTGGGGGTAATGGAGGCATGATCCGCAGATGTTTCGCTAAAAACAATTGACTTTTTACTTTCAGAAATTGTCCCTATTCATCGATGAAAAAGAGAGCTCCTTAACCTCTAGCGTTGTGCCCCCACAAGCTCGAGATGCTTACTACAGCCCTATCAAAACCCATATCAGGATTCCTATTTTATAGTGAAGACCTATACTGCCAGTACACAAAACTTTCCTTTCACAAAGAGTTGAAATGAATGGAATAAACCTTCAGCTGATATGATAATACACAACTAGTTATCAAAGTCGTAGAGCCTTAGTACAGCAGAAATACAGGGACAAAAAATTTATATTCATTTGAGAATTCAATATATTGGCTTTATAGGCTATGCAGCCTTTTCTACACTTACAACTTTTCATTATCATCATAACAATTGTCATTTCCATTATAACTGCTATCAAGAACTACGAAAAGGAGAATATAAAAACAAACTCCCTAAAACTAAACAGAGGAATAATTTTAGAAGAATTTAACAGTTTGTGTTTTTATATTATTATCATTATTATTTTTGTTACAAGGACTGTTTGGTTTTAAAATCATAACATATCAAACAATATATTTCATAATAACGAAATGATAAGATTTCTATTTTCATCTTCAAGATCCAAGATACAGACACAACTTCGAAATGCACGCAGAGGATGCTGGGAGAACCCTCGGCGAGCCGTATGACTTGGGATCCATCATGCACTACGGTAACAATGCCTTTGCAAGAAAACGCCGGGATGGAACTCGCATGATAACCATTAGAGCAAGAAACGATCCGGGCATGGTGCTCGGGCAGAGAATCGGTTTCAGTGAGACTGACATCAGGCAGATAAACCTGCTTTACAACTGCAGAGAATTTCTTGATGATGCAGAGAGGAAAGCTAAACTGGATAATTGACAAACCAGAGCTACCATTTGTAAATGAAGCTAACCTAAACAATGTTAAACAGTGTTATGTTTACAAATGTCATGAATGAAAACGAACAAACGTATTTGCATTTCATTTTTTTCGAATTTTCTTCTTTCAAATTTCACTTCTAAGGCCAATCCATAGGCGGATCTGCAACACTCCACATGGTGTGAAAGTTGTCACCGTTCCCTTAGTCAGGACCTATATAGTTGTTACAGAAGCAATATATGATTGTCTCAACATTCAGGTAGTGGGGTAAATTTTTTATCAATATAGGTTAGTAAAGTTAATTAAATTGATAACCCTGGCGCTAAGTGGGTAGAGTGATTGAGGTGCAAAATCATGGGTTTCAGTTTCAATTTCATTAATCTATCAATTAATCTTAAATACAATCCATCATTACATTACACTACAGCTAATTCCATGAACACATTAACAGTGACGACAAGATACAGAGAATAGACAAGACAATTTTGTCAATATTGTATTTAAGATTAATTGACTTAGGAGGGACTCTAGATAAACTAATCGAGAGAGAGTTCCCCTATCAAAAACAAGAAAAGAATTTCATTAAAAAGAACAAAAAACCAGACAACTAGATGTTCGGCTATCAAGTAGCAAGTTGAGTTTTTTCAATCTTAGAAGAGGACTAATAGTTAAAATCTAACTGCTGATGAGGGGCAATAAAACATATTTGGAGACCAGATCAAAATACTAAAGTAGAGCTAGAAACACGGAGGTAAATTGGGAATGTGTTCCAAAGTTTGGAGCCGAAAACCTAAACTTTTTCAGACCATAAAGAGTAGTGTTTTTGAAGGACTTAAAGAGGTCACCCCTGGTTGCCTGATGAGTTCCACTCCTATGTACTGATGAGTTGGGAGTAGAATAGTTATGAAAGCAGGTAGGCGATTTTTTATTTGTATACTAACATCAGAATATTTGGGGTCCAGGGTTCGAGTTATGAAATTAAATTGAGAAGTCAATCTGATATCAACAATAAGAAGATGAAAAACTTATGGAAATAAGGTCAGGAAGGATCCAAGATTAATAGACGGGGGGACGCTAATTTAGCACCCTCCGTGTAGTGTGATAGATGGTTGGTTACAAAATACCTTTTGCTTCATCTTCCTTTTTTGTTTCGTTGGTAAATTCTTCTAGCTGAGTTTTCAAAACACATTTTCCTACAAGGACAGAGTTTAAATATTCTGTCAAGGTAATCATGAGGTTAGTATCTTCTTTGGAGAAGTAACGTTTTCCATTGAGAAGAGCACAATTCACGACAAAGTACGAGTAAATTCAGATTATGTACCACATTCATCATAGGATAGCGAGGAAATTGGAAACATAGCCAAACATGATAGATAATGAAGCTTTGCGTCTGACACTCATCAGAGTAGTACGTCAGAACAATTTTTGATCGGTACAGAACTTGAGAATGGCAAAGACAATCAGAAACATAATTCAACGTAATAAATAATAGGGCTTTGCATCTGACACTCATCAGAGTAGAGAGTTAGGAAGAGTTCTGTTTCTGTACAGATCCGAGACTGTTCTGACGTACTACCTTGATGAGTGTCAGACACAAAGTTTTAGTAGTTATTTGTTTCACTATGTTTCCATTTTCCTCACCACCCTCAAGTTTTGTACCGATCAAAGACCGTTTTAAAGGGAACAAGAAACTTACGTCACAAGCTTTCTCGGCTATTCTTCTGTATTGACTCGATTCGTCTTTAAGCTGAAAACATAAATTAATCTGGTCAACTAACAATCTTACAAAGTATTCGTAGAGAAATCACATTTAAGCAAATACTTTTAACTTCGTTTATAATTTCTAAGTTCCGAAATACCCGTTATTAAGTGGAAAGAATGTATTGTAGATAAAGGTTTTTGCTTCAAAAGCAATGTTTAATGATTTCAGCTCGTTTGACCAGTCACAAACATTATTTTAGAAGCATTGTTTGCAAAAACGGCTAAATTGTGAAGTATTGGGCAATGTTTGATCGTTCAACTGAGTTTGAAAGTCTATTTGGGAACATTTATTTTGGGCCAATGTTGACCAAAAACCATGGGCTAACCATCAGGTTTTTTCAAATTTTTGCCTCATTTGAAAAAAAAATATTTTGTCAATTAAATGGTTAATGGGTCTTCTAAGGCTTATATAGCCTAATAATGCTCCCTGAACAGTCCTGTGTGGATTGAGAGTCTATCTGCGACCATTTATTTTAGGCAAATTTTGACCAAAAACCATGGGCTAACCATCAGGCTTTTTCCCAATTTTTGCCTCATTTAAAAAGAAAACATTTTGTCAATTTAATGGGTCTTCTAAGGCTTATATAGCGTAATAATGCTCCCTGAACAGTCCTGTATGGATTGAAAGTCTATTTGGAACCTTCTATTTCAGTTCAATTTTGACCAAAAACCATGGGCTAACCATCAAGCTTTTTTCCAATTTTTGCCTCATTTGAAAAGAAAATATTTTGTCAATTTAATGGGTCTTCTAAGGCTTATATAGCCTAATAATGCTCCTAGAGCAGTCCTGTGTGGATCAAAAGTCTATTTGGAACTATCTATTTCAGTCAAATTTTGACCAAAAACCATGGGCTAACCATCAGGCTTTTTTCCAATTTTTGCCTCATTTGAAAAGAAAATATTTTGTCAATTTAATAGGTCTTAACATCTGGTGGCAAGTGCAGGACCAACGCAAAGAAAGGCACACAGGTTGGCGTGTAATGGGGGTCGCATCATGAAAATATACTTCCAAATCATTTTGTTCTGATAACCAACAACAATATACACAGTCTTTGTTAGGTATTGTCTCGTTTGGGCTATAATAACTATAGCAGAGACATGAAAGATAATTAGGAGCTCGCTTTTGATATACACAACTCTACAAAATACATTAATCACGTGTTCCATCATTAACAGCAATTAACACTAAATACAACTTATGAGTACTTTGGGTTGAAAGGGATTCATTCCTACTTATTTAGATGACCTGTCACCATTTTTTTTTCTTTTTTTTTTTTTTTTTCGCAACCAGGCCTCGAGGAGTGCAGACGTGTTTTACTTGCTGTCTTATAACTCTTACCATAAATTAATTTAAATGGCCGCTGGTAATAAGTCAAGAGAAAAAGTTGGAGAGACGGTTAAATATGTATTTGAAGCTATCAAAGCTATACGAAAAGCGAAGAACAGACCAGATAACGAAGCTATTATCATGCATGTTTGTTCAAAACATGGCCTAAAACCAGCCGATGTGGCAAGTCAGATCGCAGAATTGGAGAAGTTGCAGAAACTGGTTTGCAAAACTTATGAAGATGGACGACAGTCATACTTCATAGTGGAAGATGATCAACTATCTGATGCAAATGTGGAAGATGTCGAACTATCTGGTGCGAATTCGTCTAATCCCTACACGCCCAACGAATCTTTCGAATCTCAAAGTTCTACTGGCCTTGTCAACACACTAGCTTCGCCGGCCGATTCGATAAAGGGAGTGCCTGATGTTCAAGGTACCTCTGGACTTATCAGTGCATTCACTACCATGGCGAATACAGTCAATATTCTTAACAACCTGATACAAGTCGAACGTGGTAAATCTGAAAAGCTTTTGACTGAAAACTTTGCGCTAAAAAAGAGAGTTTTGGAATTAGAAACACTGGTCGAAAACTTTCTTGGGCCCCAAACATTGGCCAACAATGAAACCACCACCGAAACATCGCTATTGTCAGAGGCACAAAGAAATCTACAATTAAGAAAAGAACTGATCAATGAATCGAATCAATACAAAGAAACCGTATCCAACCGCACCCCAAACAGGCAGCATTGTGTTGATGTTGATACTTATGTTGGCAATACTATTGGGAATAAAAGACAAAATCAGAACAATAGGCAAACCTTGCAGACTTCTAGAGGAACTCGGAAAGCAAACAACAAGCGCAAACCAGAACGAAAACAACATGAAAATGTCAATGTGGTTGATTTAACCACGACAAATAAAGTAGTAGAAGAAGAAAATCAGGAGTCAAACAAGCGGATTAAAGTTACTATTATCGGAGATTCCCAACTGCTAAGATTGGACGAAAAAAAACTCAGCAATAAACATCGAGAAGTTAAAATCCAGGCCAAATCAGGTATGAGACTAAATCAAATCGTAAAGAATACAGGAAAAACGGACAGTGATGTCGTTATAATTCACGTTGGAACAAACGACTTAAAAAATTCCAAACCTGAAGAATTATCAACGGGTATACTCACGGCACTTAAAAAAATACAGGAAAACAACCCTGATGCTAAGATCGCGTACTCTTCTATCTTCCGAAGAAAAGATGAATTGAATAAATTGGCAATGTCAGTCAACAAACAAATAGCAGAAAAACTTATGCTGAATGGGTTCGATCTGATAGAAAACGAAAACATCCTCTACAGCAACCTTGCTCAGGACGGACTTCATATAAACACCGGCGGGGCAAGAAAATTTGCAAGTAATTTGAGTCGTTTTATAAAATATTGTTAATGGTGCGCGAGCGCAGATAATGCAAAGAGCGAATTGAAACCCAAAGCCAAAGCAACCAAAAAAGGGAATGGTCTAAAGATTGCAGCTTTTAACATAGTTTCACTCAGAAAGCATAGACATGAACTAAATGTGCTGCTACATGAAAATGATATTGATATCATAGCCTTGAGTGAAACTAGGTTAAGTGGTAAGATTAAGGACCCAGAAGTTTCAATTGATGGTTACAAAATTTTTAGGCATGACAGGGACGAAAAGGGAGGTGGGGTAGCAATCTACCTGAAAGTACAAATTCCTGACCCCCTCCAAATCATAACAAGTGACATTCTTGAGTTGCTTTGCCTTGAAATCAAACCAAACAAAGGGAAATCGTTTTACCTAATTAGCTGGTATCGACCACCTACTGGGGAAATAGATACTGTTTCATTTGAAAACCTACGAGAATTTCTTAAGAAACTTGATAAAGACGAAAAAGAAATTATCCTCGTAGGTGATACGAATTGTGATTTCAAGGGGTCCCCCCTAAACTCAAATGCAAAAAAACTACAATCTGTATATGCTGAATACCAAATAGAGCAACTAATCAAGGCTTATACAAGGGTAGCAATACGTGAGGGGGCGAATGGTCAGTCCAAAATAAGCCATTCGTTAATTGACCATTTCTCTACCGACAAAAGTAAATACATTCTAGAAACGGGCGTGCTGGAGACAGCGATGGTAGACCATTACATGGTTTATGCGATCAGAAAGGTAAATGCATGGAGGCTTAATACAAAAAGTAAAAACAACACTGTTGAAAGCAGAAATATGAAAAATTACGATAAAGCTGCTTTTCAACAGGACCTTGATGCAATTGACTGGGAAAACATTTTGAAACCTCTTTCTCAGGACCCCAATAAGATGGTATCTGTGTTCCAAGAATTGTTTGATTCCGTTCTCAGCTTACATGCTCCAATTCGCAAACGAAAAAGAAAAACCGAGTATGCTCCATGGCTAAATGCCGGCTTAAGATCTTTAATGGTGAGAAGGGATAAGGCAAAAAAGGATGCTAGGCGGAATCCCGAACTCTGGCCTTTGTATAAGAAGCTAAGAAATGAAGTCACAAAGGCCATACGTTCCACAATGGAGGACCATTATTCAGGTCTAGTTGAACAAAACAAAAACGACCCGAAAGAAATGTGGCGAACGATTAACAAAGTGTTAGATAAGGACTCTTCTAAGGTATCAGTCACTAGCTTAAACTGCGACGGTAAACTCTTAACTAATGGCCGAGAAATTGCCACTGCGTTTAACAAACACTTTGTCTCAGTTGGTCCCAAACTAGCTGAAGAAATCAAAACCAAAACGAATGATGACCCTCTAGCTCACATATGTGATAACAACTCTACTATTTTAAATTTTAAGATGGTAGATGTTCCTTTCATCTTTAGAGCACTAAAAGAGCTGAAAAACGGTAAAGCTAGTGGACCAGATACAATCCCTGTCGGATTGGTCAAAGATGCGTCTGAAATCATTGCCCTTCCCCTTACTCTAATCTACAACTCATCGCTCACCGCAGGAGTTTTTCCAGACGTGTGGAAGGCTGCAAGAGTCACCCCAATTTTTAAGTCAGGTGTAAGGAGTGACGTGAATAATTATAGGCCAATATCAGTTCTGTCCATTTTTGCAAGGGTTCTAGAAAAAATCGTTCATGATCAGCTGATTGACTATTTCAAAGAGAAACAATTGCTAAAACATAACCAGCATGCGTTTCGTAAGTTACACTCAACTGTCACATCCCTAATAAAAAGTACTGATGAGTGGCTCAGCAACATTGATTCTCAGAAAGTCAATATGACCATGTTCTTGGATCTAAAAAAGGCATTTGATACTGTGGATCATAAAATATTGCTGGAAAAACTTTTCAAATATGGTATACAGGGCAAGATCATTAGCTGGTTTCGTTCCTACCTTACAGAACGAAGACAGTATTGTAGAATCGATGGGGAATGCTCTAAGCCCTTGACGATAACGTGTGGCATCCCCCAGGGTTCCTGCCTAGGCCCCCTTCTGTTCATCATTTACCTTAATGATTTTGAAGAATGTTTAGAGTTTTCTTCGGCGAGCATGTATGCTGATGATACGCACACAACAATAGCCTCTAAAGATATTACCGAGCTTTCCCAGATGATGAAGGAAGAACTAGAGAACATTTCTGAATGGATGAGGGTTAATAAATTAAGTGCCAATCCCAAAAAAACTGAGTTTATGCTTATTGGGCATCCACGTAGAATTAACGAAATTGAAACTTTGGCTCCTTTAAAGCTTAATGGGACTGAAATAAAACGGGTAAAAAAAACTAAATCACTAGGGGTTATAGTCGACGAAAATCTCAATTGGAAGGATCACTTTTCATCACTTAAAAGTAAAATAACAAGTGGTCTGTCGGCTTTGAAAAAACTCAAAAACATCCTTCCGCAATCTAAACTGTGTGGGGTTTACCATGCCCTAGTTGAAAGTCACCTCCGATATGGGAACGCTGTCTGGGGTAGCTTATCAAATACGAATCTGCAAACGCTTCAGCGACTACAAAACAGGGCCTTCTCGATCATTGAAAATGCTAGGCGAAAGGACTCCTGGATTAACAATGGGCTAAACGTTGAACAGATAATCTATCTTGATAGATCTATTATGACACACAAGATAGTCAATAAGCAATGCCCCGAGAGCCTCTGGAACAAATATAGACAGAGGAATGAGATTTCTAAGTATAACACAAGAAACAATAGAAATCTTGACATCCCTAAGCTAAAGCTTGAATGTACAAAAAAGGGCTTCCACTTACCGGGCTTAAAACCTGGAATGAAATACCTGTGGATATAAGGGAAACTTCCTCGCTCAATCAGTTTAAAAGAAAATTAAAAACGCATTTAAAAGCTCAGCAAACATCAAACTAAAAAACACGACTCCTAGGAAGATCAGATATTGATAAGGACACAGTCTCGGCCAACAAGTTATTTTTAAGACTTGATATTTTTACTTTAGCTACATTTATGTATAATTATTACTTTAACTTTTTCTGAATGGATATCGTGTATAAATATGAATTAATAAAAAAATAAAAAAAAAAGGGAAAGAGAATTTCTAGATCTCTTAGTGTACTCCAACGATAGTGCACGAGAAAGGAGGAGCAGCGAGATCTTACGCTGAGTCTTGTGATCGGTGTAAATCTTCGAGAGGGCGAGGGCTGCGAGTATTGTGCTTATATCTAGAGGGGACTGGGGATAGGGATGGAGTAATGCTAGGAATGTGTGCAAGGGAACACAGCGCAAAGATCACTTGCCTTGACGTTAAAGCTCATTTACTTCGTAAATGGTACATTAACATCTGGTGGCAAGTGCAGGACCAACACAAAGAAAGGCACACAGATTGGCGTGTAATGGGGGTCGCATCATGAAAATATACTTCCAAATCATTTTGTTCTGATAACCAACAACAAT
Organism: Pelagia noctiluca; assembly: GCA_963924455.1. Taxonomy (NCBI): domain Eukaryota; kingdom Metazoa; phylum Cnidaria; class Scyphozoa; order Semaeostomeae; family Pelagiidae; genus Pelagia; species Pelagia noctiluca. The sequence goes on from OZ004327.1 coordinate 1,720,962, forward strand.
ATACACAGTCTTTGTTAGGTATTGTCTCGTTTGGGCTATACTAACTATAGCAGAGACATGAAAGATAATTAGGAGCTCGCTTTTGATATACACAACTCTACAAAATACATTAATCACGTGTTCCATCATTAACAGCAATTAACACTAAATACAACTTATGAATACTTTGGGTTGAAAGGGATTCATTCCTACTTATTTAGATGACCTGTCACCATTAGAATGGTGACCAACCGCCAAAGTAACGCCAAAATAAATGATGCGCCCCATCCCACCAACCTGGACAGGAACGGGTACCAATGGAAGGGGGAAATAGAAAGGGGGGGGACATAGCTACGGCTAACATGGAATCAAATTTAACCTAGGCCAAAAGTCACCTACAGGAATTAAAACAAATGCTTTATTTTTGCATGTCATTCGAGCTTTACTTCAAAACCCCTTTTTTCTTAAACCATATACTTTAAACAATACTTTTCATAACGTTTTCATTCGATCCTTCACTTTTAAACCTCATTTCTCTTAAACCATATACTTTAAACAATACTTTTCATTTGGTTTTCATTCGATACTTCACTTCTTAACATCATTTCTCTTAAACCATATACTTTAAACTATACTTTTCATAACGTTTTCATTCGATCCTTCACTTTTAAACCTCATTTCTCTTAAACCATATACTTTAAACAATACTTTTCATAACGTTTTCATTCGATATTTCACTTCTTAACATCATTTCTCTTTTCATTTTCGTTTTCATTCGATACATCACTTCTTAACATCATTTCTCTTAAACCATATACTTTAAACCATACTTTTCATAACGTTTTCATTCGATACTTCACATCTTAACATCATTTCTCTTTTCATTTTCGTTTTCATTCGATACTTCACTTCTTAACATCATTTCTCTTCAACCATACTTTTCATTTTCATTTTCATTCGATACTTCACTTCTTACCATCATTTCTCTTCAACCATACTTTTCATTTTCGTTTTCATTCGATACTTCACTTCTTAACATCATTTCTCTTCAACCATACTTTTCATTTTCGTTTTCATTCGATACTTCACTTCTTAACATCATTTCTCTTCAACCATACTTTTCTTTCAGTTTCGTTTTCATTCGATACTTCACTTCTTAACAACATTTCTCTTCAACCATACTTTTCATTTTCATTTTTATTCGATACTTCACTTCTTAACAACATTTCTCTTCAACCATACTTTTCATTTTCATTTTCATTCGATACTTCACTTCTTACCATCATTTCTCTTCAACCATACTTTTCATTTTCATTTTCATTCGATACTTCACTTCTTAACATCATTTCTCTTAAACCATATACTTTAAACAATACATTTCATTTTTGTTTTCATGCAATACTTCACTTCTTAACATCATTTCTCTTAAACCATATACTTTAAACCATACTTTTCATTTTCGTTTTCATTCGATCCCTCACTTCTAAACCTCATTTCTCTTAAACCATATACTTTAAACAATATTTTTCATATTCATTCGATCCTTCACTTTTAATCCTCATTTCTCTTAAACTTATAAATTGCATTGAACGAGTACTGGTTAAGTTCTTTGGTATTCAATATTGCCTCGTTTGAGTTATATTTGCTAAATACAACTGAGGCGAGATATTTGCATATGATCAATCATCTGAACAAATACTTTTGCTTTGTTTCCACCCAAACATTCACTTCTTTCTTTCTTAACAAGCTACTTTAATAATACTCCTTATTGCCCGACTTTGCTACTAAACTAGCTACTTTCTATGTTGCCAGAAGACAACTTTCTTTAAGAGGCCAGAAGCTGCATTCCGTGTTTCAACTGCCAGGTGGATGCCATTCGTATTTACTTGGTTGAGGATGTAACTCGCGAAGGACATACAATAGAATGCAGAAAGACAATATATCAGAGTAAAGTACCACCATAGGACAAATTATAATGTAAATGTTTTTTTTTTGTGTGTACTAAACGTAAGAGCCCGGGTAAGCAGATATCTTTGGAGAGAAATAGACAATATTGAATATAACATGAAAGTGAAAGAGGTTTTCTTGTGACGCCAGACATACCGCTTAGATTCTCTGAATACGGCTGGGAAGGAGCTTTACTTTGCATTGGGGCCATTTGATGAGTATATAGGGCTTTCATTTTGGTATGTTGGTTGAAACCAAGGCTTTGAGACATGAAATAAATCCTAAGAAAATTTTAAATTTAAGGTGTTGAATGAAAAGAACATTGTAATGCAAATTTAAATACCATCAAGAGTATTAGAAAGAGGATGCTGTGGGAAAAAGGGCTGGTTCTTGCTTGCTTGAGAGAAGTGATTTAGATAGTTGTTTGCTAAGCTCATAGGAAATTTTTTTTTTTATGGTGGACATTGATAAACCTGTGCATGATGGAATTGAGAATAAAACCTGTATATTTGGTTTGCTAGTAATGCTAAGTTTTAAAGGCATTTTTAGCTATTTTGATAAATTTTGTATAACACTCCTGTAGCTGTATGTAGTGTAGCAAGCTATTGGTATTATTATGATTATGGTTATGATCATGTACTTACACTGCTGCCAATGCTCTGAATACAGCCTTGTGAAGACATCCTTCAGTACGTAGAGCAATCTGATGATTATTGCGGTTTTGATGGTGGATGGGACCAATGCAAGTCAACATAAAATAAAATAAAGAAAAAAGTTTAATATTTGGTCCAACTTTAAACAAATGCATTCTGAGGGGTACAGGGTTCAAAATCCCTACGGTTCATGCCTTTGTCCTTGACCACATAATTGTAAATTCACAATTGGTCCCTTCCTTGTAGTATGGGCGGTAGCTGCTGTATACTTAAGATCATGAATTATAAGATTGATGTTCAAGTAAATTGATATGGTTCAATTAACTAAGAAAGAACCAGAGGGGCTTAAATCGTACTTACACTGTAGCTGTTTGTGCCAAATGTGCCAGACAAGGAGAGAGATCTCAGCAGAAAATTTTGTTGTTGTTGTTGTGAAGTGAATCTGGTGTTGGGGCTAGCGTCAGTTCATCTTTACATAAAACTGATGAGCATGAAACCATTATCAGCGAGGAAAGTTCACAATAGACCTTTCATTACCATGGCAATTGATTATCAAGCAGGAAAATGTTCAGGCATTCATCTCATCATGCATATGCAGCTCTTGTGTTTCACAGCAACTGCTTTTTGTTAACTTTTCCTTGGTTATTGCAGCAAATGTTAATGCAGTGTTCGCGTTTGTTTGCCTTCGTGACTTTTAAATTGATTTTCATCATGGTTATCATGTTAAACAATTCTTGATTCTCAGATTTCATGCAGCGATTGAATTGTCAAAGGGGTGCCAGTCAAGCGGTAAGGGGTGCCCGCATACCACAGAGCTGAGTTGCGTGACGATGCTCCGAAATCCAAACTCCGCGTTGGTGACTTGCTGAAGTTTTCGTTCCAAATCCTGGACGTAACCAAGGATGTTACTAGGTTCTACCAATTCTTGGACAGATACGCGGGAGGCCAGGACTCGATTTGCTGATTAGAACTACAATATCATGCATCAATAGGCCAGTGAATTCCTAAGCAGGTTGTCCTGTCCGGTGTGGGCATTCTGTCAGATCGCGTGCGTACAGAAGTAAGCCCGTATCATGTTACCAAATTTCATGGGTGTTCATCTTGCATCTTCGAAGACATTTGTAGGCAATCAAACTCAAAAAAACAAGGCTAGTTTATAAGTAATTGTAGTCACCTGCAGGCCCGTAGGAAGCGGGGGGGCAGGGGGGGCATTTGCCCCCCCAATAATCCTAAAATTCAATTGTTCACAGCATGATTCCTGGTCTTCCTTTTGTTCTCTAACAATGGTTGCCCCCCCAATAATTCTACCCAAGCTACAGCGCTGGTCACCTGAGGCATCCCTCCTTCTTCGACGAGACTTCGAGATATAAAGAAAGAGAATTTCTAGATCTCTTAGTGTACTCCCACGATAGTGCACGAGAAAGGAGGAGCAGCGAGATCTTACGCTGAGTCTTGTGATCGGTGTAAATCTTCGAGAGGGCGAGGGCTGCGAGTATTGTGCTTATATCTAGAGGGGACTGGGGATAGGGATGGAGTAATGCTAGGCATGTGTGCAAGGGAACACAGCGCAAAGATCACTTGCCTTGACGTTAAAGCTCATTTACTTCGTAAATGGTACATTCTAAGGCTTTTATAAAGCCTAAGAATGCTCCTAGAGCAGTCCTGTGTGGATTAAAAGTCTATTTGGAACCATCTATTTCAGTACAATTTTGACCAAAAACCATGGGCTAACCATCAGGCTTACTTTCAATTTTTGCCTCATTTGAAAAGAAAATATTTTGTCAATGTAATGGGTCTTCTAAAGCTTATATAGCCTAAAAATGCTCCAAGAGCAGTCCTGTGTAGATTGAAAGTCAATTTGGGACTATTTATTTCGGGCCAATTTTGACCAAAAACCATGGGCTAACCATCAGGCTTTTTTTCAATTTTTGCCTCATTTGAAAAGAAAATATTTTGTCAATTTAATGGGTCTACTAAGGCTTATATAGCCTAATTATGCTCCCTGATCAGTCCTGTGTGGATTGAAAGTCTATTTGGGACCATTTATTTCGGACAAATTTTGACCAAAAACCATGGGCTTACCAACAGGCTTTTTTCCAATTTTTGCTTCATTTGAAAAGAAAATATTTTGTCAATTTCATTGGCCTTCTAAGCCTTATATAGCCTATTAATACTCCTAGAGCAGTCCTGTGTGGATCAAAAGTCTATTTGGAACCATCTATTTCAGGCCAATTTTGACTAAAAACCATAGGCTAACCATCACGCTTTTTTCCAATTTTAGCCTCATTTGAGAAGAAAATATTTTGTCAATTTAATGGGTCTTCTGAGGCTTATATAGCCTAATAATGCTACCTGAACAGTCCTGAGTGGATTGAAAATCTATTTGGGACCATTTATTTTGGGCAAATTTTGACCAAAAACAATGGGCTTTTTTCATCAGGCTTTTTTCCAATTTTTGCCTCATTTGAAAAGAAAATATTTTGTCAATTTAATGGGTCTTCTAAGGCTTATATAGCCTAATAATGCTCCCTGGGCTAACCATCAGGCTTTTTTCCAATTTTTGCCTCATTTGAAAAGAAAATATTTTGTCAATTTTATGGGTCTTCTAAGGCTTGTATAGCCTAATAATGCTCCTAGAGCAGTCCTTTGTGGATCAAAAGTCTATTTGGAACCATCGATTTTAGTCCAATTTTGACAAAAAACCATGGGCTAACCATCAAGCTTTTTTCCAATTTTTGCCTCATTTGAAAAGAAAATATTTTGTCAATTTAATGGGTCTTCTAAGGCTTATATAGCCTAATAATGCTCCTAGAGCAGTCCTGTGTGGATGAAAAGTCTATTTGGAACTATCTATTTCAGTCCAATTTTGACCAAAAACCATGGGCTAACCATCAGGCTTTTTTTCAATTTTTGCCTCATTTGAAAAGAAAATATTTTGTCAATTTAATGGGTCTTTTAAGGCTTATATAGCCTAAGAATGCTCCTAGAGCAGTCCTGTGTGAATCAAAAGTCTATTTGGAACAATCTATTTCAGTCCAATTTTGACCAAAAACCATTGGCTAACTATCGGGCTTTTTTCCAATTTTTGCCTCATTTGAAAAGAAAATATTTTGTCAATTTAATGGGTCTTCTAAGGCTTATATAGCGTAATAATGCTCCCTGAACAGTCCTGTGTAGATTGAAAGTCAATTTGGGACTATTTATTTCGGGCCAATTTTGACCGAAAACCATTAGCGTACCATCAGGCTTACTTTCAATTTTTGCCTAATTTGAAAAGAAAATATTTTGTCAATTTAATAGGTCTTCTAAGGCTTATATAGCCAAATAATGGTCCCTGAACAGTCCTGTGTAGATTGAGAGTCAATTTGGGACTATTTATTTCGGGCCAATTTCGACCAAAAACCATGGGCTAACCATCAGGCTTTTTCCAATTTTTGCCTCATTTGAAAAGAAAATATTTTGTCGATTTAATGGGTCTTCTAAGGCTTATATAGCCTAATAATGCTCCCTGAACAGTCCTGTGTGGATTGAGAGTCTATCTGGGACCATTTATTTTAGGCAAATTTTGACCAAAAACCATGGGCTAACCATCAGGCTTTTTCCCAATTTTTGCCTCATTTAAAAAGAAAATATTTTGTTAATTCAATGGGTCTTCTAAGGCTTATATAGCGTAATAATGCTCCCTGAACAGTCCTGTGTGGATTGAAAGTCTATTTGGAACCTTCTATTTCAGTTCAATTTTGACCAAAAACCATGGGCTAACCATTAAGCTTTTTTCCAATTTTTGCCTCATTTGAAAAGAAAATATTTTGTCAATTTAATGGGTCTTCTAAGGCTTACATAGCCTAATAATGCTCCTAGAGCAGTCCTGTGTGGATCAAAAGTCTATTTGGAACTATCTATTTCAGTCCAATTTTGTCCAAAAACCATGGGCTAACCATCAGGCTTATTTTCAATTTTCGCCTCATTTGAAAAGAAAATATTTTGTCAATTTAATCGGTCTTCTAAGGCTTATATAAAGCCTAAGAATGCTCCTAGAGCAGTCCTGTGTGGATCAAAAGTCTATTTGGAACCATCTTTTTCAGTCCAATTTTGACCAAAAACCATGGGCTAACCATCAGGCTTACTTTCAATTTTTGCCTCATTTGAAAAGAAAATATTTTGTCAATTTAATGGGTCTACTAAGGCTTATATAGCCTAATTATGCTCCCTGATCAGTCCTGTGTGGATTGAAAGTCTATTTGGGACCATTTATTTTGGACAAATTTTGACCAAAAACCATGGGCTTACCAACAAGCTTTTTTCCAATTTTTGCTTCATTTGAAAAGAAAATATTTTGTCAATTTCATTGGCCTTCTAAGCCTTATATAGCCTATTAATACTCCTAGAGCAGTCCTGTGTGGATCAAAAGTCTATTTGGAACTATCTATTTCAGTCAAATTTTGACCAAAAACCATGGGCTAACCATCACGCTTTTTTCCAATTTTAGCCTCATTTGAGAAGAAAATATTTTGTCAATTTAATGGGTCTTCTGAGGCTTATATAGCCTAATAATGCTCCCTGAACAGTCCTGAGTGGATTGAAAATCTATTTGGGACCATTTATTTTGGGCCAATTTTGACCAAAAACCATTAGCTAACCATCGGGCTTTTTTCCAATTTTTGCCTCATTTGAAAAGAAAATATTTTGTCAATTTGATGGGTCTTCTAAGGCTTATATAGCGTAACAATGCTCCCTGAACAGTCCTGTGTAGATTGAAAGTCAATTTGGGACTATTTATTTCGGGCCAATTTTGACCAAAAACCATTAGCGTACCATCAGGCTTACTTTCAATTTTTGCCTCATTTGAAAAGAAAATATTTTGTCAATTTAATAGGTCTTCTAAGGCTTACATAGCCAAATAATGGTCCCTGAACAGTCCTGTGTAGATTGAAAGTCTATTTGGGACTATTTATTTCGGGCCAATTTCGACCAAAAACCATGGGCTAACCATCAGGCTTTTTGCAATTTTTGCCTTATTTGAAAAGAAAATATTTTGTCAATTTAATGGGTCTTCTAAGGTTTATATAGCCTAATAATGCTCCTAGAGCAGTCCTGTGTGGATTGAAAGTATATTTGGAACTATCTATTTCAGTCCTATTTTAACCAAAAACCATGGGCTAACCGTCAGGCTTTTTTTCAATTTTTGCGTCATTTGAAAAGAAAATATTTTGTCAATTTAATCGGTCTTCTAAGGCTTATATAAAGCCTAAGAATGCTCCTAGAGCAGTCCTGTGTGGATCAAAAGTCTATTTGGAACCATCTATTTCAGTCCAATTTTGACCAAAAACCATGGGCTAACCATCAGGCTTACTTTCAATTTTTGCCTCATTTGAAAAGAAAATATTTTGTCAATTTAATGGGTCTTCTAAGGCTTATATAGCCTAATAATGCTCCAAGAGCAGTCCTGTGTAGATTGAAAGTCAATTTTGGACTATTTATTTCGGGCCAATTTTGACCAAAAACCATGGGCTAACCATCAGGCTTTTTTCAATTTTCGCCTCATTTGAATAGAAAATATTTTGTCAATTTAATGGGTCTACTAAGGCTTATATAGCATAATAATTCTCCCTGATCAGTCCTGTGTGGATTGAAAGTCTATTTGGGACCATTTATTTCGGACCAATTTTGACCAAAAACCATTGGCTTTTCAACAGGTTTTTTTCCAATTTTTGCCTGATTTGAAAAGAAAATATTTTGTCAATTTAATGGGTCTTCTAAGGCTTTTATAGCATAATAATGCTCCTAGAGCAGTCCTTTGTGGATCAAAAGTCTATTTGGAACCATCTATTTCAGTCCAATTTTGACCAAAAACAATTGGCTAACTATCGGGCTTCTTTCTAATTTTTGCCTCATTTGAAAAGAAAATATTTTGTCAATTTAATGGGTCTACTAAGGCTTATATAGCCTAATTATGCTCCCTGATCAGTCCTGTGTGGATTGAAAGTCTATTTGGGACCATTTATTTCGGACAAATTTTGACCAAAAACCATGGGCTTACCAACAGGCTTTTTTCCAATTTTTGCTTCATTTGAAAAGAAAATATTTTGTCAATTTCATTGGCCTTCTAAGCCTTATATAGCCTATTAATACTCCTAGAGCAGTCCTGTGTGGATCAAAAGTCTATTTGGAACCATCTATTTCAGGCCAATTTTGACTAAAAACCATAGGCTAACCATCACGCTTTTTTCCAATTTTAGCCTCATTTGAGAAGAAAATATTTTGTCAATTTAATTGGTCTTCTAAGGCTTATATAGCCTAATAATGCTCCCTGAACAGTCCTGAGTGGATTGAAAATCTATTTGGGACCATTTATTTTGGGCAAATTTTGACCAAAAACAATGGGCTTTTTTCATCAGGCTTTTTTCCAATATTTGCCTCATTTGAAAAGAAAATATTTTGTCAATTTAATGGGTCTTCTAAGGCTTATATAGCCTAATAATGCTCCCTGGGCTAACCATCAGGCTTTTTTCCAATTTTTGCCTCATTTGAAAAGAAAATATTTTGTCAATTTTATGGGTCTTCTAAGGCTTGTATAGCCTAATAATGCTCCTTGAGCAGTCCTTTGTGGATCAAAAGTCTATTTGGAACCATCGATTTTAGTCCAATTTTGACAAAAAACCATGGGCTAACCATCAAGCTTTTTTCCAATTTTTGCCTCATTTGAAAAGAAAATATTTTGTCAATTTAATGGGTCTTCTAAGGCTTATATAGCCTAATAATGCTCCTAGAGCAGTCCTGTGTGGATGAAAAGTCTATTTGGAACTATCTATTTCAGTCCAATTTTGACCAAAAACCATGGGCTAACCATCAGGCTTTTTTTCAATTTTTGCCTCATTTGAAAAGAAAATATTTTGTCAATTTAATGGGTCTTTTAAGGCTTATATAGCCTAAGAATGCTCCTAGAGCAGTCCTGTGTGAATCAAAAGTCTATTTGGAACAATCTATTTCAGTCCAATTTTGACCAAAAACCATTGGCTAACTATCGGGCTTTTTTCCAATTTTTGCCTCATTTGAAAAGAAAATATTTTGTCAATTTAATGGGTCTTCTAAGGCTTATATAGCGTAATAATGCTCCCTGAACAGTCCTGTGTAGATTGAAAGTCAATTTGGGACTATTTATTTCGGGCCAATTTTGACCAAAAACCATTAGCGTACCATCAGGCTTACTTTCAATTTTTGCCTAATTTGAAAAGAAAATATTTTGTCAATTTAATAGGTCTTCTAAGGCTTATATAGCCAAATAATGGTCCCTGAACAGTCCTGTGTAGATTGAAAGTCAATTTGGGACTATTTATTTCGGGCCAATTTCGACCAAAAACCATGGGCTAACCATCAGGCTTTTTCCAATTTTTGCCTCATTTGAAAAGAAAATATTTTGTCGATTTAATGGGTCTTCTAAGGCTTATATAGCCTAATAATGCTCCCTGAACAGTCCTGTGTGGATTGAGAGTCTATCTGGGACCATTTATTTTAGGCAAATTTTGACCAAAAACCATTGGCTAACCATCAGGCTTTTTCCCAATTTTTGCCTCATTTAAAAAGAAAATATTTTGTTAATTTAATGGGTCTTCTAAGGCTTATATAGCGTAATAATGCTCCCTGAACAGTCCTGTGTGGATTGAAAGTCTATTTGGAACCTTCTATTTCAGTTCAATTTTGACCAAAAACCATGGGCTAACCATTAAGCTTTTTTCCAATTTTTGCCTCATTTGAAAAGAAAATATTTTGTCAATTTAATGGGTCTTCTAAGGCTTATATAGCCTAATAATGCTCCTAAAGCAGTCCTGTGTGGATCAAAAGTCTATTTGGAACTATCTATTTCAGTCCAATTTTGTCCAAAAACCATGGGCTAACCATCAGGCTTATTTTCAATTTTCGCCTCATTTGAAAAGAAAATATTTTGTCAATTTAATCGGTCTTCTAAGGCTTATATAAAGCCTAAGAATGCTCCTAGAGCAGTCCTGTGTGGATCAAAAGTCTATTTGGAACCATCTTTTTCAGTCCAATTTTGACCAAAAACCATGGGCTAACCATCAGGCTTACTTTCAATTTTTGCCTCATTTGAAAAGAAAATATTTTGTCAATTTAATGGGTCTACTAAGGCTTATATAGCCTAATTATGCTCCCTGATCAGTCCTGTGTGGATTGGAAGTCTATTTGGGACCATTTATTTTGGACAAATTTTGACAAAAAAAAACCATGGGCTTACCAACAAGCTTTTTTCCAATTTTTGCTTCATTTGAAAAGAAAATATTTTGTCAATTTCATTGGCCTTCTAAGCCTTATATAGCCTATTAATACTCCTAGAGCAGTCCTGTGTGGATCAAAAGTCTATTTGGAACCATCTACTTCAGTCCAATTTTGACTAAAAACCATAGGCTAACCATCACGCTTTTTTCCAATTTTAGCCTCATTTGAGAAGAAAATATTTTGTCAATTTAATGGGTCTTCTAAGGCTTATATAGCGTAATAATGCTCCCTGAACAGTCCTGTGTAGATTGAAAGTCAATTTGGGACTATTTATTTCGGGCCAATTTTGACCAAAAACCATTAGCGTACCATCAGGCTTACTTTCAATTTTTGCCTAATTTGAAAAGAAAATATTTTGTCAATTTAATAGGTCTTCTAAGGCTTATATAGCCAAATAATGGTCCCTGAACAGTCCTGTGTAGATTGAAAGTCAATTTGGGACTATTTATTTCGGGCCAATTTCGACCAAAAACCATGGGCTAACCATCAGGCTTTTTCCAATTTTTGCCTCATTTGAAAAGAAAATATTTTGTCGATTTAATGGGTCTTCTAAGGCTTATATAGCCTAATAATGCTCCCTGAACAGTCCTGTGTGGATTGAGAGTCTATCTGGGACCATTTATTTTAGGCAAATTTTGACCAAAAACCATGGGCTAACCATCAGGCTTTTTCCCAATTTTTGCCTCATTTAAAAAGAAAATATTTTGTTAATTTAATGGGTCTTCTAAGGCTTATATAGCGTAATAATGCTCCCTGAACAGTCCTGTGTGGATTGAAAGTCTATTTGGAACCTTCTATTTCAGTTCAATTTTGACCAAAAACCATGGGCTAACCATTAAGCTTTTTTCCAATTTTTGCCTCATTTGAAAAGAAAATATTTTGTCAATTTAATGGGTCTTCTAAGGCTTATATAGCCTAATAATGCTCCTAAAGCAGTCCTGTGTGGATCAAAAGTCTATTTGGAACTATCTATTTCAGTCCAATTTTGTCCAAAAACCATGGGCTAACCATCAGGCTTATTTTCAATTTTCGCCTCATTTGAAGAGAAAATATTTTGTCAATTTAATCGGTCTTCTAAGGCTTATATAAAGCCTAAGAATGCTCCTAGAGCAGTCCTGTGTGGATCAAAAGTCTATTTGGAACCATCTTTTTCAGTCCAATTTTGACCAAAAACCATGGGCTAACCATCAGGCTTACTTTCAATTTTTGCCTCATTTGAAAAGAAAATATTTTGTCAATTTAATGGGTCTACTAAGGCTTATTTAGCCTAATTATGCTCCCTGATCAGTCCTGTGTGGATTGAAAGTCTATTTGGGACCATTTATTTTGGACAAATTTTGACAAAAAAAAACCATGGGCTTACCAACAAGCTTTTTTCCAATTTTTGCTTCATTTGAAAAGAAAATATTTTGTCAATTTCATTGGCCTTCTAAGCCTTATATAGCCTATTAATACTCCTAGAGCAGTCCTGTGTGGATCAAAAGTCTATTTGGAACCATCTACTTCAGTCCAATTTTGACTAAAAACCATAGGCTAACCATCACGCTTTTTTCCAATTTTAGCCTCATTTGAGAAGAAAATATTTTGTCAATTTAATGGGTCTTCTGAGGCTTCTATAGCCTAATAATGCTCCCTGAACAGTCCTGAGTGGATTGAAAATCTATTTGGGACCATTTATTTTGGGCCAATTTTGACCAAAAACCATTAGCTAACCATCGGGCTTTTTTCCAATTTTTGCCTCATTTGAAAAGAAAATATTTTGTCAATTTGATGGGTCTTCTAAGGCTTATATAGCCTAATAATGCTCCAAGAGCAGTCCTGTGTAGATTGAAAGTCAATTTTGGACTATTTATTTCGGGCCAATTTTGACCAAAAACCATGGGCTAACCATCAGGCTTTTTTCAATTTTCGCCTCATTTGAAAAGAAAATATTTTGTCAATTTAATGGGTCTTCTAAGGCTTATATAGCCTAATAATGCTCCAAGAGCAGTCCTGTGTAGATTGAAAGTCAATTTTGGACTATTTATTTCGGGCCAATTTTGACCAAAAACCATGGGCTAACCATCAGGCTTTTTTCAATTTTCGCCTCATTTGAATAGAAAATATTTTGTCAATTTAATGGGTCTACTAAGGCTTATATAGCATAATAATTCTCCCTGATCAGTCCTGTGTGGATTGAAAGTCTATTTGGGACCATTTATTTCGGACCAATTTTGACCAAAAACCATTGGCTTTTCAACAGGTTTTTTTCCAATTTTTGCCTGATTTGAAAAGAAAATATTTTGTCAATTTAATGGGTCTTCTAAGGCTTTTATAGCATAATAATGCTCCTAGAGCAGTCCTTTGTGGATCAAAAGTCTATTTGGAACCATCTATTTCAGTCCAATTTTGACCAAAAACAATTGGCTAACTATCGGGCTTCTTTCAAATTTTTGCCTCATTTGAAAAGAAAGTATTTTGTCAATTTAATGGGTCTTCTAAGGCTTATATAGCGTAATAATGCTCCCTGAACAGTCCTGTGTAGATTGAAAGTTAATTTGGGACTATTTATTTCGGGCCAATTTTGACCAAAAACCCTTGGCGTACCATCAGGCTTACTTTCAATTTTTGCCTCATTTGAAAAGAAAATATTTTGTCAATTTAATAGGTTTTCTAAGGCTTATATAGCCAAATAATGGTCCCTGAACAGTCCTGTGTAGATTGAAAGTCAATTTGGGACTATTTATTTCGGGCCAATTTCGACCAAAAACCATGGGCTAACCATCAGGCTTTTCGCAATTTTTGCCTCATTTGAAAAGAAAATATTTTGTCGATTTAATGGGTCTTCTAAGGCTTATATAGCCTAATAATGCTCCCTGAACAGTCCTGTGTGGATTGAGAGTCTATCTGGGACCATTTATTTTAGGCAAATTTTGACCAAAAACCATGGGCTAACCATCAGGCTTTTTCCCAATTTTTGCCTCATTTAAAAAGAAAACATTTTGTCAATTTAAATGGTCTTCTAAGGCTTATATAGCCTAATAATGCTCCAAGAGCAGTCCTGTGTAGATTGAAAGTCAATTTTGGACTATTTATTTCGGGCCAATTTTGACCAAAAACCATGGGCTAACCATCAGGCTTTTTTCAATTTTCGCCTCATTTGAATAGAAAATATTTTGTCAATTTAATGGGTCTACTAAGGCTTATATAGTATAATAATAATCCCTGATCAGTCCTGTGTGGATTGAAAGTCTATTTGGGACCATTTATTTCGGACCAATTTTGACCAAAAACCATTGGCTTTTCAACAGGTTTTTTTTCCAATTTTTGCCTGATTTGAAAAGAAAATATTTTGTCAATTTAATGGGTCTTCTAAGGCTTTTATAGCATAATAATGCTCCTAGAGCAGTCCTTTGTGGATCAAAAGTCTATTTGGAACCATCTATTTCAGTCCAATTTTGACCAAAAACAATTGGCTAACTATCGGGCTTCTTTCTAATTTTTGCCTCATTTGAAAAGAAAGTATTTTGTCAATTTAATGGGTCTTCTAAGGCTTATATAGCGTAATAATGCTCCCTGAACAGTCCTTTGTAGATTGAAAGTTAATTTGGGACTATTTATTTCGGGCCAATTTTGACCAAAAACCCTTGGCGTACCATCAGGCTTACTTTCAATTTTTGCCTCATTTGAAAAGAAAATATTTTGTCAATTTAATAGGTTTTCTAAGGCTTATATAGCCAAATAATGGTCCCTGAACAGTCCTGTGTAGATTGAAAGTCAATTTGGGACTATTTATTTCGGGCCAATTTCGACCAAAAACCATGGGCTAACCATCAGGCTTTTTGCAATTTTTGCCTCATTTGAAAAGAAAATATTTTGTCGATTTAATGGGTCTTCTAAGGCTTATATAGCCTAATAATGCTCCCTGAACAGTCCTGTGTGGATTGAGAGTCTATCTGGGACCATTTATTTTAGGCAAATTTTGACCAAAAACCATGGGCTAACCATCAGGCTTTTTCCCAATTTTTGCCTCATTTAAAAAGAAAACATTTTGTCAATTTAATGGGTCTTCTAAGGCTTATATAGCGTAATAATGCTCCCTGAACAGTCCTGTGTGGATTGAAAGTCTATTTTGAACCTTCTATTTCAGTTCAATTTTGACCAAAAACCATGGGCTAACCATTAAGCTTTTTTCCAATTTTTGCCTCATTTGAAAAGAAAATATTTTGTCAATTTAATGGGTCTTCTAAGGCTTATATAGCCTAATAATGCTCCTAGAGCAGTCCTGTGTGGATCAAAAGTCTATTTGGAACTATCTATTTCAGTCCAATTTTGACCAAAAACCATGGGCTAACCATCAGGCTTTTTTTCAATTTTTGCCTCATTTGAAAAGAAAATATTTTGTCAATTTAATCAGTCTTCTAAGGCTTATATAAAGCCTAAGAATGCTCCTAGAGCAGTCCTGTGTGGATCAAAATTCTATTTGGAACCATCTATTTCAGTCCAATTTTGACCAAAAACCATGGGCTAACCATCAGGCTTACTTTCAATTTTTGCCTCATTTGAAAAAAAAATATTTTGTCAATTTAATGGGTCTTCCAAGGCTTATATAGCCTAATAATGCTCCAAGAGCAGTCCTGTGTAGATTGAAAGTCAATTTGGGACTATTTATTTCGGGCCAATTTTGACCAAAAACCATGGGCTTACCAACAGGCTTTTTTTTAATTTTTGCTTCATTTGAAAAGAAAATATTTTGTCAATTTCATTGGCCTTCTAAGCCTTATATAGCCTATTAATACTCCTAGAGCAGTCCTGTGTGGATCAAAAGTCTATTTGGAACCATCTATTTCAGTCCAATTTTGACTAAAAACCATAGGCTAACCATCAGGCTTTTTTCCAATTTTAGCCTCATTTGAGAAGAAAATATTTTGTCAATTTAATGGGTCTACTAAGGCTTATATAGCCTAATAATGCTCCCTGAACAGTCCTGAGTGGATTGAAAATCTATTTGGGACCATTTATTTTGGGCCAATTTTGACCAAAAACCATTAGCTAATCATCGGGCTTTTTTCCAATTTTTGCCTCATTTGAAAAGAAAATATTTCGTCAATTTGATGGGTCTTCTAAGGCTTATATAGCGTAATAATGCTCCCTGAACAGTCCTGTGTAGATTGAAAGTCAATTTGGGACTATTTATTTCGGGCCAATTTTGACCAAAAACCATTGGCGTACCATCAGGCTTACTTTCAATTTTTGCCTCATTTGAAAAGAAAATATTTTGTCAATTTAATAGGTCTTCTAAGGCTTATATAGCCAAATAATGGTCCCTGAACAGTCCTGTGTAGATTGAAAGTCAATTTGGGACTATTTATTTCGGGCAAATTTCGACCAAAAACCATGGGCTAACCGTCAGGCTTTTTGCAATTTTTGCCTTATTTGAAAAGAAAATATTTTGTCAATTTAATGGGTCTTCTAAGGTTTATATAGCCTAATAATGCTCCTAGAGCAGTCCTGTGTGGATTGAAAGTATATTTGGAACCATCTATTTCAGTCCTATTTTAACCAAAAACCATGGGCTAACCATCAGGCTTTTTTTCAATTTTTGCGTCATTTGAAAAGAAAATATTTTGTCAATTTAATCGGTCTTCTAAGGCTTATATAAACCCTAAGAATGCTCCTAGAGCAGTCCTCTGTGGATCAAAAGTCTATTTGGAACCATCTATTTCAGTCCAATTTTGACCAAAAACCATGGGCTAACCATCAGGCTTACTTACAATTTTTGCCTCATTTGAAAAGAAAATATTTTGTCAAATTAATGGGTCTTCTAAGGCTTATATAGCCTAATAATGCTCCAAGAGCAACCCGTGTAGATTGAAAGTCAATTTTGGACTATTTATTTCGGGCCGATTTTGACCAAAAACCATGGGCTAACCATCAGGCTTTTTTCAATTTTCGCCTCATTTGAATAGAAAATATTTTGTCAATTTAATGGGTCTACTAAGGCTTATATAGCATAATAATGCTCCCTGGTCAGTCCTGTGTGGATTGAAAGTCTATTTGGGACCATTTATTTCGGACCAATTTTGACCAAAAACCATTGGCTTTTCAACAGGTTTTTTTCCAATTTTTGCCTGATTTGAAAAGAAAATATTTTGTCAATTTAATGGGTCTTCTAAGGCTTTTATAGCATAATAATGCTCCTAGAGCAGTCCTTTGTGGATCAAAAGTCTATTTGGAACCATCTATTTCAGTCCAATTTTGACCAAAAACAATTGGCTAACTATCGGGCTTCTTTCTAATTTTTGCCTCATTTGAAAAGAAAGTATTTTGTCAATTTAATGGGTCTTCTAAGGCTTATATAGCGTAATAATGCTCCCTGAACAGTCCTGCGTAGATTGAAAGTTAATTTTGGACTATTTATTTCGGGCCAATTTTGACCAAAAACCCTTGGCGTACCATCAGGCTTACTTTCAATTTTTGCCTCATTTGAAAAGAAAATATTTTGTCAATTTAATAGGTCTTCTAAGGCTTATATAGCCAAATAATGGTCCCTGAACAGTCCTGTGTAGATTGAAAGTCAATTTGGGACTATTTATTTCGGGCCAATTTCGACCAAAAACCATGGGCTAACCATCAGGCTTTTTGCAATTTTTGCCTCATTTGAAAAGAAAATATTTTGTCGATTTAATGGGTCTTCTAAGGCTTATATAGCCTAATAATGCTCCCTGAACAGTCCTGTGTGGATTGAGAGTCTATCTGGGACCATTTATTTTAGGCAAATTTTGACCAAAAACCATGGGCTAACCATCAGGCTTTTTCCCAATTTTTGCCTCATTTAAAAAGAAAATATTTTGTTAATTTAATGGGTCTTCTAAGGCTTATATAGCGTAATAATGCTCCCTGAACAGTCCTGTGTGGATTGAAAGTCTATTTGGAACCTTCTATTTCAGTTCAATTTTGACCAAAAACCATGGGCTAACCATTAAGCTTTTTTCCAATTTTTGCCTCATTTGAAAAGAAAATATTTTGTCAATTTAATGGGTCTTCTAAGGCTTATATAGCCTAATAATGCTCCTAAAGCAGTCCTGTGTGGATCAAAAGTCTATTTGGAACTATCTATTTCAGTCCAATTTTGTCCAAAAACCATGGGCTAACCATCAGGCTTATTTTCAATTTTCGCCTCATTTGAAAAGAAAATATTTTGTCAATTTAATCGGTCTTCTAAGGCTTATATAAAGCCTAAGAATGCTCCTAGAGCAGTCCTGTGTGGATCAAAAGTCTATTTGGAACCATCTTTTTCAGTCCAATTTTGACCAAAAACCATGGGCTAACCATCAGGCTTACTTTCAATTTTTGCCTCATTTGAAAAGAAAATATTTTGTCAATTTAATGGGTCTACTAAGGCTTATATAGCCTAATTATGCTCCCTGATCAGTCCTGTGTGGATTGAAAGTCTATTTGGGACCATTTATTTTGGACAAATTTTGACAAAAAAAAACCATGGGCTTACCAACAAGCTTTTTTCCAATTTTTGCTTCATTTGAAAAGAAAATATTTTGTCAATTTCATTGGCCTTCTAAGCCTTATATAGCCTATTAATACTCCTAGAGCAGTCCTGTGTGGATCAAAAGTCTATTTGGAACCATCTACTTCAGTCCAATTTTGACTAAAAACCATAGGCTAACCATCACGCTTTTTTCCAATTTTAGCCTCATTTGAGAAGAAAATATTTTGTCAATTTAATGGGTCTTTTAAGGCTTATATAGCCTAAGAATGCTCCTAGAGCAGTCCTGTGTGAATCAAAAGTCTATTTGGAACAATCTATTTCAGTCCAATTTTGACCAAAAACCATTGGCTAACTATCGGGCTTTTTTCCAATTTTTGCCTCATTTGAAAAGAAAATATTTTGTCAATTTAATGGGTCTTCTAAGGCTTATATAGCGTAATAATGCTCCCTGAACAGTCCTGTGTGGATTGAGAGTCTATCTGGGACCATTTATTTTAGGCAAATTTTGACCAAAAACCATGGGCTAACCATCAGGCTTTTTCCAATTTTAGCCTCATTTGAGAAGAAAATATTTTGTCAATTTAATGGGTCTTTTAAGGCTTATATAGCCTAAGAATGCTCCTAGAGCAGTCCTGTGTGAATCAAAAGTCTATTTGGAACAATCTATTTCAGGCCAATTTCGACCAAAAACCATGGGCTAACCATCAGGCTTTTCGCAATTTTTGCCTCATTTGAAAAGAAAATATTTTGTCGATTTAATGGGTCTTCTAAGGCTTATATAGCCTAATAATGCTCCCTGAACAGTCCTGTGTGGATTGAGAGTCTATCTGGGACCATTTATTTTAGGCAAATTTTGACCAAAAACCATGGGCTAACCATCAGGCTTTTTCCCAATTTTTGCCTCATTTAAAAAGAAAACATTTTGTCAATTTAAATGGTCTTCTAAGGCTTATATAGCCTAATAATGCTCCAAGAGCAAGTCCTGTGTAGATTGAAAGTCAATTTTGGACTATTTATTTCGGGCCAATTTTGACCAAAAACCATGGGCTAACCATCAGGCTTTTTTCAATTTTCGCCTCATTTGAATAGAAAATATTTTGTCAATTTAATGGGTCTACTAAGGCTTATATAGTATAATAATAATCCCTGATCAGTCCTGTGTGGATTGAAAGTCTATTTGGGACCATTTATTTCGGACCAATTTTGACCAAAAACCATTGGCTTTTCAACAGGTTTTTTTTCCAATTTTTGCCTGATTTGAAAAGAAAATATTTTGTCAATTTAATGGGTCTTCTAAGGCTTTTATAGCATAATAATGCTCCTAGAGCAGTCCTTTGTGGATCAAAAGTCTATTTGGAACCATCTATTTCAGTCCAATTTTGACCAAAAACAATTGGCTAACTATCGGGCTTCTTTCTAATTTTTGCCTCATTTGAAAAGAAAGTATTTTGTCAATTTAATGGGTCTTCTAAGGCTTATATAGCGTAATAATGCTCCCTGAACAGTCCTTTGTAGATTGAAAGTTAATTTGGGACTATTTATTTCGGGCCAATTTTGACCAAAAACCCTTGGCGTACCATCAGGCTTACTTTCAATTTTTGCCTCATTTGAAAAGAAAATATTTTGTCAATTTAATAGGTTTTCTAAGGCTTATATAGCCAAATAATGGTCCCTGAACAGTCCTGTGTAGATTGAAAGTCAATTTGGGACTATTTATTTCGGGCCAATTTCGACCAAAAACCATGGGCTAACCATCAGGCTTTTTGCAATTTTTGCCTCATTTGAAAAGAAAATATTTTGTCGATTTAATGGGTCTTCTAAGGCTTATATAGCCTAATAATGCTCCCTGAACAGTCCTGTGTGGATTGAGAGTCTATCTGGGACCATTTATTTTAGGCAAATTTTGACCAAAAACCATGGGCTAACCATCAGGCTTTTTCCCAATTTTTGCCTCATTTAAAAAGAAAACATTTTGTCAATTTAATGGGTCTTCTAAGGCTTATATAGCGTAATAATGCTCCCTGAACAGTCCTGTGTGGATTGAAAGTCTATTTTGAACCTTCTATTTCAGTTCAATTTTGACCAAAAACCATGGGCTAACCATTAAGCTTTTTTCCAATTTTTGCCTCATTTGAAAAGAAAATATTTTGTCAATTTAATGGGTCTTCTAAGGCTTATATAGCCTAATAATGCTCCTAGAGCAGTCCTGTGTGGATCAAAAGTCTATTTGGAACTATCTATTTCAGTCCAATTTTGACCAAAAACCATGGGCTAACCATCAGGCTTTTTTTCAATTTTTGCCTCATTTGAAAAGAAAATATTTTGTCAATTTAATCAGTCTTCTAAGGCTTATATAAAGCCTAAGAATGCTCCTAGAGCAGTCCTGTGTGGATCAAAATTCTATTTGGAACCATCTATTTCAGTCCAATTTTGACCAAAAACCATGGGCTAACCATCAGGCTTACTTTCAATTTTTGCCTCATTTGAAAAGAAAATATTTTGTCAATTTAATGGGTCTTCCAAGGCTTATATAGCCTAATAATGCTCCAAGAGCAGTCCTGTGTAGATTGAAAGTCAATTTGGGACTATTTATTTCGGGCCAATTTTGACCAAAAACCATGGGCTTACCAACAGGCTTTTTTTTAATTTTTGCTTCATTTGAAAAGAAAATATTTTGTCAATTTCATTGGCCTTCTAAGCCTTATATAGCCTATTAATACTCCTAGAGCAGTCCTGTGTGGATCAAAAGTCTATTTGGAACCATCTATTTCAGTCCAATTTTGACTAAAAACCATAGGCTAACCATCACGCTTTTTTCCAATTTTAGCCTCATTTGAAAAGAAAATATTTTGTCAATTTAATCGGTCTTCTAAGGCTTATATAAAGCCTAATAATGCTCCCTGAACAGTCCTTAGTATATTGAAAGTCTATTTGGGACTATTTATTTCGGGCCAATTTTGACCAAAAACCATGGGCTAACCATCAGGCTTTTTTTCAATTTTTGCCTCATTTGAAAAGAAAATATTTTGTCAATTTAATGGGTCTTCTAAGGCTTATATAAAGCCTAATAATGCTCCTAGAGCAGTCCTGTATGGATCAAAAGTCTATTTGGAACCATCTATTTCAGTCCAATTTTGACTAAAAACCATAGGCTAACCATCACGCTTTTTTCCAATTTTAGCCTCCTTTGAAAAGAAAATATTTTGTCAATTTAATCGGTCTTCTAAGGCTTATATAGCCTAATAATGCTCCCTGAACAGTCCTGAGTGGATTGAAAATCTATTTGGGACCATTTATTTTGGGCCAATTTTGACCAAAAACCATTAGCTAACCATCGGGCTTTTTTCCAATTTTTGCCTCATTTGAAAAGAAAATATTTCGTCAATTTGATGGGTCTTCTAAGGCTTATATAGCGTAATAATGCTCCCTGAACAGTCCTGTGTAGATTGAAAGTCAATTTGGGACTATTTATTTCGGGCCAATTTTGACCAAAAACCATTGGCGTACCAACAGGCTTACTTTCAATTTTTGCCTCATTTGAAAAGAAAATATTTTGTCAATTTAATAGGTCTTCTAAGGCTTATATAGCCAAATAATGGTCCCTGAACAGTCCTGTGTAGATTGAAAGTCAATTTGGGACTATTTATTTCGGGCAAATTTCGACCAAAAACCATGGGCTAACCGTCAGGCTTTTTGCAATTTTTGCCTTATTTGAAAAGAAAATATTTTGTCAATTTAATGGGTCTTCTAAGGTTTATATAGCCTAATAATGCTCCTAGAGCAGTCCTGTGTGGATTGAAAGTATATTTGGAACCATCTATTTCAGTCCTATTTTAACCAAAAACCATGGGCTAACCATCAGGCTTTTTTTCAATTTTTGCGTCATTTGAAAAGAAAATATTTTGTCAATTTAATCGGTCTTCTAAGGCTTATATAAACCCTAAGAATGCTCCTAGAGCAGTCCTGTGTGGATCAAAAGTCTATTTGGAACCATCTATTTCAGTCCAATTTTGACCAAAAACCATGGGCTAACCATCAGGCTTACTTACAATTTTTGCCTCATTTGAAAAGAAAATATTTTGTCAAATTAATGGGTCTTCTAAGGCTTATATAGCCTAATAATGCTCCAAGAGCAACCCGTGTAGATTGAAAGTCAATTTTGGACTATTTATTTCGGGCCGATTTTGACCAAAAACCATGGGCTAACCATCAGGCTTTTTTCAATTTTCGCCTCATTTGAATAGAAAATATTTTGTCAATTTAATGGGTCTACTAAGGCTTATATAGCATAATAATGCTCCCTGATCAGTCCTGTGTGGATTGAAAGTCTATTTGGGACCATTTATTTCGGACCAATTTTGACCAAAAACCATTGGCTTTTCAACAGGTTTTTTTCCAATTTTTGCCTGATTTGAAAAGAAAATATTTTGTCAATTTAATGGGTCTTCTAAGGCTTTTATAGCATAATAATGCTCCTAGAGCAGTCCTTTGTGGATCAAAAGTCTATTTGGAACCATCTATTTCAGTCCAATTTTGACCAAAAACAATTGGCTAACTATCGGGCTTCTTTCTAATTTTTGCCTCATTTGAAAAGAAAGTATTTTGTCAATTTAATGGGTCTTCTAAGGCTTATATAGCGTAATAATGCTCCCTGAACAGTCCTGCGTAGATTGAAAGTTAATTTTGGACTATTTATTTCGGGCCAATTTTGACCAAAAACCCTTGGCGTACCATCAGGCTTACTTTCAATTTTTGCCTCATTTGAAAAGAAAATATTTTGTCAATTTAATAGGTTTTCTAAGGCTTATATAGCCAAATAATGGTCCCTGAACAGTCCTGTGTAGATTGAAAGTCAATTTGGGACTATTTATTTCGGGCCAATTTCGACCAAAAACCATGGGCTAA
This sequence comes from Pelagia noctiluca, assembly GCA_963924455.1. Lineage (NCBI taxonomy): Eukaryota > Metazoa > Cnidaria > Scyphozoa > Semaeostomeae > Pelagiidae > Pelagia > Pelagia noctiluca. Next base: position 1,744,224 of record OZ004327.1, read on the forward strand.
CCATCAGGCTTTTTGCAATTTTTGCCTCATTTGAAAAGAAAATATTTTGTCGATTTAATGGGTCTTCTAAGGCTTATATAGCCTAATAATGCTCCCTGAACAGTCCTGTGTGGATTGAGAGTCTATCTGGGACCATTTATTTTAGGCAAATTTTGACCAAAAACCATGGGCTAACCATCAGGCTTTTTCCCAATTTTTGCCTCATTTAAAAAGAAAACATTTTGTCAATTTAATGGGTCTTCTAAGGCTTATATAGCGTAATAATGCTCCCTGAACAGTCCTGTGTGGATTGAAAGTCTATTTTGAACCTTCTATTTCAGTTCAATTTTGACCAAAAACCATGGGCTAACCATTAAGCTTTTTTCCAATTTTTGCCTCATTTGAAAAGAAAATATTTTGTCAATTTAATGGGTCTTCTAAGGCTTATATAGCCTAATAATGCTCCTAGAGCAGTCCTGTGTGGATCAAAAGTCTATTTGGAACTATCTATTTCAGTCCAATTTTGACCAAAAACCATGGGCTAACCATCAGGCTTTTTTTCAATTTTTGCCTCATTTGAAAAGAAAATATTTTGTCAATTTAATCAGTCTTCTAAGGCTTATATAAAGCCTAAGAATGCTCCTAGAGCAGTCCTATGTGGATCAAAATTCTATTTGGAACCATCTATTTCAGTCCAATTTTGACCAAAAACCATGGGCTAACCATCAGGCTTACTTTCAATTTTTGCCTCATTTGAAAAGAAAATATTTTGTCCATTTAATGGGTCTTCCAAGGCTTATATAGCCTAATAATGCTCCAAGAGCAGTCCTGTGTAGATTGAAAGTCAATTTGGGACTATTTATTTCGGGCCAATTTTGACCAAAAACCATGGGCTTACCAACAGGCTTTTTTTTAATTTTTGCTTCATTTGAAAAGAAAATATTTTGTCAATTTCATTGGCCTTCTAAGCCTTATATAGCCTATTAATACTCCTAGAGCAGTCCTGTGTGGATCAAAAGTCTATTTGGAACCATCTATTTCAGTCCAATTTTGACTAAAAACCATAGGCTAACCATCAGGCTTTTTTCCAATTTTAGCCTCATTTGAGAAGAAAATATTTTGTCAATTTAATGGGTCTACTAAGGCTTATATAGCCTAATAATGCTCCCTGAACAGTCCTGAGTGGATTGAAAATCTATTTGGGACCATTTATTTTGGGCCAATTTTGACCAAAAACCATTAGCTAACCATCGGGCTTTTTTCCAATTTTTGCCTCATTTGAAAAGAAAATATTTCGTCAATTTGATGGGTCTTCTAAGGCTTATATAGCGTAATAATGCTCCCTGAACAGTCCTGTGTAGATTGAAAGTCAATTTGGGACTATTTATTTCGGGCCAATTTTGACCAAAAACCATTGGCGTACCATCAGGCTTACTTTCAATTTTTGCCTCATTTGAAAAGAAAATATTTTGTCAATTTAATAGGTCTTCTAAGGCTTATATAGCCAAATAATGGTCCCTGAACAGTCCTGTGTAGATTGAAAGTCAATTTGGGACTATTTATTTCGGGCAAATTTCGACCAAAAACCATGGGCTAACCGTCAGGCTTTTTGCAATTTTTGCCTTATTTGAAAAGAAAATATTTTGTCAATTTAATGGGTCTTCTAAGGTTTATATAGCCTAATAATGCTCCTAGAGCAGTCCTGTGTGGATTGAAAGTATATTTGGAACCATCTATTTCAGTCCTATTTTAACCAAAAACCATGGGCTAACCATCAGGCTTTTTTTCAATTTTTGCGTCATTTGAAAAGAAAATATTTTGTCAATTTAATCGGTCTTCTAAGGCTTATATAAACCCTAAGAATGCTCCTAGAGCAGTCCTGTGTGGATCAAAAGTCTATTTGGAACCATCTATTTCAGTCCAATTTTGACCAAAAACCATGGGCTAACCATCAGGCTTACTTACAATTTTTGCCTCATTTGAAAAGAAAATATTTTGTCAAATTAATGGGTCTTCTAAGGCTTATATAGCCTAATAATGCTCCAAGAGCAACCCGTGTAGATTGAAAGTCAATTTTGGACTATTTATTTCGGGCCGATTTTGACCAAAAACCATGGGCTAACCATCAGGCTTTTTTCAATTTTCGCCTCATTTGAATAGAAAATATTTTGTCAATTTAATGGGTCTACTAAGGCTTATATAGCATAATAATGCTCCCTGATCAGTCCTGTGTGGATTGAAAGTCTATTTGGGACCATTTATTTCGGACCAATTTTGACCAAAAACCATTGGCTTTTCAACAGGTTTTTTTCCAATTTTTGCCTGATTTGAAAAGAAAATATTTTGTCAATTTAATGGGTCTTCTAAGGCTTTTATAGCATAATAATGCTCCTAGAGCAGTCCTGTGTGGATCAAAAGTCTATTTGGAACCATCTATTTCAGTCCAATTTTGACCAAAAACAATTGGCTAACTATCGGGCTTCTTTCTAATTTTTGCCTCATTTGAAAAGAAAGTATTTTGTCAATTTAATGGGTCTTCTAAGGCTTATATAGCGTAATAATGCTCCCTGAACAGTCCTGCGTAGATTGAAAGTTAATTTTGGACTATTTATTTCGGGCCAATTTTGACCAAAAACCCTTGGCGTACCATCAGGCTTACTTTCAATTTTTGCCTCATTTGAAAAGAAAATATTTTGTCAATTTAATAGGTTTTCTAAGGCTTATATAGCCAAATAATGGTCCCTGAACAGTCCTGTGTAGATTGAAAGTCAATTTGGGACTATTTATTTCGGGCCAATTTCGACCAAAAACCATGGGCTAACCATCAGGCTTTTTGCAATTTTTGCCTCATTTGAAAAGAAAATATTTTGTCGATTTAATGGGTCTTCTAAGGCTTATATAGCCTAATAATGCTCCCTGAACAGTCCTGTGTGGATTGAGAGTCTATCTGGGACCATTTATTTTAGGCAAATTTTGACCAAAAACCATGGGCTAACCATCAGGCTTTTTCCCAATTTTTGCCTCATTTAAAAAGAAAACATTTTGTCAATTTAATGGGTCTTCTAAGGCTTATATAGCGTAATAATGCTCCCTGAACAGTCCTGTGTGGATTGAAAGTCTATTTTGAACCTTCTATTTCAGTTCAATTTTGACCAAAAACCATGGGCTAACCATTAAGCTTTTTTCCAATTTTTGCCTCATTTGAAAAGAAAATATTTTGTCAATTTAATGGGTCTTCTAAGGCTTATATAGCCTAATAATGCTCCTAGAGCAGTCCTGTGTGGATCAAAAGTCTATTTGGAACTATCTATTTCAGTCCAATTTTGACCAAAAACCATGGGCTAACCATCAGGCTTTTTTTCAATTTTTGCCTCATTTGAAAAGAAAATATTTTGTCAATTTAATCGGTCTTCTAAGGCTTATATAAAGCCTAAGAATGCTCCTAGAGCAGTCCTGTGTGGATCAAAAGTCTATTTGGAACCATCTATTTCAGTCCAATTTTGACCAAAAACCATGGGCTAACCATCAGGCTTTTTTTCAATTCTACCTCATCTTCATTACGTCACTACGGATAACATAAGAGAAGCACGGCGCATGCGTAACTGAAATCAGTGTGTGGCAGTTGCGAAGCTGAGTCAGGCGGTTCAAGTTGGAGATCGAGAATTATCTTGGACATCAGGTTGTAAAATTTCATATTTATTCCCTAGTTTATTGCTACAGAATATTATTCATTGAATATAAAGGTCATTTTAAGTATTCTGGGCATTATGACTGAAAAAGAACCTTCTTTTTCAGGGCCTAGCAGCAACGCTGAAGGCCCAGGCGATCCTGCCACGTTGCAATCATTGCAGGAAGATATCGCAAGCATGGCCACAGTTATGCAACAATTTATGAATAAGTTTAGCCAACAAGGCAATATTAATAACAAAAATCGCAATAGCCAACAAGGCCCGAGCAGCGAATCCAACGAGGATGGTGTTCACCCTGTCAGCCCCAACAAATACTCAGATTGTGACCAACAGTCCTCTTCTGACGATGAGGACAGGCCTCACAAAAGAAGGAGGCTAAATTCTACTCGTGATGAAGGGGCATCAACTGGTGATGTTGATGCTCTTTTAGCTCCAGCATCCAATAAAACAACAACTGAAGGTAATTCTGGAGATCTTCTATCCAAAATTAATGATGAAATTTATGGTGAGGATTGTGTGTCAGCCCCAGTTTCTGATCAGCTTGCTGGTATAATAGATAAACGCTGGCAAACGAAAATGCAATCCGAGAAGCTAAAGTCACTTCTTTCCAAATATAATAGGCCAGAAAACTGTGAAAAGCTGACAGTGCCACGTGTCAACCCACAAATATGGAACAACCTTGCAAAACAACAAAAAATGTCTGATGTGAGAATGTCCCACGTGCAAGAGTCCATAGTAAAAGCCTGCACTGCTATTACAAGGTCTTTAGACCATTTAATAACTAACCAAAATGACAGTGGTAAAAATGATCAGAGGCTTTTAGTAGAGCAGCTACTCGAAGCTACTGCTTTACTTGGTCACTCACACTATGAAATGAGCCTCATCCGACGACAGAAATTGAAATCGTCAATTAAGAAGGAGTATGCTGACCTCTGCTCCTCATCAGCCCCTGTAACAAGCTTGCTTTTTGGGGATGATTTGAATAAGCAACTCGAGGATCTTAAGAAAGGAGCTTCTCTTGCCATTGTAAGCCCTAGGCCCACCTTCTCAGGGTATCGCCCACCTTATGACAATCGAAATGTCAAAAAGTCTTTTTTAGGGCGAGGCCAGAAGTTCAACACGTTCAGGAAAAAACAGCAGCAATACAATGCTGGACACAGCAGGAAATGATTGAAGCACTACAAAAGATTAAATCCAGGGTTAGCTCCTATAATACAATCTTAGAGCCATTACAAAAATATTGCCAAATTAAGGCTGATAGTTTTGAGGCTGGCAGATTAAGACATTTTTCTAATGAATGGTTGAACATCACTTCTGATAAAAACATATTAGAAATAGTAACAGGAGTGAAGTTAGAATTCCTAACAACACCTACTCAGCAGGAAGCTGTGCATGCAAATTATAACCATGGCATGACTGATATAATTGAGAGTGAAGTGCAGTCATTGTGGAAAAAGGGTGTTCTCGCTGAGTGTGATAATAGCCAAGATACATTTAGGTCCCCTATTTTCTTAAGGGAAAAGAAGGATGGAAAATTTCGACTTATTTTAAACTTGAAACATCTGAATGAATTTATTGCCTATCATCATTTTAAAATGGACACTCTCAAAACAGTTTGTCAATTAATAACAAAGAACTGTTTTATGGCATCAATTGATTTGAAAGATGCATATTACACAGTACCTATACACCACACTTACCAAAAATATCTTGCATTTCAATGGAATGGTAAAACCTTTGTATATACATGTTTGCCAAATGGCTTAGCGCCAGCCCCAAGACTATTCACTAAACTATTAAAGCCTCCAATCACCAGTTTACATAAGGCTGGTCATATTCTTGCGGCATATATTGATGACATTTATCTACAGGGATCCAATTTTGAAGATTGCGTTGATAATATCACAGACACAATTACATGTTTTGATAACCTTGGGTTCACCATTCATCCTACAAAGTCTGAATTTATGCCTAAACAAAGGATAACCTTTTTAGGTTTTATTTTGGATTCTATAAGTATGACAGTTCGACCAAATTCAGAAAAAATAAACAACATAACTAATGCTTGTAAGAGATTACTAGCCAGAAAATTATGCACCATCAGAGAATTGGCGAGTTGTATTGGCCTACTTGTGTCTTCTTTCCCAGGCGTAGCACATGGGCCTCTTTACTACAGAGAGTTAGAAAACCACAAAGTTTCTGCATTGAAAATCTGTAAAGGGGACTTTGACAAACAGACAACTTTATCGCCAAAGGTCATGGCAGAACTGCAGTGGTGGGTTTCAAACATAGGATTTAGTTACAAAAATATTTCACAACCCCAACCTTCAATTGTTATCTCTACTGATGCCTCTATGACAGGATGGGGGGCTGTTTGGAATGATGCCAAAATCGGAGGCCATTGGACTGAAAGTGAGGCAAAACACCATATTAATTACTTGGAATTACTTGCCATATATAATGCCCTTTCGTCATTTTTTAACGACACCAAATCCTTGCATATTCGCGTACTCTCTGACAATACCACAGCTGTTTATTCTATAAACAATATGGGCACTAGCCACTCATATACTTGTAACTTGATAGTGAGAAATATGTGGCTGTGGGCAATTGAGAGGGACATTTGGATCAGCACTGCTCATATTCCTGGGGTCCTTAATGTAGAAGCAGATAAAATATCTAGGGCGCGGCCTAAAGATTCGGAGTGGCAACTTGATAAGGGTGTCTTTGAGCAGGCTGTAAGACATTTTAACTTTCACCCTGACATTGACTTATTTGCTTCATGTCATAATTTCCAAGTCCCACAATATGTCTCATTCACAAAAGACCACAGAGCTCATGCCATTGATGCATTTTCTATGAGCTGGCAGAAATTAAAATTCTATGCTTTCCCTCCTTTTAGTGTTATACTGCCAATGTTACAGAAAATCCAGCAAGAAGGAGCACAGGGTCTCTGTGTTTTTCCAGACTGGCCGACGCAGAGCTAGTACCCCATCATGATGAAGCTGTTACTGAAGCCTCCATTACGCATAAAGCACAGCCGGAGTTTGCTGACTCTTCCAAACTTTCCACAGGTGATTCATCCTTTGCACAAAAAACTAGATCTAGTAATTTGCCTCTTGTCTGGAAACAATTAAGTTCATGTCAATTATCTACAGACACTAAAGAAATTATCATGTCCTCTTGGCGTATGGGAACTGTTAAACAATATAAAGTACATCATAAAAAATGGTCAAAATTTTGTCTTGAAAATGGCATAAATGCTAATTGTGCTACAGTTGAGCAAGGCATAGAATTCCTCACCTCACTTTATAGAAATGGATTGACATACAGTAGCATCAATGCAGCTCGATCAGCATTCTCCATCATTATTAGGGATTCGCAGGGAACATCATTTGGACAGCACTACTTAGTTAAGCGTTTTATGAAAGGGGTCTTTGAAAACAGGCCCTATTTTCCCAGGACAACAACTGTTTGGAGTGTCAGCCAAGTTCTTGGCTATCTTGAAGCACTTGGAGGAGCTGACAACTTATCACTCAAGTTACTTACCCTAAGACTAACATTTTTATTGTGCTTGCTTGCGGGACAACGTGTACAGACCATTCATGCTTTGACACTTGATGATATGTCACTTAATGACTCTGTGTGTATTTTTTCTGTCAATCATATATTGAAGACCACGAAACCAGGAATATATTTAAAACCAATTAGATATTTGGCTTTTCCAGAAAACAAGGATCTTTGCGTGATAAATAATCTAACCTGCTATCTTGCTAAAACGCAGCTTCTTCGGAAGGAATGCCGTCAATTGTTAATTAGCACTGTCAAGCCTTTTCGAGCAGTTAGCCGATCGACAATCAGCCGTTGGTGCAAGGACGTTTTATCCAATGCTGGAATTGACACTGAGCAAATAGGAGCTCACAGCATCAGGTCTGCAGCAACATCTTATGCCAGATTTAAAGGTCTACCACTATCAGTCATACTGAATGCCGCAGGTTGGACTCGAGAAACAACATTTGAGAGATATTACCACAAAACTATTGATAATCGTGATGACTTAAATTTTGGACAGTTTATATTAAGTACATAAACTTATTGAACAATATTACATTTTCAAGCTTGTGCTTTGTTTAGTTTGTTAATTGTTAATCATTATTGGTTGTGTTCAGCACATTATTTGCTCTTTACATTCTTTATGGAAAAGTCTAACACATACACTCTAAAATCTCATGTTATCCGTAGTGACGTAATGAAGATGAGGTAGAATTTAAAATTAGACGAGACTTACCTGTAAGTTGAAGTGTGATTGTAATTCTACATCATCTTCATGCAGGAACGGAGGGATAACATGCCCTTCCCTGCAATACCCATCCCATATTTATTTAATATTATCGTTTTTGTATGTGTTGACTTTTCTCTCTAAAGCCTGATTTCAGTTACGCATGCGCCGTGCTTCTCTTATGTTATCCCTCCGTTCCTGCATGAAGATGATGTAGAATTACAATCACACTTCAACTTACAGGTAAGTCTCGTCTAATTTTAAATTTTTGCCTCATTTGAAAAGAAAATATTTTGTCAATTTAATCGGTCTTCTAAGGCTTATATAAAGCCTAAGAATGCTCCTAGAGCAGTCCTGTTGGGATCAAAAGTCTATTTGGAACCATCTATTTCAGTCCAATTTTGACCAAAAACCATGGGCTAACCATCAGGCTTACTTTCAATTTTTGCCTCATTTGAAAAGAAAATATTTTGTCAATTTAATGGGTCTTCCAAGGCTTATATAGCCTAATAATGCTCCAAGAGCAGTCCTGTGTAGATTGAAAGTCAATTTGGGACTATTTATTTCGGGCCAATTTTGACCAAAAACCATGGGCTAACCATCAGGCTTTTTTCAATTTTTGCCTCATTTGAATAGATAATATTTTGTCAATTTAATGGGTCTACTAAGGCTTATATAGCCTAATAATGCTCCCTGATCAGTCCTGTGTGGATTGAAAGTCTATTTGGGACCATTTATTTCGGACCAATTTTGACCAAAAACCATTGGCTTTTCAACAGGCTTTTTTCCAATTTTTGCCTCATTTGAAAAGAAAATATTTTGTCAATTCGATGGGCCTTCTAAGCCTTATATAGCCTATTAATACTCCTAGAGCAGTCCTGTGTGGATCAAAAGTCTTTTTGGAACCATCTATTTTAGTCCAATTTTGACCAAAAACCATGGGCTAACCATCAGGCTTTTTTCCAATTTTATCCTCATTTGAAAAGAAAATATTTTGTCAATTTAATGGGTCTCCTGAGGCTACTATAGCCTAATAATGCTCCCTGAACAGTCCTGAGTGGATTGAAAATCTATTTGGGACCATTTATTTTGGGCCAATTTTGACCAAAAACAATGGGCTAACCATCAGGCTTTTTTCCAATTTTTGCCTCATTTGAAAAGAAAATATTTTGTCAATTTAATGGGTCTTCTAAGGCTTATATAGCCTATTAACATCTGGTGGCAAGTGCAGGAGCAACACAAAGAAAGGCACACAGGTTGGCATGAAATGGGGGTCGCATCATGAAAATATACTTCCAAATCATATTGTTCTGATAACCAACAACAATATACACAGTCTTTGTTAGGTATTGTCTCGTTTGGGCTATACTAACTATAGCAGAGACATGAAAGATAATTAGGAGCTCGCTTTTGATATACACAACTCTACAAAATACATTAATCACGTGTTCCATCATTAACAGCAATTAACACTAAATACAACTTATGAATACTTTGGGTTAAAAGGGATTCATTCCTACTTATTTAGATGACCTGTCACCATTAGAATGGTGACCAACCAAAGGATACGACCCCAACCTATCTAGAGATAAAGGGTGGGAGGGAAGGGAAAGAGAATTTCTAGATCTCTTAGTGTACTCCAACGATAGTGCACGAGAAAGGAGGAGCAGCGAGATCTTACGCTGAGTCTTGTGATCGGTGTAAATCTTCGAGAGGGCGAGGGCTGTGAGTATTGTGCTTATATCTAGAGGGGACTGGGGATAGGGATGGAGTAATGCTAGGAATGTGTGCAAGGGAACACAGCGCAAAGATCACTTGCCTTGACGTTAAAGCTCATTTACTTCGTAAATGGTACATTAACATCTGGTGGCAAGTGCAGGAGCAACACAAAGAAAGGCACACAGGTTGGCATGAAATGGGGGTCGCATCATGAAAATATACTTCCAAATCATATTGTTCTGATAACCAACAACAATATACACAGTCTTTGTTAGGTATTGTCTCGTTTGGGCTATACTAACTATAGCAGAGACATGAAAGATAATTAGGAGCTCGCTTTTGATATACACAACTCTACAAAATACATTAATCACGTGTTCCATCATTAACAGCAATTAACACTAAATACAACTTATGAATACTTTGGGTTGAAAGGGATTCATTCCTACTCATTTAGATGACCTGTCACCATTAGAATGGTGACCAACCGCCAAAGTAACGCCAAAATAAATGATGCGCCCCATCCCACCAACCTGGACAGGAACGGGTACCAATGGAAGGGGGAAATAGAAAGGGGGAGGACATAGCTACGGCTAACATGGAATCTAATTTAACCTAGGCCAAAAGTCACCTACAGGAATTAAAACAAATACTTCATTTTTGCATGTCATTCGATCTTTACTTCAAAACCCCTTTTCTCTTAAACCATATACTTTAAACAATACTTTTCATAACGTTTTCATTCGATCCTTCACTTTTTAACCTCATTTCTCTTAAACCATATACTTTAAACAATACTTTTCATAACGTTTTCATTCGATACATTACTTCTTAACATCATTTCTCTTTTCATTTTCATTTTCATTCGATACTTCACTTCTTAACATCATTTCTCTTAAACCATATCCTTTAAACCATACTTTTCATAACGTTTTCATTCGATCCTTCACTTTTAAACCTCATTTCTCTTAAACCATTTACTTTAAACAATACTTTTCATAACGTTTTCATTCGATACTTCACTTTTAAACCTCATTTCTCTTAAACCATTTACTTTAAACAATACTTTTCATAACGTTTTCATTCGATCCTTCACTTTTAAACCTCATTTCTCTTAAACCATTTACTTTAAACAATACTTTTCATAACGTTTTCATTCGATCCTTCACTTTTAAACCTCATTTCTCTTAAACCATTTACTTTAAACAATACTTTTCATAACGTTTTCATTCGATCCTTCACTTTTAAACCTCATTTCTCTTAAACCATATACTTTAAACAATACTTTTCATAACGTTTTCATTCGATCCTTCACTTTTAAACCTCATTTCTCTTAAACCATTTACTTTAAACAATACTTTTCATAACGTTTTCATTCGATACTTCACTTCTTAACATCATTTCTCTTTTCATTTTCGTTTTCATTCGATACTTCACTTCTTAACATCATTTCTCTTTTCATTTTCGTTTTCATTCGATACTTCACTTCTTAACATCATTTCTCTTCAACCATACTTTTCATTTTCATTTTCATTCGATACTTCACTTCTTAACATCATTTCTCTTCAACCATACTTTTCATTTTCATTTTCATTCGATACTTCACTTCTTAACATCATTTCTCTTCAACCATACTTTTCATTTTCATTTTCATTCGATACTTCACTTCTTACCATCATTTCTCTTCAACCATACTTTTCATTTTCATTTTCATTCGATACTTCACTTCTTAACATCATTTCTCTTCAACCATACTTTTCATTTTCGTTTTCATTCGATACTTCACTTCTTAACATCATTTCTCTTCAACCATACTTTTCATTTTCATTTTTATTCGATACTTCACTTCTTAACATCATTTCTCTTCAACCATACTTTTCATTTTCATTTTCATTCGATACTTCACTTCTTACCATCATTTCTCTTCAACCATACTTTTCATTTTCATTTTCATTCGATACTGCACTTCTTAACATCATTTCTCTTAAACCATATACTTTGAACAATACATTTCATTTTTGTTTTCATGCAATACTTCACTTCTTAACACCATTTCTCTTAAACCATATACTTTAAACAATACTTTTCATTTTCGTTTTTATTCGATACTTCGCTTCTTACCATCATTTCTCTTCAACCCTACTTTTCATTTTCGTTTTCATTCGATACTTCACTTTTTACCATCATTTCTCTTAAACCATATACTTTAAACAATACTTTTCATTTTCGTTTTCATTCGATACTTCACTTCTTAACATCATTTCTCTTAAACCATATACTTTAAACCATACTTTTCATTTTCGTTTTCATTCGATCCCTCACTTCTAAACCTCATTTCTCTTAAACCATATACTTTAAACAATATTTTTCATATTCATTCGATCCTTCACTTTTAATCCTCATTTCTCTTAAACTTATCAATTGCATTGAACGAGTACTGGTTAAGTTCTTTGGTATTCAATATTGCCTCGTTTGAGTTATATTTGCTAAATACAACAGAGGCGAGATATTTGCATATGATCAATCATCTGGACAAATACTTTTGCTTTGTTTCCACCCAAACATTCACTTCTTTCTTTCTTAACAAGCTACTTTAATAATACTCCTTATTGCCCGACTTTGCTACTAAACTAGCTACTTTCTATGTTGCCAGAAGACAACTTTCTTTAAGAGGCCAGAAGCTGCATTCCGTGTTTCAACTGCCAGGTGGATGCCATTCGTATTTACTTGGTTGAGGATGTAACTCGCAAAGGACATACAATAGAATGCAGAAAGACAATATATCAGAGTAAAGTACCACCATAGGACAAATTATAATGTAAATGTTTTTTTTTTGTGTGTACTAAACGTAAGAGCCCGGGTAAGCAGATATCTTTGGAGAGAAATAGACAATATTGAATATAACATGAAAGTGAAAGAGGTTTTCTTGTGACGCCAGACATACTGCTTAGATTCTCTGAATACGGCTGGGAAGGAGCTTTACTTTGCATTGGGGCCATTTGATGAGTATATAGGGTTTCATTTTGGTATGTTGGTTGAAACCAAGGCTTTGAGACATGAAATAAATCCTAAGAAAATTTTAAATTTGAGGTGTTGGATGAAAAGAACATTGTAATGCAAATTTAAGCACCAAGAAGAGTATTACAAAGAGGATGCTGTGGGAAAAAAGTGTGGTTCTTGCTTGCTTGAGAGAAGTGATCTAGATCGTTGTTTGCTAAGCTCATATGGATTTTTATACGATTGACATAGGTAAAACTTTGCATGATGGAATTGCGAATAAAACCTGTATGTGTGGTTTGCTAGTAATGCTAAGTTTTAAAGCCATTTTTAGCTATTTTGATAAATGCTCCAGTAGCTGTATGCAGTGTAGCAAGCTATTGGTATTATTATGATTACGGTTATGATCATGTACTTACACTGCTGCCAATGCTCTGAATACAGCCTTGTGAAGACATCCTTCAGTACGTAGAGCAATCTGATGATTATTGTGGTTTTGATGGTGGATGGGACCAAGGCAAGTCAACATGAAATAAAATAAAGAAAAAAGTTTAATATTTGGTCTAACTTTAAACAAATGCATTCTGAGGGGTACAGGGCTCAAAATCCCTGTGGTTCATGCCATTTTCCTCGAACACAGAATTGTAAATTCACAATTGATTCCTTCTTTGTAGTATGGGAGGTAGCTGCTGTATACTTAAGATCATGAATTATAAGATTGATGTTCAAGTAAATTGATTTGGTTCAATTAACTAAGAAAAAACCAGACGGGCTTAAATCGTACTTACACTGTAGCTGTTTGTGCCAAATGTGCCAGACAAGGAGAGAGATCTCAGCAGAAAATTTTGTTGTTGTTGTTGTGAAGTAAGTCTGGTGTTGGGGACAGCGTCAGTTCATCTTTACATAAAACTGATGAGCATGAAACCATTATCAGCGAGGAAAGTGCACAATAGCACAATAGTCCTTTCATTACAATGACCATTGATTATCAAGCAGGAAAATGTTCAGGCATTCATCTCATACATATACAGCTCTTGTGTTTCACAGCAACTGCTTTTTGTTAACTTTTCCTTGGTTATTGCAGCAAATGTTGATACAGTGTTCGTGTTTGTTTGCCTTCGTGACTTTTAATTTGATGTTCATCATGTTTATCATGTTAAACAATTCTTGATTCTCAGATTTCATGCAGCGATTGAATTGTCAAAGGGGTGCCAGTCGAGCTGTAAGGGATGCCCGCATACCACAAACTGAGTCGCGTGACGATGCTCCGAAATCCAAACTCCGCGTTGGTGACTTGCTGAAGTTTTCGTTCCAAATCCTGGACGTAACCAAGGACGTTACCAGGTGCTACCAATTCTTGGACAGATACGCGGGGGGCCAGGACTCGATTTGCTGATTAGAACTCCAATATCATGCATCAATAGTCCAGTGAATTCCTAAGCAGGTTGTCCTGTCCACTGTGTGCATTCTGTCAGATCGCGTGCGTACAGAAGTAAGCCCATATCATGTTACCAAATTTCATGGGTGTTCATCTTGCATCTTGCGAGACGTTTGTAGGCAATCAAACTCAAAAAACAAGGCTAGTTTATAAGTAATTGTAGTCACCTGAGGCATCCTCCTACTTCGATGAGACTTCAGCGAATTCGAGATATAAAGAAAGAGAATTTCTAGATCTCTTAGTGTACTCCAACGATAGTGCACGAGAAAGGAGGAGCAGCGAGATCTTACGCTGAGTCTTGTGATCGGTGTAAATCTTCGAGAGGGCGAGGGCTGTGAGTATTGTGCTTATATCTAGAGGGGACTGGGGATAGGGATGGAGTAATGCTAGGAATGTGTGCAAGGGAACACAGCGCAAAGATCACTTGCCTTGACGTTAAAGCTCATTTACTTCGTAAATGGTACAATAATGCTCCCTGGGCTAACCATCAGGCTTTTTCCAATTTTTGCCTCATTTGAAAAGAAAATATTTTGTCAATTTTATGGGTCTTCTAAGGCTTGTATAGCCTAATAATGCTCCTAGAGCAGTCTATTGTGGATCAAAAGTCTATTTGGAACCATCGATTTTAGTCCAATTTTGACTAAAAACCATGGGCTAACCATCAGGCTTTTTTTCAATTTTTGCCTCATTTAAAAAGAAAATATTTTGTCAATTTAATGGGTCTTCTAAGGCTTATATAGCGTAATAATGCTCCCTGAACAGTCCTGTGTGGATTGAAAGTCTATTTGGAACCTTCTATTTCAGTTCAATTTTGACCAAAAACCATGGGCTAACCATTAAGCTTTTTTCAAATTTTTGCCTCATTTGAAAAGAAAATATTTTGTCAATTTAATGGGTCTTCTAAGGCTTATATAGCCTAATAATGCTCCTAGAGCAGTCCTGTGTGGATCAAAAGTCTATTTGGAACTATCTATTTCAGTCCAATTTTGTCCAAAAACCATGGGCTAACCATCAGGCTTTTTTTCAATTTTCGCCTCATTTGAAAAGAAAATATTTTGTCAATTTAATCGGTCTTCTAAGGCTTATATAAAGCCTAAGAATGCTCCTAGAGCAGTCCTGTGTGGATCAAAATTCTATTTGGAACCATCTATTTCAGTCCAATTTTGACCAAAAACCATGGGCTAACCATCAGGCTTACTTTCAATTTTTGCCTCATTTGAAAAGAAAATATTTTGTCAATTTAATGGGTCTTCTAAGGCTTATATAGCCTAATAATGCTCCAAGAGCAGTCCTGTGTAGATTGAAAGTCAATTTGGGACTATTTATTTCGGGCCAATTTTGACCAAAAACCATGGGCTAACCATCAGGCTTTTTTCAATTTTCGCCTCATTTGAATAGAAAATATTTTGTCAATTTAATGGGTCTTCTAAGGCTTATATAGCCTAATAATGCTCCCTGATCAGTCCTGTGTGGATTGAAAGTCTATTTGGGACTATTTATTTCGGACCAATTTTGACCAAAAACCATGGGCTAACCATCAGGCTTTTTCCAATTTTTGCCTGATTTGAAAAGAAAATATTTTGTCAATTTAATGGGTCTTCTAAGGCTTATATAGCCTAATAATGCTCCCTGAACAGTCCTGAGTGGATTGAAAATCTATTTGGGACCATTTATTTTGGGCCAATTTTGACCAAAAACCATTAGCTAACCATCGGGCTTTTTTCCAATTTTTGCCTCATTTGAAAAGAAAATATTTCGTCAATTTGATGGGTCTTCTAACCCTATTACTACCGGGCTTTTTGGACCTTTGTACTCCCGGGGGGGGCACATTGTGCCCGCCCCCTATAATTCTTGTTAGGAAGGCGATAAAAGCTTGAAACTTGGTAGAACTATAGAACTTTACTTGCTCTATCGATTGATGGTGTTTTTAAAACCATAATGGCTACCAATGACGTCACAGTGACGTCATAAGTCTGAAAAACCATGATAACTACTTATAGGCATTTATCTTGTTATTGAAGCTATCCTTATTGTATTTTTGCCTCTCAAATGGTCTATTTATGAACAAAAAGCATTTTCGAATCATAAACTGTGAATATTTTGGACATTATTTTATAATTTTTTATATTTTTACCATTTTTTTCATAAATGTTCAAGGCGATGAATTTTACAATGAAGAAAAATAAGATAAAATAGCTATTCAGATTGAAAAATAGAATTTTTTCTAGTTTATCTCTATTCAGGAACGCCAAAAAAGGAATTTCAAATGAAAAAAATAATTGTCTTTTATAGATATGACGTCATAAACATTGATGACGTCATAGATTTTAAATTTTGCTTACGTCAGCAAATACTAATAAATTATATATCATTCAAAAGCCCTTGTCAAGACAAAGCCAATGGTGCTTCAAGCAAGTCTCTATGTGTTATAATTGCAGAAATATAGGCCCTAAAACATTTTAACACCTGACCACTTGATGACAAAAGAGGTGTCACGTGATCAGCAAAGGTGTGATAGTAACAAAAATATTTTTTTCAGGTTCTCTGATAAATTTGAGGAAAAGTCGAACAGGTTCCAGTAGTATATTACGTGTTTTCTTGGAGGTACAGCATTTTTAATTTGCCGCGGGCACTTTGTGCCCCCCCCCCGGCCATAATAGGGCTAAGGCTTATATAGCGTAATAATGCTCCCTGAACAGTCCTGTGTAGATTGAAAGTCAATTTGGGACTATTTATTTAGGGCCAATTTTGACCAAAAACCATTGGCGTACCATCAGGCTTACTTTCAATTTTTGCCTCATTTGAAAAGAAAATATTTTGTCAATTTAATAGGTCTTCTAAGGCTTATATAGCCAAATAATGGTCCCTGAACAGTCCTGTGTAGATTGAAAGTCAATTTGGGACTATTTATTTCGGGCCAATTTCGACCAAAAACCATGGGCTAACCATCAGGCTTTTTGCAATTTTTGCCTCATTTGAAAAGAAAATATTTTGTCGATTTAATGGGTCTTCTAAGGCTTATATAGCCTAATAATGCTCCCTGAACAGTCCTGTGTGGATTGAGAGTCTATCTGGGACCATTTATTTTAGGCAAATTTTGACCAAAAACCATGGGCTAACCATCAGGCTTTTTCCCAATTTTTGCCTCATTTAAAAAGAAAACATTTTGTCAATTTAATGGGTCTTCTAAGGCTTATATAGCGTAATAATGCTCCCTGAACAGTCCTGTGTGGATTGAAAGTCTATTTTGAACCTTATATTTCAGTTCAATTTTGACCAAAAACCATGGGCTAACCATTAAGCTTTTTTCCAATTTTTGCCTCATTTGAAAAGAAAATATTTTGTCAATTTAATGGGTCTTCTAAGGCTTATATAGCCTAATAATGCTCCTAGAGCAGTCCTGTGTGGATCAAAAGTCTATTTGGAACTATCTATTTCAGTCCAATTTTGACCAAAAACCATGGGCTAACCATCAGGCTTTTTTTCAATTTTTGCCTCATTTGAAAAGAAAATATTTTGTCAATTTAATCAGTCTTCTAAGGCTTATATAAAGCCTAAGAATGCTCCTAGAGCAGTCCTGTGTGGATCAAAATTCTATTTGGAACCATCTATTTCAGTCCAATTTTGACCAAAAACCATGGGCTAACCATCAGGCTTACTTTCAATTTTTGCCTCATTTGAAAAGAAAATATTTTGTCAATTTAATGGGTCTTCCGAGGCTTATATAGCCTAATAATGCTCCAAGAGCAGTCCTGTGTAGATTGAAAGTCAATTTGGGACTATTTATTTCGGGCCAATTTTGACCAAAAACCATGGGCTTACCAACAGGCTTTTTTTTAATTTTTGCTTCATTTGAAAAGAAAATATTTTGTCAATTTCATTGGCCTTCTAAGCCTTATATAGCCTATTAATACTCCTAGAGCAGTCCTGTATGGATCAAAAGTCTATTTGGAACCATCTATTTCAGTCCAATTTTGACTAAAAACCATAGGCTAACCATCACGCTTTTTTCCAATTTTAGCCTCATTTGAGAAGAAAATATTTTGTCGATTTAATGGGTCTTCTGAGGCTTATATAGCCTAATAATGCTCCCTGAACAGTCCTGAGTGGATTGAAAATCTATTTGGGACCATTTATTTTGGGCCAATTTTGACCAAAAACCATTAGCTAACCATCGGGCTTTTTTCCAATTTTTGCCTCATTTGAAAAGAAAATATTTCGTCAATTTGATGGGTCTTCTAAGGCTTATATAGCGTAATAATGCTCCCTGAACAGTCCTGTGTAGATTGAAAGTCAATTTGGGACTATTTATTTCGGGCCAATTTTGACCAAAAACCATTGGCGTACCATCAGGCTTACTTTCAATTTTTGCCTCATTTGAAAAGAAAATATTTTGTCAATTTAATAGGTCTTCTAAGGCTTATATAGCCAAATAATGGTCCCTGAACAGTCCTGTGTAGATTGAAAGTCAATTTGGGACTATTTATTTCGGGCCAATTTCGACCAAAAACCATGGGCTAACCGTCAGGCTTTTTGCAATTTTTGCCTTATTTGAAAAGAAAATATTTTGTCAATTTAATGGGTCTTCTAAGGTTTATATAGCCTAATAATGCTCCTAGAGCAGTCCTGTGTGGATTGAAAGTATATTTGGAACTATCTATTTCAGTCCTATTTTAACCAAAAACCATGGGCTAACCATCAGGCTTTTTTTCAATTTTTGCGTCATTTGAAAAGAAAATATTTTGTCAATTTAATCGGTCTTCTAAGGCTTATATAAAGCCTAAGAATGCTCCTAGAGCAGTCCTGTGTGGATCAAAAGTCTATTTGGAACCATCTATTTCAGTCCAATTTTGACCAAAAACCATGGGCTAACCATCAGGCTTACTTTCAATTTTTGCCTCATTTGAAAAGAAAATATTTTGTCAATATATGGGTCTTCTAAGGCTTATATAGCCTAATAATGCTCCAAGAGCAGTCCTGTGTAGATTGAAAGTCAATTTTGGACTATTTATTTCGGGCCAATTTTGACCAAAAACCATGGGCTAACCATCAGGCTTTTTTCAATTTTCGCCTCATTTGAATAGAAAATATTTTGTCAATTTAATGGGTCTACTAAGGCTTATATAGCATAATAATGCTCCCTGATCAGTCCTGTGTGGATTGAAAGTCTATTTGGGACCATTTATTTCGGACCAATTTTGACCAAAAACCATTGGCTTTTCAACAGGTTTTTTTCCAATTTTTGCCTGATTTGAAAAGAAAATATTTTGTCAATTTAATGGGTCTTCTAAGGCTTTTATAGCATAATAATGCTCCTAGAGCAGTCCTTTGTGGATCAAAAGTCTATTTGGAACCATCTATTTCAGTCCAATTTTGACCAAAAACAATTGGCTAACTATCGGGCTTCTTTCTAATTTTTGCCTCATTTGAAAAGAAAGTATTTTGTCAATTTAATGGGTCTTCTAAGGCTTATATAGCGTAATAATGCTCCCTGAACAGTCCTGCGTAGATTGAAAGTTAATTTGGGACTATTTATTTCGGGCCAATTTTGACCAAAAACCCTTGGCGTACCATCAGGCTTACTTTCAATTTTTGCCTCATTTGAAAAGAAAATATTTTGTCAATTTAATAGGTTTTCTAAGGCTTATATAGCCAAATAATGGTCCCTGAACAGTCCTGTGTAGATTGAAAGTCAATTTGGGACTATTTATTTCGGGCCAATTTCGACCAAAAACCATGGGCTAACCATCAGGCTTTTTGCAATTTTTGCCTCATTTGAAAAGAAAATATTTTGTCGATTTAATGGGTCTTCTAAGGCTTATATAGCCTAATAATGCTCCCTGAACAGTCCTGTGTGGATTGAGAGTCTATCTGGGACCATTTATTTTAGGCAAATTTTGACCAAAAACCATGGGCTAACCATCAGGCTTTTTCCCAATTTTTGCCTCATTTAAAAAGAAAACATTTTGTCAATTTAATGGGTCTTCTAAGGCTTATATAGCGTAATAATGCTCCCTGAACAGTCCTGTGTGGATTGAAAGTCTATTTTGAACCTTCTATTTCAGTTCAATTTTGACCAAAAACCATGGGCTAACCATTAAGCTTTTTTCCAATTTTTGCCTCATTTGAAAAGAAAATATTTTGTCAATTTAATGGGTCTTCTAAGGCTTATATAGCCTAATAATGCTCCTAGAGCAGTCCTGTGTGGATCAAAAGTCTATTTGGAACTATCTATTTCAGTCCAATTTTGACCAAAAACCATGGGCTAACCATCAGGCTTTTTTTCAATTTTTGCCTCATTTGAAAAGAAAATATTTTGTCAATTTAATCGGTCTTCTAAGGCTTATATAAAGCCTAAGAATGCTCCTAGAGCAGTCCTGTGTGGATCAAAAGTCTATTTGGAACCATCTATTTCAGTCCAATTTTGACCAAAAACCATGGGCTAACCATCAGGCTTTTTTTCAATTTTTGCCTCATTTGAAAAGAAAATATTTTGTCAATTTAATCGGTCTTCTAAGGCTTATATAAAGCCTAAGAATGCTCCTAGAGCAGTCCTGTGTGGATCAAAAGTCTATTTGGAACCATCTATTTCAGTCCAATTTTGACCAAAAACCATGGGCTAACCATCAGGCTTACTTTCAATTTTTGCCTCATTTGAAAAGAAAATATTTTGTCAATTTAATGGGTCTTCTAAGGCTTATATAGCCTAATAATGCTCCAAGAGCAGTCCTGTGTAGATTGAAAGTCAATTTTGGACTATTTATTTCGGGCCAATTTTGACCAAAAACCATGGGCTAACCATCAGGCTTTTTTCAATTTTCGCCTCATTTGAATAGAAAATATTTTGTCAATTTAATGGGTCTACTAAGGCTTATATAGCATAATAATGCTCCCTGATCAGTCCTGTGTGGATTGAAAGTCTATTTGGGACCATTTATTTCGGACCAATTTTGACCAAAAACCATTGGCTTTTCAACAGGTTTTTTTCCAATTTTTGCCTGATTTGAAAAGAAAATATTTTGTCAATTTAATGGGTCTTCTAAGGCTTTTATAGCATAATAATGCTCCTAGAGCAGTCCTTTGTGGATCAAAAGTCTATTTGGAACCATCTATTTCAGTCCAATTTTGACCAAAAACAATTGGCTAACTATCGGGCTTCTTTCTAATTTTTGCCTCATTTGAAAAGAAAGTATTTTGTCAATTTAATGGGTCTTCTAAGGCTTATATAGCGTAATAATGCTCCCTGAACAGTCCTGCGTAGATTGAAAGTTAATTTGGGACTATTTATTTCGGGCCAATTTTGACCAAAAACCCTTGGCGTACCATCAGGCTTACTTTCAATTTTTGCCTCATTTTAAAAGAAAATATTTTGTCAATTTAATAGGTTTTCTAAGGCTTATATAGCCAAATAATGGTCCCTGAACAGTCCTGTGTAGATTGAAAGTCAATTTGGGACTATTTATTTCGGGCCAATTTCGACCAAAAACCATGGGCTAACCATCAGGCTTTTTGCAATTTTTGCCTCATTTGAAAAGAAAATATTTTGTCGATTTAATGGGTCTTCTAAGGCTTATATAGCCTAATAATGCTCCCTGAACAGTCCTGTGTGGATTGAGAGTCTATCTGGGACCATTTATTTTAGGCAAATTTTGACCAAAAACCATGGGCTAACCATCAGGCTTTTTCCCAATTTTTGCCTCATTTAAAAAGAAAACATTTTGTCAATTTAATGGGTCTTCTAAGGCTTATATAGCGTAATAATGCTCCCTGAACAGTCCTGTGTGGATTGAAAGTCTATTTTGAACCTTCTATTTCAGTTCAATTTTGACCAAAAACCATGGGCTAACCATTAAGCTTTTTTCCAATTTTTGCCTCATTTGAAAAGAAAATATTTTGTCAATTTAATGGGTCTTCTAAGGCTTATATAGCCTAATAATGCTCCTAGAGCAGTCCTGTGTGGATCAAAAGTCTATTTGGAACTATCTATTTCAGTCCAATTTTGACCAAAAACCATGGGCTAACCATCAGGCTTTTTTTCAATTTTTGCCTCATTTGAAAAGAAAATATTTTGTCAATTTAATCGGTCTTCTAAGGCTTATATAAAGCCTAAGAATGCTCCTAGAGCAGTCCTGTGTGGATCAAAAGTCTATTTGGAACCATCTATTTCAGTCCAATTTTGACCAAAAACCATGGGCTAACCATCAGGCTTTTTTTCAATTTTTGCCTCATTTGAAATGAAAATATTTTGTCAATTTAATCGGTCTTCTAAGGCTTATATAAAGCCTAAGAATGCTCCTAGAGCAGTCCTGTGTGGATCAAAAGTCTATTTGGAACCATCTATTTCAGTCCAATTTTGACCGAAAACCATGGGCTAACCATCAGGCTTACTTTCAATTTTTGCCTCATTTGAAAAGAAAATATTTTGTCAATTTAATGGGTCTTCCAAGGCTTATATAGCCTAATAATGCTCCAAGAGCAGTCCTGTGTAGATTGAAAGTCAATTTGGGACTATTTATTTCGGGCCAATTTTGACCAAAAACCATGGGCTAACCATCAGGCTTTTTTCAATTTTTGCCTCATTTGAATAGATAATATTTTGTCAATTTAATGGGTCTACTAAGGCTTATATAGCCTAATAATGCTCCCTGATCAGTCCTGTGTGGATTGAAAGTCTATTTGGGACCATTTATTTCGGACCAATTTTGACCAAAAACCATTGGCTTTTCAACAGGCTTTTTTCCAATTTTTGCCTCATTTGAAAAGAAAATATTTTGTCAATTCGATGGGCCTTCTAAGCCTTATATAGCCTATTAATACTCCTAGAGCAGTCCTGTGTGGATCAAAAGTCTTTTTGGAACCATCTATTTTAGTCCAATTTTGACCAAAAACCATGGGCTAACCATCAGGCTTTTTTCCAATTTTATCCTCATTTGAAAAGAAAATATTTTGTCAATTTAATGGGTCTCCTGAGGCTAATATAGCCTAATAATGCTCCCTGAACAGTCCTGAGTGGATTGAAAATCTATTTGGGACCATTTATTTTGGGCCAATTTTGACCAAAAACAATGGGCTAACCATCAGGCTTTTTTCCAATTTTTGCCTCATTTGAAAAGAAAATATTTTGTCAATTTAATGGGTCTTCTAAGGCTTATATAGCCTAATAATGCTCCCTGGGCTAACCATCAGGCTTTTTCCAATTTTTGCCTCATTTGAAAAGAAAATATTTTGTCAATTTTATGGGTCTTCTAAGGCTTGTATAGCCTAATAATGCTCCTAGAGCAGTCTATTGTGGATCAAAAGTCTATTTGGAACCATCGATTTTAGTCCAATTTTGACTAAAAACCATGGGCTAACCATCAGGCTTTTTTTCAATTTTTGCCTCATTTAAAAAGAAAATATTTTGTCAATTTAATGGGTCTTCTAAGGCTTATATAGCGTAATAATGCTCCCTGAACAGTCCTGTGTGGATTGAAAGTCTATTTGGAACCTTCTATTTCAGTTCAATTTTGACCAAAAACCATGGGCTAACCATTAAGCTTTTTTCAAATTTTTGCCTCATTTGAAAAGAAAATATTTTGTCAATTTAATGGGTCTTCTAAGGCTTATATAGCCTAATAATGCTCCTAGAGCAGTCCTGTGTGGATCAAAAGTCTATTTGGAACTATCTATTTCAGTCCAATTTTGTCCAAAAACCATGGGCTAACCATCAGGCTTTTTTTCAATTTTCGCCTCAATTGAAAAGAAAATATTTTGTCAATTTAATCGGTCTTCTAAGGCTTATATAAAGCCTAAGAATGCTCCTAGAGCAGTCCTGTGTGGATCAAAAGTCTATTTGGAACCATCTATTTCGGTCCAATTTTGACCAAAAACCATGGGCTAACCATCAGGCTTACTTTCAATTTTTGCCTCATTTGAAAAGAAAATATTTTGTCAATTTAATGGGTCTTCTAAGGCTTATATAGCCTAATAATGCTCCAAGAGCAGTCCTGTGTAGATTGAAAGTCAATTTGGGACTATTTATTTCGGGCCAATTTTGACCAAAAACCATGGGCTAACCATCAGGCTTTTTTCAATTTTCGCCTCATTTGAATAGAAAATATTTTGTCAATTTAATGGGTCTTCTAAGGCTTATATAGCCTAATAATGCTCCCTGATCAGTCCTGTGTGGATTGAAAGTCTATTTGGGACTATTTATTTCGGACCGATTTTGACCAAAAACCATGGGCTAACCATCAGGCTTTTTCCAATTTTTGCCTGATTTGAAAAGAAAATATTTTGTCAATTTAATGGGTCTTCTAAGGCTTATATAGCCTAATAATGCTCCTAGAGCAGTCCTGTGTGGATCAAAAGTCTATTTGGAACCATCTATTTCAGTCCAATTTTGACCAAAAACCATTAGCTAACCATCGGTCTTTTTTCCAATTTTTGCCTCATTTAAAAAGAAAATATTTTGTCAATTTGATGGGTCTTCTAAGGCTTATATAGCGTAATAATGCTCCCTGAACAGTCCTGTGTAGATTGAAAGTCAATTTGGGACTATTTATTTCGGGCCAATTTTGACCAAAAACCATTGGCGTACCATCAGGCTTACTTTCAATTTTTGCCTCATTTGAAAAGAAAATATTTTGTCAATTTATTAGGTCTTCTAAGGCTTATATAGCCAAATAATGGTCCCTGAACAGTCCTGTGTAGATTGAAAGTCAATTTGGGACTATTTATTTCGGGTCAATTTCGACCAAAAACCATGGGCTAACCATCAGGCTTACTTTCAATTTTTGCCTCATTTGAAAAGAAAATATTTTGTCAATTTAATGGGTCTTCTAAGGCTTATATAGCCTAATAATGCTCCTAGAGCAGTCCTGTGTGGATCAAAAGTCTATTTGGAACTATCTATTTCAGTCCAATTTTGACCAAAAACCATGGGCTAACCATCAGGCTTTTTTTCAATTTTTGCCTCATTTGAAAAGAAAATATTTTGTCAATTTAATCGGTCTTCTAAGGCTTATATAAAGCCTAAGAATGCTCCTAGAGCAGTCCTGTGTGGATCAAAAGTCTATTTGGAACCATCTATTTCAGTCCAATTTTGACCAAAAACCATGGGCTAACCATCAGGCTTACTTTCAATTTTTGCCTCATTTGAAAAGAAAATATTTTGTCAATTTAATCGGTCTTCTAAGGCTTATATAAAGCCTAAGAATGCTCCTAGAGCAGTCCTGTGTGGATCAAAAGTCTATTTGGAACCATCTATTTCAGTCCAATTTTGACCAAAAACCATGGGCTAACCATCAGGCTTACTTTCAATTTTTGCCTCATTTGAAAAGAAAATATTTTGTCAATTTAATGGGTCTTCCAAGGCTTATATAGCCTAATAATGCTCCAAGAGCAGTCCTGTGTAGATTGAAAGTCAATTTGGGACTATTTATTTCGGGCAAATTTTGACCAAAAACCATGGGCTAACCATCAGGCTTTTTTCAATTTTCGCCTCATTTGAATAGAAAATATTTTGTCAATTTAATGGGTCTACTAAGGCTTCTATAGCATAATAATGCTCCCTGATCAGTCCTGTGTGGATTGAAAGTCTATTTGGGACCATTTATTTCGGACCAATTTTGACCAAAACCATTGACTTTTCAACAGGTTTTTTTCCAATTTTTGCCTGATTTGAAAAGAAAATATTTTGTCAATTTAATGGGTCTTCTAAGGCTTTTATAGCATAAGAATGCTCCTAGAGCAGTCCTGTGTGGATCAAAAGTCTATTTGGAACCATCTATTTCAGTCCAATTTTGACCAAAAACCATTGGCTAACCATCGGGCTTCTTTCTAATTTTTGCCTCATTTGAAAAGAAAGTATTTTGTCAATTTAATGGGTCTTCTAAGGCTTATATAGCGTAATAATGCTCCCTGAACAGTCCTGTGTAGATTGAAAGTCAATTCGGGACTATTTATTTCGGGCCAATTTTGACCAAAAACCATTGGCGTACCATCAGGCTTACTTTCAATTTTTGCCTTATTTGAAAAGAAAATATTTTGTCAATTTAATAGGTTTTCTAAGGCTTATATAGCCAAATAATGGTCCCTGAACAGTCCTGTGTAGATTGAAAGTCAATTTGGGACTATTTATTTCGGGCCAATTTCGACCAAAAACCATGGGCTAACCATCAGGCTTTTTGCAATTTTTGCCTCATTTGAAAAGAAAATATTTTGTCAATTTGATGGGTCTTCTAAGGCTTATATAGCCTAATAATGCTCCCTGAACAGTCCTGTGTGGATTGAGAGTCTATCTGGGACCATTTATTTTAGGCAAATTTTGACAAAAAACCATGGGCTAACCATCAGGCTTTTTCCCAATTTTTGCCTCATTTAAAAAGAAAACATTTTGTCAATTTAATGGGTCTTCTAAGGCTTATATAGCGTAATAATGCTCCCTGAACAGTCCTGTGTGGATTGAAAGTCTATTTGGAACCTTCTATTTCAGTTCAATTTTGACCAAAAACCATGGGCTAACCATTAAGCTTTTTTCCAATTTTTGCCTCATTTGAAAAGAAAATATTTTGTCAATTTAATGGGTCTTCTGAGGCTAATATAGCCTAATAATGCTCCTAGAGCAGTCCTGTGTGGATCAAAAGTCTATTTGGAACTATCTATTTCAGTCCAATTTTGACCAAAAACCATGGGCTAACCATCAGGCTTTTTTTCAATTTTTGCCTCATTTGAAAAGAAAATATTTTGTCAATTTAATCGGTCTTCTAAGGCTTATATAAAGCCTAAGAATGCTCCTAGAGCAGTCCTGTGTGGATCAAAAGTCTATTTGGAACCATCTATTTCAGTCCAATTTTGACCAAAAACCATGGGCTAACCATCAGGCTTACTTTCAATTTTTGCCTCATTTGAAAAGAAAATATTTTGTCAATTTAATGGGTCTTCCAAGGCTTATATAGCCTAATAATGCTCCAAGAGCAGTCCTGTGTAGATTGAAAGTCAATTTGGGACTATTTATTTCGGGCCAATTTTGACCAAAAACCATGGGCTAACCATCAGGCTTTTTTCAATTTTCGCCTCATTTGAAAAGAAAATATTTTGTCAATTTAATGGGTCTACTAAGGCTTATATAGCCTAATAATGCTCCAAGAGCAGGCCTGTGTAGATTGAAAGTCTATTTAGGACCATTTATTTCGGACCAATTTTGACCAAAAACCATTGGCTTTTCAACAGGCTTTTTTCCAATTTTTGCCTCATTTGAAAAGAAAATATTTTGTCAATTTGATGGGCCTTCTAAGCCTTATATAGCCTATTAATACTCCTAGAGCAGTCCTGTGTGGATCAAAAGTCTATTTGGAACCATCTATTTTAGTCCAATTTTGACCAAAAACCATGGGCTAACCATCAGGCTTTTTTCCAATTTTATCCTCATTTGAAAAGAAAATATTTTGTCAATTTAATGGGTCTTCTGAGGCTAATATAGCCTAATAATGCTCCCTGAACAGTCCTGAGTGAATTGAAAATCTATTTGGGACCATTTATTTTGGGCCAATTTTGACCAAAAACAATGGGCTAACCATCAGGCTTTTTTCCAATTTTTGCCTCATTTGAAAAGAAAATATTTTGTCAATTTAATGGGTCTTCTAAGGCTTATATAGCCTAATAATGCTCCCTGGGCTAACCATCAGGCTTTTTCCAATTTTTGCCTGATTTGAAAAGAAAATATTTTGTCAATTTAATGGGTCTTCTAAGGCTTATATAGCCTAATAATGCTCCTAGAGCAGTCCTGTGTGGATCAAAAGTCTATTTGGAACCATCTATTTCAGTCCAATTTTGACCAAAAACCATTAGCTAACCATCGGTCTTTTTTCCAATTTTTGCCTCATTTAAAAAGAAAATATTTTGTCAATTTGATGGGTCTTCTAAGGCTTATATAGCGTAATAATGCTCCCTGAACAGTCCTGTGTAGATTGAAAGTCAATTTGGGACTATTTATTTCGGGCCAATTTTGACCAAAAACCATTGGCGTACCATCAGGCTTACTTTCAATTTTTGCCTCATTTGAAAAGAAAATATTTTGTCAATTTAATAGGTCTTCTAAGGCTTATATAGCCAAATAATGGTCCCTGAACAGTCCTGTGTAGATTGAAAGTCAATTTGGGACTATTTATTTCGGGTCAATTTCGACCAAAAACCATGGGCTAACCATCAGGCTTACTTTCAATTTTTGCCTCATTTGAAAAGAAAATATTTTGTCAATTTAATGGGTCTTCTAAGGCTTATATAGCCTAATAATGCTCCTAGAGCAGTCCTGTGTGGATCAAAAGTCTATTTGGAACTATCTATTTCAGTCCAATTTTGACCAAAAACCATGGGCTAACCATCAGGCTTTTTTTCAATTTTTGCCTCATTTGAAAAGAAAATATTTTGTCAATTTAATCGGTCTTCTAAGGCTTATATAAAGCCTAAGAATGCTCCTAGAGCAGTCCTGTGTGGATCAAAAGTCTATTTGGAACCATCTATTTCAGTCCAATTTTGACCAAAAACCATGGGCTAACCATCAGGCTTACTTTCAATTTTTGCCTCATTTGAAAAGAAAATATTTTGTCAATTTAATCGGTCTTCTAAGGCTTATATAAAGCCTAAGAATGCTCCTAGAGCAGTCCTGTGTGGATCAAAAATCTATTTGGAACCATCTATTTCAGTCCAATTTTGACCAAAAACCATGGGCTAACCATCAGGCTTACTTTCAATTTTTGCCTCATTTGAAAAGAAAATATTTTGTCAATTTAATGGGTCTTCCAAGGCTTATATAGCCTAATAATGCTCCAAGAGCAGTCCTGTGTAGATTGAAAGTCAATTTGGGACTATTTATTTCGGGCAAATTTTGACCAAAAACCATGGGCTAACCATCAGGCTTTTTTCAATTTTCGCCTCATTTGAATAGAAAATATTTTGTCAATTTAATGGGTCTACTAAGGCTTCTATAGCATAATAATGCTCCCTGATCAGTCCTGTGTGGATTGAAAGTCTATTTGGGACCATTTATTTCGGACCAATTTTGACCAAAACCATTGACTTTTCAACAGGTTTTTTTCCAATTTTTGCCTGATTTGAAAAGAAAATATTTTGTCAATTTAATGGGTCTTCTAAGGCTTTTATAGCATAAGAATGCTCCTAGAGCAGTCCTGTGTGGATCAAAAGTCTATTTGAAACCATCTATTTCAGTCCAATTTTGACCAAAAACCATTGGCTAACCATCGGGCTTCTTTCTAATTTTTGCCTCATTTGAAAAGAAAGTATTTTGTCAATTTAATGGGTCTTCTAAGGCTTATATAGCGTAATAATGCTCCCTGAACAGTCCTGTGTAGATTGAAAGTCAATTTGGGACTATTTATTTCGGGCCAATTTTGACCAAAAACCATTGGCGTACCATCAGGCTTACTTTCAATTTTTGCCTTATTTGAAAAGAAAATATTTTGTCAATTTAATAGGTTTTCTAAGGCTTATATAGCCAAATAATGGTCCCTGAACAGTCCTGTGTAGATTGAAAGTCAATTTGGGACTATTTATTTCGGGCCAATTTCGACCAAAAACCATGGGCTAACCATCAGGCTTTTTGCAATTTTTGCCTCATTTGAAAAGAAAATATTTTGTCAATTTGATGGGTCTTCTAAGGCTTATATAGCCTAATAATGCTCCCTGAACAGTCCTGTGTGGATTGAGAGTCTATCTGGGACCATTTATTTTAGGCAAATTTTGACAAAAAACCATGGGCTAACCATCAGGCTTTTTCCCAATTTTTGCCTCATTTAAAAAGAAAACATTTTGTCAATTTAATGGGTCTTCTAAGGCTTATATAGCGTAATAATGCTCCCTGAACAGTCCTGTGTGGATTGAAAGTCTATTTGGAACCTTCTATTTCAGTTCAATTTTGACCAAAAACCATGGGCTAACCATTAAGCTTTTTTCCAATTTTTGCCTCATTTGAAAAGAAAATATTTTGTCAATTTAATGGGTCTTCTGAGGCTAATATAGCCTAATAATGCTCCTAGAGCAGTCCTGTGTGGATCAAAAGTCTATTTGGAACTATCTATTTCAGTCCAATTTTGACCAAAAACCATGGGCTAACCATCAGGCTTTTTTTCAATTTTTGCCTCATTTGAAAAGAAAATATTTTGTCAATTTAATTGGTCTTCTAAGGCTTATATAAAGCCTAAGAATGCTCCTAGAGCAGTCCTGTGTGGATCAAAAGTCTATTTGGAACCATCTATTTCAGTCCAATTTTGACCAAAAACCATGGGCTAACCATCAGGCTTACTTTCAATTTTTGCCTCATTTGAAAAGAAAATATTTTGTCAATTTAATGGGTCTTCCAAGGCTTATATAGCCTAATAATGCTCCAAGAGCAGTCCTGTGTAGATTGAAAGTCAATTTGGGACTATTTATTTCGGGCCAATTTTGACCAAAAACCATGGGCTAACCATCAGGCTTTTTTCAATTTTCGCCTCATTTGAAAAGAAAATATTTTGTCAATTTAATGGGTCTACTAAGGCTTATATAGCCTAATAATGCTCCAAGAGCAGTCCTGTGTAGATTGAAAGTCTATTTAGGACCATTTATTTCGGACCAATTTTGACCAAAAACCATTGGCTTTTCAACAGGCTTTTTTCCAATTTTTGCCTCATTTGAAAAGAAAATATTTTGTCAATTTGATGGGCCTTCTAAGCCTTATATAGCCTATTAATACTCCTAGAGCAGTCCTGTGTGGATCAAAAGTCTATTTGGAACCATCTATTTTAGTCCAATTTTGACCAAAAACCATGGGCTAACCATCAGGCTTTTTTCCAATTTTATCCTCATTTGAAAAGAAAATATTTTGTCAATTTAATGGGTCTTCTGAGGCTAATATAGCCTAATAATGCTCCCTGAACAGTCCTGAGTGAATTGAAAATCTATTTGGGACCATTTATTTTGGGCCAATTTTGACCAAAAACAATGGGCTAACCATCAGGCTTTTTTCCAATTTTTGCCTCATTTGAAAAGAAAATATTTTGTCAATTTAATGGGTCTTCTAAGGCTTATATAGCCTAATAATGCTCCCTGGGCTAACCATCAGGCTTTTTCCAATTTTCGCCTCATTTGAAAAGAAAATATTTTGTCAATTTTATGGGTCTTCTAAGGCTTGTATAGCCTAATAATGCTCCTAGAGCAGTCTATTGTGGATCAAAAGTCTATTTGGAACCATCGATTTTAGTCCAATTTTGACTAAAAACCATGGGCTAACCATCAGGCTTTTTTTCAATTTTTGCCTCATTTAAAAAGAAAATATTTTGTCAATGTAATGGGTCTTCTAAGGCTTATATAGCCTAATAATGCTCCCTGAACAGTCCTGAGTGGATTGAAAATCTATTTAGGACCATTTATTTTGGGCCAATTTTGACCAAAAACCATGGGCTAACCATCAGGCTTTTTTCCAATTTTAGCCTCATTTGAAAAGAAAATATTTTGTCAATTTAATGGGTCTTCTAAGCCTTATATAGCCTAATATTGCTCCCTGAACAGTCCTGTGTGGATTGAAAGTCTATTTGGGACTATTTATTTTGTGCCAATTTTGACCAAAAACCTTCGGCTACCCAGATCTGCCCAGGCCCTACGCGACTTATTTTCGAAATTACAAAAATTGCTTGCTTTTTGCCCAAGGTTTTTCGCATTAGAGGCCATCTTCGCAAAAAAGTTAAGAACGAAACAGGAAGGAATAAAAAACTAAAATGCGATATCTTATTAGAAATTTTGTACCATGTTGAAAAAGTACACATCTTTGCCCAACACAGATTGCAATGAATAAATGATTTATGTTAAACATTTAAATTTAAGTAGATAAAAGATTTGAGACTCTCTCAGATAAAGATGAAAGTACCAATTCAACTGTCAGTCATTTCAGTGTGCCACCCCAAACCCAGTTGACTAGAAGGTCTTGCAGACATTACGTGCATAATATTAACAGAGCTATTATATACAATACTTCCCCCTCACAGAAAATGTTTTACCCATTTCCCAGGTTCCCAGAAAGGAAAATATTTTTGCAGCTCTGCTCCCTAAAACTAAACTGACTAAGAGTTTTAGAAGAATTTAACAGTTTGTGTTTTTATATCATTATCATTATTATTTTTGTTACAAGGATTGTTTGGTTTTAAAATTATAACATATCAAACAATATATTTCATAATAACAAAATGATTGATTTCTATTTTCATCTTCAAGATCCAAGATACAGACACAACTTCGAAATGCACGCAGAGGATGCTGGGAGAACCCTCGGCGAGCCCTATGACTTGGGATCCATCATGCACTACGGTAACAATGCCTTTGCAAGAAAACGCCGGGATGGAACTCGCCTGATAACCATTAGAGCAAGAAACGATCCGGGCATGGTGCTCGGGCAGAGAATCGGTTTCAGTGAGACTGACATCAGGCAGATAAACCTGCTTTACAACTGCAGAGAATTTCTTGATGATGCAGAGAAGAAAACTAAACTGGATAATTAACAAACCAGTGCTATCATTTTTAAATGATGCTAACCTAAACAATGTTAAACAGTGTTATGTTTACAAATGTCATGAATGAAAACGAACAAACGTATTTGCATTTCATTTTTTTCGAATTTTCTTCTTTCAAATTTCACTTCTAAGGCCAATCCATAGGCGGATCTGCAACACTCCACATGGTGTGAAAGTTGTCACCGTTCCCTTAGTCAGGACCTATATAGTTGTTACAGAAGCAATATATGATTGTCTCAACATTCAGGTAGTGGGGTAAATTTTTTATCAATATAGGTTAGTAAAGTTAATTAAATTGATAACCCTGGCGCTAAGTGGGTAGAGTGATTGAGGTGCAAAATCATGGGTTTCAGTTTCAATTTCATTAATCTATCAATTAATCTTAAATACAATCCATCATTACATTACACTACAGCTAATTCCATGAACACATTAACAGTGACGACAAGATACAGAGAATAGACAAGACAATTTTGTCAATATTGTATTTAAGATTAATTGACTTAGGAGGGACTCTAGATAAACTAATCGAGAGAGAGTTCCCCTATCAAAAACAAGAAAAGAATTTCATTAAAAAGAACAAAAAACCAGACAACTAGATGTTCGGCTATCAAGTAGCAAGTTGAGTTTTTTCAATCTTAGAAGAGGACTAATAGTTAAAATCTAACTGCTGATGAGGGGCAATAAAACATATTTGGAGACCAGATCAAAATACTAAAGTAGAGCTAGAAACACGGAGGTAAATTGGGAATGTGTTCCAAAGTTTGGAGCCGAAAACCTAAACTTTTTCAGACCATAAAGAGTAGTGTTTTTGAAGGACTTAAAGAGGTCACCCCTGGTTGCCTGATGAGTTCCACTCCTATGTACTGATGAGTTGGGAGTAGAATAGTTATGAAAGCAGGTAGGCGATTTTTTATTTGTATACTAACATCAGAATATTTGGGGTCCAGGGTTCGAGTTATGAAATTAAATTGAGAAGTCAATCTGATATCAACAATAAGAAGATGAAAAACTTATGGAAATAAGGTCAGGAAGGATCCAAGATTAATAGACGGGGGGACGCTAATTTAGCACCCTCCGTGTAGTGTGATAGATGGTTGGTTACAAAATACCTTTTGCTTCATCTTCCTTTTTTGTTTCGTTGGTAAATTCTTCTAGCTGAGTTTTCAAAACACATTTTCCTACAAGGACAGAGTTTAAATATTCTGTCAAGGTAATCATGAGGTTAGTATCTTCTTTGGAGAAGTAACGTTTTCCATTGAGAAGAGCACAATTCACGACAAAGTACGAGTAAATTCAGATTATGTACCACATTCATCATAGGATAGCGAGGAAATTGGAAACATAGCCAAACATGATAGATAATGAAGCTTTGCGTCTGACACTCATCAGAGTAGTACGTCAGAACAATTTTTGATCGGTACAGAACTTGAGAATGGCAAAGACAATCAGAAACATAATTCAACATAATAAATAATAGGGCTTTGCATCTGACACTCATCAGAGTAGAGAGTTAGGAAGAGTTCTGTTTCTGTACAGATCCGAGACTGTTCTGACGTACTACCTTGATGAGTGTCAGACACAAAGTTTTAGTAGTTATTTGTTTCACTATGTTTCCATTTTCCTCACCACCCTCAAGTTTTGTACCGATCAAAGACCGTTTTAAAGGGAACAAGAAACTTACGTCACAAGCTTTCTCGGCTATTCTTTTGTATTGACTCGATTCGTCTTTAAGCTGAAAACATAAATTAATCTGGTCAACTAACAATCTTACAAAGTATTCGTAGAGAAATCACATTTAAGCAAATACTTTTAACTTCGTTTATAATTTCTAAGTTCCGAAATACCCGTTATTAAGTGGAAAGAATGTATTGTAGATAAAGGTTTTTGCTTCAAAAGCAATGTTTAATGATTTCAGCTCGTTTGACCAGTCACAAACATTATTTTAGAAGCATTGTTTGCAAAAACGGCTAAATTGTGAAGTATTGGGCAATGTTTGATCGTTCAACTGAGTTTGAAAGTCTATTTGGGAACATTTATTTTGGGCCAATGTTGACCAAAAACCATGGGCTAACCATCAGGTTTTTTCAAATTTTTGCCTCATTTGAAAAAAAAATATTTTGTCAATTAAATGGTTAATGGGTCTTCTAAGGCTTATATAGCGTAATAATGCTCCTAGAAAAGTCCTGACTGGATTGAAAGTCTATTTTGGACCATTTATTTTGGACCAATTTTGACAAAAAACCATGGGCTAACCATCAGGCTTTTTTCCAATTTTTGCCTCATTTAAAAAGAAAATATTTTGTCAATTTAATGGGTCTTCTAAAGATTATATAGCCTAAAAATGCTCCCTGGACAGTCCTGTGTGGATTGAGAGTCTATCTGGGACCATTTATTTTGGGCAAATTTTGACCAAAAACCATGGGCTAACCATCAGGCTTTTTCCCAATTTTTGCCTCATTATAAAAGAAAATATTTTGTCAATTTTATGGGTCTTCTAAGGCTTATATAGCGTAATATTGCTCCCTGAACAGTGCTGTGTGGATTGAAAGTCTATTTGGAACCATCTATTTCAGTCCAATTTTGACCAAAAACCATGGGCTAACCATCAAGCTTTTTTCCAATTTTTGCCTCATTTGAAAAGAAAATATTTTTTCAATTTAATGGGTCTTCTAAGGCTTATATAGCCTAAAAATGCTCCTAGAGCAGTCCTGTGTGGATCAAAAGTCTATTTGGAACTATCTATTTCAGTCCAATTTTGACCAAAAACCATTGGCTAACCATCAGGCTTTTTTTCAATTTTTGCCTCATTTGAAAAGAAAATATTTTGTCAATTTAATGGGTCTTCTAAGGCTTATATAGCGTAATAATGCTCCCTGAACAGTCCTGTGTAGATTGAAAGTCAATTTGGGACTATTTATTTCGGGCCAATTTTGACCAAAAACCATGGGCGCACCATCAGGCTTACTTTCAATTTTTGCCTCATTTGAAAAGAAAATATTTTCTCAATTTAATAGCTCTTCTAAGGCTTATATAGCCAAAAAATGCTCCCTGAACAGTCCTGTGTAGATTGAAAGTCAATTTGGGACTATTTATTTCGGGCCAATTTTGACCAAAAACCATGGGCTAACCATCAGGCTTTTTGCAATTTTTGCCTCATTTGAAAAGAAAATATTTTGTCAATTTAATGGGTCTTCTAAGGCTTATATAGCCTAATAATGCTCCCTGAACAGTCCTGTGTGGATTGAGAGTCTATCTGCGACCATTTATTTTAGGCAAATTTCGACCAAAAACCATGG
This sequence comes from Pelagia noctiluca, assembly GCA_963924455.1. Classification (NCBI taxonomy): domain Eukaryota; kingdom Metazoa; phylum Cnidaria; class Scyphozoa; order Semaeostomeae; family Pelagiidae; genus Pelagia; species Pelagia noctiluca. The sequence goes on from OZ004327.1 coordinate 1,780,163, forward strand.
GCTAACCATCAGGCTTTTTCCCAATTTTTGCCTCATTTAAAAAGAAAATATTTTGTCAATTTAATGGGTCTTCTAAGGCTTATATAGCGTAATAATGCTCCCTGAACAGTCCTGTATGGATTGAAAGTCTATTTGGAACCTTCTATTTCAGTTCAATTTTGACCAAAAACCATGGGCTAACCATCAAGCTTTTTTCCAATTTTTGCCTCATTTGAAAAGAAAATATCTTGTCAATTTAATGGGTCTTCTAAGGCTTATATAGCCTAATAATGCTCCTAGAGCAGTCCTGTGTGGATCAAAAGTCTATTTGGAACTATCTATTTCAGTCAAATTTTGACCAAAAACCATGGGCTAACCATCAGGCTTTTTTCCAATTTTTGCCTCATTTGAAAAGAAAATATTTTGTCAATTTAATGGGTCTTAACATCTGGTGGCAAGTGCAGGACCAACACAAAGAAAGGCACACAGGTTGGCGTGTAATGGGGGTCGCATCATGAAAATATACTTCCAAATCATTTTGTTCTGATAACCAACAACAATATACACAGTCTTTGTTAGGTATTGTCTCGTTTGGGCTATACTAACTATAGCAGAGACATGAAAGATAATTAGGAGCTCGCTTTTGATATACACAACTCTACAAAATACATTAATCACGTGTTCCATCATTAACAGCAATTAACACTAAATACAACTTATGAGTACTTTGGGTTGAAAGGGATTCATTCCTACTTATTTAGATGACCTGTCACCATTTTTTTTTCTTTTTTTTTTTTTTTTTCGCAACCAGGCCTCGAGGAGTGCAGACGTGTTTTACTCGCTGTCTTATAACTCTTACCATAAATTAATTTAAATGGCCGCTGGTAATAAGTCAAGAGAAAAAGTTGGAGAGACGGTTAAATATGTATTTGAAGCTATCAAAGCTATACGAAAAGCGAAGAACAGACCAGATAACGAAGCTATTATCATGCATGTTTGTTCAAAACATGGCCTAAAACCAGCCGATGTGGGAAGTCAGATCGCAGAATTGGAGAAGTTGCAGAAACTGGTTTGCAAAACTTATGAAGATGGACGACAGTCATACTTCATAGTGGAAGATGATCAACTATCTGATGCAAATGTGGAAGATGTCGAACTATCTGGTGCGAATTCGTCTAATCCCTACACGCCCAACGAATCTTTCGAATCTCAAAGTTCTACTGGCCTTGTCAACACACTAGCTTCGCCGGCCGATTCGATAAAGGGAGTGCCTGATGTTCAAGGTACCTCTGGACTTATCAGTGCATTCACTACCATGGCGAATACAGTCAATATTCTTAACAACCTGATACAAGTCGAACGTGGTAAATCTGAAAAGCTTTTGACTGAAAACTTTGCGCTAAAAAAGAGAGTTTTGGAATTAGAAACACTGGTCGAAAACTTTCTTGGGCCCCAAACATTGGCCAACAATGAAACCACCACCGAAACATCGCTATTGTCAGAGGCACAAAGAAATCTACAATTAAGAAAAGAACTGATCAATGAATCGAATCAATACAAAGAAACCGTATCCAACCACACCCCAAACAGGCAGCATTGTGTTGATGTTGATACTTATGTTGGCAATACTATTGGGAATAAAAGACAAAATCAGAACAATAGGCAAACCTTGCAGACTTCTAGAGGAACTCGGAAAGCAAACAACAAGCGCAAACCAGAACGAAAACAACATGAAAATGTCAATGTGGTTGATTTAACCACGACAAATAAAGTAGTAGAAGAAGAAAATCAGGAGTCAAACAAGCGGATTAAAGTTACTATTATCGGAGATTCCCAACTGCTAAGATTGGACGAAAAAAAACTCAGCAATAAACATCGAGAAGTTAAAATCCAGGCCAAATCAGGTATGAGACTAAATCAAATCGTAAAGAATACAGGAAAAACGGACAGTGATGTCGTTATAATTCACGTTGGAACAAACGACTTAAAAAATTCCAAACCTGAAGAATTATCAACGGGTATACTCACGGCACTTAAAAAAATACAGGAAAACAACCCTGATGCTAAGATCGCGTACTCTTCTATCTTCCGAAGAAAAGATGAATTGAATAAATTGGCAATGTCAGTCAACAAACAAATAGCAGAAAAACTTATGCTGAATGGGTTCGATCTGATAGAAAACGAAAACATCCTCTACAGCAACCTTGCTCAGGACGGACTTCATATAAACACCGGCGGGGCAAGAAAATTTGCAAGTAATTTGAGTCGTTTTATAAAATATTGTTAATGGTGCGCGAGCGCAGATAATGCAAAGAGCGAATTGAAACCCAAAGCCAAAGCAACCAAAAAAGGGAATGGTCTAAAGATTGCAGCTTTTAACATAGTTTCACTCAGAAAGCATAGACATGAACTAAATGTGCTGCTACATGAAAATGATATTGATATCATAGCCTTGAGTGAAACTAGGTTAAGTGGTAAGATTAAGGACCCAGAAGTTTCAATTGATGGTTACAAAATTTTTAGGCATGACAGGGACGAAAAGGGAGGTGGGGTAGCAATCTACCTGAAAGTACAAATTCCTGACCCCCTCCAAATCATAACAAGTGACATTCTTGAGTTGCTTTGCCTTGAAATCAAACCAAACAAAGGGAAATCGTTTTACCTAATTAGCTGGTATCGACCACCTACTGGGGAAATAGATACTGTTTCATTTGAAAACCTACGAGAATTTCTTAAGAAACTTGATAAAGACGAAAAAGAAATTATCCTCGTAGGTGATACGAATTGTGATTTCAAGGGGTCCCCCCTAAACTCAAATGCAAAAAAACTACAATCTGTATATGCTGAATACCAAATAGAGCAACTAATCAAGGCTTATACAAGGGTAGCAATACGTGAGGGGGCGAATAGTCAGTCCAAAATAAGCCATTCGTTAATTGACCATTTCTCTACCGACAAAAGTAAATACATTCTAGAAACGGGCGTGCTGGAGACAGCGATGGTAGACCATTACATGGTTTATGCGATCAGAAAGGTAAATGCATGGAGGCTTAATACAAAAAGTAAAAACAACACTGTTGAAAGCAGAAATATGAAAAATTACGATAAAGCTGCTTTTCAACAGGACCTTGATGCAATTGACTGGGAAAACATTTTGAAACCTCTTTCTCAGGACCCCAATAAGATGGTATCTGTGTTCCAAGAATTGTTTGATTCCGTTCTCAGCTTACATGCTCCAATTCGCAAACGAAAAAGAAAAACCGAGTATGCTCCATGGCTAAATGCCGGCTTAAGATCTTTAATGGTGAGAAGGGATAAGGCAAAAAAGGATGCTAGGCGGAATCCCGAACTCTGGCCTTTGTATAAGAAGCTAAGAAATGAAGTCACAAAGGCCATACGTTCCACAATGGAGGACCATTATTCAGGTCTAGTTGAACAAAACAAAAACGACCCGAAAGAAATGTGGCGAACGATTAACAAAGTGTTAGATAGGGACTCTTCTAAGGTATCAGTCACTAGCTTAAACTGCGACGGTAAACTCTTAACTAATGGCCGAGAAATTGCCACTGCGTTTAACAAACACTTTGTCTCAGTTGGTCCCAAACTAGCTGAAGAAATCAAAACCAAAACGAATGATGACCCTCTAGCTCACATATGTGATAACAACTCTACTATTTTAAATTTTAAGATGGTAGATGTTCCTTTCATCTTTAGAGCACTAAAAGAGCTGAAAAACGGTAAAGCTAGTGGACCAGATAGAATCCCTGTCGGATTGGTCAAAGATGCGTCTGAAATCATTGCCCTTCCCCTTACTCTAATCTACAACTCATCGCTCACCGCAGGAGTTTTTCCAGACGTGTGGAAGGCTGCAAGAGTCACCCCAATTTTTAAGTCAGGTGTAAGGAGTGACGTGAATAATTATAGGCCAATATCAGTTCTGTCCATTTTTGCAAGGGTTCTAGAAAAAATCGTTCATGATCAGCTGATTGACTATTTCAAAGAGAAACAATTGCTAAAACATAACCAGCATGCGTTTCGTAAGTTACACTCAACTGTCACATCCCTAATAAAAAGTACTGATGAGTGGCTCAGCAACATTGATTCTCAGAAAGTCAATATGACCATGTTCTTGGATCTAAAAAAGGCATTTGATACTGTGGATCATAAAATATTGCTGGAAAAACTTTTCAAATATGGTATACAGGGCAAGATCATTAGCTGGTTTCGTTCCTACCTTACAGAACGAAGACAGTATTGTAGAATCGATGGGGAATGCTCTAAGCCCTTGACGATAACGTGTGGCATCCCCCAGGGTTCCTGCCTAGGCCCCCTTCTGTTCATCATTTACCTTAATGATTTTGAAGAATGTTTAGAGTTTTCTTCGGCGAGCATGTATGCTGATGATACGCACACAACAATAGCCTCTAAAGATATTACCGAGCTTTCCCAGATGATGAAGGAAGAACTAGAGAACATTTCTGAATGGATGAGGGTTAATAAATTAAGTGCCAATCCCAAAAAAACTGAGTTTATGCTTATTGGGCATCCACGTAGAATTAACGAAATTGAAACTTTGGCTCCTTTAAAGCTTAATGGGACTGAAATAAAACGGGTAAAAAAAACTAAATCACTAGGGGTTATAGTCGACGAAAATCTCAATTGGAAGGATCACTTTTCATCACTTAAAAGTAAAATAACAAGTGGTCTGTCGGCTTTGAAAAAACTCAAAAACATCCTTCCGCAATCTAAACTGTGTGGGGTTTACCATGCCCTAGTTGAAAGTCACCTCCGATATGGGAACGCTGTCTGGGGTAGCTTATCAAATACGAATCTGCAAACGCTTCAGCGACTACAAAACAGGGCCTTCTCGATCATTGAAAATGCTAGGCGAAAGGACTCCTGGATTAACAATGGGCTAAACGTTGAACAGATAATCTATCTTGATAGATCTATTATGACACACAAGATAGTCAATAAGCAATGCCCCGAGAGCCTCTGGAACAAATATAGACAGAGGAATGAGATTTCTAAGTATAACACAAGAAACAATAGAAATCTTGACATCCCTAAGCTAAAGCTTGAATGTACAAAAAAGGGCTTCCACTTTTCCGGGCTTAAAACCTGGAATGAAATACCTGTGGATATAAGGGAAACTTCCTCGCTCAATCAGTTTAAAAGAAAATTAAAAACGCATTTAAAAGCTCAGCAAACATCAAACTAAAAAACACGACTCCTAGGAAGATCAGATATTGATAAGGACACAGTCTCGGCCAACAAGTTATTTTTAAGACTTGATATTTTTACTTTAGCTACATTTATGTATAATTATTACTTTAACTTTTTCTGAATGGATATCGTGTATAAATATGAATTAATAAAAAAATAAAAAAAAAAGGGAAAGAGAATTTCTAGATCTCTTAGTGTACTCCAACGATAGTGCACGAGAAAGGAGGAGCAGCGAGATCTTACGCTGAGTCTTGTGATCGGTGTAAATCTTCGAGAGGGCGAGGGCTGCGAGTATTGTGCTTATATCTAGAGGGGACTGGGGATAGGGATGGAGTAATGCTAGGAATGTGTGCAAGGGAACACAGCGCAAAGATCACTTGCCTTGACGTTAAAGCTCATTTACTTCGTAAATGGTACATTAACATCTGGTGGCAAGTGCAGGACCAACACAAAGAAAGGCACACAGGTTGGCGTGTAATGGGGGTCGCATCATGAAAATATACTTCCAAATCATTTTGTTCTGATAACCAACAACAATATACACAGTCTTTGTTAGGTATTGTCTCGTTTGGGCTATACTAACTATAGCAGAGACATGAAAGATAATTAGGAGCTCGCTTTTGATATACACAACTCTACAAAATACATTAATCACGTGTTCCATCATTAACAGCAATTAACACTAAATACAACTTATGAATACTTTGGGTTGAAAGGGATTCATTCCTACTTATTTAGATGACCTGTCACCATTAGAATGGTGACCAACCGCCAAAGTAACGCCAAAATAAATGATGCGCCCCATCCCACCAACCTGGACAGGAACGGGTACCAATGGAAGGGGGAAATAGAAAGGGGGGGGACATAGCTACGGCTAACATGGAATCAAATTTAACCTAGGCCAAAAGTCACCTACAGGAATTAAAACAAATGCTTTATTTTTGCATGTCATTCGAGCTTTACTTCAAAACCCCTTTTTTCTTAAACCATATACTTTAAACAATACTTTTCATAACGTTTTCATTCGATCCTTCACTTTTAAACCTCATTTCTCTTAAACCATATACTTTAAACAATACTTTTCATTTGGTTTTCATTCGATACTTCACTTCTTAACATCATTTCTCTTAAACCATATACTTTAAACTATACTTTTCATAACGTTTTCATTCGATCCTTCACTTTTAAACCTCATTTCTCTTAAACCATATACTTTAAACAATACTTTTCATAACGTTTTCATTCGATATTTCACTTCTTAACATCATTTCTCTTTTCATTTTCGTTTTCATTCGATACATCACTTCTTAACATCATTTCTCTTAAACCATATACTTTAAACCATACTTTTCATAACGTTTTCATTCGATACTTCACTTCTTAACATCATTTCTCTTCAACCATACTTTTCTTTCAGTTTCGTTTTCATTCGATACTTCACTTCTTAACAACATTTCTCTTCAAACTTTTCATTTTCGTTTTCATTCGATACTTCACTTCTTAACATCATTTCTCTTCAACCATACTTTTCATTTTCATTTTTATTCGATACTTCACTTCTTAACATCATTTCTCTTCAACCATACTTTTCATTTTCATTTTCATTCGATACTTCACTTCTTAACATCATATCTCTTAAACCATATACTTTAAACAATACATTTCATTTTTTTTTTTTTTCATGCAATACTTCACTTCTTAACATCATTTCTCTTAAACCATATACTTTAAACCATACTTTTCATTTTCGTTTTCATTCGATCCCTCACTTCTAAACCTCATTTCTCTTAAACCATATACTTTAAACAATATTTTTCATATTCATTCGATCCTTCACTTTTAATCCTCATTTCTCTTAAACTTATCAATTGCATTGAACGAGTACTGGTTAAGTTCTTTGGTATTGAATATTGCCTCGTTTGAGTTATATTTGCTAAATACAACAGAGGCGAGATATTTGCGTATGATCAATCATCTGAACAAATACTTTTGCTTTGTTCCCACCCAAACATTCACTTCTTTCTTTCTTAACAAGCTACTTTAATAATACTCCTTATTGCCCGACTTTGCTACTAAACTAGCTACTTTCTATGTTGCCAGAAGACAACTTTCTTTAAGAGGCCAGAAGCTGCATTCCGTGTTTCAACTGCCAGGTGGATGCCATTCGTATTTACTTGGTTGAGGATGTAACTCGCGAAGGACATACAATAGAATGCAGAAAGACAATATATCAGAGTAAAGTACCACCATAGGACAAATTATAATGTAAATGTCTTTTTTTTTTGTGTGTACTAAACGTAAGAGCCCGGGTAAGCAGATATCTTTGGAGAGAAATAGACAATATTGAATATAACATGAAAGTGAAAGAGGTTTTCTTGTGACGCCAGACATACCGCTTAGATTCTCTGAATACGGCTGGGAAGGAGCTTTACTTTGCATTGGGGCCATTTGATGAGTATATAGGGCTTTCATTTTGGTATGTTGGTTGAAACCAAGGCTTTGAGACATGAAATAAATCCTAAGAAAATTTTAAATTTGAGGTGTTGGATGAAAAGAACATTGTAATGCAAATTTAAGCACCAAGAAGAGTATTACAAAGAGGATGCTGTGGGAAAAAAGTTTGGTTCTTGCTTGCTTGAGAGAAGTGATCTAGATCGTTGTTTGCTAAGCTCATATGGATTTTTATACGATTGACATAGGTAAAACTTTGCATGATGGAATTGCGAATAAAACCTGTATGTGTGGTTTGCTAGTAATGCTAAGTTTTAAAGCCATTTTTAGCTGTTTTGATAAACTTTGTATAACGCTCCTGTAGCTGTATGCAGTGTAGCAAGCTATTGGTATTATTATGATTATGGTTATGATCATGTACTTACACTGCTGCCAATGCTCTGAATACAGCCTTGTGAAGACATCCTTCAGTACGTAGAGCAATCTGATGATTATTGCGGTTTTGATGGTTGATGGGACCAAGGCAAGTCAACATGAAATAAAATAAAGAAAAAAGTTTGATATTTGGTCTAACTTTAAACAAATGCATTCTGAGGGGTACAGGGCTCAAAATCCCTATGGTTCATGCCATTTCCTCGACCACAGAATTGTAAATTCAAATTGATTCCTTCCTTGTAGTATGGGAGGTAGCTGCTGTATACTTAAGATCATGAATTATAAGATTGATATTCAAGTAAATTGATTTGGTTCAATTAACTAAGAAAAAAACCAGACGGGCTTAAATCGTACTTACACTGTAGCTGTTTGTGCCAAATGTGCCAGACAAGGAGAGAAATTTTGTTGTTGTTGTTGTTGTGAAGTAAGTCTGGTGTTGGGACTAGCGTCAGTTCATCTTTTCATAAAAACTGATGAGCATGAAACCATTATCAGCGAGGAAAGTTCCCAATAGACCTTTCATTACTATGACCATTGATTATCAAACAGGAAAATGTTCAGGCATTCATCTCATGCATATGCAGCTCTTGTGTTTCACAGCAACCGCTTTTTGTTAACTTTTCCTTGGTCATTGCAGCAAATGTTGATACAGTGTTCGCGTTTGTTTGCCTTCGTGACTTTTAAATTGATTTTCATCATGTTTATCATGTTAGACAATTCTTGATTCTCAGGTTTCATGCAGCGATTAAATTGTCAAAGGGGTGCCAGTCAAGCTGTAAGGGGTGCCCGCATACCACAGAGCTGAGTTGCGTGACGATGCTCCGAAATCTGAACTCCGCGTTGGTGACTTGCTGAAGTTTTCGTTCCAAATCGGATTACACGGCTATTTATGTGCAACAACAACACGCCTAAAATAAATAAGTCTTGATAATTATTAATTTACTTTGAATGAAAATCGTGATTAACTGCTTACACTACCATGTGTTCAAAGGATTATTAAGGTTACATAAGGCTTTTCTCGCAGGCTAAATTATAACGAGTAAACAACGATTCTAGAATCACAACTAACGACGACGCCAGAACAATAATAATAAGAACATCTCTCTAATCTAAATACGCGTGTCCATTACACAAGTCAACAATAGGGGTAAAATAAGCAACTGCCTAAACAAGAACTTCAATTTTCATTGTTTCCGATTCCGTCAATCCATAACGTAAAACTAATAATGAGGAGCCATGATAAATCTCTCTAATGGGGGCATCTGTTCTCTCTTTCTCAAAATCCGTAACGGAAGACCTATGTTTGACCTAATTAGGTATCCTGTAGCACAAAAGATTCACTTAACACGAAAGCACAGTTAAGCCCAGTCTCCTTAACTGTAATATCATAATGCAACTCAATAGCCCATGTTGCATCACTAATTCACATATCAATAATATTCATATCACAACTCTTTCATTTAGCTATCTTCGCTAAATGACAATATAGGTATCTCTGTACCCATAAACTACGTTAAACATCGTGCCCAACAATATAATCAACTTCTTCAATTCATCAATTGAGCATGAGTACGCCTAATCACTCACATTCACATATTCTCAAAAAACGCCTCATCACAAAAGTCTTTTTGGGACCATTTAATTCGGGCCAATTTTGACCAAAACCATGGGTTAACCATCAGGCTTTTTTCCAATTTTTGCCTCATTTGAAAAGAAAATATTTTGTCAATTTAATGGGTCTTCTAAGGCTTATAATGCCTAATCATGGTCCCTGAACAGTTCTGGGTGGATTGAAAGTCTATTTTTGACCAAAAGCATCGGCTAACCATCAGGCTTTTTTCCAATTTTTGCCTCCTTTGAAAAGAAAATATTTTGTCAATTTTATGGGTCTTCTAAGGCTTATATAGCCTAATAATGCTCCTAGAGCAGTCCTGTGTGGATCAAAAGTCTATTTGGAACCATCTATTTCAGTCCAATTTTGACCAAAAACTATGGGCTAACCATCAGGCTTTTTTCCAATTTTCGCCTTATTAGAAAACAAAATATTTTGTCAATTTTATGGGTCTTCTAAGGCATATATAGCAAAATAATGCCCCTAGAGCAGTCCTGTGTGGATCAAAAGTCTATTTGGAACCATCTATTTCAGTCCAATTTTGACCAAAAACCATGGGCTAATCATCAGGCTTCTTTCCAATTTTTGCCTGATTTGAAAAGAAAATATTTTGTGAATTTAATGGGTCTTCTAAGGCTTATAAAGCCTAATAATGCTCCTAAAGCAGTCCTGTGTGGATTGAAAGTCAATTTGGAACTATTCATTTCGGGCCAGTTTTGACCAAAAACCATGGGCTAACCACCAGGCTGTTTTCTAATTTTTGCCTCATTTGAAAAGAAAATATTTTGTCAATTTTATGGGTCTTCTAAGGCTTATATAGCCTAATAATGCTCCTAGAGCAGTCCTGTGTGGATCAAAAGTCTATTTGGAACCATCTATTTCAGTTCAATTTTGTCCAAAAACCATTTGCTAATCATCATGTACCATTTACGTAGTAAATGAGCTTTAACGTCAAGGCAAGTGATCTTTGATCTGTTCCCTTGCACACATTCCTAGCATTACTCCATCCCTATCCCCAGTCCCCTCTAGATATAAGCACAATACTCACAACCCTCGCCCTCTCGAAGATTTACACCGATCACAAGACTCAGCGTAAGATCTCGCTGCTCCTCCTTTCTCGTGCACTATCGTTGGAGTACACTAAGAGATATAGAAATTCTCTTTACTTATATCTCGAATTCGCTGAAGTCTCGTCGAAGTAGGAGGGATGCCTCAGGTGACTAGAATTAGTTATAAACTAGTCTTGTTTTTCGAGTTTGACTGCCTACAAATGTCTTGCAAGAAGCAAGATGAACACGCATGAAAGTTTGGTAACATGATATGGGCTTATTTCTGTACGCACGCGATCTGACAGAATGCCCACAGTGGACAGGACAATTCACTGGACTATTGATGCATGATATTGGAGTTCTTATCAGCAAATCGAGTCCTGGCCTCCCGCGTATCTGTCCAAGAATTGGTAGAACCTAGTAACGTCCTTGGTTACGTCCAGGATTTGGAACAAAAACTTCAGCAAGTCACCAACGCGGAGTTCAGATTTCGGAGCATCGTCACGCAACTCAGCTCTGTGGTATGCGGGCACCCCTTACAGCTTGGCTGGCACCCCTTTGTCAATTCCATCGCTGCATGAAACCTGAGAATCGAGATGGCAAACAAACACGAACACTTTATCAACATTTGCTGCAATAACCAAGGAAAAGTTAACGAAAAGCAGTTGCTGTGAAACACAAGAGCTGTATATGTATGAGATGAATGCCTGAACATTTTCCTGTTTGATAATCAATGGTCATAGTAATGAAAGGTCTATTGGGAACTTTCCTCGCTGATAATGGTTTCATGCTCATCAGTTTTATGTAAAGATGAACTGACGCTGTCCCAAACACCAGACTTCCTTCACAACAACAACAACAACAAAAGTTTTTGCTGAGATCTCTCTCCTTGTCTGGCATATTTGGCACAGACAGCTACAGTGTAAGTAAGATTTAAGCCCATCTGGTTTTTCCTTAGTTAATCGAACCAAATCAATTTACTTGAACATCAATCTTATAATTCATGATCTTAAGTATACAGCAGCTACCTCCCATACTACCAGGTAGGAACCAATTGTGAATTTACAATGATGTGGTCGAGAACGATAGCATGAACCATAGGGATTTTGAGCCCTGTACCCCTCAGAATGCATTTGTTTAAAGTTAGACAAAATATCAAACTTTTTTCTTTATTTTATTTCATGTTGAATTGCCTTGGTCCCATCAACCATCAAAACCGCAATAATCATCAGATTGCTCTACGTACTGAAGGATGTCTTCACAAGGCTGTATTCAGAACATTGGCAGCAGTGTAAGTACATGATCATAACCATAATCTTAATAATACCAATAGCTTGCTACACTGCATACAGGTACAGGAGTGTTATACAAAATTTATCAAAATAGCTAAAAATGGATTTAAAACTTAGCATTACTAGCAAACCAAACATACAGGTTTTATTCGCAATTCCATCATGCAAAGGTTTATCTATGTCCACCATAAAAGAATTCATATGAGCTTAGCAAACAACTATCTAAATCACTTCTCTCAAGCAAGCAAGAACCACCCCTTTTTCCCACAGCATCCTCTTTCTAATACTCTTGTTGGTATTTAATGGTATTTGCATTACAATGTTCTTTTCATCCAACACCTCAAATTTAAAAATTTTCTTAGGATTTATTTCATGTCTCAAAGCCTTGGTTTCAACCAACATACCAAAATGAAAGCCCTATATACTCATCAAATGGCCCCAATGCAAAGTAAAGCTCCTTCCCAGCCGTATTCAGAGAATTTAAGCGGCACCCCTGGCGTCACAAGAAAACCTCTTCCACTTTCATGTTATATTCAATATTGTCTATTTCTCTCCAAAGATATCCGCTTACCCAGGCTCTTACGTTTAGTAAAAAAAAAAATTACATTATTATTTGTCCCATGGTTGTACTTTACTCTGATATATTATCTTTCTGTATTCTATTGTATGTCCCTCGCGAGTTACATCGTCAACCAAGTAAATACGAATGGCATCCACCCGGCAGTTGAAACACAGAATGCAGCTTCTGGCCTCTTAAAGAAAGTTGTCTTCTGGCAACATAGAAACTAGCTAGTTCAGTAGCAAAGTCGCACAATAAGGAGTATTATTAAAGTAGCTTGTTAAGAAAGAAAGAAGTGTATGTTTGGGTGCAAACAAAGCAAAAGTATTTGTTCAAATGATTGATCGTATGCAAATATCTCGCCTCTGTTGTATTTAGCAAATATAACTCAAACGAGGCAATATTGAATACCAGAGAACTTAACCAGTACTCGTTCAATGCAATTGAGAAGTTTAAGAGAAATGAGGTTTAGAAGTGAAGGATCGAATGAATATGAAAAATATTGTTTAAAGTATATGGTTTAAGAGAAATGAGGTTTAGAAGTGAGGGATCGAATGAAAACGAAAATTAAAAGTATGGTTTAAAGTATATGGTTTAAGAGAAATGATGTTAAGAAGTGAAGTATCGAATGAAAACGAAAATGAAAAGTATTGTTTAAAGTATATGGTTGAAGAGAAATGATGGTAAAAAGTGAAGTATCGAATGAAAACGAAAATGAAAAGTATTGTTTAAAGTATATGGTTTAAGAGAAATGTTGGTAAGAAGCGAAGTATCGAATGAAAACGAAAATGAAATGTGTAAGAAGTGAAGTATTGAATGAAAACGAAAATGAAATGTGTAAGAAGTGAAGTATCGAATGAAAACGAAAATGAAATGTGTAAGAAGTGAAGTATCGAATGAAAACGAAAATGAAATGTGTAAGAAGTGAAGTATCGAATGAAAACGAAAATGAAATGTGTAAGAAGTGAAGTATTGAATGAAAACGAAAATGAAATGTGTAAGAAGTGAAGTATCGAATGAAAACGAAAATGAAATGTGTAAGAAGTGAAGTATCAAATGAAAACGAAAATGAAATGTGTAAGAAGTGAAGTATCGAATGAAAACGAAAATGAAATGTGTAAGAAGTGAAGTATCGAATGAAAACGAAAATGAAATGTGTAAGAAGTGAAGTATCGAATGAAAACGAAAATGAAATGTGTAAGAAGTGAAGTATCGAATGAAAACGAAAATGAAATGGGTAAGAAGTGAAGTATCGAATGAAAACGAAAATGAAATGTGTAAGAAGTGAAGTATCGAATGAAAACGAAAATGAAATGTATGGTTGAAGAGAAATGATGTTAAGAAGTGAAGTATCGAATGAAAACGAAAATGAAAAGTATGGTTGAAGAGAAATGATGTTAAGAAATGAAGTATCGAATGAAAACGAAAATGAAAAGTATTGTTTAAAGTATATGGTTTAAGAGAAATGAGGTTTAAAAGTGAAGGATCGAATGAAAACGTTATGAAAAGTATGGTTTAAAGTATGTGGTTTAAGAGAAAAGAGGTTTTGAAGTAAAGATCGAATGACATGCAAACATAAAGTATTTGTTTTAATTCCAATAGGTGACTTTTGGCCCAGGTTAAATTTGATTCCATGTCAGCCTCAGCTATGTCCTCCCCCTTTCTATTTCCCCCTTCCATTGGTACCCGTTCCTGTCCAGGTGGGTGGGATGGGGCGCATCAGTTATTTTGGCGTTACTTTGGCGGTTGGTCACCATTTTAATGGTGACAGGTCATCTAAATAAATAGGAATGAATCCCTTTCAACCTAAAGTATTCATAAGTTGTATTTAGTGTTAATTGCTGTTAATGATGGAACACGTGATTGATGTATTTTGTAGAGTTGTGTATATCAAAAGCGAGCTCCTAATTATCTTTCATGTCTCTGCTATAGTTAGTATAGCCCAAACGAGACAATACCTAACAAAGACTGTGTATATTGTTGTTGGTTATCAGAACAATATGATTTGGAAGTATATTTTCATGATGCGACCCCCATTTCACGCCAACCTGTGTGCCTTTCTTTGTGTTGGTCCTGCACTTGCCACTAGATGTTAATGTACCATTTACGTAGTAAATGAGCTTTAACGTCAAGGCAAGTGATCTTTGATCTGTTCCCTTGCGCACATTCCTAGCATTACTCCATCCCTATCCCCAGTCCCCTCTAGATATAAGCACAATACTCACAACCCTCGCCCTCTCGAAGATTTACACCGATCACAAGACTCAGCGTAAGATCTCGCTGCTCCTCCTTTCTCGTGCACTATCGCTGGAGTACACTAAGAGATATAGAAATTCTCTTTCCCTTCCCTCCCACCCTTTATCTCTAGATACGTTTGGGTCGTATCCTTTGGTTGGTCACCATTTTAATGGTGACAGGTCATCTAAATAAATAGGAATGAATCCCTTTCAACCTAAAGTATTCATAAGTTGTATTTAGTGTTAATTGCTGTTAATGATGGAATACGTGATTGATGTATTTTGTAGAGTTGTGTATATCAAAAGCGAGCTCCTAATTATCTTTCATGTCTCTGCTATAGTTAGTATAGCCCAAACGAGACAATACCTAACAAAGACTGTGTATATTGTTGTTGGTTATCAGAACAATATGATTTGGAAGTATATTTTCATGATGCGACCCCCATTTCACGCCAACCTGTGTGTCTTTCTTTGTGTTGGTCCTGCACTTCCCACCAGATGTTAAGGCTTTTTTCCAATTTTTGCCTCATTTGAAAAGAAAATATTTTGTCTATTTAACGGGTCTTCTAAGGCTTATAAAGCCTAATAATGCTCCCTGAACAGTCCTGTGTGGATTGAAAGTCTAATTGGGACCATTTATTTCGGGCCAATTTTCACCAAAAACCATGAACTAACCATCAGGCTTACTTCCAAATTTTGCCTCATTTGAAAAGAAAATATTTTGTCAATTTAATGGGTCTTCTAAGGCTGATATAGCCTAATATTGCTCCCTGAACAGTCCTGTGTGGATTGAAAGTCAATTTTAGGACCATTTAATTTGGGCCAATTTTGACCAAAAACCATGGGCTAACCATCAGGCTTTTTTCCAATTTTTGCCTCATTTTAAAAGAAAATATTTTTTCAATTTAATTGGTCTTCTAAGGCTTATATAGCCTAATAATGCTCCTAGAACAGTCCTGTGTGAATTGAAAGTCTATTTGGGACCATTTATCTTGGGCCAATTTTGACCAAAACCCATGGGATAACAATCAGGCTTTTTTCCAATTTTCGCCTCATTTTAAAAGAAAATATTTTGTCAATTTAATGGGTCTTCTAAGGGTTATGCAGCCTAATAATGCTCCTAGACTGTCCTGAGTGGATTGAAAGTCTATTTGGGACCATTTATTTTGGGCCAATTTTGACCAAAACCCATGGGCTAACCATCAGGCTTTTTTCCAATTTTCGCCTCATTTTAAAAGGAAATATTTTGTCAATTTAATGGGTCTTCTAAGGCTTATATAGCCTAATATTGCTCCCTGAACAGTCCTGTGTGGATTGAAAGTCAATTTTGGGACCATTTAATTTGGGCCAATTTTGACCAAAAACCATGGGCTAACCATCAGGCTTTTTTCCAATTTTTGCCTCATTTGAAAAGAAAATATTTTGTCAATTTAATGGGTCTTCTAAGGCTTATATAGCCTAATAATGCTCCTTGAACAGTCCTGTGTGGATTGAAAGTCAATTTCGGACCATTTAATTTGGGCCAATTTTGACCAAAAACCATGGGCTAACCATCAGGCTTTTTTCCAATTTTTGCCTCATTTGAAAAGAAAATATTTTGTCAATTTAATGGGTCTTCTAAGGCACATATAGCCTAATAATGCCCCTATAGCAGTCCTGTGTGGATCAAAAGTCTATTTGGAACCATCTATTTCAGTCCAATTTTGACCAAAAACCATGGGCTAACCATCAGGCTTTTTTCCAATTTTTGCCTCATTTGAAAAGAAAATATTTTTTCAATTTAATTGGTCTTCTAAGGCTTATATAGCCTAATAATGCTCCTAGAACAGTGCAGATTTGATTGAAAGTCTATTTGGGACCATTTATTTCAGGCAAATTTTGACAAAAAACCATGGCCCAACCATCAGGCTTTTTTCTAATTTTTACCTTATTTCAAAAGAAAATATTTGTCGAATTAATGGGTCTTCTAAGGCTTATATAGCCTAATAATGGTCCCTGATCAGTCCTGTGTGGATTGAAAGTTTATTTGAAACCATTTATTTTGGGCCACTGTTGACCAAAAACCATGGGCTAACTATCAGGCTTTTTTCCAATTTTTGCCTCATTTGAAAAGAAAATAATTTGTCAATTTAATGGGTCTTCTAATACTTATGCAGCCTAATAATGCTCCTAGAACAGTCCTAAGTGGACTGAAAGTCTTTTTGGGACCATTTATTTTGGGCCAATTTTGACCAAAAACCATGGGCTAACCATCAGGCTTTTTTCCAATTTTTGCCTCATTTGAAAAGAAAATATTTTGTCAATTTAATGGGTCTTCTAAGGCTTATATAGCCTAATATTGCTCCCTGAACAGTCCTGTGTGGATTGAAAGTCAATTTGGGACCATTTAATTTGGGCCAATTTTGACTAAAAACCATGGGCTAACCATCAGGCTTTTTTCAAATTTTTGCCTCATATGAAAAGAAAATATTTTGTCAATTTAATGGGTCTTCTAAGGCTTATATAGCCTAATAATGCTCCTTGAAACGTCCTGTGTGGATTGAAAGTCAATTTCGGACCATTTAATTTGGGCAATTTTGACCAAAAACAATGGGCTAACCATCAGGCTTTTTTCCAATTTTTGCCTCATTTGAAACGAAAATATTTTGTCAATTTAATGGGTCTTCTAAGGCACATATAGCCTAATAATGCCCCTATAGCAGTCCTGTGTGGATCAAAAGTCTATTTGGAACCATCTATTTCAGTCCAATTTTGACCAAAAACCATGGGCTAACCATCAGGCTTTTTTCCAATTTTTGCCTCATTTGAAAAGAAAATATTTTGTCAATTTTATGGGTCTTCCAAGACTTATATAGCCTAATAATGCTCTTAGAGCAGTCCTGAGTGGATCAAAATTCTATTTGAAACCATCCTTTTCAGTCCAACTTTGACCAAAAACCATGGGCTAACCATCAGGCTTTTTTCCAATTTTTGCCTCATTTGAAAAGAAAATATTTTGTCAATTTTATGGGTCTTCTAAGGCTTATATAGCCTAATAATGCTACTAGAGCAGTCCTGTGTAAATCAAAAGTCTATTTGCAACCATCTATTTCAGTCCAATTTTGACCAAAAACCATGGGCTAACCATCAGGCTTTTTTCCAATTTTTGCCTCATTTGAAAAGAAAATATTTTTTCAATTTAATTGGTCTTCTAAGGCTTATATAGCCTAATAATGCTACTAGAGCAGTCCTGTGTAAATCAAAAGTCTATTTTAACCATCTATTTCAGTCCAATTTTGACCAAAAACCATGGGCTAACCATCAGGCTTTTTTCCAATTTTTGCCTCATTTGAAAAGAAAATATTTTTTCAATTTAATTGGTCTTCTAAGGCTTATATAGCCTAATAATGCTCCTAGAACAGTGCTGATTGGATTGAAAGTCTATTTGGGACCATTTATTTCGGGCAAATTTTGACCAAAAACCATGGGCTAACCATCAGGCTTTTTTCCAATTTTTGCCTCATTTGAAAGAAAATATTTGTCGAATTTATGGGTCTTCTAAGGCTTATATAGCCTAATAATGGTCCCTGATCAGTCCTGTGTGGATTGAAAGTTTATTTGAAACCATTTATTTCGGGCAAATTTTGACCAAAAACCATGGGCTAACCATTAGGCATTTTTTCAATTTTTGCCTCATTTGAAAAGAAAATATTTTGTTTATTTAATGGGTCTTCTAAGGCTTATATAGCCTAATAATGCTCCCTGAACAGTCCTGTGTGGATTGAAAGTCAATTTGGGACTATTCATTTCGGGCTAATTTTGACCAAAAACCATGGGCTAACCATCAGGCTTTTTTCAAATTTTTGCCTCATTTGAAAAGAAAGTATTTTCTCAATTTTATGGGTCTTCTAAGGCATATATAGCCTAATGATGCCCCTATAGCAGTCCTGTGTGGATCAAAAGTTTATTTGGAACCATCTATTTCAGTCCAATTTTGACCAAAAACCATGGGCTAACCATCAGGCTTTTTTCCAATTTTTGCCTCATTTGAAAAGAAAATATTTTGTGAATTTAATGGGTCTTCTAAGGCTTATAAAGCCTAATAATGCTCCTAAAGCAGTCCTGTGTGGATTGAAAGTCAATTTGGAACTATTCATTTCGGGCCAATTTTGACCAAAAACCATGGGCTAATCACCAGGCTTTTTTCAAATTTTTGCCTCATTTGAAAAGAAAGTATTTTGTCAATTTTATGGGTCTTCTAAGGCATATATAGCCTAATCATGCCCCTATAGCAGTCCTGTGTGGATCAAAAGTCTATTTGGAACCATCTATTTCAGTCCAATTTTGACCAAAAACCATGGGCTAACCATCAGGCTTTTTTCCAATTTTAGCCTCATTTGAAAAGTAAATATTTTGTCAATTTAATGAGTTTTCTAAAGCTTATATAGCCTAATAATGCTCCCTGAACAGTCCTGTGTGGATTGAAAGTCAATTTGGGACTATTAATTTCGGGCCAATTTTGACCAAAAACCATGGGCTAACCATCAGGCTTTTTTCCAATTTTTGCCTCATTTGAAAGAAAATATTTTGTCAATTTTATGGGTCTTCTGAGGCTTATATAGCCTATTAATGCTCCCTGAACAGTCCTGTGTGGATTGAAAGTCAATTTGGGACTATTCATTTCGGGCCAATTTTTACCAAAAACCATGGGCTAACCATCAAGCTTTTTTCCAATTTTTGCCTCATTTGAAAAGAAAATTTTCTGTCAGTTTTATTGGTCTTCTAAGGCTTATATAGTCTAATAATGCTCCCTGAACATTCCTGTGTGGAATAAAAGTCAATTTGGGACTATTCATTTCGGGCCAATTTTGACCAAAAACCATGGGCTAACCATCAGGCTTTTTACAATTTTTGCCTCATTTGAAAAGAAAATATTTTGTCAATTTTATGGGTCTTCTAAGGCTTATTTAGCCTAATAATGCTCCTAGAGCAGTCCTGTGAGGATCAAAAGTCTATTTGGAACCATCTATTTCAGTCCAATTTTGACCAAAAACCATGGGCTAACCATCAGGCTTTTTTCCAATTTTTGCCTCATTTGAAAAGAAAATATTTTGTGAATTTAATGGGTCTTCTAAGGCTTATAAAGCCTAATAATGCTCCTAAAGCAGTCCTGTGTGGATTGAAAGTCAATTTGGAACTATTCATTTCGGGCCAATTTTGACCAAAAACCATGGGCTAATCACCAGGCTTTTTTCAAATTTTTGCCTCATTTGAAAAGAAAGTATTTTGTCAATTTTATGGGTCTTCTAAGGCATATATAGCCTAATGATGCCCCTATAGCAGTCCTGTGTGGATCAAAAGTCTATTTGGAACCATCTATTTCAGTCCAATTTTGACCAAAAACCATGGGCTAACCATCGGGCTTTTTTCCAATTTTTGCCTCATTTGAAAAGTAAATATTTTGTCAATTTAATGAGTTTTCTAAAGCTTATATAGCCTAATAATGCTCCCTGAACAGTCCTGTGTGGATTGAAAGTCAATTTGGGACTATTAATTTCGGGCCAATTTTGACCAAAAACCATGGGCTAACCATCAGGCTTTTTTCCAATTTTTGCCTCATTTGAAAGAAAATATTTTGTCAATTTTATGGGTCTTCTGAGGCTTATATAGCCTATTAATGCTCCCTGAACAGTCCTGTGTGGATTGAAAGTCAATTTGGGACTATTCATTTCGAGCCAATTTTTACCAAAAACCATGGGCTAACCATCAAGCTTTTTTCCAATTTTTGCCTCATTTGAAAAGAAAATTTTCTGTCAGTTTTATTGGTCTTCTAAGGCTTCTATAGTCTAATAATGCTCCCTGAACATTCCTGTTTGGAATAAAAGTCAATTTGGGACTATTCATTTCGGGCCAATTTTGACCAAAAACCATGGGCTAACCATCAGGCTTTTTTCAATTTTTGCCTCATTTGAAAAGAAAATATTTTGTCAATTTTATGGGTCTTCTAAGGCTTATATAGCCTAATAATGCTCCTAGAGCAGTCCTGTGAGGATCAAAAGTCTATTTGGAACCATCTATTTCAGTCCAATTTTGACCAAAAACCATGGGCTAACCATCAGGCTTTTTTCCAATTTTTGCCTCATTTGAAAAGAAAATATTTTGTCAATTTTATGGGTCTTCTAAGGCTTATATAGCCTAATAATGCTCCTAGAGCAGTCCTGTGTGGATCAAAAGTCTATTTGGAACCATCTATTTCAATCCAATTTTGACCAAAATTCATTGGCTAACCATCAGGCTTTTTTCCAATTTTTGCCTGATTTGAAAAAAAAATATTTTGTGAATTTAATGGGTCTTCTTAAGCTTATATAGCCTAATAATGCTCCCTAAACAGTCCTGTGTGGATTGAAAGTCAATTTGGGACTATTCATTTCGGGCCAATTTTTACCAAAAACCATGGGCTAACCATCAGGCTTTTTTCAATTTTTGCCTCATTTGAAAAGAAAATATTTTGTCAATTTTATGGGTCTTCTAAGGCTTATATAGCCTAATAATGCTCCTAGAGCAGTCCTGTGTGGATCAAAAGTCTATTTGGAACCATCTATTTCAATCCAATTTTGACCAAAATTCATTGGCTAACCATCAGGCTTTTTTCCAATTTTTGCCTGATTTGAAAAAAAAATATTTTGTGAATTTAATGGGTCTTCTTAAGCTTATATAGCCTAATAATGCTCCCTTAACAGTCCTGTGTGGATTGAAAGTCAATTTGGGCTATTCATTTCGGGCCAATTTTGACCCAAAACCATGGGCTAACCATCAGGCTTACTTCCAATTTTTGCCTCATTTGAAAAGAAAATATTTTGTCAATTTAATGGGTCTTCTAAGGCTTATATAGCCTAATAATTCTCCCTGAACAGTCCTGTGTGGATTGAAAGTCTATTTGGAACCATTTAATTCGGGCCAATTTTGACCGAAAACCATGGGTTAACCATCAGGCTTTTTTCCAATTTTTGCCTCATTTGAAAAGAAAATATTTTGTCAATTTAATGGGTCTTCTAAAGCTTATATAGCCTAATAATGCTCCCTGAACAGTCCTGTGTGGATTGAAAGTCTATTTTTGACCATTTATTTCGGGCCAATTCTGACCAAAAGCATGGGCTAACCATCAGGCTTTTTTCTCATTTTTGCCTCATTTGAAAAGAAAATATTTTGTCAATTTAATGGGTCTTCTAAGGCTTATGTAGCCTAATAATGCTCTTAGAACAGTCCTGAGTGGATTGAAAGCAGTGGCGGAAATTGGGCATTGATTGGAGGGGCAAGCATGGTGAATTTTCTGAGTCATTTTTTTCGCCTTGCAAGTCGGAGGCTGCGTTTCACGCACGCATGTAATGACAAAGTCATTGCCCAGACAGCAGGGTGTCTAGGGGGCACTGTCAGCCCACTTGCGAGTCCAGGGCAGAGCCCTGGCAGCCTGGCAGGAGTCGAGGGGGCGGAGCCCTGGGAAGCTGTTAAGATTGTACCTTTTCTGAGGGCTTGAACTGGCTTAAAATCCTAGTCTCCCCGGAGAAAGAAGAAGATGGTCTTTGCGAATTTGCCATTTGACCCTTTAGGTAGATGTTCTATAGTTGTGTAATTTTTCTTCACGCCTAAAGTATACTTGTCTGCTAGGTTATTCAGTTCCATCATTGCTTCCAGGTCGTGGGTTCGAGTCCTACCCGGGTCATTTTCATTCTCACAAATTATCTCGATTGATTTTCCAAATCCTGCTTTTCCTCAAGTTTACAATGTTGTTACGTATGAAGCCCCCTCTTTTGGTCGTGGAAAATTCGACTCCCGTTATCTCAAAACCTCGTTATGTCGAACAATTTTTCACTTCCTGTGACAGTTTGAGATAGCAAGAGTCGACTGTATATAAATACAAACCATGTAGAAATATTACAAATACAAACCATGAATTGTAAATGAATAAGATACTATATTTGATTTGATATTGACTTACTTAAAAGAGTCAAGTGTTAAAGAAATTTATTCGGCTCTTTCAAAACAAATTGTTAAATCACAATATCAAAATTTTCGAGTTGGATACCCAATTCAGCTTCCAAGGACCAAAATTTCCGACTTTTGACAGAAATTTCCGACTCATTTTGAATTTGGGGGGGGGGGCAATCGCCCCCCCAACCCCCCCATAATTTTCGCCACTGGCCGAGGCTTTATACAGCGCATGCGTGGTGTTATGCAACACATGAACGCCTGATCCAGCATAAAATAGGCAGTGAGAAAATGCAGGTTGACGGACTCGAATTCGCAGCAAATTCTTGATACACAACGTAACTTAACTTCTAAAATGTGAGTTATTGACTACCAACGGATATTGCAAGACCTATTTTACGATATTTTCAAAACTGCAAATTTGAAATTGCCCATTAATTTACAGATACGAGGTTTATAGTCACTTACTAATATATTAGTAATCAGTAAAAGGCCTTGCACCTTAACATCCTGTTAAAAACGGCAATAAACAGTGGTTAGAAAACTTGAAAATAGAAATGGTTATAAATCAATAGTCAGTCAACGGTATTGACGATAGAAGGCCGCATTTTACGGTGGCCCACAACTGCCACGCACAAATAAAAACCATTTGCACAAAGATAATCCAAGTCACACAAATATAAAGTTCCTAAATCACAAACTCTTTCACACAAAAAAAGAGTTCTCTCACACAAAACTAAACTTCTCCTCACACAAATAAAGAATTCTCTGACACAAAATTAAACTTCTCCCCGCACAAATAAAGAATTCTCAGACACAAAATTAAACTTCTCCTCACACAAATAAAGAATTCTCAGACACAAAATTAAACTTCTCCTCACACAAATAAAGAATTCTCAGACACGTGACATCTGAAATCTCTTTATTTGTGTGAGTGTGAGGAGAAGTTTAGTTTCGTGTGAGAGAACTCTTTATTTGTGCGAGGAGAAGTTTAATTTTGTGTGAGAGAATTCTTTATTTGTGCGAGGAGAAGTTTAGTTTTGTGTCAGAGAATCTTTATTTGTGTGAGGAGAAGTTTAGTTTTGTGTGAGAGAACTCTTTATTTGTGTGAAAGAGTTTGTGATTTGGTTGAGCATGCCTTTTATTTGTGCGAGGAATCTTTCTATGTAGGGGATTGATTTTGTGTTTGTGTTGAGGAACTTTATATTTGTGTGACTAGGATTATATTTGTGCGAATGGTTTTTATTTGTGCGTGGCAGCTGTGGGCCACTGTAGCATTTCGTGTGAAAAAGCAATAAAATTGGATCTGGCATGTCACTTTCACAAATAGAAGAGCTCAAAACTGCACCTTAACTCGTACTTACTAAAACGCGGAACCAGCCAAAACGACCCAAAACCAGCCAAAACGAGCCAAAACGACCCAAAACCAGCCAAAACCAGCCAAAACGACCCACAACCAGCCAAAACGACCCAAAACCAGCCAAAATCACAGACATAGGATAAATCGTTGTTCAATAAGAATATAAATACTTGCCTTCTACTATCGATTTGTTCTTTACTTGTTTTCTTTCTGCTTGGTAAATAAATGTGCACAAACAATCGGTTTTAGTTCAACGTCAACACGTAAAAGTTCACCACAGCTCCTCCATTTTTCGAAAATCTAGCGAATTTTAGGCCATGGGTGATGACCTAGCCTCGATTTCGGTCTGTTCCCATTTTTCGCACCAGGCGATTCACAACCCTTTGTTCATCTTAGCCAATGAAAAGCAAGAGCTAAAGTGCTTGTAAATTGAGCGGGAAAATATTTTGCTCGTCACAACTTTGAGGTTTCTGAACTGAACCTGGGGGGGGGGTACTTAGGGTACTGGGGACGTGCCGCCCAGATGGGTATACTTTTTCGCGATACTAGTATAAATATGGGTATACGTTTTTGCGAATTTGATATAAAAATGGGTCTCAAATTTTCAAAAACTGGTATAAATATAGGTTTGGGTATTCATTTTTGAGATTTGGTGGAAATTTGGCTATTTCGGAAATTTGGTATAAAGATGGGTTTACATTCATCGGCGTAGGGGAAGTTAAAATTGGGGGGCTGCCCGACAAAAAGCCCATTGTTTACTAACGTTTTTGCCCAACTAAGAGCAAATTTTGCCCGAACGGGCCTCATTTTCGAAAAATTTTTCAAAGTTGGGGGGGGCTGACGCCCCCCCTGCCCCCTGTCTCCTACGCCTATGTTTACATTTTGCTTCTTGGGCGGCACGTCCCTATCCAAAACTGGGTCAAGTACCTCCCCCAGGACCTGAGCACATTATTTTGAGCATATTTTTGGGATCTAGACATTCAAAAAATTTCGACAACGTCGCCCATTTTGTCCTTGTTTTGACATTCAGCTTCATGGAGTTGGGAGGTCTGTTACTCTCGAGTCCCGAATAGACGTGGAGTCGGGAGGGAATAAGCATGGTGGTTGGAATTTTAGTACATTATGAATTGGCGTGGTGCCTGGAATTGGCGCGGTGGTTGGAAAATCAGGTGAATATTAATAAGCGTGGTGGCTGGAATTGTCATGATGGCCAGAAAATACGAAACAATTACACACTCTGGAGCAGATAACCCACTGCCACAATAAGTACAGTCCACTGGTATCTTGTTCAGCATGGCATCAGTAGGAAATGCAGTATACGAAGAAAAAAGAATGCGTGGTCCAAAGAGGGCAATTTTTGTTATTTTGCAATAGTGTTTGAGTGTTGGAAGAGCGCTTGGGCGAGTGGGATTAAATCAGGCATGGGGCTTGAATAGGCGTGGTGGTGAGACATGCCAACCAGATTTTAATAAACGTGGAGGCTGGAAAAACAACGTGGTGGATGGAAAAAAATCAAAAAATTATTTACCGTGCATGCACGTCTATTCGGGACTCAAGAGTACGTACTATTGGGATGGTTGATGGTTGAAGGACACTTGCACTTGGATCTCTTTCCGTACCCTTTACAATCATGTTTAAAATGGGTTTTTGGCCAAGGGCTTTACGCTGGTGAACGTTTATTGTGCTTATCTCAACCAGTTTTTGAGATAGCAAAAAATTAACCCAAATTTCAGCCTCGTGTCGTAAGAAAATGTTAACATTGAGATTCATCCAGACAAACAAGTAAACGCACTTGAGAATGGTAAAAAACTCATCTTGTAAACACCAACAGAACAAATACACTGATAATAATACAAGCAAATATGGTAAAAGTCTAAAAGCTCATGTTCAATTGTAAAAACGGCAAGCAGTGGCAGATCCAGAAAAATATTGAGCTGGGTTAAAGTTTTCCTCCGACTGGGAAAGGGTAGCCTGTGTTCCAGACCCGTATCACTTACTTCACGTTTAGGGGTCTGGAACACAGGCTAGGAAAGGGTTGAAAAGGTATGCCCAGACATTTTAATTACATTTCTCAATTATAATTTTGGCCCCGTTTTTGGAAGTGGGCGTATTTAAACACTCAAACCTTCCCCTGGCTCCGCCACTGACAGTAAGCATCCAACATAGAAACAATTTTAAATGAAACATAACATACACATACTTGTCTCCACAAGAAAGCGCTTACATACCCTAGGTTCCAGAGCCTCAAGCAAGGGAGGGGGAACGAAAAGAGAGTGAGGTCGAAATGAGAGTGAGGAAAATAGAGGTTCCCTGTTTCCTTGTTTTGATAACCACTCGCGCTGTGCGCTCGGTGCGCCTTCAGCGCGTTAACAAAGCCACCATTTCTTTTCAGGCTCTGGAACCCATGGTACCAGTACCACTACTACTACTAGGAAAAAGTTATCTTACTGTCAGTTATTATGAAGAATACCTTGAGCATTTTGTCTTTACTTCAGTTTTTACTTGTTTCCTGTCACACATTACATACTCAAAAGGTACGTGAGTAATGTCTAAGCACCGGGAAGGCTTCAAAAGCTTTGTTTTGGATGTTCACAACTCACGAGGGCACATGTAACGAGCATGAAAACTGTAATAAAATCTAGAGAAACTCCTAAGAAACTCTATTGAAAATCTAATAAGCTTAAAAAACTAAAAGACAATAGGCCATGGCATATACTGAGCCATATTTGGGTAAATACTGGAACTACTGATAATTGAAAGGCTAGAATTTGAGCAGAAGTGCCTTGAGCAACTTTTGTATGCTTAGACTCCCTTCAAGGTATATCCCATAGAGCTACATTTCTAATGTCCTGAATTTTGGACAATTTTGTCCTGGAATTTCTTATGGAACATGTTCACGAATCTGACACAAAATGCAGGCCAGTTATACTTCTCAGTTTCTTATAGTGGCTCTATGGAAAAATATTGAGGCCAAATTCTAAGTTTCTTACAAAAGTGCAAGTACGGATGCAGATGAGCTGTTATCACAACAATCTCTGGCGATTAACACCAGAGGAAGTTGCCATGCAATTCCAGAACAAAACGTAAGCACTTGATATTGTAAGCCAAAACTCCTTCGATCTAGGCACGTATGACCCTTTGATGAAAATGGATGTGCAAAGACACTAGGCCTAGAGAGAAGCCGAACCATATTTGGGTATTACTCATCTATGTCAACAGGAAAGGTTTATTTTAAACTGCAATTTTGTAACAAAACAAGAGATACTGTTAGTGATCAATATAATGGTAACTGTTTTTGCAAATACACATGTCTACACCAGAGTAAGACCCTTTGTCCGGAGACTTTCAAGGGCACGTGCAGGCAGCAGTTCCTGTGTCTTCTTCGGTACGTTCACTTTGACGAACTCGAATTTTTGGTCATACGACTTCAGACATTTTGTCAGATAATGCAAGTATATGTTTCCCGTATACCTCTTTTGCTTTCCATCCTTATCCGTTATCTCACGCACACCAGTTGTTTTGATGAGAACAACATCGGATGACTGAAACGCAATACGGCATTGTTGACATCTTGACACGCTTTTGGGGCATGATTTCGTGTCCTCCCTGTGTACAAGTTGGTATTCTCCAATTTGCTGTCTTTCTGGATCAAGGAAGGCAGGCAATTCCTGGCGCTGGTTGCTAATCTACAATAAAGTAGTTATACGCTTTACTTTAGGATTTGAGTATTCCTCGCATAAGAGGTAGACAAGACAAAAAGGGCACTTATTTCAATGCTCGCCGTTTTTAAGCCGTTTGTGTGAGAAAGAGGAAATATGATTATGTAGCAAAAGTTTTGGTTTGAACTGTGCAACAGGAAGAACTTGCCTGTTAACAAAGGTGGTGAAAGCGTACGATTTCTTTTGCAACTTCCTTCTGGCGTTTTAATGGATTCAAGTTTGAAATTCCATAGCTCTAAATTATTCTTTTTTTCTATCAAATTCTCTATCAGTGTTTGCCTTGTCAGTCAGCTCGACTAATTCATAAAACATGCATCTACTGTTACATTCATAAAAATGAATTATGATAAGTCTATAAGATATCATAAAGAGAAAATATAGCGAGAGCTCACATAGCCTCGCAGCTTAACTCATTTAATATTTTTTGCTCTGCTAAATACGAACGCTTTCTGCCTATACTAGTTTCCATAAAAAGGACTAGAAAGTCTGTTTAGGAATTTCTTAGGCAAATATTATTGGTAGAATTTATGATAAACAAGTGTGAGGGACCACAATAGACCTTTTAGCTATTCTAAAAAGGAATCTAAATCAAATAATATTTTATGCATTTTGTGAATTTTCTAAGGTGCACAGTAGCGATAGAAGCTTTAACACCGCTCAGTCGAGCCTCCTGTAAAAAAATATATAAAAATATCGATCGATCCAGACTCTTTTGGAGAATTGCTAAAAGGTATAATATTGTAACAATGTTGCAGGTTCCGGCTCATGTAAAATACAGTATGCTTGGGGTTTTTTCAAGGCAAAATATTCTAAATAAAAAATGTTGCGCTGAATCCTGACGGTGAAGTTAAGAACATGCATTGAAAGCTAAAATGTTTGGATGAAGAAAGAATTCATCACAGTATTAGAGACGTTTCCTTTTTTCCAAAACTTTGCTTTAGAATGTGATAGGAAAATGTCATACCTGCCATGTGTCTTCTGATTTGTCCGACTTTCTTTTCTTCTCTAGTTTCAAGGGAGTTACAACTTGACCTTGCGGAACATTATCATCATCATCAGCTTCATCGATAACCGGGACTCTCTCATGAAACAGCTCTGGCTCCGGAAGTCGGGCTCGTCTCTTCTGAGATCCTGTTGCAGAAGCTTTTAACCCAGCACTTTTAGGCTTCCGGTACTGATTGTATGACCTTGGCACGAAGTCATAAAATGCATTGAGGTGCTGCTCTTGTCGATTGATTGACCATATGTTCCACTGGACAGGATCAACATTAAACTGGTCATAATCTGGTGCCAGTCTGTATTTGCCAAGACCACGTATTGCTCGGGTGCATTCAGCAAAAAAGTGCTCCTCTGCCCACTCCTTCAGACTTTGACTAACTGCTGCAACTTCTTTTGGGACTTCATTGTCTGACAACTTTTTCTTTTGCAGCTTGTGTTTTAACTCCAATCCATTGCTAGTGAATCGACCATTGATCCCAAGCTCTCGCCTTGCTGATTGTATCAGGCACTCTTTGAAGACTGAGCTCCTTCTTTTCTGAAACCAAGTGCTGAAGCCTGGCGCACTTTCTTCCCAAATTGTTTTCAAGCTATCCAATTTCACCTCAAAGTCTTCTTCATCCTCTGCATCAGCTAAGCCATTCTCCAACAGCACCTCGTTTTGCGTGCCATAGATGTCTGACATTATTCGTGAGATCACCCGTTGATTGCATCCCAATGCTCGCAACTTCTCGACATCCCTGTTCTCAAGGTGCTGCGTACACCAAAGACTTCTAGCACTCCTGAAAATATCCTTGAAACCTGAAAAAATAGAACACACACATATTACGATCTCAGAAAACGATAAGTTGTTATGTTATTAAAACAGCTATAAATCATAAATCATTTCTGTTAACCAAAACACGCAAAAGTTTACAAATGAAATATATTGGAAATTAACAGCAAATGATATTTTGTTCAGTTAGCCGCTAGCTAGAGAGGATGCAGTAATCATGTTCTGGCCTTCTGGTGGTCCTGTACAACCTCATCGGAAGATTGGGTGGATCCATCGCGAAGGCGAACAATGATTGCTCAGTTAAGCCAGATCTCCATTAGGTGCACAAATGTTGCAGCGGGTGACATTTCATGCGACAACTTTCTGCAGTTGAAAGAAAAATATGATCTCAACTTAAATTTTGCCTTGCTTGTTTTTAACATTTCTCCAGTTTGGTAGGCCCCCAAAAAGAACAAACTAAAGACGTACACGTCATCTGCTAAATATTCAACCATCTTGTTTCTCCGTGTGGTGTTGTTATCGTTGATTTCATCAAAAAGTTAACGATCGAAATAGGCCACATTCCAGCAGAAAATGTCGAGCCGCGAGAAGGAGGATCTAGTTCTACTTTTCGATCCTTGACATTTTCTGCCGCTACAATTTAGATTCGACAATCAGATCACAGCCATTTATTCCGCCTCGAAATTT
This sequence comes from Pelagia noctiluca, assembly GCA_963924455.1. Classification (NCBI taxonomy): domain Eukaryota; kingdom Metazoa; phylum Cnidaria; class Scyphozoa; order Semaeostomeae; family Pelagiidae; genus Pelagia; species Pelagia noctiluca. The sequence goes on from OZ004327.1 coordinate 1,810,505, forward strand.
TCTGCATAGTAGAGATCTGGCTTTAGCAATGGCTTGTTTATGGAAAATGTAAAGAACAAAGTAGCACTTCGCCGCATATTGTGTGACAGTCAATTAGTATATAATAAAAAGTTAGTTCCGGAGCTAACAGAAGGTTTCTTGAATGTTGGACAATTTTGCTACTAAAAACTTCTCATGGACTTCAATTGCTGATTATTTAAATGTGGAGCCTCGTTCTCAGAGAGTTATTATGTCATACTCTGATAACAAAGCCGAGTGGACACCCTGATACGCTTTGCGTAAATCTGTCAAAAAGTGGACAGATTAGTAGTCATTATGGATTTACACTTGACAAGGTAACGCTGATTATGCGACCTCGAATCCAAACACAATGCAACATTGTAATGGTTGTTGCTTAGTGACAAGACTCATTGTTGTTATCAAAAAAAAATTAGGAGATTTCCCAGAAATAATTTATGTTTGCAATTCTTTCAGAACGAACAACCAATCAAATCTCAGAGTGGCTTCTTGTAAGAGGAATCGATCTACTTTAGTTAGTCCAATACCTGGTAAAGTTGATCTCAGAAAATGAGAGCTGCAAACTACAAATGCTTCTCACTCTTTCTCAAATCCACGTTGCAAGCATCATGGTTTTTTGATAGGAAGCCAATGAAACATAATTGGTTTGATATAAAGAATGCATATAATTGTAAAGAAAGATAAAAAAATAGCTATACCTTGAGCTAAAGCCTTGTCCAAGTCGTGACCAATCTTTTTAATTTCTGCTAACTCAGGAGCATGTATAACAATTTCCCCTGCAAATCTCCGATAACTTTCTCTGTTTTTCTTGAAATGCCAGAAGGATGGACCAGGAAATTCAGGATTCTTTCCACGGCTGTCCAGTAACGCCAGGTTTGAATACGTTGTGTCTGTTAGCCAAAGCCCATCACAAATTTCAAAAGTTGTGTCTATGGTAAGAATAGAATCTCCTAAGACGCAAAATCGGTGCATGTCTTGCAGCATTTTAGGGGTGAAATTTGTTGTTGAGTATTCACGAGGCCCAAAACTAACTGATTTGATGAGACTTCCCTCTGTTTTTAACGATCTCAAGATGCTTTCTGCCTCAGAAAATTCTGTCTTAGTTGTTGCCGATGCTGAGTTTGTAAATTTTCTGTTTGCAATTACTTTGGGGCACTTTACTGTCTCACTAACTGTGGTTGGTGCTTTGTTAGCTAAATCTGTATAAATCTTGTCAGTTGACAGTCCTTTATCCAGCATGCCATCGATTTCTTTTAAAACGTCGGGATCCTGGCGGTAGTAAGGACAAGTTTCTGGCTTTGTAGCATTTCCGTGCCGTGGCATTTTGAAATTGGAGGAATGATCTATTCCGTCAGACCACTTGTATGTAACGAGATAGTAAGGCAATATCTCTTCCTCTGTCTTCTTCCTTGCAGTAGCTATTGTCTGGCTGAATGCAGGATTACTTTTATTTTGTCGATAGCATCGTACGACCTCGTAAACATCTTTCTCAGGAACGAACTGCGCCTTATACCCACGTGCTGCTCTTACGTTGTGGTAGTAGCTACCATTGCTACTTTGATGGACAATCTTACATTCTAGAACATTGACATCATTGTTATAATAATAATGTTTCCTCACAGTTCCCTTGGTTAGATACGCACCATTGTCATCGGACTTTGCAGAAGCTATAGGTATGACTCGTTTGTTTAAAGTAAAGACTAGATTTCTGCGTATTCCAGATGGCTTGTGTTGTAGTTCTAGTTCCTCTGGGTTGTTGAGCAGGATACTGAGTATAGCATCTCCACTTTCACTTTCATTGCATTTATTACTGCTTGTAGATGGGATTCGATCTTTTTTGCTGCAAAAAAGATAGAACCTAGCAATTAGCATTTATAACCTAACTTTCTTGTGTACAAGCGTGTAATCATCCCTTAAGCGAAACTGCTTTAGGGCATTGAAACCCAGGGTGGGGGGGGGGGTGTGTACTCCCATCATGGCCTAACAGCAGGTCCAGTCAGTTTGAGGGTACCAGAACACTTTCGAATCAGCAAAGGGGGGCAATTGCCTCAGTTGCCCCCTTGAATCCACTACTGCCCCCGGGCTAGCTTTGGCTCAAGAAAAATCCAACCAAAATCCGCAAAAATCATTTCGTTCTGAAAAAATCTTGCATGTTTTTTTGCGAATGATTGAAGTTGGCTCTGATATTAATTTTTTACTTGCTTTTTATCTTATTGAGTAATTAGTTGGACACCCTTCTAACAAAAATAGATTAACTCTTTACTTACAAGAAACTTGAACGAGAGCAACAGTCCTTTCTGTCCATTTGAAATGAGCTTCAAATCATAGGACATAAAAAAACTATATGCATAAGATATGCACGATTGACTGCCGGGTAAACAGGGTTTTAAAATTGGTGACTGGCAGCAGGTCAAATTACTTTGTGAAACAAAACAAGACTTGTCAATGGTTTTCATTTTTCTTGGATTTATCTTTGAAATAAAGTGTTTTATTTGGTTACTGTAGTTCTGCCATTAGCTGTAAAAATGCAATAGGCCTATACATTGTAATTAGGCTTTTGATAAATATAACAAATTCAAATTCGAAAAATAATTTGAATTCACTATTCTTTACGCACTTTGTATGGGCTTTCTGATTTGCCACAATCACATTTGAGAGACTTTTTTGTTGCAACGGTTTCCTCAAACTACATACTCCTGTATACTTCAAGGCATTGAAAAAATAATCCCGCCTCTCCAATAAACCCGCCTCTCTAATAATCCCGCCTGTATTTATTAGGTTGAAATGCTAATCCCGCAGCGGGAATAATAGAGTAAATACGGTAAGTTTTGTTCTTGATAATGGTTCGCATTACGTTATTTCCCTTCAAAAGCCTTTTTATTAAATAAGTACTTACAAGAAACTGGAGAGAAATTCAGGCTGACTAGGTTCTTATATATTGGTACATAACTTCTTAAGAAAGTCAGCCTGCAGAAGTTAATATAATGCGGGTTTTTACTGTAACAGAAGATTATAGAAACTTACCAGACTGGAGACTTTGCATGGGTGGTACTTGGGCCTTGATCATCATCATCGACACCAAGCAATTCATCGTCATCATCTGATAGCTATACAAGAGAAACATACACAGCCTAGGCCATGACCAGGTCGTAACCCTGACTGTAACGTTAAAATATAGACCTCAGATGGCAAAAATGTTCCCATTTTTCAATGACCGTTTTGGGGAGGGGGTAGGGGGTTGAAAACAAAACGGCCATTTGCCGTTTTGCGTGACAAGGGTGGGAAAGGACGTCATCCCTAAGCAGAAGAAAGTGGTTGCAGATGAAAAAATATGTCCGCAGACAGACTGGAGGTGCTTACCCTAACCCTAAAAGCCAAGTTTTCCCAAAATATTTGATATCTCAATTGAATTGGTAAAAAAATCCAAAAAGCTATTTTTCTGCACCATTATTTCACCCCACCTCACCCTTAGTATTATCGACTTAAACCAGGCCCGTTGGAAGCGGGGGGGCTGGGGGGGCTTCAGCCCCCCCAATAATTGCCAGAAAAATGGTTTTACGTCACAAAAAATGACGTCACATAGTACTTTTTTAATAGGCAGCCCCCCCAATCCAAGATTCCTTCCAACGGGCCTGCTTAAACTTTCCAATCTGGTATAGGCCTACCAAGTTTAATTAGGTCTATCAACTTAACAATAATAATATAACTCCTGCGCTACACGGAAGTGTCACCACATGCTGATATAGTCTATACATAAATACTGTCAAATAAGACTAAGTAAGTATAGGCCTTATAGGCCTACTATACTTAGGCGCCAGGGCCTTAATAATAGCCTATGACAGAAAAATAAAAGATGTCCTTTGAAATGCTTTATTTAATATTTAATCAAATATCAAAACTCAACACTCACCATTATCGGTTCATCGCCGTTCTCTTCCATCATGATATGTCTGCGAAGCCAGAAGCAGAAGATGAACCAAAACTTAGCACCGCATGCCGCATCTCATGTGCCATGTGCAAGGTGGACGAACTTCGGCCTGGTCGCAGATTCACATTCCATGCGCAGTTTCATGGAGTTTCATAGGGGCACGCCCCCCCCCCCCAAACGAAAAAACTTTGATTGGTTGTGGGTTGTTTCACCGTCTCGGTTCTCTCAGCGTCCTAAGCAACTTTCTTATATTACCTTGATTTTTGTAAATAAAATAGTAGATATCCTATAAAGTATCAGTAATTAATCTGTAATTTTGTTGCTGAATTATATGAATTTGAATTTGAATTTGAATTTGTTTAAAAAAGTCTACCCATCTGGGCGGCACGTCCCCAGTACCCTATAGTAAGTACCCCCCCCCCGGGTTCAGTTCAGAAGCCTCAAAGTTGTGACGAGCAAAATATTTTCCCGCTCAATTTACAAGCACTTTAGCTCTTGCTTTTCATTGGCTAAGATGAACAAAGGGTTGTGAATCGCCTGGTGCGAAAAATGGGAACAGACCGAAATCGAGGCTAGGTCATCACCCATGGCCTAAAATTCGCTAGATTTTCGAAATGGAGGAGCTGTGGTGAACTTTTACGTGTTGACGTTGAACTAAAACCGATTGTTTGTGCACATTTATTTACCAAGCAGAAAGAAAACAAGTAAAGAACAAATTGATAGTAGAAGGCAAGTATTTATATTCTTATTGAACAACGATTTATCCTATGTCTGTGATTTTGGCTGGTTTTGGGTCGTTTTGGCTGGTTGTGGGTCGTTTTGGCTGGTTTTGGGTCGTTTTGGCTGGTTTTGGCTGGTTTTGGGTCGTTTTGGCTCGTTTTGGCTGGTTCCGCGTTTTAGTAAGTACGACCTTAACTGCACCTTTTCAAAATACTGAAAGATTGTGGTTGGATACAGCCCAAGGTTTGTTACACCGCAAACTGAAATAGGCCTCTTTGATATTGTACAGTCCTGCGACAAGAAATCCTTGTACCAGCGTAGAATATGCAGTATGATTATGCAGGTGACAGAACTCGATTAAAACCCTCGATTTTATACTGCTACTTGTTTAGGAATACCTACTGGCTGTGAAGCTTACTCGCAGAATTGAATGATACTTTTATCAAATGGAATTAAATTGAGTTAAATTGAATTGAGTTTAACGGTAAGCTTGGATTTCATGGCAACAGGGAATTAATGAAATAAAAACGATTGTAACGTCGCATCAGAAATCTTTGCAACGTAACAATGTTTGATTATCAATCAATAAATCAACTGACGTCACAATGAAATTTAGATTAAAAACAGGCAAAATCCCGATACATACCAATCAATCTAAATCTGTTTTCGTATATTGAGGATAATTGTCAATTAGTTAAATTGTGGATTACAAAACATTAAAACCTAAATCAAGTCGATCATGGCGGAGGCTCGTGATGATCAAAGCTTTAGAAGAATAACTGTTGATGAGTTATTCAACTCATTTGGAGGTCGCTGCGATGGTCCAAGTTTCAACAACAACAGTTATCATCAGGTAAATCATTCGTGAATCTCGTTAAATATTGGAAATTCTAGATTGATTTCAACTATAGGCTCTTTCTTCTTCCTTTGATTTACGTGTAACGATTCTAGATGGGATTGCTAGCCTCGAATAGTGTAATCTATAGATTTCATCATTATCTCAACATATTCAACTTGGGAGTTCATCTTAATTAGTTTATACAACATGCAGGTGACATAGCTATTCTATTCTAAAATGATATCGTGAATGTCCCACCTCAAGATGGTGGTGACTTTGATGGTGCAGGATGGCAAATGCCCCTACAGGTACAAATAATCTACAGATTTAATTATCATTTTAACATATTCAATTTGGAAGTTCATTTTAATTAGTATATAAAACATAGATCTGATGCATCTATTTTATTTTAGGATGATTTTGTGAATGTCCCACCTCAAGATTGTGGTGACTTCGATGGTGCAGGATGGCAAATGCCCCTACAGGTACAAATAATCTACAGATTTAATTATCATTTTAACATATTCAATTTGGAAGTTCATTTTAATTAGTATATAAAACATAGATCTGATACATCTATTTTATTCTAGGATGATTTCGTGAATGTCCCACCTCAAGATGGTGGTGACTTCAATGGTGCAGGATGGCAAATGCCCCTACAGGTACAAATAATCTACAGATTTAATTATCATTTTAACATATTCAATTTGGAAGTTCATTTTAATTAATATATAAAACATAGATCTGATACATCTATTTTATTTTAGGATGATTTCGTGAATGTCCCACCTCGAGATGGTGGTGACTTCGATGGTGCAGGATGGCAAATGCCCCTACAGGTACAAATAATCTACAGATTCCATGATTATCTTTATATATTCAATTTGGAAATTCATCTTAATTAGTATATAAAACATACATCTGATGTATCTATTTTATTTTAGGATGATTTCGTGAATGTCCCACCTCAAGATGGTGGTGACTTCGATGGTGCCGGATGTCAAATGCCCCTACAGGTACAAATAGTCTATCGATTTCATTTTTATCTCTATATATTCAATTTTGGAGTTCATCTTTATCAGTATATAAAACATAGATCTGATACATCTATTTTATTTTAGGATGATTTTGTGAAAGTCCCACCTCAAGATTGTGGTGACTTTGATGGTGCAGGATGGCAAATGCCCCTACAGGTACAAATAATCTACAGATTTAATTATCATTTTAACATATTCAATTTGGAAGTTCATTTTAATTAGTATATAAAACATAGATTTGATACATCTATTTTATTTTAGGATGATTTCGTGAATGTCCCACCTCAAGATGGTGGTGACTTCGATGGTGCAGGATGGCAAATGCCCCTACAGGTACAAATAATCTATAGATTCCATTATTATCTTTATATATTCAATTTGGAAATTCATCTTAATTAGTATATAAAACATACATCTGATGTATCTATTTTATTTTAGGATGATTTCGTCAATGTCCCACCTCAAGATGGTGGTGACTTCGATGGTGCAGGATGGCAAATGCCCCTACAGGTACAAATAGTCTATCGATTTCATTTTTATCTCTATATATTCAATTTTGGAGTTCATCTTTATCAGTATATAAAAGTTCATCTGACATATCTATTCTATTTTAGGATGATTTCTTGAATGTCCCACCTCAAGATGGTGGTGACTTCGATGGTGCAGGATGGCAAATGCCCCTACAGGTGCAAATAATCTATAGATTCCATTATTATCTTTATATATTCAATTTGGAAGTTCATCTTAATTAGTATATAAAACATACATCTGATGTATCTATTTTATTTCAGAATGATTTCGTGAATGTCCCACCTCAAGATGGTGGTAACTTCGATGGTGCAGGATGGCAAATGCCCCAACAGGTACAAATAATATATAAAGTTCATTATTATCTCGATATATTCTTTGTCTTTGGCCACAAGTTAGAGAAATGTGGCTAAGAGGTAGGCATGTTTTTGCTCCTGTTGGAATCGTATTTGTCCTTGAATCTTTTGAAGTTTTAAATTGGAATCATAATGCATGTGCATCTCTGTGATTTATGTTCCAATGATAACTAAGACTCTGGACCTCTATAATCTCAATCATTGCAAATTCTTATCTTATTTCAGAGAGATAGATTTGGGTTCGCAGTTCCAAATAACCAAGAAATCGAGCAAAGAGAGAGACAAAGACATCTTGCCATCCAGAGAGATCTCTTATCGTAAGTCTAACTAGTTTTTAAATCATAACTTTCCATCTAATTTCTTTGAATATTTATTGACCGTGGCAGACTTTTGCTGCCAGATTCTGAACATATGGAGGTTTTAACCATAATAATTAAGAAAGATGTCGGTATTAAGTTTTATTGCTTTTCATAGTCTATTTACATAGATATTTATCAGCTTATTTCATTCAAGGGACAACGCAAAACGGTAGTAAATAAACGACAACACAAGACAACAGGAAGAAAAGCAATAATAAAACATTTCTAACGAGGGTTTCCAAAAGACTAGCCTTATTTTCAAAGTTGACTTAATCGCTAATCTCTTCTGTACTAGCTAAAACATATGAATTTTAGCATTAAACAAGGACTGCGTTACTAAGACAGTTTCATTTCGTTCCTAGGAGAGTTGAAGTATTGAGAAATCGTTGGGCCGTACTAAAAGAAGCAAGAACGGAAAGACATAAAACGTACAACGAAGAATTTGATGTGAGCCAATTTTCATTTCTAGGTCTCAACTCGAAGAGAGGGTTGAAGACGTTTAAAAACAGTATGGCGAAGAACTAAGAAATCCCTCAAGATAAAAATTGTAAACTTTGTTGTCACGAAGTGATAAATCTCATGAGAAAAAAAAATTAGCTTGAGAAGATTAATTGAAGATAGGGGTATACTTAAAGGCTTCTTCGCTCAGCATAAGTAAATTAGGAGGTTCTATCAAGTTCAACTGTTGCAATAACAGCAGGTTTTTGTCATTTTTTATCACCGATGCCTTTTTACATAAATGCAAAGATAAAAGTATTCTCTCTCAATGAAAACTTGGCAAACATAAGTTCTAAAAACGTTTGAATATAGGCTGACCGAGCAACGTTAGCTGAACTTATTCGACTGTTCGGAAGAGAATTTTAACTAGGAGTGCTATGTCTGGAAGAGGCAAGTAGATCAGGCCTAAAATAACTGAAGCCGGACTGGAAAGTATGAAAACTTTTCAAAGTACTTACGATACTGAAAATTTAGGAAATAAGATAGTAAAATCATTAGGGTAAATTTGCCCCTTTATGTATGGAAAACGCCTACGAGCTTCGACAATGAATTATCAAATAGAACGTTTACTATCAAAATTCTCGATTGATTTTCCGAGTCCTACTTCTCCTCAAAAAATGACATACTTCCCTTACTCCTCTAGGTTCTTCCTTGGCTTAAAACTTGAGCACTATGAATGATATGTTGTGTAATCTTTCAGATAAATGGAATCAAATTTATATTTTTTAGAAAATCTACGGAGAACAAGAAAATTACGAAAAAGAAAATCTAAAGATTGCGAAGAGAATAATAGGTGAGGCACAGAACAAGTTGAAGAAAGAAGAGGAACTGCTGAGTGTAGCAGAAGAAAAACTCGAAAGCAAAAGCCAGGAGGTCCAAAAAGAAAAGGACGAGGATTTGCAAACAAAATGCGCAGCTGCTATGAGCGAACTGTTTCTGAAACAGGTATTGAACCAAGGCAGCAAAAAGTTCGATTTATACCGCCGCAAATGCGTAGATGAAAAGAAGAAACTCTTTGAGCAGCTTGATGCAAGGCAAAATAATAGAAAAGCCGTGAAGAAAGACATTAAAGCTGCGAAGAAAAATACAAAAAGTTTGCAAGACATGCTTGCAGAGAAGAATAGAAAAGTGGCGAAGGAGAACGCCTGCAAAGAGAAAAAACAAAAGGAGTTCCTCACACTAAAGAGAGAGCTCGAAGAATGCCAAGAAAAAAACTCGAAGATGCTTCTTCAAATAAAGGCATCTAAAGAATGCATGGAAGATATTCAGGCGGAGATTGGAGAAATGAAAGAGGAATTGGAACATCTTGAAAAGCTTTCAGCTTTTAAAAGATCTTGGAAAGGAAGAATCCTTTCTTTCTTCTGCATAAAAATCAACGTTTAAAATAGCATTGGATTCTGTAGTGTATAAGTATATTCTGTTATGTAATGGTAGCATATTTATTTATTCACTCTGGCATGTAAGGTTTTGGTTTATTTGATAATGTCTATTCATAATCGATGTTTTCTTTTGAGTATTAATATTTGCACGATAGCGTTGCGCGGTGTTAGCAAACTAGTAGCAACGAAACTGCAAATTTAAAGGGAGTGAAGCAGCACAAGAACACTGAGTATTCCTAATTTTCAATATGAACTTATTAGGCATGATCTAACACGGAGAATCTTAAAGTTGATTTCAAAAGAAAAGAAAATCTAACCTGCATTATTTGAGTCTTCAAAGCATCACGCACTGATTGATACTGCCTAAAAATGAATTTCATAGAAAATATCAAACTACTTTCAACGAGTATTCAATCTGTGTATATCAGAGGAAAGAAGAAAATTAAAGCATATACTAAGTATGCCAGAAGGAAAGAAGATTAAAACAAGATTTATTGTGGCTGGAATCGAGAATCAAGGTTTTACAGAAGGTACCAGAAGATGAAGGAAATTTGACAAAATGAACATGCATTGCATTGGATTGGATCAATACCACGAGTACTTTGGGTGGATAACATCAGTACATTAATGGGGTTACAGTATCGCTGGGAATATCATTCAGTAGTGTTTAAGATGTTCAGTACTGTGTAAGGAAACCACAAGCACTTTGGGCATTAACTCCATAGTGCTTGTGGTTTACCTCCATAGTTTTGAATACCATCCACAGTATTGATGGTATCCCTCTACAGAACTGATGGTATCCCTCCACATAGTACTGAACATACTCCAATGCACTGATGGTACCCCACAGCAGTACTGAACATCTCTAGGTTTGGATGGTATTCCTCCAAAATCTTAATGGTAGAACTTAAAGCATTTCTGAAGAACAGCACATCGATTCAAGCAACATTCTTATCTACACAATTTCAAGCCCATTCAACTTCAAGTTTATTTCTGGCAAGTTGAGTTTCCATGTGAATAGGTGAGAAACGTCAAAGTAAATGTCAGCTGCAGTCAAGACTTACAGAGCCAAAAATCACAAAGAGAAGTGAATCTCACAAAGAAGCTCATATTCTAATGAAATACTCATTTTTAAAAAAGGTTTGAAAAGTAAGTATCAGATAAACTTACATCTCTCTCTATAAACCCAAGATACTCTTTTAATTCGTTTATCTCTCTATTAGCTGTTCGATCAAAAAGTATCTGAAATGCATCAAGAAAAAAGCTAGGTAGTACGCAGAAAAGCATCAATTGAAAACCGTCAGGTGGGCTACTGCACCTGATAACGGATTTCCTATCAGTAGTTTTTGTGAGTATGATATAGCTATAAGGAGTAGAATAGTGGAATTGGGGAAGGAGGAAGCCAAGGAAAAGACAATATCATAATGTATTTTACCCCGTTCCAGTCACTTTTGGACCCTAATTATTATAAAATTTACAATTCTACCCCCCGTCGGAGCGACCTCTTGCTCAACGGACCTTCATCTTACAGAACATCTGTACAGTAGTGTGGAGTAAGTTAAGAAATGTGGGGGATACCATTAGTACATAAGAGGGTGTTCGGTATGGTGGGGGATACCATCAATATATTGCAAGGTGTTTAGTCTTTAAGGGGGATACTATTAAGTACTGTTGAAGGAACCACAACCACTCTGGATATTGTCTCTACAGTGCTGAAGGTGTCCCTCCGAAGTATAAAAAATCCTCCACAATTTTGAATGGTATCCCCCCACATAGAACGGATGGTTTCATCTACAGTATCACAAATTTGTCGTTCACAAAATTGTTAGGTGCGATTTTATCATTTTCACAAAAAAGGTAGTTATGGGAGTTCAAGAATAATTATGTCATTTTTGGGGGTTTGAGATTTCGGGACTGTAATTTTTTGGGTTTGAGATTTCGGCACTGTCCTTTTTTGGTTAAACAAGAAATCTACCCAAATGAGCATCCCTATCTTCTATAGAGTGCCCCCCCTGGAGAGCACTGCAAACAGGTTTCCTATAAAAGCATGACAAAATAGAATATTAAACGGCTCTGAAAGGCAGATACACAGGGTAATAAAAACATGCGTCCTTTAAGCCATTTCAACAAAGACTACTAAGGCTCTGCTTATATGGAGAAAATATTCGGCTACCTGAGGCCATTTCTTGGTGAGGCTATTTTCAGCTTCTGTTCATATGAGAGGGAGATAGTCTCACGTAACTGTGGCTATTTCAACCTCACTTAGGTGAGGCTATTTGAAAATCTCATATAAACGCAAAGTGAGAATTACTCTAGTTTATATAGGATGCCGATATATCAGCTAAAAAAATAACCTCGGCTAGCCGGGGCTATTTCCACCATATAAACACAGCCTAAGAAACACGAGTACTATGAGACAGAGCATGCTTACAGTAAGGTTCTGCTGCTCAGTGGTTCTGAACAATGGAACACCAGTCAAGTTTACAAGTGCCCAATATCAGACCATTCACAACACAAAAATTGAATATCGAATTCAGCAGTGGTTGGCAAGAACAAAGGAATGCTTGGTGAAGCAGAAAAGATCAAGAGATTGGGTTCTCGCTTTTTTAAAAGGAAGACTGAGACCTGGACTGAGAAGTCACCAAAAAGTTTTTCTCCCCGATATCCAAATGTATTTCTTAGCGAACTTACTAACTGTCTTCCAAGGATATCAGTTAATGCATTTAAGCACTCAAAAACTTCTCCCTCAATGTGTGTATCTGTAAATGCGCGAAGTTGAGTTGAAGTTGAGTTGTTTCTTATAAAAAAAACCGTGTCCTCAAAATCAGACAACCAACCCCATTGTTACTCATAAAACGTGTAGGCCTACAAGGTAGTAGTGAAGTCACGGGTGTAAGAATATGATGGGTATAACTGCATTTGTTTATGGTTTGTGCTTTGAATAACCGAAAAACAAATACCATTTTGATAGTGACAACCTGATCGATGTCACAAACAATATCTTTGGTATGCTACTGGTACATACAGGCAGAGTCTTGCTTGGGATTTTCATGTTCTGCTGTGCTTTGAGCATCATAATCCTGTTTACAGGTAAGTAAACTTATTGTTTTGCTTGTAAACAACGTTAACTTATTGTTTTGCTTGTAAACAACGTTAACTTATTGTTTTGCTTGTAAACAATGTAAACAAGCGTAATAAATAACTTTCTTCGTTGTAAGCTCTTCAAGACCTACAACATATCCTTCCATGTTTTCAAGCTTGAACTATACAACTATCATGCTAATTTATTGAAGGGGATAACTTTTTTCAAACGAATGAATGCTAAGTAGATAGATTTTCGACAATTTTCTGAAAACAACCAGATGTGAATAGATTTTCCTCGCCATCCTCAACTTCTGTACTAATCAAGAAATGTAAAACTGTTGATCTCTGAGGTATGTTCCAACTCCGAATAAGTGCATCATACTGAACTCGGAAATTGAATTAAAATAAAAAAAAGCAATCTTCAATATCATTATCATGACAATAAGGAACACTGCTGTCGGGGGATGACAAGTATGGAAACGATAGACCAAGGCAACATGGAAACGCGGTTGCTTTCTATGAATGAGGCAGGACAAAAGAAGCAGAGTTTGGGGATTTTGTTGTTTCTGTAACGTCTATTTTTACTTTTGGCGCGAAAACATTTTTAAATAACTACACAAAGCCTTGTTATGCAGGTTTCCTGTCGTAAATTTAGGCCTATCCTTTTCATGCTCCACTGTATCTTCTCAAAATATCGGCTGGCAAATTATTCAGATATTTTATGTATATCAACTAAAAAATCAAAATCTTCAGCAAAGCAGAGTATTTCGAAGTTTTGGTAATAGTTTTATTGTTGTTACTGGCTCAAAAATGCAAATTGCTGTAATGCACGTCAACTGGACACATGGCTCGATGCTCAGCTAGAGTTTTTTCCATGTGCCCATCAGCGAGAAAATGGCGAAGAAAATCTGAATCATAACAAAACGAAATTGTATGAACGAGAAATGTACACTTCAAATCAACGCTAGAAATATGAACTTTTGATGTAGCTATCTGGTGACCATTTGCATGAACAGAAAGATAATAGAAACACGAGGTTATCACAGCTAACATGTGGCTAAGATCTATTCTTATAAACAACAATTGATACAAGATAAAAAGCCTGCTCGATTTGATTTGAATAAACTATAACGATCAAGGGATCGAATATTCCAGCACGATCAAATCATGGTGCATTGTTCAACATCAAGAACTAGAATCTAGTTTTAGAAATGCTTCTAAGCATTATCGTGTATATGTTTATGATATTTCTTTGAATAACTTTGGATATTCAGATATGAGATTATTCAGACTGAAATCTGACCTGGTAGTTGTCGAATACAGGATCGTTGGAATGATCATGTTGAAGACAGGAAAATTCTTGCTTGCTCTTTTCCTCTTGTGCTGTCTTCTGAGCGTTTTATTCTTGTTTATAGGTAAGTAAAATACGTAAACAATCATAAAGAAATCCTAACAAATGACAACGAATTTACACCAATACAGTTTCATGCTCTCACAAACAATATTCAGTTAGAAACCAACTGAAGATTGTTCCCAATTAAAGATTGTTTTCAATTGAGGATTATTTCCTACTGAAGATTTTTTCCAAATGAGGGATTTCCAACTGAAGATTGATTCCAAATGGAGACTGTTTCCAACTGAAGATTTTTCCCAACTGAAGATTGTTTGCAATTGAAGATTGTTCCAAACTGAAGATTGTTCCAAATTAAATATTGTTTTCAATTCAGGATTGCTTTCAACTGAAGATTGTTTCTGACTGAAGATTGTTTCCAACTAAATATTGTTTGTAATTTAAGATTTTTCCAAGCTGAAGATTGTTTCCAGCTGAAGTTTGTTTCCAACTAAAATATTTTTCCAACTAAAGATTGTTTCCAGCTGAAGATTGTTTCCAGCTGAAGATTGTTTCCAACTGAAGATTGTTTCCATCTGAAGATTGTTTCCATCTGAAGATTGTTCCCAATTAAAGATTGTTTTCCAGCTGAAGATTGCTTCCCAATGGAGATTGTTTCCAACTGGAGATTGTTTTCAAACTAAAGATTGATTCCAAATGAAAATCGTTTCCAACTGAAGATTGTTTCTAACTGAAGATTGTTTCCAAATGAAGATTGTTCCCAATTGAAGATTGTTACTTTGAGCATCAAGCTCACAGTATTGGTGTAAATTGTGGTTCTTGGTTTAATGTTCTCTCCCCTTAAAAGTATCAAGATCTCTAAACCGATGCACTTACCTTGCCAGAGCCCTTACTTTTGTTTTGAAACTATTCCACCATCTTTACAAACCATTATTCATTATTTGCAGCTGTTTGAAAATTTCAGTTTGAGTTTCCCGCCGTACAAAATTCGACGTCAAAAGTTATGGAAATGCTCGGACACGTTGATGAATGAAATTGAGCAACAGCAAACAACGGGGGTCGAGCAAATTTGCGAAATTATAATTTGAAAATTTAAAATGACATTTATTTTAATCATTTACTTTCTTACAATAATTTAGAATTGATTAATAAAATTAAACAATCATATTTGATGCATAAATAGATTTCTAATTACCTACATAAAGATAAAATCTATCGTGCTAGGAAGATACGCATATTTTACCTGTATTCTGAGGCCATCCCCGTTTCAGCTAGTGTTTTTTGAGCGAGTTGTCAAGTGGATTTTTACAGCAATTGCGCAAAACATTAACCTCGTAAGCAGTAAAAATTAAGATAAACTATCATAGATTTGAGAAATATAAGAATGGTACCAAATAGTTTACGTATTTACTGCAGAAAAACAGAACCCCGAACGCTATTTTTGCCACAGCTTTCGCGTTTTTCCACCATTTTCTTGGCACTTGAGCTGTGTAATCCTCGTAATCTATTGTCTTTTCAGTGTTTTGATTGGATGAATTATTAGTAAACAAATGCCCTGATTGGCCAAAACATTTTTCCACCTTGCTGCCTAAAACAATCAGTCATTGTTTCTATTTTGTCAATTTTACATATAGTATGTGCTGGTTTTATCATTTGTTATTAATCATAAACTTCATATTGAACTCTTTCAGATATCAACTACATGGAGGGCTGTGGTAGTCGAAGAATACGCTCTGCTGACAAAAAATTAGTAAGGACACAGGCACCATGCTACAAAAACTACTTCAAAAATATTCTTCTAGTCATTGTCTACCACTTTGACAAGTACGACAGTATCCCTCTATTGGAGTCCTTCTACAAAGACGCATTCCCTAACATTGTTTATTGCGGACCCAAGGAAAGTGAAAATTACAAGATAGACATAGTTCTGAAAAACCGCGGGGGTTTAACAGCATATCATTGTCTGGGGAGAGCAGTGAAGTATTACCCCGGTTATAACGGTTATTTCTACATAAATGACGATATGGTGGTTAACTGGTGGAACCTTGCTGCGTTTAACCGCACTAAGATATGGCAAAGCGCGGTAATTGAGAACGGACACCCACTGCGGGACAGTGAAAACACGGACATAAAATACAAAACTAAATGGGTGTGGTACAATAGCTCATTCGGTATCGAACAATGTAATAAAACGCTAAAGGAAATCAAAGCATTGAAACCAGTTTATTGGGATCCGGGTGAATTGATACCGAATCTAATACATAACGGTGACGGTCGGATATATTGCAGCAAAGGCTGGTCCGATGTATTCTATATACCTGGCCACTACGCACAAGCATTTGCGGACATGAGCGAGATATTCTACAACAATAAAGTGTTTCTTGAGATAGCAGTTACTACAATGTTGCGGTTACTCGATATTGAAGAGAACACAGTTAAACTTACCGGACATTATTTGCCCGATTTTGGTGGTAAGTCGGACGGAATGAAATTCTGGACGCATTATCGGACGGATATAAAATTCATGCATCCGTTCAAATTTCATAAAAAAGAGACGAGGAAAATGAATATTGCTCTGTTTAAAAGATGGGTAATCGAGTATAGCAAAAGGTTTCTGTATTGCTGAGTTATGATTTAGTTTCAAAACAAGTTTTAAACGAAATATTCTTTCTCTTCTTATTCATTTTAGAAATTTTGGATTCCCCATTCAGAAAAGTAGAGTATCCCAAAGTTTTATTTACAAAATAGAGGCGATGAAACCAAAGCTGGCTACTGCAGTAGACATACGCCACCACCGAGTCTTGACCCCAGGTTGTTGTGGCCATAGGCGATCGCGCTAACCACGTTCCTAAAGCAGGACAACAATAAAATAGAGGTGGCTGGAGTAACAAGTAAAATTTTTCAAATCTTTTCAAGATAATTTTTTTCATCAGAACTCTAAGCAATATCATTAAATAGTCTATAATGGAAATTCAAAAATTCAGCGAAATATATTAAAAGAAACCTACGATTTTCATTGATCATTCACGCATTGTTTTCATGGTATCCCATGAATCGGGCTGCAGCAACAATCAAACAGCATATCTGCAAACTATAAGCCAAACTCTCTATCTGGGTAGTTCAGATTCTTGACTTGATGATTGTAACAAAATCAGGTTTCAGCGAAGCACCTCCCACTAAGAACCCGTCGATATCGTGTCTTGATGCCAACTCTTTGCAATTGCTACTATTCACAGAACCTATAAGACATTCATTCCATTATATATTCCCAATCTATCCATGATAAGGCCAATTGAACATTAGCTAACCTGCCCTGTAATATGAATGCGTGAAACTCGTGGTAACAACAAAGATATGCTTCTTTTCTGAGTCTACCTCTGTGTAATTTCCCTTCACAGTCATATTTTGAAGTATTTGCTTATTCATAAAAAAGATAGATATCTAAGGCCTAGTCCATCTGTCCTAAGTTTCCCCTTCTAATATTTCTATTTACACGAAATGATATTTTCCCTCGAAGGCCTATTCTATCCCTGTCCGTCCGACACTGTCTTGTTTCTTCAAACTGCGGTAACAGAATAAATTTCTCTGAATTTTGTACCTAGGCGTGCTACAGAGCTGGCTGAGCTCTGCATTTAGAAAAACAGGCAATTACCATACAACGTCTAGAAAACTTTTAATCAAGGTTCAAAGTATCGATTGTCCGTCCGACATAATTGCTGAATTAAAATATAGCCTCTACATCACATCCTGATCAAATAGGCTGAAAATGGTGGACTAACTCAAGTTTTCCCTGACATCACTTTTGCAAGGGGCTTGGCAAAACCTCACAGTTAGCTAAAGTTCTACTTGGCTCAATAGTAGACTAAAGTGCCTACCTGCAGAACACTGTGAATTGACAGTATTCCCCTTATTCTAACTCGGATGAGAGATTCGGAGTGCCGCAAAACAACTTGGAATTCATGAGTTTAGATTGTTTGGAAAAATATTAAGCTAACACCCACCTCCATAGATGATTCTTGTTGATTTGGCAGCATCTTCTGATACATTGGTTTTCATCCAGTTTCTGAGATCTTTATGTACTTCATCGGCCTAATAAGAATAATGATGAAAGGTAAGCAAGATTAAGGGGGAAAGAATGCTTTCAAATTTTTGGTGATGCGATGGATTGTTGAAAACTTGTATTTTGTATTCAATTGAGATAGTTTGAGAGAACGAAAATGACCCAAGTAGGATTCAAATCCATGACCTCTAGATTGATAAAAACGCAGTGGATTTGGCACTAGGGTACCAACCTAGAGGTCGTAGGTTCGAGTCCGATACTCGGGTTATTTTGATTCTTACAAATTGATTCAATTGATTTTCAAAACCCAGCACCTTCTTAATTTTGAATTCAATACATCTCATATCTTTGAAAGCATATTCTGTAAATTTGAATCTAACAAATGAGCAAACACAATTCTGATATGCCCCTATCAAGTCTTGAACCAGGGATCTTACCTTCGAGAGACCAGCACGCTAATTATTTCTCTAATTCGGGCGTCCTACTTATCTGGTGTAGCCAAAGTAATGATAAATAGATTTGCTTGGCAATCTTCATTTCTGATTGATTCAGCCATCTGTCTTGGCATAACCTATTTTTGTGGTCGGTTGAAATGAGCAAAGCAAATCATTGAAACACATGATAATAAATAAACCATGAAAATATATTCTCACAACTGGGCTGACATATTTTGATTATGATAAAAATTACCTGGTCTGGCGATGCAGTCTTGCCTGTTCCGATGGCCCAAACTGGTTCGTAAGCGATGACAACTTTACTCCAGTCAGTAACATTTGCTAATAGGGAGGAAGAAAAATCAAAGTAAGTTTTTGTTTCATGTGCTAGTCTGCGAAAGGCCAGAGGCCTTACTTCCAGCACGAATAGATCCATGCACTAGATCACTGCATATTACCGAAGTAAATGCGGTCTTTGTATCTCAGAAGCACCATTAATGAGAGAGTGAGTTAATGTTGCACATACTACTTCTGCTACTATGACATCACACGCAGTTAATACGGCACGACGCGTCTTACCGTGCTGCGCCAGTTTTGTCTATCTAGTGTCAATTCAACTAATCCATTTTCTTTTTGAATTCCTTTTGACAGATCTAATTCTATGTCAATGGTGGCTAAATCCTGCCTCACTGGCTGCATCCAGGTCGTCTTTGGTCTACCTTATGGGGTATGAGGTATTCATGTTGTTGCACATACTAGTCTGCAAATGCCCAGAAGCCTTATTTCCAGCAGGAGAAACGGACCCCTAGTTTTACGTTCCTTCTGAAGGACGGTAGGGTCAATTGTTTAGTCAAGACAGGTCACCCATACAGATGTTGACCTCAAACGACCAGGCTTGACTTCAGGTGCACAAGGAAAACCAATTGACCTGATTATAATGCTTAATACTTTACGTGAAGAAACTTTCTACCAGCCTCTGTCTTGTTAACCTCTCTTTCACTTAACAGCTCGACGTCAAGGGTTGTCTCATTCCTGGTGTCGAGGATTGAAGCAGTTTCATTAATGATGAAAATAAATTTGTGAAAAAGAATCTTAGCAAGTATGGCATCATTTCATCCAATCTAATACCTGATATTGCTTTCATCTGAGCAAACACCACTTCTTGCGTCTTGTTCGCCTCTCTATCACTCAACAGTTCACCAATACATGCGATGACATTGAGGCCAGTACTCAAAGCATGCTTTACCTTCTCCCCAATTAACTATGGAAAGATGAATTCGAATCATAAAATTAAAAAAATACATGAAGGCCAGTTGCTAACGAGGTAATATTGTTGCAGAAACATGCATTGATTTCAAATCTGGGTATATAAATCTGTTAGCTTTTTGTTTCGTTCTCTTTCTGACGGATTACTCTGCTGAGTGTCAGACGAAAAGCTTATGTGATGCTTTCGTAGTTCCACCAATTGTTCTGGCTTTAGAAAAATATCGAAATAAGTTTTAATGAAATTCAAAATAACATACATACCTCATCCGATTCTTTAAATACATGCCTTCTCTCAGAGTGACCGAGTATAACCCATTCACAACCCATATCCAGTGCCATTTCAGGACTACAAAGATAAATGGATGCAAGTTTACTTTGACTAATACCAGGGGCGAAAAGTATAGCAGATCACGGCTTCAATGGTCTAAGAAATCTTTGAGGGGTCCAGAAAGAAGATCCATGTTCCACTTAAACTCAAACTTTTTCCTTATCTATCTTAAGGTAATAACTGATTACTTATCATAGCCAGGAAAATGGCAAACATAGCGAAGTGGAAACATAGATTTCTGAGGCTTTTTGTCTGACACTCAACAGAGAAACACGTCAGAAAGCTTAAGATCTATATTTTCGCTATGCTTCCGATTTTACTAATCGTTATTATCATCATTATTTTGTTTTGCACCCTGAGCATCAAACCGATTATTATCCTAACATTTTACGCATCCCTCCTTGGATCTATCCTTGATTGAGAATGGGGGCAGTCAAGCTACCGCCATTGCTAAAGTATCCCCATCTACACTCTTTTTTTGAAATAACAATTTTATACCAGCTTCGAATTTTGCTTAAGTTAAGAACAGGCTAAAGCTGGCCATTTTTAGATCAAGATATAATAATAAGAAATAACTATGAGACTAAGAAATAAACGTAAAACATGCAATTTGGTGACAAAACAATAATTACAAAGCAAGCAGATTGGCAGCACACAGATAATGTCAAATGGTCAATAGAGTCAAACTTTGCAACAGTTAACACTACTGGTAGCAAAAAAGGCTTCTCAACCATTGTAAAAGTAAGAACAATTTAAGAACATTTCAACCATGAAAATGGAAGAAAATTTAAGAACAGCCAGCCTCAAATCAAATTTACTGGTTCTTGAATAAAAAAGAGTGTAACCTAAAACACAAACATCATATGATACAGGCCCGATAGAACCAGTCCGGTTGGTGCGGTGTTGGCTGGACCAACTTTTGGACCAAACACTTCTATTGTCAAAAATGATATTGCTTTTTAAATATTAGATCTTTACGGTAGCTTTCGGTTTCGTTTTTCCGTCTATTACTTTTACCAAATGGATCTGTCAAAATTCACCAAATGGTATCTGTCAGAGCCTAAATCTCTAAATTTTCATGGGGTATGCCCCTGACCCCACAAGTTTAGTTTGAACCGGACCAACTCTAGAGAGCTTCCCCAGGCCTGTGATAACAATACGTTACAAACCTTATTTCGCCAGTAAAGGCCCCGCTGGTCACTTTATAGCAATTCTGTACAGCAACACCGACATCTTTCCTCATCTTTTCGCGTACATATTGAACGTAAATTGCAGGAGGAGAGCATACCACATCTGGAATATAATTTGGGAAAAATATGGCCTTTTTAGACAGACGATCACCCTGCTACGCCTGGAAACCCTTCTCTGGTAATCAAAATTTGTGATAATTGGCCTTCTTCTTCTGTTAAATCTTATTGGAGTTTCCTGCATAACTCTAGGGAGACATTATTAGTACCATGGAGTGATACCATCAGAGCTGTGGAGGGATACCATCAGTACTGTGAAGGATATTCAGCACTGTGAAGGGATACAATGAGTGCTGTGGAGAGTATTCAATACTGTGGAGGGATACCATCAGTGCAGTGTAGGGTGTTCAGTACTGTGGAGGGGCACTATCAGTGCTGTGAAGGAAGCTTAGTTCCGTGTAGGGTGTTCAATACAGTGGGTGGATACCAATTAGTTTCAATTTCAAGTTTTCATGACTATATATGACTTATTACACATAAAAGTAACGTCGTTATACAAAACTTCTTCTGTTAAATCTTATTGTAGTTTTCCGCCTTCTTTCAATTTCAATTTTTCATGATTATAGCTTGTTGAACATTAAAAGAAATCTACTCTTAAAGGAAGCAAGAGAACAAAACAATATATCAGAAATCCTTGTTCTAGGTGCCTTTAAAACTAGTTCAATACACTCTTTTTTTCAATAAAAGAACAACTTTATAAGAACATGAGCCACAAATTTTGGCAAAACATAAGAACAAGCTAAGAACAAATCAAGGCTGGCCAATCTTAGCTCAAAATAAGGATTGTGATAAACAGCAATAAGAGTAAGCAATAAACACTACCTTCACAAAAATCTGGAAATGGAAGGGAGGGTAAGATGGCCGACAAGCTCTCAATCAAAAATCATGAGAGAGATATAACAATGAATAATGACACCACTAATTCTCAAATCAGATCAAAATTTCACCCAATCATAGTAAGATTATTAATTTATTCAAAAATCACACTTATTGTTTGAAAAATTTCCCAGTTGATTCAGAATGTTCATGTTTTGTCTGGTGACTATGATAGATAAAAACAGCTTGTAAAATCCTCAAAAATACTGCTAAGGTTTGTTGACAAACCTTTTTTTTATCATTATCCAATCTTCAATCATTGTTGCAACGATTGTTTATTTGGTTTATCGAGAGTTTATTCACAATTATTGTTTTGTCTAAAGGTCTAATCAGGCTAGGCTAAGCAAAAAGTTTACAAAGGAACAGCCAGAAATATTTATTGTAAAGCAGAGTTTTAGGGCGAAATTCTTAACGTTGATCCCGTTTTGGGCATCTAGCAAAGATTCACATCTATTTAGATAAAAGGAATGTATTTTGGAGAAATTTTTTAATGAAAAGGAGTTTTTCTAGTCAAAATGCCCGTAACGTGTTCCATAAAATTTTTGCCCTGTTCCAAATTTTTGCAAGAATTTACCCCTAAAGCCTTGATAATAACGAAGAAGTTTTTTTGTTGTATGCCGCTTTGCGAAATCAAAACAGAATCAGACATCTGGCAATTTTTAATTATTCTATTGGTTATTGAATGACTTAAAAATACTATTTTGCCATTTTCACTCAAGATATCCCATATTCATTACAATATTTTGCTAGCTACTCTATCCTCCCATGATATTTCCTTGAATCTTTACGACCCTGTGAATTTTGTTAAACAACTCTTGTCTCGTTATTTCAATTTAAATAAAAGTTGCAGTTTCGTTTCCTAGTGAATTTTGAAATAATTTGATATGAATATCATTACGCTCAAGTGGATATAGAGGTGAAGAAGAGAAGGACAAGATAAAATTTGTTTTTGATAGAAAAGAATTTTCAGCTAGGCCTAAAATTCAATAGGTTCCCAAAATTTTGCAAGGGTAGTGTACATAAAACAAGTAAATTGGTGACACACTGGGATGCCAACCAAGTCAAACTTTGTGACAATTATGGGCCCAACAGAATCGGTCCGGTCGGTGCGGCTTTGGCCAGACCAATTTTTGGGCTAGATCACTCTTTTTAATTGAGAAAACAATACTGCTCCATAAGACATTAGATTTCTATGGTAAATTTTAGATCATTTCAATGTGAATTTAGTTATGGAAATGCACCAAATAGGATCTCAGACAATCTTAATTTCAAAATTTCCCTTGGGTATGCTCCAGTCCCACTGGCTTATCTCGAACCGGACTAACTATGGACCGCTTCCGCCGGGGCTGAATTAGCACAACGAATAGCAAAACAAGCTTCCAAATCAAGAACAATTTAGGAACATTTTAAGCTGAGAATAGAGCAGCCAGCTTTAAATGAAATTTACTGGTTTTAGAAGAGCTTATTGGTCTCTAAAAGAAAAGAGTGTGACTGGTCCAGTTGTTCAGCCACCTTCTTCCATCAACCATAACCAAGTGCAAGTGTGAGTTTTTCTGGCTCCCACCCTAACTCCTCCTCCACAGCCACCTGTGATAAGCTACCAGCGACTTGTGTCTATGGAACAGATGGAAGGGAGAGCAAGGCAATCCACAGAAGGGTGTGGGGAAGATGTGGTGGTTGGGCCGAGCATAGGCTACATATTTTAGGCCTATCTGGTTACTAAAGTAAAGCTAGGCCTAGGCAGTTTAGTACTTTAAGTCGCATTTCTTACCAACTTGGCTGGTTGAGTATTCTTCATTATTCATGAACTTCAGTATATCATCAATCTTGCTTTTGCTTCCATTCATCTTCCAGTTGCCTCCAACAAAAAACTTTCGTTGATTTTCCATTTTGAGCTATGTTTTCGCTTCGGCTATTCAGTGCAGTGCTGTTTGGTTGAGGACGTGTGCAGCTCTGCACGTAGGGGAAACAAAATTCTTGCAAGCAATGCAATTCAATAGAATAATAAAGGGCAATCAAATAACTTCTAACTCAATTGGTGACCCATGGAATAATGGGACAGTTGGGACAACAAGTTTCTATCTATCTTACCAATCCATACCTTTGCTTTTGAAAATTTCTACTTCTTTGGAAAATTCTTTAGGTTTAAAGAAGTAATTCAAGTCTCAGAGAGTTTGGGTGTGGGGGACGTTGAAGGAATCGATTCATTAATTTATTAGTAATGACGATAGGCAGCAATTTTTACGACAAGCCTTTTTAACAAAAAATGTTTTCTTGGTTCTTTTTATCAGTGGTTAAGTTGTATTAATTGTTTCGAAATTTGAATTTTGACCCTCTCGACCTTTCTGACATATCCTTGGGCTCTCGATCTGCTGTTATCATTGCTTGATGTTAAGATTATTTCTAAAATTCTTATATTGGGCTAAAAATTGCCAGCCTCGGTTTGTTCTTTGCTTGTTCATATATTTGGCAAATTTGAGGCTCCTTCGCGTATAAAATCGTTTCTATAACAAACAGTGTCGCAAAACATTGAAAATACTAAAGCATTTTGTGTGAAACTCAAATCATCACAGTCGCACTTGAAAGAGGAAATTATGATTTTCATACCAAGAGGCATTTGAATTCGGCCTGTCAGGAAAGGGATAACCCTTATCCTCAGAAAAGGAAGAATGTATCATTAGATGATTGTTTGAATCTTGGTTACTAGTTAGGCCTTGCCCCCTGGAAGCTTCTGGCGTTTTGTCTTTTCTGAGGTCTCAAAATGGCTTAGGATCCTTTCGTTTCTCTTCCTGCATATGTTAATAGCCTCCAGAAACGCCACTGTATAAGTAGCTGATATAAGTGACTTGTGAACAAAACCTATTGACCACACCTTTGCAAAGGAATAAGGTCAAAATATACTTTTGAAACTAATCAGTACGAAAAGTGATAATATTATGGGGTTTAAAATCCATGACTGGAGGGGCAAAGTTGAAAAATGAGGGGGGTATTGGCCTCCCCAGTATTAGTGTTAAAAAAGGCTCTATACCCTTAACCAACATGGACACAAGTTTGCAAAGAAGATAATCTCGAGTTTTTATTCGTTTATAATATCATTTAATTTCTAATTACAATAAGCATCAAAAAACCCGACACCTTATAAACGTCTTTAGATTAACACTCACAGAGTGCATTCAGCCTAAAGGCTGTTAAATACGTAATAAGATAGAGTAACAATAATGGACATAGTTTGTCAGTTATGAGGATATCAAAACACAACTTATGATATATGTATATGTTGCTATCTCGCTTTATTCGCCGCAAGCATCGAAAAGGATCCGGCAAAAAGAATACTATTGTGGATTTACTTCGTCTAGATTATACGTCTTGACCAGGGAGAACTGATGCTTTTTAAGAAACATCCAAAAATAGGCCAACCAATTGAGTTAGCATTTTGCATGGCAAATGTCAATTGCAATAATTGAGTTTAGAATTTGTGGTGTTTGTCATGTTATTTGCATATAGTTCAGTTTAGTGAAACAGTGAGCAGACAAATCATTTCTGCTATCATTTTATCAGTTCTGCCTCCAGTAAGAAATTTTGTTCGTGCAATATTTGTTACATTGTTCCTGCTGCCTTAGTGTGTTCTAGTTCAACCACGAACATAAAGCAAAATATCAAATGATCATTTTTGGTAAAGTATCCCTTTTCGAAATATTGGTTAATCAAAGAGTTTTATCTCTCCGATAAAATTTTTCCCATTTTACATTCATTAAAATCACCAAACAGCATATCCTGTCAAATGTTGCATAAAACAGACATGAAATAATTAGCCGTGCAAAAATCTAGCTTCACGAAAGTACGTTGAAAAAGCTTGATTCTACCCGATAGCTTTCTCATCTCCTTTCATCCAATGTAACTCAAGATATATTTATCACAACTTTGACATCGATTTGCAACTATAAAAAAGCTTTAGTTGAATGTCAAATATAAATTTTTGATTCTCACGAGAAAATTTGGAACAAAAAGCAATAACGTTAATTGTACACAGTCTGGACAATAGGAGCAACAATGCCAACAAATCAGTAGGCCTTCAAACAGGATAAGATTAAATCTCTTTGCTATTTACCAACTCCAACGAGGTTAATCTACGTTAGTCTGATAATGTTCTAGAATCATCTTCTACCAACGTTTGAATTTTATTCTTCATCGTCTTCGAAATGCTCTGGTTTCTTTTTTTGCTTTTTCTCTTTCTTCTTTGAGGACTCCTTCTTTTTACTCTTTGGAGATGGTCCCATCAAAATGTCACCTTGAAATAGTCCAGCTAAAAATGAAAGAAATACAAATCAGATCTGTGAACTAAACTTAAAGTATATTCTATATGTGTGATAATATGAGAGCCCAATATCCTAAGTTTGAAATAGCTAGAGATTAGTGCCAAAAAACCATGCTTGAAATAAATTAGTTCTTAAAAATATACTCATTGATTGACATTAAAAATTCAAACGAAAATAAACAATAAAAACAATATCACTAAGGGACAGCATTAAAAAGGTCCAAGGGACCTTATTTTCATAATGGTCTCTTCTGATCCGAGTAGGTTTATTTTCGCTGCAGTTATGGTCCAGTGGATGTTTATGGAGATGGTGATTATTTTGACAGTTTCACGGTTTTTTCTTTGCCATATTTCGATACGCACACTGTTAATGCTAGACACAAAGAGGTTTTACTTCACAGCAGGCCTCAAGGGTTGATCACATGTTCCAAACTACAGTAAAAACAACTAACATCATGTCACCTCGGATTTGTGTTTAGCATTGCCATTCGATTCTCATAAGAATGCTTGATTTGGCTTGCAGAATATAATGAGACAGAGCCGAAGAAGAGATATATGAAAATATTATAATTGTCATATTTGTTTGACCATGAATAGGTCCTGATAGAGCCGAATCTTGTCGATCGTATATTAGATAATTTATATAAAGTGCGTCAAAGGAGTGAAGCGTGATATTTATATGATGCGTATCTTTTACTATGAATTTAAAAGATCCTTTATGGCTTCGTCGAGACTTATCAGTAACAAGAGAAGACAAACAAAAACAAATCATGATTTAAGACGTTTCGATACAAAATCTTCTTCGGTAACTTTAGATGAGGAAGGTTACGGAAAAGAAAGTTAGGGAAAGTTAATGAAGAAGACTTATAATCGAAACATCTTAAAGCATGGTTTTTCTTGACTTATCATTTGATATTTATGAACTTAGGTAAATTGGATCTCGTAGTGGTATAAGTAAAAGGATATATTCACTACTCCAGATATAAGAAGTTACTCTTTAACTAAAAAAATCAACTTACGATTTTGTTCAGCTCTTTGTTCTGCTGCTCGCTCTGCTGCGTTTCTTGGGGCTTGGACAACTTTTGCTATAAAATAAAGTGAAGTTAATTGAAATGAAATCCATTAAAATGAAATCTTTGATATAAATGTGATCATAAATTGTGTTCTCAACGCATGAAATGTTGTTAGTACTGATACTAATATCTCTGCATGTTAACTATAAAGTATATGCAATCTTGTTATTTTTACGATATATGAATATGATGGTGAATATTACTAAGTCTTTAAAAATGATCGAAATAGTTTGGACAAGGAAGCAAAAGAAGTGTTTTTAGTCTATTTGCTTAATCATGACTATCTTTGCTAAAAGAATGGCCAAAAATACAGTAGGTACTTTAAATCTAGAACAACTTAAATAAAAGATAGGACAATAGGTTGCTGAAATGATCCTGGCATGAAATATGAAGAAATGTAAATCTCACATACTTCTTCGCTGAGCTTTTGCTTCGTCTTTGTCTGCTTGTTTATCTCCTTCCTTGCTTTCCTGTTTGCTGTTGTCACTCTCTGCTGCCTGACTCTCAGTTGCTGTCTGGGTGGAGTCTCCTGCCTTCGACTTATCCCGAGACTCGGTTGCCTTGGATGACTCCTGGGCAGCTGCTTGACTAGACTCGTCTGATTTTGATTCTTCTTTGGAACCGGACTGACTTGATGCGGCAACACTGGATTGATCTTGAGAACTTGTTTGACTCGACTCGCCGACTTTGGATTGATCCTTAGATCCTGTTTGACTGGATTCTCCAGCACTGGATTGCTCTTGAGAACCCGTTTGACTGGATTGGCCAGTCTGGGATTCACTCTGCGAACCAGTTTGGCTGGATTCTCCAGCTTGGGATTGCGATCCGGTTTGACTTGCTTGTCCAGTGCTGGATTGGTCTTGGGAACCTGTTTGACTAGAATCTCCAGTTTTGGATTGGTCCTGGTATCCGGATTGACTGGAAGCTCCTGGCTGAGTCTGATCTGTAGATCCGGTTTGACTAGTACTCCCTGCTTTTGATTCATCTTGGGGACCTGTTTGAGATTGGTCCTGAGAACTAGTTTGGTCTCCAGCAGTCTCGGCTTGACTGGAGTCTCCAATTTTGGATCTTTCGTTGGATTTAGTCTTAGTGGATTCTTCCTTCGATTGGGTGTCAGATTTACTTTTGCTAGCATCCTCAGTTTTAGACTCATCTTGGGTCCCTGATTGTTTTGAGTCTGCAACTTTCGATTGATCATTTGCATCTGTCTTTGTGGAGTCTTCTGCCTTTGACCTATCTTGTGATGCGGCTTGATTACTGCTTGCGTCATACGACTGGCTTTGTGATGAAGCCTGATTGCTTGCAGATTCGCTTGATTTGCTTTGGGAGACACTTTGTGTTTGATCTTGATTATCTGATTGATTCGTGGCTGATTTGCTTTCAGAAGAGCTTTGATCCTGCTTGTATTGACTGTCTAATGAGTTTTGATTCGTAGATGATTCGCTTGATTTGGTCTGAGAAGCACTCTGGCTTTTATCCGAGCCAGGTGGATTATACAACGTGCTTTGATTGGTATCCGATGCAGTTTGGCTTGCATCTGATTCGCTTGATTTCGCTTTGGAATCAGTTTGGCTTTCAAACGTGCTGGACTTGCTGTCTGATGCTTTCTGATTATTGGCTGATTCACTGGATTTGGATGAGCTTTGACTTTGATCTGCGCTTGATTGGTTTTCTGATGCACTTTGATTTGCGTCTGATTGGCTTGATTTGGCTTTAGAATCAGTCTGGGTCTGATCATTGCTCGTTTGCTTATCCGCAGCAGTTTGAGTACTGTCTGCCTCGCTGGATCTGCTGTTGGAAGTGGGGTCACTGGCATCGGCGTCTTTCGATTGGTTGGCAGCAGCCATGTTTTTGGTGGTCTGCTTCGACTGGTCTGGTGTAGACATCATGTCTCCTTCCGGTTGGGCAGCTAAAAGGGACAATACATCGTTCAGTAAGGGCCTGTTTATATGGTCAAAAACACCTCACCTGTCAGACCAGAGGCTGACAAGCAAAGTAAATTTCTAGCACTGTTTATATGGGATTTCCATATCGGGTCTGAAAGGCAAGTCTGAGAGGTAAGACCCTAGACGTCCTTAATCGTCAACGCATCATTGAATTCCCATTGCGATAAGGACAAATTTACTTCACCTCACCGGCAGTTTTGCGTTTTTATGGGAAAACTTCACTTCACCTGAGTGAAACTTCACGATACCAGTAGTGTGGAGTGGAGTTTTATTTTCCATATAAACACAAACTGAAATTTCAATGGTATTCTATAGGAGGGTGAAATATTACTTGCTAGCCTAATTTTTCCCATAGAAACAGGTCCTAAGGCTTTGTCCATTTATCTCCGTTTTTGAAGATGAAAAAAGACATATTGATATTAAAACAAGATATAAAAATCTGTGAGGGATTTTATTTCTTTCCCAGACAAGTCTTTTGATTTAAGGAATAAAACTTTTTATTTCAAATAGCACCAGGATGAATAGAAGTAACATTTTTAATGAATAGGCCATCCTATATAAATATATAGCATCATTATCATTATTATTGATCTGTTTCCAAACAGAAACTCTATTAATTGCAAAATTATAGCAAAAGAACACATCAAGAATTGTGCAGCAAAGTCAAAAATACCTATGAATTTTCTAGCTACCACGAAAATCTATTATTGCAGTTTAAGGCAAGATAGTACAGTTAGAATTGTACTTGACTCTTTCAAGGAACAAAATGTATATCAAGCACTTACTTTCTACAACTTTCTAGCGTTCTGTACCGATCAAAGAATGTTCCGACATACTACCTACTCTAAACAGTGTCAGATGAAAAGTTTCAGTAGTTATTGGGGTTAGCTATGTTTCTAATTTTCCTCTCTATCCACAAGGACTGTACCGATCAAAAAATGTTTCAATATCATGTCTAGGTACAGAGAATAATTCTAAATAAACCATATTTTGCAACTTTTTCTCACTCACCCTTTTCTTGAGGTTGCTTTGTAGCTTCAGTGTCGTCTTTCTGCTTTGTATCATCTTTGTCATCAATAGGCTTACCAAAACACATCGCAACAAGAAGAAGAAGAATCGCTGCTGAAACGAACCTCCTCATTTTCATGCAATTTTGAATAACTTATCGTAAGTCTTGCTATTCTGTCTTCAGAATCTTCTGGAATGTCCACTCACAATCAATACAGTGCAGTACTTCTAGCTGACAACACCTCTGCGTTTTAGTCTCCAACGAGCTTCTGTCGATACTCCTCCAATTCCTGGAACAAGCTCGAATGGCAAGCCTCTTTGGATTTTTGACCGGTTGTAACCGTTTCAGCTTATAAAATATGCATTTCCGGTTCGGTTTGTTATTCTAGAAAATGATATAAGGCACGGTCCTGGGTTCAGGTGGCATGAACTTGTTGTTCGTATTTATGGGCTAGCTTCGATATTATCCCAGATCAGAAGCGCTGTTTGTGATTTGCTTATGCTCGTCGTAGCGATACGAGAGAAGAAGAAATCTGCGTTTGCAGCTAAACATGTCTATCCGTTGTCTGTAAACAATTAATTGCTCTGTGGAGCTGCACAATGGGATATTTTGACCTAGACTTTGAGCTGGAGACATATTTTTGAGTGAGCAACATCACAAGGCCAACATTCTGCAGCGTTTAAGCCATTTTCATTTGCAGCATCCCCTTTAAACCCTGCTTTCATAAGCCATAGAATGCATATGTAAAGAATTAAAATAGCCAGAAAGATCGGAAACATTGCGAAACGAACACATGGATTACTTAAGCTTTTCGTCTGACACTCAACATAGTAATACTTCAGAAAGAGAACGAAACAAAAACCCAACAGATGTCAGACAAAAAGCCTAAGTAATCTATGTGTTTGTTTTGCTATGTTTCCGATATTTTTTTGCTATTTTGAAGTTTTGTAGCATTCAAAGACTGCTCTGTAAGTAAAGAGTTCCTAGTTTGTGTTACTTCGTAGTGAAATATCAAAACAACAACCTGAATGCTATATTTGAACTTGACTCATAGTTAAAGCACTCAAAACCGTTCCACTCTACACTACTTCACCATTTATATTTCGAACAAAATTCAAAACTGCCTCTGTAGCTAAACTCGTATATTTATTGACCATAAGCAATTCATTCAGTATCCTACCCTTCAAGGTTGCACAAAATGATACCTTGTAGTATTCCTTCGTTTTGTTTTTGTATAGCTCGAGGGGTGCAAAACTAGCAAAACGAAGAACGAGGATCCCAATATTTTCGGGTATCATTGGTCTTGCGTTTCTCAAGATTCTGGAGGAAAGCCTCTTTTAATTCCTGAAAATTCATGGGAAATGAATATGTTTTTAGAGGATTCTTGAGGATTTGAATTTTTGTTAAGATTCTCAGAGAATTCACAAAAACATTATCTTGCAGCTGAGAAAGAAATATAAACTTAATTCACTTTAATCAACTAGATAAAAAATTTTATAAAAGAAACAAGGAAGGAGACTGGCTCGTTGTTACTTTAAGCTCAATGCCAAAAATTAAAGTCTGTCTGATGATTTTGAAAGCATGAACTTTAAGTAACAGAGAATTGGACTTCTCTCTTGTTTCTTATGAATCTTCACTCTGTATTTCCATACATAGAGCACGGTGATGCAGGTATAGACAACTATAGAGAGATGGAGAAGGTTATATATCCTGGAAAACATTTTGTTGCATACAGTATATCACTTGGCCCAGCTATTGAAAAAGAAACAGCCCACTATCCCTTATATGTTCCCCCCTTTCATCTTTTTGCCCCCCCTCCCTGCAAATTGGAAAACTTTTTGCTGCAGGCTATCAGCTGACCTTTTGATGATTCAATTGTGATTGTCATGGTTATTGGAGCGCGATGGAAAATAGCGTCTGTACACCAGTGCGTCTGCTCTCTAACCGTAAAAACTTAACTACAGTACTGATCCGCCATTTAGAAACTGTCTGATGAGAGACGCAAGCCTGCCAGAGAATAACAACCTATACTCATAGAGGCAGATTTTGGATTTACGATTCCAATCAGAAAAGTTAGACAATCATTGAGTTCATTTCATATGGTTAGCCACCTTTTTCAATGGTATTTCAATATAAAAACACGTTTCCATTCAAATGAGAACGGGGTCTAAGATTTCAGCACTCATAGAGGCAAATTTTGGATTTAAGATTCAAATCAGAAAAGTTAGACAATCATTGAGTACATTTCATATGGTTACCCATCTTTTTCAATGGTATTTCAATATAAAAACACGTTTCCATTCAAATGAGAACGGGGCCTAAGATTTCAGCACTCCTGAGGCGAATTTCGGATTTAAAACTCCAATCAGAAAAGTTAGACAATCATTGAGTACATTTGATATGGTTACCCAGCCTTTTCAATGGTATTTCAATATAAAAACACGTTTCCATTCAAAGGTGAACAGGGCCTAAGATTTCAGCACTCATAGAGGCAAATTTTGGATTTAAGATTCCAATCAGAAAAGTTAGACAATCACTGAGTACATTTGATATGGTTACCCAGCCTTTTCAATGGTATTTCAATATAAAACACGTTTCCATTCAAATGTGAACGGGGCCTAAGATTTCAGCACTCATAGAGGCAAATTTTGGATTTAAGATTCCAATTAGAAAAGTTAGACAATCGTTGAGTACATTTGATATGGTTACCCAACTTTTTCAATGGTATTCTAATATAAAACACGTTTCTATTCAAATGCGAACGGGGCCTAAGATTTCAGCACTCATAAAGGCGAGTTTTGGATTTAAGATTCCAATCAGAAAAGTTAGACAATCATTGAGTACATTTGATATGTTACCCATCTTTTTCAATGGTATTTCAATATAAAAACACGTTTCCATTCAAATGCGAACGGGGCCTAAGATTTCAGCACTCATAAAGGCGAGTTTTGGATTTAAGATTCCAATCAGAAAAGTTAGACAATCATTGAGTACATTTGATATGTTACCCATCTTTTTCAATGGTATTTCAATATAAAAACACGTTTCCATTCAAATGCGAACGGGGCCTAAGATTTCAGCACTCATAAAGGCGAGTTTTGGATTTAAGATTCCAATCAGAAAAGTTATACAATCATTAAGTGATATGGTTACGTAGCTTTTCAATTATATTCAAACACATACCTAGCAGCAGTAAGTTGCATTTCAATAAGATCCTGTTTAGATTAACTGGAAAAATCTAGGTTCTTACACGCAGGTTTTTACTGTATTGATAGAGCTGTTGGTAATTGGCTTACGTCTTTCATGGTCACTGAAAAAAAGCGTCTGTAAAGTAGTTCGTCTATCCGCAGAGTGTTTGAACTTTATTTTCACCTTATGCTTTGTTTTCGTTGCATTTTGCTGCATGAATTCCAAACCGTACTGGCTCTTTCCTTGGTTTTGCAGAAGACAGGTAATAGTTGATAAGCACATACGCTTGCTATCTTCGCAGGGTATGGGTTTGTGTGCTAAGCACAAGGGCCCACTGAATAGGTAAACTAATCGAGCAGTGCGACCCTGGTCCTTCCTCTCGATGTGACCACACCTCGTGATTCCTTTTGCCTTTTTGCCTTGAATTACAGAGAGCTGGCTAATTCTCTCCTCACACTTATGACAGGTCTGAAGGTGGTTTCGAACCCGGGACCTTTCGAACAAGGGTCAAGTGATCTAACCACTCGGCCATCCCCGCCATCAAAAGACAAAAGAGTGCCCTTTTCAATTTCAGAAATTGCCCCTCTTGCTCTAAAAAGAGTACCCCTGCATCATCATCGCCCTCTTCATCATACCCTAAGTTTGAGTTACTTTCAGTATCCCTGATCTACTAGAATCACTGCTACTTGCTAGAGGGTTTTCTGAGATTTAGATAATTGTCAGTCTAAACTACGAAAAAAGATGCACTGACTGACTGACAGTTGGAGTAAGATTCATATAATTAAAAAGCTTTATTAGCATATAGCTGTGTAGCAGCTTGTAAACTTACTATGCAAATACTACAAATCATACGATATATAGTTACTTAAAGTTGGTGTTGAAGAATCAAATAGTGGTCAAACTACAGTTAGCAATGAACAAAAAGGAAAATAATAGAGTATGGCTCACAACACGCAATTACTATATGATCCAGAGACCGAATTTCAACCCTCCTGGTTATCATCACACTTCCTGTTTAGCAACTTGTAAACTTGGGCTTTTGAGGTACGGTTACACCTTGTTAGATGTTCAAGAACCAAATAGGGCTCAAACTGCAATGAACAATGAACAAAAACTAAGATAACAGATTGTAGATCAAGATATACAGAGTGCTCAAGAAGTTATAAAAACAACGAGCAAAATATCAACTTATCATAAAAGCTTTATGATAAGATGTTTATTCACTAGAAAATCTATAGAGTTTGCACATCATTTTGCACGAAGAAACATGTAAGATCACATATAGATTTCTTGTGCGCCTCTAAATTGCATGTAAGATAGTATGTTATCCCCATGTTAGCATATCCCCTGCATTTCTATTGCATATTCACTATCCACTGCATATAAATACATCACTTTGTGCGAGAAGATACCGCCCCCTTACAAGCAAGTCTACCATCCCCACCAAAAGTAGTTGGACACCATTTTTTTAATAACAAATAACTATATTCTTAGCTTTCCGTGCATTTCATTTCAAATCAAAGCCCCTTTCTCCCTCAAACTAATGTTGTTTTCATAAGGAACTTTATCAGACTATACCGATGCTAACTGAATGTTATTGAGCCTATTTTTGTAATCGGAAACAACATTGTTAATACGCCTAATTTCTATCCGCCATTTGAATTTTTCCATGATTTTCAATACGCGGTATCTTTTGAAGGGTAAGTCAAATAACATTAGTATCTAATAGTTATTTGCTCAGTTTTTGATGCTCTTCACAATGATGTGATCAGCGATCGAATATTGGGAGGTTGGATTTCTTGTGACCGTGGTCACATGACGTCATCAATTACGTCACAATGGCTCATTTCCCAGAATGTCCCTAGGCCTTAAAATCACTGCCTTCCCTCAAGGATTCCAAAACTGCCTTCATTTTTGGTTACCCAATTTGCTAGAATGTTATGGTGAATTCCTTGTCTATAAGGAGAGAAGGGAGGGAGCAGGAAGTAAGGAAACTGTCAGAATTATGCAATATCTCAGGATTCTAAAGACCTTGCTTCTCTGCAGATTTCTTTAAAAATATCCCTTCCATTTCTGCAGCTGTTATGCAGAATTAAGTTGAAAAGTCTTGATTATGCTAAATTACCCCTCCTAGCTGTATAAGCTCTATTGCATAAGACTTTAAGCCGTGGCAAAACTACAGGTAGCTGCTAGCAAAGTCCTACATGCGCAGAAGAGACGAGGCCAGAGATTTTTAGGCCCTAATGAGAGAGTCAAAGGAGCTCATTGTACTCTTCTAGGATAATATCCCTTCCATTCCAGCTGTTATGCAGAATTAATTTGAAAAGTCTCGATTATGCTAAATCACCCCTCATAGCTGTATAAGCTCTATTGAATAAGATCTTAAGCCGTGACAAAACTACAGGTAGCTGCTAGCAAAGTCTTGATTATGCTAAATTACCCCTCATTACAGTTCATGTGTTCCAATACTTTTGGCGGGAATCTCTTTGTTGTTTATTCAAGTACAAGGAACATTGAGGTAAGTAAGGTATTTTCCTTGGGTTTCCGGGGGGTTTTGTCTTAATTTAGGATGATATACGTCATCCTTGTAGGCGCATTTACCGCAGCGAGGCCTATCAGTTTGCTAGCGCTGTTTAGAACCCACAATCTTGAAATATGCCGTATCACCATGCGCAGTTCACACTTAGTGGTCGTTATTGCTTAGACGAACATGCTAAGCATTCCTGACATCTCGAGGGCCTCACAAAAACACTCTGTCGCATTAAAATTGTAAGTGTTATTTGCAAACAGCAATGAATTATTTAGTTCTAACGTTGAAATTTGCGAGCGTGGCTTACGAAAAGGGAAGATTTCTTGACTTGTTACTAAAACAACATTCCTATATTTCCCGTTTGGAATTCAGGTGAAGTCACACATACTGTTGTCTTGATCTTGCACGGAAAAGTTGCCAATTCCCAGACCATTCATTGTCAGTTGTCTACAATTGTCAATGATTTCTACTATATGTCTACATTTCTACCATATGTCTATATTTAATACTTATTTTGCTTTGTTGTGTTTTATTACAATACTCAATCTAGATAAGGTTCTGCTTTATTTTGTTTTACTTAATTTCATAAGATCTGACCCCACTATCTGGATGGACTTTTTTTTGAAAGCATGTATAGGTTAGCTGAAAAACATAAGCAAACGTTTGCTTTGTTTTGAGAAAATTACACAATACTTGGCTCTGCTTTGTTTTGTTAGATCTAATTTGATTAGACCCAGCCCTGCGCTATTTGATTTTGTTCTTGACAACATGTAGTTTACCCAACTAACTACCCAAAGATAACTTATGCTTGGGCTTTGCTTGGCTTTTCTTGGTTTTGCTTTACTTTGCTTTGCTTTGCTTCAATTTGCACTGCTTTGCTTTGCTTTGTTTTCCTTTGCTTTCCTTTGCTTTCCTTTGCTTTGCTTTCCTTTGCTTTGCTTTCCTTTGCTTTGCTTTCCTTTGCTTTCCTTTCCTTTGCTTTCCTTTGCTTTGCTTTGCTTTGCTTTGCTTTGCTTTCCTTTGCTTTCTTTTCTTTGTTTTACTTCTCTCTACTTTGCTTTGTTCTGCTTAACTCAAATTTGTTTTGCTTTAATTAACTTTGCTTTGGTTTACTTCACTTTGAGGAAATTACACAATATTTTGCTCCACTTTGCTTTCCTTCGATTTATTTTGCATAAATCTGCTTTGCTTCACATTGCTTTACTTTCTTTTCTTTTGTTATACCTCTCTCTACTTTGTTTTGTTTTGCTTAACTCAACCTTGTTTTGCTTTAATTAACTTTGCTTTGGTTTACTTCACTTTGAGGAAATTACACTACATTTGGTTCTGCTTTGTTTCGTTCGATTTATTTTGATTAGACCAGCCCTATTAATTGATTTTGTTCTTGACAACATGTAGTTTAGCTTGTAAATCACGATAAAAAGACTGCCTTACAACAAATAACGCTGGGAAATCAACCTTTGCAGCTGCTCGGTCGATGATTGGATCAGGAATCTTCAGAGATAAGTGGTTCGTTATAAATACGCTTTAACCACTGCTGAGGACTAAGCCGAACTTCTTACGTTGTTATGAACGGCTCCTTTCCCATTAACAGGTGGAGATAGTATCGCAGTGGGATTTAGAATCAGATGCCTGCTTTCTGCGCTTCTGCAGATTTTGATTCGTTAGTCGCAGCACTCCCACGCACAGTTATCG
Organism: Pelagia noctiluca; assembly: GCA_963924455.1. NCBI lineage: Eukaryota > Metazoa > Cnidaria > Scyphozoa > Semaeostomeae > Pelagiidae > Pelagia > Pelagia noctiluca. The sequence goes on from OZ004327.1 coordinate 1,848,569, forward strand.
TGACAATCATTCCGAGCGTCGACCACAATCGCATTCTGCGACGTGCGGATCAAGAAAACTATCCGATAGCCTTGTCTTCTGCCTGGCAACATAAATCTCTGCTAAGCACACGGTTTTTCTATCTTCTCATCTAATCTCTATAAAAGGAGTTCATCTGCAGCGAGAGGACATTTGCAAGGCTTTCCTCCGTATGCAGAGTGCGTTTCTAACCTGTCATTCGAGTGCACAGTGGGTTTCAAAGTGTCAACTGCATCCAGATCCCGTTTATACATGATTCATACTCACCCTGAGTGCATCCATAAAGGTTTCATCTGGATTAACAGTGTAAGAGTTTCATCTGCATTTAGCGCGGCTTTGCATTGGTTTCAAACGCCTTTGCATTGGTTTCCTCCTAATCAAAAACGCATTTTCCAAGAATCTGTATCTAGAGTTGGTTATACTCGATCGATCTCAAACTTGTTCGAAGCTTCGTAATAAAGAGCAACTTGTAAGTAATATCCAATTTATTTCATCATTTATTGTCATCTACAAATAACTTTTATTATTTTATTCAAGGTGTTGACAGCAGCGATCGTTTCGAATCTCTTTGCTTTTGAATGAAAATCTTAAAAGTCTGTCAACTTGTTTTGTCAACGTCTGTCAACGTCTTAGTTTTTTCAGAATAAGATGGTGCAATCACCTCTAGAGAATTCAGGGGCAAAATCAAGGGTGTAAAGGGAAAACCTGATTTTGCAGGACAATTAGGGTATCAGGAATATTAAGTTAGCTTTTGATTATTAAATTATCCCGGCTAGCAAACATTAGACCACCTCTAAATGTAAATAGTAACAGGATGCATAGCTGACATTGCCGTCATGCAAAGCCTACCTGTGAATTATTCCAATTGATCTGTGTTTATGGAAAACTACCTAATTCTTTTGTTTTTGTTAGAGCATTGACAAAAATTTGAAGAGTTGCTTTAGCTCCCCCCCCCCCCCCCCCACCAAAACTCTGTAGTTTCATCCCTCTAAAATAAAATAGTAGCAGGATGCATAGCCAACCTTTTCAGTCAATGCAAATCCTACCTATGAACTAGACCAATTGATCTGCGTTTTGCTTATGGAATACTACCTGGTTTCATTTTTGGCAGGGCATTTGGAAAATTTGGAGGGGAGCTGTGGCTACACACCCCCTACCCAGGATCTCTAGTTTCACCCCTGAGGGAATTACTTTTATATCTATCAGAAACTTAAAGCTTAAAGTAAGTTTTCTTTTTCTTGCTTACGTTTTCCTTTCACGAAGCATACAGAAACTAAGGAGTCTGCTTTTGCAGGATCGTAGAAGTGCAAGTGCTGAAACCTTGTGGACACCTATTGTAACTAAATATCTTTTGTTATCTATGGTAACTCGAAAGAGCTGATTCAAGTGTTACTCCCTTACTAAAGAGCCAGTTCTATTTAGGTACAAAAGAGCCCCAGGAAGACTTCATAGAATGCTACCAAGTGGACACCTATTGTAACTCTAAATGACGTAGTACTCTGATGACTGTCAAAGCAAAGCTTTAGTATTTATTATGTTTCGCTATGTTAACGATTTTCCTCGCCATCCTCAAGTTCTGTACCAGTCAAGGACTGTTCTGATGTACTATTCTGATGAGCGTTAGACACAAAGCTTAAGTAGTTATTATGTTTCGCTATGTTTCCGATTTTCCTCGCCATCCACAAATTCTGTACTAATCAAAGACTTATCTGACGTACTACTCTGATGAGTGTCAGACGCAAAGCTTCCGTAGTAATCATATTTATCTATGTTTCCAACTTTCCTTGCCATCCTCAAGTTCTGTACTGATCAAAAACTAGTCTGACGTACTACTCTGATTACTGTTAAAGCAAAGCTTGAGTAGTTACTTTGTTTCCCATGTGTCCTATTTTTCATTTCAGCAAAGCTTGGTGCACGCCAATGCACGCAGCTCTACACAAAATATGCAGTTCTAGACATTTTTCGCGCAGTTCTAAATTTGATAGTGCTAAAGGAACTTATAGAGAATAACAAAGAAGTATCTTGATACAGCACCAAACGAGCCATATATGCAGAAATTCTTGCGAAACTAGGAGCGTCAAAATTCAAAATTCATTGCACTGTGAAAGCAATGATGTTGCTACCTCTGCACTCTTTGGCTTCGATGACAATCATGCCTAGAAAATTAGCAAAATAGTGCATTGCCAAATTCCATCTAGCTTAAGATTTCATTAAACTTATTCTTTAAACACGAGAAAGAGTCTTTAAACCTGTTCTGGGCGTAAAATGAAGTTGCTATATATATCTGTGGTGACAGGTTTTCCGGAAATACGCAGGACTTATTAGTTTTTCCTCTAAGAAATCTTTCCAGATAAGAAAAATGTGCAGCTCTTAATTCTCTGTGAAGAAACCTTGCGCCAATGGTACGAACGAGAGCTGAACAGTTGAATTCCTAAGACATTGTCTAGCATGGGAAGTTATATTTCACCAACTTTGGGCTACAACAATGCTCATATGCAAGCAAGCAAGCATAGTTGTTTATCAACGCAAGTCAGGGTTGTGGCAGCTTACAGCTGATATGGACCTGAAACTTGTGCCCCCAGAATTAGTATACGAGAACGAATATCCTGGATATTCATTTACCGACCTCGGAAGGAGGGACAGCTGAGTTGACTGACGGCTTGTTATTCATTATTCCGACTGTTCATGGATTCAAACCTAGGAAGGTTGCCCTTCAAGGACTAGAAATACAGCGCCTTAGCTGGTAGACTACACTACCGTTCACCATGTCCCAAACCGGGTTGTACCCACCGAAGCCGAATGCACTCATCACTGTCCTTGTCCCCTGGAACACTGTCCCCTAAAACTGAGTCACTGAAGAAAGTTTCTTTGAGAAGTGTTGTGAAATCATCACTGCATGACAAAAAGCACTTTTTAGAAAATGCCCAGTTGCAGAGCAAAGGCAGCTCGAATGCCTAATTATATTATTCAAGTTTCTCGTGATGTTGCTAATTTCTGACTAATTTGCAGTGTGGTTCTTTGTTTGATATGCTATGACGAACAAATAGTCGTTATTGCTTGTCCTTAATGTTTGGAAAACTCGCAATTGGCGATGTGGAATATTCTAATATTTCTTTGGCAGCCTGGATTAATAAATCAAACTCATTTCACTCCTACATAATTTCACCTGTTTGGCTTCAATTCACTTCCGAAAGAATTCAAATCTTCACAAGAATGGAAGTTTACCATTCGAGTCAGTGGTGTGATTTGAGCACGCTAAACGACTGTTATTTTAGTAGGGCGGAGTTGATATCATTCAGTTTGTTCTATTCCTTCCTTAACAGTAGAAATTCAGAAATATTTTAGTGCTTCTCCGCTCCAGGACATAGCTGTTTTTCATAACATAATAAACTCCACAAAGTTAGCGTATCTAAATACTCTGTAGATCTCAAGAATTTGGTGTTCTAATTATTAAAGAGACAGTGCATGACACATTTATATCAGAGCTTTGCATACACTTATTTGCAGAACAGAGACAAGAAAGTACTCCTTCATCTCTACAAGCCTATTTTGTGATTGCTCACTCATCAGGGATGTACTTGAAGAAGTCATCTCTTTTCTGCTGATACGTGAAACTCAGGCTCTCTATAGAAAAAACAAGAGACCATAATATCATACATTTATTGTTCCAGTCTTTTTCCTTTCTCTTAACAAACACGCGAATGACAAGTCAGTAGTGTGATTTGAGAATGCTAAAACTATTGTTTCTCTTACAAGGGTTGAGTGGATGTGCAGCAGCCTCAAAAATACTGGCGTTCAGATATGAATACCAGGTTTCTTTGTTTTTTCTTTTGCTTCTTTAACAGTAGAAATTCAGAAATATTTTGGTGTTGTCGTTTGTACGACATAGCCACAATTTAACATAATAAACTGATTTAAACAACGATATTTTTATTATATTGTTATCTCAACAGAATAAATTGAGAAATGTCTAGACACTCTTCCTACTCGCTGTAGTAGGGCCACAAGGCGTATTTCCAGATGGGGCACCTTAGAATGGCATTACATCACTACAAAGGATAGTAAATAAGTGAATGAGTGAGTTTATGTTAAACGCTTTTGATTATGATAGGCCACAAGAGCCCTTATTTCCAGTAGGAGCTCGGTAGCACGCACTACATTAACATCACTACATATATAGTAAATGAGTGAGTGGGTGAGTTTATGTTTAATTTGCTAGCAAATGATAGGTAAAAAGATTTCTTGATTATAGAAAGGGCACGTTAGCATGCAATACATCAATATATATAGTTGTATGAGATCGTAGTATGGTTGATACTCCCATTTGATCAACAAGAGTTCGTATTTGAAAACAACTGCCTTCTAGAAAACCACAAAAATTAAGTTTAACGTTCGTTTCGAGCCCACATTGTCCAGAACTCTTGCAACATGGCAGCTGTTCTCAATTTTTACCCTTACAATTTCCAAATATCTACTCTTAGTGATCTAACACTGGTTAAAACACATAGAAAATAACCTGGTTGAAACTTTTTACATTTACCCTGTTCAAACTTTAGAAATTTACCTGGTTCAAAGATGTTGAAATTCATCTGGTTCAAACTTTTAGAATTTACCTGGACCAAATTTTTAAAATTTACCTGGTTCAAACATGTTAAAATTCAACGGGTTCAAACATCTTGAAATTTACCTGGTTCAAAGATGTTGAAATTTACCTGGTTCAAATATGCTAAAATTAACCTAGTTCAAACATTTTGAAATTTACCTGGTTCAAACTTTTCAAATTTACCTGGATCAAGCATGTTGAAATTCATCTGGTTCAAACTTTTGAAATTTAGCTGGTGCAAACTTTTGAAATTTACCTGGTTCAAATATGCTAAAATTAACCTAGTTCAAACATTTTGAAATTTACCTGGTTCAAACTTTTAAGATTTACCTGGATCAAGCATGTTGAAATTCATCTGGTTCAAACTTTTGAAATTTAGCTGGTGCAAACTTTTGAAATTTACCTGGTTCAAACATGTTGTAATATATCTGGTTCAAACTTTTGAAATCTACCTGGTTCAAACTGTTGAAATTTACCTGGTCCAATCTTTTTAAATTTACTTGGTTCAAACATGTTTAAATTTACCTTATTCAACTTTTCAAATTTACCTTGTTCAACTATTTAAATTTACATGGTTCAAACTTTTTAAATTTACCTTGTTCAAACTTTTTACATTTACCTAAATCAAGCTGTTGAAATTCATCTGGCTCAAACTTCTGAAATATACCTGGTCCAAACTTTCTAAATTTACCTGGTTCAAACATGCTTAAATTTAGCTGATTCACCTTTCCAAATTTACATCGTTAAAACTGTTAGAATTTACCTGCGTCAACTGTTGAAATTTACTTGGTTCAAACTGTTGAAATTTACCTTGTTCAATCGTGTTGAAATTTACCTCAAGATAAGAGAAGCTGGAGACCATCCTAATTGTCTGCTTCTTCCGTCTTTTGTAAACAGTGGCTTCCCTGGAATATGTTTAAGTTGTTTATAACTCAAACCTGAATACATTTGTGCAATCAATATCTGAGGATGAATCATAAATGTTTGGTTGAAACGTTTGAAATGTATGCAATCGCGGTCCACACATGCTAAATAATAATATACTAAACTTCTATACTAATTCAGAATCAAGTTTGTGTCATTTCTATTTGGTTTAACATAGCATCTTTTGATTTAGAATTCCCTCTTAAAAATGATAGAACAATATTAGAAAAACTTCAAGGAGTAATTTGGGTTATAGTTTATTGTCTGTATTCTAGCTCATAACATATGACATATTAACCCGTCTAACTAAGATACAAACAGTGTTATAGAATTGAAAGTTAATTTGTAAATCTATTAAGAACGTACAAAACCAGTTCGTGGTCTGTTTGGCTGAAGGAATGCCTTTCGGTTAAAATCATAAAGTAATTATCTTGCAGGATGTCCTTCGTCTTTATTTGATATTCTCATAATTTGCTTAAAATGAAACGAATTGAAAAGTCTGTTGCACTAATCTGTAAAAAGGTTGGCGGACAAAGTATAGAAGACCACAGATTGCATACGTTCTAACCAGTAATATGCTTGTGTCATTACCAGCTGGTCGAGTATACCATCTGTTGATTTGGAATATCGACAATCAATAATGTAAAAGATTCCTAGAAGTAGGTCTACAAATCCACTTCTTAGGGAGGAGATAGAGTAGGCTCACTTGAAGCACAGACCACTCGTTTGAGAGGGATGGAGTAAGGCTTACTTGAAGTAAGTTATTCAGATTATTGCTTACTGTTGATATTCGAAATCAACAGATGGTTTACTTTATCAGCAGGCAATGACACAAACATGATTCTGAATTTCAGACGAGAAGCACATTACTAGTTAGAACATTTGGACTCGTTGGTAAGTTTTACACAAGGAGTATTACACGAAGCTAACGGATCAAAATGGGTAAATACATCAGTTTGGATTCATGTCTACGTTTGCTATTCACATAAAGAAAGGGAGAGAATGATAGATGTCAAGCCATCCATTTTTCATCTTATTTAAAGTGTGGTTGACACAGTGGGTTATCAAGAAAGGTGTAGTTCGAAAATTCAATGTTTTCAAAATATGGGCCTTGCCACTAAGACCATCAATTCGATATTTTGAAAATAAATCTTAACTTAAGCAGGTAGATTAATTTGGTTTCAGAACTCAACTTTTGAGAGGCAGAGACAGTCATCTATGGTATGTATATGTTTCGTTTTACCCAATTTACAGCTGAAGTCTCTTCTTTTTTCGCTCTTTTGTTAATAGACCAGTCTTTGATTGGTACAGAACCTAGGGATAGCGAAGAAAATTAGGAAGATAGGGAAACTTATAAGTAATAAAGCTTTACTATCAAGAAAGAAAAAACCACTTCAACTAACTGCTGCGTTGAATAAATTCATCCTTGCGGCGAAGAAATCAATGAAAAAGCTAGAAAAGAAGCTCTGCGATGCAAGAAACAGACAAATATATGCTGTGCGGTATTTCTTTTCTAGCTTTTTTGCGTCTATCACTCATTAGAGTAGTACTTCAGAACAGTCTTGGGTCGGTACAGATCTTGAGGATAGCGAAGAAAATCGGGAACAAAGCGAAACATGACGTCTACTAAAGCTTTTGCGTCTGAAACTCATTTGAGTAATACGTCAGAGCAGTCTTTGATCGGTACGAAACTTTGGGATGGCAAAGAGAATCGGAAGCATAGGAAAACCTAATAACTACAAACAACTTTGTGTCTGGCACTCATCAAAGTACGTCAAAACAGTCTGTGATCGGTAAAAAGCTTTGGGATGACGAAGAAAATCAGAAAGATAGCAAATACTGAAGCTTTTCGTCTGAAACTCGTCGGAGTAGTATGTCAGAGAAGAACACAAACGAAATCTATTGAAACTGTGCTAATATAAGATAATATATAAGATATCTTAAAGGAATTAAATTTCAGAGAAGGAGTAACTATTGAGATATATAGATACAAAGGGTTGAACAGGTCGACATTTCACATTTTAGCACCAAACTAATGTAAGCCCAAGATCGCACAAAAATCTATAAAATAAGCCCTAATATGCATGAAGCTTTTTCCAGTGTTTGAATCAGCGAAAAAGAATTTATTTCTACATCCTTACTCCTAAATCACATCTCAAAGTAATACACAGAATACAATTGCAAAAATTCTTACTCTTAAACCGTGTATTGTCAAATTCATTAGGCAAAATCAACTATTAAGCTTGAGAAAAAAATTCCCTAATTTTGATTCAATCATGATTTGTTCCTCAAAATGATTCTATCAATCATTTATACATCATTATTATCATTCATTGTCATTAATTATTAATCAAGAAGACGCTCAGATTCTTGAGTTACGAAGCAGTCTTTCTTGCTAATTAGGTTTAGGGATTATCTTTCCTCAGGTCATCTGAATTTCGCCAACACGTTTCAGATTTTGCAAGCAGCTCATCAGATTGTTATTGGCGTTGCACTCACCTATCAATCCGGGATGGTCACGTCGTTAGTGTCCCGCCCACAACAGAGCACTGAGATCATAATAACAGAATTTCCGTGTTTTTCGTCTAAACCTACTGTAGATGATAAAGTGATATTAGAAGCGACACTCTTGATGGCAGAGACCCAAGGTCATCTGTTCGCCAACATGAATGATGCTTACAATTTTAGTGTTAATTTCATTAAAACAAAATAATAACATGCAAGGAGAACCAGGACATTTTTTAAGGAAATTTGACTACTAGGCCAAAACCATCCTATGGCCCGCATCTTCATGACCGGAGCTCTTGTTACCCTGAGACCCCTAGGCCCTCAAGAACTTGGACTGAAAACTCCAGGAAGACTATGCAAAGGCCTTGCTTTCTGCGCTCAATCCTACTGGAAAATACGATTGATTGAAAAATTTCACTTTTTATTTTTTATCTTAAAAAAATATATTCATGGAAAGGGCCAAATGCCTTAAATTTTGCATTTTTACTTGAGAAAGGGCCCACTGGGCCAATGGCTAAGTAGTTACAGTGTTTTAAAATATCCCGATGACAACACATAAAGTAACGTAAAAAACAAACCAGCGCCGAAAAAAGGATGCTACACAGGGTGAATATTGGAATCATTTCGATATTATTGGAACCGCTTAGTCTTTTTAATGTATGATATTGTAGCTTCCAAAATGATTCTGTTAGATACAATGTTCTTCTTTCAAAAAGGGTTTTCCAAACAAGTTCCCAAAGAATTTCCGTTATAGATAGCAAACTCCTTTACGGCTGATATACATTTATAACGCAAAATGTGCTTTAAAAAGATTAAAACATACATACATACATGCATGCTTTAGTTGCTATATCGGATCAGTAGTTGCAACCATAGGTGAACCTAGAGCTAGACCTGCTGTTAAATTGAATAAAGAACTAAAAACAGCTAAGAAATTGTGTCCTAGCCTAACCTGACCTAGCCTAATCTAAATTCTAGAAATGTTCAAAAGCTAAAATTTTAATGATAGTAAAAAAGATTATATTTAAATCAAAAATGAATTTTCAAAATAGTAAGAAGTAGATAGGTACTTATTAGCATCAAAGGCTGTCCCTTTATTGATTATTTATTCGTTCTCTTCCTTCTTTAGGTTTCTTTTGACTGTCTCTTAATGTGTTACTGTGGTTTTTTATTTTATGAGTTCTTTGTTTGGAGTGTTCCATAATACAGGACCTCTGAACATAAGTGGATTCCTTCCTCGTTCAGATTTCAAGGTACTTTTGATGTTAAAGATATGCCAAAATACAAGAGCTAGAGATTTTCATCAAAGACATGTAAAAATATGTTAACAATATTTAATTGAAATTTGCTTTCCGTAAAACCCAACAACACTTCTCTTTATTTCAGTTTTCAACTTGGTATCTGGCAGTAAAGAAATCACATACAACCATATAAAGAAGCACCCAGCAATACCATGAATAATCAGACCGTAAACAACACATTTCCGAATTCAACAATTGCAACAGTGCAGACCATGATGACAAAAGCTCCCAAACAAATTGGACTAGACGTAGCAGTGTATGTGTTTTACGCGTTCATATTCGTCACAGGAATGGTTGGGAATGTCCTGGTTGTTTTAACAATAACAAGGTCTGACAAAAGCAAGTCGTTGAAGCACTGCTTTCTGCTAAATCTTGCCATAACAGACTTGCTGACATTAATTCTTGTTCTGCCATTATCGATAATGGGGAAACACGTCTCCTGGCCGTTCGGTCTGTTTGTATGCAAGTACATATATCCCTTGACTGACGTGGTTATAGCCGTTTCAGTATTGACACACGTCAGTATCAGCTTGGATAGATACAGGACAATCATCTACCCAATGTCTGCCAAACCCAGCCATTTCCAACGCATTGCCATCCTCATAACAATATGGATTTTATCCTACTTACTCAACGGCTTGCCTCTGAGCCTCGTTTTCAAAGTTGGCCACGGGTTCTGGGTTAAAGAAGCATGCGTTCTAGAATGGCCTAGCATACACGTGCGGCAGGTCTATTATTTGCAAAGGTTCATCGTGATTTTCGTCATTCCAATCCTCGTGAATTTGGTGTCGTACGTGAGGATAAGCAAGGCGCTGAAAGTGAGTCTCTTATTGCTGCAAGGCTCCGCAAGAGGCCAGAAGCGAGACACGCGAATTCGCAGTCAACAGCGCCTGATTCGCATGTTCTGCGCGATATTCGTCGCGTTCATAACCTGCTTCCTGCCGATTCACCTTGTCACCATGCTGATGGTGTATTGCAAACCATTTAATAAATGGAGCGGCAGCGGACACCTGTTCCAAGTCGCCATTGTTTTCGCCTACGCCAACAGCATGTGCAACCCGGTCATTCTGGTAATCATGAGTACTGACTACAGGAAAACGTTCCTCAAGTACATTCCGATACTCAAGTGCCAAAGATACCGATTTCTCTCTTCAGAAAACCAGGCTAGATTTTTCAGGGGGGATGACGGAATGCCAAGTCCGGTAACCACACAAATTAAGCTGCTCCCGACTTCTAAGCAATTGCAATTATCAAATATGCATGGCCGGTGCACTAGCGATATTCACGATACCGAGTTGTAAACAGCTTCAAGCTGACAAATAAGGACATCGCAATTTGAAGTTAAGTAACCAGACAGGACCATTTTGGATCACAAGGAAACTGAATTTGTTGTCTTTATCCAAGCACTGAGAGTTACATCACCAAAAGGGCACAAAATGGACACTAGATACATCCACGAGTTGTAAACAGACTAGCTTCAAGCTGACAAATAAGGATATTGCAATTTGAAGTTAAGTAACAAGGCAGGAGCATTTTGGATCACAAGGAAATTGAATATGTCGCCTTCATTCAAGCACTGAGAGTTACATCACCAAAAGGGCACAAAATGGACACTAGATGTATCCACGAGTTGTAAACAGCTTCAAGCTAACAAATAAGGATATTGCAATTTGAAGTTAAGTAACCAGACATTCTGGATTACAAGAAAATTAAACGTTTTGCCTTCATCCAAGCACTGAGAGTTACATCACCATAATAGCACAAAAGGGACACTAGATATATCCACAAGTTGCAAACAGACTAGCTTCAAGCTGCAAATAAGGATATTGCAATTTGAAGTTAGGTAACCAGACAAGACCATTTTGGATAACAAGAAAACTGAATTTGTTGCCTTCATCCAAGCACTGAGAGCTAAATCATCAAAAGGGCACAGAATGGACACTAGATATATCCATGATTTGTAAACACTCTAGCTTCAATCTGACAAATAAGGATATTGAATTTGAAGTTTAGTAAACAGGCAGAATATTTCGGATTAAAACAATCAAATGTATTTCCTTCATCGAAGTAATAAGACCTACACCACCAAACGGGCACGGAAGACACTAGTTATACCCATGATCATAAGTTTTAAATACACTAGCTTGCAAGTAAAGATATTGATGACTGGCTTCAGAAGGCCAAGTAAGTGCTTTTATCCGAGAAGATGGATTAAAACCCAGTTGAATTTATTACTTTCGTATAACGAATTGCAATTGCATCACCAAAATTTGATAATTGCTGTACCAAAATCCATGATTCTAAGTTGTTAATACACTAGCTTGCAACTCATGATATTGATGTCTGGTTTTAGAGAGTTAACCAGGGGTTTTTAGCGGTACAAAACAACAATTTAAAGATCTGCTTGAGTTAATGCCTGTATGAAGCCATTTTAATCACATCGCCAAAAATGGGAGGCACAAGCTCAAGATGTTGGCATGATATATGTTGATGAAGCAAGGCGGTTTCGCCAAAGCCTGGCAGAAGGATGATTAGCAGTAACCAAGTCGCAGGTAGGCTTGCAGCCCAGCATTTCCTTTGCATGGCCAAGCCGTTAGTGCCATGGAAAGCCCGTCAGTGCTGGCAGAGACGAGTTCTTTCTTCGTAACCTTGATATAAAACAGCCATGGTGCTCAAGCGACATGGGTTAGCTAGTTTGACTAATAGCCCAGTTTTTTGAGAAACAAATGACATGTAAATACACAAGCTTTTGATCAGAGATCTACCATTGACAAAGGGCATGCCTTACACATTGAGTTTCATATTTTCACGGTGTTATTTGTATATTATGATTAATATTCCTTCATTCAAGCTGAGTTTGTACTATTGATGCTTCGCCACATGCTGAAATTGAATTCTATTGTTTAGAATAAACATATTGATATATGACTGTTGAGAGCCACGCAAGAGTCGGCAAGATCATGAGAATGAAACTGAAAATGATTAGAGCAAAATGCAACTACATAGGATCGACTAGGAATCTTATATCCGATTGGTATCAAGTGGAAGAAAGGACCGAACATTTTTAAATTGTAAAAAATGAAGGGAAATAACTGTGATACGAGTAAACATGGAGGAAATCAAAGAAGGATTTAGTATGAACAAACTCCGACAAGCAGCGCTCTTCGTAACGTAGACAGAAGAAGAATTAAAGGATAACTGAAAAAATAACATCGCGTCGTATTAAGATCATGCATCTTATCCTAAAATGACTGTGCAAATTTTAGCATCTTCACTGAAGAAGACTTTGAGAAGAAATCGCAAGTATCTGCAAGGCAAGGGGAAGCGAATCTTTTAACGAAGATGGTGGTATACTTGGGCAAATACACTTTTTGAAGCTGGAGTAAGCATCAAAGCAATTAGAAAAATACAACCGGATTCCATGGTACTCACTTGTAAACAGAACAACTTAAAAATCAAGAATTCCTATTTCTGAGCTTGAGGAGAGCCAGGAGAGGATGCGTGGTTAGTCTAGTAAGAACGATAATCAAACTATTGACGAAATAATTGCAACTGCAATCATCAAATATGCAAGGAAAAAGAGTCACGTTTGTAAATATATTGACATGGAGATAGATATGCACTTTATTTGTTCAAAGGATAGGGCAAAAACTTGTAGAGAAAATTACGACTTGTTTGGACGTGTCAACTCCCAGGTCAAGCTTTTGTCTACATCAAACAACTGCAATCATCAAATATGCAAAGAAAGTATGATACAGAATTGTAAATATATTGATGGTTTTGTATTTGTCACTTTCTTTCCGTAAGGCCAGTCTGCAGAGCATGGCAGAACTCGACAAGATCTTGCAAGCGCAGAGCGAGAGTTTAGGCGTGCTAATCGGAGTTTTCATCTAGGTTTTCGTCAAGAAATGTCTGAAAACTCGTGAAACTCCACAAAAAACGTTTATTTTATGCATATCTATACGTGCAAGGCTTAGACTTTGGCCTGTTCTTGCAGGACCTGGCAAATTGACTTGCACGTGCAGTTGCCATGCTCTGCAGACTAACAATAAGGCCGTTTGGGGAGAAGATGAAAAATAATAATTAGGTATTGCAACAGTTACATTTGATTAGTGATTTCTACTTCTATCATGTCAATACACTGACCAGATGACCAATATCTTTTTCTGTCATTGGGGCCAACCCAATGCCTCCTTTAGGAGCTAGTTCAGCTATGACCTAAGATTCAACCACACTGCGTTCCGTTTTATTTCCTTACTTAAGTAGAGAGCTTACTCTCATTGTTCTTTGTTGTCTCCTCGACTCGCAATCACTAAAACTGGATCTTTTTCATTAATTTCAAAAAATCTCTTTTCTCGGTTGATGATTGATATTTATTAATGCGTAAAAGGGCTTCTGTCAACTGACAAAATCCGAATCAAAATGAGCTAGAAGCATCAACGAATGCCAACCTTTCAAATAATGTGTACTTTTTTCAACCCTAACCCTTATCCTGAACATTAAACCTAATTCTTACCCAAAGTTAAGCCCTTATCCTAACCCCGATCATGACCCTAAACAAAAACCCTTAGCTAAACCCTAAATCAAATCCTAGGCCCTAAACAAAACCCTAAGCCAATGTCTAACCCCAATTCCAGCCCTAACCCTTACCAAAACCTTAGGCCTAACTGTAACCCAAAGCCAAATCCTAAGCCAAACACTAAACCAACCAAATGACAAACCCTAGCCCTAACCCCTTTACCCCCAATAACTGATCCTTAAGCTAACTCTTATACCCAAAAAAATTAAGTCTTATAAACTTATTTGAGTTTCACCTAGTTCCAGAGTAGTAGAATTACAAAAGGTCCCTTCCAGCACTAGTATCTATCAATAACCCCAACAGCCCCAGCCCCCAACAATGGGGAAATTTGTATTTGCCATGCGCGGAAAAACCACAGGGTATCAAAGCAAAATTATAAACAAGACTTGAAGGAAATGATCGCCATTATGGTTTGTAGCCGCCATTATGGTTTCCATGAGAATGCAACATGGCAACGTATCGCCATTAGTGACGAGGGGGGAACGGGTTTCATGTCTATTTGTTTACCTTTGAATTCTCTTCCTAATTATGTAAATTAAACATTTATTAATAAAGAGTCGAGAATCATAATGATGAAAATAAACGTATCGTTGTGCATATTTCTCGTTTTTACGCTGTTGCCGTTCTTTAAATGCGGGAGGGTTTTTCACAATAAAGACGGCTGCTCTTCTTGCGGAAGAAAGACCCAAAACCGAAGAGACTTTGCAACAATAGAAAATGTGGAAGAGTCAACATTGGGACAATGCTTTGGAAAAAGTGATATCAAAATACTTTGCGAAACCTGCACGAGAGCCTTAAATCATTGGAAGCGAAGTAGCAAAATATCTACGGTATGTAATTACATAGGAAAAGCTAGCTAAAAAGCTAAACAAACTACATAAACTGTTTATTCTTAAAACTAGCTGCATTTGAAGAAAATTCTTATTTCTATCCACATAGTATACAATGCTATTGAATCCTATTGAATAGCTTTCTAAGAAATAATTCTTAAGGATTGGCAGTGTGTGCCAGTCCTATACTATAGTAGAGAATTTTATCATGTCAATGATTGAGTTTGTAACAATTTATTTCAATTACTCTTCTCAACAATTTTTACATTGGTGGAACAATCATTTTTACTAAATCTGAGTGACATAGTTTTTCAATTCCATTTTCATATTCAGACTAAAAGTTCTTCGAGCAGAAAAGGCCGTGGAAAAAAGAAAGGGAAACATATAAGTCGTTCCATACAATCGTTCACGTTAATGGAAAACAGCCCAGTTCAGTCCCGTGACTACAAATTAGACGAAAACAAGGAAAACAAGGATCCTTCGCAAGCAAGACGCAAACTTTTTTCTGAAGAGAGGGCAGCTAGCACCGAAATGTATACCTGGCCCAAACAGATGACAAGGTTCGACCTAGTTTTTATCAATAATCATATTATATGAAATATAAAAGTTATTCCAATGATCTCGCTTTTAATTCATAACTCCTTTATATTTCTAATCTTCCATGTAATTCTATGTTTTTCAGGTTTGGCCTTATAAACAAAAGCCCCGCGGGAATGGTATTAATGAATTCTGAAACCCTTAATAGAATGTTGAATGCAGCAGAAAAAAACTCGAAACGTACGTAAAAAATTCTACCTAGTCTAGATAGTTCTGTCCTTTTCATTATTTAGCAGTTGCCAAAAAGCAATGCCATCAATTGGGGTGTTTGATGCCCCAAAGATATCCTCATGTGCTCAGATGCACATATTTGTTTCAACAATCTACCATTGGTCTAGTACTTGTTTCAACCTCGCCATCTGAAATTTGGATTTTAAACCTTAAAAAATATTTATAACTTACCGAAATCTACATCCCATCACTCATTTATCATCTTGAATCTTTGAGGAATTTTGAAGAACGAATGTACTGTAGGCGCGCCATCACGGGAAAAGCAACTTCAATTCTAAATTGTGGCTCAAAAATCAACTTGAATTTACTGATCCATATATACCCAATCGATCTCCTGGTCTACTTAGGCAGCCGTGACATGATCTGCATTTTGAATTTGTTTGCAATTTATTAAAAAAAGGGCGAGCCCTTGCAGATCAGTCCCGATCAGTTCTCTCCATGCCGTCCTGTTTTGAAATGAAATTGTTAACGGAAACGCTGCACCTCACTATACTCACGGCTAGATAGGAGAAAATTTCTCTCACGACTAGATCTTCTATTGTGATTGGTTGATTTGAATTTACGGCCGTAGATTGGCCAATTCTCTTTCACTACGACTACGACACAGTCGTGAAATTCTTGCAATTACAATGGTTTCAATACCATGCCGTTGAATTTCAAAATGTTAGGCTTTGGTTGAGCCTAAATTGTTTTTTAGTTTTCAGTTTTCATCAACATTATTTTCCATTGAACTTGATCTCTAAAAGGTTTCCTCTAAAATGCTTTTCTCGCTATCGCTCAATTAACTATCGAACATAGATGTAGGAGGTAGGGGGGCTTTGAAAGTTTCTTTGAAAATGAGGTTCAGACCATTCGAGCAGAATCTTGCCCTAAGTTGGGCAAAAAGCTTAGGAAACAAAGAGATTTATTGTCGGGCTGCTTCCTCAAATTTTCATTGGTACTTATTTTTTATCCTTCCAAAAATCAAATATACAAAAATATTTAGAGCCCCCTCTTTCGAGTAAGTGCACTCTTTGAACCAAAGATTTGAGCTATCAGTAGTAGTCTAGCCCTTTGTAGTTGCTCTATATTTTACTACAAGCATTTATTTCGGTCAGGGCATGTTCTAAAAAAAATTCCTAGTTCAACAAATGATCAAAGTATTCACACAAAGGGAATAGCTCAATGGCGAAACACTAACTAAATGTACCCTCCATTTTATACCTTTGAAAGAATCAGCTTTATTAGTATTGAGATCTTGCAATCTCTATTTCCAGGTACTGATCTCAAAGCCGAAGTTACCATACTCGTGAAAGCAATGCACCAAGCATTTGTAGCTAGAAAACAACCAGTTATATATGATCCTTGGCAGTTCCGTCAATTTTGTCAGGAGAATGGCGTATATACGATTTTTGACAATTTGTGCGATTCCATGTCGGATGCAAGGCATTCAGAAGAGCGTACCGAGAAAAACATGTATGTTGCAATGACAGTTCTTTATGAACTTTGTTATGGCAAAAGCCAGCGTTGCAACTACATGCAAAAAGATCACGCATTGTATCTGAAAATGAGCCATGTCACACAAGAAGCGATCGATACCGAAAAGAGGATCGGTAACACTGTATGCAGTCGAACTGTTGAAAACGAAATCCGAAGGTTGGCTGATAAAAATTCCCGAGCCGTCGATAATGCGATCGCACTTGCTGCAGAGCGTGGGTGGCTGGTAATATGTATTGTTGACGATTATACGACCATTCACGCCAAACGTCGCCCTACAAATAGCACAACGTCGCAGGTAAACTCGATGTGCACCATCATCTGCCGAATATTCCCGAAAATTCCTGCTATTCCATTAAAATCTCTTAAACAGCTCCAAAACCCAGCGGGTGTTGATATATCGGTGCTGGTGGAAGAGCTGTCAGGTCCCAATGCTATGCATTACCTTTCTAGCAGTTACACTGATGCTATGCCTGAATGGTTTGCACAGCAGTTCTTCAACCCAGATGCTGAACGCCATAGACTTTACGCTCATATGTACCGTGAGTCTGATAATGTAAGGCAGATGAGATGCCTCGACAATGTCCATTTGGTTGACTTTTTAAACACCCCTTTGAAAAGCACAGAGAATTTCGAGTCTGCGCTAGAAAGGATAACCAACTCCGAGATAAGAAACTACATGAAAAAGTATGTTGTTCTGTTCCCTGGTGACTGGCCAGCACAGTTTCATATTCGGAAGGCAGTTTATAAAAAATGTAAATTTGAAAAGCCCCACCCTCAACCGAATGCACAAAGAATAAATAAATCCAACGTCGTCAACAATCCTTCATCCCTTGAAAGCTGTCACCTGCATACATATGCTCAACCGCCTTCTTCCAAGTCAATACCTCCTGGTTGCAATCAGTTTGACGATCCATTGCAGTCAGCTGTGCCTATGATTGGTCCACTGCATATTTCTTTAAATTCAAGAGAAGACGTCATGCAGAATTTTCATCCTCTCTTTAAATATTTGTACGAGCTCTTGTTTCCTAAGCAAAAATTGGCAGAGAAACCGATACCGTGGCGAACGTCCTTGTTGCTGGAAATTGTTTATGGTGCATGGACTTTAATACGGTCATCTGTGAAGGAAACGTTTCTTAAATGCAAACATCCTCTTTATTCTATTCTTTTTAATCTCCTTGATACATATCTCCCTTTAGTGCTTTCTATCTATAGTGTGGTTTTCCGGCTTAACTCTTTCCAGATCTACTATTCCTCCATGATTCGCATATGGGTATTATTCTATTGTTTTCGAAGGCATCATTATAACAAGGCACCATTGGTTTGGCTTTCTAATATTCTTTTCTGGAAAAAAAACCATCCAGAGTTGTATCAGTTTCTTCAAAATAACATCACTACCACCGACGAGTATCCAGTGGAAAACACTCACTCCATAATAAGAGCCCAAACGTCGGATGGCGATTCACCATCAATGCTACAGAAAAAGGCCAGAGCTGTTTTTCAGGCAAAACAAACACAACATAATTTCCGCTCCCACTTCACCCCTCCGAAGAATTACACTTTTAGCCAAAACCAATTACAAAGTCTGAAGGTCAATTGCTCAGAGCATCTGGTTAAAATATTCAGCCATATTGCTACTTTGACTCCGGATACTCGACATGGGGGTTCTCCACTCGATTTAATGCTTGACGCCATTTTGCAAGATAAAAACTGTCTCCCTTTTGGATACCATACTGATCACCCGCCAAATCCTCTAATCTGTTGTGATATGCCTGGCTGTACTCTCCTTCGTTCAGATGAGCCCTGGAAAATATTAGATGGTTGTTGCCATTCGTTTCACGCCCGATGCATGAAGGATGCTACATACTGCCCTATTTGTAGGAAACATATCCAGAAGACAGTTGAAAATTTGGCCCAAACTGCACAGAGAGCCATGTTTAATAACCACGAAGAAGGAAAGGATGCACCAGCTCATTATGACGATGAAGTTGACGACGAAAGCAACGAATCGTTTTGTAGCAAAATGACCGAGGAGCACGCTGCAGACAAATTAGAGGACTTGACGAAAGAAATCTTATCCTTGAAGCCACATCAACCAACCGAAGTATTTTGTCTCTTTTTTTTTCTTTTCTCCAATATGATTCTAGATAAGCCTTTATTTCTTTGCAGTTTTATGGTCTCTGAAAGGAGGAAAAGAAAATTGATGCACACATTACAACATTCATAATCATTTAATGGTTTCTAGCAATTTCTTATATTTGATGAGGTCTTGTGTAACTTTCAAGGGATGATTTTCCAAATACAAGTTGTAAATTGCCTTCAAATTTATTCAATATATTTAATTCTGAATATCATAAACTGAAATCATTGAATCGTATTTGAATATCAAATTACGGAAATATATTATTTTACCTTTAGATAAGATCAAGGCCATACAACAATATGCCAGCCTCCGAAAACTCTTTCCTAGCCAAGAAGCCACCTCATTGCAAACAATGCGGACATCCAGTAAAAGGGCACAAGAAAAATAAGTCCTCTTACAAATGCCCATTATGTCCTGGTAAATTATGTGCAACAACATCCGAGAAAATCAATTGCAAATGTGCCTGGCACAAAAAACAAGCATTGGCAACCGAAAGAGCAGCCCAGAGTTCTCTCCTGGATGAGCCAATGGTCCAAGAATTTGGTCCCGTCGAAGAAATCCTCCTCCCTTGGAGATATAGCCAGACGGGATTGGTAGGTTTTGGAGCAGATATTCATTCCTGCACAGTAATCGCCACCATGATCTGCTCTGCAGTGTTGAGAGGTGCTGTCACCCTGCCAAACGATGTCGATGATGCCAAATCACTGATTGACTCATTCGTCGAAATTATGAAGAATGGCAATGCGCTTTACGATATTGTTAGTGCCAGCGCTATCAATATTGACCTCACAGTTGAAGAGGTAATAGAGCACTCAGAGCTGCAGTTAATAATGCCACACGGTATTATCGCCATAGATGATGCCCAAAATTTAGGAACACATTTATACCAGCTATCGGAGATCCAAAAGAGCTTTGCATGCGTCCTCATCATCTACCCAAATCTGTACATCGCAATAACTGCTAGAAATGGTATCGTCAGTGTCTTTGACAGTCATTGCCACTTCATGAAAGGAGCCACAATCGCAATCTGTAAAGACACAATGTTGCCTGAACTTTGCATTTATTTAGAAAAATTCTGCAACAAGTATTACAATAGCACACTATGTGCTAGTAATCTAATACCCGTTTCATTATTTATTTGAATAAGATTCAGTTAGCTACCCCGTGCCCTTAGTGGTCTTCGTTTTTGCACACCGTGATTTGGTGCATACAGTTAGCAAGCCCGTGACCTTAGTGGTCTTCGTTTTTGCACACCGTGATTTGGTGCATACAGTTAGATAGCCCCCGTGACCTTAGCGGTCTTCGTTTTTGCACACCGTAATTTGGTGCATACAGTTAGCAAGCCCTGCCCTTAGTGGTCTTCGTTTTTGCACACCGTGATTTGGTGCATACAGTTAGCAAGCCCTGCCCTTAGTGGTCTTCGTTTTTGCACACCGTGATTTGGTGCAAACAGTTAGCTAGTAGCCCCAGTGACCTTAGTGGTCTTCGTTTTTGCACACCGTGATTTGGTGCATACAGTTGGCAAGCCCGTGCCCTTAGTGGTCTTCGTTTTTGCACACCGTGATTTGGTGCATACAGTTAGCAAGCCCTGCCCTTAGTGGTCTTCGTTTTTGCACACCGTGATTTGGTGCAAACAGTTAGCTAGTAGCCCCAGTGACCTTAGTGGTCTTCGTTTCTGCACACCGTGATTTGGTGCATACAGTTAGCAAGCCCTGCCCTTAGTGGTCTTCGTTTTTGCACACCGTGATTTGGTGCATACAGTTAGCAAGCCCTGCCCTTAGTGGTCTTCGTTTTTGCACACCGTGATTTGGTGCAAACAGTTAGCTAGTAGCCCCAGTGACCTTAGTGGTCTTCGTTTTTGCACACCGTGATTTGGTGCATACAGTTGGCAAGCCCGTGCCCTTAGTGGTCTTCGTTTTTGCACACCGTGATTTGGTGCATACAGTTAGCAAGCCCTGCCCTTAGTGGTCTTCGTTTTTGCACACCGTGATTTGGTGCAAACAGTTAGCTAGTAGCCCCAGTGACCTTAGTGGTCTTCGTTTTTGCACACCGTGATTTGGTGCATACAGTTGGCAAGCCCGTGCCCTTAGTGGTCTTCGTTTTTGCACACCGTGATTTGGTGCATACAGTTAGCAAGCCCTGCCCTTAGTGGTCTTCGTTTTTGCACACCGTGATTTGGTGCAAACAGTTAGCTAGTAGCCCCAGTGACCTTAGTGGTCTTCGTTTCTGCACACCGTGATTTGGTGCATACAGTTAGCAAGCCCTGCCCTTAGTGGTCTTCGTTTTTGCACACCGTGATTTGGTGCATACAGTTAGCAAGCCCTGCCCTTAGTGGTCTTCGTTTTTGCACACCGTGATTTGGTGCAAACAGTTAGCTAGTAGCCCCAGTGACCTTAGTGGTCTTCGTTTTTGCACACCGTGATTTGGTGCATACAGTTGGCAAGCCCGTGCCCTTAGTGGTCTTCGTATCTGCACACCGTGATTTGGTGCATACAGTTGGCAAGCCCGTGCCCTTAGTGATCTTCGTATCTGCACACCGTGATTTGGTGCATACAGTTGGCAAGCCCGTGCCCTTAGTGGTCTTCGTTTTTGCACACCGTGATTTGGTGCATACATTTAGCAAGCCCTGCCCTTAGTGGTCTTCGTATCTGCACACCGTGATTTGGTGCAAACAGTTAGCTAGTAGCCCCAGTGACCTTAGTGGTCTTCGTTTTTGCACACCGTAATTTGGTGCATACAGTTGGCAAGCCCTGCCCTTAGTGGTCTTCGTTTTTGCACACCGTGATTTGGTGCAAACAGTTAGCTAGTAGCCCCAGTGACCTTAGTGGTCTTCGTTTTTGCACACCGTGATTTGGTGCATACAGTTAGCCAGTACTATGCTGTATTTTTGTCTCTTTCCATTGATTTTTGACTAGTTATGACCACTTTCTTGGTTGAAAAGAGACAGTTCTAGGATGCAATAATAGTAAATTCTAAAACTTTACCAATTTGCATTATTTTGTGTTTCTTCTATAGTTTTTTAACAAAACACTGGGTAATTCTCAACTTGGTATTAAAACAATTTTCACTGATAAACTAATTTGAATAACCTTAACAGATAGAGCTGGGGATAGCCTTTTAGCAAAAAAAACTGGGTAATTCTCAAAAATACTCAAATTTGAATCTTTTGTACAAAAAAAACATAAAAAAGGCCAGACATGACATATATATCATAAGAAAGAGCAGATTTTCTTCTACAAGGCAGTATTAATATAGTTGTGCGGCAAAAACAATTTTCACTGATAAACTAATTTTAATAACCTTAACAGAGAGAGCTGGGGATAGCCTTTTAGCAAAAAAACTGGGTAATTCTCAAAAATACTCAAATTTGAATCTTTTGTACAAAAAAAACATAAAAAAGGCCAGACATAACATATATATCATAAGAAAGAGCAGATTTTCTTCTACAAGGCAGTATTAATATAGTTGTGCGGCAAAAACAATTTTCACTGAATAACTAATTTGAATAACCTTAACAGAGATAGCTGGGGATAGCCTTTTAGCAAAAAAGAACTGGGTAATTCTCAAAAATACTCAAATTTGAATCTTTTGTACAAAAAAAACATAAAAAAGGCCAGACATGACATATATATCATAAGAAAGAGCAGATTTTCTTCTACAAGGCAGTATTAATATAGTTGTGCGGCAAAAACAATTTTCACTGAATAACTAATTTGAATAACCTTAACAGATAGAGCTGGGGATAGCCTTTTAGCAAAAAAAACTGGGTAATTCTCAAAAATACTCAAATTTGAATCTTTTGTACAAAAAAAACATAAAAAAGGCCAGACATGACATATATATCATAAGAAAGAGCAGATTTTCTTCTACAAGGCAGTATTAATATAGTTGTGCGGCAAAAGCAATTTTCACTGATAAACTAATTTGAATAACCTTAACAGAGATAGCTGGGGATAGCCTTTTAGCAAAAAAAAACTGGGTAATTCTCAAAAATACTCAAATTTGAATCTTTTGTACAAAAAAAACATAAAAAAGACCAGACATAACATATGTATCATAAGAAAGAGCAGATTTTCTTCTACAAGGCAGTATTAATATAGTTGTGCGGCAAAAGCAATTTTCACTGATAAACTAATTTTAATAACCTTAACAGAGAGAGCTGGGGATAGCCTTTTAGCAAAAAAAAACTGGGTAATTCTCAAAAATACTCAAATTTGAATCTTTTGTACAAAAAAACATAAAAAAGGCCAGACATAACATATATATCATAAGAAAGAGCAGATTTTCTTCTACAAGGCAGTATTAATATAGTTGTGCGGCAAAAACAATTTTCACTGATAAACTAATTTTAATAACCTTAACAGAGAGAGCTGGGGATAGCCTTTTAGCAAAAAAAAACTGCGTAATTCTCAAAAATACTCAAATTTGAATCTTTTGTACAAAAAAAACATAAAAAAGGCCAGACATAACATATATATCATAAGAAAGAGCAGATTTTCTTCTACAAGGCAGTATTAGTATAGTTGTGCGGCAAAAACAATTTTCACTGAATAACTAATTTGAATAACCTTAACAGAGATAGCTGGGGATAGCCTTTTAGCAAAAAAGAACTGGGTAATTCTCAAAAATACTCAAATTTGAATCTTTTGTACAAAAAAAACATAAAAAAGGCCAGACATGACATATATATCATAAGAAAGAGCAGATTTTCTTCTACAAGGCAGTATTAATATAGTTGTGCGGCAAAAACAATTTTCACTGAATAACTAATTTGAATAACCTTAACAGATAGAGCTGGGGATAGCCTTTTAGCAAAAAAAACTGGGTAATTCTCAAAAATACTCAAATTTGAATCTTTTGTACAAAAAAAACATAAAAAAGGCCAGACATGACATATATATCATAAGAAAGAGCAGATTTTCTTCTACAAGGCAGTATTAATATAGTTGTGCGGCAAAAGCAATTTTCACTGATAAACTAATTTGAATAACCTTAACAGAGATAGCTGGGGATAGCCTTTTAGCAAAAAAAAACTGGGTAATTCTCAAAAATACTCAAATTTGAATCTTTTGTACAAAAAAAACATAAAAAAGACCAGACATAACATATGTATCATAAGAAAGAGCAGATTTTCTTCTACAAGGCAGTATTAATATAGTTGTGCGGCAAAAGCAATTTTCACTGATAAACTAATTTTAATAACCTTAACAGAGAGAGCTGGGGATAGCCTTTTAGCAAAAAAAAACTGGGTAATTCTCAAAAATACTCAAATTTGAATCTTTTGTACAAAAAAACATAAAAAAGGCCAGACATAACATATATATCATAAGAAAGAGCAGATTTTCTTCTACAAGGCAGTATTAATATAGTTGTGCGGCAAAAACAATTTTCACTGATAAACTAATTTTAATAACCTTAACAGAGAGAGCTGGGGATAGCCTTTTAGCAAAAAAAAACTGCGTAATTCTCAAAAATACTCAAATTTGAATCTTTTGTACAAAAAAAACATAAAAAAGGCCAGACATAACATATATATCATAAGAAAGAGCAGATTTTCTTCTACAAGGCAGTATTAGTATAGTTGTGCGGCAAAAACAATTTTCACTGAATAACTAATTTGAATAACCTTAACAGAGATAGCTGGGGATAGCCTTTTAGCAAAAAAAAACTGGGTAATTCTCAAAAATACTCAAATTTGAATCTTTTGTACAGAAAAAAAACATAAAAAAGACCAGACATAACATATGTATCATAAGAAAGAGCAGATTTTCTTCTACAAGGCAGTATTAATATAGTTGTGCGGCAAAAGCAATTTTCACTGATAAACTAATTTGAATAACCTTAACAGATAGAGCTGGGGATAGCCTTTTAGCAAAAAAACTGGGTAATTCTCAAAAATACTCAAATTTGAATCTTTTGTACAAAAAAAACATAAAAAAGGTCAGACATAACATATATATCATAAGAAAGAGCAGATTTTCTTCTACAAGGCAGTATTAGTATAGTTGTGCGGCAAAAACAATTTTCACTGAATAACTAATTTGAATAACCTTAACAGAGATAGCTGGGGATAGCCTTTTAGCAAAAAAAAACTGGGTAATTCTCAAAAATACTCAAATTTGAATCTTTTGTACAAAAAAAACATAAAAAAGGTCAGACATAACATATATATCATAAGAAAGAGCAGATTTTCTTCTACAAGGCAGTATTAGTATAGTTGTGCGGCAAAAACAATTTTCACTGAATAACTAATTTGAATAACCTTAACAGATAGAGCTGGGGATAGCCTTTTAGCAAAAAAACTGGGTAATTCTCAAAAATACTCAAATTTGAATCTTTTGTACAAAAAAAACATAAAAAAGGTCAGACATAACATATATATCATAAGAAAGAGCAGATTTTCTTCTACAAGGCAGTATTAGTATAGTTGTGCGGCAAAAACAATTTTCACTGAATAACTAATTTGAATAACCTTAACAGAGATAGCTGGGGATAGCCTTTTAGCAAAAAAAAACCGGGTAATTCTCAAAAATACTCAAATTTGAATCTTTTGTACAGAAAAAAAACATAAAAAGACCAGACATAACATATGTATCATAAGAAAGAGCAGATTTTCTTCTACAAGGCAGTATTAATATAGTTGTGCGGCAAAAGCAATTTTCACTGATAAACTAATTTTAATAACCTTAACAGAGAGAGCTGGGGATAGCCTTTTAGCAAAAAAACTGGGTAATTCTCAAAAATACTCAAATTTGAATCTTTTGTACAAAAAAAACATAAAAAAGGTCAGACATGACATATATATCATAAGAAAGAGCAGATTTTCTTCTACAAGGCAGTATTAATATAGTTGTGCGGCAAAAACAATTTTCACTGATACACTAATTTGAATAGCCTTAACAAAAAAAGGGGGGGGGGGACTTTTGTAAAAAACGTAAAGATTGCCAGACAGAAACAAACCAGCTAAAGAAGAAAGAAATTTTCAATACAATTTATTTAATTATAGAATCAATATAAAGCTTTATAAAGATATTGGAATGTTACATTTTTGGAGTCTCCGAGTGATGTCTATTATGTCTAGAAATGAATGCTCTATTAGGCCCTTACCCTGTCTGTAGGCCTTTCTACCTACCTTGTTGATGAATCAAATGCAACACTTGCACCAGACTTTCAGTTAATGAAACTTTTTTTTCCAATACAACTCCAGTTTCCAAATAAACTTTTTTCTTCTATTTCCTTCCATTATCCATGCAAGCTCAATCCTAAAGCTTGGTAAAGTTGGAGACATGTGCCTTGCACTGCGCGCGAATGTTTAACACTGTATTTTGGGGGTCGGTAACACGGTCAGCGGTTTTTAGCGGCCATGACAGAAAAATACAAATTTCCCCCTTGTTCCAGCCCCCCCGTTTCTTTCCTGAGAAGGAGGCTATGTTGTGAAAGGGAGTCTGGCAGATTCTGGTTCAAATTTTTTAGGCCCATTTATTTGGTTCGCAAAATGTTGTCCGGCAGCACACAAATAAAGTACTGGACGTTTTCTTCGCACGAAGAGCTAAAAAAGCACAGAAAGGAGACATGGAAGCGATACACTGATGAAGTCTCAGAAGAATTTGCTAGCGAACAACTGTTAACAACTGAAGAACAAGAACAAATTCTCGATTACTACGGCAGCGTTATCATTGAGCTGTGCAATCAGTTTCAACCTCCCTCGCCACCTTCGCTCTATGGCACCGCATTGATGTATTTCAAAAGATTTTACATCAATACGTCACCGATTGAATACCACCCGAAAGAACTGGTTTATTTATGCATTTACCTGGCAGCTAAAATCGATGAATATAACGTATCCATTGGGCAATTCATACAACAACTCGCTCCAAACTATAGAAACGTTGGAGAGTTTATCATTTCTAATGAATTATTACTGATTCAAAAACTGCATTTTCATCTGACGGTTCATAATGCTTATAGGCCAATGGAGGGCTTTCTCATTGACATAAAAACAAGATTCCCAGAGCTTGAAAATCCTGAGCAATTCAGGCCGAAAGCCGAGAAGTTTATCGCCAAGGCTCTTATTGCTGATACGTTTTTGTTATTTCCACCAAGCCAGATTGCCCTTGCCGCACTTGGTTTCAGTATGGGTCCAGCATTAAAAAGCTATATACTCAAAGTGTTTGGGGAGAACGCCAACACTGAAAAGCTTTTGCAGAAAATTGAGACTATAATTGACATTGTAAGAGGGTTTACTCTGGCAGATAAGAATGAGCTGGCACGCATAAAGGAGAAGTTAGCACATTGCCGCTGTCAGGAGCATAACCCACTGAGTGAACTTTATCAAGCCAAGGAATTGCAGAACAAGAAACTGAAAAGAGAAATGAAGGAGAAGAGATATGAGCAGCTAAGACAAGAAAGGGATGAAGACGAAGACATGTTTTCCATCTGATTTTGTCACACTCTTAATGTAGGCTGCACTTTCATGCTAACTTTCATTAGCTATCTTTTTCCGAATATGAAATTAAACGAATACTCTTAAGAATTGAATTTTATTTGTAAAAAGAAAATGATGAAGTTTTCCCAAGAGATATTGGACTAAATCACGAAAAAAGGTCTAAATCAAGAAAAAAGGACTAGAAGATACTTATTCTGATACCATACCCCTACATCTTTGTGTACCATACTAATTGCCCGCCCCCTGGTGCTAAAGTATCCATCCATTGTGATTCTATTAAGCCAGGAAGCTTTAACTTTCCCTGGTACATCAACACCTCACTGATTGAATATTCTATCCTTTTGGATTAGTTATTGTTGTCTATTGGTTACAGTTTTGTTCCTTACTTGGATTGGTATTAAGAGGGCCTTTGTAAAGCATGTGATCGTCAACCTATTCATCTTTACAATTGGCTAAATTTCTTGGTGTACAGGGCTCAAGTATGAGGAATGAATGATGAGCTTCCTTGTGAAATCACATTTTTGCACCATAGACAAGCCCAATAAACATGTAGCTCAATAAAGCTGCAAAAAGTCCTTTTGCATGAAATGCAAGGCGTGAGGAAAGCTCATTTTTGATCCCTTGTATAACCAGCAGTTAAGTCATTTGCTTCATGAGAACAAAGGTATGGTACAGACATAGCTGCAGTGCAGAACAATGAATGGTGCAGCCGCAGTAGAGAGGTCATGCTCATAGAGAAAGTGTTTCGGCTGATATACAAGTTCATTGCAGCCATAGTACAGCCATGTCTAGGTGCAGGAAATGCCAATTTTGGCTCTACGGAAACAAGCCTCCGAAGGGCCGGTTTCTCTGGACTAAAACAATGACTCAATTATGTGTGAATTGTGGGAATTTAGTAGTGGTCTGCCTATAAAACTTGATATGGGACATTTGGGACCATTGGGACAAGTTACCTGTTAAATACCCCAGGGCCAGACTTTTATTACCTGGGTGTGGTACTAAGGATATTTGTTGTTTACTATATATAATTGATATTTCATCATTTTTGCAACATCTCATCATTTCACCTAAAATTTCATCATTCTTACAACATTTAACTAGAATTTCAGTCTTCATTATTTCACTTTGGCACATCAAGAGAAGGGACAAAGGGGCAACTATCCAGGAGCCGAAACAATTTAAGGGCCAATGAAAATTGCTCTAATTCACATTTTGAGAAGAGGAACCATCTTGCAAATGTATAAACATACAAAAATCATATCATCTGCTACAAAATCAGTTTACAACTAATTCTGTTGTTTTCTTCTTTTCAAATGGATAATTTGATACTCGTATCCGCTTTTTCTCACACATTTTTGGGAACATAATGGGGGCCCGTTGGCAGAAGTTGTCAGGGGCAGCCCTGAATTTACTACCTAAAGTGCAAGCAACCTGACTGCAATCACAAGTGAATTGTATTCCTCAAATTAACATGAACAAATATTCTTATGTAGTCTAGAAAAGTCTCCGACCTTTGTGTGAAATATCCAGTTAACTGTGCATTCTACCGATGTTCTTCCTCGCTTAGGTTGAATCATGCACAAGGAAGTTTTGGTTTTTATTTGCATGCAGAGACAATTTAAAATCATTTTTGCCAAATAACCGTAATAGCATAAAATTGCTTCAATTCAGCTAGAATTTACCACTTTACAACGCTATTAAACAGTCCTCACATACAATTGAATTGGCTACGCATGTTGAAATCAATCCATCAATCCTTATTTCTCGGGTTTTCCTTAACTTTACCCAGTGAATAACCGCGCGACCATTATGTTTTCCTAACTCTACCAAGCTGTATACCGAACAATACAGTGATACTCAAACAAACACGGAATAAACTGAAGCTACTGACATTTCTTTGCAAAAAGTACAGAAATCATTCCAAGCTTTAATCAAATTAAGTATTTATCAAATATCGCTTTATCAAAAAGCGCTGTCTGAGTGACTTGAATGAGAACGGGTTCTCTGTCAAACAGCGCAGTTAACTTAAGAGCAGAACCAACAATTGAGTGCAAAGCAGAACTTATTATGAAATTGAAAGCAAAACTAATAACGAACTTCAAAGAAAAGACAACAATTAACTTCAGAGAAAAACCAACAATGTTCTATAGAACACCAGTCAATAAACATTTACCCAATCAAATACAAACGGTGCAAATATCTTGTGTTTTAGCTTTACAAAAAAGGAAAATTAAAAATAATCTCAGTGCGTTTTTTATAAGGATATAAAAAATGTTCTGATATTCTTACACTTTTCAAGTGGGCATCCATGGAACGATTTTAATTCTCACTCTAAGATTGGAAACAAGAAAGGAGACTGGTTCTCTGTTATTCAAAGTTTCATATTTCCACAATCATGAAAGTCTTTAATATCTTTTTATGATCTATATTGCTCTGTACTTCTGTACACTATGATGCAGTTATAGACTAAGCAATCATATAGAGATATTTCTTCCTTTTATAATTGCTATTACAATGCTAAAACATGCTTTCGACACAAGAAGAGGGTTAGCTTGTAGATGATATATACGCTCTCCACCAGCAAGCTGCTAAAACAAGGTAAAGGCACTGCTTACAGGGAAGATAACATCGTTTGCATTATGTGAGGGAAAGGGGCATTTAGAATTAGAAAGGAGGGAGTAACTTTTCTTTTCACAGGGAGAGAAACAGCATTAATCTTTGTAGATGCCACATTCAGAGATTGAGAACCGTGTCTTACCATTAGATTGCTACAGATTCTAGAATCAGGCGCCGAAAGCGATAATGGGTCATCTAAAAAAAAGAAATAAAATTGGCTCGATAATACACAATTTTCCTTTACATATTCTTGTTAGATGCATTCGTTGTGCCCTCTTTCTTATGGATGTTATATCAGGGCTGGATTCAGCAACCACAGAACACCCCTTACGCCCCCCTCCCCCTTGGATCCGGCCCTGTATATCCTGCCCTGAGAATCGGAGCGAGTGTTGAATCGGAGCGATTTGTGCAAATGAATATGGCCAGGGCAGAACTCGAAACCAGCACCTCTGATTCTTCGCCTCAATCACTCTACCGACTTAGCTATCTGGCCAATCACACGAATCACTCCACCATTCACAGATCATACAGACGAACCTATCCGTGCTCTTTAACAACTACGCAGGACCTGCTGACGAGTGAAGATGTTTTTATTAAGCAAACGGAAGCGCACTTAATAAAAAATGTTGAAGTTTATTAGCTAATTACAATGGCTCGGCAGCCTTGAGAGAGTTGAAACAAAGAAGACCCAATTTCGGTGAAAAATAAGAGGTGAAAGACGCAAGAGAATATCTCCAACCGTTATAGACAGAAATTCATGTGGAACAACGTGGGAAGACTTATCGTATGGAAGAAAAATCAACCAGGGTTAAACCACGTGATCAAGGTTAGTACCTCGTGGATTTTATAAAAGACTGCAATGACATCTTGATCTAAGCTTAATCGTTGATTAGGTTATTAATAGCATTTAGGCTTATTAGAGGGTTGAGCGTCGAGGCTTTTTTAAAACTCACCGGCTATTAAATAAGACTACTACCAAATGAAGCTTGCGTCTGACACTCGTCAAAGTAATAATCTAACGGTCTTAATCGGTATAGACCATGGAGATAGGAAACATAGCGAAGCATAATAACTACTCAAGCTTGCGTCTGACACTCATAAGAGCGGCCCGTCAGAAACAGTCTTTGATTGTGCATAACTAGAGAATGGTGAGGAAAATCGAAAACATAGCGAAACATTACAACTACTGAAGCTAGTGTCTAACATTCATTTGGTTTGCACGTCAGAAAGAGAAGAAAAATGAAGCCAAATGAATTGGCCAGTTCCATTCACCGCTGGGTATAACAATTGATTGGGTTTCGTTTTTTTTTCTCTTTCTGATGTACTACTCTGATGAGTGTTAGATTTCATGTTCCAGTAGTTATTATGTTTCGTTATGTTTCCAATTTTCCTCACCATCCTCAAGTTCTAAATCGATCAAAAACCGTTCTGACGCGCTATATAGATAAGTGTCAGAAGAAAAAGCTTCAGCAGTAATTGGGTCTCTATAGCATTGCTTTTTTCTAACACTGCGTCATAGTGCTCGACGTACAGAAGAACAGAGCAATAAATATAGATTAGAAACAAGAAAGGAAACTGGCTCTCTGTAACTCAAACTTTCATTTTTTCCCAATCATTAGACTATAGTCTATTAAAGTCTGTCTAATAATTGCGACAACATGAATCTTTGAGTTACAGAGGACCAGTCTCCTCTCTTGTTTCCAATCTGGTAGTTATTATGTTTATATTGGAGTAGTTTTGGAAGTTACTATAGTTAGTTATCATGTTTGGGTATATTCTTGATTTTTCTGATGAGAATCATACATTGTGAAGAGTCTACATTAGAGCAAGAATTGCCCTCATTAGTTCAATGGAAATTTCCCTGACTGGTGCTGAGACAAACAGCATTGTTGAGAATTCTGGGTCTTTAAGCATATATGAATAATTTATTGCGATGTTTGTTTTCCTCAGGGAACATCAAAGAAAAACCCAACTGGTGAATTTCCGAAGAAGATGTGATGAGTTTTCGTAAAGAAGAAGTAATCAAGGAACTATACAAGGGAAGCAAAGTGGTGTGGAAGAAATAAGGAGGTGAAGAAACTAAAATGATCAAAGGTGGAGTAAGAGAAATGAAGAGGCAAAGAAACTATCAAAAAATCAATAAACTGTGGAAAGAAAGCATGTTGAAGTGAAAGAAATAAGAAGACAAAGAAACTGTTAAGAAATCAACAACCTATAGAAGCGAAGCAAATTGAACTGGTAAAACAACAAACAAACGATACAAGATGATATGGATTAAATTAGAAACACACGCCCATAAGTTATATCTTAGCAATTCATCTCAATCATAATCAAAAGAAGAAAAACAGAAATGAAATTTGGTAGAGAGTAAAAGCAAGAACATCATTTGGAATCATTTGATGTAGTTTGTTTGAGCCAAGAGAGCCTACAAATCAAAGAAAATCAAGAACAAAGAGAAGCAGGGCAAGACATAGGTAAACAAAAGCTACCCACTCTACATAGCAAATCAAGGAGGAACTAGAACAAAGAGAAGTAGTTAATAATAAGTAGACAGCGACTTATTAGTCTACATAGAAAATCAAAGAAAATCAAGAACAAAGAGAAGCAGGAAAACAAAGGTAGACAACAACTACCCAGTCAACACAGGAAATCAAGAAGCGACGAGAACAAAGAGAAGCAGCAAAACAAAAGTAGACAAGTACTATCCAGTCTACACAACAAACCATGGAGAAACTACAACAAATACAAGCAGCTAAATTAAAGTAGACAGCAACTACCTAGTCTACAAAGCAAATAAAGGATTATTATCATTAATATCAATTTATTCAAAAGTTGGCTGGTTACAAATCATAGCTACACTATGGCTGATTTGAGCCAACTACTACGATTACCTGTATCAAAGTAAAAAATAAACAGCTTAAAAAGATTCAATTAACAGTTAAAACGAAATTTGAATAAATGAAATCAAATAACTTGTAAGACTATTGCTACGACTGGTTTTGTAATATGAAAACTTTAGATGAAGCCCAGATTTTGAACGAGAACAAAGAGAAGCAGCTAAACATAGACAAGACTTTCCAGTCTACTTCGCTATACCAGTCAAGTTGATTACAATAAGACACTGTTAGGCACATAAAGACACCGACCGAAAATCATGCAGTTTCCGGAATTCCCAAGAAGTAGACTTCGAGGAATTTTCCTTTCAAAACTAAACCAGTTAAAAGAAGAATCCTTGCTTGGATACATATTGGCCGTGTTTCCAAGGATCCTGTTCTTTGTGCATGCAATCTTCGCTATACAATTCCTGAAGAACATCACAAGCGAAGATGAGGACGTAGATTCGTCAACTTATCGTCCTCTGTACACTGGAATCATGTTACTCATCGTCGAGTTATTCTACACGATTCTGGCGAAGAGGGGACATGAAAATAAGCAGTAAGTTGTTAACTATTTGTTTGCAATTAAATAAGTGAGTGAATTTAAAGGCGCTAGCCTAGCAAAGGCGATGCCTGGTTTTCAGCAGGGACAAGGTAGCTGCACTACATTACTACTCATAGTAGTAAGAAGTTATATTATGTTTATTGCACCCATTGTGAGTGATTGAGTTCATGTTTAACTTACTAGCCTGGCCAAGGGAAGGATCCTATTTTCAGCAGGAATCATGTTAGCATGCACTACATTAATACATCACCACATATGGTAGTAAGAAATCCTAGTGTGTCCACTGCTTTTAGTGAGTCTATGTTCAAGGTGCTAGCCTGGCTAAGGCGAAGCATTTGTTTCAAGCAGGGGAATGGTAGCAAGCACTGCATCATTACGTCAATACACATTGTAGTAAGAAGGCCTAACGTGCTTTTTAGTGAGTAAGTGAGTGAATTTATGTTCAACAAGCTAGCCTAACTAACTAAGATAAAGGTCTTGTTTCCAACAGGGGTATGGCAGTGGCCACTACATCACAATATATAATAATAAGAACTTATATCATGTTTATGGCGCCCATATGTTTAAGGTGCTAGCCAAGCTAAAGCAAGGCTTTGTTTTCAGCAGGGTCAAGGTAGCATGCACTACATTACTTCATATAGTATTAAGAAGATACTCATACTATGCTTGTTGCATCCATTTGTGAAGAAGTTTGTTTTTGAGGTGCCAGCCTAGCTAAGGAGAAGCTATTTTCAAGCAGGAACAAGGTAGCATGCACTACATTGCTACATTTTGTAGTAAGAAGTCCTAGCGTGTTTATTATGCAAGTGAGTGAGTTTGTTCTGCACCACTGCATATCATAAGAAGAAGTGACAATTAATTCATGATAATGAATGCTGATCGCGCTAGCCAAACAAAGTCGAGGCCTTGCTTCCAGCGGGGGCAAAGTAGCATGCACTAAATCAAATCACAACTAAATTTTTAAGTAAGTAGTCATATCATGCTTATCGCAAATTCCACCCATATGTGAGTGGGTTTATGTTTGACATGCTAGCCTTAAAATATAAAGGCCCGGCATGGGTAAGGAAGCATGCACTTGACCAAGAAGTCAAATGCCAACTGTTGTGAAATAAACGAATAAGACCTCAAAATATTAAGGCTTTAATCAACATAAAACTCAATCACGGACTAAACATGATTACAGCAAACGAGATGCCCAGCAAGTGGTAAACCGCTGACCAGAAGAGCTCATGAGCCACAGGGAACCCAGGAGCGTAAAAACCTAAACAAAAACACAAAATAATATTATAGATAGTTAGTCAGTTCTGTTCAAAGCAGTTCTTTTTTCACGACACCAACATGGTCCTTGTTTTATGCATGAATCAAATTATACATCAGTCAAATGCTGTATGAAATCCAGATGTCTTTCAGCGAATTTCTACGTGGTATTGAAATCTGTTTCCTTTTTTCAGCATTTGGTTCAGTGGATTTCTCTACCTGGTTTCCCTTGTCCCAACAATATGGCTGATGGAGTTAAACTTCTTGCACCGAAGACAAACATCACTGTACGAGAAAACTCAAAATATTACGTCTGCAGTTGAAAAAAAAGTGACTACGAGTCCTTCTGTGAGATACTGGGTACGTTGCCATCAATATTGCTTTCACACTTGCGAATGCTCTTGAATGGCTACAAAGGAACAAAGAGTGAAGCCGGTTTACCATGTCAGTGCGAACGCGGTATTAATGAATCTTATTTGATCAGTCAGAAATATCCACCAAATCTTGTTGATTAGTAAAATTCAAAATTTCGAATTGATTTCAATGCACCAGTTGCCGGGAATCGAGTTTCATGGCAGCTAGAACTATGGTGTTTTGTTATTTTTCTTCCTTAGACCAATTGTCTTCAGTGTATGTGATGTGAAATAATTTTGGACAGAGGTAGGATTGGAGATGGTTTGGTTTATCATCATTGCAAATAGGCATGATTTGTGTCAATTTTTACCGAGTTTCAAAGTGAACAAAGTTGTTCAGCTCTGAATTTGGTATTTTTCTGCGTATTTTTTACAACAAAAGGGGGTTTTGATACACTTTTGATACCTCTTTTATATAGCCATGTAGGAAAGGAAACAATTCTTTTAATTCATGTTGGATGAAAAAGCTTAGCAAGTCTGATCATAGATCTAAAGCAAGATTTATATATATCATATATAGCAATACTCTTGTTTGATAAGCCATAGAGTTTCACACAACGACTGGGTAGGCATAAGGCACGCATGACAGCCATCTATTTTCATTTCATCTTCCTTCCAGGGCTGCATACAAGACATCCAAGTTTGCGACCCTCAATTTGTTAAGAACTACACTCTCCTCGGATTATTAGGCGTCATCATCATTGGAAGATGGATGCTACCACGTGGCGACCTCACACGTGACCAGCTTTCAGCGCTTCTGATTGGCTACCTCAATATCGCTGCAGACTTAACAGGTTGGTCTTTTATCGATTTAACTTGATGAGATAGGTCAAAAACGGTGAACACGAAAGCCTACTAATTGGAAACAAAACATAATCACCTGAAGTACTAGCGTTCAATTTGGACGGTCACTTCTGATTATCGGCAAATTACGTGTGGATTAAAGTTAACAGAACACCACCAAAATTCAACTTCCAGATGAAAATCAATCGATAATTTTTTGTACCTTATTTCTCACTCCTAATGTCATTTCGTTTTCTGAATTTCCTAGCATTGTGTTGCAACTTTGAGGTCAGTCTCTTTTTACTTACAGTTGCACTCAACTTCTTTATTCACATCTGTTTCTCATAAATAAAACTTGAATAAAACCACTTTTCTCTCTTAGAGTTTATAGGCTTCCACTCAAAGCTGAAAGACATGATGTACAGTAGAAATGTTGCAGTTGCCGTGCTTTCGGTATACAGTGTAAGCCTACTGCAGTTCATCATCGTCACCACATCCACAACATATGAGTATACAGAGCAAGAAAAAATGATGGTAAGCAAATTACTATTACTTTAAACTTGTGGGCAAAATATTCGTCTCATTTACAAAATCCTTCAAAAAGTACTCGTAGAGGTCTTCCATCAAATCCCTCCATCATCCAACTATAACCTCCGCAATAAGGATCTCCTACAGAAACCAAGATTCCAGACAATAACTTATGGGCCAAATTCTATTGCATACAGAGGCTCCTACCTTTAGAATAGCATATCTGATGTTATAAAGAGCTGTAATAGCGTTCTCTCCTTAAAACAACAAGACTAAGGGTGGAAGAGGGTAGCTGTACCTGCAGAGTATTGAAATAGATTTAAATAATGTAGAAAATGGTGCTAATCATTAGTTTCTCTAGTAGTATTCAAAGTATTTAGAATCACTAGCAGACACCTCTTGGTTTGAACTAACTTTGAATAAATTGATTATTATCATTACCATACAGTGAAGCTGTCACAGATAGTTTATAATGGCTGTTGAATAGTAAACATAAAACCGATTTTCTGGGGAAAAATAAAAGGAGTATAGCTTCCTAGGCCGTATCTTTTAAGCTTCAGTTTGCCCTTCAAAATTGTAATCAGGCAAATTACATTCAGTAGGGGGATAAAAGTATGGCAAGGATGTTTCTAAATTTCCAATAGCAAAAACGTTAATCGAAGCTAGCTAATCAACGCTAATCAAAGCTGAATTGACCAAAACAAGAAATGTAAACCAAAGTGCTTTTCCTAAAGATTATCACGTTTCGTATTATGGCGTTTTTGCTGTCGTAAATTTAGGAAAATCGTCTCCATACTTTCACCGCCCTTCAGTTTGTTCATGGGAAATATCCTCACACCTCCATAATGAGAAACAATGATTTCAGATGCAAGAATGATTTATGTTTTTACGTAGATTGAAAGGCTGACGAAATCAACCACTGGAACAAACACTCCAGCCTATCTGCAGCCACATGCTCGCAAACTGCGCCGGGCCAGCATTTCCAGAAACATTGACAGAATAGCAAAGAAGTCTTTCGCTGCTGGCACTCGATCAGGCGGGAGGAGGACCGCAATAGCAACAGATCCCGCGGGACTGCAGATGTCTCCGAGCAAACGCATAAAGCCCGCGAGAAAAAAGAGTACAAGGAGTCATACTGCTCATGCAAAAGTCAAAGAGATTCC
This sequence comes from Pelagia noctiluca, assembly GCA_963924455.1. Lineage (NCBI taxonomy): Eukaryota > Metazoa > Cnidaria > Scyphozoa > Semaeostomeae > Pelagiidae > Pelagia > Pelagia noctiluca. The sequence continues at coordinate 1,886,426 of OZ004327.1, forward strand.
AATATTGCTGAATGGTTTCTCAATCAATAATAACGTCATGGGAACCGTGATTGAGGCAAGTAAACTTATTCCCCAATTTTTTCGGACCTTATTTTTCATTTCATTTTTCATTTTCACTTTTTAGGCATGGTAGCCCTGTCAGTTAGGAGGAACTGATTTACAATGGGCCATGCATTTAAATGCAATAATTCTCTACTATGATAATACTTTATTACACAAATTAAAAACCTTACTAAAGATGGGGAAGCCTACTTGGCCCACGGCAACAATTTTTAATCTGTTTCTTTGAAGGATTTTGAAAAATTTTGGGAGCCAAGGTACAGTACTGTGGAGGTTGTTCTGTACTGTGAGAGATATCATCAGTGCTGTGGAGGAATACAATCAGTACTGTGGGGGGATAATATCAGTACTGTGTAGGAATGCCATCAGTACTGTAGAAGGATACTATCAAGTACTGCAGAGGGTTTTCAGTACTGTGAAGGGTATCCAGTACTGCGAAGGGATACCATCATAGTGTGGAAGAATACCTTCAGTACTGTGGAGGATATTCAGTACTGTTGAAGGAAACCACAAACACTGTGGAAGTAAACAACAAGCACTTTGAAACATCCTCCACAGTATTGAAAATCAGCACAGCACAGACGTTCCCCAGCGTGAGGAGAGAAAACAAACTGAGATATTGCGATCGACAGAATAACCCTCTGACCTTATTCACAGGAAGAAGAAACTGAAACTAAAGCAGACAGTCTAAAGACTTCTGCGAGAAATAAGTGGATATCGAACCGAAAAGTCGCCCAGCGTCTCAAAAGATTCCACAAATCAATACTGCAAGAGGACTGGAGCGAGCTCTCCGAGGCCATTTTAGAAATGAAAGCGTCAGAGAGTGCACGTGACAAGGACACGCGCATAAGTGACAGAATGGACGGACTCATGAAACCCGAAGAAGAAGAACCACCTAAATGGAACTGGCGAAATCTCATTGAAGTGGCACAAAGTGACACAGGTGCCATTTTGATTGCCATGCTCTTTCAAGAGTGTCCATTCTTTGTGACAAGAGTGATCCTTATGTACCATTATAAAACTCATAACAGGGGATTGATATTTTACACCATTAAAAATATTTTCATGTTGACGTTTTTGAGTTATAAGTTGTGGGTCTCAACGATAGAGTAGTTGTGATTTTTTTGTAATTTAGTATATTAGAAATTATTTACTAGTCAGATGGATGTCAGACGAAAAGCTTAGGTAATTATCACGTTTCGCCATGTTTCTAATTTTCCTTGCAATTGTAAAGTGTTGTGCCCATCAAAGACTGTTCTGTCGTTAAAGCTTTAGTAGTTAATATGTTTCGCTATGTTTCCGATTTTCCTCGCCATCCATAAGTTCTATACTGATCAAAGACTGTTTTGTTAGACACAAAGCTTTAGTAGTTATTATATTTTTTCAATTTTTTCAATTTTCCTAACCATCAGGGCGGATTCAGCATTCGCAGAAAGGTATTTAATATATTTCCATAGGAAGATCTATATAATTCATATGAGTTTCTCGTAGCCCCGGTGGCGCAGTGGTAGCGTTCTAGAGTACAAATCTAGTATAGAGGTCGTGGGTTCGAGTCCTACTCGGGTCATTTTCATTCTCACAAACTATCTCGATTTATATAATTCATCTTGATGTAGCATGAAACTGCAAAAAAGGGGCGTGCACCCCTTACGCCCCCACCCTTGAATCCAGCCTTGTAAAATTTGCATGCTGCAGCAATCGGAGCGTTCATCTCCTGACTTAATTAGAACGTGACGTGGAGCCTCTTAAAGCTGGTGTTGATATACACAGCTGACGACCAGTTTTATTACTTTTCCATGTTTAACAGACACAATGGCTGTTTAATACACCGTTTTACTTAAACTCATCTTGTTTGCTCATTTCAAATAATTCCCCCAAACTTCCGACTAATATTTATTAAAGATGTTCGTTTTCTTTGCGATGTTCATCCCACGTCGAGAAAGCGAAAATGTAGAGTTGGAATATTGTATTTCTTCTGTCAATAACAGAACGTATGGCTAATTTTTGACAAGAAACTAGTTAATTCCACGGTAAATAGTTTGCAAATTTATTACAAGTATGCTATGAGAATAGCCAAGACATTTCTGTTAATAATAATGGCGGTTTCTTTTGTTGTTTTCTGTTTCTTGATGTTTCTTCACTCTGGGGAATGTGTGGGCAGTGCGGAGGAGGAGAGTTATAATCAGTATGACAGAAGGGTATCTTGAATAATGTGGGTGGTTTTCAGTATATTAGAGAGTATTCAGTACAGTGGATGGATAACATCACCACGGTGGAAAGATACCACCAGCACATCGGAGGATATTCAGAACTGTGGATTCATTAGTACATTGGAGGGATACCATCAGTATGGTGGAGGGGGGTATTCATTACAGTAGCCGCACCATTTAACAAGTAATATGCTTTTCTTCAAAAATTTGAAATCCTGTTTTTGTCATTACCAGTTGGTGGAATAAACCTTCTGTCGATTTGAAATATCGACAAAAAACAACAATCTAAATAGCTTACTTCAATTGAGCCTATTCTAAACCATCCCTAAAAAGTGGATCTGTAGGTCGTATCTACGTACTTCTGTGAGTTATTTAGATTGTTGTATATTGTCAATGTTTTAAATCGACTGATGGTATACTGTACCAGCAGACAATGACACAAACATGATTCTAAATTTTAGAAGAAAAGCATATCAGTAAGAACGCGCGGAACTGTTGAAATTAAGCCCCCGTATCTGTCATTGACTTGGGTCCTACAAAAGGCATACACTACTGCGCAGTGAGATGAAGGTGTTGATCTAAACAATCATCTATCTAAACATTGATGCAGACATTGCAATTCTGAGGTAAATCAACTGTATGACACATTTCCGATGATGAAATAATACTACAGTAAATTATAGAGAAAATCTACGACATTGGCTTTCTCAAAAGTAATTTGCAGAATTTTGTATCAATAATGACAGTGGCTTTTCTTTTGCTTAGATAATCTTGCCGATGCATCTTTATTTGCACAGTTTGTCGTTTCAGTTTCTCGATCTTTGTTGATCTTTGCGAATGAAAGTTCATTAGATTTTCTAAAAGAAACAAAATCAAATCTACAATGATGGAATTAATCCTAACGTACACAACTTATCAACTTCATTTCTATTTGTTTACCTACTTTTGTTGTTTTTGAGCTTTTAAAACATTTGTTGTTTGATTCTTCAAAGCAAGCAGGAAAGAGGAAAGGACAAGCGAATCTGTTTTTGTAGCACGACGTCTTTGCATATGTTTATGATAAATCCTCAAGTTCTGTACCGATCAAAGGCTGTTTATGATAACGTTCACTCTTCAGATTGCGTGCATCAATAAGACTGGAATTTACCTTTTATTAACTAGGAAAATGGGATCGGACTTCCTAAGACTGTGCTTGGGAATGAAAAAGTAAATTGGGGTTGGGATTGTAGCTAAAACACGTCAATATTGGAAATTTCTGTATTTTCCTCGCTGGGATTCGGATTTCTGATTATTTCAGTGCTAGGAATCTGGATCAGTACTTCTTCCCTTCAGGACTTTCCCCTATAGTTTACACGAAGGCTTCTCTTTCGTTTGTTGATAGCTATTATGCAAGCTCTTACCCCACATCTAAGCTTAAAGTCACTTATCTTTACTCCAGCTTTTTTATCCTGAGTGCAAAGCAGAGAAACATGGGGAGAAGTAAACCGTCTTTCCAGCAGAGATATGGTAACATCTCTATGTATAGCAGTAAGATATAAGGTCCTAGTGTGTTTCCTTTCAACTAGCCTAACGAAAGCTCGGTTTAGTCTCAATATATTACCTCATTACATCATTACATCCCTATATCACTATATTGGTAATAAGATAAAGGGCCCTAGTGAGTTTTTTGTATCCATTGGTGCACGAGTGAGTTTTCTGTTCTACGTGCTAGCCTGGTCAAAGCCAGGTTTTGTTTCCAGTAGGAGCACATGCGCATGAATTACATCACTACAATAGTAATAAGGTAATGGGTCCTAGCGTGTTTATTGCACCCATTTGAACTACAGAAGGTAAATTACTGTTCAGTAGACCCTTAAGTTAGATGATGATGATGATGATGATGATGAAACTCTAGCACCAAATCAGTGCTAGTTGATAGGTACGCCACAAGATCCACAGCAAAATACAATACATCACTACCTACAGTAGTATGGAAAAAGGTCTTAGAGTGTTTATGTTCAACGTGCTAGCCTGACCAAAGCTAGGTCTTGTTTCCAGCAGAGGCATAAATGTGACATAAATTACAATAGTAGTAAGGCAATTGGTCCGAACTACAGAAGCCACCAAAACGTAAATTACTATCCATAAGACAACCACTTGATTTTAAGCTTGACACATCAACTGCAACTAACATCAAATCAGTACGGGTTGATAAGTACGCCACAAGACCCACTAAAAAGAGGAAAATGTATTTTGAAAAGTTCGTGTCTCGTGCTGTCAATGGGAAGTGCGTAAATGAAAACTGCTGCCCACACCCATCAACTCCCACCATCTAAAACAACACAACATCAACTGCCTTACAAACGTCTTCCACGAAATAGAAAGGGAAATCTATTATCTCTACTCAAAAGAGAATAAGTCATGATGGATTCAAAGAACCGATTGTTGTGAGTGCGGTCATCTTTAAGAACCCAACAATCACGCAAATTCCTCTCTTCTTTTATACATTGAAATAAAGTAACGGTTGATTTGACAAGAATCGATAGAAAATTGCCCTCTGTGGAGCGATTTGAAAACACGTTTGTTCTCTCTTCGAGATAAAAATAATAATTTCATGTTGTTATCAAGGTTACAGGGGAAAACATATATTGGCAGTAAGCAAGATGAAATGTTGACTTGATATGAAGGAGGGAGACTTGTTGCTGACTGTACAGTGTACATATTACTTCATGGTAAGAATTGGGACGAGATATTGAGACAAGATATTGTATAGGAATATAAAGATCGTGGGAACAAACTAGATCAAGTACACGAAGATGCAATAGGATGTACAAGGAATGAAAGAGCATATCTAAATATCAAGAGATTTGGTTACATGGTACAAGAATAATCTGGTGTATTGTGAAATATTCTCCCATTAGTGAAGTGCACCCACTAAAATGATTTGTATATTTTTCCAAATTCAATTTATCAAGAATTCATGTCATCTCTAAAGAAAAAGCATGTGATAGTTTATTGTCATGAGAGTTTAGTCGAATCCACAAGTGACCTTATATACAGAAGAGAAAAAAAAACCAGCGAAGCTACAGAAAGCATTGTAAACAACCAGCGCAAATATTACAGTATCAAAATCTTTAGCAAACAGCAATTGCATCATAAGTGTTTCTATCGTCTAAAGACAAACATTTAACAGAAGTGATAGAAACTCAAAGCACTCTTGAAAGAAAGCTAAAGCCAATAGATGTATTGGACATACAGTTCTTGTTTTGGAATTTAATTAAAGAGCTTGTTCGATAGCAAATGGGAAATTATAATAGATGATACAATACGTGAAATTTGTTGACAGGAAATTTTACAGCAAAATCAAACTTACAACTACCATACTGATATCAACAAACTAGGAACTATACATGAAAAGTAACGCGTTAATATCTCTATGTGGAAGGAGTTATTTTGGATATCATTATCAGGCATTTGATGGTATTGTGATATTACTAACTATTCGCAGTATTATATGGAAATTGTTGAATAAAAATACTCGATAGAATATCAAAAAAGAAAGAGGCTATTACAAATTATTCGATATTGCTATTGAATGTAACCAATCTCAGATATCAAGCATTCTACACTAATTGTGATATTGCTAACTGATCGCAGCATTATACGGTAAATGAAGTTGATCCAAAAGACGTTTAAATGTTATGATAATCAAAGCAAATATCACAGTCAATACGGAGAATACTCTACTACACAGCACTGATACTAGAATATAGAACTACTAATTTTGGATATCAAGCACTTAGTGGTTTATTTTGGTATCGTAAATACTCAATGTAACAGCAAAATCAAGAATAGATTTGTTATATTAATTGACAGTCGAAAATAGAATCAATGCAAAAAAGCTCATTACACTGCTTTGAATATTTCAATATAAAAAGTGACTTAGTAAGGAAACGAAGCATCTTACCTGTTAACTGCGGCATTATTTACTAATCGCTGTATTATATGAGAAATCCTGCAGCTGAGGCAAAAAGAACATGCAACAAAATATGCAAATCTAAACATTAGCTGTGATAGTTGAATATAGCAGGGAAAGCGAAATTTGAAGTTAGAGGCAGTTGATGCATAGAACTTCTATCTGCAAGTTAATATCCTGATGGTCATATGAAATATGACTTGAACTTAACAATCAAAACTTGGAGATTTGTTTGGAAATCATATTGAAAAGGACAGTGCTATTCTACATTAATTTCTTCATGATAAAGCATACATTACGTCAAATTATGGGATGGAGAGACTAGAATATCTGTGAAAGAAGTGTTGAAGATGAACATCTCTTACCAAAGAAAGATTCTTGTTATCAACAGAAAATTTGCTTATCATCAATCCTTATTATGAAGATTCAGGAAAGCTCTTTCACCACGTTCAACTTATGAAAATCTAGCATACATTTGATCAACTTGGAAACGAATGAATCCAATAACTGCGAAAGTGCTTAAAGAAGAATATACTTCATCAAGGAAACATCCTTGTTACTTACTGAAGATTTGCTAACTATTTACTCTTGTCATAAAAATTGGAGAAAGCTGCTTTACTTAGTTCAACTTACGAAAATCTAGCATATATTTTATCAACGTGGAAACGAATGAATAAACTAACTGTAAAAATATTAAAGAAGAATATAATTCATCAAGGAGAGATTCTTGTTTTTAACTGAATCTTTTCTAATAATTGACTTTTATCAGAAAAATTGGAAATTTTAAAGATATCGAACAGTTGGAGTTATCGAGAGAATCAAAACCTAGGGCGTAATAGCCGTTTACTCGCAGTTCAAAATCTAACACAAGAAAAGAAGAGATTTCTCGAAACCAAGCGAAACAAACAATCTAACATCTTCTAGCTTCAAGAAACAAAGTAAACATCTTCACAGAACTCAGCTGCCTGTCTTGAAGCTCATAATTGGCAATCATGGTTGAGGCAATTGTGCTATTGAAGTCCGTCTGGGCGAGAATCCTGTTTTTTGGGCATGGATTCTTCACGATTTACTTGGGGGCAATGTATTTCCAGAACCCGCTGGTGTGGGTGGTGTCACTCAGCATGCTCATGCTGTTTCTGGAGATGTGTTATACTCTCGGTGTACGCAAAGGCCAGGAATATAAGTAGTAAGTTACAGAATATTTTTGAGTTGCTAATTTAATGCAGAGACGTTAGAAGTATCTTCAGAGGAGATTGCATAACGCTTCAAGGGCACTTTTGATAAAGATGGAAAGTCTTAAAGTTTGAAGGCATTTTTTTGTCTTTTAGAAATCTTATTTTCTAATAGTTTTTGAATTATGGTAGGGATGGTCAAGTGGTTGGATTATTGAATTCCTGTTCAAAGGTTCTTGAGTTGAAATTCACTTTCAGACCTGTCACAGAAAGTGTGAGGAGAGAACTTGCCATCTCTCTTCAACTCCAGGCAAAAATGCGAAAGCAGTCATGAGATGTGGTCACATCAAGAGCACCCCAAGCACTAGGGTTGCACTGAAGTTTACCTATTGCATATGTGTTTTTTGCATGAACCAATAGCTTACAAAAATAGTAAGCGTATTTGCCAATCAACATGAACTATCCATGTACCAATTCTAAAGTTCTTCTACTAATTATTAGTCCCTCTGTTTTTGGAGCATTAAACAATACCTTACAAAGATAGTGAGGGTATTTGCAATCAATGATCAACTATCAATTACTTTACCATACACATCATCGTTAGAGGAGCATAGTCAATATCAGACTGGCCTTATGAATTTATTGCATGGAATGATTATACTTGAATATCAGAATAACGAGAGAATCAGAAATATAAAGAACAGTTTCAAATGGGTAAAAAACTTAAGGATAACGAGGAACATCGAAACAAAATAACTACTGAAGCTTTCGGTTTGACATTCATCAGAGAAGTACGTTAAAAGTACATAGTTTTGAATCTATAATGAAATTTAGGATTGCTAAAAATCGACGACATAGCAAAAAAACAAATTAACCAATGGATAAATCTTCCATAGGACTTAAAGAAAGTAATTATTCTCACTTTTAACCTTTTCCATCTTTTTCAGCTTTTGGCCAAGTGGATTTTTCTACATTCTCACAGTCATTCCAATCATCTGGATATTCGACATGGAATCGTTAGGCCTCATTCAACTCTCCTCCTCCGCAACAGTCCAGGTAATGCTTATTCAACACTTTCATATAAGTCTTAGTAAACAAAATAGTGAAGGAGTTGTGAAGGACTTTTTGGTACTTTGTGTGGAGCCAAGGTGATACATTGCGATGCTATGAGTGGTACCAACTACATTGTTCCCTCTTTGTCTCTTTCTCTATTAATTACTACATTGTTTTATGTATCATTTGGCAATATTATCAAAACATTATGTATTAGGGGCAGTTACAGGACCCCTCAGTAATGGTCTTTTCAGTATTCCTATTAAAAGTGTGCTGTAATTGCGTTATTCAAGATTTCCCTCCCATCTTTCTTCTTTCTGAAAGCATTTTTTGACCAGCATCTATGACACGTACCCTGCTTGAGAGTCTCATACCTAAACGCATGCTTTTCTAAAAGCAAAATAGACATAAGGGGCCTTCAAAATGGATCGCTAACTTTTTAATCAATGCCGGTTTCAATCGCCGAAAAAATAATTGCTTAAACTCACTTATTATCTAACATGATAGTTACCACTTTTCGTGACAAGCCTTTAATATTTTTAGTAAGCCATCGTTGTAGATACATTCTGTCTTATCAAGGCTATTTCTGACACAATATTTGACATTATAGTCACCACTTATCGTGACAAGTCTTTGATATTTAGTGAGAGATAGCTGAAAATACATTCAGACTTATCAAAGGTATCTCTGACACAATATTTGACATTATAGTCACCACTTATCGTGACAAGTCTTTGATATTTAGTGAGAGATAGCTGAAAATACATTCAGACTTATCAAAGCTATCTCTGACATAATATTTGAAATTATAGTCACTACTAATCATGACAAGCCTTTGATATTAAGCAGGAGAAAGCTGAAAATACATTCAGACTTATCAAAGCTATCTCTGACATAATATTTGAAATTATAGTCACTACTAATCATGACAAGCCTTTGATATTAAGCAGGAGAAAGCTGAAAATACATTCAGACTTATCAAAGCTATCTCTGACATAATATTTGAAATTATAGTCACTACTAATCATGACAAGCCTTTGATATTAAGCAGGAGAAAGTGGAAAATACATTTGGTCTTATCAAGGCTATTTCTGACATAATATTGCACATGATGTATACCATTTGCCATCACAAGTATTTGATATCTAGTATGATAACTCTGTAAATATATTCGGTATTTCAAGGCTGTTTCTGACAGAATGTTAGATGTATTTGTCAACACATGACAAGTATTTATATTTACTCATACTCCTTTTATTTTTGAATCGTTTCGTTTTCAGTTCATGAACATGTCGAAAGATGATGTGGGGAGACTCATACTTGAACTTGGCCTGATTTTTGGCATCATTCTCGGCAGATGGCTGATGCCAAGAGGAAAACTGACACGTGACCAGCTCTCTGCTCTTCTTTTGGGGTACGTTGGGACAGCTGCAGATATTGTGGGTAAGAATTTTATCGTTTCCAAACTTATTCTTCTAATATTTGGTAGCTCAGTAGAATTCAGGATGACAATAACCATTATAACTGGAATGAGACCAGAATCCAAATATTGAAAGAAATGTGGCGTCCATTTTAGGGTACATTCGTGGATGGATACGAATTGTCTTGTGCTGTATCGTAAGGAGGGAACTTACGCAACAAGGCGGCAGCTAAAACGTGATTCTGTCTGATATTGCGTGATATTGCGTGATATTGCGTGATATTGTGTGATATTGTGTGATATTGCGTGATACTGTGTGATATTGCGTGGTATTGTGTGATATTGTGTGATATTGCCTTTTGTATGAGAAGCTCAACATCAATAGATTTCTTACATTGACATTTGTTTCCAATGAGAGATACTGAAGTTGTCATTTTCACGAAAGTTGCCTTCCTGGCATGCCTTCTTGAAATCTTGGCATGCAGAAATGAATATTTCAACTTCTAAAATCAATTCAAACCTCGCTAATTAACTCTATATTTCCAGGCATTTTTCAACTGTCCTCTTTTGTAGTTTAAATTTGTGACATGTCGGTAATTTGTGATGGCATTTTGATATCAACTGACGCACTAGCTGGCGATACCATTCTGCTAACGTAAGGTCCATAATATCTGTCTTTGATGTTATATTAATGTATATTTTGATGTCATCTGATTATTCTATTTAATATTCACAGAGCTGAAAGTGGAGACGGAGATTCAAGAGTCAGGAAAAGTGCCAATCAAGATGGCAGTGCTTGGTGCATACACGTGGGCCATTTTACAGTTCACACTGATGACGACCGCAACGCAGAAGGACAGAAGCCAGGAAATAAGCGAAGAGCAGGCTAAAACAACAAGAAAAATCAGCATGTCCTTCGCTCATTACAATAAGGTAATTACTGCGTTATAGAATACCCACAAAACGCTTAAAAAGGTGTTCAACGGAACAAAGTAGTGTTTTAGAGTCTGTCAAAATGATAAATGGTCGACTGAATGTTTCACGTGCTAGCCTACAGAAGGCCAAAAGAGGCATTGTTTCCTGCAGGGACAGGTTAGTATGCACTATATATCATTATTAACTGATGGACATGTCTGTTTTTAACGCGCTCATTCTGCCTTATATCACTATATTCATGCACTATCAGGGGTGTCGTGGGACCTCAATTTTAGGGTGGGCCAAACACGAAAAATTTCCGAAAAGGAGATCAAATGCTCAAAAATCAAAAATTTCCGAAAAATCTACAGATTTTGCTCTGATAGGGGGGCCATGGCCCCCTCTGCCCCCCCCCCCCCCGGCCACGACATATGCACTATATATAGTAGTATATCACTATATATAGTAGTGAATTAGTGAGTGAGTGAGTTTCTTGGGAAAAATTTACTTGTTCTTTTTGTAGTACTTGAATTTTAATGCAATCCTCAAAGATAATTCACGTCTGAATGAGTCTATGTTCACTATTGTAAAAAAAGTAACATCAAACAAAAATACAACAAAGGTACAAAATTAGATCTATATAAGAATATAATATATATAGCGATACGATATGAAGTACAAAGTTGAAAGCATACCGGTATTGTTTCAGGTATCACCAGACAGCTCATTCGGGGGCCTCTCGAGAAAAGACTCTGAAAAACACCTTCCACGCTCGTCCACAATCTCCGAAGACGGCATCATATCCGCGAACAAAAACAAGGAGCTCTCACCTAAAGAAAAATACATCGAGTCAATCAAACGAGAACGTGCACGCACGCTAGATAGCACGCCACAACGGCGACCGTACGGAATGACACGAAAACATTCGGGCCTCGGTAAGAAGCCTGATATCCGTAATGACAGACTGCCGCATCAGAACAACACGCAGTCCTTTGATGCAGAAGCGGATAAGAAAACCACGCGGATGAGAAAGCTGCATGGTGAGTTGTTCCAGATTTTAGTGACACTTTTGATGCAGGATGGTCCATTTTTGATCCTGAGATTGGTGCTGCTGATTGAGTTTAAAGTGAGTACCGAGATGCATATCTTGTTCATGGCTAAGAATGCGATGGTATGTACCCTACTTGTGTATAGACTCTGCATCCTGACTTGTCGAGCGGATACTGACGAAGAGCTGCACAAGGAGGAAGCAGCCAGCAAGCTGCATAACGTACAGTTAGCTGTGATGGGAGCGAGTATTATGCGATCTAATATCTCACCTGCAAAGAAACCTAAGCAGAATAAGGGTGTAAAATAAAAAACCAAAAGTAATATACAGCTCATTGTGACAAAATTCTTTTTGCCAAAACATATGTTTCAAAAAAAACCTTTGTGCCAAAAGAGCACATGTTCCACCAAACATTTTATGCCAAGAAAGCATAGGTTTCAGAGAAGAACATGTTCCAAAAAAAGAATTTTCTCCAAATAGCATATGTTGGGAAAAAGTTCTTGTGCCAAAAAGCACGTTCCACCAACCGCTAAACATTTTGTCCAAAAAAAGAGAATGTTCCAAAAAAGAATATCTTCCAAACCAGAATTTGCTCAAAAAAAGCAAATGTTCCAAATAAAAATACGTATGATCTTTGATATTTTATGATACTTATTGATCAGTAGTTTGACCAGAGCCGTCGAGAGCCCGACTAGGGCCAAGGGTAGAGACTAAATCGATGGGCCTAAACTCCCCTGAAAATGTTTTTATGAATAAACATAGACAACATATATTTTACGGATCCCTTGGTAACTGCCGTTGCTATCCCCCCTCTAACCAAGGCTAAGCTTGGCCTTGGTTTATTAGGCCTATATAGTCGAATAAACAGCAAGGCCTTAGCTAAATTTCTCTCGCACCCCAAAAACGATACTGTATCTGCTAAAAAGGTATTTATTTCAATTCTTAGGCGATTAAATACTTATCACTGTTACCTTAAAAGCTCTATCAAGCCTCCTTTCTTCTAAACCCCCTTCTCCCCTTTTCCCTTCTCCATAAGTCCATACAAGAAAGACTACAAAGAAAAATGTGATGAGTTAGGAATACCTAATGAATTTTCTCTATCGTAATATTGCGAATTTCAAACTTTATATTCTATAGAGTGAAGAATTTCTTCTCGAAACCCTCGGCGCCCATTCCAAAAAGCCCCCCTTTGGAACCTCACAAATGAAATGAGCCCCCATGGGCTTTATAGAGCTTTTACGTTATATGTAGATTGTATAAAATAAAATAGACGTAGTGAACTCATTGAAATCACTGAATGTGAATAGGTAAATTAAGGGGTGTATTCAATTTTTACTAGAATTATGTAGATTATTATATTTATGTATTGCATTATTTATGTATTGCTATTTGTAAGATGAAGAATTTTTGTACAACAAACACGCCTGGACAATATAGATAATTCATCATTGTTGTAAATTCACCCAGGAAGATCACTAAAGTGAAAAGTTTTGTTGCTGGAGGTAGGGGAGGGAGGGGCAAGTTGCTACTTTTTTGGGACCATACAGATCGTTGTCAATTAAAAATTGATGGCGTTGGAGTACTCTATGCAGGCTTTCTTTTGATATCATTCGACCGAGCCTGTTGCCATCAATATTTAGACCAAAAAGAGGCTGTGACAACTTACCCCAATGATAACTTGCCCCTCCCTCCCCTGCTGTTGAAGTTCAAATATTAGAAAGACAGTTTTGTATGAATGAAGCATAATTAGATAAAATGATTTTAGTCACTGATGTTTGTACCCACAAATACCCCTTTGTACCTAAAAAGATACCCCTAGTCTAGGGCTTCCTTATTGATCAAAGGTGTTTAACCCTTCAGTATATTTTTACCCCTTTATGCCCTCTATACCCCTATTCTAAGGCTCGTTGCTTATTGAAAAAAAGAGTTCAGCCCTTTAGTATAGTTATAATTGGTAATAAAAGGGTTAAGTAGTCGTTTTTATAAGTAAGGTAAACTTTTTACAATTGAAGCACTAAATCATTAAGCAACCAGTACTGGATTAGCAAAACAATAAACAACTATGCTAAAAATGCTTAATCTTGTTTGATCACACTATGTTTCATTGTAAAAAGAAGCATATCAAGTATTCTAAAGGTTTTGCAAGCAACTCTTAATCAATTGGTTGGGTTGAAAATCCAAAAATATTTAAGCAACTTTAAGGGTATGCACCCAAGTCTAGTTCATTTTGAACAAAAGTATAAAGATGAAATAAACGCATTTAACACTCCTAAGACTTGAAATCAAAATACAGAAAACAACCCATTTTATATTTGATCAACAAAATGGAAGTTTCTTAGCGAATGTTTTTCCAGTACTAGAGTTTCTTAAATTTCAAGTTAGATTCCATTCTAGACTCTGTGTTTCTCATAACGTGTTTCCTATAAAAAACACCTGTATAAGATGAATCTCCCGAGACTCGCTGTGACCCCCCGGAACGGATCGAAGAAAGGAAACTCAAAGAGAGAAACGCCTTGAATTCGATAGTGAAACCATCAGCACACTGAAACCATTCGACCCTTGGACTTCAGCAAGGCGTTTCTGAATACAACTATCACATCTGTGTAAACTCTCAAAGCCTAAACTCGCATTTCAACTGCATTTTCGACGAATTCTATTGATTAAAAGCTGCTGAGAATCAGTTGAATCATGGCAAATTGCTTGAATATCAGTGTTGTGGTTTTTTCAACCCTCGGCATCGGTTTTTTGATCTTGAGTCTGGCGACAGATTACTGGCGAAGCTTCTCGTTTGGAAAGATAAAGACGCATCATGGCCTGTTCAGAGGCTGCACCACTTGGACCTCCACAACATGCAGGAAACTTTACAGCGAAGTCAGCGACTACCCTGGTAGGTTTACCACCCCTTTAATTCTCTATTTACATTTCTTGTTTCATTTCTAACTAGTTTTGATTTTACATGAGGAGTTTTCCTCGAAAAATGGGCGTGGCAGTGCTTAGTCCTTATTTGAGAAAAATTCTCTTTTCAATTAAGAAGCTTTGGATTGATGGAAATTTTCTTCGAAAAAGCATTAGATTATGGCCATAGATCGCTTTGATTCCTATTCTCTGTCCCAGGTTGGTTTGTTTTCACTACAGTTTAGAACATGTGACCAATGTCTTGAGCCATGTTGGTCATGTTTGGAGCAATAACTCTTTGATGCCACCAAATATGTCAAAGAAAAAGCATGTTAGCATCAAAAGATTCAAGTCCCAAATGGCAACCAATTGAGCAAAATGGTTGTAAAAAACCAACCTGGAACAGAGAATACAAGCTTTATCCTTGTGGGGACATACAAATAAACAGATTTTGGGGTAATGTGGTGGCTCAGGGGCGGATCCAGGAAACATTCTGACAGCTGTTCAAGTTGGTTAAAGAAACAGAATTATCGTTCTCTTTACCTTAGATCCCAAGTGAGATGAAAGAAAATACTAGGCTTGAAAATCTGACCACGGCTCGATCAGAGGAGCTGTAGTCTGGATCCGCCCCTGTAAGCTACTCTGTTATTTTTGTGTCAGGCAACTGCTACAGCTAAAGTCCAGATGATCATTGAAAGAAAAGTTTATATCATGTAATATTTCAAACATTCTTTGACATGACAATCTTCGGGAGTTCACCTCGAAATTCGCGACGACTGAAGAATGAACCAGTTACAATTTTGATCCGACCATTTTCTGTTCAGAAGGGTAATTCCAAGAATGAATCAAAACATTTCTTAAAAGAAATATAAAAAACAAGCGAATCACCATAACAAATCCCAGACATTTAAAGGGGGTGAGGAAATACGGAGCTTGTGGTGCACTCATTTTCAATAAGCCACCTCTCAATAAGCAACCAATGCTGGAATGATAAAACAGTAAGCGACTCCAGGGCTCGATACAACAAATTAAGCAACTATGCTGAAAGTGTAACCTTGTATGATCACACTATGTTTCATTGTTATAATAGCATATTGGTATTAAAAGGTTTTATGCAGTTCGAGGATAATAACAAGTTCTGAAATTTTGCAAACTTTTGAAGCTGCCCTGTCACCCTGTCCAGAATCTTCTTTTAGAAGGCAGCAGGGAGTATCTATCTGGTAGATGAATACTGCCAAGATGTTGTATTCAAACCATGTGACACCAATTTGGTCATTGCGCAAGCTCTCAAATCACTTTTGTTATTCTTGTGGCATTGAATTTAATTTAGCTGAACCCCTCTTCCGTATCTAGCAAACTCAATCCATGTAAAAGGTTTGGGGTACAGGGGGAATGTCTAAGTTAGTCTTTTTTCTTTTACAAAACTTGAGCAACTCTTGAGCAGATTTGAGGGCTGAAAATCCAGAATATTAAAGCAACTTTTAGAGCTGGGACCTGTATGATTAGTTTATCTTTTATCAAACTTCTTCATTTTCTCCTCTTGAGCGATCGCTAGCCTTGCAAAGCGTGAAATAAAAAATATGTGGCAAAACCTATCACCGTTTTCTAAATCAAAAAGCAAATAATAATCAAATGTTAAAAAACAGCTTCGAACGTTGCAGCTGTTTCAACAACTGACTTTTTTATAAGGAATAACAAACGTCTGCATAAAGAATTGTGACCTGCACGTGATTAAGTATTTTGGCAGATCAGGGAGAAAACAGCCTGCTGGAAACGAACATCTGTGGTTGGCTTGTGTTCAGTATGTCTCACCCGGGTGAACTTATGTGCAGTACTGTGGAGAAACAGGCCTAGAAAATTTACTGTGGGTGAGGGGTATTATCAGCACTGCTGAGGGAAATCATCAGTGCAGTGGAGGGTGTTTAGTACTATGGGAGGATATCATCCGCGCTGTCAGGGACCACTATGAAGGATGTTCAATACTGTCAAGTGATACCACCAGTACATTGATGGGTATTTATTACTGTGAATGATGTTTAGTATTGTCGAGGGATACCATTATCACCTCAGTTCATATTGAGGAATACCTTCAGTAAGGAGGGGGATACATTAGGCACTGGGGGGACCATCAGCGCTGTGGTTATCACCTCCACTTTACTAGCTGAACATTTGCCACAGTACTGAACACCCTCCCCTGGGTGGTAGCTTTTCATAGAATACCCTCCACAATACTTAAAACTATCTACAGTACTGAACATCCTCAACATTACTGAACATCCTCAACAATACTTAAAACTATCTACAGTACTGAACATCCTCAACATTACTGAACATCCTCAACAGTACTGAACATCCTCCACATTACTGAACATCCTCCACATTACTGAACATCCTTCACAGCACTGAACATCCTCCATAGTACTGATGGTATCCCTCCGCAGTTAGAGGAGTTTTGTTAACACCACAAGTCACCCATCTAGATATTGACCATATTGACAACCGAGCTTGACTTCAGCTGAATATAGCAAACCACTGGACCACTCACCCTAATCAAAGTCTCAGTTAAATAATAAGCCATTTATCTTAAACCAACTAATTCCTCCTTTCACAAAAGCAAACGAGTTTCTGTAAATCGCCTATAAGTTCACAAAGCATAAAAGAACAAACTAATCTGCCTCACCCATAATCCTGAACTTGCTTTACATGAAACTAATAAACGACTGCTCGTGACTGAAGGAAAATAAAATAAAAGGTTTCAAAAGCTTCTAATGAATGCAAATCCAGCAGTTTGAATCAGGGGGCAACATCTCAATATCACAGCAAGTGAAGTTTTTATTCTATCACATGACATCTGCATGGTTTACATCAAACAGGTGATTCTCAGCCTTACAAAACACATAACGAAATTCCAAACTCTTAAGGTAACCAGCACAACTAGTTCATGGCTCAAGTAAAATAGAATGGCCTAAAATGCTGCTCAAGAGCAATTGGTATATTTTCGCATAATTGCAGCCTTTGTACAGTGACCTGACAAAGACACTCGGAGATACCGCTACAACCAATGGCTTGGTACAGAATATGTACCAAACCTTGGCTTAGTAATCACAACTGATGTATAGCCAATGGATACTTCTGTAAATTACCCTTATTTTATAATTTCATTATTCCTTATGTTATTGTTATCATTATGAACGAAATTAATTTAGTTTTATTCAAGTTTGTCCTTTTTAACAGCCACCTTGTTACCAACTTTAAAGAAAATGTTTACAAATAAAAATCGATCTCATCACGAGGCTACGTCTCTGTCTCTGGTTCAAGCTCTTATACTCTGTAAGTCTAATACTACTCGAGGTAACAGGAATCTATACTGTGATGCCCAGATGTGGATCGAAATAAGCCAATCAGAAAAGAGGTGAATAATTGGTAAAGTGTTCTATTACTCGCATATTTCGAGCTCTATAGGCACTCTCTACTCGAGTTGGATGAATCAATTCATTATGTACTAATTCGTTTCTTAGAGAAACTTGCTGCAGTGGTGGCGATGATGTTGATGGCAGTGTTGTTCCAGGGAATCTCGATGATCACAGCAGTGGCTGCCACAATCAGAAAGTCTTCGAGTAATCTTTGCATAGCCGTCCTCCAACTTCTCGCAGGTATATGCATCAGACTATTTTGTATAGATGTTTGGTTTACTTTTCAGCTTTAAGGACAGCTACGATCCCCGCTCAAAGTAGTTGGAAGTAGTTGGTAGCTGTCCATCCTTACGACGTCGGTTAATGAGTACAAGATTTATTAGGATAATAACAGAACGTGTCCCAAATTATTAGAAATGCTAGATACCAGTGGCGGCGCGTCCAATGGGGCAGGTGGGGCACTGCCCCACCTGGCAATTTCACAAAATGATTTTTTGTAGCCATTTTATCATTCGAAAACTTTCGCAGAATTATCATTATTGGCCTATATTAAATTTTAGATTTCATGCATGCATTCTATTCACAACCCAATACCAACTTTGATGCCCTAAATTCTAGGAAATAACTGCCCAGCCACAAATCACTATTGAATAGACCAAGTGTCAACAAGGTTAGATTACATGAATAGATCCGATTGTCCACGAGACATTGATCGACTCGGGAAACACGAACCTCAGATTCTAATTTCATCTCATGGTGGGGCTGGCCCCGCATTACGTAAGCTCTGACCAATCACTTTCAAGAGTTTGATTTCGTCTCGTTGCTTCTGACTAGCCCGTTGCAGTAGACTTTCTGTGGTGAGCGGGGCACATTTGAAAGTGCCCCGAAATTCAATTCAATTCTGAAAAGCTCATAAACACGATGGTCTGATAACGCGAACCGTAACAATCCAACTCTGATGACAAATGACAATGTCTCTCATCACAAATGCCATGCAGTTCATCTATCGGCTCTGATCTTTTGTGGACAAACTTTGGGAAGCAGTGTAGGAAGCGAATCTGTAAGTTCTCAGTCAGTATAAAACTTTTAGAAACAAGATTATAGGAATTTAAGAAAGAGACCAAAGTATGTTTTTGATTTATCGTCAAACATTGGTTTCAAATGAATATCGTAGATGGCCCTTTAGATCGTCCGTTACTCCGTTCAATTCATTATCTGCCCAAGAAAAAGACGAAGTAAAAAAAATTAGGCCTTCGCTTTTTTTACCTGTGCCCCACCCACAAAATTTCTCACGCGCCGCCACTGCTAGATACCTTGACACCTTAATAAAGTCAATTATCATAATTATCATAATCATCATTATTATCATCAATCATCATCAATTATCATAATTATTACACAGAGAAAATAAGAGACTTTCAGAGAGAACACATATCCTAGTTGACAACTGCTTATTCCGCTGTGTATTCCGCTCTACCTAAAGCATAGAGCATTGTATCTATCCAGAACAGGCAAGCAGATTAATGATAAAATGATTAGTAATATCATTACATTTTCCATATTTTGAATGATGTTATTTTTCAGCTGGCTCTGGAGCTGCAGGTCTGGCTATATATGCAAAGTATTACGACAACGATTTGTACGACCTGGATTGGTCCTATGTGTTAGGATGGGTGGGAACCAGCTTCGTTGGCATTGGCCTCATCCTTCTCATCGCCATTATGAATCGGTAGACATTTGTGGAATATTCAAACAATGTATTATAAGCACTAATCCAGAAATAAAGACTGAGTCTAGCACTTGTCGTTCAATAAGTGAAGCCAGTGGTGGCCATTTTAGAGGTACTGCTTCAATGCACGTCTTATTAGCTACAACTTTATTAGCTTATTAGTTACGTCCCTGCTGAAGTTCGGGCATGATGTCGTAATGTTGCGTAATTAAGGTTTTTGATTCTGACCTGGGGACCTTCCTGCAGTGGCTGAAACAATAGGGGCAGAGAGGGCAGTTGCCCCCTCAAAAATTTTAAGAAATAATAGTCTTTTACTCTAAGAAAGTAGGATATGTCAAATGGTTTATTACAAACAATGGGTTAACTCCACGTAATATTTGCCAAAGCGTCTGCCACTACCCTCCTTTACCTAAATATCAAAACTGGACTATAAATGAGTGCTTCAAATGGTTCAAGTTTGGATATTCATAGTTCATTTCTAAAGTTACTATTCAGGAGGGTTTGCATGGTAGAAATATGGAAAAATGATTGCACAACATGAGCTAATGTCATGCATGATAATATTCTATACCTTTAAACTTATAGAAAGGACTTGTTGTTATTATGTTAACAATGTCCCTGTCCCAAACAAAAATTAGTTTGATTACCTGTACTTGCAGGGTATGATGGAATATTTTCCCTTATTTGGTCATTTGCAATTACCCTGACTCCTACAGGGATTATTTTATCAGTCCTAAATAGATTTTTTTAATTTCATATATAGTTCATATTTAAAGTTAAGTAGAGAATTTCTTTAAATCAATTGACTTAAAAAATATTTTTGTAGAAAAAAATAATGTTTTTGTAGATTATTATGTAGAACTCAAAATGAAAATTATTGGTGTTGTATTACTGTTTTGCAATACTGTGTCACTCCCTACCGATTATAGCAAAAAGCAATTCATTCAAGACAACAACAAAAATGCCTTTGTTCTATGTCTAGGCCAGTTTTATGTTACTTTTTTCATAGTTCTAGTTCATGGTCATGATATGAATGCTATATGTGTAACAAAATCATTTGATCCTAACCCAGACAGAGGGGGGCAAACCACTCCCTAAAAACTCCCAAAAAATTTCATACATTTTTCAAGGAAATCCAATTTTCTCAAATGAGAAATCCCTAAAGAATACATGGAAAACTCTTTGTTCTCAAAAATTACCTTCAAGCAATCAATCCCAAGCTCAAAGATAACCTTCTGCAACTGGAGTAAATTACATTTATTTCAATGGATTAATTTGGGATATGAATCAGGAAGGTTTAGACCAAACCCAACAAAAATCCAACTATCTACAATTAGTTAGTTAGCTTTTTTATACCTACCTCTTTTCAGGGACGTTGTAGTAAAAAAGGACATTTGAGTTTTAAAATGCTATCCATGCCACTGATAATAAAAACTTTCTAGATACAAAAGAGGGGTTCAGTTCAATTCAGTTCAATTGCACAAGATTAACAAAAGTGATTTGAAGACTGGAATGACCAAATTGGTGTCACATGGTTTGAATAGAACATCTAGGCATTATCCATCTACCAGATAGATACTCCCTGCTGCCTTCTAAAAGAAGATTCTGGACAGGGTGACAGAGCAGCTTCGAAAGTTTGCAAAATTTAAGAACTTGTTATTGTCCTTAAGCTTCATAAAACCTCTGAAATACAAAATATGCTTTTTTTAACGATGAAACATAGTGTGACCAAAAACAAGGTGGTAAGTACTTTGATAACGTAGTTGCTTTGGGGTTAGTTGCTTGATTTATTTCATCCAGCCCTGGAGTTGGAAATAGTGCATTATGAGGAGGAAGTGCGTCAAACTGTGCACAAGAATTTTCACGTGCACTACATATTGCATAGGATAGGGGGTACTCTCCCATCTGGATGTCAGCTTAAAGAGTTTAAAGAATACTAATTATCCAAACAGTTTTATATAATAGTAGATGATAGAATTTGTGTACAGCATAGCTTTTCATAAATGTAAACCTTACTTGTCATCTGCTTGTTTTTATTTCAACCTTTTCAAACTGCTTCGCTGTTCACTTCTGTTTTGACCGACAGTCTTAGGCCTACGTTCGAATTTTTAAAAGTGTTGCACTTTCAAGAGTGGCCTGAGAACTAGTCTCCAGCCCACAGCCTTAGAACGACACTCGTCAACAAGACTAGAAATTAGGGCTAATGGTAGTCTCTTCTTTCCAGTGGTCGAAAGGTTTTGCGAATTCGTCAAAAGTCACACCATATGATTAAGGAAAGGTTTAGGAAGAGTAGGAAGGGTTTGTAATGGTTCAAAGTTAGGGCAGAGTTGTAAAAATCAACTCTCTAAAGAAACACTAACAGAAAAAACAGTTTTTATCTTCTGATAATAAGTTTTTGTTGATAAATGCATTACATACATCGATTTGAAAATACCACGAACAGAATTGAAATATTTCACAACAATTTCTACAAAGCTCAAAATGAAGTTATAGAACAAAAACACAAGTTTGAGCGAAGTGACCGAATGTTTAAAATAGCTGAATTTACACTAAGATTTTTCACATAATGTCAATTCTTTTGACTGCATCATTGGGAGTCTGTCTTCCCTCATGACGGGGTCAAAGATTTTTGACGTCATCAATATATTGCATCGTCTAAAAACAGACGATGCAGAATTTGAAATCATGGTGAAACTTTAATGTAAATCTAGCTATTCACCCTAGGAAACTACTTTCCCCCTAGGAAACTTCTGTGAAGTACTGTAGAGGACGCTCAGTACTGTGGGTGGGTTGCATCAGCATTGAGTGTGGTAGGATACTATCAGTGTACATTGGAGCCATTGGAGGGTATCCAGTAATGTGGAGGGATACTGTCGGTACTGTGGAGGCGATAGAATCATTACTGTGAGTTAATACCATAACTACTTTGGGTATCATCTCAAAAGTGCTTGTGGTTTCCCCCTAAAGTACTTAAGATCCATCTTATCCTCCTCAGTACTGATGGTATCCCTCCACAATAATGATGGAATCCCCATAGTACTGATGGTATGCCTCTACACCACTGAAAAACCTCCACAGTACTGATGGTATCTCCTCACGATACTAAATATCTTCCAAAGTGTATCCCTCCAAAGTACTGAACACACTCCAATTTAATGATGATATCCCCTCCCCAGAGTACGGAATATGCTACTGCACAGAACTGCACTAACGTTTACGAGGATGATTTCAACATTTTGACAACACTGGCCTGTTTCACAAATTCACATACTACTAAATACTTGAAGGTAAAATTTGAAAAACAGCAATCTAACATTAAAATGTGTACAAAACATAAACCATATATGAGATATAAAACTCTGTTATATAAATATTTTATTGAATACGAAAATACATTTTCAAAAATTCGAAGGTTATAAAACTTTGAAACAAAGATATACAACTAAATGTTCCAGAACCCTGGAAATATTGCATAGAATGAATTACTTTCACTTGTCACATGTGACTATCATGCTCATTGTTGATTGGCTGTTCTAATGTTTGTGAGCCTTTGTACTGTGTGTAATCTTTCCATACTCTACTTGAGAGAGACCTCAGCATTTTCAGTCACCTCAATTTTCAAAAATACAATCAGTTGAGTACACAGGCTAAACTTTGCTGATTTATCGTTCTATTATGGTGGAAAAGGAGAAATTACTACAATGGAGGTAATCAACACTATGACAAAATATGTGAGAATTGACACAATTATAGTAGTGATTATCCACAACAATATCACCAAAAGACTAGCATGATTAAAAATCACATTCAAAATGATAATCCAGCATCGTAGTGATTATATCAACCATAGTAGAGCAGAATTAAATCCACACTTGCATGATAAACCACCAGAGCATAAATAATAAACCCTCGCAATGCAATATAGTCAAATATTAGTTAGATACCCCCAATTTTCTGAACTTGTTAATTTATCTTTGTTTTCACAGCCCAACCTTTGTTTTATTTTTAGTCTAACTGTTATTGTATTAAGTAGGTCCTTGTTTAGGTTTATCTCCTTGTAACCCTGTGCTTTGTAAATTAGGCTTTTAAGTTAGTCCCCAAATTATTGATAGATATAGCTTACTGATGAAGATTTGATCGAAACGTTATAATGGTTTATTGGTTAATAAACATTATAATGGCATGGTTTATTTTTGAATTAATCTAGTCAAATATTAGATCATGAAACGGTAACGTGACAAGCGAAAGTTACTCATTCATCGAATTGAATATGAACATCAAAGGCTATGTAAGAATGATATAATTACAATGTTTTGAGGTTAAAGGTCAAGAACTAAAATTCAGAGGTCACCAACTTTGGCCCCTACAAACTTTTTGAGAAAAAATTACAGAAAATTTACAACTTGATGAAGTTTTACAGCAGAGAATTAGAAATTTCGATGAATATTTTCAAATTGATATTACTAAATATGTCTTATTCAGATAAGTCAAATGCCCAATTGTTTCATCGCTCAAGAGTTATGAAATTGGAAGCAAACATTCTTCAAATTAAGCTCTTTCATAAGAAAACACGATTGCCAAATTTCCTGAATTAATCAAATAGAAATAGAGTAATTCAAAAAGAAGATAATAATGCTTGGAAATCAAGCTTGGAAATCAAGCATGGTATATTTTGAATTACTCTCGTTCTATACGAGGGTTCAAGCTTTGGTTTTGAATTCGTGTTCAATTCACCTGCATACGAATTCTAAATTTATTGGTTACTCTTTAGCGAGTTATAAGTTCTTAAATCAAAAACAGCGTAGTCAATTCAGGGTTCGTGACTGATACGCTTCCAATTATATAAAAAATATTTCTCTACCAAGACTAGGCAGTTCTTGTTCATCCCTAAGGTTTGTGATGATTTTCACATCGAATTCAGACAAGTATTTCATAGGGAAGGTAAAGGACGAAAGACCAGAGCTTATTTGAAGAATATTTGCCTCAGTAGGTACCTATACCTATATCTGCCTCAGTGGGTACAGTACACTGATCTCAAAATAAGACTGGATCGAGAATCTGTCATTCTCAAATGAAGTCATTCGCGGCCATATTGGTAGGTCCAATTCAATACATCGAGATTCCACTAGGGACTGATTTTTTCTTTTATTATTGTTGGAATCTTATGAATGATCAGCACTAGACTGAATAATCGTGCAGCTATTGTTAACAAAGAATACAGGCAATATAATTTCTTTGGCAGCAATGGCAGCCATATTGGGAGGCCAAGTGCAAGCCGGAGCAATTGGCTTCAACATCTGAATCCAGAAACAACAGAATGCTCGATCCAGATTTTATTTTGAGATCAGTGGACGGTACGTTGTGTACATTACCCTTTAAACTGTTTGAATATGCCAGCATACTTCAACAAGACATGACAGTTGGGGGTGCTGCAGGGATCGCTTCTCGAGCCTCTTCTTAATCATCACTATCGCTCCATTTGTAAGTAAACCAGAGAAACTGATACTTGCCAAATATAATACCCAGACTCAACAATTGCTTCACTTCGTGTTAAACATCAATGCATTCTGTGAAGCTTTTAGCAGCTAACCGGACAGCAAATTTCTCGAATTCCTAGAAGGGAAAATGTTTGGTATGTTATGACGATCAGTTTAACAACATTTTCCATACCATCAGTACTCAGGAGGATATTCAGTATGGTTAAGGGAAGACACAAGAACTTCCGGTATTATCTCCACAGTATTAGTGGTTTCTCTCCACAATACGTACTGAACATCCTTCACGTACTGATTGTATCACTGCACAGTACTGATGATATACCCAATAATACTAAATATTCTCCACCGTAACAATGATATCCCTCCACAGTGCTGAATATCCTCCACAGAGTATTAATGATATTCCTCTACAGTGCTAAATATCCTATATAAACTGATGGTATCCTCCACAGTACTAACGATATCCCTCCACGGCACTGCATATCGTCCACAGTACTGATGGTATCTACCATAGTACTAAATATATTCCACATTACTGAACATTCACCACAGTACTGAATGGTATCCCTTCACAGTACTGATGATATCTCTCACAGTCCCGGACATCCCTCACAGTCCTGAAAAGACGCTCCCTAGGCTTTGATAAGAAAGAGTTTAAAACATAAAAGACAAAACATAACCATAATTACTTCAACACACCTCAATTTCCAGTAATCCATCTTTACTAATCCCTCTTTCGTAACTCAAAGTAGAAGAGAGGCTGCTGGCCTGGCCGTCGATTTCATCCATATCGGACATGGAGCTCCTCAAACTAAAATCCTGACTCACATCAACTTTCACTTCCTCGGGACATTCAACTTCTACTGCGTTATGTCCTGCAGAGTCTCGCGAGTCACTCTGCAGATCATTCGAGCTTTCTGCGGAAGACAAGCTTTCTCGATTACTATGTTCACTGTATGCTGAATTACGTTTCAAAGTGTTGCCGATGACTTTAAGGTTTTGAGCAAACGATCGCTTCCGTACCCGCGGGCTAACACCAGGACTCGTTAGTAAAATTTCCATCGATTCTTTTGTTAACAAATTCTTGTCTTTTGCTTGCGAAGATTTATGGTTGCTCTTGAATTTCGAGAATAATTGTTTCGATTTTTTATTGTCTTTATCTTTGACATTATCTGACGATGGAATGTCGATTTTATCGTTTAATTTATCCAGTTCGTTGTTTATACTTGTCAATTTCTCTTCCAAGGACGCCAAACTTTTTTCGTTGTCTAAATGCTCTTCGGAGTCATGTTTATTTTTTTCTAATATTTCTCGGAGATGTTTGACTTTCTTGTGAATAACATCTTTCCGTAGTCTCAACGAGTTTCGCCTTTTCATGAGTAACGTCCTTTGTTTCAAATCCTCCTCATACTCATCAAGTACGTCACTAGATCCCAAGCCCCCATCTGAAGATTCACTCAGTTTCTTTTGAATTTCAATCGACGGGGATTTTGATTTCGAAGGAGAGCTGGTAACTAATCTATCCCATGATTCCACTGATTGGTGATTATCATTTTCATCAACAAGACCCTTCGGTTTGGGGACATACCAGGAGGTCGACCGATTTCTGTCGAATTTTCGCGCCTTATCGGGGTATCTATTATTCTCGTGCGCTTCTTTCAGCTTTATAACTTCCTCTAAACACGATGAACGATGACGTAGCATTTGAGATGACGATTGTGTTCGACTTCTCATGTCCGGTACAGAGTATCTGTTAGGCTTTAGCTTTTTTATATTTTCCACATTAATATCAATTGCGTCTGAATCTGTCGAAGTAGATTTTTTAGTTTCTTCTGTATTATTAGCAGGTATAGCTTTTCTACGCCTAGTTGGGGTAGGGGGACTGGAGTTGGCGTATGTGACTTTCTTGTGACGACTCTGCATTGTGGAAACTTGTGTTTTGTTGGGTTTCAGTTCGTTTTCTACTCCGTCAGTTGTATCGAGAGCTGCAGATCTTCGGAGATGAGCATTTGCTTGTTTACGCCTCTCAGCCTGTGAAGAAAAACATATTTAGCTGGCTAAGTACATGTTAAATCGGACACTGTGATAGAGATATAGACAACAAAGTGCTATAGAGATATTTAACTTGCTTTTAGTTACTTCAGGATCCATTCTCTCCTCACACTTAACAAGGGAAGCTAAACATTGGCTCGAACCAAGGACTGGACCCTTTAAATTAAGGCTGAGTAATTTGAATACTCGGTCATGCTCCAATATTACAACTAGTACAGCAATAAAGGGACTATATTGCTGAAATTTCAGTGAATTAGTTAGATCCAATACCAATCAATGCGGGCAACGCCTGTGTATTTCTTTTTTAATGGAGGGATGTCATCCATTATTGAGGAGAATGTTTAGTACTTTGGATGGATATAATCGGTATATTGGAGGACGCTCAGAACTGTGGAGGGAAATCACAAACCCTTTGAGTATTATCTCTACAGTACATTGTACATCTTCACTAAACGTTTTCCATAGTACTGCAAAGACC
Source organism: Pelagia noctiluca (assembly GCA_963924455.1). Lineage (NCBI taxonomy): Eukaryota > Metazoa > Cnidaria > Scyphozoa > Semaeostomeae > Pelagiidae > Pelagia > Pelagia noctiluca. Next base: position 1,914,324 of record OZ004327.1, read on the forward strand.
TTACTCCTGTAACCCATTCTGCCGCTAGAAGAAGTGGTAACAGAGAAACACATAAAGACAATCCAGAGATCAAAAAGTTACTAACCTTTTCTTTCTTTTCAGCAGCAATGCAAGCGATTCCAATGTTAGACGCATCACTGGCTTCGAAGCAAGAAACATCACCGTCGTTACCACTGTCCACGCTTATCTGCTTTCTCCTTGATCTCTCTTCAACCTGTAAATCATCATAAATTTCAGTCAGTCAACTCAATACACAATTTAGTATGTAGTTATAACCAATGGGTACAATGAGGTTTTTTGCCACAATACACAGTCACAGTGTGCAGTAATGATATCATTGAGTTGTAAACAATTATACAATTTTCATGCCACTACTACTATGTTCAAACGTTCATTGAGGTCTGCTTTCCAAAGGGCCTTTTTAATATATCTAAGGCAATAGAATTTGAGAATCTCACCCTTGGAAAAGTACTGTCAAGGACGTTCAGCATGTGGAGGAATCATCAGTACTATGGGGAGTATTATCAGTAAATTGGATCACCCCATAGTACTGATTATATCCCCTAAAGTACTGAACACCTTCCACAGTACTGCAAGGTGAATCTGACCATACTGAACAGTAGTGATAGTATCCTTCCATAGTAAGAATACAGTAGTAAATATATACATAGTACTGAGCATCCTCCGTAAAGGCTGAAATACACGATCAGTTTTTTCGTCAGTTTTTTTGTCAGTTTTTCCTCTTCAGTCAAAATTTGAGACGTTTCGTGACGTTTTCTGACTGGAAGTTTTAATACGTCCTTCTTTCGAAAAAACTGATCAGTAAAAAACGTCAGAAAACGTTTCAAATTTCAACTCAAGAGGAAAAAATGACGAAAAAAACTGATCGTGTATTTCAGCCTTAATACTGTAAAGACGTCCCCAAGGGTGCATCTTCCCATATTGGAAATGTTGCCTTCTTGGAGAACAATCAGATTCTGTAATCGAATCAAGTGCCTTACCTCTTGATGTTGTTCGCTTTCTGCATAAGGAACGATGGCGTCTTGAAAGGCTGTGTCTTCAGAATCATCAACATCATCATTGTCGTCATTAGAGAGAGCATCGGAAAGACCTGAACAAAGTGAAGCAGAATATTACAAATCATAAAGGGAGAATCAATGAATACCCTGAGTGCATAGATCGTAAATAAACTTCACCCCATAGCTTTCAGGGCTGATTTTTTATTCAAGATTTTCTAGGTAATGACTCTGTGTATTTTTGAGGTTTCGACAGTGGTGGGGCATGGGAAATGGGGCACTTCTAGGTATGAAAATAGATCAACTCTAACACGTTTGCTATTAAGTGTAGAGTGCTATACAGTGTGAACTGCTTGATTTTAGTTTACTGGTCTTTAATACTTTCCAATTTGCTTTTTTTCTGAAAAAGCTGGTTATACTCTTTACTAATTGTTGCTGTAAAATTAACCAGCAATAAAAAATATTGAGACTGGAAATCTTTTATTAGCAAATATAAAGAAGAAAACAGGAAATAAAGTAGTGGGGAAAAATTCTTCCACTCGTACGGTAATAGGAGGAGCTGTTGGGGCTTGCCCCATCACTTTCTATGTTCCCTGCTTGACTAGATGGTAAAATCCAAATATTTTTTAGATGCTCAACCAAATTTCTAAAGATTTTATCCTTGTGTGTAGCATTTCTCATTATAGAGTCGTTTTGAAAATGACTGCAGCAAGTAAAAATCAAATTAACTTAGTCAAAATAGAACTTACTAGAAACACTTTCATTGCCGGTGATTCCTTTGAGCATGTTCAAAAGACATTTGTAACCTTCTTCTGTAGCAGCTGCGAATGGCTGACTTTTCCCACTCTTCTCGATAAGCTAAAAGATATAGATAACAGTAAGCATGAGGCACAACAAAACAATACATAATACTTACTAGAAAGTTCGCATATGAATAGAAGTATAGCATGTATAGCACACCAAGAGGCTTACAGTACACTCTTTTTTTATAAGAACCAGCAATTTGATTTGTAGCTAGCTGTTCTTAAATATCTCTCTATTTTCTGCCTGAAATGTTCTTAAATTGCTCTTACTTAATAATGATTTGAAAGCCTGTTTCCACTACAAGTTTTGTTATTTGGTTCAAATGTGGACTCTCTTGACCATCTGATATATCTGCGTGCTGTCTATTTGCTTCTTTTATAATTATTTGTCAGTCTCGTTTTTTTCCGAATATTCTTAAATTGACCTTGAAATTATCAGCCTCTGTTTGTTCTTAGGTTGTTCTTAAGATTTGGCAAAATTTGAGGCTCGTCTTCTTATAAAATTGTTCTTATAAAAAAAGAGTGTAACGTAAATGATCAAAGTTTTTATTTCTAAAATCTTACGAAGCTGAATAAATAAATAGATCAACAAATCATAAGTAAATAATGTACAAAGCTTGCTATAATTATAAGTCACAGTAAGAAAAATTCCAGATGACCAAAGTTTGTCATATCATATTCAAAGTCAAAAATTCACGTGCCATCACACATCCGCAACGAGAACAACCATCTCACACCTCTAAGAAGTGAAAAACACTCAAACATGACTCAGGTCAATATGAACTGAACAACTCAGAATGTGTGAGAAATGATGAAAAGCAGTGAGAACAGCTATGGAGTTATCAGTCGACTAGATTACCATCGACCTTTGACCTATTGACCCTTACCTTAGAACTTTAATCTCTGGCCTGTCAATATCTAATACTAAAAGAAGTTAGGCCAATTCACAACCTCAACCTACCTTCAAACAAGTATATCCATCGATTTTCTCCGTCTGTGATTCCAACGTGCATCCCCGCACATCCAGAGCAAAATCAGGTGACTTCAGAGAAGCATCTTTGAAGAGGAGCAGGCAACTACCATGGAATGAAATCCAACGTTCTTTCCAGCTTTCACTAGATCTCCACAATATCGCCTCAGAGTTAAGATTGATGTTCTCTTTTCGGATCGATTTTTTCGAGGCTATGTAAACAAACGGGGAATTAATAACCAAGAACGAAGGGGTTAGGAGCCATTCAATTTTAGTACTCTCTGTACTTGCTGGGGCACAGTTATGAGTATAATCATCAGTTTATACTTATGACAATAAAAGATAGGACAAGAATAATCCATTCCTTGAGACGTTCCCATAATTCCGCTCTCCAGTTACTTTTTAAAAATGTTATTACAGAAGAAGATATAATTATCGAAACGTCTTAAAGCCTTGTTTATTCTTATCTAATATTTCATATACTTTACGCAGATTGGCACTCGTATAAGTACCTACAACAATACTTATATACAATAGTAGTCATAATATAACATAAAAAACAACATACATAAATATAACAATAAATAACCGGACTTTATGTCTAGCCCCTTGCAGTTTCTTACAAGTTTGCCAAAATAACTGACTAGCTACCATCCCCTGCTACAAAAATCCATTTAGTTGCTAGTGTTGCAATCCAAGACAGGCATGTCTTTTACAGAAAAAATAACCTGACCTGCATATTGACTGGTTCCTTTTTGAAAAAATTTAAGGTGAATATCCAAGGTTATGACATAGGATAATGTGCCTTACTATATTTTTAAAATATTCTTAAATTCGATAAATCTTAGCCTGCGTGCATCCTCAACACTCCTCTGGCTCAGTCTACACTGAGCCAGAGGAGTGTTGAGGATGCACGCAGGCTAATGAATCTGAGTTCTATTACATATTTTCATAAAAATTATTTTCATAAAAAACAAAACTTGAAAAATAAAGTACCACTAAGGGCCATACTTTAATGACTGCAAAAGAAGAACTTAAACAGACGATAATGAGGTTTTCGAGAAACCTCTTTCTGACATTCGTTGACATGGGAAAATTCATGACCATGGTTGTGACGCATGATCAACAAATTTTTCAGGCATTACTCAAAAACGTGATTTATTGCTGTGCTATCCTTGCAACTTGTTTGGTTTTACACTTGTCTCTCGGTAGGCCTTAGTGGTGATTTATAGAGGTAGAACCTCATTATCTTCTTATGCCATTCCTCCACAGTACTGGATGGTAACCTTTCACATTACTAATAGTATCCCCTAAAGTAATGAACACCCTCATATGTACTGATGGTATCCGTCCACGGCACTTAACATTCTGCACAGTACTGAAAATCTTCCACGGCACTGTACTTTCTCAACAACACTATACACCCTACGCATTATTGTAAAAAAGCCCTCCTGGGTGACAATAGGATACAGAGAAACTATACCCAAATACCCTTGCTTTCTCCCTATCTTTGACGTTCCTTCTAAAAACTACGTAATGTCAAGTACACCCAGCCCCCCACTAAAGATAAAACACTGAAAATTGAGGACATACTTTTGGTTTTCTTTCCAGGCAGCTTTCCTTTGATTTGTGAAAGTAAGTTGCTCATCGACGATCGCTTCTCCGTCTTCACCAGCCCTGGCCTGGCCAACCGAGGCCTAGCTTTAGAGTCTGAATTTGTTCTTCCTGTCAGAGCAATAGGAGGGTCTTCGTTTGAGTCATGAAGATCTTTGCCGTTTGAAACCGAGTTGGGACATGAACCTGTAAATGAAAATGAAGATTTACATCACTATTACCAGAGTCAAGACTAAATTGAATGCAAGCTGCTAGGGCTAATTATGATAAAGATCTGTTGACGTATTTGGAACTTCTATGCAGTGCTGTGGAAGGGTTTTGATACTGTGAACAATGATCCGTTTTTTAGAGGGATGCCATCCAGTATTGGAGATGGGTGATGTTCAGTACTATGAAGGGAATATCATCAGTACTGTCGGCATACCATCTGTATGTTTGAGGGAGTCTTGTACTCTGGAGGGGGGGGGGGGTGTTACCCTCAGTGCTGTGGAGGATAGCATCAATACTACGGACGACATTCAGTACTTATGATATCCCTATAAGAAACTACTATGATGATTTCTCCCACTTTACTTAACATCCTCCACTCATAGTGCTGAAAATCTTCGAATTCACTGGTATCCCTTAACAGAACCGAACATCGTCCACAGTACTGAGCATCCTCCAGATTATTGCACAGACGTTCCCCAAGGCGAAAATGAAAATAATGGGAAACTCGTTCAAAAGTCACAAAATTCCAACGCCCACACAAGCAAGAAGGCCACCTGATACTTACATGAATTTCAATGTAAACAAAAACAACATCAACAGTGGTAACGTAACTTATTTTCATTTCACACTGATTCTTCCATTTACCCCTCGTTTCCTTGTTTTCTTAACTCAGTGAAGAGGCGAGGAAAACAGTTCCGAATGGATCTTTGCACAGCAAAATAAGGTTGTTTTAACAATTTCTGTAAGGAGATTTGAACAACTGAATATTTTTCACATTGCTCAAGCACTCGTTGGCACTGACTTGACAGCTACAGAAGTTTTTAATAAGTAAATCCTGCAGTTCTGTGGAGGTTATTCAGTACTGTGGAGGGTATTCAGTGCTGTAAAGGGTGTTCAGTATTGTGAGTGGGGGAATATCATAAGTACTATATGGGGGGAGGGGGGGGGGGGGGTATCATCATCACATTGAAAGGTGTTTAGTTACTACAGGGGATACCATCAGTACTGTGAAGGGATACCCAACATAGTTATGAAGATCCTCCGCAGCACTAAACATCCTCCACTGTGCTACAAAGACTTTCCCTTGGGTGATTAACAAGGCATGGCCTCTGACCTGAAAGAAGAGACTTGATAAGAACTTGAATATCAAGAACAGTGCTCGTCACTCATTCTAATTCGCCCCATCCTAAGTGAATATCTGGTGTAAAAGAAGACTCAGCCACAACACAGGTTACAACAAAACCCTTAATCATCATCAGAAATCATGAGTTCTCAAGCAAAACAGTGCAATTTTACTAGCAACTAAGTGATCAGTTTGATCAAGAGGGTCCAGGGCCTAACATGAAGTTTTACGAGAAGGCCCAGGAGTTTTTATCTTTCTACAAATGTTAATAAGAAATATAGAAAGCAAAAAAATCAACCCACAATATTTCTTTCCAAAATCACTTTTGAATTTCCAAGACCATAGAATTTGGGAAAACCACACTGTATTAGGCCCTGAGAGGGTATCTTATAAAAAAGAAGGATATCCAGCTACAAATGAACTATACAAAGTCAAAGAAATAACTGTTTGCAACATTTGTTACATAACAGACTTACATTGTATACAAAACAGATGTCTTATCAACCACAAATTGCAATTCACAAACCTTTGACAATAAAGACGATCTAAACTTGATGCAAAATCCTCCTCTATCTTTATTCAGAGTTGGTCTATGCTTTATGGCGATATTTGATTTAAAAAACTCGTCTTTGTCCGATGAGGAAGCGAATTGATTAAGCACAAGCTAGGACGCCTGAAACGTGTTTCCGTCATGTTTTCTGTCGAGCAACGTTACAAAATTTCAAAATTAATTCAAAGACAGGAATTTCAAGCAGTTGGATGATAATAAAAGATTTCTTATCTTGTTTCCAGCTTTTTGTTTTTTGAAACATCTTAATGATAACGCTAACAAAGAAAGTAAATATCGAAATTCTTTTGGCCTACCAGTCCAATTATCTACATAATGTTTAATAAAAGCTGGGTTAAATGACATTAGGCCCCCGGCAGCTATGAATTGGGACAGAACGGTATCTACATCTGCTAAAGATGGCGGATACCTAGTCACGCAATCCACGATAGTAGTAACTCATTGCATAAAAAGCAAGCGACGGCAGCTTAAAAGCTTGAAAACAATTTTAAATAGTTATGCCATAGGAATATGCCTCTTAACAAACAAGTGCTACCAAAACTTAAGGCTCCTAGATGATATCTTGACAACAGCTACAAAATATTTAGGCCATCATAGGATTATGCCCCTCAGCAACCCCAACTACCAAAAAAATTAAGACTATAGTAATATGTCCCTTAGCAACCCATAACTACGAAGCAAAAAAGTAAGATTTAGGTCATAGAGAGGGATATGCTTTTAGCAACCCATAAATACGAAAAATAAGATTTAGGCCAATTGAATATGCTCCTTAGCAACCCATAACTACCAAAACTAAGATTTAGGCCAAAGGAAAAATGGCTTATAGCTACCAAAACTAACAACTGCAACCTGAAATCTTGACAACAGCTACAAAAGATTTAGGCCATAATAATATGCCCCTTAGCAAACCATAATTAGAAGAACTAAGATTTAGGCCACAGGAATATGCTCCTTACACCGTAGAAACCTGCAGCTACCAAAACTAGCGACTGTCAAATGAAATCTTGACAACAGGCAAAAAACATTTAGGCCATAGGAAATATGCCTCCTGTATCCGATTAAAGAAAAGCAGAGCCCTATCAGTTTCTAAGAAAAGAAAGATTATATCATTGTTACACGGAAGTTGAAATAGAAATTGGTTTTCGCTTTCAACTTCCTTCCATCCGTGCAATCATTGTTTGTCATGAAACTTAGATGGGAGTAAAGCCATAATCCTTTAAAGCAATGTTTTCAGTTTTTATCAGCCATGTAAGCTTTTTGGACTTTGTGGTAAAAGGTCTCTAATCTGAGAAGGCTTATCGATTTTTCTTTCTTCACTTTTGTTCAGAGAAATGAAACAGCCCCTTTGCGGAGAAGAAAAATTATTTCAAGTCTTAACATGTAAGAGAGTCAAGTCAAGGACGGAAGGTATTTCGAAGGAGGAAACTTGGTATAGAGTTCCGTGTGAAATGGGCCTATACGTAAACTGCGGTCTATTTCTATTTATATATTGATTTTGGGCTACTCTAGAAGTTCAACAACTAATTTCTGTTCTAAGAGCACAAATATTAATTTTTTAGTTCTTTAAAAAAAGAAATTAAAACACATTCAACATTACACGCATTTTTATAAGTAATTTTAGCTCTAGTTCGGTACTAAAAATTGCTTAGCTGGAGGGCAGATTTGAAAACTCATAATTGCTTATAGCAATTGTTTAGCTATTTTTACTTAAGAACTTGTTTCTTAGAATACTATCTAAAAAAATGTTGTACAATAAATTTTGCTGGTATCTTGCGTACAAAATTGCGCCTGGGTACTAATTTCTTAAATCTTTGACGAAAAGAGCTTGGGTTTCTTATAGAAATTTGTGTAGTTGCACATGAAGTATTAGCCTGACTGTCGCTGTTAGAATTTTGGGTCTGCACACAGTAGGCCTTAGGAAGGTCGTTCGTCTGTTCACAGGCTAAGATCTCTTCGACAAAGAGAGATAAACAAAAGTGGTAAGATGTGATGACATAAAAATTCAGAAATTTGATCCTCCATGAAATCCTAGCTATTTGTCAAACCTAAAACCAATATTATCTCCAATCTTCTCATGTTCACAGTTATCAACCTAACCTTTTCAACATCCGTTTGCTAGTTTATTTATCCATTTCATACCAGAAACGAACGCCCTTTAACAGGTTCGGCTGCTAACAAAACAACAAATAAAAGATATTATTGAACAACTTTAATCTGAGTCTAAAGTTGTTGATTATTTATGGAAAACAAGTGTCAACCCCAGAATTCCCGAAATTTCAAAGAAAAAAGCTCAAGAGATCAAAATTACGGAAATCGAATTTGTATCAGGAAGATAATTTCAAAAGTTAATACTTTAAGATGTTTAGATACAATAATATAATATAAGGGAAGCTAATTCCATAATTTTGTCAAAATATTAGTGCTACGAGTCAATTTCTAAGAATATTTTTGAAGTTGTTTTGCAAGAAGCTACAGGAAATAGGGAAATATCAATTTTGATTTTTAATGATTTTTAATAAGGATGATTTTTTTTGAAAAACAGCAAGATGCTGACAAAACATAGAGAAAGAACAAGCAAAGGCTGTTCATTGGCAAACTGGAGTGTCACACTGTCACATAGGTCCTAGAGAGCCTAAATTTGTGACAAATAATAAAATTAGCAGAAACAGACTTTAGAAAATGATAAAAGTAGGAATAATAAACATTTCAGCCTGAAAATGAAAGAGTATCTATAACAAACAGAAACAGCTATATCTTATAACAAAGAGAGTGTGTTTAAGTTGCGTTTCTTGGCCTCTTTTCTCGAATAGGAAAGCGTGGCGTGGTCAACAATTAGAAATCTGAGTAAGGAGGCAAGAGCTAAAGTTCTTTTTTAAAAATGTGTTCCTAATGACAATTCTTTAGCAATTAAAGCAATCATCAAAATAATTACGAGCTAAACTCTGTTCAATCACTAAAAACCATTTATTTGCATTAGGACAACTGCAGCTGCATGCAAAGCGCTGAAAAGCTAACAGCCATTTCCTTCTGAGCCAAACTACTTTACCTATTTAGTTTTTGACTCAATAAATTACAGTGATTTTAGTACAATCAATATTTGCGAGTACTAAAATGAGTGCAGTTTCGCAATAATTTGTAATAAACGACGAAAATCCAGAAATTACAGTTACAGTTTATTGCCCCCAAGATATTGAAAAATACAAACTCTAACCCTAGAAGATTATTAGATAAAGATCGATTCTTACTCTAGAAAAATGATTGCAATAATAATGCAATATCTCAAATTTTCTCAGTTTACTGTCAACATGACATTGTTACGAAATCAAGCGAATATTTTGTTTAGCAATGTTTATAAATGAATTTCAAATAAAACGTAGATAACGAGAACCAAGTTTCCTGACTTTATGAATATCAAAAGAACGATGCAAAAATAAACCATGCTTTCAACATGAATTTTCATCAGTAAAGTTTACGTTATACGCATTGTTAAGTTACCTAAACGTTTTGTAAGCCTGGTTTATTTCTGCATTGTACAAAGAAAATAGAAATAAAGAACTAAAGCAACAACAAATAAATAGATGCATACCATTATTAAATATCACCTCTACGTTCTGTGCATAAGATAAAGTCTCCATTATTTCTATTCTAGACCGTAACAGCAAAACACTGACATAACTCCGTGATTTCACTCATGACTACTTTCAAATGTCTTCACCAGTGTTATCACAGGTCCACGGCCTGCGGTCAATATTGGTCCGGTCATTTCATGAGTCGCCACAACAGAATTCCGAACATTTCCGATGGATTTGCAAATATTACTGGTCAGTTTTCAGTAAAGTCTGTTGAAATTGTATGCAAAGCCCACCGCGTATTTGCTAATACAAAAAGCATTTGGTTTAACACCGTGCAAAGCAGATTTACTTATGATAACTGAGTGTTGGTATTAGCAATTCGATCAAAGGTATGTGCAAAATTTGTGTAAACCCCCGGATTAAAGGTTGGGTTTAAGGTACAAATCGTGGATAAGACTAAGTATTTTCCGGGGGATATCATTTTTCAAATATTATTGCAAATAGTTTTGTAATTAGCATTCCCTGCATTTCTGCTCCTATCTTTGAATTTTGCAAGATTTTCAGATTTCAAGAGATTTCTTGGGATTTTCAGAGAATTCTAAAAAATTAATAAAGATTTTCCCCGTTCGATTTTGAATAATTTTCGACATTTTTCGGATGTTTTCAAGCCTATCGAGCCCCTATAACCCTAGGGAACTTCTGTATTCAACTTCGCTAACTCTAACCCTAACCCCCACCCCAACCCTAAATCCTAACCCTAACCTTAACCCAGCCCTAGCATTTTTCATTTTCATTTCATTAAAAAGGATTGCTACATTACGCTGAGCATCTTCCTAGCCATAACAAAAAATCCTAATCATTATGATGACTAAAATTAAGATGTTTAGTTACCATGGTGATAAGGTGACCAACGATGTTATTCCGATTATAGAATATTGAATGATATGATCAAATTTCTGTTGAATTTTACCAGGAAAAGCAAACTTTTAATTTCTTATGTAAAGATGATAATGTTATGTGTAATATGTATATTTAACAAACATATGACGCATAAAGTCGGTAGAGCCAAAGAAGTCAAAATGGAAATATTTCAAAAATGTTGCTTGAAGGTGATATTCAAAAAAACAGGATAAAACCAGTCATTTTAATAACTTTAAAACTGGATTATATCTTAACCGCAATTTTGAGTGTTACGGACATTCTGCACAAAGCTTGATGGTATCCCTTCCCTTCACAGTACTGAATATCCTCCTCAGTACTGAGCATCCTCCACCGTACTGATGGTATCGATACAAAGTACTGAGCATCTTCTACAGTACTGGATGGTACCCCTCCACTGTACTGATGTTTCCCCCCCCCCCCTAGAGTACTAACAATATCCCCAGAAATACTGAACATCTTCTACAGTACTGGATGGTACCCCTCCACTGTACTGATGTTTCCCCCCCCCCCCTAGAGTACTAACAATATCCCCAGAAATACTGAACATCTTCTACAGTACTGGATGGTACCCCTCCACTGTACTGATGTTTCCCCCCCCCCCCCTAGAGTACTAACAATATCCCCAGAAATACTGAACATGTTCTACAGTACTGGATGGTACCCCTCCACTGTACTGATGTTTCCCCCCCCCCTAGAGTACTAACAATATCCCCAGAAATACTGAACATCTTCTACAGTACTGGATGGTACCCCTCCACTGTACTGATGTTTCCCCCCCCCCTAGAGTACTATCAATATCCCTAGAAATACTGAACATCTTCTACAGTACTGGATGGTACCCCTCCACTGTACTGATGTTTCCCCCCCCCCCCTAGAGTACTAACAATATCCCCAGAAATACTGAACATGTTCTACAGTACTGGATGGTACCCCTCCACTGTACTGATGTTTCCCCCCCCCCTAGAGTACTAACAATATCCCCAGAAATACTGAACATCTTCTACAGTACTGGATGGTACCCCTCCACTGTACTGATGTTTCCCCCCCCCCCCCTAGAGTACTAACAATATCCCCAGAAATACTGAACATCTTCTACAGTACTGGATGGTACCCCTCCACTGTACTGATGTTTCCCCCCCCCCCTAGAGTACTAACAATATCCCCAGAAATACTGAACATCTTCTACAGTACTGGATGGTACCCCTCCACTGTACTGATGTTTCCCCCCCCCCTAGAGTACTAACAATATCCCCAGAAATACTAAACATCTTCTACAGTACTGGATGATACCCCTCCACTGTACTGATGTTTCCCCCCCCCCTAGAGTACTAACAATATCCCCAGATATACTGAACATCTTCTACAGTACTGGATGGTACCCCTCCACTGTACTGATGTTTCCCCCCCCCCCCTAGAGTACTAACAATATCCCCAGAAATACTGAACATCTTCTACAGTACTGGATGGTACCCCTCCACTGTACTGATGTTTCCCCCCCCCCCTAGAGTACTAACAATATCCCCAGAAATACTAAACATCTTCTACAGTACTGGATGATACCCCTCCACTGTACTGATGTTTCCCTCCCCCCCCTAGAGTACTAACAATATCCCCAGAAATACTGAACATCTTCTACAGTACTGGATGGTACCCCTCCACTGTACTGATGTTTCCCCCCCCCCCCCTAGAGTACTAACAATATCCCCAGAAATACTGAACATCTTCTACAGTACTGGATGGTACCCCTCCACTGTACTGATGTTTCCCCCCCCCCCCTAGAGTACTAACAATATCCCCAGAAATACTAAACATCTTCTACAGTACTGGATGATACCCCTCCACTGTACTGATGTTTCCCCCCCCCCCCCTAGAGTACTAACAATATCCCCAGAAATACTGAACATCTTCTACAGTACTGGATGGGTTCCCCCTGACAGTACACGTTTTTCGAAAAACTTAAGGAACTGTTACTACTAAAGGTCAAATCATTAAGGAACTTTATAATTTTGCATATATTCATTTCGTGTAGATATCCAATTTTTCTAATGACTACACTCTTTTTTCTTTATAAGAATAAATTTTATAAGAATATTGAGGCTCAAAATTGCCAAAGAACAATGGAAATTTAAGAATAAACAATAGAAAAGTTGAGGCTCAGAAAAATTTTAAATATTCTTATATAAAAAAAGAGTGTATGTTTTAACTTTTACGTTTTATAGGCCTAACTTAAGCTTCTTTGTGTTATAATATGTTTCATGTTTCCTTATCACGAATTTATTGCGAAATGTTGAATTTTAATGCTTTCCTTTCGTCAATACTTATTCCTATCTACCAAGTAAACACTTGAAATTAAGGAACTACTAAGGAACTTTTAGAGCTACAAAGTGGTCAAAAGAGGTCTCAAAATAAGGAACATAAAGAACTAGGCCCTGAGCTAAGTTCTCTATAAAAAAAAGCATGAACTGGACATCCTCCAAAGTACTGGATGGTATCCCTATCCCTTCACAGTACTGATTGTCCTCCACAGTAGTTACTGTATCATCACACAGTACTAACGATATCCCCACACAATTCTGAACACCATCTACAGAGCGGAACATCCGTCACAGTGGCCACTTAACATCCTCCAGAGTACTGAACATCCTCCAGAGTACTGATGGTATCCCTTCAAAGTACTGAACATCCTCAATAGCACTGAATAGACGTTCTCCGAGGCGATTAGTAAACAGGGGTTCTGGATTATGTGCATTTTTTGCAGAAAATCTTTAAACAAAGGGTAAGATTATTCAGGATTCGAGGGTAATGGAGCAAACCAACCGTCTAAACAACTAGCCGACGCGCGAGCCGACGTGTCAGTCGATGAAAATGAGCAGTTGGCTCTTTCACTTTTCCCATTTGAGCTGCTTTGTAATCAAACCAATCCCTCCAGTCGATTTCAGAAGTAATTGAGTTTGGATTACTTTAAATCTTTAAGCTGACGTGTTATGCATTAATTCATCGAATTGATGACGTAGACAGCAGGTCAAAATAATCAGTCAAAAGGTTTAATTTCATCAAATCGGATAAAACCAGTCATTACTTCGACATTTGCAGATAAAGGTCTGACATTTTGAATGTTATGATGCATGGAAAAACGAAAAGTTTTTCGAATAAATCATTTGGTTTTGATGATTGTTTTTGTGTGAGTGAAAAATGACAGAGCGGGATTTCAATCGACAACCACTGATGAGGCTTGTCATTTCTCCGGGTCATTGCCAAACCGGTTTTTTCTAAATATGAAGGGGGTGATTTCTACCCCTTTGGGATGATTCTACCCCTTATCGCATAGATAACTTTAGCGGTGAATTGCCACCATAAAAGTTACTACAACTACAGAGATGGAACAAGCTGTAGATTTTTTGCCTAGATATTTCAAAATAGCAAAATATAATTAATTCTTGTCAAAATTGCAACTTCTGATCATTTTCACACCTTTTAGTTATAACTCATCATTCACTGTAGCTAACTAATTTCTGAAGCCACGTCACGAGACTAAATTACACTTTATTGTTTTTTCACCCAAAGATAGGTACCTTAAAGTCAACTAGTTTCGAACAGGGTAGTAATCTCAAATAAATGAAAAAGCTTGAGGGGGTGGAAAACATCCCCATACCAATTGGGTCAACTATAATTAAAATTTAATCAATTTCATGGAGCTCTGGTGTTGCTTATTGTTTTCGTCATTCCAGCCCTAGTCGCTGCAAAAACGTGTAAATGCCACATGGAACAAACTCTTAAACGATGAAGAACAAAGTTAGCGAAAAATTCTCACCTTAACTTCAGCTTGGTGTTTCTGGCATAAAATACAACCTTATAACCTTTTTTCCAGACGTCAATGACATCAAATAGAATTGACCACGGTCAGGCGAGCAATCCAAAAATCTTATGGAGGTTGTTTTTATATAAAAGCATCTTATAAAAGTCGTTCATATAAAAATGTATCACTTACCGGAAACAGCTGCACTTTCTCTTTGACTTGATTCCTGGAAGGTAAAGGGAAGGTTTATTTAACAGAAGGAAAAATGATGAATAGATATGCTAATATTCAACAGTTGATATTACGCTCAGAGGTGTCTTATTCATTCACCTTTTATGTCTGACCGATTTCAATCAGCTTCTGCGTATTACGATTCATTAGGTTTTCATCTTCTGTTCTATGCTGACGTAATCACTCTGAGAAACATCTGTGTAGTATTGTCGAGGATGTTCAGTACTGTGAGGATGTTCAGCACTACACGTTTTTTTTTTAATAAGGAACACCTTTATAAGGAACCTGAGGCTGAGAATGCCCCTAAAATAAGGAACCTTAAGGAACTATCGAGGCTCAGATGAAAGAACAAAGATTTTTTTGATAACATAACATGAAACAACATCATCAAGGTGGTATACAACAAGGAACCAAATAAGGAACTATGAGCCTCATTTTGGTTAAAAATTAAGGAACTCCAGCCTCAACTCAAACAAAAGGTTCCTTATAAATAAAAAAACGTGTATGGAAGTTTTAAGTTCCGTGAAAGATATCTATCATCAGTAGGGTAGGAGGACACCATTAGTAGATTAGAGGATATTCAGTACTGCGGAGTGGTTTCCCTTCACGGTACTGGATATCCTCCATACTACTGATGACTGATGGCATCCCCAAATAGTACTGACAGTATCCACTACAGTATTGAACATTCTCCACAGTACTGAACATCCCCCAAAGTACTGCTAAGCCATTCTCCAGGGTCATTTACAATGTACCTTTCCTTAAAAATCAAAAAGCCTTGATACCTTTTCTGGTATGAGAAAAACCCCGAAAGTCTCTCACCTCTCGCATTGCCTTATCTTCAATGACATCATCTTCTGGCTTCAATTCTGCTGGCATTGGCTTAGGGGACCTCGGAGCTTCCAAACTTTCATTGGTCGATAAACTCTCTTTTGAACAATATCCACTCTCCAAGTACGCATGCGTGCTTTGATGAACTGCAGTAAAGACACTTGAATCACCGTCGACGTCAACATGGAGATCCGCTACTCCCTCAGAAGCAACACTGCTGCTTTTCCGCGCGCGTGGTGCGTCTGCATCTAAATACCGCTCGCGTTCGTGCGAGTCAGACGCGGTTGAAAGTCTGTTTAAGTTACATTGGATATCTGGAGACCCAATTGAGAAGTCTGTTACTTTGTTATCTGATTGTGATGTTGGGTTGTGTGATGTCTGGTCTGGTGAAGTTGGGTACGATTTGGCATCTGCCTTATTGTTGGAAGAAAAGTCTGATTTAGTTGGATACGATTTCACGTTGGCCTTGTTATTAATGGAAAGGCCTGGAATAGCTGAGTACGATTTGAAATTAGCTTTGATTCTATCCGATACAGTTTCACGGGATTCGACTTCCGTGGCATTATCAGGGGTTTGCTCAAGTTTCACTTGATCTGCAGCAGTTGAACCAACATTTATTTCTGTGGCACATGGAGATACAATATTTTTCGTCATGTGATCTGGTAGCATCGAATCTGATTTCGTTACTGTAGGAATTTTATCGATAAGAGAACTTGAATCACTTTGATCGATAGAGGGCCTTGACTCCTTTTCAAAGCGACTTTCATCATTAAAAGATTTTGTCCCTCTTTCAGTAGCATTTTGAGTAAGATGGCATGGATCAGTTTCCGTACGATTTTGAGCGACATTAGAATTTGGTTCACTTTTGGTACGACTCTGGACGATGGACAAGCTTGGTTCACTTTCTTTACGACTTTGAACGATACTCTGTTCGGCTTCTACACGACTTTCATTGACACTTGATCCACTTTCAACACGACTTTTAACAGAAGCCGTTGGACTAATTTTTGTAGAGCTAGACCGTGTTTTACTTTGGGAACGACTTTGGTCAGCCATGGGAATCTTTGCTGCGACAGTCGCATACGACTCAGCAACCTCATAAAATGTTGTCTGAACAGGCTTCTTCCCTAACGAGGTCTTTTTGGCCCTGATAATGTTAAACTTTGCCGGTTTAATTTCACTTGCAGTTGAACCATCTGAAGTTCTCGAAGGATCAAAGAATATTTTCGAATGATCGAATCGGTGGTCTGTAGAATATCTTCGATTTCGTTGTATTTCTATTGGCTGCGATGTCTTTACACTTTCCTTCTGTAACTTATCATTTCCGTTTTTTGACACTGAATTATCAGCATGACCTGTGATATGTTGCCCTAGCACATGCGTTTCAAAATCTTGCTT
Organism: Pelagia noctiluca; assembly: GCA_963924455.1. NCBI lineage: Eukaryota > Metazoa > Cnidaria > Scyphozoa > Semaeostomeae > Pelagiidae > Pelagia > Pelagia noctiluca. Next base: position 1,931,398 of record OZ004327.1, read on the forward strand.
TCTATCTACATTATTGGAATTATCATTATTATCATTGGAGATATTATCAACAATTTGGACCATTTCAGGACCACTGACAAATGTTCCAGTGACACTTATTCTGTCCACGCTAGAATGCTTCTCGCTGCAGCAAGCATGATTAATGGCCGAGCTTTGGTCTTTACCAACATTGCCATCTCCAAGTTCCTTCCCGTTAGGCCTAGTGTGATTTCTAGGCTCACTTTTGCTTCTACACACAGCCTTGTTTCCACGGTGCTTTCCATCATGCCTTGCTGGCACCTTAACCTCGTTCCGATCTCTATCAGCCTCATTTTCACTACTATCTATAATCCTCGTGGAATTACTTTCGTCCTCGATTTCATTATCGATACTTCTCTGATGATAATGCAGCCTCTTATCGATGACAGCGGACGTCCAACCACCGATTCTGAAACCCTTTATCCATTCCTTTAGGTTTTCGGACGTCCCAGCGTCAATTAAAAATGTTTTTGAGTGAATTTCGCGAGGTAATTTCACGTTAACAGCAAATAAACTATTATCTGCACCATTTTTCGCGGAGATCCAGCTATTTTCGCGGGTAAACTTGTGCACAGGCTCTCCGATGTCATCTTTGTAAATGAGGAAGATTCCCTTGCAGATCTCGCAGAAACCGGTCGACCACTTGTTGAGGAGTCCGGCTTTGAATTTCAGGTATCCAGATATGATGACATCTTTTTCCATCTGGCTCTGGTCTCAGTCACCGAATCTGAAAAAGGGAAATCAACGATCAATATTGCTGAATATGAACATTCATAAATGTTATGCTTTGCTTCTGTGAAAAGAAAACTTTTCTATTCATTACCCTGGGGAACATCTGTTCAGTACTGTTAAGGGTTTTCAGTTATGTGGAGTCTGTTCAATACTGTGGGGGATATCATCATTAGTGTGGGGAATACCAAAAAAACTATCAGTAAATTGGAGGGTGTTCAGGACTGTGGGTATATCATCAGTACTGTGGGGGATATTCAGTACTGCAGAAGGATACAACATTTCTGAAAAGAAACATTCATATAAGTATATTCTTTCCTATAGGAAAATGAAAAAATAGCTTGTCCCGTTCTATTACCTTGGACAACATCTGTGCAATACTATGTTGCATTTTCAGAAATGTGGAGGATATCATCAGTACTTTGGGGGGATGCCAAAAAATATCAGTACACTGGTTGGTGTTTAGTACTGTGGGTTGATCTTCAGTACATTTGGGGGTCTTCAGTACAGTGGTGAGATTGATAATCGACACAGACCTTCAGGATAGCAAGAATGATAGTTTCCAGCTATTTTGTCTTGTGATTTTTCTGATTTTGCCTAGAAAACCTATACCAGAGCCATGTTTTAGAGTAACCATGGTTTTATGAAAATATGGCTGATCATCAAAGATCGAAGTTTTATTGGATTAACTTAATCATCTGGGGAAATTTTTTCTTCATGACGCAGAGCCCTTCATTAAGGTCTAGGCCAAACAAAGAACATGTTATTTACTGGTTGCTTATTGAAAAATGAGTCAGTTAGTTTTGATTTTCAATCTACACGTAAGAGCATGGGATTTATGGACAAGCTTTAATTTCTTGATACCCACGTAGGAGTTAATCTTTAGTCAAGCTAAAAAGTTAAGCAGAAACTCGAAATCATTCACTGATAGGGCATTAAATACACTAGGACCCACAATCACCCCAGATGACGTCTGTGCAGTACTGTGGAAGATGTTCAGTATTGTGGGCTAATGCGATTTATTACTGTGTGGAAGGGATACCATCAATACTGTGAAAGGATACAATCCAGTACTGTTGAAGACGTTCAGTATTGTGGAGTGATAAAATCAGTACATTGGAAGGTGTTTAGTACTAGGGGGAATAACATCCGTGCTGTAGATGGTACTAATCAGGGTATCTCTTGCTGAGGGGCATATCACTCTAAAAAATCTCGTAAACTTTTTGAAAAAATCAAAGAAAAATCACAAAAATCACAGAAAAATATAAGAAAAATCACACAAGAACCACAAAAATCATACCAAAATCTCAAAACAATCACTGTGATTTTTGAAATCACAAAGATCTCGTACACTTTTTTGTGAGTGATATGCGCCTCGCCTCGTCTCCGAAGCGGAGAAGGAGCTTCTTTCAAGGCACACGCCATGTCAAACAACTTATCTATCAAGAATTATGGATTGCACCCCGAATGTTTTTGTTATTCCATTCTGATACCTACTTAGTTCTTTGTTACACAAATAAAACACTGATAAATGCCCAATTATAATAGAGTCGATAAGACTTAATGTTGTTTACTTGCAACACGAGTTCTCATTGGACGAATGTACAGATATACATTGATTAACATCAGGAGATAAAATTGAATAACAACATGGCACATGCCCAATCTAGAAGTGCGTTATGCCTTTATGATGTTCTAAACCTTTTCTTTTTCAAGTTATATCTCCATATAGCTACCATATTGCAATTGCAAGTTTGCTCGCTATTTATAAGTTACACTCTTTTTTTATATAAGAACAATCTTATAAGAACACATGCCTCAACTTTTGCTAAAACTTAAGAAGAAGCTAACAACAAACCGAAGCTGACCATATTTTGCTCAATATAGGAATTTTATGAAATAACCTAAATAGTGTAAATAATCACAAAAGAAGTAGATTGGCAGCACATTGATATGTCAGATGGTCAAGAAAGTCTAAATTTGCAACAATTATCATAACTGATTGCAAAAACGGGCTTCCAAAGCATTATAAAAGTAAGAACAGTTTAAGAACATTTCAGGCTGAAAATGGATAAATTTTGAAGAACAGCAAGCTTCAAACCAATTTTACTGGTTCTTATAAAAAAGAGTGTACGATTTGATCACAGTTGGACAATGTTATTTACAACCCATGGTAATGCCTGTGCAGTACAGTTGAGGTTGTGCAGCACAAGGGAGTGAAGTGGACAAAATATTATGAAAAACCAAAGAAAATTCGTAAAACTTTTATTAACTCCCCTAATTTCTCCCCCTAAACAATCTTGGTGTTTAATTGATTTTATCCACGATCGAGTAAAGTGAAGAAATAACATCAGTAGTACAGTGAAGTGGTCACATCAAGTATAGTAAATGTTGTTCAGTATAGCGGAGAGATAAGGTCTGGGGGGATACCATTAGTACAGTGGGAGGTAACTTAAGGGAAAGGATATATTAAGTCCTTCTAGCAACTACTGCCTTTTTCCTACTCGTTTCATATTTTGTAAAGCTACAATTATATAATGCTGACTGGTGCATTGCGTCTCTTCCAAATCTTTATTTTCTGAGAGGTAGAAAGTACTGGATATTGCTGAGAAAAATGTGCGATAAAACTTTACCAGCAACCCTTAAGAACCCTTATTATTTCTCAAAACTTAAAACCTAAACTAACTGTGTCTATTGTGATATTACCCTTGAAAAAATACATTATATGATTTCTTAAAAGCTAGAACAGACACGAGAGAAATCAAATCATTACGTCAATCCACTAAAATACCTACCCTTTTCTTGTAACCTTAATTAACTGCATAAGTCATTATGTATAACGATGAAACATTGGGTGTCTTGATCACATACTTTTATAGCTTTATGAGAAGATAAATAAGCAGATAAAGAAATCAATATGGTACCAGTTTCATCCTTTCAAGAAGAATCTTCAGTCTACTTCTCTAGAGGATTAAAGTGGTATAATATTGACACTTTTTTCTGCAAATTCATATGCTTTTAGCATTTAGCTGTTGCTGCTATTAGAGTGTATGTTTTCTTATAGTACCATTATATTATACATTAATGTTTTGTTAAGTAGAATGAACACATTAAAAAACAGACATGTTCTTCTGTGACTCTGAGTTTTTACGCACTCATCAGACAGATTATACTGATCTTTATGATTGCTCTATACTCAGGTATATCGAGCACTATGGTTAGGATAGGCACTCTCTTCTCGAGTTAGATGTAAATGTTTTGTTATAAAAAGATAGTGAAGTTGCAGTATTGTAACTTTGACTTTTCAGTAATGATAATATCATCAGTTGTTAGAAACAAAAATCATTATCTAAAATTTCAGAAAAGTAAAATATAAAGACAAAACTATTGAAAAATTTGAAATCTTCCTTAGTCAGGAATCATTTCAGAGACTTTCAATTATTTGCGCTGCAGGTTGACAATGAAGAGAAATCGGTTGAGTAAAAACGATTTGGTTCCTTCAAAGCGTTTTGGTTGAAAGATATTTGTCATAAAATAATCTTACCAGAATTGTCATAAACATCACTAAAAATCTGAAACATACATCTCACGGTTCGGCAAGACTTTTTCAGTGTTGTTTTGGTTGGATAATTATACCTTTTTGGTTTGTGCAAAGGTTGGAAAATGCGAAAATCATTAAACTGTTATTTCTCTTTAGTAACCTGAGACATATATGATGAACTTAGGAAGATTTCTATGTGGAATGTGAGGAAGAATACTAAGGAAGATTTCAATATCGAAAATTTAGAAGTTTTTATAAGTAACTTCACATTTTCATTATTGCTATCACTATATCCAAGACGTTCAAAATGCTAGATAAGAAGAGAATAAAAACTACATGAAAACCTTCCTGGCAGCAAACTTTCTAGACTTTCATAAAAACGCAACTGTTAAAAGCTTCAAAATTTTCGCCAATTTTAAATCTTCGTCAGACTGAATGGCGAAGATTTTGATATCGAAAATTTTGCATTTATTAACAGTTGCACTTTTATATCATTATTATCATCATCACTATCTAACAACTCTCAATATGCTTGATAGTGAAATACATATTAATAAATAATAAAAACTACATCAAAATCTTACCGGCAACAAAACTTCAAGACTTTTCCTCTCTCAGAACTTCCACGAACTAATTACTGTATCTGTTACGAGCAACAGTCGATAAACTGACAGAATATATTACTGTGATCACGGGTCTCTATACAGCTTTGTTAGAAGGCATTCCTTCTCATGATCTCATTACAACCTTCGGGTTAGAAAGCATTGAAATTCATGACTGTGGCTCAACCATTCATGTTACTATCAAACCAAAGCTTATGTTCTGTCACGCAAAGTTTCAACAAAGTTCATGCCCACTTAGAATTTAAACTGTGTACCAAGCAAAAGGCAGACCAAGGACTAGTTGGCTAAATCAAATCAGACCCCAAGGCTGGAGTGGCTCTGGGGAATATTGACATAGGCGTGTTCCTTAGGATCACTGAGAGCTTAGGCCATCCATCTAATCTCAAATCTTTGTTACCCTGGAAGCGTCTGTAAGGTACTGGGGGGGGGGGGCTCATTGGTACTATGGGGGAACATCTTCAGTACATTGGAGGGTGTCCAGTAGTGCGGAGCATGCTCAGTGCTTGGGAGGGAAACTTCAAGCACTCTGGGATATTATCTCTGCAGTCCTTGGGATTTCTCTCCGCTCGCAGTACTCAATATCCTCCATGATACTGATGGTGCCCCTCAACATTACTGATGGTATCCCTCCAAAGTAATAAATGTTCTTCACAATACTGAGTTTATCTCTCCATGGTACTAGTACTGAATACCCTCCACAATACTGATTTCATCCCTCTATAGTAATGAATATCCTCCTCAGTACTAATTGTATCCCTCAACAGTACTGAACATCTTCAAATGTACTAATGATTATAACAAACTGAATTATTTAATGTTAGTATTTACATAGTACAGGAGGACTAAATAAAACCAACATAAAACAACAAAACGTAAAGAGTTACATCAAGTCTGACCACTCATATGACAGATCACTTCAGACAAAAAAGCAGCAACTGAACACCCTCAACAGTACTGAGCAGACAATCCCAGCCTTCTCTGAAGTATTCCACAAACGGCATTCCTCTAGGTCCTGGAGTTTCATGGTCCAGTTCCTCATATCTCGACAATCTGCGTTTTGCAACAAGCCATACAATTTATTCAAAAGCTTCGCATTGTGAAAACTGCTGATGTGGTTGAAACAGCCAAAATATAACTCAACTAAACCTTTCATCTTTTGGTTGAAATGCAACCAAGTGATAAAGCTGGCTTATTTCATTTAATTATAATGAAAATATTTAATACCACAGAAAATTGTGTGCAAATTTTCAAAGTGAGCAATGGATCTGGAATGTTGTGAGGAGCGGAGGGAAGTTTATTAAGTTAAAAGTAAAGGAACATTTTGTGATTCCCGAAATCTGCCTAGGGAACGTCTGTCCTGAGTGTGGAGGATGTTCAGTAGGTTGGAAGGTGTTCAGTACTGTGGAGGAATTCCATGAATACTATTAGCACTGTCGGTATTATACCTCTCTAATTGAATCCTTCACAGTACTGAACATCCTCCACAGTACTGCACAGATGTTCCACAGGGTGATTTTGGAGGTCATAAGCTGTGGAGGATGTTCAGTACTGTGAAAGATGTTCAATACTGTGGAGGGAACCAAAAGCACTGTGGGTATTACCACATGGTGCTGATGGTATCCCAAAAAGTACTGAAGCCCTAAACTGTAACAATGGTATCCCTCCACAGTTCTGATGATATCCCCAACAATACTGATGGTATCCTCCTTTAACAGTTCTGATGGTATCCCTCCACAATACTCTCAACAGTAGCACGGGTATCCCTCCACCGTTCTGGTGGTGTCCCCCGCAGCATTGAAAACCCTAAACAGTAGCAATGGTATCCCCCACAGTTCCGATGATATCCCCCACAATACTGATGGCATCTTTCAACAGTTTTAATGGTATCCCTCCACAGCACTGATGAAAATACAGTGGACAATGAATGTAAAATCGCCATCAAACAAGCATCGTAGACTAACACATTACGAACGATACTCTACCCCAGAATAGATACTTCACTATAGAGTAATGTAAATCACCACTACACAAGCATGATAAACTACCACAATAAACATTATAATACTTCAGAAAGGTGTAGAATCCATGCGTGATGGATGATTAGTCTAGCAAATAGTGATCGTAGGCTGGCTAGCGTGGTTATAATCAACACCGAAGTAATTATATTGGTGAATATATACGAAAGTGCAACATATCTAGACAAGTAAGAAATCTCTACAACAGTATTATATCAAGTGTTTATCCACAACAGTATATGATGGATGTTAACCCCCCAAATGGATCTCCCAGATAGCTCGTAGGCTCGCTAGCGTAGTTACGTCCAACAAGGCTTCAGTTCAAGATAAGGATCAAAACGAAAAAACCAGTAACTGGATCAAGATTGTTTGGATAACTCCAATTATTTTTGGTTTCCAGTTTCCATTATCCCTATCCAGAACTCTTTTTCCAGATCCATATTCAATACCCATTTAATTCTCTCAGTCGGTTTTTGTTTTTGATCAGAGTCAAATTCATTCCTGAAATTCATGAACCTTGTCTTTCTATGTTATGTAACATATCTGGAGCTACGTTTGATGAGATTTATATTTAGGGTTTCACGCTTGCTGATTTGTAATCAAAACCGTGAATCACTGATTTGGGAATGAGTGGTTATTCTCGTGGTTATGCTGCACTTCTGTCCACTGATCTCAAAATAAAGACTGGATGGTGCATTCTGTTGTTTCTAGATTCAGATATTGAAGCCAATTGCTCCGGCTTGCTGTTTGGCCTCCCAATATGGCTGCCAAAGAAATTATATTGATTTGATTCTTTGTTAACAATAGCTGCACGATTTTTCAGTCTCATGCTGAGCATTCATAACATTCAAGCAATCATCAAAGAAAAAAGCAGCCCCTAGTGGAAACTCAATGTATTTAATTGGGCCTACTAATATGACCGCCAATGACTTCATTTCAGAACGACAGATGCTCGATCCAGTCTTTATTTTGAGATCAGTGCTTCTGTCCAAGTTCTCTAGGAAGAATACCGATCGTTGCTCACACGGTAGTTATTATCTACTACACTGGCATGACAAACCACCACAGTACGCAATGTAATACACCACATTAATGATTATCTACTAGAGTAGTACAGAATTACCACCACACTGGCAAGACAAACCAACACAATATGCTATATAATACACCACAGTAGTATGAAATAACCAACACAACACTGAAAACATAAGAATGATAGAACGTAGCAGTACACATGATAATATACCATATCAGTTATTATCCATTTTAGGACCTCATACATGTATATAAATAATGTAAACACTAATTGGCAGAAAAGAAACAGATGTACTAAGTACATCTCCTAATGAGTGAGAAATCACGAAACAGGCTTGTCGAGATAAACGTGTAGCTTCCTGTTTCTTTTCTGCCTATTGGTGTTTATCTATGCTCTACTACCATGTATTGAGCACTATTCTCTGAAACCAATACACAGGCTTTATAAATACAGTATATGTATATAGTTATGTTGAACAACTTATCCCTGCTGGAAACAAGAAGACAAGGTATAACCTTAAACCTTAACCTCAAAAAGGTTTAAACCAGAACCTAGTTCTTTAAATAGTAACTCTATCACTAATAACGGGAGCATGAAATAACCTCGTATATTGCTTTATACAGTGATGCAATGATTACTACTTAATCCCTTCTTGCAACAACACTGAACCTAGACAAATCAACATTTAAGCAGAAACTCACCCACTATACTTGAGGCTGACTGATCTAACTCGGCTGTTCGGTGTCTTAATGAGTTTTTATATTCAGCAAGACTGACACTCTCTAAAGAACTGATTCACTTTACAAGTTTCAAATAAATTGAATATCTCTTCATTTCAAACGATCCCTCAGTCAAACATTCATGACTCTCAGCTACCTCACTCCACTCACATCCTCACTAATAATTGTTTATTAAATGAACTGAACAACACAGTTAAAAATTGTCCATATAAAACAACCGTTTGAGTTAGGAATTTGATGCATTTGATGAATCTATGCTAAGCACTAAGAATAGAGCTTTGGATTGATGGAGAGTGGTCCTTCAATCATAGATAGTAGTTCCACTAAAGATTCTAAAAATAGTAGCAGATGCTTAGCAATTAACGTGGAGTACTGCAGGCAAGTGGCTATCAAACCAGGATCGGTAATTTCAAAGGAGTCTATGGTATTCTCTAAAACGCATAGACTTCTTTCAAAGGAGGATTCTAAGGAAAATCATTCGTATTAAGTGGCCCAAAACCATCATCAGTAAGGAATTGTTCAAACGGACCAATGTAAAGTGGTCCAGAACCATCATCAGTAAGGAATTGTTCAAACGGACCAATGTAAAGTGGTCCAGAACCATCACAAATAAGGAACTGTACAAACGGACCAATATTAAGTGGCCCAGAACCATCACCAATAAGGCACTGTTCAAAAGGACCAATACAAAATGGCCCAAAACCATCATCAGTTAGGAATTGTTCAAACGGACCAATGTAAAGTGGTCCAGAACCATCACAAATAAGGAACTGTACAAACGGACCAATATTAAGTGGCCCAGAACCATCACCAATAAGGCACTGTTCAAAAGGACCAATATAAAATGGCCCAAAACTATCACCAGTAAGGAACTGCACAAACGAACCAATATAAAGTGGCCCAGAACCAACACTAATAATAAACTACGGAAAAGGACCGATATCAAGTGGCCCAGAACCATCACCAGTAAAGAACTGTTCAAATGGACTAATATCTATTGACCCAGAACCATCACAAATAAGGAACTACGGAAACGAACCAATATAAAGTGGCCAAGAAACATCATCAGTAAGGAACTGTATAAACGGACCAATATAATGTGGCCCAGAACCATCACTAGTAAGGATCTGTTCAAAAGGACCAATATAATGTGGCCAAGAGCCATCACCAGTAAGGAACTGTTCAAACAGACCAATATAAAGTGGCCCAGAACTGTCATCCGTAAGGAACTGTACAAAGGGACCAATGCGATACCCTGGAGAATTGAGTAAACAAAGACTGTCATGGTAAAGGACTACCAAAGGAGACTCCAGCAAGAAAAGCAGTGAAAAGTTAGCTCATTGACATTGAAAGAACTATTGGTGACCCAAAACAACTTTTATGGGCGTAGTTTTGAAAGCTATAAAGAATTACAGGAGAATACAATGAATAGGCCATGTAAAGAAAGATACTTTGCGCAAATCTGCCCTGATAGAAATGGCTGGACTAAATAGTTGACTGCAGCATGGCTGCCAAGCAGACGAATGTGCAACGATGATGATGAGCAATTTCGAGGGCTTAAATTGAATTTAACACTTCTCTTCTAAGCAGGTAATCAGCGCACACTTCTTATTAGCCCCAAAAGCTTTGGGTTTGTTTATGTGACCTTTACAACATAAAACGAATATTCTATAGCAGTCTTTGTCGATGCACTTAAACATAATTATATTTGTAAACCTCGTAATTAGCAGTTGAATGAAAACATTAACTTTTACTCTATTTGACTGCTTTCTTGACGTCATTCAGAAATATTCGAACGGTTCGAATACTTCTCTTATCTGAAGGTTATTTTTGGTAGATATCCACCTTTCTGTTTAAAGATCTAACTTTTGTTGAATTGTTAGTAATCTCAACTATCTCTTAGATGCTTATCAAAAGATGTTTACATTAAGTAGTGTTAGCTTCCCAGCTAGGGATAACGTGTGTAAAGCAACCATTGGAACGACAGAGCTTGTTATCTCGCTGTTTGCATTGTCACTGGTATTAGATCCATGTTCGTGTTCACAGCCAACCAATTTGCATTTGAAGATATTCAAAATTCTTTTCTTCACACTGCTTGTTAATTTTAAAGACTTCATATCACTGAACGGTTCTGTTGCTTGTCTATGGAGGTGGTCTCCTTGACACAGAATTATTTGCTTTTGTTGTAGGCAAAATCCTCTTTGATAACTGAATTTAGTTGCCATTGGATAGTGGGGTAAAGGAAGATATACTGAAGGTCATCACACATCCCACATCCATAGACTCCAGAAAAATGTTCTACCTTCCTCCGGGTAACATTTCACGTGGCCAAGGTTCTTCCTCGCTTATGTTAGGTTATATACGAACAAGGTTAAGTATAATTTGCATGCAGAGACATAAAGATTATTTTAACCAAATGATCCAAAAGACATCAAAAAGGACTTCAATGCAGCTAGGATTTCCCACCTTACAGTGCTATTAAACGGCACTTTCACACATGCCATTGGAATGTTTGAATCCTTCCTCTATTTCTCATTTTTTTACATAACCTTCCTCCAGTCGATGACCATTCGATCGTTAACCATGCGACCGTAAAGATTTCCCGACTCTACACGTGCCTAGGTCTAAACTGAACTAATTCTAAAACACTCTCTTTGAACTCATTTTGCACTGCAGGATCACATATCAATATTTTTGTCACCTCAAGTAACTGATGTTTCAAATGCGTGATATAGGCCTACTTAATAAGGCCTACTTTTCAAGAGAAGACTTGAATGATTAGGCTAAAAAAGCATCGTATGAAAACAGAAGATGCACTGGACCTTCATCAAAATATTGAACTACTGGCCTCCAACTAAACATATCTAAATTCAGCCCTCCCCCGATGAGTGGGTCTGTGCTTCAAGTAGGCCAACTCTATCCCTACTCTAACAAGTAGATCTCTACATCTTTCAAATCCATAAAATTACTCAAGATTTCATTGAAAATTTGATAAAGCTCAATCACTTACCAACACGGAGTGTTTCAGCCAATCACAACTAGCTCTGATTCTATGATGGTTGCTACTTTGCAATGAAGAATCTAAAAATATATAATCAAATTATTAGTGAGAAGCATATATATTGTGGAGGATACTATTAGAAATTTGGAAGGTTTTCAGTACTGTTGAGGGATACCTTCATGAATGTACTCTGATATCACCAGTACTCTGGAGGGACACTATCAGTGCTGTTGAGGGATACTATCAGTGCTGTAAAGGGATACTCTTAGTATTGTTGAGGGATACCATCAGTACTGTGGAGGATATTCAGTACTGTGGAGGGAAATCACAAGCATTTTTGGTATTACCTTTGCCGTGCTTGTTGTTTCTCTCCACAGTACTGAATAATGTCTACAGAACTGATGGTATCCCTCCAAAGTTCCAAAGTACTGAATGGTATTCCTGCATAGTAATGAATATCTTCCAGAGTACGTAAAGGATGACAATATGGAAGTAGCTTTAATACAGGTACAAACAAATATGCTGCAAGCAAGGCCTAACCTTGGTCTAGCCAACGCTAAAGAGATAAAAACCAACGTCTGGCAGTTTGGAGTCCGTATATCTTAAAAACTAACCATAAATACCCTTTCCATAGCAAAGAATCTCTAATTTTAAGCATGTCATCGAATAATACGAGAATCGAATTCAAGTTCCACCGCTAATAAGCTAATCAAGACTTTCTTCATAAAAGAGCTTTGAAAACAAAACAAAGAAGAGAATTTGCAATAACGAGCTGAACAAGTAACCCAATGGACGAAATGTTTCTGAAGGTTTGATTACAATAAAACGGAAACCGAGGCACGGCCTTGTTGTTGCAGAATCAAAGATTTCAATCTTGAAAATTCAGCGAAATGCTTTGAGGTCAAGTAAAGGATGGCAATATTTGTAAACGCAGTTTAAGAATTACAGTTGCGCAATTCGGAAACATTGCGGAGTAATATATTTAAATATTGAATGGTTTAGAATGATAAATACGTTAAATCAGGGCATTGCAGCGGCGAATCCAGACAACACTGCTCGAGCCGTGGTCAGATTTGCGGGCCTGGTATTTTTTTTCTTCTTATATAGGCTCTAAGATAAATTGATCGATAATTCCGTCATTTGGACTACTAATTTGAGCAGTAGTCAGAATTTTTCCTAGATCCGCCACTGCATTGCTGATTTTTGTTTGCAGGAAATTCAAATTTCTCCATCACAATTTCTCAGCAAGCCAACCTCTACAAACTAATAAATCTCTACGCAAACGCTTACAAAGAAGAGGTATATCATCCTACAAGTTATAGAGTGAATACGCTTAATAGCGGGTGAATATGCTTTTAAGGGAGTAGTAGACAGGGAGGCTTGATTTTCCCACCAGGTCTTTTCAACAACAGTTGATTGTTCCGTTTCACTGAGCTCACGGTGATAATTGGTTGCTTCTCAATCTACTTTCTGATTGGCCAAACTGAACCGGTGATAATAATTTATTTCCATTCTCAATCTGACTTTCTACTCTGATGAGTGTCAACGAAAAGCTTCAGCAGTTATCGATCACCCTGGGAAAGTCGGTGCAGTATACTGTGGAATATGTTCAATACTGTAGGGGGGAATCTCAGTATTGTAGGGGATACCAAAGTACTGATGACAATACCCAAAGTACAGTGAATATCCCCCACATCACTGAACATCTTCTAATTTACTGCTGATATCCCTCCACATTACTAAACATCCTCCATAATACTGCACAGACGTCCACAAGATGATTGTTTTCCGCAATGTTTCTGATTTTCTCCGCCATACTTAAGTTTTGTACAAGCTAATAAAGGACAGTATTGCCAGAGAATCATACGTTTCAATATGAGAGTTTTCAAATCAATATGAGAGTTTACGAGATGCTTTGAGGTCAACCCATGAATGGCATTAGACTCAAAGGCACAACCGAATACAAAAGTAATGAAATTCGGCAACATTACATAACTTTTATGCATCTTTGAATGAACGCATGTTGACAGAAATGCTAACCTTTAATTTGGATTAATTTACCGACAGTAATTTCCTTAGTCTTAATCCGACATTTTTTCGTTATATTTTCCATATTAGAGAGCTATCCGCTGAAGATCTGATTTTGCATTTTATGTGCCCATTATTTTACGGTTTTCTTGGTATATACTTTGGAAAACGACATTGCAGCACCGTCGAGGATATCATCAGTACTGTGGAGGTTGTACCTAAAGTGATCGCGGCTAGCCTTTCCTTCAGTACTGAAAATCCTCCATAGTACTGATGGCATCCCTCTACAGTACTGAATGGTATCCCCCTACAGTACTGAACACTCTCCAATGTACCAATGATATCCTCCTCATTACTGAAAATTCCCCGTATACGATGATCCCAGTATATGATGGTGTCCCTCCATAGTACTCGACACCGTCCAAAGTACTGATGGTATCACTCCACAGTACTGAACACCATCCACAGTACTAACACCTTCCACAGTGCTGAACATCCTCCACAGTACTTCCAGAGTCATCTTTCCTAATGTAGCTACTGATGGTATGCCTCTGCAGTACAGAACTCTGTCCCCACCCCTGCCAATACTGATGATATCCCATATTGTACGGGCTCTACAGTATTGAACATCCTCCAATGTACTAATTATATCCTACAGTACTGAACATTCTCCACAGTACTGATGTTATACCTCTACTATTCTGAATACAAATGATGATATCCCCCATAGTACTGATCACCCTTCCCCACAATGTTTACCTATCTCTATACATTACTTATTATATATTACAGTACGTACGTTCCCAGGGTGCTTCTTCGTTAAAAACATAGACTAACATGTTTTGCTCCAATCAACAAATCGTGGAGACGAGAAATCCATCAAAAACACGGCGGTGCTTATTGCGTTCAGGGTTGCGTACATAAATCTGTATTAAATACGCAGATCTGTATAAATTTGGCGACACTGCAAATAAGCTTAGTTGGGATAACGGCACGTTACAAAGACAATACAAGTTTATGCAAATTCTAAATGCTGAGCTCTATAGCAACCCTTATAATACGTTCCTACTTCGGTGTTGTATGTGCACTTATTCATTTTCTAAATATTGCATTTAAAAGCAACGAGGTACAATCACTGCCAAAAGTAGTTGGAAAACTTATGGGGTTATTTTAGGGGAGGGGGGTAAACGTTTCCTTGTTCTCTGTCAAATCTCAGCCTTTTCGGTATTTTTGTGAGAAAATCCCTATTTCTCCAGAGTTTTGAAGGTGCATACATTCCAGATAAATAGTCTATTCATAAACTTCAGCATTCACCTTCTTTGAATTTCTGTGTCAGAAGGGCGTGAAAATGGGGAGATAGGACCAATAAGCTCAAGAAATGTGATCAAAATCTTGGGCAAGTCGAACTACAGGTCTTAAACACAATTTTCATGTTCTTTTTATGGGAAGGATGTTCCCTGATCCTTTGTTAAGGTCCAAAGTTCAATTGTTCCAGATCCTGGTTCCCATCCATTGTTCATTTCAATTTTGGCCCCGTATAGTTCCCTGGATACATTTCATATGTTCCCTGTTCCCTGGAATACCTCAATGCGTATTTTGCATTTACTGCATCATTTTCCCTGCTAGTTTATGCGACATGATCCATGGGGCATAGCTGGTCAAATGAATTATTTGGAACCCCTAAACGGCCTATTTACAACATACCTGGACTTATTCCAGAAGAAAAATTGATGTTGAATAGTGCATTGCAACTTTCGTCGATGAAACATTGAACAAACAGACCATAAAACATTCCAGGAGCACAGTTACATCTTTACAAAAGGGTTCTGAAGGGGGTTACTGATCTAAATTCCAAGCACTGAAATAATAAAACATTACAATCCCAAGAGGGTAATGTAAAAATTCCTCAAATTCACGAGTTTAACAATTTTTACCTAAGTTGTCTCTCATATTTGCGAATCCCAGTCAATCAAATTTTCCCAGGTAATAAAAAGGAAAATCCTATATCCCAATTACCCCTTCCTGACCTTCTTAAAAAGACCTGTACCTCATGTTAAATCAATACTCCATGCAATACATATAATCCTATAATACCTACTAGGCAATGTGTCTAATGATTAGATCGCAGAAACGATGCAAGAAAAGCAAAAACATGCAAAACCAAAGCTAAAGCATTCTAGCAGCAAAGTTACATCCTTATAAAAGATCTGTACTAATTGTAATACATCTAATCTTATAATACCTGCTAGGCAATGTGGCAAAATATCAGATCTTAGAAACGATGCAAGAAAAGCAAAAACGTCCAAAAGCAAAGCTTCGAATATTCTAGCAGCAAAGTTACATCCTTATAAAAGATATGTACTAATTGTAATACCTTTAATCTTATAATACCTGCTATGAAATGCGGCAAAATATCAGATCTTAGAAACGATGCAAGAAAAGCAAAAACGTCCAAAAGCAAAGCTTCAAATATTCTAGCAGCAAAGTTACATCCTTATTAAAAATCTGTAATCCATGTAATACCTATAATCTCATAATACCTGCTAGGCAATGTGGCAAAGTGTCAGATCCCAGAAACGATGCAAGAAAGGCAGTGAAATACCTGGCAGACTTGAACTAGCAGCAGCCTAATTCAACATACCAAAGAAAGCTTCATATACCAAAATTTCATACAAACAATCCAAGAATCTACAAGCATCTAGAATCACTTCAATTTCACATGCAGCAATCCAACGTAGTGATTCATAACAGTGTTTTTAATCACAAGCTAAATAGTGTCAAGTTCGAATTTGCATAATCCATACTTTGTTTTGTTAGTTATCTGCTGGTGCTTGTCTTACTGTTCTGGGGGTCTGTTGTTGCTCATACGAAAGTAAACAATAGGCTTTAAATCAACAAAGATAAGCGCTTGCTTTGGTATAGATTTCCTCTGCTTTGAATACGGGGATGTCTAAATACCGGACTGTGGAATTACGGATAATGGAGCTCTGGATGCTGGATCATTATCCCTACGGTATGAGCATCTTAACTTAAACAAGATATTAAATCATAAGGCATGGTCTAACACGGGTAATTAATTTATACCAGAGCAGGCTACTGCCATTGACATATGCCTCCACCGGGTCTCGAACCGGAGTTTTTGCGGACACAGGCGAGCATGTCCAACAAAAGTATTGAGCGTATTACCACAGAAAATTGTCTATAGAGTATCCACCACTGCCAAAATTACAAAGTTAGTAGCTATATTTATATTTCATGCAGTAGAGAGTAGCCAACAAGTTTCAAAACTGTCGATCAGAGTGATACCTACTGTAAACTTTAGACATAGAGATGGCAGAGAAAAGAAGCTGAATGGTATTATTGCTTATACATGTTTGATGCTATATTTAACTTTTAGGCTGATAGGACATTCATCACTGCACATATTCTAGTTTAACACTGCAGATATCTAATCATTACTGCACAAATTGATCTTCACTACTCCTTTGATCGTTGCCAACCAGTTCATAAACTACTATTGAAGTATTGCATGTTACTGTTGTCCTGATAAGAAAAAGGCCTAATCTTATTCAGACTAGAATATTCAACAAATTCTAACCCAAATATTCAAACGTTCAAAAGTCCCCGTGTCTACGAGTCCAGTTTCCAGTGAATTAATCATATCCACGAGGCTATTGCATCCCACGCTCTGGTTGGTGGTAAAAGAGCTTCTTAAAAAGGGATTCATTTCGCAGGAACTAATTTTAACACTTAATCATCGTCTATTATTGTTTGAATAAGCTTCTGTTACAGAATAGAATTCGCGTTGTTCACCTAAATTGATTCCTGGAAAATTATCATAGCAATCACAGAATCTATTTTGAGTCGTAGGAAGGCACACCTTCGTAGTGAAACGTTTGGAAGATGATAAAGTTTCAATTATAAAAAAAATATATACCATCCCATACAAGCAAACCAAGCCTCTGGTCACATGCAGTGCTAAGTATGGGTGAAAAGATGCAGTTACTCTGTAAGCGTATGTATACCTTCGTCTAGAGACCAAATGGCAATTTTGGCCTTATTTCAATCATGGAGTTATCAAACTCTAAGATGATGTAGTTGTTAAAGAAATGCGATGGTTCGTCACTGTTTATGTGGGTGGTGGTGAAATTTGTATGATTTGATAGGGTTGTGATGTGAATTTTTCTGATCGCTCAGTGGTGAGTGCACTGGAGTGTAAAGTCAGAGGTCGTCGAGTCCAGTCCTACTCGGGCCATGTCACTTCACACATCATCTTTACAGAATCTAGTAAGTATATCACAGCCAATGAGTCCATCACCCCAGAATCGACTGACCCTGACGCAGAATTTCAAGGCAAACAAACATCCCCAACAGAAACTAGTGTGCATTTCGTACAGTGACCTGAAAACCCCCAGGCTTAGAGCTTATTATAATCCATGATTGTTTATAGTGTTTATGATATACAATCTCTGATTAGGGCAGGATAATAGGTTGTTAAGAAACAAGATGAAAGGTTTATGTCTTATCTCATCACAGAGTTAAGGTATTCAAATAGATTGAATCTTTCGATATCTTCTCAGAGCTGTTAGATAAATCACTGTTTGATAATAGCTTTTGAAAAGACCTCCAAGATATCAACAACATGTCCATAAGTAACTTAACTAGGCTCGAACCATAAAGGCAAGAAGCAACTGCAAGACTCATCGAATAAGGAGCTGTTCCTTCCAGCTTTATCGACCCCGGGGAACGTCTGGTCGAACAACACTGGAGGATGTTTAGCTTCAGCACTGTTGGGGAAGACCATCAGATCTGTGGAGGGATACCATCAGTGCACGTTGTTGGGTACTGAGGGAGGGAGGATATCATCAGTGCAGTGGAGGGATATCGTTCATTACAGAAGAGGATATTCGGATCTGTGGAAGGGTCACCATTACCTTTGAGGGAAATCATCAGTACTCTGGAGGGATACGGTCAGTACTGTAGAGGATGTTCAGTACTGTGGATGATGTTCAGTACTGTGGAGGGATACTATCAGTACTGTGGAGGATGTTAAGTACTGTGGAGGGATACTATCAGTACTGTGGACTGAAATCTGCCCCAGGCAAGCAGATTACTCGAGCAACTCGCAGTCCTTTCCCCATATAGAGGGTAATTAAGGGGTAAATTGGAAACTGGGATTCGCCCTTATAATTTGTACTTCTTGGGACTGGGATTTGGGAATGAAAAAGTAAATTGGGATTGTCAAACACGTCAATATTGGGAATTCCTCTATTTTACTCATTGAGATTGAGATTGTTGATTATTTCAGTGCTCGGAATCAGGATCAGTACCCTCTTCAGTAACCTTTATAGAAACAGATCTTTACTTTAAATCAAACTTACCTAAATCCCTGTCCTTTTCAAGTAGCAACGAATCTTTTACAGAATTCTAAGCAAAAACTCATCTGGATGTGATTTCCAACGAAACCCTAAAGAGAAAAAAGGTTTTATCAAAAGATGGAAGCAGGCTTACGACTGTTTTCTTTGGTGAGTCAGTAGACGGGATAATTAAGTTTTTGTTTCTTTTAGATTCAATGTATTACTTGCAAACACTGCCTCTCATTTTGCGTCTTTCTGACAGAAAATGAAATGGAATAATTCATCATTTGAATAGGCCTTTCAAACTAAAGGTTCTGTCAATCAATTTATTTTGATTTTCTTAGTTCGAGAAATTTGTGATGGAGTATGTACAATGGAACCTTTCTTGGGGCCTATTTGCATGAGAACCTTTCCATATCAAATGTAAAGCCTTTCTAAGGGCCTATTAATGTAGATAGCGACCATTGGACCAGGGTTACCCACCTTAAAGGGAAATACGTGTAAGGTCAAAATTCTATTCGAGGCAATTTGCTCAAGAAAGCCTGTTTGCGGAGCAGGAGGAAAGTTTCCCATCGAATATCAGTCCACGCAGTGCATGATGGGAACACGATCCTTAGCAATGCATAGCTACCAAAATAACAACGGTCCTCAATCTTTTGTAGCTGTTGTAAAGCAGAAGTCATTAACTTGGTTGAATCAGTATGACTGAACCCACGAGTAGGAGTCTAACCTATTTCTGAGGCCTCGCAATGATTCAGGATCCTAAACAGTTCTAGTTTTATTGGTCTAACAAACTATTCGAGTTTCCGATAGCTTATTTTTGTCATTTTTGTCGCATGATGTTTATATGCTTACGATCCTGCTACAACTTATCAAATATCAATTTGCACAGATAAATATATTCCTATATACGATTGTTAGGAAGGTCGTGGGTTCGAGTCCTACTCGGGTCATTTTCATTCTCACAAATTATGACGATTGATTTTCCAAATCCTGCTTCTCCTCAAGAATACATTTATCTGTACATCTCCTGATGAGTGGGTAACCAGGTAACAGGCTTGTCGAGATGGAGAGTTCTGTCTTTTGAGTCTTTTTCTTCTTAGTGGATATAGCTTTACACCTTGTATCGAGCACTTTCAAGGGCAAACCGACTCACAGACTTTGTGAATATCAATCTGCAAATTTCGGATTCTTTTCTGCATAAAATAATCATCATAGAGCCTAAAAAAGTCTTGGGTATACTGAAGGTGTTGAAAGTATGGAAACGATGGATCTAAATTCACGACAGCAAAAATGCAAAACGAGGCTGTGTAATTTTCTGGAAACATTTTCGCGCGAAAAAATAAAAGATGACGTGACCAAAAAAAATTGAAAAAATCGGGCTTTTCCTAACGATTATAAAGCCTCGTTTTGCATTTTTGCTTTCGTAAATCTAGGCCCATTGTGTCCCAACCTCCACCTCCCTACAGTATGTAGATTCAGCTGCAGATGCCATGATCTAACCTTCGGTAGATTATCTAATTGTTACTTATAAAAAAAGTGCACACTTGTCTTATCTTTTATGAGAAATGAATTAAGTAGGAAACCAAGGGCACCAGGTTTTTATTATGGAAATATTTTGATAGATTCTGACTTTAATGTTCACCGACAATAAATACAAACAAAAGATTGTTAAAACAACATAACAATTATTTATCGTCTTAAGCTTTATCTCATCAACATGACACAAAATTTCAATGAATTGAAATCTTTAATTGAAATATTTTCGTTCGAGGATATGCTTAATTTGAATAACGCCATCGGATTTTGGGGAGCAGGAGATCCATAAACTCCTTGAGCTTACGGGTCACATATTATGGGTTAGAGCATGCGTAATAGCACCCTGGGGAACGTCTGTGCAGTACTGCTGAGGATGTTCAGTACTGTGGAGGATGTTCAGTACTGTGGAGGATATTCAGTACTGTGGAGGATATTCAGTATGATGGAGGATGTTCAGTATTGTGGAGGATGTTCAGTATTGTGAAGGTTGTTCAGTACTGTGGACATCTTCTACATTACTGAACATCCTCCACAGTACTAGACATCCTCCACAATACTGAACATCCTCCACAGTACTGAACATCCTCCACAGTACTGAACATCCTCCACAGTACTGAACATCCTCCACAGTACTGAACATCCTCCACAGTACTGAACATCCTTCACAGTACTGGAAATCCTTCAAACTACTGAACATCCTCCATAGTACTGTGGACATCTTCTACATTACTGAATATCCTCCACAGTACTAGACATCCTCCACAATACTGAACATCCTCCACAGTACTGAACATCCTCCACAATACTGAACATCCTCCACAGTACTGAACATCCTCCACAATACTGAACATCCTCCACAGTACTGAATGCCTCCACAGTACTGAACATCCTCCACAGTACTGAACATCCTCCACCATACTGAACATCCTCCACAGTACTGAACATCCTCCATAGTTCTCGAGGGTTGGTATAATTTGCAAGGCAGAATTACAAGTCTTAAATCTAATCGTTCATTAAAATGTAGGAATTCCACCAAGATTAAACATTAATATATCTCACAAGATGAACTGAAAGCAGCTTATAATCGTATTCTCCGCATAAATCCAATTTAGGAAACTCAGATGAAGTTTAGACGAGGAGATTAATCCATTATGAGTTTATAAGATCAGACAAACCCTGAAAAGTCCTGGAAATTGATATGGATTGCTTGTAGACTGCCCAGGATATCAAGAGGAATGTGAAATTTAATGCAATCTTTTTTTAAGATTTGAATCCTTTAAAAATCGATCCAAATTTCCTTTGATATCTCCAATCAAAATGAAATCCTTTCAAAAGCGTTGGGAAATCGCTTCCGAATCCGTACGAAATTGATGCAAATTTCCTTTGACACCTCCAATCATTGCAAAATTATTTCAAAATCGTTGGGAAATCGGTTCCGAATTCTCACAAAATTGTTGCAAATTTCCTTTGATACCTCCAATCATTGCGAAATTTTTTCAAAATCGTTGGGAGATCGCTTCCGAGTCCTTACGAAATTGTTGCAAATTACCTTTGATATCTCAAATCACTGTGAATTCCTTTCAAAATCGTTAGGAAATCGCTTCTGAATCCTTACGAATTGTTCCAAATTTCCTTTGATATCTCAAATCACTGTGAATTCCTTTCAAAATCGTTAGGAAATCGCTTCTGAATCCTTACGAAATTGTTGCAAATTTCCTTTGATATCTCCAATCACTGTGAATTCCTTTCAAAATCGTTAGGAAATCGCTTCCAAATCCTTACGAAATTGTTGCAAATTACCTTTAATATCTCCAATCATTGTGAAATTCTCTCAAAATAGTTGGCAAATCACTTCCGAATTCTTTAAAAATTGTCGTTAAAACCGGTTAAAAATTTAAAGGCAATCTTGATTCTACCCAGGCAACAATCCTCTCTTCATACCCTGAAGCCTACAATCATTGACTCTGACATAATGCAGTTGTGTTCCTGGCTCGCTACTGTGTTTTTTCGGACCCTCTTATACTCAGTTTTAGTCATTTATTGCTTGGTTATAAATTGTTATGAATTAGCAGTAACAACGCTCCTGTAAAGTGCATCAAGCTGCTTTATATGAAATATTATTAAGTGCAATTATTTGCAGAAAAGAGACAAGAAATTACTCCTTCACTTCTGCAAGCCTGTTCCATGATTGCTTACTCATCAGGAGATGTATCTGTAGAGGTGAAGGAGCAATTTCTTTCTCTTCTCTGCTAATAAGTGTTTCCGCTGCTTTTCTATAAATGTATCATGCACTGTCTCTATAATAATGGGAACAACGACTTCTGAAATATCAAACATGAATATATGATAATGAACTATACTGGTGCAGTTAACAAGACCAAGTCAAAAACAGGTTAGCGCATGTGTCAGATACTTCCAACTCACTCATACCTTACAAACAAAGTTATACTTACCCTTTTTGCATTTTACTTTTAACTGTGTTGCAGCAGTAAACCTTCAACATCTAACTACTTAACCACCTAAAATATGTCCCAAACAGTGACTACAGACTACATGAACCTTGGAAAGAACTGGACGAATATGGTAAGAGCTGGACATGCGAACGGAACCGAGATGACCCTTACTCTTTTTAATCACATCTCTGCACACTAAAATCCAATTTAAACAAACTTAGATCAAGCATGAATAGAGAGATTAGTTTTTGGAAGCCTGGAAAAGCCTGGAAATTGATATGGATAGCGGGTTCTTTGCAGTCAACAGCGTTTTGAACTCGATCAATCTGTTGTAGCTATCAGTAGCTTAGTATCTGGGATAGCTATCAGTGAAGCTTCAGTATCACTTAGTATCTTATGAAGTATTTCATGAAGCTTAATATCTGGTATGGCAATCAAGGATGTTTTAGCATCACAGGGTTGTGCAGGGTAGCTTTGGGAGGCTCTGTACGCCACTGCCTTTGAACTGTCAGGGTCCCCTTTGAAAAATTTATTGTGCTCTACATACCTATGTTAACTGAATCTCAGTGAAGAATCTGGGGCAAAAAGAGCATGTAAGTCTTCTGCAATGTTTTGGAAGGTGCGCATGTCCCTAACAGTACCCCCATGTCTCTACTCTATTAACGCAAACTCCACAGCTTAGGAACTTTAACAGACAACTGACTCTAACAGTTAAATATCAAAATTTAGACACAGATGCTGGATATATGGTCTGAAAGATAAGCTTTAGATTTGGCCTAGACCTAAAGAGATAAAACGAGAATGGCATTGTCTAAAAATTGAATAAAATCAATTTTCACTTACCGGCTTTTTAATACACTGTCTACCACCACCAATTCACATACCAGCCTTCTTTTCTGATACCTGCAAAATAAGAACTTTGAATTAAAGACCTGAAGCAAGATACATACCTGCTGCAATGCAATACTGCACAATCTAATACCATGATTTTTATAAGGAACCATAGAGCTTCAATTAAGGGGTAAAATGCAATTTAAGCTTTATTGTCCCTTTTAAACTGGAAAATAATACAAAATTTAGAATATTTAGTAAACACATTGGAAAGTTTGGTTGAATTTTCAAATCCTGCTTCTTTTCAAGTTTACATATTAGCCCTATCAACTTGTGGGGCTACAATAGTCCAATAGTGGTGGGAAAGTTATCGTGAAAAAGCCCTGATAGGTTTGCGTCTAAATTTGGAGAGTGTTGGTATAATTTGCGAGATTGATGTTATCTGAGTGATTGATTAAATCAAAATCCTGATACTCAGTTAGGAGGGCGCTATGGTCGATTTAATGGACTTAGGCCTTAAGATCATAGGCATGCAAGTTGCCTTGTAGCAATAAAATTCATTGTTTTTAGGCCTATAAAAAAAACTTTGACATGGACTGATCAGGGAATGCACCAGGATAGAGCACTGATGTGTCAAATCATTGGTTGTCGATTGGAATCATGATTGGGTTATTTTACATTCTCACAAATTGGTTGGAATGCATAGCAAAGTGTGTAATTCTAAGAAAATTCTAGAATTTGACCAATTTCTTATTTGAGGAGAAGCAGGATTTGGAAAATCAATCGAGATAATTAACCTAATAGGTTGTGGGTTCGAGTCCTACTCGGGTCATTTTCATTCTCACAAATTATCTCGATTGAATTTCTTATTTGTTTAGAAAAATATGTATATGATATCTCAGGATGTTGAAACTGACTGCTGTATAATCAATCCAGAATTTCAGAAAGGCAAAATAATGTCCAGATTAGGGAAACAGAGGCTCAGGCCAAAGGTTCCTTATAAAAAAGAAGTGCATAGTATTTCTTTGAAACTCAGGTCATGAAACTTGATTCTTAAATTCACAAGTTATTAATCATCTAATCTTATTGCAAATATTTTGCGAAATTATGTTGACATTCTAATATAGTGTTTCATGACATCTTCCATACACAGTTTGTTTTGAAAACACTGCCTCCTTTCAACAAGAATATCAATTTCATAGAAAATACTAAGAAATAGGAATCTAAATATTTGAATGATGCGTTTAAAAGCAATGTAAATACGTTAAGATGTAGGGATACCTGAAATTTGGGGATGCTATCAATCTTCGAAAATCCATGAAAATCTTCGATAAGTTCTAAACAATTCAAAAAATCCCGAAATCTCTGTCTCCCATAGTTCAAAAATCATAAGAAAATTTTCAGAATATTGTGAATCCTTTAAAAACCCGTAAAATTTTCTCGTGTTGATTTAGTCCTTGTCCAGACCTATGCTTTGGGTACAGGACCCATTGTGGTTGCTAAATTGAGGGCAAAATGTCCTACTTGAAATCCTTGAAATATCTGAATCAAACAAAACCCATTTTTAAATGAAAAGAAAACTCAAATATGATTTCAAAAACTCGGAAGGAGAAAAAAGTTTCATAAATCATTAACAGCAAAAAACTTACGTGAAACTGAAAAGCTCTTTGAAGTACTGTAGATTCTTCTTGTAGAGCTTAAAAGCTAGGTTCTTACTGCAGAGCTTCAACTGTGTGGAATAAAGTAAGGTAGAATTGATTTGCAAATTGCTACCCCAAACTTCAAATGGAAAAGTAAAACGTGTAATCTTGAACACACAAACCTCTCAAATTTGACCTGGTGACGATGATAATATTCACAGAAATCACTTTTTGATTGAGTGTGTTTGAGCAGTTTGACTTAACAACTGATAGTGTTTGCTCTTTTGGCGTCAGTTTCTTTAAGAATAATTTATGTTTACATTTCAGACAAAAGACAAGACAAGTCCTTATGTAAATGCTGGACACAAATAATTTCGTTTCCCTACAACTTCCCTTCTAATTTCAAAAAACTTCCAAATGAATTCACTTACATTGTCACGAACTGAAACATTCGAATTATTAAAAACTTTGAGGATGTTTTTTGGAATTACCCGATTTCTTGTGCATTTCTCGATTTTTCCAGTTCAGAGGTTCATTTCACAGAAATGTTTGTATGTGGGAAGGAAAAGCTAGAACTTATGGTGCATAGAAATCATTTTTTGAATTTTTCAGTGATTGAGAAAGAATTATGACTAGAGACTAATATTGTTTACGTTGTCAGGGATTTTTGAAGATTTTTCAACGCCAAATGACTAAAAACTCTCGAATTTTTCAAGAACTGTTTTAAAGCAATCCACCATTTCAAGCCTGAGGGGACTTTTGGGTTGGTTGTTTTATTTCATGATACACTCTTTTTTTTTTATAAGAATAAATTTTATAAGAATAATGAGCCTCAAAATCGGTGAAATTTAAGAATATCTTAAGAATTTGGCGAGGCTCAGATCTTATGAAAAAATTTTTTAGCAAGTGTTTCTTTACTTCTGAATTGGTGTGCTTTTTACCGGGAATGGTTTGAATACACTCACCTATATTTTGATGCAAGTGTCGATGAACTCTGTTTTACAGGAAATAAGGATATTGTTCTGTTATCCACCATATTTGTAATACTGTAGGTGTACTTTTTTGGCATTTATGACAATAATAACAATTTATTGCTATATCCGTGTTTTCTGCCGTAAGAATAATTTAAGAATATTCCGAGGCTCAAAATAGCAAAAAATTAAGAATATTGAGGCTCAGAAAAAAATTAGATATTCTTATAAAAAAA
The DNA here is from genome assembly GCA_963924455.1 of Pelagia noctiluca. NCBI lineage: Eukaryota > Metazoa > Cnidaria > Scyphozoa > Semaeostomeae > Pelagiidae > Pelagia > Pelagia noctiluca. The sequence goes on from OZ004327.1 coordinate 1,958,156, forward strand.
AAGAGTGTAAAGTTGTAAATACAATGAATTTAACAATCAAATTGCCATGTTATGTTACTACATAAAGACTAAATAGAAAACAAAGCATGGAAATCATCAATGAATGGGTTAACAATAGAACAAATAGATCCTTTGTATTCTACGAGAAATTCTAATTCTAGATTCCTTGTATAAAAAAGCGCGTAAAACAAAACCACTAAGTTAGCAAGAGGTAGGCCCTGTGGCTACCAGTCATAAAAAATACATACCAAATATTGATTTATTAAAAGGCAGATATTTTTCTTCTCTGGGCCTTTTCCTTGCATTCAACTTCGATCAAATAAATGAAAAAATGAAATTTCAAACATCAATGAAATCAATCCGTTAGAAGAATTCAAATAATCCAATATTTGTACCTGACAATAGCAAAACGGTTTTCTGCTTCAGTAGGGATCGCAACAAAGTAACAAAGAGTTTTCATTTAAAACTGTTAAGCTTGTAAATATCTTTCGACAAGCTGAGATAGTCGATTCTAATCTTCAGATAAGAAGAATTTCGGGTTAAGAAAAGGTTGCCAACCTTTGAAAACCACTCGACCAAAGTGAGACGAAACTTAATCAACAATGGATCCAGTTTCATGAACGCAAATCTTTCTTCATTTCAAATTTCAATTGGGATTCTTGGCCTTTTTTCTTTTTTCAACCACAAGTGATAAAATATACTTTCCAGATACAGCTTCGGAAGGCTTGTGGCGAAATAGAAGTAGATCTTGTTTCATTAATGGACTTTCCAGGAATATAATTTCCCAGCAACTAATAACGAGTTAGGCCACGAGGCATGGACATACGTCACGTCATGACACACTTTCCCGCCCTTTTTCGAGACTGAATGTGGATATGTCACATGACCATACACTTTCTTCTGATTGGCTAATTTCAATTTTTGATCGAAAATTGAATTGAAATAGCATACAGCCTACCAATTTATACTCGATTTTGTCAAAAAGGGTTTATTATATTCTCAAGGAGAAGTAGGGCTCGGATAATCGATTTGATAAATTCTATTTATCGTACATTTTTAGAAAATCAATCAAAACAAGTCGGAGAGTGTAGTGTCTTCTCTAAAATTCATCCATTTACCAAACTTCACACGAACTAACTGGAATGGGGAGTACTTTCACGAATATACTGTAGGAGTTGAAAGTATGGAAAACGATGGGACTAAATTCAAGACAGTAAAAACGCAAAACGAGGCTGTATACGAGGAAATATTTTCGCGCCAATTGTAAACAGACGTGCTGCTCAAAAGTAAAGATCAATAAGCCTCGTTTTGCGTCTTTGATATTGTGAATCTACGTCAATAGCTTCCATACTTCCATCCCCCAAAAGTGGGCCTACATTTCATAGTTGATAGGCCGTCGAGATCAAAAAGGTATTGATACTAGTTTGAACATCCAGATCATGTAAATATCAAGTCCATAAATTCTTTTGTTACCTTTCTCTGTATCAACAATTTATTCTTGAAACCAATGGGTCACTTTTGCTTGATTTGGACGAAAGATGTCTTCATTGAAGTTCCAAAACTAGACTACAGTAGGGGAGTTTAAGTATGGAAACAAGGGGCCTAAATCTACGACAGCAAAAACGCAAAACGAGGCTGTTTGGGCAGTGCAATTTTCAAAAATATCATAAAGCGGCAAAATAAAAGCTGACGTAACCAAAACAAGAAAATGCAAACAAACCTGCATTTACTAAAGATTACTAAACCTCGTTTTTCGTTTTTGTTGTCGTAAATTTAGGTCCATCATTTGCATACTTCCATTCCCCGGGCATCCCCCAACAGAATTTCGACAAGTATTGCATAGTTGGACAAATATGTTGGCAAAACCTCAGCAGCCTACCCTTATCTAAAGGTTGTTCATCCAACACCCCCCAGCAGCTTTGCCCTATACATAATGGAGTTCCTTCATTTTTTTATCAATTGTGAGTATGGGTTTCTTAAGCCGTTTTTCTTGTAAAAAAAACTACGAGTAGAGCACAAAAAATGACAAAAATTTCACTGCTTATTCGACAGCATAATCATATATTTTGACGTTATTTTTGGCAATTTTCTATTTTAAAAACAACACTACTCTAAAACATGTTATTTCTCAACACCTACAGTATAGGATAAGATGTATGGAATATCGTTTTGCTTATCACACAATATATATCATCAACAAAATATCAACAAAAATGTTCCTCTCCTAAGATCCGCTGTTCAGGAGCTGCGTGAAATACCGTACCGTATTTCCTCAAAAGTGTTTTCATCCCGAAGTAAAAAGTAATCGAATTACAATCATCATTGAACAGCATTTGAAAGGTACAGAACTTGAGGATGGCGGTGGAAATCGGTCATAAGAGGAGCAAGCCTTATATATTCTCGTCTTAACTAGTTTCTTACTCTTGAGGAAATACGGTACGATCCATTACATCTATGCAACATGGTATCTAGATAGAGTGGATCAGAAAAACGTAAAGGAGCTGGTACAGATATAAATAAATCTGTGTGGCTTATTAACTCAAGATGTATCTCAAACGATGGTTGAAGGCTGAGCTATCGTTGGATGATCAGCACTGTCATTGTGTAGGATGTTCCGTAGCTACTAAGGTGGATACCATCAGTAAACTGAAGGATGTTCAGTATTGCGGAGAGACACCATCAGAATAGTGGTGGGATACAATCAGTAATATGGAGAGAAAACCGCAAGCATTAGAGGTAATAACCAAAGAGTTTGTGGTTTCCCTCATAGTACTGAACACACTCTAATGCATTGATGCAGTATGGTATCCCTCCACAGCACTAATAATATCCCCCATAGTACAGATTATGTTCCCCAAAAGCACTGAAACTCCTCCACAATACTAAACATCCTTTACTATACTGCATAGTATTTTTGCTTTATGATTCTAGCATGCATGTTTGATTATCAATATTATATCAATTATTGGGAAATAGAAAGCGACTTCTCTTGGAATTTGAATCTGCAGGATCGACTTATGGTCGAATCAGCAGGGATGTCATTTAGGCAAAAATTCAATCACTTACATCGGTTCCTTGTACCTATCAGCTAAGTCCTCAGTTTATCATTAAAGCTACATCTGGTAGTTATTAGCCATACACACTTCTTTACAAACCTTTTAATCGGGTCTACTAGCTCGCATACATTTTTCTGATATCATCGCCAGTCGTCTATTTTCTCAAATGAAAGGAGTTAGCATAAGAAATAATATTAGAGTAATTAGGGGCAAAACGGGTGAGGGGGTAAAATGGGTTATTCTGTATAAAATGCTGCAGAACACATCTCCACGAAGAAAGCCTTTAGGCTGTCTCCATTAGACTGCTGAATAACAAACAACATTAGTAACCTTGTTTTGCTTCCCCAGCATAACCTGCGGTAGTTCTGTAGCCTTTCATATAGAATGACCAGTTTTGCCCCTGGCTTGTTTTGCCCCCAATTACTCTATATCGCTGTTGCAGCACGTGTCCTTGCTAATAATAACATTGTGTAACTATTGGGCAGCTGCGGAACAATGGGAACATTTCATGGTTCAGTCTATGTACATACGTTGAAAATACTGGTAATAAAATACGGAGGCTACGTACTTGATGGCAATGGAAGTGACGTATATTAGGCCAAGACAGAAATGGTAGCTCTCAAAATGTAGCATGATATTCCAACACGAAAATGTTAGCTCTGGAAATGATGCGTCATTGGCAGATGTACTGTATCAATGCATAACACAGGGAATAACATCAGCTATCGACAATTCTAAGTTATTGAGTCCGGAAAGAACGAGTTTGAATTAGTGAATGGATGCATCGTGATTCCAGAAGTGACGTAAAATTCAGTGATATCCGAAATGATGTAGGCAATCCAAGGTTCCAGCAGAGTATGAAATAATCGTCCATTGAATTGAGTATAATGCTGTAATTTTCTTCGACATTCTAACTGGAGAATAATTCCAGAAATACTGCTGCAAGTGTCATGTCCAAAATGGAGGATGAATTGCAGAAATGACAAGGCAATGGTGCATCTGGAATCTTGTAGCAATCGGTAAACCCGGAAATGACGTAATGGACTTCCATAGTTCTTACACCACCGATCAACGAACCTCTTGAGCAAATAAAAACCTGTCACCGATTCCAAGGAGCGGAGCCTCTTCTTTACAGTCTATACTAGTAGCTATTAACATCACATGACATCCACAAAAAACTCATTCATAGGGTTAACCATAGCCATCCGGAAGCTCTGCCGACTTCCGCTAATACTAGACGGAACTGACGCAAGATCTCGGCCCACTTCACTTCCGCTAACAATGCTAACATCATCTCGAATACTGACCCTGTCCTTATCGTCAGGTTTGTCCAATCTACTGTTGGCACTTCTTTCCGAAGATCCGCTACTACGAACTGTCTCTCTGTCGTTTTCTTTTTGTGGCCCACTCCTTTGTGTAGAACCACTTCTGTGAGAGCCACTTCCGCTGCTAATGCTTTGCGCCTGCTGTTGGTGCACCATAGGAACCACCATGGGGTGCTGTCCCACATATTGGCCATACTGGTTGTAGGGACTGCTATCAACAGGCATCACATAGCCCTGCATTTGCACCTGGGAATAGCTTGGCGGTGGTGCTTGAGGGTAGATCTGACTTACTTGTGAACCCCCTGGCATACCCTGTGGAAGTCCAATCCATCCCATTTGAGTTGCACTGCCACCTTGGAGAGAAGCAAGGGGGGCTAATGTGTCTTGATCGTCACTTCCATCAATGTCGTGTAGAGTGAGAGAAGTCAGATCTGAAAAGAGTAAAGGGGATAAATTTAAAATAACAAATACCATCACTGCTTCAAAGTAATATTATCTCTCATATTTCATATTTCAAATATTTAAGGAGGGACCCCCTTAAAATCAAAGTACATACATATACAGCTAAACAATTTATTTTGAGAGCCTCAACGTAAATTCCATGTCACATGTGCCAAAAAGGTATAGTTTTTGACAGGTAATCGAAATCTTGAATAAATTTGCAGAATCTTTGGCTAAAACCATTGCAGTATCAATTTGGTAAGCACATGATGTCATCAAAGGTCCCCTTAGTATTTTCGTCTATCATAGAGTACTCTCTGGTCTCTAATAGACGTCCCCCTCCTCTGACTAATTTTTAGAAATGTTTCCACCCAGGACATTCTTATTCTGAAATCCCGCTTCTTAATTCTGGTAACGAGTTTCAAGGAAAACAAGAGTTACACTAAAAAGTCTATGAGACTGAGAATTTCTAGTTAAATCAGTTAAGTTTTACAATGTACTTTTCATGTCAGTACATTCTGTGTGCCCTTTTTGGTAATTTTAAGAACATTTTTCACCCAGGACATTCTTATTCCAGCCCGGAAATCATTGATCCCCAGCCCCCTCTACTATCTGACCCCCCCCCTCATCTATCAGAGACCTGTGAGAGTAACTTCAACTGCCATTAAACCCTCCAAAAATATATTCTCCTTAATTTGGGAATAATTAGAAAATGGACAGAGAAAATCATTACAAGTCTTTCCCATGCATGGCACTAACTGTAATAACGATGAATAAAAACTTACTTCCACATAAATCCCCAAAAACATAGTAACATTGCTCTGAGAATGTAATCTTGTTCACTGTATGTCGAATCAATCGTGCCTAAAGAAAGAAACAAAATGTTAATATTCCAACAATCAAATTTTCATGATAATTGCTACAGCTTTGAAGTAAAATAATGTCTTGTGTATCAACATTGACAGAGGTCAGCAAAGTAGGGACTGCTTGGAGAACCAGTTGAATGCACTGTTTGCAGATACATTTGATATATCTTGTTACTGATGATACACTGATATAATTTCCAACACTTTTAAATATTTGACTTTAGGCTATGTTCACACATTGAAGCTGTGTCGTGGCAAATCAAATTCAAAATTTCAACATTTCTTGAACCGACTTAGTTCATCTCACTGTGTTCTAACTGTGATTCCCTGTTCATACAACAAATATGTCAAGTATGCTAAAGGTCAACTATGCAAACAAGCTGCATTGGGCGAGAGAGCTGCCAGAGTGATGTCACATTAACGATTGAGCTTTGCCTTGGTACGCTAAAGTTATGTAGTAGTTGAGTTGCAGAGAAAGACACAGACATCTTCATAAGATTTATTTTAATTCAAAGCAACAGAGCAACAGCCTTCTAAAACACTTTGTAGGCTCTTTGCCACGAGCAATTTGGGTTCCCCAGATACATTACCAAGTTTGTGAGGCTTGGCCTAGATTTACAATTGACAAAACTTCTTATTTACGCCTGGTCTAAATCATTTCAGCTGATTTGTAACAAATGTGCAAGCGATCTGACAGGAATTAAACATTAGTTCACTTCTATAGATGCTCTTTGCAGGCATAACAGTGTCACATATAGTTGAAAATTCTTTTGTAACTGATAACAGGCATAAACCTGCAACATTTGTGTCTTAACAATTCATAAATCACATGGTACTATCTATACAATTTCAATCGAGATAATTTGTGAGAATGAAAATGACCCGAGTAGGACTCAAACCCACAACCTCTAGATTCGTACTCTAGAGCGCAACTTCTCACAAATTATCTTGATTGATTTTCCAAATCCTGCTTCTCCTCAAGTTATACAATTTCGTTAATTCCTTTGCATTGGCGTAACAGAGGCAGTAGGGGGCCCTTATGAATTAAATATGATCAGGCTCTTAAAAGCAGTGCGGGATAACCTTAATAGCACAGTATAGTAAAAAAACATTTTCGGAGCCCCTTAGGTGCCCTTTTTGCTCGTGGGTACTTAGTTTATTAGCTAAGGTGACCTTAACTGCTTAACGCCACTGTCCATTTGCTATAAATGTGTCACATACCTTCAAAAGCCTGGATGCAAACTTTCTAGCATCACGCCTATCTTGAAAACCTTCTACATGAGTATATAACCAATCCACCAAATCAGAACCTTGAAAAATAAATCAAATATTGAGTTATCAAGATGTTGGTAGAAGGCAGATAATTACGTAGAATGCAACACATAGAGATGAGTAACTTCCTTTAAAGAATTCTCCGTCCATTATAATTGACCAATACTTCATAATAATGGACACTTTCTCAATTATTTCTACCATCTTGGATAACAGCAAATTCGCTGCTCCACAAAGAGATCTGGGAATTACTATCCCAGAATCCTTCTGTAAGACAAGGCAATGAATGCATCAAATGATGCTTGAGGGGTAAAATTGCATGATAAATCAAGAGGGACATTTAACTTGAGTAGAGCGTGCCTACCCTGGCTATAATGCTTGATATGCGCTAGGCATAGACCAATTGCTTAGAAGAATTGACACTCAGTAACTCCCAGTTTTGTGCTTCTCCAATCATCAGAAAGACTATACCAATTAAAATGTCGTTTTGTGATTTTCATTGGTCTATTTGATGAGTGAAGAAGCATGACACTCGGAGTTCCATAAATACATATCTTTTTTTTTGTGCTATTTTTTCTAAATCAAGAGCTACTCATGTAATAATTTCCTTGAGCCAATTCATTTTGAATATCGCACATTAAATTACTCAGTCATCCAAGAGGAAAGATAGTCGAAAGAGCTGAAATCTTATAAATGAGTTCTATTAATGACCAACATGTTCTCAACTTTGCCTGAAACAGCAAACCCCTGTCATTTGCATATGAAAGTTATCCAAGGTGAAATTGGATTCAAACAAAGAACTGATACCTTATAAATGAGGCCTATTTACAACAAAGAGGTTTTAATAACATCAAACAGCAGACCCCCGTGAATGTTCTATCAGATACCTATGGAGGTTCCAACCACAAGTTATTTTGCCTTATCTGAGAATAAATGCTAAATTGAAGAGCGTAATTAAATTTAATTACCCATCAATGCCTATTTATGCTCAGTTGTTGAAGTTTGTGTTGAGGTTAATGTTGAGATATGTTAAACTTATTAACTTAATGTCACTATCTCTATTACCTAGTATCTACCTAACAAGGTTTTTTATAAGGCTCCTTGTTTAAGTTTATAATACCCTATATTCAGTTCTATTAATATAATCATTTGAAATTTTGCATATAGAGTAATTCTACCTTACGACAACAATATTTTTAGAAATTTGTAGTATAATCAATTGCCTAAGACTTTTACTGTGAAAATCATCACAAACCCATAAAAGTTAGGGGCAATACTTTTTTCAACAGTATGTTGCAAAAGCTAGAAATAGTATGAAACTTTTGGATCACTGCTTATAAATGTATACACTCATTTATTCCCAAAGAGCTACGCAAAATGTTGGTATGACAGTTTCTTACCTTTCACCCTAGATATATTGTGAAAAGTTTCTTAAAAAGTTTCTTAACAGAAAAGCCCATTTTTCCTTGACTATCTAAAACCCATGCAAATCGGGGTCTATCATTCTTGAACAAGTACATGTACTAGAGATGATTTACATTTTTGTAAACCTGAATAAAACATTCAATAGACCCTATTGAAAATCAACATTCAATAGACCTAAATTGAAAATGACACTATTAGGGCTCTAGGGTACAAATCTAGAGGTCGTGGGTTCGAGTCCTACACTTTCATTTTCATTCTCACAAATTATCTCGATTGATTTTCTAAATCCCACTTCTCTGCAAATAAAATATTCCTTAACTACTTTGATTCATACAAAAGCTCCTAATTTTTGGAAAATCTGGCCCTAAAGTTTGTTTATAAAAAACAACTGTACATACTCAATGCAATAATAAAGGATTTCATATGTGGGTCGTCCTTATCTGATGCATACACGTAAGAACAAAGAGGGTAATTATATCATTTATATTGATTTACCTATAAAAGCCTTGGGAATCGTTATCTTCAGCCACATCCTGTCGCGAACGTCCAATCCGGAGTCTGTTGAGGCCATTGCTTTCACGATTGTTAACATGTCTGTATCTGTCGTCAGACCGAGGCCGAGGGAACCATCTGGGTTGTCAAGGTAACCTGGAGGTAAACACAATTTTTCTTTTAAAAAAAAATATATTTTTGCACTTTTTTCAATAAGTAACTCGTCAAAGCAACCAGCTATAGAATGAGCAAAACAATAAGTAACTTGAAGAAGGCTTGATGAAATAAAACAAGCAACTAGGCACTGAAGCAACTTTTTAAGCTGAAAATGTTTAGCCTTGTATGATCAAACTGTCTTTCGTTGTTATAAGTGAGGGGCATATCACTCACAAAAAAGTGTACGAGATTTGTTTGATTTTCTGTGACTTTGGTGATTTTTGTGTGGTTTTTTTCAATTATTGTGTGATTTTTGTGATTTTTCTGGGATTTTTGTGATTTTCTTGTGATTTTTCTTTGATTTTTTCAAAAAGTGTACGATTTCTTTGATTTTTTCGAGTGATATGCCCCTCGGTTATAAGGAGCAGATTTGGTATTTCAAAGGTTTTCTTAGATGTACCATTAATTCAAAAGGTTTGGGATATAGGGAAATGTAAATTCTTGTTTGTCTTTCAAATCTTAAACAACTCTTTAGCAACTTCTGGGACTGAAAATCCGAAACATTTAAGCAACTTTCAGGACTGGAACCAATATCCAGGTGCTTATTGAAAAATGTCGTTTGTGTCTAATCTGATAGCAAGTGAGCAATCTATGGAATAACGTCATCAAACGGGAGTTGTTTGTGTCGACCTAGGGCGGTGACCTTCGTGGCGGAAATCTGTCAACCGACATTTTGGTGCTGGATCTATTTTCGCATTGCAGCACTGCTTAATTTCAGGTTATTTTCGTTTTCTGTCGCCAACGGATCTGACAGTTCGACAACTGACGTTATGATGGATTAATAGTCTGCCTTCCAAGACAAACAAATCAAAAATCGGTTGTAGGTGAAGATGGTACATCTATCAACAGACTAACAACATTTTTCGGCATCAGAAAGCAATTTGTCTCACGACATACAACTCACTCACGCTCGCTTTTTAACAGGGGTGCCGTGGAGGGGGGGCTACGGGGGGCCCCCTTCTTTAAAATTAGATGTTTTTAGGGGGGCTCAGCCCCCCTGAATTTCTCAGTAATTTTTTTTGTGTCGGTGTTTTCTTGTATGAGCCCAGGCGCAAGACTGAGAACAGCGTCGAAAAGTGTGGACGCCATATTTCTTCCTGGATTCTAAGCCATTTTAAAGCATCAGAAATGGCAAAATCTCAAGATCTCCTAGGGGCTCCACTTCCTGGACCCCTGCCAGGGCTCTGCCCTGGACCCTTTAGTCAAACACAGCCCCCCTTCTTAAAACTTTAGGACGGCACCCCTGCTTTTTAAGAGACAGATTGCCAATCCAAAATCAATCATGAATTTATTAAAAATCTCGAAAATGTTCAAAATTCCCAAATTCTCATCAAATTTAAAAATCCAAGCGAAATCATGAAAAATCCCTCAAAAAAATCTCAAAAACTAGAAAATTGTACGAGATCTTTAGAGATTAAATAACAATTACAATTTTTGTGACTTTTAATAATGTTAGGACTGATGTTCCTCTTGGTCTTAAAAATGGTTGTAAAAGTAAAAGCATGAACTAATATTAAAATATTAAAATAAAAAGAAATATTGTCATAATAAGATAAAAATCAAAACAAAATTACATAAAGATGATTTTTAATTGAGGATGAAGATATTGAAATAAAAAATTGAATTGAAATAAATTAATAATAAAAATAAAAGTGTCCACCGAACCGGATTCGAACCAGTGACCTAAGGATGTCTGTTATACTCGACTACAGTCCTCCGCTCTACCAACTGAGCTATCGGTGGGGTTAAGAAAGTGGCAGATATTTTTGACCACAACATAATTAATAAGGAGGGGGATACCATATGTACTGTAGTGGAGGGATACTGTCCCCGTCCAGAGTGCTAAACACCCTTCACCAATATACCGACATGAAATCCCCACATAGTAATGAGCTTGCTGCACAGTACTCAAGACACGTTCCCCAGAGTAATCCAAAGACGAAATGGTCCTTTTAGCATCGCCTAAAGACGAAATGGTCCTTTTAGCATCGCCCAACTACACATAAATGAATGGATCTCACATAACTAATGGACTCGTCTGTGTTTGATATTTGCTAAATGCTAAGAAGGAAAACCTTGTTGACCTGACGGGCCGTGGGATTTGTTTTGTCTTGATTGGCAAACAGAGAGTTTGCTTTGCTTTCTGGCTCGTTTCTGGCATTCTCAAGGGTCCTCAACCACAAAGACCAAACAGAGCGCCTTGCAGACCACCTTGGAGAATAAGATTTCAGTAGCTAACGTGTTGACCTACATATGAAAATTACATCACCACCTATGAGCTTCAGTCGTGAATTTCAACACTGACGGCCTTGACTAGACAAACGCCAGACTTTCCAGTCCTGCGAAGGCACTCCCAACTAATACAATGCGACAAGGAGACAACTGATATTAGCAGAAATCTGATGGTCTTAGCACAAATACCTTGAACCAAATCCTCCTTTCATCTTGCCTTCTCTCTGTTTTCATTTGCCAACTAGATACTCGTTTATAGTAAAAATTCAAACAGCAATAGGCCAAACCGGCCCACGGCACCAAATCGACAGTACTCCGTCAATCAATCTACTTTGGGATTGGGATTCATTTGGTCGAATCAGTCTTCGAAATTTCAATAACTATCTGAGCAAAAATCAAGCAAGTTTGTAGGAGGAAATCCGAAATATGTAAGAAAATTGGCGGTTGGACTCTTTCTAATTGAAAAATGTAATTTTCATAGTTGTAACGGAGGGGCAAATTACTTTATGGAAACATTGTGTTTTTAAACTTTTTTAGAGATTTCTTACAATTTGAAGGATTTTCATAGATGTTTGAGACTCTTTTAAGCCAAATTTCAAAAGAATGAGATACTTAAAGATTTTTAGGGATTTATAACGAATTTTGGTCAAAGCGAACTTATTCTTTGACAGATTTCCCCCCATATGCTATCATGGACTCTCTTTTACTGCCAGTCCATCATAGGAGCCGTCGCATATAAATCATGAGGGGAGGTAAGGAAGTATTTTCGACGTGTGAAATTCTTTTTGAGTTGGCCAGTATTTCAAAATGAAGCACTTGTTCGGCTTTCTTTGAATGCTGAAAACTTTATGAAGTGCAAACATCCAGATCGAAGAGGATATCTTGTCTTGCTTCAAGTGTCTAGCAAATTGGCTGTTGATTTGTTGCTTGGTGAAAACACTGGATCACGAAGGTCATTTTCATAAATCATTCTCGCCTTGGGGAACGTCTGTGCAGTACTGTGGAGGGTGTTCAGTACATTTGCGGGGCCCCTACCCCTGGTAAAAAATCTGGTCCTAATATTATCTTTTGCGTTTTCTTTACAGAGAGCTTGTTTAATTATCAATGTAGTAAACATGTGAAACATGTGCTTGATATGTAATAGAAAAACCAAATAAAAAGTAAAACAAACAGCACATTATAGCTTATATATTTCATTATAAAGGAGAGAATTTATTTATTTTATGGAAGATGCGGGGCTCCCTTTTTTCAAGCAAAAGCGCTGGGCCTGATGCCATGGCCCCCTGGCCCCCCTAAAACCGCCACTGAGGATATTCAGTACAGTGGAGGATATTCTGTGCTATAAGGGGTATTACCAGTATACTGCAAGAGGATACCAATTTAAGTTGCATATCCACACCAAATGAATACATGCAAAATTAGAGTTCCTTAGTGATTTGACCTTTAGTGGTAAAAGTTCCTCAATTTTTTCGACCTTTTACATGTAGGTTCCTTATAAAAGGTTCTTTATAAAAAAAAACGTGTAGTCAAAATTTGCAACTACTACACTCTTCTTTCTTTATAAGAATAAATTTCATAAGAATATTGAGGCTCAAAATCGCCAAAAAACAATGGAAATCTAAGAATACATAAACAATGGAAAAGTTGAGGCTCAGAAAAATTTTAAGTATTCTTATAAAAAAAAGAGTGTATGTAACATAACTGATAAAAAGACAGGATTCCAAGTCATGAACAAATTAAGATCAATTCAAAAACATTTCAGCTCTGAAAATAGAGAAATATCTAAGAAAAACCAGCTTGAAACTAGTTTTACTAATTCTTAAAAAAAAATTGAACAAGATGATAAAGACATTAACCGTTCCATACGCTATTGTCAGCACAGAACGATTTCACATGTCTTGTCTTCCTATCTTGAAATCATTAGTTTAACAGTCAAATCATCAATTTAAAGTGAAAACCAAAAGTTAACGAAATGGATGAGAAATCCACACCATGAAACCATAAAACACTACACGTCTTTTTATAAGGAAAGCCTTTTTATAAACACCACATAGAGATTTAAGTCAGAATGGATTACTATCTCCAATACTATTTGAGATAAAAAGACTTCTATGCTAACGTAAAGTTCTTGACAAGAAACACAGTTTTTGAGGATATTAAGGGTGATAAAGTGGATAGAATGAAATATAGGAAGGAAAAAGACAGGCTGAAATTCAAGCCAAGTGGTCTTATAAAAAAGGTGTCTGGTTAAAGTTGACAGGTACAAAGATCAGCAATATGGAGAGAATAAATGTGGAATGTTTTTCCACCCAATTTATCAATCGAAATCAGGAAATCAGGCAAAATTAAGTCAAAAAACACAAATTAGAAATTTATGGGAAAACGCAGCTATTTTTAAAATCGTAGGGAAAAACAAATAAGCACCTTCAAACTGCACTATTTCATAAGATGCTATGCTATATACTAAAAAAAAAACGAATATATTGGAAGGAGAAAAAGGAAATAAAAACATTGCCTATATATTCCTAACGCTAGTTCTCTGAAATACTGAAGACGGTGTTACAATGAATTTACAGTTTTTCAGTACCAATTTTATCAAGGATAACTACAAATATACGAAACTTCCGTATTACTAAAATGTTCGTAGCATAATGCTTGAGAAAATCAGCAGTAACTCGAAAAGAACTTAGTTTCTTAAGAATATGGGTATAGGGTGTTTTAAAAGGGGTGTTTTTCTCTCTTATAGGTTTCCAATTCTTAAAAACCTTTGTCTTTAAGAGATAATTAGATTGGAATTATTAATATCAATTTAAGAAATGTATTTATCTACCTGAAAATCACTTGAGATATTTATAGCAAACTACAAAACCAAGAAATGCCCCTCCATGAAATCCTCGACTAAACGCTTATCAAGGTATCCCTGACAATCAGAACCGATTACGACTTACCAGCCTTTATGAGCTTTGCAACCAACGTGAGAAACTTCAAATGACTCTTCAAACTCTTTTCATCGTAAACATCCAACTCCCTCAACTGCGAGTATTCCTTGCTAAACTTGTACTTGGGCACCCAAACCATATCTAAGCTGAGATCGTGACTAAAGTTGCTTAAAACTTGCTTTTAACTGAATTAGATTTCTCAGTTGTTCCTTTTATTAGTGATTTCACGATTATCTCTCCAAAGACTATTATTTTTATCGTGTCTGCTGAAGGTCCAACGGGAACATGTGACAGTGCATTCGATGTAACCAATGATATGTTTGACTGACGTTCTTAATCGAAGCACTTAACACGTTTTCAGGGGGGTTGAATAGCGATACGTTAACCACACTCCACTACGAATGAGGAGGCAGGAAAAACCAGACCAAAGATCAGTGGACCCTGACGAAATAGGATGTAGAGAGCTCACGAAGATTTTCTCAGCAAACACTTCCGTTATTGAACAAGTAACATAGGCGTATGATGAGATTGAATAAGAATTTCATCTTCTTCTCAACTCACCCACGAACTTTCGCATGTTCCTGAAAGTGTCCTGAAATGGTCCTATAACCAATACCTTCTGCATTCACAGCCTCTTAAGAACTTGATGGTATCTCCCCACAGTACTAATGATATCTCCCCACAACTCCACAGTCCTAAGTACTGAACATCCTCCACAGCACTGAACATCTCTCCTCTATAGAGTTGAACACACTCCATAGTACTGCACAGACCTTTCACTAGGTGATTCTGTGAAACAAGCTTATTTTGCTTTTATGAAGTGTCTTACACTAACATGTGGTATTTCAACGACAGAAGCATAAGTGCCAGTTTACCTTAAACTGCTCTGAAACCCAAAGAAATCTACTCCATTAAAGTTTCTCCTACTCAACTTAAAATTTCATTGTCGTGGATTTTGATCCGCAACATACTGTAAGTAAGTGCGTGAAAGTAATAGGGTTCCGGAAGGTTACGTTCCAATCCTAGCATACCGGTCCGGTTTTTGTATAATCGACAACGTATCTGAAAACCTTCACTGTTTCTTTTCTAAAATTGAAATATCATAAAACCACAAAATTCATATTTCACTCGCATGAGCCATTCAAACCAAACACAATAGTACCAGATAAACATGAAAACCAAACTCTAATCTATGGCAAATTTTGCCTTGATTACCCAGTCACAGTGTCGCCTTGACCCCCGTCTCAAGGGTGTGTAGGTAGAAGTTGCTGGCACGCGAGCTGCGATGAAAGGACTTTCAACACGGGGGGATTTAAGCATGATTATGATATTGATACACAGGATGCTGATACCAGAACATATCATCATGCATGTTACGTAGTGCTTTCTATGATTATGATGATGATTGTAATAAAAATACTTTATTCTGGTTGTGTGAACGCTGCAAAGGACAACAATTGTTCTAACGAGTGGAAGGTACTGGACTGGTTGGAGGTGTGTGAAGGACTCTGGGATAGTTTGATGAAAAGGCCATTTGCCTGCCTCGTTGATAAAGATATCCCCCAAAGTACAGAACATTCTTAACAGTACTACTGAACACCCTTCAGAGTAGTTAACATCCTTCCCAGTAATGATGGTATCCCCTTCTACTGAACACCCTCTAAAGCACTGATGATATCCTCCGCAATACAGTACAAAATATCCAACACAGGAATGATGATATCTCCCATTACTGAACACCCTCCAATGTACAAGCGGAATCCCTCCACAGCACTGAACAAACTCCATTCCATAGTGCTGAACATCCTCCACAGTAATGATGGTAGGCCTATCCTGCACAACTGAACACCCTTCAATGTACTATGCAAACGTTCCAACGGCCTATCTTGAAGTCCAAGCACGAGAAATCTCATTTAGGCCTACTCAAAGCCAACCAGAGACCAAAACCCCTTCGAGTAGACGAAAACCTCGTTCAAGCTTTTCGTGTTGGGATGAGAAGGGATGAGTGGTACGGAATCCAATTGATGGATAATACAACAGATTTGAGATTTACAAACTTGTTCACATTAACATAAGAAATCGATGAAAATATTTGAAATAACAATTGGTTGATCCCCAATCAACATTACGCAGGCCTTTCTTCGCAAATCAAATTTTGAGATGAGAAGAGGATGCGCATTCTTCGCAAAAAACATTCTCCTTTCAGGCATAGGAAGTGGTCTTTAACGATTACGGTAATAAACTTGTCTCAGTTTCTTATTAAGTCAGTTAGTAAACCATCAGGATGTCCAATTTATTCCAGCATTATCTCTTTGTTCGAAGAGCTGGGATGTCGTGCTACAGCCCTGCCTACCCACGTACACGCTTTTTCACCCAGCAATTGGACTGGGTTGGCCCCTGACAAAGGTGCTCAAGTTTATTACTAGGCTCAACCAAAAGGGGGGGTTTATTAAAGAAGGACTGGAAGATACCCCTTAACAATACTGATGATACACCCACAGTACTAAACATCTTCCACAGTACTGAAGGTCCTTCATAGAAATGGATAGTATCCCTCCACAGCACTGTTGGTTGCCACCCATATCATTTCATATCCTTCACATACTGATGGTATCCCTCGCTACTGATGGTCTCCATCAATAGAAATGTGCATCCTCCGCAGTACTGCAAATCCTCAAAAGTACTGAACATCCTCCAAAGTACGGAACATCCCTAACAGTACTGGACATCCTCCACAGTACTGAAAATTCTCAACAGTACTGTACAGATGTTAAGTTGCTCAAGTTTATTTATAGACTTAGCAAAAAAAGGGGGGGCTTATTAGAGAAGAACTGAAAGGAATGCCTCCTCCTATACTGATGATATTCCCACAATACTGAATACTTTCCGGTAATATCATCTACATTACTGCACAGACGTTCCCCAGAGAACGATTTTCGAAAACTCTCTTCAGATAAATTTTATTGAAGTGAGGGATAAGTTATGGGGTTGGGCTATATCACTAATCTTCAATGACCACTCTCCTAAACTTCTTATTGCGAGTCACGAAACATCTCTGCCTTGATTGAATGAATATGATTGTTTCGAGTGTCTGCTGTAACACTGTAAATCAAAAAACTTGCTTGATTGAGAAGGCAGGGGAAATCATTCGACGTGATGCTAAGCGTTCCGGACGACACACGAATGATTCTGTGGCAGTAGAAGGAGACGACACGATGACGATAAATCCATCATACATTCCATAGTATGACATGAAGGGCAGCCAGCGTATTTTTTCTTTGTTTGGGAATGTTGCAAATCTCACAAAAATTACATATAGAAAGTAGTAGGTATAGGGAGCACATAACACATTAAAATTTTGGCCGTTCGAGAGTCTGGGTCTCTTTTAGCAAGTGTCTTACACGAAACATATTCATTCTAATATATCCTGGTTTGATTTATCGGCCTGAGGAACATCTGTGCACTAAGTAATGTTGGCATTCCCCCGCTGTACTGAACATCCTTTACCATAGTTAACAGTACTAATCGAGGTACTAATGCTATCCTCCGCAATAATGATGGTATCTCCCACAGAACTGAACAGCTTCTAATGAATAGATGGTATCCCCACAGCAAGGATGATATCTCACAGTATCACAGTATAGCATAGACATCGCCCAGGGTGATTATGTTGGAAGGAAAAATTAGAAATGTCAAATTGCATCATTCAATGATTCGAAAGGAATCTCGTATGATTAAGAGAGGCTCGACACTTTATCAACTTATTATTAATTATATGTTGCTTGATTCATTTCATCAACCCCTGGTGTTGCTTATTGTTTTGGTCATTTGGTCCTTATTGCTTATGAAACAAGTATTGAAATGGGAAGTAGAGCCGAGGAATCCCTAGAATGCCTCCCTCAAACATCATTTTCCCGGGTGTAGCCTAACAACATTTCAGCCTTGACAGAAGTAGAAAACGAAATTTCACAGTTAGCAATTGAATACCCTGATGACAATGGCTATAAATTATCTCCTCCCTTTTGTCGAAAAAAGACACTTTTAATGATGGTGGCTGGCACGTATGGCTGACTCACAGATCAGATTCTGTCAACAGTAGTTGTTATTGTGGTGGATAGAGATGGTGGGAGGACCGCAAGGAGTATCCATCGATTCGTACGCTGTAATGCTCCAAAATATCCACTAGCCGAGTTATTTTTAAAAGAAAAATCACCTTTGGGAACGTTCGCACATTACTGTGGAAGATGTTCAGTACTGTGACGGATGTTCAGTACTGTGGAGGATGTTCAGTATTGTGAAGGGTGTTCAGTACTGTTATGGATGTACAGTACTGTGGAGGCTGTTCAGTATTGTTGAGGATGTTCAGTACTGTGGAATGATGTTCAGCACTGCGTTCGGAGTATTTTAGCTACCTGGAGGGTGTTTGGAGGCAAGCCACCACCCCTACCCTCAAAACCTGTTTATTTGCACGTCCCTGGCAAGAGAAAGCTAGTGTAGAAATCCTTACTTTAAGTGCCTTCATCAAATGCTTTTTTGCCAAGAATATAGCCCCAATCTAGCTGCTTATTAACCTACAGCTAATTTAAAAATGTAAAATTTTGTGAGCTAAAGTTTTAATATTTAATATGTTGATATAAGCACTGGTTGGCAGAAAAGAGACAGGAAACTACACTTTCATCTCGACAAGCCTGTTTCGTGATCGCTCACTCATCAGGAGATGTACAGTTTTGTGAGCTAAGTGTATTCATAATGGTCACTGGAAAAATAGAGGTGCACATCAAAGGTTGAGCCTAGAAGGAGAATTATATGGAAAAGAAGGAAGCGCAGATTTACTTAACAACATCAAAGAATTAATTAGCATGAAATATGCCGAAGCAACAACAGAGGCAGAGGATAGGAAAAATTAGGCAGCCAACCTGCTGAGCATAAAAGATACCTTACATCGATGAATCACTGTTTAGTTATTGAAGAAACATAAACCATTTATTTAAAGAAGAAAGAGATAGCAAAAGGGAATCAAATTAGGAAGCTGTATACACTGTCTTCTTTCTTTTGACATTTATAAAGAAAAACGGAAATTCTAATTTGATAACATTAAAGAGCTGCATCCCTAATTGATGATAACAAGAGATAAACAAAAGTTTGTTTATCTAACGATAAGTGAAAATTGAATGTGTTAAATGTAGTGTAAGCAGTTGATTTGAATACCTTCATGAGATAACAAAATAGCCCAAGGCAATAACATGTTTATACACTAGGCCTATTGGAATAATAGCATATGTATGTGAATCCGAATTGGCAACAAAATTGTTAAGGTGTAAAAGCTAGGCTTATACTAAATTCCAATACTTTGTGTTCAACCACTCATAAAGTTTGGCGGGAAAATTGAGGAAATTAAGCTAACGGCATTTTCATCACAACGAGTAGTAGATTGATTGGGAAATCATCAATAGCAAGGAAAGTGAGCTTTAGTCAAAGTAAAAGGATTTAATTTCTTAAGGAGTTGTAAATGACAAATATTGAAACAAAACAAATACAATACTGGATTTTGTCATTTAACTGTTAAAAAGGCTTTGTTGTTTAGCAGTAACCTATTTGAATAGTGAACTTCAATGTTTTATTTGTGTGGTACGTTTGTAATTTCTTATTTTCCTCGGTTAGGTTTTATTGTTCGTCGGGTCATATTATTTTTTTAGTCCTCATGGCTTAACTAACACCTCTGGCCTGAGGAATCTAAAACTCCTACGAGATACGATATAAACGATAATGAATTATTGAAATATATATGTGATAAATCAAAATAAATAAAAGAGTGATAAAAAACAAAACAAGGATGAAATTGAACAATCGGGTCGATTAGTTTTGATTTCAGAAAAAAACCAAAAGAAATTTATCTGCCATCTTGGAAAACCTCCACTCCTTCACTCACTCATTCACTAGTTATATTGTTGTCATGCGACCCTGCAGCCTCGAATGTAAAATACGCATAGCCTCGTTACAATGTGTGAAATAATAATAGAAATAAAACTCACGATCTGCCTCTGGTATGGAGCTTGTGAGTGAAGAACTTGTCGATGTCATGTTGCTAAGTGACGGGCTGCCAGGCCCCTGTGGTCGACTGAGGAGTCCCCCAGCGGCTGAAAAAGAAATTTAGAAGTTTAAAGCCTGATCAAACAATGCTTGAAAATCATTTTCCTTTCCATATTGGATGGTTTGGCCACATTTTTAACAAAAATAAGACAGAAAAGCATTGCTTGAGAATCAGAAGATTACTTAAGATTACTAAAGCTCGTTTTTTCGTTTTAGGCTGACATAAATTTAGGAAAAAAACACATTGACATAAATTTATCGAGCCCATACTTTCAACCTCATACAGTATATCTTTAAAAGTATGAGAAGAAAATAATATCCTATCATATTCTTACCTCGAACAGCTTCAGAGTGCTGAATCCAAGCCGAAGGGTCGATAGGCCTTACTGGCTCATCTGGAAAATAGAAAAAACTGACATGAAACACAAGCTATCCTTACTATTATTTTACACCATAAAAAGGGAGGAATATACCCCATAGCAATATTGAGCTACCTTAACTAACCAAATCTTAGACCTAATTACTTACTTATAACATCAGCGGGAGGGGGTATCACACTGAGGAACGTCTGTGCAGTAGTGTGGAGGGTGCTCAGTACATTCAAGGGTGTTCAGTGCTGGAGAGGAGGTCCAGTACTGCGGGGGCCTTTAAGTACTGTGGATGGTATTCAGTACTATAGGGGGATATCATCACTACTTTTTGATATCATGAGCACTTTAGAGAATATCCAATTATGGGTTTAAACTATTCAATTATGGGTTTGATTGTCATTCAGTCTATTGGTTTGCATCGTATCTTCGAAATCGACCACAAGTTGTCAAAGTTAACTCAGTGATATCAGACCAAGAAAGCTTACAATGCGGTGTTCCTCAAGGTTCTGTTCTTGGACCAGTACTCTTTGTACTTAACATAAATGAAATTCCAGAAATTGTCAAAAAGTATGCCCAGAATTCAGCATCTGACGTCAGCATACATGGCTATGCAGATGATTTGCAACTTTTTTCCAGCTGCACAACGCAATCACTTGAAGCCTGTATTCTTAATTTGGAACGATGCTGTAAAACAATATTGGACTGGTTCTCTCAAAATAAATTAAAAGCCAACCCAGATAAATTCCAATTCATTATTTATGGAACAAAGCAACAGCACAAAAACATCCCTGCTCAGCTCAAATCTATAACCATAAACGAAACATCTTTGACAGCAACGTCTGTTGTAAAAAATCTCGGGATGAAACTAGATGAAAATTTGACATGGAAGGATCATATAACAAACTTAAAGGGAACCTGTGCTGGGCGACTTATTCAACTCTCGAAAGTAAGAGGATCCATGACCAAAGAAACATTTAAGAATGTTGTCAACGCCACAGTTATATCGAAAATTAACTATGGTGACATTGTATATGCCAGTGCTGCCAGTACCAGCTTGCAGAAAGTTCAGCAAATTCAGAACTTTGCAACAAGAGTGATACACAGAGTTCCAAGACGCCATCAAACTTCGGAACTGATAAGACAACTTGATTGGATGAAAACTAACCAGATGAGACATTTTCATCGTCTTTCGATGATGTACAAATGCTTAAATGGAATGGCTCCTGTATACTTATCTGAAAATTACAACTACAATAGAGATATTCACAGTCACTATACAAGACAAGCGAGTAATCTGCATGTACCAATGTCAACTTCATCAAGCCATCACAAAACTTTCTACTACAGGAGCATTCAAGATTTCAATGCACTACCAACAAATTTGAAACAAGCTCCAAGCTTTGGACAATTTAAGGCTTCACTTAAAACTCATTTAACTATTTAATTTGTTCATAAAGAATAGAAACTTTAGACCTTTATCTCACAAACAAATTGTAAATAACATCTGTAATTAATTTATTTATTTAATTTCATATTTAATTTTTGCGCTGTGAAAAACCTTGTATTAGGATCAGTGTTTATATATACATACATACATACATACATACATCCAGTAGTGTTGTGGAAACCACCAGCACTTAAGATACCTCCACAGTACTGATGGTACCCCTCCACAGTATTAAACATCCTCCACAGTACTGATGGTATCCCCCCACAGCACTACATCTACAGTACTGAAGGTATCCCAGATGATATATCTTCACAGTACAGATAAAATCTCCACGGTACTAAACAACCCCCAGTAGTACTGCACAGACATTCCCCATGGTGGATTTTCACTCGCTTTCAAATCTAATACCCTTGTCAGTGTCATGTTTCTGCAATAGGTAGGTTTAGATACAAGTGATTTATTGTTCTTTAACACTGTACTGTATTCTGTTGACAGTCAAAGGACAAAAATAAAGTTTATGGAGTGTATCAAAATTCAAAAAGCAAAACAACAAAACAAATAAAAAGGAGAGGAAAAGATAAACTCACCATTATTAATAGTAGGCATAATATCATCTGAAAAAATAATAAGAATTAGTAATAATGAGATAAACAATAAAAGAAGAAGGCAATCATAAATGGAAAATAGAAAGTAATATACAGGATAGTCTAAAGAGAAAGAAATGAAATGAGGTTGATGTTTGAAATATCAAAGAATACAGAAGAAAAAGTTGGTCAGATCAATGTACGTCTCTGTCACACATTGTCATGGCACAGTGATTTACAGTCGGTCCCTCAGACTAGTTTAGGCCCCGTTCATATAAGGTGACCAGCCTGGTAGAATGCGGTCGTCCACTTTTCTCAGATCCCACCATAATTGGGACACATGTTGAAATTAGCTTGTCCCACTCATATGAGAAGTGAGCCAGCCTGGTTCGATCCTAGCTCTTTTTCAGTGAGATAGCTAAATCGTTAGCTAGAACTTTTCTGTTCTGCTTCTGAAACTAGTTTAGGCCCTGTTCATATGAGATAGACCAGCCTGGTAGAATGCGATCGTCCACTTTTCTCGGATACAATCAAAATTGAGAGACTTGTTGAAAATAGCTTGCTTCGTTCATATGAGCAAGCCTAAAGTGAGCAAGCCTGGTTCGCAAAGATCCCACGTCTTGTTCAGTAAGATCTAGCTGTAGTGAGCTGAAATTTTTCTGTTTTGTTCTCTTCTGTTCAGGCTCTGTTCGTATGAGGTGGGTTAGCCAAAAATCATGAACTAGAATTTCACTTAGGGGGATAATTTCCAATCTGCTTTCATATGGAGAAATATTTTCCCACAAACACGACTCAACCTCCTTTACGATACAGACGTTAAAAACATTTGGCAGTACTAAAACCAAAATTGGAAAAAACTTGCTTATGTTGCCGGGATGCCCTGGGGGAATTCAGTTCCTTTGGAAAATTTCCATTTCATCAAAGCTGGATCTGTGGGAACCGGGCTGCCCACATGGTCGTATAAACACAACATGCTAGTTTTAATGAGAGTTTTAATATGGTGGGATCTGAGAAAAGTGGGCCATTCCAGTCTATTGAACAGCCCACCAGTGTTCGAACAAGAATCAGATACCTATTCTATTTAGAATTCTTCATCTATCCAGACAATATGTGAGAATGAAAATGCCCGAGTAAGACTCGAACCCAAAACCTCTATAGATAAGTACCCTAGTGCACTATACCAACAAATTATCTCCATTTATTTTCCAAATCCTGCTTATTTTCAAGTTTAATTCTTTCTCTATCTCTTGTCCGTAAGAAATCAAAGCCCTACTCACTTAACATCAATTAGTTTGGAAAAAACTGATGCAGCCATTATCCTGCTGAAAATCAGGCATCTTGTGGCCTTTTGTAGGCTAGCAAACTCACTTATTCACAAGGACCCCATTTACTACTATATGTAGTAATGTAATACAGGCTATCCGCCTCTTCTGGAAATAAAACATCTTGTGGTCTTTTTAGGCTAACAAAGTAAACGCAAACTTACTTACTAACTCATTAACTACTGTGTGCAGTGATGTAGTGCAGGCAATTAAGCCCCTTCTGGAAATAAGGCCTCCTGTGGCCTAGACTAACACGCAAAATATTAACTCACTTACTAATAAGTTGAGAGCGATTCATCATAAAAAAACGTTAATAAAAATTCCAACTCACTTTTAGCAACAGTGAAATATCCTTTTGGCGATGGGTCCCAGCACTTCGCGACAGTGAGAGTGATAGGACTGCAATAAAAATTGAAAATATTCATTTCATCAAACGGAAAGATGATTAAGACAGACATGAAGACAAAATAATCAAAGTGAAGGACAATCTAATCTATGACAGGTGACGGAGCCAGCTTCTTAACACATTTATTAATCTCGTTGAAGCAGGCAAAGAAAACCCGATTAGATTTTCAAGATGATCAAATTAATCTCTCTCGAAAACGGGTTTGTTTCAAGTAAGATGATTGAGAATGTGTTGAATGGTTTCTATGAAAGTAATCATGTGACTGAATGATATTTATTAAACAAGAAAAGAAGAGAAAATTCAAAACAGGTGAAATCATTCCAAAAACCCAGGTCATGCTCCAAAATACCGAAACACGTGATATAGTATTCTACATAACAAACAAGCACTGCAGTATAGTTACTCATACCGTATGGGCCAGAAAAATTCGTTTGATAAGCCAATCAATACAGTCACCCAGGGGGGGGGGTTGATGCAGTACTGTTGAGAATATTTTGTACCGTGGGGGATATAATCACTCCTGCGGCTTTAGGGGGATACAATCAGTATTGTAAGTGATATCATGAGTACTTTGGGAATTCCATCAGCACACTGGACAATGTTTGGAACTGTGAGGGGAAAGCAACATTACTGTGGACAAAATTTATCAAAATAGATGGTTTAGACACCTATTTTATATCTTTTTGTTTTTCTAAAATGAGAGGGCACAGTCTTCTGTGCTACTATCGTTTTAGCCAACAAGGTCATGGCTGAGCGAATGGACCAAAACGCTCTTTTTGGTTTCCTGCACAGAAATATTCGTTATTTAGAAAAGATTTCATAATACTCAGCATCATATTTATGTAAGTAATGTTTACATGCAAAATTTTAAAAATAAAGAGAGAAGATAAGACATACGTTGTGCACGTTCAAGTACTCCTTAAAATCAACTGTGAAACAACGAGATACAACAATAGGTTTCTAAACCATCTATTTCGATAAACTATGCTGTGGAGGGGGCATACCATCAGTGCATTAGAGGGTATTAAGTACTGTAGGGGTTACAGTCAGTAATGTGGAGGATTATAAGGAGCAAAAATCGAGGAATAACATAGAAACTCACCCTGGCTTATGTACAGCTTCTCTGAGAACGCGAACAGCATCGTCGTTACTCATGTTTTCAAAGTTTACATCATTCACCTGAAAATCAATTTCATCATTAATACAACAATCTTCAATCAGTACAGAACTCGAGGATGGCAAGGAAAATCGGAAACGTATTAACTACTGAAGCTTTGCGTCTGAAATTTCAATTTCTTCTTTCCTCAGTTTCTGTCTAGCATAAAACACGGCCCTAACTAGCTTCAAAGCAGATTTGTGGAGTAGCAGAATTAGTGTCAGCATTAAATCAGGGCTGGCTTAAATAAACAGATAAAAAAAAATCAGAAATGAAAAGTGAACTTACTGCTAGAAGCAAATCTCCAGGCTCAATTCTTCCATCAGCATCAACAGCTCCACTGTAAATAATTCATATGGAATAATTATGATGAGTACTGTGGAGGGATACCAATTGTACTTTGGAGGATATTCAGTATTGTTGGGGGGATACCATCAGTGTAGGTGCTATCCCCTCACAGTACTGATGATAATGCACAGTACTCATCATAAAATGTGCAGGTTATAAGCCACTGTAAATTAAATATCTTCAGAAACAAACTAAACTAGAAGCATTCCCATTGATCTGAAGTATATCTTGGAGAAAGGTGATTTTCAATTTTTTTTGAAACAATGGCTTTAGAAACCAGGTATTTGTTCACACATATATTTAAAGCCAAGAAGATGAGGCACCATCTTGAAAAGGAATAAAAGTAATGCAATTTATAATACAATAATCTTTTTTTTATTCCATCAAATCATTAAAAACAACAAAAAGAAAAATTGTGTATATGTGCCAATCATAGCGGGAAAGGACTTATAGTACAATAATCTACAAACCCTTTCATCACAGAGCCAACATATATGCCACCATCGCCTCGTTTATTCGACTGTCCGACTATGCTGATACCAAGAAAGTTGATTTTATCTGCCGAGAGAAATTCAGTTTATTAAAGATGAGATTAGCAGCTTCAAGGGGCGCATTTTTGTTCTCTCATTTCTACAAATACATTCATTTCAATTTATAATAAACCATACTGATGGCTGATTAGGCAAATAATAAAATACGCTTATTGCTGTACCTTCATAAAGTATTAGTTTATGTGCAAAGCACAAAAATATCTAATGAATAGTTAAGCTAATCGAGCAACATACTCTAGTCCCTCCTTTCCATGTGACCACTACTCGCGATTCCTTTTGCTTTTTGGCCTTGAGTTAAGAGAGGTGGCTGATAGACCTATTTCACAATGACGTCAATTCTTTTGAAATACTGCTAGGAACACCCCTATACTCGATATCATGTCGATCCTAATCTGTAAAAGGCGTGCATTGCTCCTTGAAACGCATGGAATTGCTTTGTATTCGTGCTTTTAGCATAATGATATGATGAGGAATTCTTGCTCGACAGGGAATCACATCTCTTGTCTCACTTTCAAACACATTCTACATCATTGTGGATGAGGTCTATTCTCTCCTCTCAATTTGTGACAGGTCTGAAGGCAGTGTTGAACCCAGAACCCATCCAAGCACATGCTACATTGATGTACCAGAATATTGTACCAGTTTTTTAAAATCATTGCTCTCATTGTGGAAAATTTTGCCCGAGTTGAGTTTCTATCTTTTGAATTGTCGCAAACTCATATCTCCTAGGTCACATACAGGAGTAAATCCCCCTTTTTCCAACAGATTTCTAATATTTCAATAATTTCAAAAATCATTTTTTCCACTATCACTCTGCAATAGTTTAAAATGTGTAGCCAAGACAAGGTTGAAGAAGGACTTCATTTCCTATGCGAGTGCCCTACAAATTTTACGAAAAGACAAACTCTCTTTAACTCGATATTTGCGTCATTGAGGCCCCGTCTAATTCTAAAAGAGAAGCCAAAAAAATCCATTAAATATTTGGTAATGATATACTTCTTCTCGTCCTTGTTAAAAAGCACTGTGGAGGATTCTCAGCTCTTTGTGGGACATCATCAGTACTGAGGAAGGATAGCATTCAATACTGTAGGGGATGTTCAATACCTTATATTCCACACCCAAATTCACTTATTGCTGTTTTATTGCATTTTCTACTCGCTCTTGTTTATTTGTAATTTTGTTTTCATTTTACTTTATAAACCATAGCTGCCATACTAGTGTGTTGTAGTATATAAGAAATCAAAAAGCAAAGTGACATAGCGTTCCTTACCCATATTCAATGACACAGTGATGATATTCAACGACATGGTCGATTCAGTTATTGTACTGAAGGACGAGCACTGAAAAAGATAGAAAATTTATCAAACGACCATTATCATTAAAACAATCACTTTGAAAACAAAATTAGACAAGCTAAGGAAAATGTTAAAGTGCATGAGATTATTTTTCATACCGGAAAGAACCATCATATGGCCTTGACATGTTTTACTGTTGAGGATGTTCAGTACTGAAGGGGATATCTTCAATACTGTGAGGGTAGTTTAGTACTGCGGAGGATGCTTAGTACTGTGGAGGATGTTCAGTACTGTGAATGATTTTCAGTACTGTTCGGAATATGATCAGTACTGTGGAGGATGTTCAGTACTTTGGGGGGGGGGGGGTATCATCAGTACTGTTGGGGATGTTCAGTAATTCAGTAATGTGGGGAAATGATCAGTACTGTGGGGGAAATCATTAGTAATGTGGTGGAAATCATCAGGAATGTGGAGGAAATCATCAGTGCTGTAGGGAAAAAAATAATTAGTAATGTGAGGGAAATCATCAGTACCGTGGGGGCATACCATCAGTATGGATAACATCCAGTACTGTGGAGGAAGTACCCTCGGTGATCTTCCGGCTTACAGCTTTCTTGAAATACATGAAACTTCCTCGCATAACAAGAATTGATGTTCCTTGGGCTACCAGCTTAAGTATTGTCAGTGAAGTTTATAATATTGGTTAGCAAGGGTCGAATTTCCAACAGTTATTTTATTGGAAAGGGATGACCTTACGTCAGATAAAGCCGCGTGAAACGAACATGATGTCTCAGTCTTAATAACAATATCCCAGGCAAGCTGCAGCCAAAAAGGCCGACAAATCACCGTGGATGAACCGCTAATTCGTGGGCTGTTCATAATCCAAGAAGGGTTAAATCAAGCATAAACTAATATGGATATGTTTTTCAACAGCTTAGAGTCAATTATAAAAATATGTTAGATATTTAAGGATGAAGTCATACTGTTTTGTTGAAAAGAGAGTTTAAGCAGCAACTAAAATAAGTTTAATTCAAGGTTTCCATTGTTTTCAAGTCTCTGTACTAATACTGACAATTAATTTTCAACAATATAATTCTCCCTGTTCAACATTATTGTACTGCATACTCCGGAAGAAAAGTAGGCAAGTTTGTCACAGAGCATCAAGATACATCAAGAATTCGACAGTGGTGGGGTATTCAAAAATAGGGCACATTATTTACACATGAAAAGAAATCAATAGAAGTCTGCTACAGACAGTTTTCTCATAGTTAAGTAGTTTTGAGCATTTGCCCAGCAAAATTTTCCATCTTTTCTGAAAAACTTGGTTATACACTAAAGTAACGTTCGCTGTGATTATTAATCAGCTATCTAAAAGATTTAGATTGAAGATATTTCATCTAGAAATACGTAAATAGGGAAAACAAGCAAAGTTCTCTAAACGAAAAGGCATTGAAATGGTTGGAAGAAATGTTCCACTTCAGTGCACTAGTGGGGCAATGGTAGGGGCTGGTGGGGAATTTCCCACCACTACGTCAGTTAAGAACGCTGTTAAGCCACAATAAATCGAATAATCCCTAAGCAGGTTAAACTTAGGTTAAAAAGGAGCCAAAAAGGCCAACGTAAATATGGTTAGTTCTTGAAAATGTCTGCAATGATGGTTTTAGAGGTTTTCAGCTGTAAGATATCATAAACCAGATTTATAGTTTTCCAGACACAACTACTGTATCTCGCTGTTTATAAAACATTACAAAGTAATAAAAATCAGCTCTAGATCAAGTAGTTAGTAAGTAGATTTCATTTTCATTACCGAAACTCTAATTAATTCAAGCCAAACCCTCCGTAATTACAGGCAAATACAAAGGGAACCAAAAGGTGAAACTAAATAGTTTCAGGGTCACACGGCTGTAAAGTCCTTTTACGTCCATAGCGTATGAACTAATAACTTACGAAGATATTAAGCCAATTTTCCAAAACAAATTAATAAGTTGTCTACATTTACATAGGTTATTAGCTTGCTCTAACTCAGGACACATAATAAGCCCCTTTCGTTGTACTCATAAAAACATTTTCATGAGCAATGGTAGAGTTTGGAACAGTTTCCATAGAGATCCTAGACAGCTGTGCTCAAATCATCCTGAAAGAAGTGATTAATTAGTTTCTTTGTGAACTTTGTTCAGAAAATATAAATCATTGAATAGAGAAATGATGGGTAGTCATAATCTGTCCCATGAGTTTTTGGAGAGTTACGTTGCTATTCTCTAAACTATTCTTAAAGATAAAATTCATGTGCTCCGAGCCTCTGAATGAACTTTAATGGGAAAGATGAAAATGAATGAGAAGAAAGATGGATAACTATAGTCTGCCTCGTTAGTTTTCACAAAGTTTCCTTACGATAGGTGTTATTGAAAGGACCTAATTTATTGTTTTAGATTTTCTAATAAAAGTTATTGTTTTAGATTTTCTTGCTATTCTAAACAACTGATACTTAAAACAGAAATTAATTAACAAAACCTAAAATGTACAGCCAGCATACAAAATATAGATTTATAATACACAAACCGAAATATTTAACTTATACATATATTTATGCATGCACCCTGTATGCATCAAGAATACTAAAAATAATAAAGGATTGCTTTCTAATTGATGAGATGATTAAATCATCCATCTCACGTCTTTAGAGTTGTCAGACTTTTATTCATCAAGTCGGATTTATTAATTGACATCGGGAAAGGGGAGGGGTCAACTGGGGAAGTGTAGTTTTTTTAAATGTATATAGTACTAGGCTATGTTTTTCAATGATTTAATCAATTAATTTTTATTCTTGTTTCTAGTTTAATTAATTCATGTATACTGTATCTAGGTTGGCATTAATTAGCTATTAGCTATAGTTATGCAGCCAACGCAAAATAAATGAATTATTATTATTTCTATCATTATATCATTATTAGTGGGTGTTGTGGCAATCACCTACAAACAAACTGATTGGTGCTGGAGGTTCTAGAAGGATTGGAACTTACAAGTGAGGAAGGGGTTGTGGGGCACAATTTGAAACTATCTGTAGCGCATGCAATAAACAAACTATAACACCCCTACTATTTATGCAGTGTTATTTTATAAGCTACCATGCCCCTGACTCCAGTAGGCTTGAGACTTGAAATTGATGGAGGGGGTGTCTGGGGTATTAGATTTCAATTTGAAAACTTCAGTAGCAGAAATAGGTGCGATAAATACACTATAGTACCCCTCATTACTATATGAAGTGAAAGCTGCCGTTCCCCTACTGGAAAAGGGGTCTGGCCTAAGTAGAGGCTAACAAGTTAAAAAAAACTCATTTGGTAATGAAAAAAACAACAATAAAAATCCAACTTTCTCGTTCTAGTGTTTCTTTAATCTTGCATCCTCATGCAGCTCTGGTATCTTAGCACAGTTTGTCAATTAGAGGCTTAATTTATCTCATTGAGCGCTGGAGTTGCATACAAATTTGTAGATTCCAGCCCTTATTGCTTATTTACATGTTGCATATTGTAAAATAAAGCCTATAAAAACGAAAACAATAAAAATCAAAATTTCTCGTACTAGTTCTTCCTAAATCTTGCATCCTCATTAAGCTGTTGTATTTTTAGCACCGTTTCCCAACTATCTATATGCTTAATTCATCTCATTGAGCCCTGGAGTTGCATATTGTTTTAGGGATTCCAACCTTAATTACTTATTTACATGTTGCATAATGAAGAATTAAGCCTATCAAAACAACAACAACAAAGTACAACTTACTCGTTCCACCCTAGGCATTCTGTGCCTTCTTCTCCGTCGTCTTCCCTGGCCTTGCTTGTAACGAGAGTTCTCTGTCGCGCTGGAAAACCTGCAAAAACACGAGATGAAACATTGAAAGATCGAAGTCCATAAAAAGAAGTTTATAATCTTCATGGCCGAGTGAAATTCGAGACTTAGCAGCGTTTAAGTCGGTAGAATTAAAAAAACATGTTTAAAGACACCGATAAGACATGTTCCAGCCAGTAAATTACTGTGACTGTCTGACAATGGATCTATAACAAATTGCCAGTTAAAAGTTTAAAGGGGTAAAACACAAAGTCTGACAATGGATCTATAGCAAAACGCCAGTTAAACGTTTTGAGGGGTACAATATAAAATCTGACAATGGATCTATAGCTTAATGCAAGGTGAAAGTTTTAAGGGGTAAAAATAGAGGTGGAATTACTATTTCTGGTGAGCTAATTTCAATCCATCCCAATGCGTAATAGTTCGAGTTCCATTTTCGTTGTCTTTCTGACGCGCTACTGTGGCTAACAAATGTCTCATCTGCCTTTCCTATCATTTCTATCGAACTTTCCATACCAAATGCATAAACTTTTTTATACGAACACTTTGTTCTGATTTCAACCTGCCTGTTTCTTATTTTCAAGTTTGTTTTTCAATCAATCGATAAACCCACTCTATCTTACCATTTTGTCACAATAAAAACTAATTACGAGAATAAATTATCTAAAAGATGCAATACGTTCAACATGAATTTTTAAAAAAGCTAGAAAAAGTTTTTATATATTTATTTAAATTTAACATAATACCCTAACCAAGCTGGCGTGGATAGCATTAGAAAGGTGAATATGACCTTATGTTCCCTTAGAGGTGCATAGCTGAATTTGATATAGTAAACAATTTTGAATGATAAGTAAATAATTTTGGCACAAACAGGAGAAAAAGGTATAACAACACTTTAATAGAAAACATGAATATTTTCGTTTTCTTCTTGAAGATCTTAAAAGGAGAAGATGGTGAGCTTGTCTTGTGTTTATCTCAAGAAATTTTAAAGTTAGCTAGAAATGTTGAAGTAAAATCCAACCTGATGCTTCTTTCGAAAGTTGTTTTTATATAAAAACGTGAACATACATACAAAGATCTTTAATGTGTGGAGAACATCACGTTGGAATGTAATAACAGTTCGTAAACTTGATCAAAATCATTCTGGCAGGCTTTCTCCAGCAAAAGGAGTTTAATAAACTTGACAAATTACTGAGAGCTAGAAACTTTTCTTCCCACGCTTGGAACTTAATAAGACCTATCTGAAGCTGGGCTTGAAAGCACGACCCTTTCAACAAGAGATGAGTGACAAACCACCTGTAAATCATCCCTCTCATTGATTGGCTAAATAGAACAATTGGATAAATGGGACAATTGACTGGCTAAATGGGACATTTGGTTAAATGGGATAATCTATTGGCTAAATTGGACAATTTATTGGCTGGATGGACAATTGATTAGCTAAATAAGACAATTGGCTGGCTCAATGGCACCTCTAGCTACATATGACAATTGATTAGCTAAATGGAAAACTGACTAGCTAAATGGGTCATCTGGCTAAATGGGACAATTGACTGGCTAAATAGGACCTTTAGATAAATGAAAAAATGATTTGGCTAAATGGGACAATTCATTGTCCAAATGGGACAATATATTATCAAATTGGGACAATTGACTGGCTAAATGGGGCAATTGACTGGTTAAATGAGACCTCTGGCTACATGGGACAATATAATGGCTGAAAATACCTAAAAAACGGAACAGAAAATCGAATGGCTAAATGAAACCAGTCACTACTTGGGACAATTGATTTGTAAAATGGAATAATATTTGTCAGCCTTGGCAGTCCCAACTTCTAGATAAGAGTATGTACTTCTAGTAAATCATAGATAGCTGGCCTTTCCCATCGTTACACTTTATCTAACAATTCTGAAGGTGGGCTGTAGTCCATGACCCTTTCAACAATGACTGAGTGATTCAACCAACCACCCATCATCACTGTAATCGACCTCCAACGAAGCAACTTGCAACTTCTAATCTAATTGGCTTAGTAGAACAAGGAATGGAATAAGGTTGCTGAAGTATCAGGGCTGTGAGATATAAGATCCTGTATCTTGTCGATTGCAGAGATATAATAAGAAATTCATTCTCCCTAGGAGTGGGGGGATCAGAATTTATTCCAGTATCCCTGCGTGTCGTGAGAGGCGACAAAAAGAGTTGGTGTCAGAAAGGGCATGGAGCATAAGATTTTGCTCCGTAGCCAAACTCATGCATTTGTCTAGGGAGAAATTGTCAATTTTTTCAGTTCATTCATGTGCATTTGTCAGCTCCCACTAGCAAGAAAAACAGCTGGAATATAAATTCTGTTTGTTTGTTTGTGTAATTACAAACTCATTTCATAATTGCTGAATAATTTAAATACTTTGTGAGGATGGAAATGACCTAAGCAGGATTTTAATGGACTTCTACCGCACTGAGGCCCTTAAGCCATATCAATCTCTCATATCACAACACCTCTCACCCAATGCAGAGATGAGCCTATCCTGATTCTTTGAAAACTACAAAGAGACCAACCAAAGGGAGACAGCCTCTCCACACCAGGATGACCATCACAGTTCCTTCACTGGATAGAGTCCAGAAAAAACTTGAGGAGAAGCAGGAATTTAAATTTCCTGAGAAATTTCCAAATCCTGCTTCATCTCCAATTTACATGTCAACCCTGTCCGGTGGTGGGAATCCGATGGTCCGACAGTCCTGATGTGTGAAAAAGTAGTTTCCCTTTGGTAGATCCCGGGCAGTTGTTAAAGAATTAGGATAGGTTCGTATCTTTTACTAACCTTCAGTCTTCTTAATTTGATGCGTGCCAGTGTGATTGCAAGCACAAGCACACACATAAAACAATTTAAAGTACTATGATATAACCATAGTAAGTGAGGAACCACACACCTGACCATTTCCTCATAACGATGATAGGACCTTATTAGAAATAGAACATAATACTATATCCAGATTTTCTGGCCTCCAAACAACAGGGGGTCTGAATACAAGGTAGGTGAGTTCGAAAAATCTCAACAAAGAAAAAGTGGGGGAAGGGGGCAGATGGAATAAGAATGTCTTGGATGAAAATGTTTCTAGAAGCTAATAAGCAGGGAGGCCTGTTTTAGAGACCAGAGAGAATAAAGAATGTGGAAGAGTAATGTGCAGCAATGAGTGCAAACACAGTTTTAATAGGCTTTGGAGAAGAAGAAGGAATATACCTGCTTTCTTCATCGGAATCGACGAAACTCGTAGTTTCAATGTCACTACTCATCACTGAAGAACTGTCGTATTCAGATCCGCCATGTTGTCTTCGGCTGGGACGGGGAGGTGGTCTCCCAACTGTAAATAAAATATAAATTAATTAGTTAAAGACACAAAATATTCCTCTTCAAGTGATGTTTTAACGGTGTCTTTGAATTGGGGAGGGTTACTAAATTGAATTATGAAGGAAGCCGCGAAAAACATTTGTTTCAAGAAATCATCTATTATTCATTCAAATCATTTTCAAGTAACCAAAAGATGATTAAGTGGATGATTAACTTGAAGCTTAAATTAAAAAGTTATAGCTGGCTTGACATATGCAGCATGCTGTAAAATTAGATATTCTTTCTTTCAGTCGCAATTTGCCTTTATTTCAAGACCGGAGTTTTGGGTAAATGGTCACAGCCAATAGTTTATAAAGTTGACGCTCTGGGGATCGTCTGTGCAGTACATGGGAAGGTGTTTGGTAAGGTGGAGGATATTCAGTATTGTGGAGGAATGTCATCAGTAATGTGAAGGGAACCATCAGTAAATCGGAGGGTGTTCAGTACCGTGGAGAGATATCATCAGTACTGTGGAAGATACAATCAGTACAGTGTGGGGATACAATCAGTATTGTGGAAATAATAGCTGAAGTTCTTGCAGTTTCCCTAAATAGTACTGAACATCCTGCACAGTACTGCACACACGTTCCCCAAGGTGTATTATTATCATCACAACAACCTTTAAAGTTTACCAAATAAATAAGAAATAAATAAGACATTGTAAATCAAGTAAAAGTATTTTTCATCCCTTTTATCATGGTGGCATGAATGGAAATAATTTACCATCGCTTTCACTTCTTCGACCCGACCTCCTTGAGCTCCGTCTTGAAACAACAGACTCTGCTTCAGATTCGAACCCAGTTCTCTCTTTTACCGGCCTAAGAGGCAAAGCAAGAATTACAAAAAGAAAAGACCATTCTACTTTTACAACAACTTGTAATGGACTGTGGTAGTTGCAGCAAACAAAGAACGGAAATGAAATATTCTTACATAGCTGGGACGAGCACAAAATTCAATAGCTCCGAATTTTAACGGTTCAATTTTGGCTCAAAACTAGTAAAAACCATTAGTAAATAATGCCTTGTATTCATTCTAAATCATCATACTAAAAGTTGATGTAGTAAAGTATCATTTTTTTACTATTTCACTATTTTGGTGATTCAGTCATCTAGGCCTGGAAACTAGTATAAAAAAATCAATAACATAATCTTGCTTTGTCTTGCTTGTAAATCTTTCTTGCATTAACATTAGCCTATAGATTATTTTGGAAAAAAACCTATTCATCAAATTAATTTGTAAGAATGAAAAATGGCTGAAGAAAGATTTGCAACAATAACCACTGATTCAGGCCCTGAAATGAGCAAAAGTTAGGTGCTTGGTTGATCAAGCTCCTCAATTCACTGAGGCGCTTGATCAAGCTCCTAGATCATTTTTGTCTTTGTGGGAAACCAAATGGTAAGTTCTGGAAAAACGAGCCATGGTTATTGTTTTTCAGAAAAACTGCAGCTAAAATAGAATCAATCATTGAAAAAGAATCAAACAACATAAACTGAAACAACAAGAATATACAGTACATCATCAATAGTAACACTTCAACTGTATTACAAACAGTATTTACAACAGTGAATCATCAACTGTATATTCTTCAAAATGAACTAAACATTTACAATCTCTTCAGTCAAGTAACTTAGTCAATAAACTTTGAAATGTTCTCACTAACATTACAACGAAAATGAAACAAAATTTTACAATTCAAGAACAAAGAACATAAAAGATTTCCTGCAGAACTGTAATTTTTCTGTATCATAATGTCACAGTATCATATATCATCTGTCTCACTCTCTGATGAGACAACACTACTAATTCCATCAAACTCATTTTCACTGTCACTGGTGTTGTCACTGTCATTCCTTTTGTCACAAGTAACTTTTTGGATCTTTTCTGGTGGCTCTAATAGTTCAGTCTGTTTTAGGCGTCTCTTTTTCATGTAGGCATCAATTGCAACATCAATTATTTCTTGTCTTTCAGTGTCAGACCAGTTCTTATCATTTGCTGAAATGATCATCCTCTCTTCTAGTACTTCTTGGGAAGTGGATAGCCTATGATCTGATAACATCATGGTTAGAATAGAAAATCCCCTTTCAACAGAACTGTTTGATCCAGAAATTGTCAGTAGCAGTTTTGCTAGCAAACACATGTTAGGGAATTCATCCTTCCTCTTGCAAAGCAAGCTCCTCCAGATTGAAAAGGCAGATGTCTCTGGTGAAAAATACTTTGGAACAATCCTCTTTAAGCTCTTCCATTCTATTAGGGCCTGTTTTAGGAGAAATCCCTTGCTTTCCAGTGGCACTTGAAAATGGTTGCTGAGATCAACAATTTGTTGGTTTCCATATTCTTTGTTGTCATACTGCCAGTTCTGGGGATCAAGCCATTTCATATCTTGGTATACTTTTGATGAAAAGTCACTGAATCTATCTATGAGATTTTCTCTTAGTTTGATTGCAACAGCACCAATGGTGTCTGAAATCAAAAACTCAGCTCCATTCATTTGCATCCCACCAACAGTGACAGTAATGAATTCTTTATTTCTTTCCTTTCTCTTTTCATTCCCAGATTGTTGATACTCTCTTGACATAGAGGCTGTTGCATCTCCATCATTTGCCTCAAATGAAAAGTAAAGCAAATTGCTATCAATGGGCACATCATTGACTTCTTTCGCATTAGTTAACTCATCAAGTCCCTCCAAAGTAAGCAGAAGACTAGGTTGGATTTCACATGGCAACAAATCATTTCCTTCAAAAACTAGAGATATTGGGCTGATCTTATCAAGGAGGTCTAAGTAACTGCAGACATTGTAGAGAACCTTCACAGTCCTGAACTTTATCAAGAGGCCTCTAAGTTTCGCAATTGTCTCAGCTTTCTTTTTATTCTCTGCAATTACATTTTCATATGCAGTAATGAAGACTGGCCACATGTGGAGCAATCTTTGCAGCCCTCTTCTTCTGTGACTTACAAATCTTGTCCCTGTTATTTTTGGGAGGTTGTAGCATGTGATATTCATTGCTGCTGCAGTACGTGAAAGTGCTGCAGTAAGATCACTTGACCTTTTCAGAAGAGTTGCATTTGCTTGGTAAAATTGATCAACATCTTCAAATGGCTTCACTTTCATGGCATCCTTGACTGCCAGCTCAACTCTATGGTTTACACAATGGATAGTAAGTAGCCAAGGTCTTGTTGATTTGAGCTGAGTCAACACCCCTTGATAAATTCCAAAGTTTACGCTGGCACCATCAGCTGTAGCTGCAACCATTGACTTCAGGTAAGATTCCTCATCCAGGTGCATCTTCTCACAGAATACTTGGTCAATGGCTTTTTTAATGGAGTTGGCATTTGCTCCACCATAATCTGCCATTTCCAACAGAGACGAAACAAAATACACAGGAATACCATTCCTTTCTGTCCTTACTAAAATGAGCTCCTTCTCCTTTTTTGTCTTCCGGGCCTGGGAACCATCAGATAAAACTGACATGAAGTCGCTTGATCCTAGAATAACTGCTACTTTTTCACTTACAGCATCAGCAATATAGTGTATATATTCTTTGCAGGCATGACTGTCACTCTTTCCTTTTATGAGGCGAACGCCATTTTTACGTTGACATTTAATTAAGACTTCAAAGTGTTGGAGGGGCATCGTCGGAGTCACCGCAAGTTCGTACGCCGTTGTAAACATTTTTCGATATGCCTCTCTTGCAGCATTGTCAATTGAAGTGGTAATCTTGGTTTGATGAGCTCCTATTGCATCTTCAGATAGTCTTTGCTCAGATGTTGTTCCTTGCTCTGCCCAAATGGCAATCAAATGCGCTTTTCCGCTTAAATGCCGCATTACATTGCACTTTGCAACGTATGACGTCCCATCAACGTAGGCCAGCATTGCCCTTCGAGCAGGGCCTTTGCAAGTTGGATGTGATTGGATATCTTTCGAATGCTTCCGGCAAAGCTTGCACCAAACTCTCGTGACATGCTGCTTGTCATTGATAGTTTTGACATCATACCCAATTACATTCTCCTTCCCCCAGGATTTGAATGTTGACAGCTCTACCGTAGAGCCGGTAGAGCTTGCAGCCATTTTATTTCTTCTACACGTGCGTTACGCAAATCACCATAGCAATCAACACAGAAGCGAGGCAGCTTGATAATGGCGTATACAGCTTGGGAAGCGCTTGGAAACTTTACGATCGCAACAAAGAAGGGAAAGGAAGACAGTTTATCGCTCTTTTACAGAGATGATAGGAAGATCTGGGCTAAATTTTTATGTCCAACAAATTCACAAATTGTATTTACGGAGTATTAAGACAAAACACCTTTTGATCAGCGAGGCGCTCGATTAATCGAGCCAGTAGAATTTTCGAGGCGAGTGTGGAGGCGCTCGCGCTCGATCGAGCGCCTCTCATTTCAGGGCCTGCACTGATTTGGGGCATCAGTTCTCGATCAACTGTGCTATGAATTCCATTGATTTCCAAATCATGATTCTCCTTAGATAAAACCATAGCTTGAAACAAAACGTAAAGATTAGTTAAAGAATTAAATCAAATTTATCTTGTTGTAAACACATACTTGGTAGATTGTTTTTCACTTCCAGATTGGCTGCCGCCATCTTTACCCCCTGATTTCACTGAATGACCATCTGATAATCCTCTTTCTGATGAGCTATCATCCGGGGGTACGACCTAAAAAGCAATATAGTGTCATAATTATTGCCCCTGAAGATATCATGTGCCGTATTTAAACCTTAATACTTCCTAATGTGAACTTGACAAATGTTATAAACTCGTTGTATAATAATTAAATAATTAAGAGTCAAAAGTCATCTAGAAAAATTAAAAATTTCCTTAAAAAACCTTACTCTTTCTAGCTTTCCTTATCAACATTTCAATCATATTGGGTTAAAAAAGGGTGAGACACGGTGAAAAAGGTGAACCTTGACACAAATGGAACGAATCTTTATACCAAGAATTTGACAGTTTTTAAGTCTTATTTCTGTTCTCTTTCTGCATTGCAATCAAGATGAGCGTCAGATGAAAAGCTTTTGTAGTGAGCATACATTGCTGTTTATCAAATTCAACTT
Organism: Pelagia noctiluca; assembly: GCA_963924455.1. Classification (NCBI taxonomy): domain Eukaryota; kingdom Metazoa; phylum Cnidaria; class Scyphozoa; order Semaeostomeae; family Pelagiidae; genus Pelagia; species Pelagia noctiluca. The sequence goes on from OZ004327.1 coordinate 1,998,284, forward strand.
TCCATCCTCAAGTTCTGTTCTGATCGAACACTGTTCTTCCACATTCACAACAACCAAACCAGATGCAACATAGGCCAACATGAATTTCAAATACTTTTAAAAACTAAATAAACCTCCATGAGAATATTTGAAAAAACAAATCATCTTATTATAGATAAAATGTATTGTATAAATATCACCTCAACGTAAAATGCAAATAATACCTTCGAAATTCCTTTAGTTCTGAGCTTAACTTTCCTTAAAGCCTTTCCAATCAAAATTTTCACCATATTTACAAATACCACAAAAACACAAACCAACATCTATTTCGAACATCATTCAAACTACATCATTAAACCTCAACTAGATGCAAACAATTCTTTTTGTAACTTTCCTTAAAGTTAGTAAAGTAATTGGTAGCTGTTGATATATCAGATGATTTAAACCAACTATCTAAAACTAAAACTATAATAACATCATTAATGATTCTTATCACATATGAAGAAATCCCTAGAAGCCACGCGAGGAGAGTTATTCCATGTGGGTAAATAAAGCCAAGGGTTCACATGCACCGAGTAGCTATTATGAATTTGAAGACCAGTCGTTATATAAATATGATTTGTTGATGGTTTATGGGCCTGTCTACATGCAGGTACGGTCACCCTTTCAAGAAGGCCATCTTACCGGGAAAAGTCATAACTCGGGTCAACCCTGCTCTCAGTCGAATCAACTCCTGCTCTTTACGTCAATCTCGTACTCAGACCTCTTGCCATTTCTAAAGCTTAAATTTCGGGCTTTGAACTCCCAAATGGAAAGGAAGCTTCGTTATAATGAAATTAAAAAGGTGATTTCTGAAATCCCCGCCATTTTTTCATTCTATTTTGCTAATAAAAGATTTCGTGCCAGGGGCACTTTAAGATGAAACTGTTGCAAGCTAGGGACTAGGATGACCCTACGAAAGGGGTTATGAGTAAACTTGTGGTTTTTGCTTTACAATAAATATGAAATGAGGCTGATAAAGTGAAATAATGATAAAGATAAATTTGTGGGGGGCTGAGCCTTCTTAAGCATCCCTGGACACCAGTGAAGTTTGTGGCTATCTTTAATATTTATATCTCATTAAAGATAGTTGTATCTCAAACGATAATTATCTTCTTGTTTCTATTCCATGCAACGCCTAAACCACGCATTAGAAAATGGAAAGTCAATACTTTGAATAGAACCACACTGCAATAAGGAATGCCGCAGTTAGAGCGATATACTTCTATATGATCAGCCTATTTAATTATTTACGATTCGCTGCACAAAACAATGTACGGCTTCTTTAGAACAGGATGAAATGACTTTTTATAAACAAGCTAGCCCTGGACTTTCTTTGGATCAAAAGAGCGAAGGAAATCGGAAAAATTTCGGAGATATATTATAGCTACAAAAGTTGCCATCTTAAGGCTAAAATACACGATCAGTTTTTTTCGTCAGTTTTTTCCCGTCCGTTTTTTTCTTCAGTTTATTCGAAAAAGAACTGAAGAGGTGCGCGTATACACGATCAGTCAAAAATCGTCAGTTTTTTTCAGTTGAGCAGTGGAGAGTGACACGGAATTTGCTGCTGCAGCTTTGATTATTGCTGTGATTCTGAAGCGAAAACGTAAAAAGAGATCAACCTGGGTAAAGCCATGGCTTCAAAAACGCCAAAACCTTGGGATGTACGACACACTCCAAAGAGAATTTCGTTAAGAAGAGGAGGACGAACATAAGAAACTCTTGAGAATGAGCCCAGTAACATTCGATTACCTTTTGTCCTTAATAAGCGACCTTTCGTCCCATAAACTAGGGTCTGCTTCCCAGAGACTTATAAAGAACTCTGTTAGCTCAACGCGCTCTGCCTTTTATGTTTTTGAAGAAATTTTGAAGAAGACGACGATGCTCCTTAAAAACTTGCTCAAATATTCCAATATTTTCTCTACATCCCGCAAGATGTGCTAATGTTTTCCTGAATGCGTCATATAAATCCTTTAATTGCACTATGTTTACAAAAAAACCCACAGCGATCACCTCCTTTTCCGCTTGAGAGTCATTCTGACTGATCCATTTAACTGAAGGTTTAAGCACGTCCATCTTTTGAAAAAACTGATCAGTCTCGACTAATCAGTCAGAAAAAGTCACGAAACGTCTCAAATTTCGACTGAAGAGGAAAAACTGACGAAAAAAACTGATCGTGTATTTTAGCCTTTACACTCTTGCTCGTCAGAGTAAGGAGTGCAGGGGAAGGTATTTTCTCCCCAATCGTTTCCAAAAAATTATTCTCAGAAGTATCTTGTAGTAAGGTTCTATTCACTGGCGGAAATTGGGCCTTTTGAGGAGAGGGGCAAGCGTGATGAATTTCCGATTCATTTCTTTCGCTAGGTAAGGCGAGAGGTCAAGGGGGCGCTGTAAGCCCCCAGTGGGTCCAGGGCAAAGCCCTGGTTGGACTTCAAGGACCTAATTGAACTTCCAAGACCAAAATTTCCAACTTTTCAGAAAAATGTTCGACTAATTTTGAATAGGGGGGCACAACGCCCCCCATAATTTCCGCCACTGGTTCTATTCTTCCGGACAAATAGTTCCCCCTTGTAAGAGGCTTATAAAGGATAGCAAAAGAATCAAACGATATGTCTGAGACATTATCATAAGAATGCTCTTATTAAGTAAGAATCTCAACGGGGAAAATAAACAAGTTACTTTCTGATGGATAGAGAAAACTTTTAATTAAATCCCACCGACATTTCCGAATACAATTAGGAGCAAGAGTGGAAAGTTTCCGGATTAAGAGAGAAGAAAAGAATATTTTGGTTTGGTCGCCAGTAGGCCATACATCCTGGTCGAACCATCTTAAACAGGATTAACCTTTGGTTGTACTTCGGTCTTGTTTATTGGAAACAATATATCAATATTTTATTCCAGCTGACATGTGATCAAATTTAACCAATCATGGACACATTTGTTGAAATTCAACCAATCATAAGAAGGCTATTTCTGAAGATCAAACTATCCTGACTTATTCATGAAAATAATTAAAAATATAGGGTTTCTTGAAATTGTTCTTAAACAAATGTTCGAATTTGCTCCAGCTACGCTGATTTAAGGATTAACCCATCAGAAACAAGGTTTGAAAGTTCTATATGGACAGGGAAATCTCAACATCGAAACGGGATTCACAAGGATGAACAGTTACAATTCAAAGACTATGACGAGGACCGCATTATTATCTTTTAGGTTTCATTTTTATTCTCTTTCTGATGTACTACTCTGATAAGTGTCAGTGCAAAGCTTTCGTAGTTATTATGTATCACAATATTTCTGATTTTCCTTGCCATCCTCAAGTTCTTTACGAATCAAAGACTGTTCTGACATAATACTCTGATGATTGTGAGAAGGAAAGCTCAAGTAGATATTTTGTTTTGCTGTGTTTCCCATTTTCTTCACCACCCTCCAGTTCTGTATCTATTAAAGACTATTCCGACGTATTACTGTGATGAGTGTCATACAGAAATCTTCAGTAGTTATTATGTTTTGCAACGTTTTTCCTAACCATTCTCAAATAGTTCTGTACCAATCAAAGACTGCTCCACTAGACCACCCCTAAATTTTAGGTGCGAAGCTCCATTGTTTTTAAAACACATGCCGTCAAAAATCTCCCACACCTAGCAAATTGGTTTATCTATAAGCACAAAAGACTGCACTGCATCATGGGATTTTACGTACAATTCAATTTCTATTTGACACAAATGTAAAATGTAGGGACTCTTGGGCCCAGACCCCTGATTGCGTTTATGGAAATCAAACATTTAGATTTTACTTGATGTTGTGTAAAAAGGGGAGGCATGCTGTGTTTTTATAGTTTCCTGTTCTAAAGGTTCAAACGCAAAATAAATACCTTATAGGCCTAAAGGGTTTAGATATTCTTAATTTACATAAAACGAAATTTGAGAGCGAGGAAGAAGAACAAAACCTCCTAAAGCTAGAAACTTCATCTAGATGTTATTACTACAATACAAAAGAAGTAGGCTCTATGACTTTCCATTGGTTTTGGATAAACATTTGTGCTCGTTTGAGAAGAAACAATTGCTTTTGTACTTATTTCACAGCCTAAGGGCTTCAAATAAAGCTGGAGGATGGCTGTAATGTTATTTGCAGATCTAAGCCATTTAACCTTCGAGTTCAAACATTGTGGTTTTCGTGGAATAATGCATGACATTCGAAATAAGACAGCCATTCTTCAGTAAAGAAGATTCCTTGTTATTTCATTTGTTTCCCTGATTTCCTGCATTTCCTACTGAATGGAAATCAATATTTGAATTCGTTTTGATTTATTTTCACGGTAAGGCAGTTGGAAGTCATGCTAGACCGACAAATCTGGCTAATACCATCGTGCCGACTGCGGAGACGGCCTGCTTGAAAAAGCCTACACTCTTCTTTTGTTAAAAACCAGTAAAATTTGATTAAGCTGGCTGTTCTTATATGTTCCTCTATTTTCAGCCTGTTAGTTTCATAAATTTTTCTTAATTTTGTAACAATTTAGAAGCCTGTTTTGGCTATCAGTTGCCTTTGTAAATTTTGATTCTCTTGACCCTTCTGACATATCTGATTGCTATCAAATTTATTGTTTTTAAATTATTTCTTAAATATTTTTACAGTCTCATGTCTGATTGTGAAATTCTTATTTTGCGCTAAAATGGCTAGCCTCAGTTAGTTGTTAGCTTGTTCTTATATTTCATAAAAATTCAAGGCTCTGGGTACTTTTAACATTTTCCTTGCAAAAGAAGAGTATATTGAGATAGAAAATCAAACAATGATTATGTTGGAATACAAAGTATGTTGAGCTAATATAGGGAGTGGTTGGCTCATGACTTTTAGCCATTGGCAACTTAAGTCAATCTCAGCCATTTCTCATTTTCCCATGCACTCGGTATACAAAATAATGGAAACAATGGAGTCAAGATGGCTGCCACTACTCGTATCTACCTCTAAAATTTCTCTGTTTACAAACCCTCTTTAAATCCCCCTTCACAACTCCTTGGTCCAAAACAGGACTTTAAAAAGTTTAATTTTATCTACTAAAATAATTTCGGGTTCTGATGTCAAATTTTTATATGATTTTTAAGATTTTTTGTTTCAACGTTATTGGCAAGTGTAAGAAAAAAACAAACAGATTATAAGAACTAGGCTTAGTCCTCACTATTAGCTTCCATGTTTATGTAAGTGTTTCCATACTTTTGTACCCAAACTGTAAGCACTACAGTCTACAAGGTTACTGAAAACTGCTTTTCATAATGGCTTCCTTTGGGTTTTTTTTCAGCCATGAAGTATATTTTCAACAATTGAGGCCACATATCAAAATAACTGACTGATAAAATCAACTCACCCAGGACACCACTCTTCCATTAAAACAAGGCAAAGGGGCATCATCATCAATTATCTCTTCTTTAACAACACTGAAAGTAATGAAAACAAATTAGTTAGTTTGCTTTATTACCACCAGGAGGAGAGTGAACATTATTTAGACACCTTGCACTTTTTCAGAAAATCTTGTTTGAATACAAGTGCTGTAACACCTTGAATGCACTGATAAGTAAGTCCCCCTCACTTTTGCCAAAGATGGTCCTAGATTATCAACTAAATCCAATGACATAATCAACAATTTTTTAGTGGTTTAAGGTTGTGCTCATGGTCTAAAAGTCCTTGACCACGCCCTATTTCCCCCCACTTTTGGAAGGCAGATGCTACCACTGCACTGACGTTTATTTCTGGGCTCAGAAGGCTGGCACTTATTTACGGGGGGATGTCTTGAAAATTATTCAAACTGGATTTACATTGAGAGAGATGATTAGCAACCTAACAACTGAGCTACAGAGGGACAGATACTCAGTGGATGAGAGAGCTGAAGTGTAAAATGAAATTTTCGGGTTGAGTTTGATGCTTATGTTCATCTTCAGAAGCAAAAATTAACAATCAAAATTTACCTCACCCCTTCAGGAGAATTCCTCACACATTTTTGATGGCCTACTATCATTTCATAAAACTGCCACTATCATATTATCTTCTTGAAGAACGACTTAGCATGAGTGGCTCAAGCATAAAGATGCAAAGATATAATGATAAACATTGACAATGTTTTTGCTTCACGTTCACAGGCAAAAACCAATAATGGAATTTTATCTATATATCATCATTTTAGGACAATACACCAGACATTAGCTTTCAGCCATAAATTTATCTCCTAATCGGTGGGTAACCACAATTGTTACAGGAACTCAAACCTGGAACAGGGCCAGCCAAATCTCCTTTATGAGATTGTTTTTTCTAAAAATAGCAAGGTTTGGTCAGATGGGTTCAGAACTTGAATAAATCCAGAAAAATTACAAACAACGCAAGATATTCACTAAAAGTTTCAGGTCATTTTTTATTCCCGAAACTTCTTTGTCCTGGTAAAAAGAATGCATGGTTTCTGTATTTGACAATAAAACAGAAATATTGCTAATAAAACAGAGTGTATGACAATGTATCTCTACTACAGTCTCTCGGTCCATGTTAAACAGAGACATATTGCTAATAAAACAGAGTGTACAGCGAGATACCCCCACTAATATATCTCCAACAATGCTAAAATCAGAAATATTGCTAATAGAAAAGAGTGTACAGCCAGATACCCCCACTAATATATCTCCATGATGCTAAATCAGAAATATTGCTAATAAAAGAGACTGTATCACGCAAGTTTATAAAAGGTACAGTTTTCAAGGTGGCAAACACTTATTCCCTGAATTAAACATTTGTAAGCAGATGGACATTTAAGAGGCCAAGATCACCAAAAAGATCAAGATTTCAATTCTCCTTCTATGTATTTGGCTTCAAAGCTCAGACAAACAGAAAGAGAAACAACATTTGTTTTTCAGTCATTTTCCCTCCTGGTGGGGTGACTGCTCCATGGATTCCTCTCCTTCAAAGCTGATTCCTTGGCATTGAGTTAGTTTCTCAACAAGCAAAAGGAACATACCAACACAAGAAGTAAACTTTCCACAGTGGCTTAATTCTTGTATCAGTGACCACAGGGAAGGTCCATTAGTCACATCCTGTGTCTAAGCAAGTCTTAAGTGACCAAACATTAGTCTAACCACATGCAAAGCCAGCCTGGAGTTTTAATGGATTGCTATTTTAGACTGGCATGGAGAGGGATAACTGAAGGGGTGACTAACTAAATCTTTAGTGGTAAACAAAAGCTTCTTATTATGAATACTCCACAAGCAACTAAGAAATGACTTTTATTCTTTACCAATTAATACAAATTATTTGAATTCTATTTAAATTTTAATCAATCAATTTTTTTTGTATAGTCTGTCTGAAGAGTGCGTAAGCAGGAAACTCAGAGTCACAGAAGAACATTTCTGTTTTCTAATGTGTTCATTCTACTTTATAATCAATCAATATATATCTTATATCAATTTCATCAAAATTTCATCTTTTATTGGTTTTCCCACATCCTACACTGTTTCTTTAGTGTTAAGACAAACCAAACTTAAAATTAGCCAACCCTCCCTGAGACCCATCAAGGTTTTGCTGCCACAAAAGGCATTTACATAACAGCCATTTCCCCCTCTATCTAGGGTTGAATGATCCGAGCATTTGTCTGCTCAATGCCTCCCTATCACTTGCCACCCATTTCTCCAAGCCTGTCACCCTCGGGTAGTTTTAAACCACACCCTTCTATTACCCTGCTGTTCATCCTCTCCCTCCCATTCTTGTCACCTCTATAGCTAAAACTCTACCAACTTCTGCTGGTCTCTCATACTGTTATCAGTTTTCTTATCAGAAACTTAAAGAATAAATATATCTCATAGCTATATCTTGTCTAACCTATTATGCTGTCACAAAGCAATTAAAATAGATCTTTGTCAGACAATGTTCTAGCTTAGGGGAAATTCCTTCGTTGATAACAAACATTGAATAACAAATATCACTTATCCTGCATGGCATCAGCATAACCAAAATAAGGAGTAAAACTTTTATAAAGCTTTTTCAAAAAGTTCTGAGATAATTTGTATGATATTTTACCATTTCTCACGCAACACATAAGGCTGTTTCATTAATTTGACTGTTGATGGCTTCATGCATTTGGCTCCTCCCTCTTTCTACCTACTTCTATAAACCTACACTCTATGTATCACCCTCCAATACATTGGCATGTTGGGAGCAAAAAGAGCCTGGGAAAGGAGAAAGTATCTGAGAGATAGAAAGGCCCACACAATAGCAAATTTTGTGGCTTATCAAAAGGGCCCTGCTTCAGTAGTTATTAACTAGATCCTCCTGCCAAGAAGGTCAGAGCTAAGAGTAGTAATCATTTTCTAAATAGCTTTCATCATTTTCTAAATAGTTTTAACGTTTTTACCTGAATTAAATCATTTAGCAGTGCATTATCTTAATGTGGAAGCCTTAACCCTACAAGATTTTCATAATTTAGGCCTTCATTTGATCAAAGCATATGCAAACTCTGAGTATAAAAGTTAGTAGAATTTCCTCTTTTTGACTTACTTCTCTAATGATTGTGAAATGTGATTTGCTACTTATTCTAAGCAATTGTTCTTCAGATTTTCAAAGGGTATTACTATTCAGAAATTACTCTGTAGCATTACTCATTGCTTTTGAGCATTCCCTGTATTTTCAAGGTATAAACAAAGTATTCAAAGAATGTAAAGCCAACCTATATTTATGTTGTAATTGTGGCATCAATCAGCCCTGTGAAATTAATGAAGTGTTCTGTGGTATCTTTTTACAGTACAAATCTATTCTTTCTTTCTGTGGTGCAGCAGGATTAAATTGTGGCATTTTGAAAACAATATCACCAGACTTTTGCTTTGAAGAATCTCTGATTTTTCCACAACTATTGATTTTCCTCTTCTAAATTTCCTCTTTACATTTGCCAACTTTTTGGAATTCAAATGCTGAAAACTGACGTTTTCTGTTCGAAACATCAAAATGGTTTTCAAAATGGTTTCCTAAGGTTTAGCAACTGTGCTTCAAGTGCATGTTGTTAGAAAGAATTAGACACAAAATTCCTAAAATTTCCTTCTAAACTTGAATAAGTTCAAATGGTTTTTGATACAATAAAAATAATGATTTCTCTAGTTATTTAGTTTAGGGCATTTTTAGTGAGGGGCATATCACTTGAAAAAATCTCATACGCATTTTGAAAAAATCATAGAAAAATCACAAAAATCACAGAAAAATAGAAGAAAAATCACAGATAAATAGAAGAGAAATCACACAAAAATCACCAAAATTACAAAAAAATCACTGTGATTTTTGAAATCACAAAAATCTTGTACACTGTTTTGCGAGTGATATGCCCCTCGTTTTTTAGCATTGAAATGAAACCATAATAAAACACCTTATCTCAAGCTTGAGATTTTTTGGGTGATTGGCTACCTTTCATTTAAGCTGAAGCAACTAGCAAAGTACAAGTTATGTTTCTGTATTCATAACATGAAAAATCAGTAAGAATGTTATCCTTTGTGTTTCGCATAAAGGATTTTTTAAATTCAGTTATGAGAAACAATGGGATATTTGTGTTTTTCTACTGAAATCAAATCTTTCATTAATTCTGACTTAGGAGAGTTTCTAGCAAACTTTATGTGCATGTCATTACATGTTATTTCAAACTTGTAAAATCACAGAGGATGTTTTTATTTGTGTTTTTATGAAAGGATTTAAATTTGTTTGTTGAACACAATAATAAAGTTTTTTATAGATTTACACCTTTCATTAATTCTAACATGTAACAAGGTTACCACCAAACTTTAAAAGCATGATATTTATGAAAGATAAATTTATGAAAAGGAAACCGGATAGGACTGTATTCCTTATAAAAGGATTCAAATTCGATTTCGAGGAACAATAAGAAAATCCGTGTTTACAAAACATAAGCGGCAAGATAAAAACCAAGGCATTATGAGTACACATTTTAATTGTAAGAAAGAGGTTTAAGAAAGACGGTTTAAGAAAGGGGTACTTGACTTATCAAACATTTAGAAAATCCCGTAAGCCTATTGAGGATTTTTAGTCTGGAAAGTTTCCAAAATCAGATCTTATCAGTTTTTTTTAAGTTTCAAACAACCTTTTTAGCAATTTGCTATCTGTACTTGCTACAATTGTCTTAAAAACTTTGTATAACTTTTTTTTCATTATTTACCTAAATAGGTTTTCAAATTAGAAGGTTGACGGTTTCAGAAAAATTTTCAGAGATTGAAATATCTTGAAATATCTTTGTCTCCACATAAGTCTATTTTTATAAGAAACTCGGGATAAACCATCCTTTTTTGTTTAATTTTTCCTTCAATCTTGAAAAAATTAAACAAAACCAGAACTAGGCTAATTTGAAATTTCTTCAAAAAATTATTAAGCGATAAGATACTTTCACTGTAGTAAGGAGGAGAATATAGCTCATAATTCCTTATGAAGATTTATATAATGTAGTTCAGCCTACATAAAATGAACTTTTGGTTATGGGAAAATTAAAACTGGGTAAGGAACTTTCCAAGTGCTGGCATGCAATGAATTTGAATAAGGTAAACAAATTCCCTGTTATGAATTTCATTGTACTTCAAGTCAAGTTAAATAACTGATAATTTCCATGCAATCCACAGAAAGCCCATAGCAACCCATCAAGATCTTCTTAACAAATCATTTTCGATATTGGTGCATACCGATATCAAAAAGAAAATTCAGTTATTTCAAAATTGAGTTGTTTAAATTCAAAAGCTTTAAAATTGGAGTGGGTGACCTGACACAAGGAGCAAATCACTTCAAGGAGATTGTAGGAGATATTTAGAGAATTTTAAAGAATTTAATGGTTTTCAGATATTATCTGACATCTTCAAGGATTTCTAAGATTTTCAGAGATTTTCAAAGATTTATCACTTCACATATTTAACGATTGTTGAGATCTCTTACGATTTATAAAGATTTTTAAAGATTGTTGTTGGTCCAAAGTTTACGAGATTGTTTTGAGTGAGTTGCCCCTTGATTCCAGCTTGATATTGATCAGTGTAATCTCTGCGAGCTATCGTGCCTGAACGGGGTTAAATAAACATGAAATCCGGCGATTTCGCTGTGCATGAGGCAGGATGTGATGGGAAACACAGCTCTTTCAGACCCTGCTGTGCGGCCTTGCCAAGCCGGTGTTTCTTGTCAAATAACTAAAAGAACCAACTATCTTCTCCATAAACAACCACCCAAGCATTCAAACTCAACAATTCCCAACCTTAACACTACTGTAAACAAACTGAGACGCCATTTTTCTATAAAACTCGAGCGAATAGCATCACAATAAAATTAGTCCATCCTCAAAAAAGCCGAGCGAAGGAAAACAAGCGAATATTACCCAAAGTCATCGTCCATGGATTTGAAGAAGAACTTGTAATTCGGCCGGTTGAGGACATTTTTGAAATCTCCGAGCGTCACTTGATCCGAAGGCTTGGGTATTTTGACGAGATATGGCGTCTCTTCGTCGTCAATATGGTAAATAATTTTAGTTTCGTCCGCCATTCTGTCGAAATCCTTGGCTCATCCCTGCGGCCTGTTCTTTGACTTCTTCGCTGATTGCTGATGCTGATTGTTTTCAAAATGGGGGTCTGGGGAGAGGGACTCGCAAAACCTAATTTCGCTCAAAAGCTGCAGGGAGATTTCTAACTGGGGTAGTGGTAATGCTTGGTGCAGAACCGTCTAGAAGGAGGTAAACAGGATAGTTACTAGGGGGCCCGGTGCTTTAAGGGGCCCGTAAAAATAAGTTATGCACGTATATTTATCATAAGCTTTATTTAGGGGCATTTTGGGCCCCATATATACCTTAACCAGAGGGCCTGGCAAGCCTCTCGACAGCCCTTCTTCGGGGTATTACCTAAGAAATAAAGGAAAACTCTTGAGGAACGTAACGCGTCCTAGTAGCTGAATGAGAAACATGTGCTATGTAGTAGCCTTGATCTCGTGTTTATCCTAGCAATCCCTAGCATCACAACTCAGGGCAGAAGTTGCACTGACTGTTTAGTTTGAATAACGGCTACTCTCCATTCTCCTTCATATCCAGATAACAGGTTTGAAGGCGGGGTCTACCCCATGCCACGACCTAGTATGACCTAACCACATGGTCATCCCTGTCCCTCACGCCCGTGTTGGAACCTTCATCCGTTCGAATTAGAACTAAGGCGGTAATGCTCATAGTAAGAGACGAGAAGTGAAACACAGCTTCTATTTAGAAAGCCAAAAACTATACAGAATTCTTTCTGCAGATTTTTAACACTAACAAATACTTAGAGCTAAAGAGAGAACGAGAACAAACGATACCTGCGAAAGATTGTTTAAAATCTAGATTCAAGCAACAAATGACATCATTTTGCTCAGTAAAAGAAAAGGTCCATTTACATTTACATTGCTATACACGCATTTTTATTTATAAGCAATTTGAGCTCGAGCTCAGTACTCAAAATTGCTTAGCTAGAGGGCAAATTTGAGTACTTGAAATTGCTTAGCAATTGCTTAGCTTTTTATAGTTGGAGATTTGTTTCTTAGAATACTATCTCAAAAATTTTTGTTCAACAATTGTCAATGGTATCTTGCATACAAAAGTGTGCCCGGATACTAATATCCACGATAACCCACTTCTCTATAGCTGCTGCACGATTTCCATGACCGATCGGAACAGAATTAGAATTTCCAAATTGCTTAGCATTCCTCCATCCAATACTGGAATTGCTTAAGTTTTTGTCATGTCGAGTACTGACTTGCTTATAAAGCAATTGCTTACAAAATAAAATGCGTGTATATAGGTTAAACAAGTTTTTGCACTAGGTTATAGGGCCTAAATAGCCCAACACAAAACATGAGTATCATTACCGCGCCAAAGACGCACAGTGTGAGCAGCGACGACGTGAAGAAAAGGACGTGAGGCTTATTTCCCTCATTTTCTTTCCTTTCATTTTCGGCCCCTCTTACGCTGTGCGCTCGATGCAGTGACGTGGCCAGGGGGAGGTATGAGGGGGCAATTGCTCCCCCCACTTTTCAAAACTTGACCCAAAATTGTAATTGAAAAATGCAATAAAAATGTCTGGGTATACCTTTTTGCCCCCCAGTCTGAAAATTTTTAGGTTTTCCCTCCCCACTAATTTTCGTCTGGCCACGCCGCTGGCTCGATGCGCCTTTGGCACGGTAAAATCCCACTACATGTTTTGTTGAGGCTCTAGAACACAGAATGAGCCAAGTGTTGCAAAAACAACAATCGCCTTAGGACTGATTCTTCAGATCTTTTCAGGAACATCCCCAAAATATACTAATTGTACACGAAATAGTGTAAGTGTAACAAAAGATTTATCAGGTATCTTGTCTAAAACCCAAAAAAGTCCCGACTCCCGTCCCGTCCATTACTATAAAGGGTACCCCCTGGAAAATAGGAGTTTGAATGGAACTCTGGGTAGAAAATATTCATGCATTTTATTGTGAGACAATGCCACAAACTCGACCAATAAGAAGCTTGGTTTACAAAGCCAAAAATTGGATTAAACTCGATCTTTCTTCTATCCTTTTAGAAGACCTTTTAATTCAGGATTCTGTTATTTTAATCCGGGGATAGTCTCCCATCCCATGTCCATCAGCGTGAGGATTGGCATTGCTATTCGGTTGATAAGTGAATGGGTTAACGTTGAACGTTACAACCTGAATAAGGCTCGGTCTTCTTTCTATCAGGAAGTGAAACAGGCCTTTTCAAGGCTCACTGGTAACCAGTTTGTGCAGAGACGAATCCATGTGCAATCATAAATGGGAAAATGTGTAGTGATCATGGGTAAGGCTAGCAGGATTCATACGGCGAAAAGAAGCAAAAATCAAGCAAAACAAGCTAGGTACTTTGATATACCATACAACTAGAAAGTTTATTGGATATTAATTATCAAGTTGCCAGAGAGATGACAAAATCGCACAAGCCAGGGGTAGATCTAGAAGAAATTTGAAGAAGAGGTGGCTGCTGTATATGGGGACGCTGATTAATGCAACTTTTGAACAGAAATACCAGGAATCTGTTTTTCAAAGGGGCACAAAAAACCTACGAATAGGGCACAAAAACGGTTTTTATCAGCGAAGAAGAAGCAACTACCCCAACTGCACCTCCCTGAATCCTCCACTGACACAAGCTTCTGGGGCTCCACCCCTTGACCCCTGCCAAGTCTCCACCGGTGTATTTTCCTACGGAGCACAATTGCCATACAAATCATTGATCGCCCCCTGCATGTGCAGTGATCAAACTACGGTAAAATAAGGCCTCAGGGGAAAGGTGACACGAACTATTTTTCGAATAATGTGTAGGACGACGAGTAAAATGATCAGTAATACAGCGACGATTCCATTACATTGTGATTCCATTACAGATATTTAGTGATTAAAGACATTTCAGTGATTTAAAGACAATTCAAAGAAACGTAAAGTTAAATAATGGCCTAGAATCATGAACTTGTCTTCTTAAAGAATCTTAGAATGGTCTTTAAGTCACTGAAATGTATTTAATCGCGAAATTTCTCTAATAGAATCATAATGAAATGAAATTCTCGCTGAATTACTGATCATGTTTGTCGTCGTCCTACTCGTTATTCGGTTTTTAACAGAACTACGATTTCCTGCCGACATTCCTATCTGAACTAGTTTTCGTATAAACCTTTCTCCTGTTATGGCTACCATGTTGAATCAATGCAAATTTTCCCCCTTGATACCCCTTAATGCATTGCGTGTTCTTACAATTCGCTAAAGAATCTGGGATAGCTACGGGGCAAATTTACGAAGATATCATCCAAGATGGTAGCATTAATTGGAAAAGATTGAAAATAGCTCAATTGAATATTCAAAGCCTGCTTTAAATGACTTTTACTCGTTCTCATGAAAATAATATAGGAAGACAAAAACACCAACAGAAAGAGGAACAGAAAGTTTCATCAAAACATATCTTTGAATAAAACGTGTTAAGGTTAAAATTCTGAAACGTATTTAATGTAAAATGATAAATGCATTTATTTGAACAACGGTTAGAATGGCGTAAATAACAGTATAATGAAAGGGTATGGTCACTAGGATTAATCATAAAAAGCAGCTTTATAACTACTTTAGGAGTACGATTTAGGGAGTCTTACGAAGAAGCACGACTTGGAAAATCACCTTGTAGAACGTAAGTGGGGTACAGTAGAGAGTGTTAAGTACTGCAGGGGGTGTTCAGTACTGTAGGGTGTTAGTAGTGTGAGAGGTATCATCAGTACTGTGGAGGAAATACATTGAGTGCTGTTGGTTTCCCTCTAGAATATTGAACATCCTCCACAGTACTGATGGTATCCCTTACAGTACTAAACATCCTCCACATGACTGAATGGTGTCCCCACAGTACTGATGATATCCCTCCAAAGTACTTAGCTAATATCCTCCACAGTACTGATGGTAGCCCAGCCTCCAAAGTAATGCACAGACGTTTCCAGGGTGATATGACTGATCCTGGAGTACGATTAAAGGAGTATTTAGAAGAGGCAGGATTTGGAAAATCAACCGCGCTTATTTTAAGTGAATGAAAATTATCCGATTAGGATTCGAACCTACGACCATAGACTTAGCACGTCATTGCGCTACCAACTGAGGAGAAATCGGGCAGTATCAAAATGCTCCTTCTTCATAAGAATCAAAAAAGAGTATTCAATATTAGTAAGCATCGATTGATTGAATTTATAACTGCGTATAATTCGTTTTATGTGAATATTCTTGTGCAAAGAGAATTTTAGCATAACTTTTTGAAATTACAGAGCACAGATGTAAGATGTCATCATTTACGGAGTCCTGTGATCTCAAAAAGGAAGCAGAAAAGAACAAGAAGGAAATATACTCTTCCTGAAACTCCCTTGGAAGTTAAATATAGTGTTGTTTTCATGATTTACACCACATTCTCGAAGCCTCTGTTTTCAGCCTAGTGTTAACCGACTTTCAAGACTAAGATATCGATGTTCAAGTTCAGAGTAACGAGTTTATTCATATTATATTGAAAATTCGAAGTTACACCTTTTTTAATTATTTACCAAACAGTACTTATTTTCTGAGACACTGCGTATTGGGATTGGGGGTTTTTCTAACTCTATCAACTAAGATAGTATAAGAGCCAAATCTCCTTGATTTATAGATATTAATAGAAAGATACAGATATAAACCTTTCTTTAGATATTTCGATAAATCTTATTCAGTAAAATATCAATACTTGAAAGGATATTCTATGGTAACGTTGAAAAGAAAGGTTTTTTCCGTATTTTTCTCTTAATATTGATAAAAGAAGAAAGTTAAGCCCTTTTATATCTGAACTGAGATAGAGCTAGTCAAATTTACCATTCCAATACGGTGTGCCTTTGAAAATAAGTACCTCTGTTTGGTAAATAATTGTAATAGGTGTATCTCAGATTTCTCTATGAGCAATGCATAGCTATAAGAAAGATCTCTCTTACGACTATGATCTATCCCCGAAACCTTTGTTGAATGAAAATAATTTTCTTTTTGATTTGGTAGTAGAGCAGAAGAGTAAAAATGTACACGAAATCAATGGGCTTCAGAACGACTTCTAAGTACCAAAATTTAAAAATAGCCATTGTTTTCAGGCACTCTCGGACAGTTTCCAGAGACATCCCTTCTTTGACTAGGGGTAACTCACCATAGATACTGGAACTTCTAGAGGAGGAGGGGGCCAAAATAGAAATAAACACGAAGTCAGAGTTGAGAAAACAGATCTTTCAGATCTCATTTTATTTTTTCTCCACTCTGATTTCGTCTTTTTCTAATTTGCTCCTTCCCTCTCCTTCAAAGAACTTGCGCCCATGGTAGGGTTGATTAACAATGAATAAATAAATAACAAATTCTAAATTTCATCGTCTATATACCTGAATTACTCCAGTTCATCCAGCCAATACAAAGTGGACCAGCTGGAATACCGCATTTTGATCAACTATCAGAGTCTTCTAAAAACCCAAATTGCTCCAGCTCTTCCATCCATTCACGATACAGAGTCAACTTTGGATCATTTGGCTTGACGTCTCTCCATTCGTTGAGGCAGAACATCCGATAGGAGTCGTTTCCGTATTTACCAATGCCATACAGTTCAATAGGGTAAAACCAATCTTTATTCAAGTACTCTTCCGAGAATCGAACCAAGCATCGCGATCTTCGTTCGTGTAGTCCCAATGGTCGAACCAGAGCTAAAATAAGGGAACAGAATATCCATTCCAGTATTGTGGAAGATGTTCAGTGCTGTGGGAGAAACCATCAGTACTATAGGGGATACCATCAAGCTGTGGGGATATCATCAGTGCTGTGGAGGAATATATTCAAAACTTTGGAGGGGAAAAACCACAAGCAAAGTGGAGATGATACCCAAAGTGTTTTTGGTTTCCCTCCACAGAACTGAATATTATCCACACACAGTACTGTAGGTATCTCCTCACAGAACCAAACATCCTCCACAGTACTGATTGTATCCCTACAGTACTGATGGTATTCATCCAAAATACTGAAAATCCTTCATATTTCTGATGGTTATCCCTTGCAGTAATGAACATCCTCCACAGTAATGGAAACCCTACGCGGAACTATACACAGACGCAGCACAGAAGGGAGACGGCAGTGTTTAGAACAATTATTTTCCCATTAGTTGGGTATTTCAGAATCCAGCGAGCCCGTTAAATATCGAATTATTAAACCATGAAACTACACATACCTGAAATTTCTTTCCAGTCAGCTTGCATGGTCGTCTCCGCATTAGGCCAGATCTCAAAAAACTTCCACATCACCGGAATCGCTGCCTTTCCCGTCGTCTTATTCAGAAATATCGTCGCAACAAGAAGTTTCCATGGGTCATTATACAAGTGCTCTTGAATGATACCATGAGGGGACTGGGGTGGAGTATACGTCACAAACAAGTGCTTTCCACGTGGTTTTGCTTCAATGAGCTCTTTTAGTCCACATTTACATGAAGCACTTAGGCCCGAATAGTTAATGTCCGTTTTCAGCTTCTCGGACACAGTCCTTCTCCGCCGCTTGACTTTCGGAATATACCACATTCCGTACTTTTCCGATGCTTTTCCTCTTGTACTCCGTTTCGGGGCGCCATGATAAATCCTGTTCGCGGTAAAATACGGACTGAATTTTTCAATATCTTCATCATACGAGGGATGGGTTCGTTTTATACCTAGTCTGCGTTTGTGCTGGTTGGCATTTTTAACATCTGTCAGTTTCCTCCTCAATGGTTTGATATGCGGAGAATTTCTTGAAATGTGGAGGCGTTTCGTATTGTCACAATTGTTAACAGGATGTTTGGCATTTTGAGCTGCATGTGAACTGGTAGATGCATCGAGATTTACATGGCTTTCTGTATCATTCTTGTTGCCTTCAGATGGTGTATCAAACGATGACGCATTACAGCATTCTGCATTGAAATCCCCATCTGTCTTATCTTGACAGTTGCTATCTTGCTTCATAATACTTGAATCTTCTTTCGTTAGATTATCACCAATATCACAATATGACGCTCCAGTGCTTTCAATAGGCAGCACTTCTAAAGCATTCGAGTGTTCAGTGTCTTTATACATTTCATTAAACGATTTATTCTTCTCATCAAAAGCCGCAACTTCTCTCTCATCCATCTGACCTACACCGTTGAATTCATCAGCGCATTTGCCATTAGCTGCAATATATTCGTTGATAATCACGTAAGCTTCTGCAGTATGGACAATACTTTCACTGTGAATATCAGATCTCGATTCTTTTCCATCAGATGCATTTTCAAGCTTGATCTTATTGCTCCTCAAAGGGATTGCACCAGGCACTTGTCTTGGTCTTGCTGTATCTTTCATATCATAATAAGAACATATTATCCTGCCTACTTGAGGCTCATCGTCCTTGTTCATATTGCATATCGGTTCGTTCCCAGGCTCTGTATCACTGTTTCTTTGACAATCAGAATTCAGACGATTTTCAACAAACTGAAGTCTCAAACTTCGAAAGTAGTCCTTCAACTTTGACTCTGACTTGTCACGTGACTCGAGATATTCTGACGGGGGTTCACTAATATTCATTTCCACTGACAAACCAGCATTGTTTGCAGCTAAAGACGCAGTGTGGAAATCATGACTGTTGAAACTATTGGTCATCTGTTTCTTATACAGCTCTAGATCGACAAAAGCAGGAACAGTGTACACATCCTTTTCTCCCTTCTCGTCAAAGCCGGAACTCTTCAAATTCAAACACGTACTGCCATGTTTATATTTTGACGTAAATAGAGATGACGTTGACAGTGAAGACGTAGGCAAAGATGACGTTGACAGTGATGATGCTGACATTGATGAGGTGAACGTTGACGTAGACAGTGATGATGATAATGGAAAAAATGGTGACGTGGTCAAATCAGAATTATGGATGGCAGATTCGTCAGATTTCCCGGGACTGATAATTGAAGACTTTTCCACCTTATTAGATGCATATAACGTCGATGAAGACTTTGGTGCATCCTTTGCCATTCGCAGTTTGAATATCCTTGCAGATATACGTGATGCAATGGAGTTAGGCCTCTCCGAAGACTCTTCCTTCACAGCAACTTTCGTGAATTTGTACTTGAGGTTATCGGAGTTAGATTGCTTACGATTTCCAGAATTGCTTGGACTAACACATGAAGGTCTTAAACATGATTCTTCAATTTCATTTTTCTCCGATGTGTTTATGGAGCTTGAGCTCAAACTTCTTTTCCGAGTAGGATTATTTGCTTTACGAATGTTGGAACTTCTTCTGAGAGAGCAGGGATCTTTTGAACCACGCGTTCCAGTTGTATTAACAGTCTTGTTCATAGAGCCAGAGCTCAAAGCTCTTTTCAATTTTGACGGGTTTGGTGTGCAGATCTTGTAACTCTTCGTACTAACTCGCGAAAAAACTCGCTTTAAATTAGGCCCATCAGTTGTCTTTACTTTGTTGCTACCTCTACTTTTCTCGGCAGCTATTCTGGCAGAATCTAATCTTTTTTGCACCTTGGAGTCTTTATATTGACGTAGCAAAGACATTCTGGTGCCGACACGCGAAGATACAGTATATTGAGGTTCCTCTTTGCTTTCTTTGACATCTTTTTTCACGGCCTCAGAACCTTTCTGCTTCTTGGATTCATTGCGTTTCAGTGTCATTCTGGTACCGATGCGCGCTGAATTAATAATCACATTTTCTTGAACTGTTTTCGTGGGCTTACACAGCAAACATCCGGCCAACTTAGAGTTATTTTTCTGAAGTAAAGATCTTCTCGTGGTTACACCCGCAGAAACTTGTTTTGCAGGCTTGGTATCCTTTCTTGGTAAACACAAACTCGAAACTTCATTTTCTTCAGCTGATATATTTGCAGATTCCAACTCCAATCTTTCATGTAATTTTGGAACGGCTTGCTTAGTAGAACATTGTGCGGCATTACATGAAGCATCTGTCATTGCATCTCGACTTTCATAATCATCATAATCATCAGGTATTTTCGAGATATCTGATTTTTCCTTTGATTCACAGTCAGATAGTTTGATCAATGGAGCTCCTAGCTTTAAATTGAGATACCCGTTTTTGCTTTTAGGAGTAATTTTTGCAGCCAATCTCTTTTTCAATACATGCTTCGAGTTATTGATGTAGCGTCTGCTAAAATAGGGACTCTTTAGGCCTAAAGGCTCTTTCGACTCCATGTTAATTTCTTCTGCAATTTTCGTATCTTTTCCCTGAGAATGCTCATCGTGGTTGGAGCCAATAATATCCAGATTAAAAGTCGGTTCCTTTGTCTTTGATGTTTTATTCAAAGCCAGTCTAGATGATATCGCTGTACTTCCCTCCTCTTTCGTGTTATGATGCAAACGTCTGGCTGTCTCACAGCTTTGGTCTCCGTCGACAAATTCTTTATTTCCAATCACAGCACCAGTTTGCTTCTTTGTCAGTGGGGTTTCAACTGAAGCGTTAGGGTGTTCTCCATTTTTCTTGCAATTTCGTAAATTTCTTGCCGTAACGACAGATATTTCTGTGTTGGACTCTTTGACTGCCTCCACACAACTTTGATTTTGAGTAGTTGGTTCTTTTCTCCGTATAGTATCGTCTGAATCAAGTTTCATTGCTGCAGTGTTTTCTCCGCTTTTTCCCTTGCAATCTCGCAAATTTTCAGTTCTCAAAACAGGCCATTCAGAGCTGGACTCTTTGATTGCCTTTTCGCAACTCTGATTCTGAGCAGTCAGTGGTTTCGTCAGCGAGTCATTTTCAGCATCAAGTTTTTTTATCACACCAATATTTTTCCCCTTTTTCTTGCAATCTTGCAAACTTTCAGCTCTCAAAACAGACGTTTCTGAGCTTGCCTCTTCAATTACCTTCTCATAACATTTCTCTCTAGCAGTTGGTTCTTTTCTGCATATAGCATCATTTGAATCAAGTTTTGTTGCTGTACTACAGTTTTCGTTCTTTGTCTTGCAATCTCGCAATTTTTCACCTCTGAAAACAGACAATCTTGAGACTTCAATCGCCTTCTCGCCACTCTTCTGTCTAGCAATTAGTCCTTTCGTCCATAAGGCATCGTCTATACCAAGTTTAATTGAAGCATTATAGTCTCCACTCTTTTTCACACTACGCTGCATTTTTCTTTCACATCTTTGAATTTCCAGAGAGAAATCTTTTTGAGAAGAAGCCGCTGATTCAAACGAATATTTTGTTTTTGAGTTGTTTACATATCGTCTACTAAAATAAGGACTCCTTAGGCCTAATCTTCCTTTCGATTCTACATCAGCTGGCTCCAAAGTTTTACTCTGATTTTCCTGGGAAAGCTCTGAACAACAAGTAACTCTACCCGGAGAACCATCAGCTTTCAAGTTATCATTCAGGGTAATCTTTGCTGCTGTCTCAGGTTTTCTCTCATTATTGGTGTCATCTAGAAAATTTCTCGGTGTAGCTCCAAGTACATTTATTATTCTTGATACGTTTTTCTGAAGAGTCTTCTTCGTTGAGTCGACATCATTTTTTTCTTTTGTACAATCGTCCATACCTCTCATTCCGATATCTGCTTCTTCTCGTCTAGCATTCTCCTTTGAGACGCTCCTATCCTTTCTGCTGGATCTACCACTACCCCTGGTAAGATTATCTTTGGAGCTATTGAAGCTAATGGCTCTGAAACTCTCTGTTGCAGGACAACTAAGACCCATACTGTCATCACTCGTGGTAACTTGCAATGTATTTTCATTTTCATCATTAGCCAAGGAACAGTCTGACTGAATTTCCAAACTTTTTCTCGAATTATTTCTCTTCTGAGGCTTCATCATTTTCATGGCTGATACAAACTTCTCACTCAACTTCCTCTGTCTCTTGGTGGTGGGTGACTCTAGCAGCTCTGATGTACTATCTACTTCCTGTGATGAGCTATCCACTTCCTGTGATGAGCTATCCACTTCCTGTGATGAGCTATCCACTTCCTGTGATAAGCTATCTACTTCCTGAGACAAATTATTCATTTCCTGTGATGAGCTATCAACTTCCTGTGATGAGCTATCTGCTTCCTGAGATGAACTATTCACTTCCTGTGGTGAGCTATCCACTTCCTGTGATGAGTATTCCATTTCATGTGACGAGTTATCCCTTTCCTGAAATGACTTCTCGACTTCCTGTGATGAATTTTCTGATGTTTCTTTGGATGGTGAGTACGAGGAATCATTTTCAACATTAAAAGAAATTCGCGAGTTATTATTTCCCTTGCTATTGTCCTTACTTCCTGAGAAATTTTCACTTTCTCCTTCTATCGCCGGCTCACCAACTGGTTCAGTAAAAGCATCTTTCTCGTCTCTGTCATCTTGTATTACTATTGGTTCTTCAAGATACTTATGTCTATCCTTAACGAGCAAGAAAACAGAAACAAGTCTTTCATCAGAGTTACTGCCTGATATTCCAGACAAGCTTCCAGGCTTGTCGTTGCCTTGGTTTCCCAATACGTCTTCCCGTGATGCATCAGGATCTGAGTCATCACTTGGCAATTCTAACGAAAACTCTTTATTCATCGAGTCAGCAATACATTTTCCCCCAGTTTGTTTCGAATTTTCAACCGGAAGTGATCCATCTTGTATTACGTCATGAGATCCTTCCATTTTCTGGATCAGATTCTCTTGAGATTTTGTGCTGAAATATTCTGTTAAATTGCTGTCTTTTGTTGTCAATGATAACGGTTCATTTTCACCTACAGAAAGTTCCAGATTGTCCCTTTCAATCGAGCATAGTTGGCTTGTGGGCTCAGATTTTAGTTCTTTACTGCGTTCCTTCCCACATCTTGAATTAACCGTCCAGTTCTTTGAGCTTGCTCTCGGCACCTGATCACTTTCCTTCGACTTTATCGATTTCTTCATCTTACTAGAGACGTTTAACGACGCTTTATTTCCAGTAATTTTCTTCAGGTTCAATTCTGCAGTTTTCCCCTTACCAGAAACTTTGTTATGAGAAACTGCTTGGACTTGAAGCTGACGAGCCTTCCTCTTCTTGAAGTATTTATCCACTTTCGCATTATCACTTTTCGAATGGTCGTTGATATCAAAAGAAAACGAGTCAATACTGATTCCCAAATGATTTCTCGTTGCTAAATACCTCTCGACATCCGGCCATGACCTTAGTATGCAAAGATCTGGCGTATAAAACACGATGTCCCATTTTCCTTGCGATCTTCCATGCTTCCTCTGAGAAGCCACTCTTGCCCAGCCAGCCAGTTTCCCCGAGCATATCAATACGCTTCGAGTTTTGGAATTTCCCAAGTCTCTTTCAGTTTTCATTTTCTGTTTTCCAGTTGAGGAAATATTTGATTCATTTCGCGTAGAATTTTCAGATGGATTTGACCTTGAATTACTTCGGAGCTTAAGTTTTTCCACATTTCTTTTACTCTTTCTTGTGTCTTGAAAATACTTTGATTCACAATCTGTTGAGTTTTCACACTGATTATTATCTAAACCACCCTCTCTGTCTACTAATTGCTCGTCATTCACTTCGCTTTTACTTACACATTTCTTTGGCCGAAAATCTTTCAAATCTTTATTTACCGTATCTGTGTCATCTCTCCACTTTGAGTCTTTGTTTTTGCTTGAAGTTGAGCCTGGCCTTACAATACTGCTTTTCGGCTTTTGTTCATTTGTAATTTCCACTCCTTCATTTCCAAAATTAGCTTCAAAATGCTTTATCAACTTCTGTACTTTTGCGTTTTTGATCGGAGAATCATTTTCAACTTTATCTTGTTTCTCATTTGTCCTTTTTCTCTGCCTAGGCCATCTTTTCACTTTCTCAGACACAGACTCTCTGATAAAACTCGGCGAGCATGACGCAGCACTGGAATTATCCGGCCCAATTGAGTTTTCTTCTTTTATTGAGATTTCATTGCCATCTTCAGAACCAACGGTCTTTTTTCCCTGCCTTGGCTGACTTTCCTCTTTATCAGATGAGGACTCTTTGGTTAAACTTGTTAAGCATGAGGTAACACTTGAATCACCTCGGCCTACCAAGCTTTCTTCTATTTTTGAAACTTCATCGTTATCCTCGGAGCAAATGAACCTTTCTCCCTTCCTGGGCTGCTTATCCTCTGGCTCGGACACTGACAAGCATGAAGCAACACTTGAATCACCCGGGCCTACTGAACTTTCTTTTATTTTTGATACTTCATCGCCATTTCCTGGGTCATCCGTTGCTTTTCTCTCCCTTTTCTGGATAGCATCAATAATGGGATTTTCTTCTTCCAGCGACAAATCAGTGTTACTTTGTTGTCTAGTTGATCTTCTTCGCAATCTTGGCCTTTTCTTTTGTTTCTCTGTTTTCTGGATGACGCTGGAAGAAGACACAGAAATATTAACTGTACCTTTGACTGGCTGCCTCTTGGGTTTCAACGAACGCTTATCGCCTACATTTGCAGATGGATTTTTACAATAATCATGAAAGTTAGAATCTATACTTTTGGAGATTTTTTTGACGTTACGTCCTTCACAAGTCAATAGTCTCTCATTAGAATCAAAAGCTTTATGATTTTCATTTTTGTTCCGATTCTCATTTGGCCTAAGATTAGAAGAGTAAATGTCACTTCTTTCTAGAGCTTGTTTCTCAGATGAACCTTTAAAACCTAAGCCAGATTCGTAAGCTTCAGTCAAGCTTTGAGGTTGATTTCTTCTTTCAACTCCAAATATTTGAGAATTTCTAGCATTCTCCGAAACATGATCTGAATTCAGGGGCTCCATATTATCCTGTAACTTTTTTGATCTTCTAGCCTTCTGCACCAAATGATTTCGGTTACCTGGAAAAGTAAACTCAGGCCGGAGTTTTTTAACTGGAAAATTGATCCTAGCCTTGTCCATTTTAGCTTTCTCTGGAAATGTATCAATAATAGATTTCACTCCTGATTCTGAGGCATAACTGAATACCGCATTTTTTCTGACATCGCTTGATGCTGCATTTTCTTTGACACCCTTTGACACGGCATTTTCCATGACGTCACTCGATACTGCATTTCTCCTCTTCTTACTTTTGAAAAACTTTGTTAGCTCCTTATTGGTACTTTTGGGATAATTGTTTGTATCAAAACAGAATGATTCGAGAGAGATTTTGGTATCTTTTCTTGCCGCCAAATATCTAACAACATCCGGCATTGATCGAAGAAGTATGCTATCAGGAGAATAATATGTTATATACCAAAAGCCGCATTGTTTACCGGTCTTTCTCTTTGCAGCCATTCTAATCCAGCCGGTGAGTTCACCTTTGCAAACCAAAATGCGGTGCTCTTTAGAGTTTTTCTTTATCTTTACCCTAAACCGCTTCCGCAGGACATTCGAGTGGGAAGAGCTTTTTGATTCGGTTTTTGAAGAGTCAGATTTATGCTGCAACAATGAATGCCTGGCTTTCCCTGAGTCACTTGAAAAAAATCTCTTTTGTTTTTTCGATGCAGTTGAATGAATATTATTTCTGTTTCTTGTCATAATTGAAACACTCCTTTCTGTTGATTTTTTCATTTCGGTGTCACAAGAGTCTACTAGAGCTCCAGATAGATCTGCTGATTTCTCCATTTTTGCTTGCTTCAAATGAACTTTATTATCATCTGGTTGTTCAGAAGGTCTCTTCCTCCCTCTAGCCAATAATTTGACTTTTTCCGACACTGAAATCCCTACAATATTCGAGGATGACAAGTCTAATATGTTTTCCTGTTGCCTTTTTTTGATATTTCCAGATGGTCTGTCACCAACATCACACAAGCTTTCTTGCCGGCTTCTGGTGAGAATTTGTCTCTTTTGACTTTGGTTCTCATCCATCAATACAGGTTTATCTTCTGAAACAAAGGCTTTGCTACCGTCTTTAATTTTGGACCCGTTTGGTTTTTCGGTTAGAAAATTATGGCCTGACGGTGTATTTGTTTCATCAGCGCCTATATTTTCAACATCAGACATTGGCCCTAAGTTAGCTGAATTGTTGCACCTTTGAACAGCTTGCTTCAGACTATCGTCATTTCCTGCAGGCATTACTATATTTTCCCCTGATTGCCTCTCCTTTATGTCAATTGATGAGCAAATTACGGTTTCAAATTTGGTTTCTTTGGCTGGAGCATTGGCAGTCTCAACATCAGGGGATTTCTCAATTTTTGTCTTCTTTTTGACTTGTTCTGAAAATTTAGAAATTTGCTTTTGATTCTTTGTCGCTGCCGGGTTATTCCTCCCGTCTATTTTTTCATTCTTCCTTGCCGTTAAATCAGTTTTCTTGAAATGACGTCTTTTTCCAACCCTCAATTTAGGCCCACTGGAAGTCTTCCTAGGAGCGGTGATTATCGATAACTTATCAATTTTTTCTGCGTCTGTCTTTTCTCCATGCGAATCTGACTTTAGTGGGGCACCGTCTTTCGCTAAACTTTCTCCTACTGCTGCTTCTGCATGACATGATCTATCGACTTGACTTTTTGAGCAGGTAGAGGGGATTTGTTCGGTTAACTCTTTCGGTGCAACATCGTGTTCATGATATTGAAATCTTGGCAACTTTTCTGTTTTCGTTGAAGATTCGTCCACTGATGATGCATTGATTTTAGAAGAATTTGAGTTGTTAGCTGTTTCTCTTCCAGCAACACCCGACAAACTTTGCTGATTGTTTTCCTGGGATTTTAACTTTTGAAGCCGTGTTTTAGTAACCGTTGAATGTGCAATCGCTTTGTCAATAACTGTTGATTCTTTGCTACCTTTTTCTAACATGCTACGGTGTGGAGATTGCTGTTCCTTCCTCGCTTTTGTGGGCCTATCTGGTGATTTCATATCAACTAAAGCATTTGATTTTTGTTTTCCGTCCACAAGTTTTTTATTCCTATCCTTGTTGGTTTTATCGATTTTTGCAGAACTGGCCGAAACAACTTCAAATGGCTTTATAACATTCAAGATCTTCTTAGAGCATCCACTGTCATCCCGCGCATTGGCGTATAACTTCTCCAGACGTTTTCTTGGGTTCCAAACTGAGGCTTTAACTTTTTTAAGGACCACGGCTTGATTTTTAGAATCGCTTCCACCACTCAGCTTTTTCCGCCTTTCCTTGCTTTTTTCGAGCTTTCTGAGATCATCGAACTTTCTTGCAGGGTTGGTTGTATGAACCAATTTATTTTTCCAATTCTTTCTCTGCTTACCCTTAGCTAAACTATCTGGACTTCTTTTATAAAGTGTATACATTCCAGCTTGACTTCCCGGGCTGTGAAATGGGCTCCCATATTTCTGCTCACGATATCTCAATTCGTTGACATTATCGACTTTAGGAAAATTTCTATGCAACATTTCTGCCAGCTTTGCCTGATCGTGCATGAAAAAGTCGACGCTAGGGCTGCCATCAATCTCCAACGGGCTGCAACCCATGTTTCGGGGAGCAGTGCTCGATATAAACCCCCTAGAGAGACTTTTTTGAACGGCAATGAAATTGAAACATTCTTTCCCGGGGGACTCCTGTTGGTTTTCTTGGAAGTATTTTTCGATTTCTACATGAGATCTGAGTTTGGTTCCATCAGGGGCATAGAAATAGACATCATATAACTTTTTGGTGTTACTGGCTTTTCTAGGGACTTCCAGTCTCTTCCACCCAGGGGGCAGCTTCCCTCCAGAGCAGAGCATACTTACAAACAAAAGAAAAATAATCTACATCACGAGCCGTTCATTGGTATGATATCTTCAAATTTCTCTAGAATCGTGTTCAGATTATAAAGTATACTTGTCTCCCTTTCCAATTTTGGGTTTCTGGAGAAGATGTCTCGTTTTGACCTCGCCTCTCTCTCTCTATTTCATATGCCCCGCGATAAGCACTTCTCGCAACATCAAACTAATATCATAATGACGTCATTTCATTCTAAACAGGTCCTATTTAATACTAAAGTCTATCTTCTGATAATGTGAAAAGTCATTCTGGGGGAACAAAATGTCGGTTGCGAACCACCTACAATGGCAAAGACTATTGATGCGGACTTTTTGAAAGAGAAAATCAAAGAAGCTTCATGGTAAGGAATAATTTATTCCTCCATCTCACTCAAGTTCAATTTAGATAATTTATTGGCTGATTTACGTGCAACAAAGATCAGTGGTCGCGAGTCTCCTCATCCCCACATGCTGCGCACAGGTTCAAAACGCGGGGTTACTAACTATCATCGTAGTATACTACGTTTTGACCTGATTGTGTAGTGGTTAAGGCTTTGGGTCTCTACTCCTTGTTGAAGAGCCAGACTGAAAAATATGGCACTGCGCGGGGAAGATCTTTGCAATTTCAATTCAAACAATAGATCCATTGTTCTAGAACAATAGACAGGCGCACAACTTAAGTGCACAGTGTGCAAAGTCACAAGTTAGGTGGAAGCAGACCTGTCAACTCTCCCGGTTTAGCCGGGAGACTCCCGGTTTTGACTGCTTTCTCCCGGTCTCCCGGTTTTTATAATTTTTCTCCCGGTTTTAAAGACGTCTAGCAGAAACCAATATATCTCTCGGGTTGCTATTTTCTTCTTGATTTTGTGACATCTCGTATAGCTTTTGCATGATTCATTTGAATTTTCTAAAGGATCATGCTCGAAATGTACCGGTTTATTTTCGAATCCATGCACTAAGGGATCTAAGGGAAGATTTTTCATTCAATATTCTAATTGAACTGTCCATGTTTGTTATGTATCGTTCAAAATGGTGTCGTAACGAAAATTTTTAACAAATTTTTTTAACGAAAAAAATTTTTTTAAACAAATTTCTATGATCTCCCTGTTTTTGACCAAATCTCCCTGTTTTTTATAAGAAAAATCTAAAATCTCCAGGTTTTAAAATTTTTAGGTTGACAGGTCTGTGGAAGGGTAAACTTCGAGTTCTAATCCACGAAAGGTTGAAATCATGAATACATAAACCGTCAGGCAACCTTTCTAGGTCAGAAAGGTAATATAAGTTCCCCAGGATATTTGTTCCAGTTTCATTTCTAGTAAGTGCATTTTTAAGGATTCAGCAGTGGTGGAGGGTAAAAAGAGATCAACAAAACCCTTTTTCCATCACCATGGATATTTGTCCGCCACCGTATCCGTATCAATACATGTCTTGCAGACATGCACAGTAACTATTTGCACTAAATATGTAGCCATAAATGGACGAGGGTAAAAAACTTAAACATAATGATTAGGTTGAACCGTAGAGAAATCGTGAATCAATCGAAACACAAATCCACTTGATAGTTAAGGGATGGTGTAGGCTCTTTAAAAGCAATATTTATTCAAATGTGTAGTCAAGTATATATTCAAAGTATGAATAATTTAATTTACGTGTGCTCAGATGTCTGCCAGACGAATAGCATGTATTGATACGAATCTGGTGCCTACTAGTTTTTAACAATAGCCAACTAAGATTTGCCATATTTTCTTTGCATAACACTTAAGAACTGTTGAAAAATGAATCAGCTAATAAAAACATCAAAGTGATTTTTACAGATCCCAAAAGTTTTTTTTTTCGCAAAGGTCTTTTCCTCTAGAATTTACCTAGGGTAGTACATCGCTCTTGTTGATAAAACTAGGTGATTAGCCCTTGAAATAATATTATATAGAAGTGGTAGGTAGTTGTTATTGGTAATGCTAACTGCAACTGTGGATGTTTTCCGTAAGGTTTTTCCAAATGAATAGGTACTGATGGCTCTTAGTGTCATTTTGCTTCATTTGGAATGTCAAATTCTAAACCACCAGCCACACAATCTGATGTTATGCTTTGGAGACCAAA
The DNA here is from genome assembly GCA_963924455.1 of Pelagia noctiluca. Lineage (NCBI taxonomy): Eukaryota > Metazoa > Cnidaria > Scyphozoa > Semaeostomeae > Pelagiidae > Pelagia > Pelagia noctiluca. Next base: position 2,028,586 of record OZ004327.1, read on the forward strand.
TTTAGTCTCATAGGGGCTCTTAAATACCCTTCTAAACTTTTCCACGAGGGCTAGGGAAATTGTCCTCATAAAACAAAAAGATCATAAATTTCATAAATTAAATAGATTTTTATAAATTTCACTATCTTGCTCTTTAGCTTATTTTAATTGGAATATTTATTACATTATACGTCACATTATTTATTATAAAATGAAACGGCCTGCGCTCTCAGTATGGTGCCAATTGTTTCAAGTATTGAGAACAATGATTTCCCCCAAATGATTTTTCCCCATGTACGAGAATGGGACAATTGAAGGAGACTAGTTGGGAATCAATCCTTTTCTTTGAATGTTGAAAATGCCCTGATTCTAGGAGCATTTCCCTAACCTATTTAGGAAAACCCATCAAACAAAACCTATCAAACAAACCTATTGATGGAACTGGTTGAACGAAACCTATTGAATGAAACCTATGGAATGAAACCTATTGAATGAAACTTATTGAACGAAACCTATTGAATGAAACCTATCAAACGAAACTTATTGAATGAAACCTATCGAATGAAACCTATTTGACTAAAAATTTAAGTTGTGATATTTTTTTCACAGCACTGAAAACCACAAGATCTGCATTGTGGGAATTATTGGAAACTGCCATTTACCAAACAAAGATGCAATCTGTAACCACATTGTCGGGAGACAAGCGTTCAATGTAAGAATATTTAGATTGAATTATTTCCAGGATTTATAGCAAGTTCTTACTTTAGGAGAGGCAGGATTCCGAAAATCCATCAAGGTAATTTTTGAGATTCAAAATGAACCAAGTAGGACTCAAACCCATGACCTTCAGAGAACTGATCTAGAGGTTGTGAGTTTGAGTAATAAGTTACATTTTCATACACACAAATTATCTCGTTTAAACTTTTAATTGTTCAATAAGAACTTCTTTTCTTGTAGGTTGATGATACTTCTTTATTGAATTTTCCAACAAAGCTTTTTTGAAATATTGATTCAATTCCTGTAGATTACTCATGTAAAATAAAAGACAGGAAAAACATAAGACAAAACTAAAAAGTAGCACCAAAATTTTCTTGAACTTTTTGATATTTGCCTTAAATGTCATAAAATCTCCTCGACCGGTGTAGTCAGTATTAAAATGGCCCGGCTTTTTAAAAAACAGAATTAATTAAAGTCAACCTTAAATAACGAACTTGTCATAGGCTAGCTATTCGGATTCTTGATGTGCCATGCATTGAAAAAGCATTGGAGTGTCTTCCTCTTGATGTCGTCCTGCAAAAATATGAGAATTATTGTTGCAGTTCTAGTGCTCAGATTCATTTTGAAACTTTGGTTACCTACCAATGTATCAATTGCTATTAGACTAGATAGATGTACAAAATGAAAGATAGATAGCAAGTTTTTCCTATTTGCGTGAACGATAAAAGGATCCCATCGTATGAAAAGCAAAGGTTGAAAGCTGTCTGGTGTGTTTTATTCATTAATTCAATTTTTTTTCCAGAGAAAAGGAGAAGAAAGTCAAAATGAGGTAGCTGAGTTTTTAGTTATTTGTTTTGTTCATTACTTTATTTTGTTTTCTGTAATAATTTGATTAACACAAGCTTGTTCAAACTGTATGCTAAGAAGGAGGGTTTATTTGTTAGAGTGGTTTATTTAAAACCTCCATGCCCCATTCCTCTGTCTTTCCTAAATGATTTTTTACACATAAACTAATTGTGCTAGTAAGAAGAGGCTTGTTCCGAAATTCATGCCTTAGGTGTCCAGTAAGATGAACAATAAACTGAAAAGTTGACCTTGCTCTGCTAATGTTGCAAAAACAGTTCTCGCTGTAGTTCTCAGAACATTCTTGGTTATCAAGTAATGTAGACCAGAATGGGAGAAATATTTGAGTGTTTCATGCAGACTTGGAATAACTCCAAAAGAGCAAAATCTTGTCCTCTGCCATGGAGCACTGTGTTTATCCAGGTTAGAAAAACGAAATACTGTAATTTTTTCATTATCTATCTTAGGTTGGCATCAAACTATTCCATGATGTTTCACAAAGAATCATTTATCTGCAATTAATTTCAATTCAAGATCATTTGTCTCTGGTAAAAGCAGCCAACAAGATACAAGAAAATATCTCATTAACTGTGAGTCCCTATGTTATATGTGCTCTGCCGCCCTGTAGCGTCTCTGCAGAACAGTGGAGTGGGTTCAGTACCGTGGGGGATATTCAATATTGTGGAGGGAAACCTTAAGCACTGGGGAGATAATACCAAAAGTGCTTGTAGTTTCCCTAAAAATGCTGAATATCCTCCACAGTATCTTTCTACACTACTAAACATCTCCCAAAGTGCTGAATGGTCTCCCTCAACAGCCTTCCATCATTTTATCTAGGTATCATTTTAGTACAGACTTGGATAACAGGTATAGTAACACTTATTTCAATTATATCACATGGTACTTCTAATACAATTTGTCTCTTTTTTATTCTTACTAAAGTACCACACGCAACATATGATAATGTTTAACTATCATTTTAGTACGTTTTTATCAATGGAATATTCTTCCAAATGATTTAATCTGTAATGATTTATACGACTAAATCTAAAAATGAATACGACAAAACTAATAGAGACATATCAAAATAAGAACTTTAAATGGATCTACTAACAATATTCATAGGCTTTTAGCTTTTTGTATCTTTTATATCATTATATTTATTATTGGTATTTTTATTTCAGGGACAGCATCAATTTTGGCAAGACAAGGAACACAGAAGTTTTGCTGCTTTGCTTTTCATCTTCTCAGTGTGTCATATTGTCCTTGTGAGTAATTTCTGTTTGAATTTATAATAGCATATGTTTAGGCTACACAACTGAGGGCAAACTTCAATTCTTGATGATATGGGCTGTGCAATTTGTTAGGCTACCTTTTTTAATCTTAAGATAGCCAGGTCGGTACTCGGTACAGTGCTTATGACAAGGAAAATAGAAAACATAGCAAAATAATAACTTTTGAAGCTTTGCATTGCTAGTAGTATGGGTAAGAATAATTTACAGGAGTTTATAAATTTTTGCATGTCATATCAAACAATAGAATAGGAGAATCTTTTTCTAATACCCCAGATTTATAAGCGGCTAATTGGCACAATCACGTATAACCGTATATTCCAACTACTGATGTCACCACGCGGTCCTGTAAATCCTTTCCTGCTGGATGAGATTTTTCATAATTTCTCTCTTCCGGACTAGAATTTTTAAACTTTTAAATTTTAGTTCTGAAACTATTCCTGAATGACATTATAGTGATGAATTTTGTTGTTGTAACCAATTACTTTCAATTTAAATTCTTTTGCTTTCAAATTCATAAAGAATTCAAATGTTGAATATCTTTTATTTCAGGTGTCCTTTCCAACTCCACGGTTTGACTTGATATACATAAAATTATTCAAGCTTTTGGCATCGGTTAGGTATGCATTAATGATATATTGTCTACATCCCATTCCTCGCTGTCCCTGTGGTGAAAACCCTATCATCGTGACAATGTCTTAAATATCCATGAGTAAAACTTTCGTCCATATCTGTACCCTCTCTTTAGACCCAGGCTTGCATGATAAAGGCTCCAGAAATAAATATTGAAAATTGATACAAATAATCTTGATTGATTTTCAAAATCTTGCTTCTTCAAAAGGCGATTATGATAAGTTAGTCGTCCCTTTTCAAAGTATAAATTATGAAATTCTAAACTCACAAGTTCTTTGCTAGGCATGGCATGTTGCATCATGTATGTGGTATCTTATCCGGCATTGATGGAATACCAGAAATATGGAAAACAACCGGACGCCCGTGCATACCAAGGATCATCTTTGCATGTCAGGTACAGTTTGCTTTCACTTATGTCTATTTGTATTGTTAGAAGATTTTTTCACCCTTTGAAACATATGTGTAGTACTGTGGAGGGATATCATCAGTACGTTTGGGGGAAATTAAGTACTTTGAGGAATACAGTCAGTACTGTGAAGCTGTGAAGGGATAGCTTTTGTTCAGTAGAGGGAAACCAAAAGTACTTAGGTAATACCTCCACATGTTGAAGAGGTAAATGCTAAGAATTCGAATCAGTACTTATCATATATCTATCAAACAATGCCCTAGTGCCAAAATTTCATAAGAATTTGTTTGCAACGGCCTATCAAAAACGCTACATCAACCCAACCCTTAAAAAATGACTAGTGATAATATATTTGTTGTTCTAAACTATTTTGATTGTATATTAAAATTTTTCAATATAGAGTAATTTAAGACCATTTATCTAGCACTGAGGATGGTTTTTAGCCGAAAAGCTGTTGCTGAATTTTGATATGTTGTATAATTCAAAGAGTTATTCAAGAAAAAACTCCTTGAGTTTTTCTCATCTTGAAATATGTCACAATATTTTTAAACATGATCTTTAAATATGATTTTGAATTATTTTGTTTGTGTTTCTGCAGGTTCCCTGGGGAAAAGATTCAACATCTGCAAATGAGGTTTGTGTTTTATTCAGAAGATGTTTATCATTATTTTTCTTGTGCAAAATGTTGTGGGAGTTGTCAATAGCATATACAATTGTTTTAAGGCCTGTGTTTCACACTTGGTAGAGATTTTCTCAAATTTTGTAGGGAAACCACAAGCATATTTGTTACTATCCACATAGTGCTTGTAGTATCCCTCCAAAGTACTAAACAGCCTCAACAGTACTGAAAATCCTCCACAATATTGAACACCCTCCACTGAACTGATGGTATCCTCCTACGGTACTGAATGTCCTCCACATTACCAAAAATCCTCCACCCTACCGAAAATCCCCCACAGTGCTAATGGTTCTCCACAGTACTGATGATATTATCCACAGTCCTGGATATCCTCCACAATACTGAGTACCATATATAGTACTGATGGTATCCCCGACAGTACTGGATATCCTCCATAGTACTAATGGTATCCTTTCACAGTGGTGAACACTCTCTTAATTACTGAACATGCTCTACAGTACCGTAAAGAGGTTTCCCAGGGTGCTAATGGTATGTTGTGTTATTTGTAGCCGTCGCTGTCGAAACTTCAGCAATCGTTGCAAGACCAGATTCATTTGATTTTGAAGAAGAATCGACTGTTGGGCAGTCTCAGGTGAGGAAACTTTGTAAAGGAAGTTTGGTATAGAAATGTTTTAATTACCGTATTTGTTTTTCCTAAATTTGATTCTTAATTTCCAGTCTCCTTCACTTTTGATATCTTAAGGAAGGTATTAAGAAAGGATCATTGGGATCATTAATCATTGGAATGATGAATGCTTATCAATCAAATATACCTCTGCAAAAAGCAGTACTCCTTTTTTTATCCAACCGGCAGTATAGCTGACAGATATAGTTTTAATTCTAACAGAGTTGGACGATTTTATTTCCCTAATTGATTACTATAGCTCTGTTCATAGGTATCGTATTTGTTCATTAATTAAAGAAAACATTTTTCACTTTAGTTCCAGCTCACTGTTCACCGTCAGTTCACCCAACCCGACGTTTGTTTACATGCAGCCTAGCAACAGTCTCTTCACTGATCCTGTGCATTGGTGTATTGATCATCTCCTCAAAAACTCTGTCAACATCGATAATGGTAGGTTGACCAGCAGATAGTTTTTTAATCGAGATAATTTGTGTGAATGGAAATGACTCGAATAGGACCTTAAACTACGACCTCTAAATTAGTTATCTATTAAGGCCCTTGAGCATCTCCAAACACAAATTGCACCACTTCTCACCAAATGCAGAACTGATTTTATACGGGCTCGTTATCAATTTTCCTCTCAACTCTATCCAGTGATGGCACTGCGTTGGTCTTTCTGGTGTGAGAAAGTCGTCGCCCTTCGGCAGGTCCAGTGTGGTGTTAAAGAATCCGGATAGGTTTGTCTCTGCATTCGGTGAGTGGTGGTGCACTTTGTGTGAACGAAATGGCTTGGGTTTCTCGAGGATCTAAAGGTCTTGGATCCGGTTGCTACTCGAGTCATTTTGAAGAGGATATTTGGAACCATCACAACTTCTGTGCATCTCTTTAATTAATGTAAAGTAAAAGATACCTAAGTAAAGCTGCACTTTCTGCTTTATAAATAAAGTTATAAAAAGATTGATTAAGAATGGCCTGGGTTGATTGAGGGCTCCAGTGGCATAGCAGTAGCGCACAACTGTAGTAATCTAGACGTCGTCGGTTCGAGTCCTAAACGGGTCATTCTCATTGGTACACAAATTACAGTTGTAGCCAGTCACTAAGAAATTTAATGTTGCAAAATCAGGCTGCCCGATTTCTTATAGGTTGAGAGGAATTTGTGAAAAGTTTAAAATATATTGAGCAGGGTAGCCACTGACTTTGCATGAAATTCTAAATGAATTATCAAAAAATCAATGCAAAATTAATTTTCAAGCTTAAAAATCTTATCTATAAGTACAGATTCACTACTATCTGGCAGAGTGAAGTTTCTTTTAAGTCAGTTTCTAAGTGGCAGGTTAGTACTGTATCTCCACTGATTTACAAATTCTGCTTCTTCTGGAATGGCTTTTTACGTAAGAAATGAATGACTGCCGGGTACTCTCCTCATTGAAAAAGTGTGCTGTACTGGGTGACCCAGAAAGAGGAAGTGTGCAGTTTGTAGAACAATATTTGAAATCAAAATCCCGAAAGAATACATGAAACCGGTGGTGTAACATAGTTTAAAGGATCTTAGTTCGAAAACTAAAGGCCCCTGCCCCCGAATTTTTTTCCATTGTGTGTTTTTGACTATATTGTGCTTTTAAGGTTACCCTACACTCCTCACTAACTATTTTTGCTACCACATCACTGGTTTCGTTCATCTGTTTTTTTATTTGCTTCTCAAGTTTTATTCTCAGTCATAGTGAATGAATTACTGATACGAAGTGTTTTTGGATACTTATTAATGTTCATTCTCGGGCGTTGCAATGCCTCAAACAATTTTTTTAGTATGTCAGCCACGAATTTCCTCGTACAGCTCACCCAGCTTCGTGACTGCTAAACAAAAGGTTTCCGTCGTACTTAATTCCTAAGGGCTCCGACTGGTTCTGTTACGCTTCTTTCCATGAAGTTTTGGTTTTTCTTTTCTTCAGTACTCCGGACGATATCAGGAAAAGTGAACAACTCAAGTCTGATATCCCAGCCTCCCATGTCACCAGTTGATGAAAAAAATATCACCACATCGAGGCAGATGGTCTCGTTTCCAGATTTCCTGAATAAGCAGATAGACTATATGATGACGGTTGAAAGCAGAGATGTGCCAGCAGAAGGAAGACGGGGAACGCATGTTGAGGTAAAGTAACCGTATGAGCCAGAAAAATGTAGACAAGTTTGATTGGCCATTATGAATCGAATGTTGCCTTCGATGCATTAAAAGATGTTGAGTGTAATAATGACTTATCAAACTCTTGTCTATATTTACGTATCTTTTTTGTCTATCGTAAAAGTTTTTACTTTGCCAAGATTAACATTCGTGATTTTCAAACTATCCGAATCTAAGTTGGTCTATTTGACATCGATGTAAACTACTTCTAGTTGTTGAAGATAATATTAAATTCATAGTGGTTAATCAGACGTGTCTACTTTTTCCTGGCTCACATGGTATACTCCTTGATGTACTTTTATGTATTGATTCAAACGGAAATTCTACTTTATTTATTACAGAAATTCTACACAATACAAAACTAACTTACTAAGAACCTAAGAACCACGAAAACAATTGTAATACATTTAAAAGTATTGGTAATTAGAAACAACATTGAAAAACAGACCTGTTTTTCAATTACTTTATACCTAGCGTATATTGAGCACTATAGCTAGGATAAGCACAATCTACCCGATTTAGATGTAAGAGTACGAATTAAAAATTCATTTTTGGTTGGTGATTTTTATTGATAATAATAATGGTAGTCAAGTTGTGTTTAAAGGCCCATAAACAAAAATAGCCACCATTTTTTTCTGTTTTAACTACGAATTATATATGAAACTGTTAGTCAAAAGGCGATGCACTTTGCCATCTTGTTTGTCGTGCATTACTTTAATTAGAATTTATTTTCTTGAAAGCTCCACAGAACTAACTATGCTATCATGTTTTCTCGTGTATTGTTTTATCAAGAATTTAGAATTTTATTATCTTACTCCAGAAGAGAGTGCCTATCCTGGCTAGTACTCGATATACTTGAGTATAGAGCAATTAAAAGCAGAATGAACCCATTAGAAAACAGACATGTCCTTCTGTTACTCTGAGTTTCGCGCTTATGCACTCGAGTTGTTGTTAAGTATTATCAAGACTTTTCTTGTAGGTTCAGTGTTTATTGACCAATGGTACTGTGTTTGTCGTACATTACTTTCATCAGGATTCATTTTATTGTAGGCCCCACAGGACTACTTGTGGTATCGTGTTTGCCGTGCATTGTTTGAATTTTTTCTTGGAAATGAAGATGGGGCAAATCATCATATAAAAGGAATGGCTTCATCTTTAGATCTGGACTGGAAGTTTTCTGAAAGGTAAATTCAACTAACCGGGAAACAATTTTGGATATTGTTCATAGCTACATCAACTGTAACCTATCTGCGAATTGATATTTTTGATGGGCATTTCACTTCCTTTTCAAAGCGAACGAAATTTTTTCGTGAACAAAAGGATTTCCAGTGATATTCAAGGGATTATCACTAGAACTATAGGATTTTCAGGAATAGTGTACGAGATTTTAGGGAGTGATTTGCCCCTCAGACACTGCTATTCTCTTGTAACGGGGTTATACAATGGCTCATGGATAAAAGTCTTTGCTTATGGAATGATACATAGGTTACGGTGACGCTTTAAGGGTGAAGTTTCTTTAATAAACTAATATAGGAAGTCTCTAAACTTTCCACAGGCCTTGGTGCTTTTGAGAATGGGAAAGATGTGATTTTCTGGACAAGTGTTTCTGGTACTTTTGCTAGGCCGTAATAACAACTAAAGTTGAACCGTAGGGGGAAACTATTAGGAACGACATAAACTTTCAGGGAACGTGGATTGGCCCTGCCCTTTGATAAGTTTTTGCGTTTATTTTTCTTTGTTGGACTTGTAGCTCGCTATATCAACTTTGAAAATTGAAATTTAACTTGATTAAAATCGAAATTGAAAATTAACATTGAAATTGCTGTTTTTGTCTGGTGGCAAAACTAAAGATGCTTTATCTAATCTTAGCTGTAAACATATGTATCCATTTCAGAATTAGGCATTAAGAAATTCAATTGAAGCTTTAAAGAGACAAGGATTTTAGAAAATCAATTGAATATATTTTTTTTTATTAGTCGATGCCGGAAAGTATTACCTCTTGCAACAAATGCTTATCTGGACAATCTGCCTTCTCATTACACCCAATCAGTTCATCTCTCTCAGGTTTGTTCATTTTTCTTTTTCGATTCGCTCCAATTAGCCAATCAGCATGTCAGCCAATCTATTTTAACCAATCAGGAGACGGTCACGTGACATGCCATAGTTCGTCATTTGTATTGTTTGGTTAGACTTATTATATGAGCTGAAGTTTATCACTTTACATGAATAAGCTGGACACTCAAAACAACGAATCATTATCAAACAGTTAAATTTCGAACCTTATTTCTAAGATGACGAATGCTTGGAAACCGAATTTTCGATTATCTCTTTTCCAATTCGCTGTTCTGCTAAATGGACTGAACCTTGACCAGACAATATGAAACATGGACCATGGACCGCAGTTCAACCTCCTTCGGAATTATTTCGAGCATTGACCAATTAGAAACCGCTCCTCTTTTTGGTAGGCCAAGGACGCTTTTTCGACTGTTTGATTATTAGACCAACTTTGAGCAATCTCTTAGTGATAACAGTCTCGTTTTCATGTGAACTAGAGTGTTTAATTCATTACATTGAATTACTCAAATAGGGGATAAAGACTTTTGTTTTGTTATAGCTCAGTCAAGCTTTGCACGTGTTCACTCTGAATGCTCGAGGACCTGCATTCGAACATTACATAGCACAGTTGCAAGAAGATTGCAGTCAGGTAAAACTCTTTATAATGGTCTTTCCATCTTTTGTGGAGTGGATACTAGATTAATAAGGCATGTTCTAACACGTGGAAAATATTGTAGGGGGCAAAAGTATGGAAACAATCGATCTAAATTCACGGCTGCAAAACGCCAAACGAGGCTGTGCAATGTTTTTAAAACATTTTCGCGCGAAAAAATAAGATATTATTTGACCGAAAAAAGAGGTAAACAAACGTACTTTTCCTAACGAATATCAACCCTTGTTTTGGATTTTTGTACTCCTATTACTATATATTCAAACATTCTTAGGATGGTACAAAACTTCAAATAGCCAGAAAAATCGGAAACATAATGAAACGAACACATAGATTACTGAAGCTTTTCGTCTGACACTCAACAGAGTAATACGTCAGAAAGAGAACGAAACAGAAACCTAACTGATTTATATACCCAGATGTGGATCGAAATAGGCCAATCAGAAAAGAGGTGAATGATTGGTATTATGTAGGTTCTGGCTCTACTATATATTCGTATGAGTGGGAGGAACATTTTCGCTACTAAATTTAATCGAATGCATAGCGTTTTTCTGAGATGTTCTCTGGTCAGCGGATAATTTCAAATTTGAACTACTGTAAATAGCTAATCAAGGAAAAATGCATAATGAAAAAATGTTATCTTTACTTGAGTTAATTACCACTGAAACATTTCAAGGGAATTTCAGATTTATTTGAAAAATATCGTGTTTGCTTGATTGAATTACGTATAGCGTTTTTTTTGAGACCCCCGCTATACTTTCTGATGTTTCCTTCAATATGAAAACTTTCCACAGTAATTTGAACTTCGAAGAAAACTTTTCCAGCCCAAATCAGAACATTACATAACTGGAAAACGTGTTTATTGATTCATATTGATTTGCGTTAATAGATCTGGTGGAATGGTCGGCAACTGTGTGAGATGAGAAGTTTAACAGGACAGCCGTGTGTTTATCCGGTAAGTTACTCATGTTTACTCCAATCTTTATACGAAAAGCCATCAGAGGTCTTATATCTAGGCTGGCAAGGGTAGAATGCACCACATTACTACATATAGTGATTTATAAGGTCCTAATAATAATAATAATAATAATAAATCATAGTTATACAGGATTACTTTTTCAGTAAAGATTTTACTGCTATCACTAAGGGTCCTGTTAAATTGAAGTATTCAAAGTAAAATATAAAAGTTACAAATGTTAAGGGTAAAAACAGTAAAAACTTAGTAACAATCAGCTTTGATTTTAAACATCATGTATTCTTATTTTCGTTTTAAGTTTAATAAAATATTTTTCATTTCTAATGTCACTTGGTAAGTTGTTGTATAAAGTCGCTCCTTGAAAAGCGAAAGTTATGTTTAATTCGTTATGTTATTAATATGTCTAACATTCCCATTTGTGAGTGAGTGAGGTTGTTTTTAAAGTATTAGCCAACATAAGGCCACCAGAGGACTAAAGGGGCATGGTAGCACATCATAGATAAAGTAGTAAATGAGATCCTAGTATGTTGAATGATCCTATTTATGAGTAACTTGTTATGAGTAATTTGTTATCCTATTTATGTTTAATGTGTTAACCTTCAAAAGTCCACAAGAGGCCTTATTTCAAGAGAGGGCACGATAGTATGCACTATATCATTGCTTATAGTGGTAAATGATGTCCTAGTGTGTTTAATGCTTCCATTTTCGTAAACTGAAGTTCAAATTTGAGAAAGACTGCCTTCCAGGAAACCCCGAAAAGAAGTCTTGTGCTGGTTCGTAAAGACATACAATCCCCCCCAAAAGTAGTTGGAACACCCTTGATTTTTTTTACCAAATAACTACATTTTTAGCTTTCCCAGCCTTTTATTCCCAATCAAACCCCCCTTCCCCCTCAAAACAATGTTGATTACAAAAGGAACTTTATGAGACCACACCAAACCCTTGCTGAATGTTATTTGGCTAGTTTTTGTTATCAGAAACAAAATTGTGAAGGGAGGCAGGAGGAGGCAAAATGAAGAAAACTGTAAAAATAATGCAAGTATTCCAAGACTTTTGGCGGGGATTGTAGCTATGTTATATTGGCTAGCTCCGTAGGGGGCTTAAATATGTTCCTTCGCTCAGCTCCATAGGATGGTATTAGATACACGTTCTCTCTGTTAGTTCCACAGGGTGCCAGAAAATGAGGACACGAATGATCATGATGACTCCACAGGGATCCCATGCAAGCCTCATTCTAGCAGGGTCACCACTGTGGCTGCGTGCAATTGCGGACGGACACAGGGAACCAGGGAGGATCCATTCGATCTGAAAGTAAATATACCGTTATCTTGTTTCGTTTCATATTTCAATGCTTTATATAGGGAACTTCAAGAACTTTCTGAAGTTACCATGAATTTAAAAGGGTGGGTGTTGTTGACTTAAAGGGACTTATACTATGGTAATGAGTTTCAAGGTACTGAGGCGCCTAACCTAATCTAGGCGTAATGGCTACGAGCAAAAGAGCTGTCAGCTACTCAGCAGTTGCAAGTTTTTTTTGTACTTAGACACAACTGGTATGAGTGAATATGACTCTTGAGAACAATTTGTTCGGGATTTATCAGGCGGATAAGGTTTCTGAACTTACCTCAAAAAAATATTCTTTGGTTACCCCGAAAGTCGTGTTTATTTCCCTTGTTTGTCTCTAGTCAAAAGTACTTTAGCTCAATATGATAATACTAATAGATATCCGAAGACCAATGAATGAATGTAAGACAAGTAAGCTTATAACACACTGGAATATCTGACGGGTCAGCAATCGTATCCATATTAAGAGATGTTTCTTTTCATGCTACACAACTTCAAATAGCCAGGAAAATCGGGAGCATAGCGAAACGAACACATAGATACTACTTAAGCTTTTCGTCTGACACTCAACAGAGTAATATGTCAGAAAGAGAACGAAACAGAAACCTAACTGATTATATACTATATATATCAATCATTTAGGCTTATAAACCAGTTACGTCTCTGTTTCGTTCTCGATTGGACGTATTGCTCTGTTGATTATCAGACGAAAAGTTTAAGTAATCTATGTGTTCGTTTCGCTATGTTTCCTATGTTTCTGGCTGTTTTAGAGATGTTTCGATGAAAAACCCACCTATATGAGCAGCACATTGCTACATCGATTTTTGCCATGTATCCCACTTGAGGTTGGATTTAATGGTGTTACTTGGTGTTGTTAAAAGTATTGCAGATCTGTAAATTGAAATTAATGGATGTAAAAAGATTCACTCTTTGATTATCAAGACGCTTAAGCTAGATTCGCAATTTTCAAAAGGAGCAAAAATTGCAAAAGTGAGGCCATTTGTGTTTTTCTTTGATGATATTGCTTTTAACAATCATGATAATTTAACATCTAACCAGATATTTTTACAATCGAAAATAAAACTTTCATAAACGGGAGTTTCATTGTCAGCCAATCTAGAAGGCTAACATCTCAAAATTTCTCTAACGCATAGCCTCAAATCTCAAACTTATCTTTGTGGAGTTATAAATGTTCCTTAGAATAATCACTGGGTTGCTTTATGGTTAATATTCATGAATGCAATTTACTTGATCAGCAGGACATTTTACATATTGCAAAGCTCAAGCGGACAACTGTGATATTAAAATCACCAGAACGCTGCAACCCTGTATAACTATGTCCTGTGTTGTGAGAGCTTTCTCGAAAAAAATACTATTCTGCTATGCTTCCTTCGAGTGCCTATTTGCAGAAAGAAAATTTTAGGTTGAAGATTTGAGCTTTTGAGTTGAATAGCTCTTCAAGGCAAGTATGAATGATGAAAAAGCAGGTATCATGCAAGTATGCTTTCTTCGTGGGCTCGTTTGCAAAAATTAGATTTTATGAGGGCGGAGGCTTATTCGGAGGTGTGGGATTACTTGAGGATTTACGGCTGCTCGTAACTATCTCGAAAGGTCAAAGAAAACCTCGGCCAAATCATACTGACGATTGCATAACTGTCTCTCAGCTTAGCATTCAACATAGAGACATTAATTGAGGATGAGTGGCTCCCTGGCCAGGGACAATAGTCACGCCAACCCGAATAGTTGGTATAGTTATAGTTGGTATAATATGAATAGTTTGTAGCAAAAGAAAGAGGAGCCTTTGTGTCGCCTTCGACTGCACTCCAACATCTTACTTCATGTCATTCCATCTAATCTGAGATGAATTTGATTTCTTTTCAGTTTGCAAATTACGACTTTTACGAGGGACTGGAAAAGCAGTGCTGTTATTATCTGGTGCACCTCAAGTTTCCCACCCATTCTTCGGGTAACGACGCAATAAAAGGTATTTATCGTATTTTGTTTCACAATGAATCTTTGGATCTGAGTAGTTTTCTGTTGCCAATGGCATATTTCCATCATGCAATGCGTCTAATGAGATATTTTGCAGAATCATATATGTAACTCATACTTAATTTGATTTCTTTAGGCGAGGATGATGTTATTGAAAACACCGCAGATGACACTGCATCAATGAAACCTCTGAAATTCAAAACCATGTATCAAGACCAGTTTAGTCATGAAATAGACCCCATGTCAGGCGCAGCAGTATCCCCAATGGCGCCACTCGTCCCAGCCTCCAGAGAAGCCGACGTGTTTAGCGGACAGGGTTCTCGTGAACCAACCCAAACGGGCCTAAGCCTTGGTTTTCAATACGCTTCAGAATTGAATGACGCAGAGTATCGAGATGAAAGCATCAGCATATTTTCTGGTCAGCAGTTTGATTCAAAGAGCATGCGTGGGACAGATGACAACCAGTTATCCAAGGCTTCTGCTTCACAGCTCACCATCCCTTCCACGGAATTCGGGAGGAGAGTGTCCCAGTCGGAGTTCCTTGACACGATGCTGACGGAAGATGCCCTACCAGGGGTAGTCCCCACCTTCCCGTCGTGGTCGCTGCTGTGTCTCGGTCCTGCGTCTTCCTACAACCCGCAGAAGGGTATAGAGCAGCTGGGCTTCTTCTCTGGAAGCAACTATCTGTTGCCTTGGGAGGTTCGGCTGAGTGACAACGCAATGGCGATCATGCAGAAAGAGATTGTTCATGGCATGAAAGACAGCAGCGAGGAGCAATGGCCTGCCCCCGGGGAAGTGAGCAAAACTACTGGGTCTGCAGTTAGTGGACCGGGGGCTCATCTTCCTATTTTTCAGACCATTTCCAAACTGCGTTCGCTGTCAAAGGAGTTAGAGAATAGAGAGTTGTTTGAAAATGTTGGGAAACCAACACCGACGAAACAACAAAAGGGAGGCAAGACTGAAAAAGCGAAACCCCCGTCTATCAGTGCTTACATTGGAAATGAGTATGAATGCCCCAGAGGACACAGGTGAGTTAGCCTTATGTTATCAATATAATGGGAAGGGGGTAATTAAAACCCTTTGCAGTTTCTGCGTATGTATATTCAAAAACTGTTCCGCCAAACGAACATCAAAGGCGGGTTTCATCTAATACAGTAGAACCCCAATAACTTGAACATGCGATAAGTCGAACTCTTGCTAACTCAAACAGATTTGGAATTCCCTTTGAACCTTATTCAAGGTTATCGAGACGAACATTTGATAACTCGACTTATTTTGATCATTCCTTGCTTGTTTGAGTTATCAGGATTCTATCAGTATTGTATCTGAATGTTTACCTCTTCCTTGCGCCTCTTCATGCCCACCTGAGTCTAGGGTTAAGATCCCCCTGCCCCCTCAGGCGATTTCTGTCATGAAACCCCCGGTTACAAAAATCTTGAGGTTCACAAGTTTTGATTCTCTTTGAAGGTTCATCTGCTCAAGCCCCGACCGCGTCGTAAAGGCGTCAGGAAGCAGCCATCTTCGAGACACAGCCTCCAAACTGATATCCAGTGACATGCCGCTCTACTACCCATGCCCCTGCCGATCAGCAAAGCCCCAACATCTGGCACAACTATCCCACGCGTACATTGTCACCCCAGACGCTTACATCAACATTCGAATCAATCCCAGAGTGCAACCTGGAGAGAGTAGTTCCACCCCGATATTCGTTCCAGGCCTTGGTGACGGGATTTGCCTGCCAAGGAATAGCTTCTGTGTGTTGAAATTCCCGTATGTTTATGCTGACGACAACGGTCCGTATTTGCCACCTCATGACACACATGATTTGTCCAATCAGAAGCTTCTAAAAGGGATGTATTCGATTGGGTTATGAGATCGAGGTCATTTCAAAATGCTGGTTTCTTGTGTTGTGGAGATTCAAGAGGAGATTAAAAAACCAGCTGTTTCTGAACCATCTTGAATGATGTCCTTTCAAGCTGAAAGCGTAGGCCGAATGGACTTACAATGGTTCTTTTGGCTTGCAGCTACGAGACATTAAAGTGCTTTTGTGAAAACTTAATCTGTGGATGTGTTGATGAACAAGCCTGTTCCTTAAACACTAATTATTTGGATATCTAAGCAAATTTTGGTACTTTCCCGATTCCCAAATGTTCTGACTGAAAGAAGGTTACCTCCAAGCACTTTTGGAACCATTTATCTCTCGTGAAGGTTGCCTATAATCATCTCCTCTGGTAGCTGTGATGATGCATGGCGATAAGAACCAACATACTCAAAGAAAATCAAAATAAAAAAGAAATACTTACAACTATCAGTCTAGCAATACAGCTTCTTCCTGCATTGCATCGAGTAGAGTGGAGCTGAAAAGACACCGGACTTCACATCAATTCCAACTCTCAACTCCACTCAATCACTCGGATGATCTTTCTCCTTTCTTTCTCGTCTGCGTTTTTTTGCCAAGTTGCCATATCTAGAAGCATGGGACTTCACCTTAAACTACAGCCCGCCTTACTCGTTCAAGTCTGAGGATCTCGGTCCTTGCTTGAGCTTCGGTTGGAATTTTCACATTCATTTTGAACATGTTCTTAGAAACTCCTGATTCTCCAACATCTTACAGACATCTTAGCCTTATACATTACAAGCCTTCCCAAACCAGAAAAAAATTTGTTCTTTGGTTCAGCTTGGAAAACAAAGCTGAATTTCTTCTTCAACCAAGTTCCAAAACATGAACATGTAAAATAGACCAGAGTGTATTCTTAGCCGTACTTCGAAAAACTAGCGAAAAGGGCTTGAGCATTTTAGGAAGGGTCTGAAATAAGAAATTTATACAGGTACAATTTCATGTAAAATGGCCGTGATCCCCGTTCGCGTTTGGGTGTGGCCCAAACAAAAATCAACTTCTAATAGCTAGATTTTTCACCAGTGCAATAGAAGCAATGCGGAATTGCTTTTAATACTAATTTTGGTAAAATTACAGGCTCTTGTCGATTCTAGAACTGTTCTAGGGACAGACCCTACCAGAAAGAACTAAAGAGCATCCCAGATTAGCTAGGAACGCATTTTTGTTTTATTTTTTTTTGTTTTACCTTTGCTTAATAGGCAGTTAGACCCAATATACAAACCCACTCTTTTCTGAAGTACAGTTGACAATTGCAAAAAGAGAGTCAGATTCTTGTAGGATTGCATGCAACAGCATAATGTAATGCATTTAGGCCTTTTTTATCTCCAATATGCAAAGTGAAATTTCTTTTTTCAGATGCATTAACTGATAGTTGATCACAATTATTTGAAAGTTCAGATTGCAAAAGCAAATCAACTAGCTTTTCCTTGTTATTAATCACAGCCCAATGTAGAGTTGTCAAACCATCTTTATCTTGAAGTGTTGGATCTGCTTCATTTTCTAACAATAATTTTGTTACTTCAAATAAATTATCATCGTCATCTTCGCTGTATGTCAGTATATGGAGTGGTACATGTCCTTCCGTATCCCGTGCATTAACATCTGATTCATGCTCAATCAACAATCTTACCAGTTTTGCAGATTTTCGTTCAATTCAATAGCAAAGTGTAATGGTGTCATTCCATGATTATCTTTGATATTTGGCTCAGTATTATGATATATAGCTGAATAAATGAATATATGAATATAAATATATGAATATTATCATATAGTTGAACAATAACAGAACGACTTGGAAACTTGAAAAATGTTTTTGTTCTTAAGTTCTCTACGCGTTTCGGCTAATCGAGCCATCCTCAAGGGATTAATTTAATATCTAATATGTATATTATATAGATATTAGTATTATATATAGATATTAGTATTATATATATTATATAGATATTAGTATTATATATAGCACAATAAAAGTTGAACTAATGAAATCAGTTGCTCTTCTGGTAAATTAACATCAGTGGCTATAAATCTTGCAATAACTTGATTTAGAAGTGTATATTTATTATTATGTTGAAGATTAAAATCTGCACCTTTTTGTAGGAGTCATTCCACGATTTTGAAATCTGTATTCTTCTTTGCTACTAATCCTGCTGCAAGCAAGCCAACCATCTTGTCAACGCATGCAGTGGACAAACATATGAAGTGGTGTAGATCCATACACGTTTTTTATTTTATAAGAAACCTAGCTTGGATCCTAGTACTAAAAGCTTCTTAATTTTTCACCAGTTTCTAGTACTAAAAGTTTCTTAAAAGTTTCTTATTTTTAGATACGCACTTAATATAAAATTTTGCACTTTCCCTCGCATATTTCTTGTATTAAAGTGAAACCCACCTACTAATACAAGTAGACTCAGCATCCTGCGTTCCTCTAAATAAAAACGTGTAGCAAACTTAAATCAAGCAAAAATGTATTGTTGATATATTACTTTCCGGCTAAGAAAGTCCTCTTATTTTTTTCGGAGTTTCTTAAAGATATTGATGTAGTTCTAAAAGTTTCTTAAATTTTTGGGGCTCTAGTACTAGGTTTCTTATAAACCAGTTTCTTATAAAAAAACGTGTATTTATATTGGCTGTTCGTACTGATTCGTGTGTTTTTGATAAGGATTTTGGTTACACTTTATAAGCAATTCAGTATTCGACAGGATAAAAACTTATAGGGTAGAAAAACTTACTAGATAGAGGAATGCTAAGCAATTTGAAAATTTTATTTCTAATCAAATTCGCTTGCAGCAGCTGTAGAGAAGGGTGAAGTGGATATTAGTACCCCGACACACTTCTGTATACAAGATACCACCGACATTTGTTGTACAACAACTTGTGAGATAATATTCTAAGAAACAAATTTTCAAGTATAAAAAGGTAAGCAATTGCTAAGCAATTTTGAGTACTCAAATTTTCCTTGCAGCTAAGCAATTTTTAGTACTGAGCTCGAGCTGAAATTGCTTGCATAAAAAATGCGTGTAACTCTGCAGTTGCAAAACAGTGCAATGAAAGGGTCCCGAAACACTTTCTCCATTCCGTACATAAAAACAACTGGGAGGGGAATCTAGCCAAGATAATACTGTCCCTGTAAGATAGGATGGGAAGGTTTTTATCTAAGGCTTGGAGGAATAAAGTTTTACGGGGCTCCGTCCGAAAAAGAATGGGGCTTCATGGGGTAAGCTTACTCCCGCTGGTCTGATGGTCCATACTTTACACCAGTGGCATTCCGGTACAGCGCGGGAACAAAGGAAGGTTGCTAAGAAGAACCTAGAGCAACAACTTCCACGAAGAAGCAAGCAGCTCGACTTGTAAAGACCGAAATCATGCACAAAATCAACGCAAATAACATCGGCATCTCCTCAATTTGATAAAGCAATCAGTCGAAGTAAGTTCATGGTTTTTGAAACCTGAGGTTTGAAAACATTTGCTTGCAGTTTGTTGTCAAAATTTTTAGGGCCTAAAATGAGTATTGTGTGGCGACGAGTGACGAAATGACAGCTTTACACTTCTTGCACTGTGTGAGGATTTGTAATGACAGCTCTGCAAAGCTTTTAATTGGGCCTGATTTTGAAATATGTCAAATAATTAGTTTCTTCCCTGCCGCTGAGATTCACGTTCATATGTTTACTAACTAACTACACTACCTGCACTAGATTGAATGGGCGTGCTGGCCTAATTGATCAGCTGGCAAAATCTAATCGAGTGGCCTAACCGACCTAGTGTTTGATATTATTATATACCTATTGAAACTTAAATATTCACAGATGAAGCTTAATGAATCAGGATGACCCGATGCTTGCTTTAGTTAACAGCTTAATTTTTCTTACTACTTCTTAGCTGGTCTACTGAGTAAGGGGGAAATCATTGAAATTTGATAACAGGGGACAGAAATATTGAAAATTGCTCTTGCAGACACAAAAGGTCTGGTGGGAAAATGCTATGCTTTTCATTAATAGGTCTGAAGATTTTATTATTGTAAGTGAGAATTGGACTCAGGTTTCCTCCAACAGGGGAGTTAGAAGATCCTACAAAGGAGCTATTTCAAATGAAAATACCAAACATTTGCCGGAGTAGTGGCGTGCTGACTAGGGGCTATAACCCTCCCCCTGGCAAAAAATTCAAGGGGAGCAAAAGTCTGCCTTTGCTTAAAAATAGCACCAAAAGGCACTGAATTTCTCTAAATAAATTTAGCAAAAATAGTATTTCCTTGAAACAGCGCCCTCATTGGAAGAATAGTTTATTTTTTATGAATGATTTGTTTGTTGAATTCTCTAGAAAACCAATCAACCTGCAACCCATTATGTAACTTTTGAGATATTTGACCTGTATACAAGTTTATCTTTGTGATGCAACTTAAGTGGGATAATTCCCAGAGAGTTTTTTTGGATGGAAATGAGTCAAAAAATTCCAATAAATGTTTACAGGGGAGCACATTTGGAAGATGTGAGGGTGTTTCACCTACTGCAATTTACAGAAATTAGGTTCCAAAAATAATGATATGCTTCATTGTACTAAACGTTGTTTGCTTCCCATTTGTCAATTCTAATGAAAAAAATTTCATAAACAAAGATAATTAGCCTTGATCTTCCAAAATTTAGCTTAAAGGGAAGTTTAATGAAATTTCTTGCACTTTCCACTTCTTGTAGAATGTGGCTTTGCACATTTGCCCTGGACCCCCATTTTTTTCTTTTTACTTTCAATTCTGACTGGCCCAACTTCCTTGGTACCCTGTGCCTATTGAGTCAAGCCTCTGTTGAGAGGAGTGCTTTATGACATCTCTTGACAAGTTTTAGAATGTGGTATCACTTTCATTTTAGATTGCTCCGATCACAGCTTTTACTTCCTTCAAAAGCGATTTATGAAAATGCCAAAGAAACTTGAGTTCCAAGTGGTTCATGTGTCTGGTTATGATGCTGAACACAGTCCTAAAGAACTTGAGGTTGGTAATATTTACATTACAAATCATTTCCATTCATGCCATAGTGCTTGAAGGTTCTTGAATTTTAGGGGGCATCTAATATGTTTAATGAATTAGCATGTGACAGGAGAAATGCCTTATTAACAGTAGATGCGCAAGAGCCCTGGTTATTTTAAGATCCTTTCCACCTCACAGGACAAATCTCTTCACCTGCACCTAGCAAACTATTCAAGCTTTTGCCCACTTACCCCATTCTAGTGCCGTGGGGTGTTTAATAGAGGGGGTATTTATTGAATTTGTTCAACCCTTCCTCATACTAGCTTAAGAGACATGGTAGTGAATTCATTCTTAAAGTGGCATGCAAAAGAGAAGGGCTAAAAAGTTTTTCTCAATTATCTAAAAAGTTGTAAAAAGGGACATTTAGTTACGTTACGTTTAGTTATTACTTTTACATTTATTGCAAGGGACAGTTAAAAGAAGTGATTGAATCAAAGCAGTTGAGTAGTTCAATAGGCTTGCTTAAGGGTAGGCCTTAATGATAATTCTATAATTTCCCCTTCAAAAGGGGCAAGCACGCCCAACAGGAGAATTTTCCATATTCCAATGAAGGATCTAGCCTCCAAAATAGCCAGAAATACCAAAAACATGTTAATTTCTGGCTATTTTGAAGTTTTGTACCATCCAAAGACTGATTTAGCTCCCCTAATGGGCATCATTTTTAGGCATCCTTCTCAAGTCACTTGCTATAAAACTCACGACAACACCATAAATGGTGGCTCCGGACAACGAATCTTGCTTCGATATTATTTGCTCTGATTGGGGACAATGCGTGATACAATAAACATCCCCATATACAAACCACTAAATCCCAGCTTTACACTCAAATGTTCTTAATCATTTTAAGACATTTCAATTTTCATATACATGGATGGTCTAAAGGGACATTTTTATGCATTTTTAGATCTCTTTGCTTCCACAATATATCTTTCTGTGAAAATTTTCAAGAAAAATAAATTCTATTCTTTATATATAGGCATTCATTCTTTATGATAAGGGCCTTTCTGTAAAAACTTTGAAGAAATTTCAAGGTTAAGGTTCTTAAAAGAATTGGCTCTTACATTGTGGTTTCAAACTGTATGGAGTAATTTGTCAAAAGTTCTAAAAATACTTTTTCTTCCAAGTTATTTATTTAATCTTGCAGTACACTTAATGCAGGGAATTGAATCACTGGATCTGAGATAATGTGTTTTCGACACAGGTAGTAGCAAAATATCGTCCATCAACTCTTGCTCCAAACAATACAACTCTCCCACGATTTGCTGAAATCAAATAAACATATTTTTGCTTGTAATAGCAAACTTGAGAAACAGCTACTAAATTATTTACAAACCGTCCTAGCTCTGTTTGATTTTTGAAAAAGTTTGACGAACTCATTAATATTTAATTTCCAAATTTAGTTAAGTTCTTTTTAGACACCACTATCTTTATTGTATCCCTTTGGGTGCGGAGCATTTTTTCGTCATCAAACACCATGGGCCACTATTTACTACTATAGTGACGTAGTGCATGCTACCCTACCCCTGTTGGAAATGAGGCCTCTTCTGGCCTCTCATGAACTAGCACGTTGAATATAAAACTCACTCAACCGACTACAACCTTATTTACTTCTATATATGTAACGGTGTAGGGCATACTAGTGTGTGCCTACTGGACATTAGGTCTTATTTGGCCGTTCATATGCCAGCTATCAGTGATAGCCGAGTGGTTAGATCACTTGACCTTGTTCAAAGAGTCCCGGGTTCGAAACCACCTTAAGACCTGTCAAAAAGTGTGACGAGAGAATTAGCCAGATCCCTGTAATTCCATGCGAAAAGACAAAAGGAATCACGAGGTGTGGTCACATCGAGAGGAAGGATCAGGGTCACACTGCTCGATTAGTTTACATATTCAGTGGGCCCTTTGTGCTTAGCACATAAACCAATACTTACGAAGATAGTAAGGGTATTTGCCTTTCAACTATCAATGCGCTGCTTCAATTAGTCTACCTTTTTAGTGGGCCCTTTGAATATAAACCATAAACAAATACCTTACGATACGTTCATCTGCCTATCAACTATCAACAACTATGAAGTATTGAAAAAACCATTGAAAAAGGTCTTTATTGCTAAAACAATAATTTAGATATTTGTTTTTAACCCGTAGATACACAGTCCCGTGACAAGAGGATGGCAATCTCAAAAGTATTTGAACTATGTTTTTATTTGTCATTACCTCTCATTACCTAATAATCTTGTTATTTAGGCTTTGGTCTAATTATGAATTAGTGCTGCATAATCATCATAATTATGAACCAAATGGATAAGATAAAAGTATACACATTTTACATTGTTCTAAACACCTTTTCTGAGGCTCATATAGTGGGGGGGGGGGGGTCATGTTTCCATGTTCCCTTATAGAAATTGCGAATGTTCCCTCATTAATCCAAGAAGAAATGTTGATGCTTTGTATTCCCTGATACCTGCTTGCTGTCAATTATCCCTTGTTCTCTGTATCATTTGTCTCATGTTCCCTTGTTCCCTTTTTAATTTTCTAAAAGATACCATCATAACATATAATATACAATTTAACGTACTACCTTTTCTATAGGATACCATCTGTACTATGAATCGGTAATGTTAAGTACTAAGGTTCAGTACAGTGAGGGGATATCATCGATATTATTAGGGATAGCATCATTAAATTGGAGGTGTTAATTGTTGTGAGGGAATACCATCAGTACTGCAGAGGATTTCCAATAATATGGAGGAAAACCATAAAGATTGTAATTTCCCTCCACACTGCTGAACATCTTCCAGAGTACTGCACATACGTTCAACCTATTAATATGCAACTTCTTTAAAACTTTTGCCTTTTTATTATCGTTTGAATGATTCGTCCTATCATTTCCTTTCAGATTTTGTGTATATCCTCAAGAGGTCGTTTTAAAGTTGAGAGAAACAGCTTTGCTTAGAAAACTGCAGATTTTATCTCATCAATATCTTGTTTGTAAGTATTCAAAAGGGCTGGTCATCCCCCAATTTGAGAAAATTCTTAGTTGACCCGCATATGAATGTAATTACGCTCTTTTTTATGAGAACCGGTAAATTTGGTTTGAAACTGGCTGTTCTTAAAAACTCCTCTATTTTCTACCTGAAACGTTCTTAAATTGTTCTTTTGATACTGATTTGAAAGATTTATGCTATCAGTTTTTGCTATCAGTAGTGTTAATTGTTTAATAATAATTTTGACACTTTTGAATATCTAACACATCTGTTTGCTGTTAATCTCTTTGGTTTTTAATTATTTCTGAGTTTCGTGGTTATTTCTTATAACTCTTACCTTTGGCTTAAAAATGTCAGGCTCAGTTTGTTCTAAGCTTGTCTTAGGTTTCGGCGAAATTCGAACCAAATGTTTTTATGAAATTGTTCTTATCAAAGAAAATTTCGTCGCCCTTTCTTGAATTCAAACATTTAAACAAATTTTGCAGCATCAAAAATTGAAATATATGCTGGACTGTCACCAAATCAGCAAAATCCCTCTCTAATGACATGCGAATTCAAGCGACTTGGGTGAGTTGAAAATCATCTGATCAGTTAATAAGCCTTGGAACGTCTGTGCAGTAATCTGGAGGATGTTCAGTACTGTGGATAATATCATCAGTACATTAGAGAGTGTTCAATATTGTTGAGGATATTATCAGTATTTTGGGGGATATTCTGTAATGCGGAGGATGTTCAGTGCTGTGAATAATATCATCATTACATTGGAGAGTGTTCAATATTGTTGAGGATGCTATCAGTACTTCAGGCGATGTTCAATAATGTGGAGAGAAAGTACTCTGAAAAAGTACTGTTAACATAATACCCGAAGTGCTTAAGGTTTCCCTCCAAAAGGTACTGAATATGCTCAACAGAACTGATGTTATCTCCCGTGGTACTGATGGTATCCCTCCACAGTTCTGAATGGTTCCCCTCCAAAGTACTGAACATCCTCCATAGTACTCATATCCCTGCATAGTACTACACAGACGTACCCCGGGGTATTTATCAACTTTTATTTTTATTTTAGATCCTTAGACAGACTTTTTAGAGTTTGATTAACGATTTGACAATTACTATAGTAAGAGCTACTTATTCATCATTGACTTAGTTATATATTTAATAATCAAAATAGTTTTTGATCGGTACAGAACTTAAAGATAGCAAAGGATAATCGGAAACATAGCGAAACATTATAACTACTAAAGCTTTGCGTCTGGCACTCATCAGAGTGGAAGATTGGAAAGAAAATAAAACTTTATTAATTATCATATAGCCTGCTAACTAGTTAATGTTTTGTATCAATTTTGATGCCACCTCTTTCCAATGTTATTTTCTAGTTACATTTCACTTGCTGAAAATAAGAATTCCGACTTCAAGGTAAAATATCTCGTTTATTTAACAGTTTGTCTAATTGCTATGTAAACCAAAGACTTGAATCTCGTAAATTTTGGAAAGAAATTTTCGTACTCTGGAGTGATTACATTCGGTATAGTGGAGGATGTCAAGTACTGTGCATGAATACAATCCTTTATGTGGGGAAACCACAAGTACAAATAGATATGGGACTGACTCAATAACTTTCAAAGACAATAGATTTTAGGATATGTAAATACATATGATACATATAAGGGTCGTATTGGGGGGCATGATCCTCTGTTCCCTTGAACCCCGCTTCCATGCCCGTCACCTATCAATTTTAGAAGTCGTTAAAAATTTTGATAGTTTGATTTCTTATGGGTTTCTGATGGTGTGCACTAGCCTTTTAAAAGTATTTAGAAATAAAGTATTGTAAAAGTATTTAAAAGTATTGAAAAAGGTCGATTAAAAATGGTGGCAAAATTGTAAAGCTGTGAGGGCTAGGCCTAGACTAGAATTCCTATAACTTCGTCAGATAGGGGACAACAACGTAATTTTTGGTGGGAAATCTAGGAAATTATTCCAACACTACATTTCATAAAAATAAGCAATAATGAATCGAGGGAGAAAATATTTATGACATGTGGATTGGATTGAGTGATGGTCAAAATACAAGCGAGGAGTTTTGAAGAAGGAGTTGACATCAAAAATCAGTGCATAAATGTTTTAAAAACTCATTAATCTGGAAAAGTGCTTTGTTACTTTGCTGCTACAGCTTTGAGTATTGATGAAAACATCATATATGTCAAGCTTGAATTGTTTTTGAATGTTTTTTAATGGTTTGATATTCTTCAATCTAATGTAATAATTCAAAAATAAACCATTCTTCTTAATTAACTTTATTTTTGAATTAGTCTATCTTATAGACTTAAGGAATTAGGCCCCTTTATTATTTCAGATTTGATGAATTTCCTGAGTGTTTTCTCTTTTGTATTGCAGTCAAGAGAGCTGAAATCGGTCAGTTTGGAGGTTGAGTGTCATTTCGTCAAGTTTGTTGTCCACAAGAACCATGTCAACAAGTACAATCTGTACAACCAGGTAAGCTTTGGTTTCTAACCAAGGTGTCGTGTGTTCGGGTCCTTCCCCATTCATTATCTCACTGTTTATTCTCGCCCTGGGTACTCATGGAATCCCTTTACTGAAAGTATCCCTTCACAGTAGTGAATATTCTCAACAGTTCTGAATGGTATCCCCAACTATACTGATGGTATCCCCACTATACTGATTGTATACCCACAGTACTCATGGAATCCCTTTACTGAAAGTATCCCTTCACAGTAGTGAATATTCTCAACAGTTCTGAATGGTATCCCCAACTATACTGATGGTATCCCCACTATACTGATTGTATCCCCCACAGTACTTATGGTATCCCTCTACTGAAAGTATCCCTTCACAGTAGTGAATATTCTCAACAGTTCTGAATGGTATCCCCAACTATACTGATGGTGTCCCCACTATACTGATTGTATCCCCCACAGTACTCATGGAATCCCTCTACTGAAAGTATCCCTTCACAGTAGTGAATATTCTCAACAGTTCTGAATGGTATCCCCAACTATACTGATGGTATCCCCACTATACTGATTGTATCCCCCACAGTACTCATGGAATCCCTCTACTGAAAGTATCCCTTCACAGTAGTGAATATTCTCAACAGTTCTGAATGGTATCCCCACTATACTGATTGTATCCCCCACAGTACTCATGGAATTCCTCTACTGAAAGTATCCCTTCACAATAGTGAATATTCTCAACAGTTCTGAATGGTATCCCCAACTATACTGATGGTATCCCCACTATACTGATTGTATCCCCCACAGTACTCATGGAATCCCTTTACTGAAAGTATCCCTTCACAATAGTGAATATTCTCAACAGTTCTGAATGGTATCCCCACTATACTGATGGTATCCCCACTATACTGATTGTATCCCCCACAGTACTCATGGAATCCCTTTACTGAAAGTATCCCTTCACAGTAGTGAATATTCTCAACAGTTCTGAATGGTATCCCCAACTATACTGATGGTATCCCCACTATACTGATTGTATCCCCCACAGTACTTATGGTATCCCTCTACTGAAAGTATCCCTTCACAGTAGTGAATATTCTCAACAGTTCTGAATGGTACCCCCAACTATACTGATGGTGTCCCCACTATACTGATTGTATCCCCCACAGTACTCATGGAATCCCTCTACTGAAAGTATCCCTTCACAGTAGTGAATATTCTCAACAGTTCTGAATGGTATCCCCAACTATACTGATGGTATCCCCACTATACTGATTGTATCCCCCACAGTACTCATGGAATCCCTCTACTGAAAGTATCCCTTCACAGTAGTGAATATTCTCAACAGTTCTGAATGGTATCCCCAACTATACTGATGGTATCCCCACTATACTGATTGTATCCCCCACAGTACTCATGGAATCCCTCTACTGAAAGTATCCCTTCACAGTAGTGAATATTCTCAACAGTTCTGAATGGTATCCCCAACTATACTGATGGTATCCCCACTATACTGATTGTATCCCCCACAGTACTCATGGAATCCCTTTACTGAAAGTATCCCTTCACAATAGTGAATACTCTCAACAGTTCTGAATGGTATCCCCAACTATACTGATGGTATCCCCACTATACTGATTGTATCCCCCACAGTACTCATGGAATCCCTTTACTGAAAGTATCCCTTCACAATAGTGAATACTCTCAACAGTTCTGAATGGTATCCCCAACTATACTGATGGTATCCCCACTATACTGATTGTATCCCCCACAGTACTCATGGAATCCCTCTACTGAAAGTATCCCTTCACAATAGTGAATACTCTCAACAGTTCTGAATGGTATCCCCAACTATACTGATGGTATCCCCACTATACTGATTGTATCCCCCACAGTACTCATGGAATCCCTTTACTGAAAGTATCCCTTCACAATAGTGAATATTCTCAACAGTTCTGAATGGTATCCCCACTATACTGATGGTATCCCCACTATACTGATTGTATCCCCCACAGTACTCATGGAATCCCTTTACTGAAAGTATCCCTTCACAGTAGTGAATATTCTCAACAGTTCTGAATGGTATCCCCAACTATACTGATGGTGTCCCCACTATACTGATGGTATCCCTTTACTGAAAGTATCCCTTCACAGTAGTGAATATTCTCAACAGTTCTGAATGGTATCCCCAACTATACTGATGGTATCCCCACTATACTGATTGTATCCCCCACAGTACTCATGGAATCCCTCTACTGAAAGTATCCCTTCACAATAGTGAATACTCTCAACAGTTCTGAATGGTATCCCCAACTATACTGATGGTATCCCCACTATACTGATTGTATCCCCCACAGTACTCATGGAATCCCTTTACTGAAAGTATCCCTTCACAATAGTGAATATTCTCAACAGTTCTGAATGGTATCCCCACTATACTGATGGTATCCCCACTATACTGATTGTATCCCCCACAGTACTCATGGAATCCCTTTACTGAAAGTATCCCTTCACAGTAGTGAATATTCTCAACAGTTCTGAATGGTATCCCCAACTATACTGATGGTGTCCCCACTATACTGATGGTATCCCTTTACTGAAAGTATCCCTTCACAGTAGTGAATATTCTCAACAGTTCTGAATGGTATCCCCTACTATACTGATGGTATCCCCACTATACTGATGGTATCCCCACTATACTGATGGTATCCCCAACTATACTGATGGTGTCCCCACTATACTGATGGTATACCCAACTATACTGATGGTATACCCCACAGTACTCATGGAATCCCTCTACTGAAAGTATCCCTTCACGGTAGTGAATATTCTCCACAGTACTGAACATCCTCCAAAGGAATGAACACCCTCCACTATACTCATGGTATCCCTCACTATACTGATTATACCCCCCACTAAAGTGATGGTACTCCTCCACATTACTGAGGGTACCCCCAAATATACTGATGATATCCCTCACTATACTGATCGCATCCCCCACTATACTGATGGTATCCCTCCACATTACTGAGGGTACCCCCAAATTAACTGATGATATCCCTCACTATACTGATGGTACCCCCAAATATACTGATGATATCCTTCACTTTACTGATGGTATCCCTCCACATTACTGAGGGTACCCCCAAATATACTGATGATATCCCTCACTATACTGATGGTATCCCCCACTATACTGATGGCATCCCCCACTATACTGATGGCATCCCCCACTATACTGATGATATACCTCACTATACTGATGGTATCCCTCCACATTACTGAGGGTACCCCCAAATATACTGATGATATCCCTCACTATACTGATGGCATCCCCCACTATACTGATGATATCCCTCAATATACTGATGGTATCCCTCCACATTACTGAGGGTACCCCCAAATATACTGATGATATCCCAAATATACTGATGATATCCCTCACTATAATTATCGGATCCTCCACTATACTGATGATATTCCCCCCCCCCCCCCACAGTACTGAGTCGTATCCCCATTGTTATTCCAGGTGAACATAATTGCGATAAACCTCATCGGAGACCCCGTGGATGAAATGTACACAGAGACTAGAAGACTAGACCGAGTAAGCCGACATATTTAATGTTTAATATTTACATTTTAAATGATACTTCATGGGCAGAAAATTTTGCGTGAAGGCATTTTGACAGTGCAGAGAAAGTTAAATGTCTCACAGAAGTTTGAGTCAGTCTGAAAGCTTGATGCAGTTTTTTATGGAACAGTTTTGAGATCATGTCACATCTTAAGAAGGTCCTGAAGTTGAGGTAATATTCCCATTTCCCACTGACATGATGAAACATCCCCCAATTAGTAAAATAGAGAAGTTCCCGTTATTGACGTGTTTCATAATCCCAATTTTCTTTTCAATCCCAAATTCCAATCCCATGAAGTTCAATCCCATTTTCCCAGTTGATAAAAAAGACACAGTGATTATTCTAAGGTGGATTTGATAGTGTTTCTTGGAGTTGTAAAAAGTATTTTGGATTTTTTAAATTAAGATTTGTAGATTTGAGAAATTCATCACTCCTTGACTATGAAATTGCAAGTTGGCTACAAGGCTAGATTTGCAATTCTCAAAAGGTGAAAAAGACATCTAAAATTGCAAATATGATAATCATAACAAACAAACGTCTTTTTTGCAACAAAAGACATCTTAGTGGATTTTTTTTAGAACAGAAATGAAAGCTAGTGAAATCTGTCATAAACAAGAAATGCATCCTTTGCCATCTAGGAGCCTTACATTTCAAAAGTTTTGAGAAACTATTGCGCACAAAACCATCTGGATATTTTCATTATATGCCGACCCTCAAACCTCTACATTCAAGCCTATATTTGTAGAGTTGTAAATTTTCCTTAGAATAATCACTGAAAAGACAATCTAAGAAATCAGCATTAGGATTGGAGATAAGTAGTTATCTCACACGGGTAACAGTCATTCATACCAACGACCTCAATAATTTTGACCCTCTTTTAAGGTTTCCTTTCAAACGCTTTCTCTGGTTTTTGATTTTTCAGACGGCTGGCGGAGCTGAAGAAATTCTTCAACAATTCATGAAGAAGCATCCGGACTCGAACAGAGACATCATGAAAAGTCTCAGACCCGATTACATCTCTCCTCTCGATGACCTCGCTTTCGACATTTACCAGGTAAGTTCGATGACCTCGCTTTCGACATCTGTCAGGTTAGTTCGATTAGATCGCCTTCGAGGTTTTAACTGATACTTTTATGTGGACTAAATCAATATAAGCCAGGTGATCTAAAAGTAACAACATTCGCCTTTTTCATAAAGAATTAGAAATATATATTTATCGTTAAAAAATTTTCATGTAAAGCTTTTCGGAATCTGTACATCCTCAGTACTGTGATTTCAATCAGGGCCTTGTATTACACTTCGTAATGGAAAATTGAGAGATGAAAAGAAACTGAATTACCATCTGTCCTTCACTCAGTCTTTCAGTAACAAGCAATTATATTGAATTATAACTTCAGTTGCCCCGCTAGATAGCAGGGCTTTGCAAAAATTGCCTATAGGCTCATCCACTTGTCCTCCTCCACGGAAATCTTTAGTAAAAGGCGAAAGATTTGTGCGTTCTGAAGGAAGACCAGAGCGTAATGTTAGAAAATCATTATTGAATACCGATCTCAACCTAGTTTGACTACAGACGTGGGTATACTCCAGTACGCATGCGCATAAATGAAATAAGACATTTGCGAGATAAAGAATTTATTCCAAAAAAATCACTTTCCAATACAAACCGCAAAAATATTTTAAGGAAAGAAAATCACTTCTGTCCTTGAGTAGAAGCCACACAAGTCTCCTGGGACCTTACCCAACAAAAGTTACTGCACTAACCTAACCACTGTCATAAATCTGGGCATAGTTATTGAAATAACTACAGTAGAATCCCTATTACTCGAATAAGCAAGGGACGAACAAAATAGTTCAAGTTATCGAATGTGCAAGTTATCGAGGCTCTCGATAACATGGATAAGGTTTAAGGGGGAATGCCAAATCTGTTCGAGTTGGCGGGAGTTCGAGTTATCGGGCTTCTACTGTGATGAAATGGCCTGGGTTTCTCCTAGTCCCGGTTGCGCAATGGTAGCGTTCTAGAGTACAAATCTAGAGGTCGTGGGTTCGAGTCTTACTCAGGTCATTTTCATTCTCACAAATTATCTCGATTGTTTCTACTGTATAAAAAGTATCAACATTTGGCATTGAATAAGGTCCATCTTTTAATGCTAGGGTGGGACATTAAATATATTTTGCTATCTTCCTACCTGTCGATGCACTTTTTTTAGGTATAGGTACTATAAAAAGTTTCTAGATGATAATACGAGAGCCTAACTATCTAAGTTTATAAAATTATAATAGATGAATTCAAAAATAAACTATGCTTGTGTTAAACGTTTCGATATAAATCTTCATCAGTAACTGTTCTAACAATCTCAATCTCAATTTGATTGTAAGAACAGTTACTGATGAAGATTTATATCGAAACGTTTAACACAAGCATAGTTTATTTTTGAATTTATCAAGTTTCTAGATGAATATAGATACCTATTCAATTTGGTGAAGAAAATGGTAAAATCTTGCATAGAGTCTTGCGTAGAGCCCTTTTGAGTCTCTCTTTTCCCCTATTTTCATTTGAAATTTTTACATTGGTGCTCGAGTGAAGTCCCACTTTAGATGTTAGAGTGGAACACATCTAGCCTCAAATATACCAAGTGCCCCAACTAGCTTCTTCTATTTCTGAGTCCTTCCATAATATTTCGAGGATGTTTCTTACTTTTCCTTCGTGGTCGCTCTTCTCAACCTTCATTATCGCTTCAGCCGTATTATTTCAATTCAAACAGGACCCTGGAACATATTGTATATGTAGAAGCAGTATATAGTAGTATATAGTTGTACAGTGTTGTGGAATAGTATGGTATAGTAATATTTTGTAGCGTATAGTATTGGTAGTAGTGGTAGCATTACATAATAGAATATCGTAGTATGTAGTAGTATTTAGTAGTAGTAAAGTTTAGTAGTCTAGTATAGTAGTATTTTGTAGGATATAGTATAAGTAGTAGTAGTAGTAGCAGTAAATAATAGTATATTGCAGTATATATTAGTATAAGGTTGTAGAATAGTTTGATAGAGTAGAGTACAGTCTAGTATAGTAGAATTTTGTAGGATATAGTATAAGTAGTATATTGCAGTATATATTAGTATAAGGTTGTAGAATAGTTTGATAGAGTAGAGTACAGTCTAGTATAGTAGTATTTTGTAGGATATAGTATAAGTAGCATATTGCAGTAGTCATTAGTATAAGGTTCTAGAATATTATGATAAAGTAGAGTACAGTCTAGTATAGTAGTATTTTGTAGGATATAGTATAAGTAGCATATTGCAGTAGATATTTGTATAAGGTTCTAGAATATTATGATAAAGTAGAGTACAGTCTAGTAAAGTAGTATTTTGTAGGATATAGTATAAGTAGTATATTGCAGTATATATTAGTATAACGTTGTAGAATAGTTTGATAGAGTAGAGTACAGTCTAGTATAGTAGTATTTTATAGGATATAGTATAAGTAGTATATTGCAGTATATATTAGTATAAGGTTGTAGAATAGTTTGATAGAGTAGAGTACAGTCTAGTATAGTAGTATTTTGTAGGATATAGTATAAGTAGTATATTGCAGTATATATTAGTATAAGGTTGTAGAATAGTTTGATAGAGTAGAGTACAGTCTAGTATAGTAGTATTTTGTAGGATATAGTACAAGAAGTAGTAGTAGCAGTAAATAATAGTATATTGCAGTATATATTAGTATAAGGTTGTAGAATAGTTTGATAGAGTAGAGTATAGTCTAGTGTAGTATAGTAGTATTTTGTAGTTACTTTCGCTTCGTGATTGCTCTTTTCATTATATGATTGTTCTCTTCATTATGGCTTCAACCGTATTATTTCTAATCAAAACAGGACCCTGAGACAGCACAGCTTATACGGAAACTAGAGATGAAGAAGCAAGACGCTGTATTAGGTGAGTGGACATGCACTTAAATCTATTAAGAAAGGTCGATACTTTCCTGAACAAGATTTTTAGAGCTCTATTGCTACCTTTTTGTGCACTAAAATGCACCAATGCAGCTATTTCCAATAGCAAAATGCGTAAGGGACATTTTGCACTTTTTAGAAACTTGATGTTCTTAATTATCTAGGCGTAACTTCTAGTAATAAACCACATCCTTTCAAGAAAAATCGAAACGACTCCTCGATTCTGCAACTTTCTCTCTGTAGGTGCTAGAGCTACAGCACTGAAATGTCTACCACAGACATATATATGGTAGAGCTTTGTTTTGAACCACTCTTATACTGGTATTTCACCATCAAGTATATTGTCTGAGTTGTACAAAAAAGGCAAACATTTTGATGAATTTCATAAATTGCCCATGAACAGCAAAATCAGATCTTCAAGGTTTAATGCGCAGTTCTAAGATATTTCAATGTCAATTTTTCAATTTTATTTTATTCTCAAAAGCCTAGAAGACTTCTTAAGGTGGTATTTTTTTACAGCCAAATGAGAATTCTACAATAATTAATGAAAAAAAATTTATGATTTGAGAATTCTGTCTGTGATAGAAATGTCAGGACTTTAGCATCAAAAAAGCTCTTGCATAGGTTTGAATTAGTTCAAATTTTTGAAGAAATTTAATTTTTGTTTATTTTTCAAGAGGAAAGATTTGACTATGCGAAAAAGCTGAAACAAGCAATGGCGGATCTACATAAGGTACATTTTTGTTCTTGTTTTTTAATTTCCATGATACACTGCTCATTAAAAACTACTTATCAGACTGACACGTTCTAACATGGTGATTTTAAAAGTGCTTCTTTCTAAACCTAAAAAGATTATGACATCTATAGCCATTATTTGAATGTCGATGTTTTTTTTTCATTTTTGCATATTTTGCCATCAGAATCATTCTCTTTTCGTTTTGTTTTTATTCGTGTTGTTTTGTTGACTACAATTCTGAAGGAGGACCATAATTGAAAAGATGACATCTTGACCTTTCTGGCGCCATTCCTGCCACCATATTTGGGGGTCAGAAGAGCCTAAACTCTGCACCTCCACAAGCTTATTTAGTGGTTGCCCACCCACCAGGGGATTTACTAAAAAATCGTGGATTGGTAAAAAAACTAGAGGTAGCAAGAAAGATCATTCCCCTCCTTTCTAGTTGGCCAATTCTGGTCCACTTCTGGGCATAATCATTCGTTCGGTTTCGTTTTCGTTCTCATGATGACATTTTACTTTGATGAGTATCATACGCATAAGCTTTAAGTAGCTATACCATTTGCCGATGTTTCCGATTTTCCTTACCATCCTCTAGGTCTGTACCGATCAAAGGCTGATGAGTGTCTGATGCAAAGCTTTAATTAGTTATTATGTTTCACTATCTTTCTGATTTTCCTTTATATCCTTAAGTTCTTTACTGATCAAAGACTATACTGGTGTAGAACCCTGATGAGTGTCAGACACAAAAGCTTTAAGTACAGTAGGTTCCCGCATATAAGAAACCCCCTTGTATAAGAAACCAGCCTGAAATTCTTCCCAAAAAGTTCCTTATATAAGAAACAATTTTAGGTCTAAAATTGAAAAGGATCTTATTCTCAGGTATTCCAAGTGATAATTTTACAGTATTCCACCTGTTGTCCCCATATTTTGATCTTCTAAGTGCCCTTCAATTACAAATTGAAAGCAACCTTTGCAGATAAATTAATCATTTGAAGAATCCTTTTATAACAAATTACATAAGTTGGCATAACCAGTCCGAGACTAAAACCATTTTTGCTTCTTGAAAAATATGTCACCTACATATAAGAGGGTTTTACCCTGGTTCTAAAAAGGCGCCTTCAATAAGACACATTATCAGGCCTAAATTAAAAAATTGGTTACAATATGCAGGAACCTATTGTATTTACCATGTTTCGTTATGTTTTTGTTTTTTTCTTGCAGTTCCTATTTACTGTGGAGATTTTAGAGAGCCTAAAATGGAGATTTTTGAGGTCAAACATGGGTGCCGGGTATGACAACTAGAAAGGAAACTATCTTAGTTATTCCTGCTGTGTTTTATTTTGAAGGTTGGAGAAAAATTAGGAAAACTAGAAGTTGAAAAAAGAAGGGCGATTGAAATGGAAGATTATGACTTGGCAAAAGCTAAAAAGGTGCGTGGGTTCGTTTCCATTTTTTTCTCTTGTCCTTTGTTATTTTATTTTAAGGCAAAATTAGAGGCTTGTAAGCATGATATACTACGTGGCTTTAAGCGTATCCACTGTTGGTAAGATTGTATACTAACCTTCTCAAGCATATCTACTGCAGTATAGTATAGTATGAAACTTTTACCAAACGTCTTAATAGATATTTCATTTCTAGATATTAATTTGAAAATATAAACTTAATCTGAATCTAAAATCAACTTCATTATCTTACTTCTTATTAAATTCTTTCAATCTTTCTAACATTTGTATCAACAACTTTCATCATCAAGTACTCTTCAAACACCGCAATTACCTGGTTTTTATGACGCATTTACTGTCACCGTTGAATTACACTTTGTACTAGTTTCAGAATTGTACTATTTTTTTCTTGTAATAGCTTATATTTTAATTTGCGGCCAAAGCTAGATAAGCTTTGCTTTTCTCGGGTCGTGTAGATTACATATTTTTAGTATCCTGTATTCAAATGTAATTTGCGAATAATATTGAATTGAATTTGAATTGAATTGAATGGAGTATATTATAGTATAGTATAGTATAGTATAGTAAAGTATAGTAGTATATAGTCGTATGAAGTAGTAAAGTAGTTATGTTTACTAGTATAGTATAGTATGGTAGTATTTTGTAGTGCTTTAGTATTACATAATAGAATATAGTAGTCTAGCGCTATGTAATAGTCTGTAGTAATAAAGTATATTGTTGTGTATAGTATAGTAGTATTTTAGGAATTAATTCATAAGGCATGTTCTAAAACAGGAAATTAGGTTTTATGTAATGTTTTGTAGTATACAGTATATGTAGTAGTAGTATATAGTAGTATGTGGTAGTATGTAGTATTATAGCATGATAGTATAGTAAAGTAGAACAGTCTGGTATAGTAGTATATTTTGGAGTAGTTAATGTTGTAATGTAAAGTAGGATGAAGTAGTATGAAGTAGTGTAGTCTAGTATAGTAGTATTTTGTAGCACATATTATATGTAGTTTATAGAAGTATATAGTAGTATTCAGTAGTACAGTATAGTAGTAGAGACTAGTATTACATATATATAGCTGTATGTGTAGCAGTATGTAGTAATATATGTCATTATATAGCAGTATAGTATGTACAGAATGAGCATAGTATAGTAGTATAATCTAGTAAAGTAGTATTTTGTAGCATAAAGTTTATGTTGTAGTGGTAGCAGTAGAAAGTATTATCCAGTAGTACAGTATAGTAGTATAGTCTAGTATAGTAGTATTTTGCATCATATAGTATACGCAGTAGTATATGGTTTACCACTGGTAGTTTGTAGTATTTTATATTTTATAGCAGAATATAGCAGTAAAGGATAGTAGTATAGGATAGCATAGTAGCGATTTGCTGCATGTAGTATATGTTGTAATGAATAGTAGTATATAGTAGTTCATAGCAGTATGTAGAAGTATATAGGAGTATATAGCAGTATCATGGCAGTATAGGATAGTAATAT
The DNA here is from genome assembly GCA_963924455.1 of Pelagia noctiluca. Classification (NCBI taxonomy): domain Eukaryota; kingdom Metazoa; phylum Cnidaria; class Scyphozoa; order Semaeostomeae; family Pelagiidae; genus Pelagia; species Pelagia noctiluca. The sequence continues at coordinate 2,066,611 of OZ004327.1, forward strand.
AGGATTGATAGGATAGTAAAGTAGTATTTTGCAGCAGGTAATATATATTGTAATGAATAGTAGTATATAGTAGTATAAGTAGTATGTAGTAGTATATAGTTGTATATAGCAGTATATGGCAGTATAGGATAGTAATATAGGATTGATAGGATAGTATAGTAGTATTTTGCAGCAGGTAATATATATTGTAATGAATAGTAGTATATAGTAGTATAAGTAGTATGTAGTAGTATAAAGTAGTACATAGCAGTTTGTAGTAGTATATAGTTGTATATAGCAGTATATGGCAATATAGGATAGTATAGGAATGCCAGTGTTAACTATGATATCATGGCGTTTTCAAATCACTTTGGAGTGAACCTTGTCGAAGATAGTCAAGCTGTCGTTTGAAAACGTTCTGCGACTGAGTTTGTATGAATTTCGAAGCTCGGGATTTAATTATTCATAAAGTTTGAGAAATTAGCATGTGTTCTTGATAGGACGCAACTACAAACGTGTTTCTCTCTATTTTTCTTGTGTCTCGTGAACTTCTAAGTTTCCCGCAACTGGGGGAGAATTTCATTAGGCAACAAATATTTCAACTGTCTTTCACAGTTACCTAAATGTTTTTAATTTGAAACTGAATTAAAAAGGGATTATCTTTAGAACTGAAAAAATGTCCAAAATCTACCGTATGCAACTTCTCTCATTGCACTATCCTTAATTTGATTAATTCAATTCAATTGATTCGCTCCTCTCTGATTTATATGAAAACGAGACTACCACGGATAAGAGATTGCTTCAAACTGGGTCCAATAATCAAACAGGCAAAAAAGCGGCCTTGCCCACCAAAGATGGAGCGGTCTCTGATTTGTCAATTCTCGAAGTAATTGTGAAGAAGTTGATAAAAAGACTTGATAACAGATATAATCCCGAAACGTCGTGAAATTTAATCTATACTGTTTTGGTACTAAACTGGTTAATTCTATGTTTTGTCGTAGTTGTGAAGGAGAGCTTGAGGTAACGGCAGCCCGTAGTCCGTTTCATATTGTCTTGTCTAGGTACAGCCTGGTGAGCTTATTCCAACAAAATTTTGCGTAATCTATTTTGCGGACTCGTCGACTCATAGATCTTTTACAGTCCTCGCAACCCTGTGGAGAATCCCACACATAACGGGTGTTGCCTTGTGTTTTTCAAAGACAGCCATCATCTTATTTCCCCACAAGAACTGAACACTTGGCTAACAGGGTGGGAGCACTGAACTACCTAGCGAGACCCCCGTGACGAGATATTGTTTCCATTTTAGTTGCAAGGAGATGAGTACAGACTTCACGTCTACAAGCAGCTCGACCTGTACGACTTGCTGGAACTAAACAAGGTGATTTCAAATATTTTGTTTATGTTTATGTCCATTTTTAAATACAGGTCTTTATTTTAGGCCTAGATAGCCCTTGGCCTTAGTCCGAATTGGTTGTTTTTGAGCTGCCATTGACCCTTGAGGAACGTCAGTGCAGTACTGTTTGGGATTTTCAGTACTCTTGGGATATGGTGAGTACATTGGAGGGTGTTCAGTACTGTGGAGAGATACCATCAGTACTGTGGAGGATGTTCAGTACTGCGGAGGATATCATCAGTACTATGGAGGATGTTCAGTACTGCGGGGGATATCATCAGTACTATGGAGGATTTTTAGTACTGCGGGGGATATCATCAGTACTATGGAGGATGTTCACTATTTTTGGGGGCTATCATCAGTACTATTAAGAGATATACTAGTCAGTACTATGGAGTATCTTCGGTACTTTGTAGGGATACCAACAAGACTGTTGGAGAATATAGTTTATACTGTGGAAGATATTGTATTGAGCACTGTGGAGGGAAAGCACAAAATGGCTGTGTATTACCACCACAGAACTCAATATCCTTAACAGTACTGATGGTATGCCCCGCAGTACTTATGGTATCCATCGCAATACTGAAAATCCTTTGCAGTACTGGATGACGGTCTCTCTCCACTCTCTCCACATTATGGAACATCCTCCATAGTACAGCACAGACGTTTTTTAAGGTGATTTTGAGATTTATTAGGTAAGATACTTTCACTAACGGCTAGCATTTTTCTACCTTAATTGATAGGATACACTCCTCATGTTCCCAACAGATGATTGTATAAAACTGATAATATCTTCTCTTCTATAGCAGATATTGATTTAGTAGATATCACCGCTGTATTTCATACATGAGTATTTCATACATGAGTATTTCATACATGAGTATTTCATACTTGAGTATTTCATACTTGAGTATTTCATACATGAGTATTTCATGCATGAGGTATACGACGCGGTTTCCCTGAACTCTAAGAGCGTGTTAACAGCCTGCGTAAGACGGACACCATTTTCTCTCGTATTTCGGTGTTTCCAATACAGTAAACTATCGGGTTGAGACAGCTATTTACGAAAACTAGGAAATAGGCCCACTGGTGGTAAATCAGCCTCGCGGAGTAATTATTATCAAACAGCGTCGGTTTGAAGGATATGGCCCAGAAGGGAACATGTGTTATTAACAATGATGCGATGATGATGCTCACTGTGAGTGTCCTGTTCCTTTCCACGGAGATTACGCGCCTTTGTTGCCGTCTCTCTTGCTGATAAAAGTGTTGTTGTTGCTGTGGTGGTTGTTGCTGCTGCTGATTCTGCTCTCTTGGTTGTTGTTGTTGCTTATTCTGCTCTGTTGGTTGTTGTTGTTGCTTATTCTGCTCTCTTGGTTGTTGTTGTCGCTGATTCTGCACTCTTGGTTGTTGTTGTTGCTGATTCTGCACTCTTGGTTGTTGTTGTTGCTGATTCTGCGCTATTGGTTGTTGTTGTTGCTGATTCTGCTCTCTTGGTTGTTGTCGTTGCTTATTCTGCTCTCTTGGTTGTTGATGCTGCGCCCGTTGTTCTAGATGGGGATATTGTTGCTGTGTTTGCGATATGCATTGCTGTCGTGTTTGAAAATTAACCTCTGTGAAGTTGAAATTCGTCACCGATAGCTGCAGAGGTATGGGGCGAATGACGTGTACATGATTTCGCTTCTTGACGATGATGACGTAGATGCTGACGTAGCATACTAATATAGTGAGCAGACACGTGGTGAGACCAGTCCCCATTGCGTATAGAAACGACTCGTAATCGAGAACCCCAGCTTTGAACAGTATGGCGATCGTGATGGGGAATATCGTTGAGACAGCCAGTAGTTTGTGGTATGTGTTGAATTTCACGAACCTCTGGTATTTGAACGGGAAGAATATCGCGAAGCACCGGTCTATGCTGATCAGTGTTATGATAATCATTCCGAGGCTGGTGAAGGCTATGGCCATGAAGGTGCACAAACTCTTTATCACGCAAACCTCGATTTGGCTCATCTGCAGTGCGTACTCGATCACAAACAGAGGCTGGGTTAAGCCTGCTACTAATAAGTCGATAAGACACAGGGCACCGAGGAGGCAGTTTGACGGATTATGTAGTGCAGGTCTTGTAATGAAGGTATACAAGCAAATCGCATTTGTGAATGTCGACAATATGCCGATGATGCCGTTTAGTATGGCCAGCAGTATGGTGTTTACAAGTATGGAGTCGGAAGAATCAAAACAATTGTGGAAACCGCTGCATTTGATGCAGGTGCCGTTGAGAGGACCGATGCTGTTACTCGTACCCATCATTCAGACTCGCGAATGGGGTTTTCTAATGCGTGGCGCTTGATAGCAATTAATAGTACTCACTTTCTTATAGTATAGTGCAGACTTCCTTATGCCTGGCTTTTGATAGTATGCGAGGTTTAATTGTTGTTGTTGATGTTAGTCAAGGTGATATCGTTGACAAAATGTTAGTCTTCTTCGGCCGTATATATTCATAACTCTCCTTATTATTCTATGATAATGCTATTCCACCTTCGTGTTGCTCTATTTGACACCTCAACGCTAATTTTCTTTTCTTAATGAACCCAGCCTTGATAGAGCAGTTATCAATAAAATATTTTCCATGTAGTTATAAAATATTGGTACACCTCCAGTAGTGAGCCGCTGATATTTCTCTGGTATTATCACGATAAATCAACCGAAGTTTTAACAGACCAGTTATCCATCTTTATTTACCATTTATAAAGTATTGGTGCACCTCCAATAGTGAGCTGCTGATACTTTTTGGTGATATCACGTCAAATTGACCGATTCGTAACCGATTCGTAACAGACTAGTTATCCATAGATATTCACTTACCAGTTGAAAAGTATTCGTTCACCTCCAGTGGTGAGCTGCTAATATTTTTCGATAATATCGCGATAAATCAACCAAGTGGTAACAGACCAGTCAATATCACGATAAATCAACCAAATTGTTTACCATATAGTTAGAAAGTATTGGTTTACTTTTGATAGTGAGCTACTAATTTTCTTTGTCGATATAATATTAAATCTACCATGTTGTAACAGACTAGATATCTATAGATATTCACTGTATTCTTACACCTCCAGTAGTGAGCTGCAAATATTTCTTCGCTAATATAACGATAAACCAAACGAGTTTTACAGGAACACTCATCCGTAAGATACTTGCCATGCAGTTAGAAAATTTTCTTTCACTTCCAATTAACTACCAATATCCCTTAGATATTATAACATCAAGCTAAACCAATCTTAACCCAAGAACGATAAACTAAATATTCGCCAAATAATCGAAAAGCGTTGTTACACCTCCCACAGTGAGCTACTAGTATCTCTTCGGCGATACCAAGTAGTCTGATAATGTGTTGAGCCTGCAATAAACTTTCAATATCCCTTTATATTATAACGCCAACGAACCGAAGAATCACAACCTAGATCGTTACCTTATAGTTTAGGACTATCGCAACGGCTCCATAGTTAACTGCCCGTATCTCCGAGCCACCTATCTGCTGGCTGGAATAAGCAAACTAATCTGAATAAGCTAGCTATTCTGGAAGTAAAGGCGTTCACTTACGTTTGTTCACTACGCTGTTCCCCGCTTTAATCGCAAGAAGCATCTGCTCTCCCATCAATGGAATCGATACCGTGCTCATCTAGCAAAACACGAACTTATCATGCAGGTCTGCTCTGGAAACGCTGTCCTACAGCCTGATGTTATTGTAGGGAAATGCGTGCTCTGCTGGCAGATGTTGCCTTTATTGCCCCTGAGAGCTCTGTTTTTGCGCTATCATCGCAACACTGGGACTGATTCACATCATGGTTTTCGATAACTGTCTAGCAGCTGTCGTTCCTTCAGTGCTAGGTCATTGGGTTTGCTGACACACACTCTCTTTGTCTATCACAACAATCTTTTAAGAACACCAGCTTCAAGTTTTGCCAAAAGTTTAGAACAAGCTAAGAACAAACCGGGGCTGACCCATTTTAGCTCACTAAAAGAATTTTACGAAATAAACTCAAGTCTGACGATTGATTATAAAACAAGTAGATTGAGAGCAGAAAGATAAGTGAGACGGTCAAGAGAGTCAAAATTGGGAACACTTAACACAACCGATAGCGAGGACAGGCTTCCAAATCATGATGAAAGTAACAAAAATAGGAATAATTTAAGAAAATTTCAGGTTGGAAATAGATGGATATTGAAGAACAGCCAGCTTCAAACCAACTTTACTGTTCTTATAAAAAAGAGTGAAATGTGAAGGTTTTTATGTTTAAGACGCAAAGTAGATCAAGTTTGGACCTTAATGTTGCTAACGAAATGTTATAAGTAGCAACAACTGGCATTGAATTATGCAGCCCTATTGAGAGAGAGAGAAGGGGGGAGGGGGTTAGCCAGAATATATACCAGAATAATACCTTTAAAATAACAATAATATTTCAGAGGGTTTTTCAACCTTCCCAGAGGTGTGGATCTTTTAAAATTTTCTAATATTCCCAATAAGCCCCTAATATTCACAGTTTCAATTGAATTAGCTACCCAATGCAATTATATCAGTGAAAGGACAATGAAATGTAATTCTGAATATTGGCTTTGGAGGTGAAAAACATTCTCACGTTTTTCTGGGGATGTGCGTTCCTGAGCAGATTTTAATTATAATTTTAGGCTAGCTGCTCATTTACTCTCTAAAGCAATAGTTCCCTCTATCCTGTGGGTACAAAACTCCCCCAAGGAAACTGAGAAATCTCTCCCTCCTATAGCTATAGCTCCCAAAGCTCCCTCACAACAGCCCATTAACTTTCACGACTTGAAATTACAATCAACTATTGAGATTATAAATATGATGTAAGTTGGATGTTAAGCATTGACAACACAGTTTTGGCATTGAGTAACTATTGTCAGTGATAAAACAAATTTCATGTTGGAGTATGGTTAGAAGCACCACAAATACACTTTGGTTTTAAACATGCAAGATTAAGATTATAGATATGATGCAAGTTGGATGTTCAGCATTGACAACACAGTTCTGGCACGGAGTAACTATTATCAGTGATTAAACAAATTTTATAACATGATTACAGTACATCATCTGGAAGATCGACCACTGTCTGCACAGAAATATAGGTCTTCCGTAATGTGAAGAAATTTTCAAGTTGTGTAAAGGGTGTTCAGTTATGTGGGGAGGGGGGATTTTGCAGTAATGTCGAGGGTATTCAGTAATATGGAAGATGTTCAGTACTTTGGAATAAGTCCAGTAATGTCGGTGTTCAGTGATGTCGAGGGTATTCAGTACTATGGAATATGTTCAGTACTATGGAAGATGTTTAATAATGTTGAGGGTGTTCATTACTGTGGAAGATGTTCAGTAATGTCGAGGGTGTTCAGTAAAATGGAAGATGTTCAGTAATGCAGAAGGCTTTACACCTCACATTGATGTTAAGGAATTTTGCAGTAATGTTAAGGGTGTTAAGAAATGTAGAGGGACATCATCAGTACCGTCGATGGTGTTCAGTAATATGGAAGATGTTCAGTAATGTGGAAGATGTTCAATAATTTCGTAGGCTTTATTGCATTGTTGCTAAATTAGAGGGATCTCGCAGAGGGTGTTCAATAATGCGAAGGGATATCACCAGTAATGTGAAGATAGTAAACTAGTAATGTGGAGGGTACTAAGTAATGTGGATGGCTATATTGCATTGAAACGGAAGGATTTGGCAGTTAAGGGGAGTGTGCTGTTTAGTAGGGTGGAAAATGTTCAATAACGTAGAGGGAGTTTAAGAGAGAAATTCGGTTTCATTTCAAGTACAATACACCTTCTAAAGGTTTGGATATATAACACGCACCGGAGTAGAAAGCTCAAATGATATAGCAATGAATCTAAAAGCCTGATTTATATATAATTTGTATTTTTACAGTTAATGATGAAGCAGTTACGGAAATCAAAACAACAGCAACAACAATTAGTAGTTGCAATCTTCCATGCCATGTTATTGCTTTTACCTTTTTATGAATTCAACTCAATATCTAAAGATACATTGAAAGAGAGCTGGGATTGAAAGAGAGGTGAGAATCAAAAAGTTAATAAGGTACTTAAGCTCCACATGAAACAAAACATGAGGAATACAGAGCATATTCCTAATGTTTTGATCTCGTGTGAGACGTCTTAATTCTATGTGGAAAGGATTGCGACAGAAAGTCTGTTAAATGATTCTTGTAAATCTCACAAAGACAGCGTATGAGAAGAGACCCAGATACGAACTTCTGAAAGGAGCACGCGATCATAGCAGACAGCTTATAGGCACATGTTCCTACGCATAGTCTGCAGGCAAATACGCCTTCTTAGTGAGGTATTGGTGTACATGCAGAGCGAGCACCCAAGTAAAAGGTAGGCTAATCAAAGCAATGCAATGATAGTTGATTGGCAAATACACTTACTATCTTTGTAAGGTATTGGTTTATGCGCAAAGCACAAAGGGCCCACTGAATAGGTAGACTAATCAAAGCAGCTCATTGATAGTTGATAGGCAAATATGCCTACTATCTTCGTAAGGTATTGATTTATGCGCTCAGCACAAAGGGCTCACTGAATAGGTAGGCTAATAGAAGCATTATATTGATAGTTGATAGGCAAATATGCTTACTATCCTAGTAAGGTATTGGTTTATGTGCTAAGCACAAAGGGCTCACTGAATAGGTAGACTAATCAAAGCAGTGCATTGATAGTTGATGGGTAAATACGCTTACTATCTTCATAAGGTATTGGTTTATGTGCAAAGGACAAAGAGCCCACTGAATAGGTAGACTAATCAAAGCAGTGCATTGATAGTTGATAGGTAAATACGCTTACTATCTTCGTAAGGTATTGGTTTATGTGCAAAGGACAAAGAGCCCACTGAATAGGTAGACTAATCAAAGCAGCTCATTGATAGTTGATAGGCAAATATGCCTACTATCTTCGTAAGGTATTGATTTATGCGCTCAGCACAAAGGGCTCAATGAATAGGTAGGCTAATAGAAGCATTATATTGATAGTTGATAGGCAAATACGCTTATTATCTTCGTAAGGTATTGGTTTGTGTTCAAGGCACAAAGAGCCCACTGAATAGGTAGACTAATCGAATCAGTGCATTGATAGTTGATAGGCAAATACGCTTATTATCTTCGTAAGGTATTGGTTTATGTGCAAAGCACAAAGATCTCACTGAATAGAGAGACTTATCAAAGCAGTGTGAATTGATAGTTGATAGGTAAATACACTTACTATCTTCGTAAGGAACTGGTTTATGACAATACGCGAAGCACATACGGTCAAATAGATAGAACAACTTATCGAAGCTGTGCTTTGATAGTTGATTGTTGACAAGCAAATATGTTCACGCTTTTTCATTATTATTGTCAAATATCCTAATGCATGTAAAACTATAGGACCATTTCCATGCTAAAGAATGTCTACGCAGTGCTGAGGAGAATGCTTATTACTTTGGAGGATATCAGTACTGTCGGGATACAATCAATACAATCAGTACTGTCGGGATACAATCAGTACATTGGAGGGTGTTCAATACTAAAGAGGTATATCATCAGTACAGTGGAGGATACTCAGTTCTGTTGAAGAATACAATTAGGACTCAGGGGGATGTCATAAGTATTGTGCAGGGATACCACCATTACTTTGGAGGGAAACCGCAAGCACTGTGGAGGTAGTACTGATGGTATCCCCAAACAGTACTGAATTTTCCCCTACAGTACTGAACACCCTACTGATGGTATCCCCTACAGCACTATTGGTATCCCTCTACACTACTGAACATCTTCCACAGTACTGCTCAGATGTCCCGATGGTGATTTTTCGAGTCTCTTTATTCTCAGTTCAATGATTATTGCACGCCATATTCCGGTTTCGAAAAAGAGGCCGTATTAGGTGTGGTCTATTACTGTCAAGAATAGGCAGAATTCCAAAGCACAGTCGAAGCAGTTTTGGTTTTGTCGGCAAATTGTTAAAACTTTTCACCCGACAGTTCGGCAAGTTTTGAGAATCAATTTTGAACTTGGAAATTACGTCATTTTTGGTCGCCTATAAGTGGAAAACATAGATAGGAGTTGTTTGGTGATTTTCAAAATTAAATTAATTTCTGTTGGAGATTCAGTTTGAATCAAAGGATCTAAGAAACTTTCTATTGATAGAAAAAATACGTCCGGTCTTGCATAGGCCAAAACACGTTGTGTGCCACAACGAGAACAAACTTCTCGCGCCTCTAAAACTAAAAAATTTGCCATAATTGGTCATAATTTGCTCGACAACCCAGAATGTGCACAAGCCTACAGTGAGAATTTTTTTCAAATAATTGGCAGAGCAAGGATTACATTTCATTTTTGAGCATTTTGGAATCGGTCTACATAAAAACCAAGGATCCCCTATTGTGTAGACAGAAAGAGTTCGTTTTGGCCTTAGGACTCTTGAAGTAATCTTATTGGTCAGCTCACTGTATCGGGGGTGTTAATTGGTTTTCCCACACCATACCAATAATTCATGTCTTTTCTGATTGGCCTATTTCGATCCACATCTGGCTATAATAATTCAGTTAGGTCTCTGTCTCGTTCTCTTCCTAACGTATTACCCTGCCGAGGGTCCGACGAAAAGCTTGAGTAATCCATATTTTCGCTATTCTTCCGATTTTTCTGGCTATATTAAGAAGGTTCTTGAAAATGCCCAGTTATTTTGGCACAAAAGTTATAACGTAACCCACATCATCTGGTGCTGTTACTAGAATTATTCACTCAGGGCTTGAATTCATTAAATGAAACCTGTAATTACTCCAGTTAAGTTTTTTCATCCAATCAGAGTCCACAGGTGTTTTGGGTTGATGGGATGAAACCTTAATATGCCACCTTGTCATGAAATTGTCCATATGAACATTAAGTTACGACAATAGATCTTCGGGGCAAGGATGCTTGTAAAGAAACTTTTTGAACCATGACTTAAGTATTTTTCTAATATAATATTCAATTCATCTACTTTTTTTCTGTTTGTGTCGTCTTGCCTTATTCCTGCCTCGTACAATGATTTGGATTACAGCTAACAAACTCTGGCACAAAGATTTAGGATAGTTTCTTTTAGAAAAATGAGTGTATGTGGAAAACATTAGTATTTCGTTATTTACCATATATGTACTACTTCCAGCGCTGTGGAGGTAGTCAGTGCTGCAGGGGATACCATCAGTGCTGTTGAGGTATTCAGTGCTACGGGGGATACCATCAGCATGTGCAGGATTTTCAGAAGGGGTACGATTAAGTACTGCAGAGAGATAATATTTAGTACTGCAGAGGGGTACCATTTAGTACTGCAGCGGGGTACCATTTAGTACTGCAGAGGGATACCATTTAGTACTGCAGAGGGGTACCATTTAGTACTGCAGAGGGATGCCATTTAGTACTGCAGAGGGATGCCATTTAGTGATACAGAGGGGTATCATTTAGTGATCCAGAGGGATACCATTTAGTATTGCAGAGGGATGCCATTTAGTGATGCAGAGGGATACCATTTAGTACTGCAGAGGGACACCATTTAGTAATGCAGAGGGATACCATTTAGTACTGCAGAGGGATGCCATTTAGTACTGCAGAGGGATGCCATTTAGTAATGCAGAGGGACACCATTTAGTAATGCAGAGGGATACCATTTAGTACTGCAGAGGGATACCATTTAGTAATGCAGAGGGATACCATTTAGTAATGCAGAGGGATACCATTTAGTAATGCAGAGGGATACCATTTAGTAATGCAGAGGGACACCATTTAGTAATGCAGAGGGATACCATTTAGTAATGCAGAGGGATACCATTTAGTACTGCAGAGGGACACCATTTAGTAATGCAGAGGGATACCATTTAGTAATGCAGAGGGACACCATTTAGTAATGCAGAGGGATACCATTTAGTACTGCAGAGGGATACCATTTAGTAATGCAGAGGGACACCATTTAGTAATGCAGAGGGATACCATTTAGTGATCCAGAGGGATACCATTTAGTAATGCAGAGGGATACCATTTAGTAATGCAGAGGGATACCATTTAGTAATGCAGAGGGATACCATTTAGTACTGCAGAGGGACACCATTTAGTAATGCAGAGGGATACCATTTAGTAATGCAGAGGGATACCATTTAGTAATGCAGAGGGATACCATTTAGTAATGCAGAGGGATACCATTTAGTACTGCAGAGGGATGCCATTTAGTAATGCAGAGGGACACCATTTAGTAATGGAGAGGGATACCATTTAGTAATGCAGAGGGATACCATTTAGTAATGCAGAGGGAAACCATTTAGTAATGCAGAGGGATACCATTTAGTAATGCAGAGGGATACCATTTAGTAATGAAGAGGGATACCATTTAGTAATGCAGAGGGATACCATTTAGTAATGCAGAGGGACACCATTTAGTAATGGAGAGGGATACCATTTAGTACTGCAGAGGGACACCATTTAGTAATGCAGAGGGACACCATTTAGTAATGCAGAGGGATACCATTTAGTAATGCAGAGGGATACCATTTAGTAATGCAGAGGGATACCATTTAGTAATGCAGAGGGATACCATTTAGTACTGCAGAGGGATGCCATTTAGTAATGCAGAGGGACACCATTTAGTAATGGAGAGGGACACCATTTAGTAATGCAGAGGGATACCATTTAGTACTGCAGAGGGACACCATTTAGTAATGCAGAGGGATACCATTTAGTAATGCAGAGGGATACCATTTAGTAATGCAGAGGGATACCATTTAGTAATGCAGAGGGATACCATTTAGTAATGCAGAGGGATACCATTTAGTACTGCAGAGGGATGCCATTTAGTAATGCAGAGGGACACCATTTAGTAATGGAGAGGGACACCATTTAGTAATGCAGAGGGATACCATTTAGTAATGCAGAGGGATACCATTTAGTAATGCAGAGGGATACCATTTAGTACTGCAGAGGGACACCATTTAGTAATGCAGAGGGACACCATTTAGTAATGCAGAGGGACACCATTTAGTAATGCAGAGGGACACCATTTAGTAATGCAGAGGGATACCATTTAGTAATGCAGAGGGATACCATTTAGTAATGCAGAGGGATACCATTTAGTACTGCAGAGGGACACCATTTAGTAATGCAGAGGGACACCATTTAGTAATGCAGAGGGACACCATTTAGTAATGGAGAGGGACACCATTTAGTAATGCAGAGGGATACCATTTAGTAATGCAGAGGGAAACCATTAAGTAATGCAGAGGGATACCATTTAGTACTGCAGAGGGACACCATTTAGTAATGCAGAGGGATACCATTTAGTAATGCAGAGGGATACCATTTAGTAATGCAGAGGGATACCATTTAGTAATGCAGAGGGATACCATTTAGTAATGCAGAGGGATACCATTTAGTAATGCAGAGGGGTAGCATATGTAACGTCAATCAAATATTTGTTATTCTTACAGGTTGAGCTGAAACCGCAGCAAACAATTCCAGTGAGCAGAAGTCCTTTGCCTCTTCCAAGTAAGTTCGTGTGAATTATTTCTTAATTCATTGCATTCGGACGAAAACACAATTATTTCCCCCCTTGCAATAATATTGGTCAGTTACAGAAAGCTTTCTGTTATATTAGCTATATCAGTACTGTGGGGATGTTCACTACTATATGATATCAACAGCACATTGGAGGATATTCATTATTTTGGAAGAATACCGTCCAGTACTTTGGAGGATGTCCAGTACTGTGCAGGGATTGCATCAGGTAGTATGGAGTAAGTAATGCAGTAAGTACTGTTGAGGGGTACCATACACGTTTTTTTATAAGAAACCTTTATTAAGGAACCTACATGTAGAAGGTCGAAAAACTTCTACTACTAAAGGTCAAATCACAAAGGAACTTTTTAATTTTGCATATATTCATCTGGTGTGGATATGCATTTTCCCTAATGACTATTCTTAATGATTACGTTATATAGACCTGTCCTAAGCTTCTTTGTGTCACAACATGTGTTCTTATTACGAGTTTCTTGTAAAATGTTGGATTTTATGCTTTTCTTGCGTTGCTACTAGTTCCTATTCACTAAATGAAAACTTAAAATCAAGAAATTATCAAGGAACTTTTACAACTACAAAGTGGTAAAAAGAGGTATCAAAATAAGGAACTTAAAGAACTAGGCCCTGAGCTAGGTTCCTTATAAAAAAGCGTCAATCTAAAAAAATAAGGAAACTTGGGTCTTTGTCACGACAAGCCCTCTTCCCATAACATATCGTATCTTGAATTTGAAATTAAATATTTCCAATAATTTCATCTGTTATTTCATCCTATCTTTCATTTTTATTTATTTGTGTTTATTTTCAATGATTCACAGTCCCAAGTGAGACGAGAACACATCATGCTAGCTCGCACGTCTCTCCAGTTCTCCCTCAGATTGCAACAACAGTGAAGACCACACACGATTCCCCCCTTCCCTGCGAGTCTCCCAGCAATTCTCCAACCACCCGCACACCAGAACCACCACCGAGGGTAAGTTTAAGATACATCGAATGATTTGAATCTTGTATAAATGGTAGAATTCTGTATAAGATACGAGTTACCGTACAATTTACCTAATAAAGACCCATGAAGCTCCCAGCTGCAAAGTCTTAGATGTTTGGATGAGCTTACTCTCATCTTAAGGCTCCCCATATTCCAAGCTGGTTAAGTCCCTACCCTTTCTTATAATAGCCAGTTGCGGATTTAGAGACTGATGGGCCCGAGGCCAAGCACCTCGATTTGACCAATTTGATTTCTATGAAGTGCTCAGCAATTTTCTTTATTTTGCGGGGCCCTTTTACTATATTTGATGTGCCTCTCTGCTCCTCTAGAACCACCGCTAACAATAGGTAAAATAAACACATGCGTGAAACTATTTGACCCATTCATTTCTAAAAAAACAATTTAAGCCCAAAACCTCTGATACGAAATCATGTAACTACACTTGTGCAAATTTTCTAGTATTTGCTCCGAAACAGAGAAGTGGTAACCTATTAATATTATTATTATCATCATTATTACTATTATCATTATCATTATTATTATTATCATTATTATTGTATGGAGTTATCGTACATTGATATGTTCAAGGACTTTCCTCAAGATTCGTGCAGTATGAAGGATTACAGTTTTCTGCATCTCTTCAATTTTGGTCTCGATTCCTAGTTCTTTTGCTCTCTTTTTTATTTCTTTTGGTGGTGTTCCCAACGCCCCAAAAACTAAAGGGACAACTTTTACGCTCATGTTCCATAATTTTTGTAATTCTCTTTTTAAGTCTTGGTACTTATCGACTTTCTCTCTTTCCTTTTGCTCTATTCGGGTTTCATATGGGATAGCAAAGTCAACTAATAATATGATCTGTCTAAAGTAAAGTAAAGTAAAGTCCCATAGTATCTTACAGGTTTCATTTTCAACCACACTTTGTGGCTCATGATTGTACCACTTATTACTTACTTATTATCATCATTATTATTATCGTCATTATTGTCATTATCATTATCATTATTATTATCATCACACCAAGGAAGGTTGTAATACCAAAAGCTACTGTACACTTCTTGTAAATATCGATTTTATCTGTTTACATTGTTGTGGTTTTAGATATATTATTATCTTGAGGTAGTGTTACCGGGTAATTTTCTGGTGATCTTGTATGGCTCCTCTTGGTTGAAACTTCTGAATCTGTTAATTTGAATTTCAGTTGCAAGATCCAGAAGATCGACCGATACAAGCAGTGAAAAAGTAAGCTCCCTCAAGTTTGTATCTCTATGTAAACCCATGTTTTAGGTACATTAATTCATGAGGCATGGTCTAACACGGGTAATCAAATTATACCAGAGCAGGCTACTGCAATTGACATATGCTTCCACCGGATCTCGAACCCGAGTTTTTGTGGACACAGGCGAGCGCGCTAACCACTGTCCCAAACCATATTATTTGGTAGATAGAGGACGGCTGGAGTGAATGTACTGCGGTACCAATAGGCGGTACCAGGCATCATGACGTCCAGTGCCATAACAGTCAGTACCAGGATGCACAAAGCAAGGTACTAAGTACATATTCAAAACGGCAGGTACCAAACCAAAACAACGATGTTAAACAATTGATGAATTATTCCAGTCCAAGTCTAATTTGTCTGGGTGACAGTGAAATTAAAGAAGTTGCTTTATAAAAAGCTGTTTTACATATGTCACAGCTCAAAATGAGAAAGTCAAAATGAACCTCCTCTAAAATTTGTTGTAAATTATAAATAGAACGTTTCAGAAACTTTTAGTTCTTAATAGCATAAGGTAAGTTGTTAAAGACAATTATTTGTGCATTCTTTGCCGCAGGATATCAATTTTTGTGGTCCAAAGTTTATAAAAAGTTTTCTTATGATAAAAAACGTTTAGCTTTCCCCAAGGGCTACAAGGCTACAAGGGAGTCCTGAAGTGTGGGAGAAGGGTAATGATGCCAACTGAAATAATCAAAATCCCAATCCCAATGAGGAAAATAGAGAAATTCCTAATATTAACGTTTTTTAATAATCCCAATTTACTTATTCATTCCCAAATCCCAGTCCCAAGAAGTCCGATCCCATTACCCTGTTAATTAATAAAAATGCCAATCTAGCTCGCAATCTACCCCTTCCTAGCCATGTTTCAAGATATTTGCGTGAAAGCAGACACGTTGTGGGTCTTCATAACAGAACAGGATGACTTCAACTGCTGTTTGGACTCATGATAGTCTCAAATTTTCAATTTCAAATGTTCGACCACACAAAAGTAGCCGCTGAAATCAAAGGGAGTACTGTTCGGTGACTTAGCCTTTTGCGCACCGTTTAGGCCGCATCTGGGGATTAGGGGATTAGGAACCCTACAGATTCTCGTTTTATGTGGGTTTTTGATCATACAGATTCTTCACGTGGCCTTTTCAACGAATGTGATTGGTGAGCTCTAGCCCTTTTTGATGTTTTCAATCGAAATAAATGTTGCTATGATCGTACCGAGATCATTGGAGACTTTCTTACAAAAAACGCGTATCCTATGATGATAATACTGAATACTCTCGTCAGTACTGTATGATATCCTTCATAGAACCGATGGTATCCCTCCACAGTACTAATTGATATCCCTCCACAGTATTGATGGTATCCTTCAACAGTACTAATTGGTATCCCTCAACAGTACTAAGTGTTAATCCCTCAATTGCACTAAGTGGTATCCCTCCACAGTTCTGATGGTATTACTAAACAGTACTAATTGGTATCCCTCCACAGTACTAAGTGGTATCCTTCAACAGTACTGATGGTATTCCTAAACAGTGCTAATTGGTATCCTTCAACAATACTAAGTGGTATCCCTCCACAGTACTAAGTGGTATACCTCAACCATACTAAGTGGTATCAATCCACAGTACTAATTGAATCTCTCTACAGTACTAAGTGGTATCCTTCAACAGTACTGATGGTATTCCTAAACAGTGCTAATTGGTATCCTTCAACAATACTAAGTGGTATCCCTCCACAGTACTAAGTGGTATACCTCAACCATACTAAGTGGTATCAATCCACAGTACTAATTGTATCTCTCTACAGTACTAAGTGGTATCCTTCAACAGTACTGATGGTATTCCTAAACAGTGCTAATTGGTATCCCTCAACAGTACCAAGTGAAGTTCTTCAACAGTACTAAGTGGTATCCCTCAACAGTACTAAGTGGTATCCCTCCACAGTACTGATGGTATCTCCCCACGGTACTAATAGTATCTGCCTGCATCACTGAATACCCTCCAATGCACTGAATACCCTCCACGGTACTACAAAGACGTTCCCATGGTGATGTTTCTATGTTATTCTTAAGGATTGATATTGTTCCTGATTTTCATAAATTTTGATAGAAGAGAGCTACTTTTTTGAGACTCACGGTATATAGGTGCAGTCTGCTGAACTCACTCGTTTCAAAGTTAATTGTTTGTGAAAGATTCCAAAATACCTAAGTGAAATGTAGACAACCATAGCTAAGTGCTACGCTACGGTCAGCCACCGTCTCGTCTTCTCTTCTAGAAAAATAATTCCATCTATCCGCAAAGATAGTGTGCCTACCACACAAAACAGCCTTGTAGTATACGAATACTCGTGCCGGTGTGATGCCAGGTACGTAGGTCGCACATCTCAGCGGTTATGTGATAGGGTTAAACAACACGTGCCGTCTAGCATACGCAACAAAACTGTGCCGCAACGAGAACAACCATCTCGCGCCTCAAAACCAAAAAGATCTCTCAAACATGACTCTCCTGTAGGTCAACATTTGCTCGACAATTCAGAATGTGCTAAAGCCTACAGTGAGAATTGTTTTCGAATAATTGGCAGAGCAAGATCTACATTTCACTTAGTTATTTTGGAATCTGTCTACATAAAAACCATGGATCCCCTATTGTGTAGACAGAAGGAGTTCGTTTTCGCCTTAGGACTCTTGAAGTAATCTTATTGGTCAGCTCACTGTATCTTGGGTGTTGATTGGTTTTCATACACCATACCAATCATTCACCTCTTTTCTGATTGGCCTATTTCTATCCACACCTAGGTATATAAATCAGTTAGGTTTCTTTTTCGTTCTCTTTCTGACGTATTCCTCTTTGTAAGTGTCAGACGAAAAGCTCAAGTAATCTTTATGTTCGTTTTGCTATGTTTCCGGTATTTCTGGCTATTTTGAAGTTTTGTACCATCCAAAGACTGTTAAATTTATTTGATTTTCACGTTTGATCTTTTTTTGTAGCAAAGTTCATTTCGAAGAACAGATGGAACAATCACAAGGTAGCTATGAAAGAGAGAATAGCCTCCTATTCAAATCTCTCCGTTATAGGTGTTCTCACTAAAAATTGCGGAAAATTGAGCCTATCCAAAAAGCACCGTATTCGGAATTATGCTTTTTTGTTTGCGTTTTCGAACAGCTCCGTATTTGAAGTGCAGTCGTGTGAACGCCAAAGAATGAAATGGACATCTTTGCCTCAATAAATGAACACAACGTCTGTGCAGTACTTGGATGATGTGTAGTACTGCGGGGTATACAATTAGTACTATGGAGGATGTTCAGTACTGCGAGGGAAGCCACTAGAACTGTGGGTATGACCTGCGCAGTACTGATGATATCCTCCATAGGACTGAGCAGCCTCCAATGTTCCGCACGGACGTTCCCATGGTTGAAGAAGCAGTGTTAGCGAGCTCTTCTGTTGATAGTCAGTAGTTATTATGTTTTACTATGTCCCAAAAGATGACTGTTTATCCTAAAGTGTAAAACATTTATTTTATTTTGCAGGGAAAAAGGATAGCGAAGAAGGTGAGAATGATATTAGATATTGAAATACGACCAATCAACTAGTCAACAGTCTTAGCAATCAGAAAATCTCTCAGTCTAGGCTTGATATATTGTATCAGTAATTCAACACCCAAGGTGGCGATACTATATAAATAAGGAGGAATGTTATTTCGCTCCAAAGTATTGATGGTATCCCCCCCCCCCCCTTAACTATTGAATTACCATCTCCAAAGTACCTAACATCCTCCATAGTACTGAGTGTTATCCCTCCACATTATACCGACGGTATCCCCTGCAGTACTGGAACCCTCCAATGTACTAATGGTATCCTGCGATTGTATCTCCTCGCAGTACTGGTGGTATCACTCCACAGAACATCCTCTATGGTACTGAATGGTATCCCTCTTTTGTACTGATAGTATCCCCCACAGTACTGATGGTATCCCTCCACAGTACTGAATATCCTTTACAGTACTGATGGTATCCCCAACAATACTGAATATCCCTCCAAAGTACTGATGGTATCCCCCACAATACTGAATATCCCTACACAATACTGAATATCCTCCACAGTACTGATGGTATCCCTCCACAGTACTGAACATCATCTACAGTACTGATGGTATCCCTCCACAGTACTGAATATTCTTTACAGTGCTGATGGTATCCCCAACAATACTGAATATCCCTCCACAATACTGATGGTATCCTTCAACAGTATTGAACATCTTCCACTGTACTCCTCTGTGAAGGAGCGTTGGCCATCGTGGGATTCAGAAACTCTCTCAGACTCTCTTATTTCAGGCCGTTCATGATCTGTCTCACTCTCAGTATTTCAATTTCTGCTGAATTAAATCCAGACTAATTAATGACAATTAGATCATCGAAATCCAATGTTGTAGTAACGAAGGCTTTTCTGTTGTTGTGCGGCTACCACCGTAATTGACGGATCAGCATATACCCCCGTGGCCTAATGCTCTTACCAGAGGTTAAGTCTTTAAGTCCCAGCGGTCGTTAGTATGCTTTTCAACGATTCCCCGAGTAATAAATATGCAATTATCTTATGCAATTTCAAATGTTTTCCTTCAAATGCTAAATGTTTTTGCAAGAAACTTCGGATTTTTCGAGGTACTGAATGGTTTGGCCCATAAGGCCCCCTGGACTTACCCCAGGAGTGAAAAATCAGTATTGAACATCAGAACTGTATGGTATCCCTCCACAGTATTGAACATCCTCCAATGTACTCCTCTGCGAAGGAGGGTTGAACATCGCGGGACCATCGAAACTCGATGTTGTAGTAAGGAAGACTTTCTTGTTGTCGTGCGGCTCCCATCTTAATCGATAGATCAGCATATACCCCCGTGGTTTAATGCTCTTACCAGGGGTGAGTCTTAACGTCCCAGTGGCCGTTAATCTTTCTCAACGATTCTCCGAGTAATGAATATGAAGTTATCTTATGCAATTTCAAATGTTTTCAGACTTGCTAATTGTTTTTGCAAGAAACCGAATTTTTGAGCTACTGAATGGTTTGGCCCAATTGGGAAAGTACGCCCTGTGCCTACCCCAGCAATGAAAAAATAAAGACCACCTTTGGCCCAGTGGCCTAAGTCAAAATTGGACCCTTTTAGTATCTTACTTGTAAAATTTATTGTTTTAACCAGTTCATAACTTTTTAGAATAGAGAAATAAAATTGGGAATAACTTCTGGTTTTTGATAAAAATAAGTTTTTGCAAATCAGGAATACAATATTTTACGGGCAGTAGTATGAACGTCAATCTTCCAGTAAATCTCACCAAACGTTTGGAATGGCTGAAATGGTTTCCCACAAGACAAAAACCCTGGTAAGGAATACTTTGAAACGAGACTGGAACAACGCTAGACGACTCAAACTGAAAAAGCAGATAGATAAAATATCATGTCTTATGACCCCGCACAGAGTCTTGGACTTTCTTCGTTTATAAGAAATACTTTATTGTCCCTAAAAGGGAGGCGCTAATTCAAAACCTATCCTAATTTTTGCTAGCCCTTTTTTGTCTTTTTACGTTAATATTGACTGGGCAACTCCAAGCTTTACATTCTTACCGTAAATGTAGGGCCTTGGGGTAACTTCAGTACTTGGTGATACAGTATTTTACCATATCTAGAGTTCCTTTTTCATTATAGTTTCTGGATTTATGGATATATTGTTAAAAAATTGCTAGATTTACTATTGTTTCTTACAATACGAATCCACCTACTTTCTGTTATTAGCGAATTTCGATCCACGTCTGGGTATACTAATTTGTCAGGTTTAATTTTCGTTCACTTTCTAACGTACAAATCTTATGAGGGCCAGACGCAAATCTTTAGAAGCTATTATGTTTCGTCCAATTTTCCTCACTAACGTTAAGTTCTGTAGCAACCAAAAACTGTTCTGACATACTACTCTGACGAGTGTCAGATGCAAAGCTTAGTACTAATTATTTTTAGCTATGTTTCCAATTTCCTTACCATCCTTAATTTCTGTACAGATCAAAGACTGTTTCTGACGTATTACTATGATGAGTGTCAGACGTAAAGCTTAAGTAGTTATTAAGTTTCGCAATGTTTCCGAATTTCATCGCCATCCTCGAGCTCTGTACGGTGAAAAACTGTTCTGACGTACTACCCTGATGCGTGTCAGATGCAAAGCTTTATTCGGTATTATGTTTTGCTATTTCTCTTATTATCCTCGCCATCCTTATCAATTATGGTATATGATTATTCTGCATTGATGTTGCATTTCTGATTTTGATTGAATTTCAACACTTTGTTTGTTTTTCCAGAACCTCTGCAAGAACTGAGTGCTAAGGATGAAGCAGAAGCCGGACCCATCATCGACATCTTTGGCATGAGATTGGTAAGAAAAAAATCGAGATAATTTGTGAGAATGAAAATGACCCGAGTAGGACTCGAACCCACGACCTCTAGATTTGCACCACCACTCACCGAATGCAGAGACGAACCTATCCGGGCTCTTTGACTCCACACTGGACCTGCCGAAGGGCGACGACTTTCTCACACCAGGGAGACCATCGCAGTCCCATCACTGGATAGAGTTGCGGGAGTAAACTTGAACCTGGTTGTGCAGTGGTAGCGCTCTAGAGTACGAATCTAGAGGTCGTGGGTTCGAGTCCTACTCGGGTCATTTTCATTCTCACAAATTATCTCGATAGATTTTCCAAATCCTGCTCTCCTCAAGGTAAGAAATAAAATCAACTGGCTTAGTCCAGAAACAACCGAGTGAGGGTAGCCACCCAGGCGAATATCCATGTAGTACTGTGCAGGGTGGACGTTATTTGGGAGGTTGTTCAATGCTGTGAAGGGTGTTCAGTACATTGGAGGATACCATCAGTGCATTAGAGGGTGTTCCGCACTGTTGGAGGATACCATCAGTACTTTGGAGGCATATTATCAGTATTGTTGGGAGATGCCATTCGTAACATCAGTACATTGGAATGTTCAGTACTGTTGGAAGATATCATCAGTACTGTTGTGGGATACTATCCAGTGCTATAGAGGGATAGAATCAGCACTGTTGACGATATTTAGTATTGTGGAGGATATTCAGTACTTCTGTACTGTAGAGGGTGCTCAGTACTGTGGGGTGATACAATCAGTTCATCGGAGGATATTCAGTACTGTGGAGAGATACCATCATTCCTATTGGGGATATCATCAGTATTGTTGAAGATTTTTCAGTATTGTGGAGATGATACCCACAGTTCTGGTGGTTTCCCTTTACAGTACTTTGAATCAATTGTAATTAATGTTACGTTTCTAGATACTCTTGGTTTCTAGGTTCAATTGGCCTTTTCGAAATCTTGGCTTCACCGACAAGAGGCCATGGAAACGGTATATAAAGAAATCACGGCCGCAGAACCGAGTCTTACTTCTGAAAGCGAGGCAAAAGCAGTCGTAAGAGCGACTGCATTACTGATGAAGAGAATGTTGCTGGAGAAAGTTTTCACGGTGAGTAATCTAATCTGAGTAAAAGGTTGGTGAATAATCTATAATTTCAGTTTTCATGATAGTAATTACTTCCCATGAGCTAAATATCAAAACAAATATATTCATAATGAAATTAGCACTCTATAGCATTGTTTAGTCTAATACTGCATCATAATATGATAAAAATATGAATTATTTAGAGTTAGTATTTACATAGTACAAGGGTGACTGATAAAACCAACACAAAGCAACAAAACGTAATGAGTTGCACCAAGTCTGACCACTCCTATGACAGATTATTTCTGACAGAAAGAGCAGCAGCATACGTTGTCGAAAAACAAGGTTTTCGTTAGCTCTTCAAAATGATTGGCGGACGATGCCATCTTTATGTTATCTGGAAGTGAATTCCATATTTTGGGTCCAAGATAACTAAGAGATTTGATTCCATATTTGGTGGTATAGACTTTCGGAATATCTAAGGTTTTTACTCCTCATAGGATGTATAGGCTTCTCTACAAGAATTTTTTCGCATAAAAGAGGGATTTAATTTGTTGAGAGTTTTATAAACCTCCAGTGCCAATGTGCGGATTATGTTTACATGAATGGTTGTATCTTAATCTTTTTTAAGAATCTCATTGTAATTGACCATCATAATTCATCTTAATTAAGCATCATGGTGTTCGATGTGCAGTAGTACAGAACATTGATATACAGATCATAAACAAGAAAGGAGACTGGCTCATTTTTTTTCATTTATTATTATTTATCCACAGAATCTCTTATAAAGTATTTAGGCAATCATTAAAAGCTAAAAGTATTGCTACGGTTGCCAATTTTCCAGTTGTGCTTTGGTTGAGTTTTCAGCTCAACTGCTGATTTTTTAGTTGTTAGATTTTTTAATTGTTTCTCTCTGTTACTCAAAGTTTCATGTCTTCCCCATCATTAGACAGACTATAGATTCTATTCTGTCTGATGATTGCTAAAATATGAATAATTAAGTTACTGACAGCTAGTCAACGATAACGTTGACAGAGAGTGTGCAAGAAGTTTCAAGAACAACGAGCAAAATATAAGTATGTAATCCAGAAACCAAATGTGCCTCCTTACAGTCACAAAACTGGCTGTGCAGCAACTCGTTAACTTGTGTACACGAAGTACGGTTACACATTGTTGATGTTCAAGAGCAAATATCAATAGGCAAATAATTCTTTATGAACAAGATCAACGGGCAAATTATTCATTATGAATTAAAATTCATTTCATTTTCCAGATTTTCACAGAATCGATAAAAATCGAGAAGTCTTTGTTGATGGACTATATACCTCAGAAAAAGTGAGTATTGTCGTCATGTGCTGCATTTTCTTGGCTGATCATGATGATCAGTACTAGATAATTATTTGAAATTTAAAATAGAGTTTAAGAGTAATGTAAATAGTTGTCAACACACAGACAGGTGTAAATTTTAGGTCAGAACCTCCATATGCACACTCTCTACAAAATGGATTTCCCACATCTGCTTGTATGTGAATATTTTTTGTTGACATCGATATTTATTACGAGGCTCAGAGTTAGAATTAGGGATAAAGGCACGGTTAGGGTTAGGGTTAGGGTTAGGGCTAGAGTTAGGATAAGGGATAATGGCACGTTTAGGGCTAGGGTTGGGATTTAGTTTTAAGATTAGGGAATCTTATGTATGTGTGTTTATAGATTGCAGGGCCGGATCCAAGGGGGGGGGGGGCGTAAGGGGCGTAACGCCCTCCCCTATTTTGGTAGAAAACAATTAAATTAGCTTGATAATACCCTATTTCCCTTACATTATCCTTTGATATATATGTGTTACGCCCGCTCTTTCTATGGGTGCTGGATCCGGCCCTGGATTGAGTAAACATGGGCCATGATTTAGAATCTGCCAACACCCTGGGCTTATCCCAACGGTGATTTAGACCTTCTTCGTTGCTGTAATTTAAAATATATGCAGGAGGTAGTTTCAATAACAGGGGATTCACCCCCCGTAATGATAGAGCCTCTCCTACATCATCACTTATGTCAGCCTTGAATAAGCACTCGGGCACTTATTTGATAGAGGATCTTGTCTGATTCTTGTGGAGTGCAAAGAAAATCAGTTAGATTAGAAAAGATAAAAAAATTTTGACAGACACCATTTTCCAGGACAAAACAGGACAAAATCACACAATACGAAGATCTATCTCTTTCCGTCCATCATTACATTAAAAAATCTTTAGATTGAAGTAGACTGCACTTCTGTCTATGTGCCTTTTTCTCTCCCTTATGGAATCCATGACCGAAATTTCGAATAAAGTTTAAAAGATCTTGAAACCCGGGCCTGAAATCTCTGGTTTGAAAATCAAATTGATTCTTTACCATCTATTTTTTGCAGTCTTGGAAAATCTGAATACACATTTGTAATCGACAAGGTAATTCTTATTTTCTAAGTAAAACAAACTACTCCGGTTAATATAGTTGGATGTGCTATGTATCTATCTATCAATACTAGTGTCCCATGAATATGTTAGTGCTGCAGGCATTTTAGTCAATGGACCTTTTCATCCTGGGGAACGTCTGTGTAGTACTGTGTAGGATTTTCAGAAATATTGAGGGGTATATCATCACTACATTAGAAGGTGTTCAGTACTATTGGGGATACCATCAGTACAATGGAGGTTGCTCAGTAGAGTGGAGGGATACCATCAGTACATTAGAGGGTATTCAGTACCATTGGGGATACCATCAGTACTTTGGGGGGTGTTCAGAACTGTTGAAGGGGGATATCATTACTACATTCGAGGATATTCAGTATTTCAGAGGGATACCATCAGTACTGTTGAGGATGTTCAGTAGAGTGGAGGGATAACATCAGTAAATTGGAGGATGCTCAGTATTTTGGAGGGATACCAACAGTACTGTGGGTGGGATACCAACAGTACTGTGGGTACCATTCTGGCCTATTGAGGATATTTAAAACTGTTGAGGGGTATCATCATTACCGTGGAAGATATTGAGTACTATGAGGGAAAGCCTGCTTAGAGCATAGATAACAAATAATTCCTCTTCCTTTTCAGACTTTTCCTACTTTACTATCCCGGACAGGAGATATGGTAAGTGTAACGTAACAAAGGCTAAGGCCTTATATCCCATAGGTACATTGTTTTGCAGTTTTATAACTTGTTAGCCTAAGGCTAGGTTTTGTTTCCAGTAGGATAATGATAGAATGTACTTGAAACTGCAAAAAATTATTGTTTAAGTCGTTAACTGCTCCTGTTAGAGTGCTTCTGTTTACCGTGCTAGCCTGAATTTGTTTCCAGCACATAAGCAGGCACAACGTAATTTCACACTGTGGGTTTTGAGTTCCTACTGTCTTTGATAGAATTAAGCACAATATCCTACCGTCTTTTGCCGTATGATTGCTCGAATGTACTTCCTTAAAAGGGGATGAAGTTGATATCTTTGATTTCCACAGGCAGCCAGAACCAAAGACATCGCCATCAACCTTATCCTTGAAATCGCAGTGTTGAAAGAAGTAAAGGTAAAATCCTTGAAGTTCCTTCTTGAAACCAACTGTAAACCAATAGACTACTTTCATATTCTTTGCAGTTCTATTCAAATGCATCTCCAAACAACGGCATGATTTGTTTCTAAAATTCCACAGCGTGCATTTCTTTTAGCAACACACAGGAAAGCAACACACAAGAAATTTTTCTTTGCGATGCACGCTTTGGTATTCAACAACACATCATGCTTAAGCTAGTGAATGTTAGAATAGAATTATGTTTCAAGTGTCGCTTTAACCATTTTGATTTCACTCCTGCAGAAAATGAGATTTGATTCGATTTATGTTTAGAAATTTATGATATCGACAACTTAAGGAAAGCTTTATATATTGTGCTTATCATCCCGAGGAAGGCTCAATACTTAACTGGATAGGCCTATCCCACACACCCTTCATTGCAATATGAATTAAAAGCTTGTGGTATTAGCCTCACTTGAATTCTAAGGTTTAAAAACGAGGCTAGACCGGCAGGCTTTTGTTTATTTTTGCACTGGCTGCTGTGTGAGAGATGCCTAGTCAGATTCAGCTTGGAATGATGTTTTTGATTTTATGCAGGCTCTTGGAAGCATTCCAGAACTGGCTGTGCAGCCAATTAAAAGCAAAGGACAGGTATGAAATCCTTGTCGAAGTCATTTATGTTACTTACAACTATTCAAGATAAATGTCTGTGCAAAGAAACCAACATAATCATGCACATAGATAGATGTGGAGGAATTGCTCAACATCTACCCCATAATGATGCAAGAATTTGCCCAAATTGGGTCAATTTTTGAAATATTTAAAAGTTCCTGGGGTACGCTGCTTGGTACGCTTATGATTACTGGTTTAAGTGGTATGGATATTTGACAGCTTGTTGGTCTGGTATTTATGATCTTTTTAATGTGATATTCTGTAGATTACCACCCTAGAGAACGTCTGTGCAGTACTCTGGAGAATGTTTAGTGCTTTGGGGGATACCATCAGTACGGTGGATGATATTCAGTACTGCGGGGGAAACCTTCAGCACTGTGGAGGAAAATCAATAATATGGGGGTACCTTCAGTAATGGAGGTTTATCGTCAGTATTGTGAAGGGATACAGAGACTCATATTAGAATTCTTGGTTTTATTTTGTAATATTTGACCTCCAATTTTTTTTCAGGCTCCATGGAGGTTATTTAAAGGTCGTCTGGAAGTCATCCTGAAACTTTTAGAGCCACTTGATGTCGATAAACAAGGGTGAGATTTGTCAATTTTTATTCACATCTGAATATAATGATTCGTTAGGTTTCTTTTTCATTTTCTTTCTGACGTATTACTCTGATTAGATATCATAGTTAGGTATCATATTGCTTTTAAGTTTCGTAATGTTTCCGATTTTACTTGAGGAGAAGCAGGATTTGAAAAATCAATCGAGATAATTTATTGATATTTTCCGATTTTCCTTGCCATCTGAACCATACAATGTCTAAATCTTTCTTTTTCGTGTATATTTTCATGATACATTGTTCTCTTTGACCATGCATCCAATACATTTGAGCTAAGAAATCTCTCATGTCCCACGAAGATATTATTTGATATTCTAATTTGTTTTTCAGCTCATTCACTACTGAGGGGGTGATGAAGGTAACAATTGTAAACTTGAGAACTTTGCTCATTCTTATTCTAGTAAACCATTTCTAGGAATAATTGTTTGTAAATTCTCAGATCCATCATTCTTCATCTAGCTTATTTTGAGAGAATGCTAATAGATAATATTTCTTAATATTCTCAGAACCTCTGGCGAGGATTTCAGTTTATTTCATTGTACTTTTTTAACTGAAGAAGTCTCAATGCTGGCAACTTAGTTTAGACTTCACTTTATTTTGTTCATCGGCCAGTTTTTGATGATTTTCTCTTTCTTTCCTAGATCGTTTTGAAAGCATTGGATCATAGCCACAAAGATGTCCGTGAGGTTGCCATAGAAATATTGTTTGTGATGTACAAAAAGGTTTGTACCTTAAAGACCTTTTGCCAACCAACAAACCATGTTTGCAAACATTATAGGCCTTTTTTGCAATTCATACAGTCGCCATCTTGTTTTTTACAAGTGGTGACGAGTGTTACGTTTATTCTTCCTCGGGTATTGGTAAGGCTGGTATTGAAGATGATATTTTTCGTATTTCTTTTCGAAAGCTGATGCTCTTCTAAATTATTTGACAAGAAAGGGCTTTTCGATGTGCACGCTTTGCAGCAAGGTATTTTCAAATTGACAAGCAATATTTTGGCAAGGCCTGCAAGGAGAGCTATTCTCATGTTGCTGCATTATATGAATTTGTGACACAGAAATTCATATGACTGCGACGCTGCTGTGCTGATAAACGTTTTTTGGTTGAAAAATGGTCTTGAACGAAACTCTTACCTACCCAAGGAAACTCATACAAGGATCCATGATGGGCCCTCCAGAATACTACATATTTACTTGTATGATGGTTATGGCATGAAATCCATCATTTCACGCCATTTAGCCAGTGGGTGCCCTTGTGCATTTGGACATCTTCACGAATTTACTGATTTTACAACCCTGTTTTTTCTCAAGTTTTCTTTTTTCTTTCTTTTCCAATGGTTGGACTGCCTTAGTATGGAAAATAGTAGTTGAAAACCCGGATAGGTTCACTTCTAAATTTGGTTAGTGGTAGTGCAATATGTGAGATTAATGCGGCTTAGGTTGGTCTATTAAATGCATTGCCTCGATAGCTCTATTGGTAGTGGTTGAGGTGTACACTCAGAGGTCGTGTGTTGGAATCTTAACAGGGCTCTTCCATTTTCACAAATTTATTTCGATTCATAAAGCTATTCCTCGATTCTTGTGTGCAGGTTGGCAGCTCTATCAGAACATATTTACCAGATGATGACAATGCTACGAGGAAGAACCCGCTTTATGGAAGAATTTTCGATGGTTTTGATAAAATTGATGGAAAACCAACCAAAGCAGAGAGAAAGGTAAATATCATTAGAAATCAAATACAGCAATTACCATCAGTAATTTGAGGGATATAATCAGTACTGTAGAGAGTGGTCAGTTCTAGAGGGGAGTATCTTCAGTTCTGTAGAGGGAACAGTGCTGATGATATCCCTTCACAGTATTGAATATCCTCCGCTGTTCTCATGCTATGTGAAGGGGTATCTCGCAATAGAGGTTCTGCAGTGACGTGGACATATGCCATTCAAAGGAATAACATCATTAACGGGGAGGGAAAATATTCAAAGTATTATGAAAAAGTAATCCTCAACACTACTGATGATATCCCTCAACATTTCTGATGATATCCTTCCAAATTACTGAACACACTCCTTATTACTGCAAAGATCCCTCTGCATTAGTTAATACACTCTACATTACTCCAATATATCTCTCTACATTACTCCAATATATCTCTCCACTTTACTCCAATATATCCCTCAACTTTACTGTTGATATCCCCTCCAATTACTGCGAAATTCCCTTCAAATCACAGCACACACATTACTTAGGTTCTTCTCATCGAACCGATTCCTTGTACAGAGTTTCCTTTAAGAGATGCTTGTTTTGTAATTCATTTAGAATTTCTCTATTTACTGTTGTTTCCCTTTAATTTCATTTTATAGCTTTTGGCTAAACAAGAAAAAGAGCAATCTGAGAAAGCGAAAAAAGGCGAGGTAAGTTTTACAAATTTCTTATTATTGACAAATTATTTACTGTAACCTCGATAAGTCTTCTCTTGTAAATACCCCTCTGATCGACATTCTCCTCGAATTAATGCCCCCTCCCCCTTAAAGCCGACCCCCTTGAATAAATGCTCAAGGCAATACTTTTTCAGTAGAGTAGGGTCAATTTTTCATTTGATAATTTAAGAATGCATCAAGATTATGGCTACCATATTGTGTAGACAGAGGGGATTCATTTTCTCAATTGGACTGTTTGTTTAACGTAATTAGTCTTTCAACTAGACGATCCTCAATAATTGGTTTCTACGATTTACGAAGTCTCGATCCACCTCTGAGTGTCACAATTGGTTACGTTTCCTTTTTGCTCTCTTTCTGACTCAATTCTTAATTCTGATGAGTGCCAGGATAATAGACTTTTGTAGTCAACTATATTTCTTTTATGTTTCAATTTTTATCGTGAGACTATCAACACCCGTTCGTAGGGGTATTCGTTGCAGGGGCTCCATGTACTTGTCTTGTTGTTTGTTTTGAATTAGCTCTTTTATTTGGATCTCTTCAGCTGTTATTATACACACACCAGCTTTAAAGAAAGTTATGAAAACGATTGTAAATATTTCATGCTTTTTCATGTAGATAGCAGAATTACAAGCTCAACTTCAAGCACTTAGAGCTGCTGCCGATGAAATCCACCAAGATGTAAGTTGAATCCAACTTTCTTCAAAGGGAGGGGGGCTGGAACTCCATTCGAAGAATAGTTGGCTATATGTACATACTATGTTTAGCCCTTTGTTATGGCTTATTGTCCCCAAGGAAATGCCGGAAGTGGTCAATGGCCCTCCCAACCTTTTACAGCTTCTGGTTACTTCTCTGTCTTTGGACAATATGAAATGAAACTTTATGAATATGCAGCAACTAGCCTTAATTCCTTAGTATGAATAACAACTTGGTGAATTGGCAATTATAATGATCACCCGTGGAACGTCTGAAGTAGTACTTTGGAGAGTATTTGGTTCTTTGGAGGATGTTCAGTACTTTGAGGTGATAAAAACAGTTCTTTGCGGATATATCATCAGTACTGTGGGATGCGACCAGTACATTAGAGGGTATTTAGTACTGTGGGAGATGTCATCAGTAACTTGGACGGTGTTCATTACTGTGGGGTATCATCCATTCTTTGGAAGGATACCATCAGTAGCTAGATTGGGTGATATTTAGTAATGTCGGGGATATCATCAGTGTTGTGGAGAATATTGAGTACTGTTGGAGGAACAACAAGTACTATAGGTACTACCTCAAATTACCAAATCAAATACCCATAAGTGATTTTGACATCGTTTTTCCTTTATAGGACGACCAAAAACCCGAGGATGGAACCAAATCTACAGGTTTGTAATTTAAAAAGTCATATAACAATTTTTAAGTATTTGATCGGTTCTGAACTTCAAAATGGCAGAAAAAAGTCGGAAATATAATGAAACATAATAGCTACTAAATCTTTGCGTCTGGCACTCGTCAGAGTATATGTCAGAAAGAGAACGAAAATGAAACCTAGAAATCGGTAAATTTCTTGGTAGATCATTTTGTTAGGGTTCCTTTTCTTTCTCTTTATGATGCACTTCTCTTATTAGTATCAAACGCAAAGCTTTAAGCAGTTCCTGATTTTTCTCACCATTCAAAATCAAAATATCTGATTTCATGATATCAAGATTTTATCCTTGTTTTTATACCGATAATCTTGCCTACACCCCTACAATAAACACCCCTGACAGGTAGTAACTTTTTTCTAGCAACTGTTACTATGTTACCTTAGATATTTTGTTTTCTAAGGTATTTGTATCGGTTGCAAAATTATTGCGAAATGATTGGGACTTCGGTTTTTAAGAGCAAGCCAAATGTTCAGTTTCATTTCTAACATTTATTTTAGACATCTCATCGTTATTAGTGAATGCATGGGTTTGGTCATTTCCACCCTTGGGAACGTCTATGCAGTAAAGTGCTATCACTGAGTAGGGGAGTACCATCAGTATAGTGGAGGAAATTAAGTACTGTGATCATCAGTAATGTGGAGGGTGCTAAGTACTGTGAGGAGTATTACCAGTAATTAGGAGGATATTTTATACTGTAGAGGGGTTTCGTTAGTAATGGGGGGTACCATCATCGAATTATTGGGTTTTCAGTATTGTTGGAGGATATTGATGGTATCCCTACAGACCACAGTAAGGATAGTATTTCTCGACAGCAATGAATATTCTCCACAATACTAATAGTATCCCTCAACAGTACAGAGCACCCTACTGAGCATGTACTTATTGTGTGAGTTAGTGGAACAATTCTTTGCAAAGTTCATTGTTTTCTTTGATTAATCTTTTTTACAGACAATAAAGAGCAGCAAAATAATAACATCGAAAAGTGAGTTTTCATTTTTGAATTGGTCAACCATATTTTACCTTGACCAGTTTGGTGAGCTGCCCGAGCCCAGCCCACACACGTTCTTCTCAAACGTCTAATCCTATCCTTAATTATTATTCGCAAAATTGATCATTTTGACCTTGATGAATGTCTGTGCAGTACTGTGAAGAATGCTCTGCACTGCGTTGGGTGTACAGTGCTTTGGATGGTGTTCAGTACTGTGGGGGATGCCATCAGTGCTGTGGAGGGATGTTATAAGTACAAAGGAGGATTTACAGTACTGTGGGGAGAATACCATCAGTTGTTTCGGGGAATACCATTCAACATTTTGTAGGATGTTCAGTACAATGGAGGGAAACTATCAGTACGGATAGTGTCCCTTCACGTCCACAGCACTGCACCCCCTCAATAGAACTGAACAGGGTGATTTTCCAGGATAATCTTGAACTCAAGTATAAGTGATTTATTTGATTATTGATTAATGTGATTTTGTAGGACGTGCATGTTCTGTGGTGAACAAAACGAGAAATTCACCGAAGAAGCCATTGAGGTGCATTACTGGAAAAGCTGTCCCATGCTTCAGCGTTGTACGCATTGCTCACAGGTAACAATCTCAATATTCTAATTGAATGAACTCCTTTATTATAGAGCTATCATAGAACTTTTTGTGTGGAAATAAAAAGCACGCGGTTTCATGTATGATCACCCTGGGGAATGTTTGTGCAGTACTGTGGAGGATTTTGAACTGAATACCTCCATCCACAGAACTGGACACCCTCCACTCCTAACTTAACTGAAGCTTCAGGCTGATGATATCTTCTGACTGTGGGAATTATTCCAGAAAAAGTAAAATTTAATTTCATTTGATAAACAAGAAATGTGAGGTGAAATGTGTTTGCAAATGTTTTTTTGCCATTGAAGTGCATTGAGCATTTTGACATCCTTTCCTACGAAAACAACATAAATAGTTTCATACTTTTTTAATCCAAACAAAGTCTCCTTAGTTTGAGAATCTAGACCTAATAGATTCTTATGTCAAGTTTCTTGATAAAAACGTGAAAAAAGTGTTTTTCAATTTTGAGGTAATTCGTTAATATTCTAATTTTTTCAAAGGTTTTATTTTCGAAATTATATTCTGAAATGTGCACTAGGCATAGAGCAATTTCATGGAAGGAGTAACATTCAAAACGGACATGTTTTCTGCAACTCAAAGTTACGTGCTTTTGTCGTTATCAGACAGGCTTTAAAGATATTTCATCATTTTTTAGGCTGTTGAAATCTGCAATTTGAATGAACATTTTCTTTCTGAATGCGAGAAGAAATCAGAGTTTAAAAAGTGTCCGAGGTGCCAAGAAGCCATTTTGAAAACAGAACTTGATGCTCACCTCAAAGCAAAAACATGTCAAGGTATTTGAAATTAATCAATTTTATCAACCTGTTAAGGTTATCAACCAGGTAAGGTTATGTTTAATGTCCTGACCCGCTAAAGGCCACAAGAGGCCTTATTTCTAGAACAGGGGACACTGCAGCATCTGCTACATCAGTACATATAGTAGTGAAGGTGGTCCTAATATACTTTATGGTCCTATTTGTGAGTGGGTGGGTTAATTTTAAACGTGATAACCCGCAAGAGACACAAGGGGCCTTATTTCCAGTAGGGGAACAGTAGTATGCATTACATCATTTCATAAAGTAGTAAATAAAAAAATGAGTGTTTATGATTAATGTTTTAGCCCACAAAAAGCCACAAGGGCCCCTTTTCAGCTGAGGCATGGCACCATGCACTAAATCACTACATACATATAATAGTAAATGAGAGAGTGAGTGATTCTATGTTTATTGTGCTAGCCAACGAAAGGCCACAAGAGGCCTTTATCTCAAATAGGCCACAATAGCATGCAATACATTACACTACATATACCCTTCTTGAAGCTGAATTGTATAAAATTTCTTTCTAGCGACAAGAGGTGCATTCAATCGTTGTCCTCTGTGCAAAGAGAAGGTTCTACAAGGAGAAGAGGTTTGTTGCTTTCAAGCTTCTATACAAACTGATAATGTTCAATTTTGCAGCCGATTTTATCTGCATCTTGATATAGCTTCAAAAGTCTAGAAACGAGCAAATTTCAATTTTTCAGGTTTTGTTCTCGGCTCTGATTTTCAGGCAGTTTGTGTGGCTGATATGGCTTGGGTTGTTCGAGACCCGGGGGGGGGGGGGTTTAAATTTCGACTAGGATGCTCGTCCTACCTTTTTTGGTTCGAAATCTCCCCAAATTCTATTTCACTTTGCTGGAAAATCTTCGAGCTATATTTCTGGGTCATGCGAAATTTCTGCTATTTTCCTGGGTCTTATAGATTCGTAACTATTTCTCTGGCTGTTTTTTGGCAATGTGAAACAAAGGGTAATTCTATTTCTTTTGGGTTTGAATTTTTAAGAATTTTGGGTGAATCTATTTTTAGGGGTTATATAGGCACATTCTATTTTTGAGTAGTTGGATATTGTTCTTGAACAAGCATCCCTGTGAAGGAAATTCCCAAGTAACCCCCCAGGGCTTGAGTGCCCCACTTGCATAGTGTTAGTGCACTAGAGTACTAATCTAGAGGTCGTGGGTTTGAGTCCTAGTCCTACACAAATGGATCGCTTTCCTAATGACTTTAGTTCTTTAGAAATGCAATTAAAGCCACGACATGGTATGCAGCTAAATCCAAATGTTTAAAGTGCACTCATGATATCGAGTAGTTGGTTGCATTTCTTCTGAACATCCATCATTAGGGAACTAGTCTATTATCTTTAAAGCATTAGTAGCTTGTGAAACTAGATGATTCATTCCAAGAAATTTTCAAAAACAGCAAAATTGCTTTGCAGGGCTGGAAGAAACATTTGATGAATGTGTGTAAAGCGAACGTGAAGAGACTGCAGAGCCAGAAACAGAGTAAGCTGTTGTCTTATTTCATGCTTCAAAGTGTCAACTTCAGGGTGGAATAATCCAGAAATCAGTTCCCTATTACGTAATCTACCCTTTTTATGTTGTCACAATTCAACCATGGCTCTAGCTCCTTCACGCCCGAAATCTGCTCAAAGTCAATTAAAAAATTCGTTCCTCTGGGAGACGGGAGGTCGCCACATGGCTTTCACTCAGCAACTGTTCTATTCTAAGATCTTTTTAAAGCTATTCATTTTAAATCGATTTTCACAGTCCTACTTCCAATGAGGCTTATTTCTTGCAATTTACTCCATAACAGCAACAAAAGCATGCTGTAATTGACTTGGAAACTTGGAGAGAAATATGGTCGTGTATATTTTATAAACGGTACTGACAAAGAAGTTGATTTTTATTTGCGAAAAGGCAGTAGAAGGGCTCTAGTATCTTTCTTGCTAGATATTTTCATTCACGACCAATCCACCCAATCCACCTTTTCTTACTGAGACCTGCCATTATGAAAATCAATGAAATTTTAGAGAAATACACTATTTTTTTCAAAAGAACCAGGAAAATTGATTTGAAGCTGGCTGTTCTTAAATATTCCTCTATTTTCAGCCTGAAATATTCTTAAATTTTTCTTTCACAATGATTGGGGAGCCTTTTTTGCTATCAGAAGTTTTCATTGTTTAGTTCTTAGCTTGCTCTTAAGTTTTGGCCAAATTTGAGGCTCGTGTTCTTATGAAATTGTTTTACAAGAACTGTACAGTTATCATCTTTCGGTTATACAACCTTCCTCAGTGTGGGCCAAATTTACAACAGCCGAGTACTTATACTAAAATTTCAAATTTACAAAATAAAAGGAACTATTTTCATGATACAACTGATTACCCACCAACTCCACCCTACTTACAATTAAAATGTTAAAATGCATCAAAAACCCTGTTCAAAATGTTAAAAATTTGCATAACAAAGAATTCCTCTTAGTGTTCGTCCTGTTAGAAACTTGGCTTTTTTGTCCAATAAATATTCTCATTCTTTTATTGCAGTACCATTCTAGGTTTTAGGTGTTTAGAGCTTTTAGTTTGTAAATACAATTTTTATGGTGATTAGGTTTTTAACACGTGAAAAGGGGTTTCAATGCATTTTAACATTTGAATTGTAAGTAGGGTGGGGTTGGTATGTAATCAGTTTTATCATGTATATAATTCATTTTATTTTGTAAATTAGAAATTTTAGTATAAGTACTTGGCTGTTGTAAATTTTGCCCACACTGAGGAAGGTACAGTTCTTGTAACT
Organism: Pelagia noctiluca; assembly: GCA_963924455.1. NCBI lineage: Eukaryota > Metazoa > Cnidaria > Scyphozoa > Semaeostomeae > Pelagiidae > Pelagia > Pelagia noctiluca. The sequence continues at coordinate 2,103,182 of OZ004327.1, forward strand.
GTACAGTTCTTGTAAATCTCCTTTTATTAGTGCATCTCCTGATGAGTGAGAAATCACGATACAGGCTTGTCGAGAAACATGTAGTTTCCTATTTTTTTTCTGCCAATTAGTATATTTACGCTCTAATATCATGTATTGAGCACTATTTTCTGAAATCAAAACACTGGCTTTATATTTTTAATACAGGGATGTGGATAATTTATGTACTGACTTAAGTTTGGTAGTAGAACATAATCCAGTTGTCAAAATTCTATATTTCTAACATTTCCATAATTACCATAATGCCGGGTCTTTGTGACAAAAGGTAGATTCTGCATATTTTCAAAATAAATACTGCAGGTTTTTAGTTTTTAGTTTTTAGTATTACACCAAGTATGTATCATTGCACATCAAAGTAGGCCCTGGCTGACAAAAGTCAATAACAGACACACTAATCACTGGACCTTCGAAGGATACTCTTGGTTTTTTATGCCGAATAAAAATCAAGGAAAGAATAGTTATTTTACAATGTGATTTGCTTATTGTTGGAAAGTTGAAACCATAAAGACATATCTAGGAAACGTCTATTGAGTAGTGTGGAGGATATTCAGTACTATGGAGGATGTTCAGTACTGTGGAGGATGTTCAGTAATGTAGAGGATGTTCAGTACTGTGGAGGATGTTCAGTACTGTGGAGGATATTCAGTACTGTGGAGGATATTCAGTACTGTGGAGGATGTTCAGTACTATGGAGGATGTTCAGTATTGTGGAGGATGTTCAGTATTGTGGAGGATGCTCAGTACTGTGAGGGATATTCAGTACTGTGGAGGATGCTCAGTACTGTGAAGGATATTCAGTACTGTGGAGGATGTGCAGTACTGTGGAGGATGTTCAGTACTGTGGAGGATGTTCAGTACTTTGGAGGATGTTCAGTACTATGGAGGCTGTTCAGTACTGTGAAGGATGTTCAGTACTGTGGAGGATGTTCAGTACTGTGGAGGATGTTCAGTACTGTGAAGGATTTTCAGTACTTTGGAGGATGCTCAGTAATGTGGAGGATTTTCAGTACTTTGGAGGATGTTCAGTACTGTGGAGGATGTTCAGTACTGTGAAGGATGTCCAGTACTGTGGAGGATGTTCAGTACTGTGAAAGATTTTCAGTACTGTAGAGGATGTTCAGTACTGTTCATTGAAGGGTGTTCAGTAGTGTAGAGGGATACCATATGTATTGTGGAGGAATACTATCCAGTACTTTGGAGGAAGTCTCCAGTACCCTGTCAGTAGTGATGGTATTCCCTTAGTGTCCTGAACATCCTCCACAGTACTAAAATTAGACGTTCCCTTGGGTGGTAATACGTAAAGTTCTTGTGGTTTATCTCCACAGTACTGAACACCCTCCATAGACAGCACTGATGGTACTCCCCATAATGCTGATGGTATCCCTCACAAATACTAATAGTATCCCATCACAGCACTGAATATCCTCCACAGTACTGATTGTATCCCACCACATTTTGAAATGTCCTCCACATAACTGATGGTATCCCTCCACAGTACTGATGGTATTTGGTATTCCCTGCAATACTCATGATATACCACCACGGTACTGAATATCCTCAACAACGCTTATAATAAACTCCACAGGACTGATGATTTACCCCTATAGTACTAATGACATCCCTCACATCACAGAACATGCTCAATAGTACTGCATAGACGTTCCCCAGGGTGATATCTGTTAATGAGTTCAAAAAGGCGAATTTAAGCGATCCTGGTGCACGGTTGCTTACCCATGTTTAATGGTGAAACTTCCTCGTAGATGCGAAAGCTGCCAGGAAGCCTTCGGTCGGGAAGAAAGGCACTGGAGGAAGTCAACCGTTTCGTGATGGAGTAAAAAGAAGGACCTCAAAAGCAATCGATAAAAATGCCGCTAAGACATGAAGCGGTTAGTCATTCCAAATTTATTGGGTTTGTACATAAGATTTTATATGTCATGCGAAACTTAACAAAGGTGTGTTCATACCTGTTTCGACTTTCCCACGCGTTTTATTTCTCGCATCCAATCTACACATGGCTAATTCTTAGAATTTCTTTATTGCAAAATGTATGACGCTGCTTCCATTTAGAAGGAAATTTCCTCGTAGAAAAAACTGATTTCTTGGCACTTAAAAAGATTACTTGACACTTGAAATCCAATCTACACATTATAAATTTTAGAAATGAAAAGTCTTCCTATAGTTCGAACATCTAAAGCCTATCGCTAAGCCCACTCGGCCATACGAGCTTTCTTAATAAATGAGGAATTACTTTTGCATCATTTTCATCAAATATAATGAATCTTGGAAATCAAAAGAATTCCCTCGCAAGGAATCAAACTAGGTCCAAACAAACCAAATATCAAAGCTTTCTAGGTGAGAAAAGGTACATATATAGAAAGAGGGATTACAAAGAAAAGTAGACAGATAGTTACATAGAAACTAGATAGATAGTTCAATAAAATCTAAAAAGATAGTTAGTTAGCTAGTATGAAGAAACTAGATAGATAGATGGTATGTAATGAAAGGTCCCTACAGGTCACTCAAATTCAAAGAGTTTTATGCACAGGATGCCATGGTCACTGATCTCAAAATAAAGACTGGCTCGAGCATTCTGTTGTTTCTGGAACCAAATGTTTGAAGCCAATTGCTTCGGCTTGCGTTTGGCCTACCAATATGGCTGCCAAAGAAATTATATTGACTTGATTCTTTGCAAATAATAACTACACGATTATTGAGTCTAATACTGAGCATTCAGAACATTCAAACAATCATAAAAAGCAGCCCCTAGTGGAATCTTAATGTATCGAAGTGGACCTACCAATATGGCCGCCAATGACTTCATTTCAGAACCAAATGTGCTCGATCCAGTCTTTTTTTGAGATCAGTGGTCATGGTACACGGTATTGCAAGGCAATCAGAACATAGCCAGCATCGTCTTATTCAAAAAATCTTTTTCAATTTTGGAGAAATCATTCAAACTCGAAATAATTATAACAATCTCTATTTTACGGAATCGTGTTATTAATAAGTAGTATGGAACCCCAGGAGATACTTGTTTTGACTCTTTGGATAGGAAATGCTCATTTGACAATATCTTTAGCTTGAAACTAAAACAGGCTGCAATTTTCAAGTTCTACACCTAAAAAATAATACAGCAAATACCCCAAAATTAACAATCTGTCTTGTTTTATTTAAAAAGGCAAGTTCTTCAACTGTAACTCCGAATGCGAGGATACGAGCAGCCTTCTCTAATCTTCTCCTTACTTCTTTCACTCTGTTTGTTTCTTTGTGGCTCAAATTCACAGCTTTATTCTCAGTGTTCTTCTTAATACACACCGGCTTGCAGAGTTCTTCAAAAATCATTTTAGTTAACTAACCCATGGTACTGGCCGAGATTGGCAAAACATTAGTGGCTTCAAATATACTTTTTCCAAAAATTGTCCTTGACAATCAGACAAAAGTTGGAAAAAAGCCTGATGGCTAGCCCATACTTTTTGGTAAAAATAGGACCAAAATAATTGGTCCCAAATAGAATTTTAATCCACTCAGGACTGTTAGGGGGGCAGCCTTAGGCTATAAAAACCTTAGAAAACACATAAAATCAACAAAACATTTTCCTTTAAAATTAGGCAAAAATTAGAAAAAAGCCGGATGGTTAGCCCATGGTTTTTCGTCAAAATTAGCCAAAAACGATTGGTTCAAAGTAGACTTGTAATCCACTCAGGACTGTTCAGGGAGCATTATTAGGCTATAAAAGCCTTAGAAAATCCATAAAATCATCAAAACATTTTTCTTCAAAATCAGCCTAAAATTGCAAAAAAGGCCTGATGGTGTTAGCCCATGGTTTTTGGTCAAAATTAGCCAAAAATAAATGGTTCAAAATAGACTTCTAATCCACTCAGAACTGTTCAGAGAGCATTAATAGGCTATAAAAGCCTTAGAAAATCCATAAAATCATCAAAACATTTTCCTTCAAAATCAGCCTAAAATTGCAAAAAAGCCTGATGGTTAGCCCATGGTTTTTGGTCAAATTTGGCCCAAAATAAATGGTTCCAAATAGACTTTGTATTCACTCAGGACTGTTCAGGGAGCATTACTAGGCTATAAAAGCCTTAGAAAATCCATAAAATCATCAAAACATTTTCCTTCAAAATCAGCCTAAAATTGCAAAAAAGCCCATGGTTTTTGGTCAAAATTAGCCAAAAATAAATGGTTCAAAATAGACTTCTAATCCACTCAGAACTGTTCAGAGAGCATTATTAGGCTATAAAAGCCTTAGAAAATCCATAAAATCATCAAAACATTTTCCTTCAAAATCAGCCTAAAATTGCAAAAAAGCCTGATGGTTAGCCCATGGTTTTTGGTCAAAATTAGCCAAAAATAAATGGTTCAAAATAGACTTCTAATCCACTCAGGACTGTTCAGGGAGCATTACTAGGCTATAAAAGCCTTAGAAAATCCATAAAATCATCAAAACATTTTCCTTCAAAATCAGCCTAAAATTGCAAAAAAGCCTAATGGTTAGCCCATGGTTTTTGGTCAAATTTTGCCCAAAATAAATGGTTCCAAATAGACTTTGTATTCACTCAGGACTGTTCAGGGAGCATTACTAGGCTAGAAAAGCCTTAGAAAATCCATAAAATCATCAAAACATTTTCCTTCAAAATCAGCCTAAAATTGCAAAAAAGCCCATGGTTTTTGGTCAAAATTAGCCAAAAATAAATGGTTCAAAATAGACTTCTAATCCACTCAGAACTGTTCAGAGAGCATTATTAGGCTATAAAAGCCTTAGAAAATCCATAAAATCATCAAAACATTTTCCTTCAAAATCAGCCTAAAATTGCAAAAAAGCCTGATGGTTAGCCCATGGTTTTTGGTCAAAATTAGCCAAAAATAAATGGTTCAAAATAGACTTCTAATCCACTCAGGACTGTTCAGGGAGCATTACTAGGCTATAAAAGCCTTAGAAAATCCATAAAATCATCAAAACATTTTCCTTCAAAATCAGCCTAAAATTGCAAAAAAGCCTAATGGTTAGCCCATGGTTTTTGGTCAAATTTTGCCCAAAATAAATGGTTCAAAATAGACTTCTAATCCACTCAGGACTGTTCAGGGAGCATTACTAGGCTATAAAAGCCTTAGAAAATCCATAAAATCATCAAAACATTTTCCTTCAAAATCAGCCTATAATTGCAAAAAAGCCTGATGGTTAGCCCATGGTTTTTGGTCAAAATCAGCCAAAAATAAATGGTTCAAAATAGACTTCTAATCCACTCAGGACTGTTCAGGGAGCATTACTAGGCTATAAGAGCCTTAGAAAATCCATAAAATCATCAAAACATTTTCCTTCAAAATCAGCCTAAAATTGCAAAAAAGCCTGATGGTTAGCCCATGGTTTATGGTCAAATTTTGCCCAAAATAAATGGTTCAAAATAGACTTCTAATCCACTCAGGACTGTTCAGGGAGCATTACTAGGCTATAAAAGCCTTAGAAAATCCATAAAATCATCAAAACATTTTCCTTCAAAATCAGCCTAAAATTGCAAAAAAGCCTGATGGTTAGCCCATGGTTTATGGTCAAATTTTGCCCAAAATAAATGGTTCAAAATAGACTTCTAATCCACTCAGGACTGTTCAGAGAGCATTATTAGGCTATAAAAGCCTTAGAAAATCCATAAAATCATCAAAACATTTTCCTTCAAAATCAGCCTAAAATTGCAAAAAAGCCTGATGGTTAGCCCATGGTTTTTGGTCAAAATTAGCCAAAAATAAATGGTTCAAAATAGACTTCTAATCCACTCAGGACTGTTCAGGGAGCATTACTAGGCTATAAAAGCCTTAGAAAATCCATAAAATCATCAAAACATTTTCCTTCAAAATCAGCCTAAAATTGCAAAAAAGCCTGATGGTTAGCCCATGGTTTTTGGTCAAATTTGGCCCAAAATAAATGGTTCCAAATAGACTTTGTATTCACTCAGGACTGTTCAGGGAGCATTACTAGGCTATAAAAGCCTTAGAAAATCCATAAAATCATCAAAACATTTTCCTTCAAAATCAGCCTAAAATTGCAAAAAAGCCCATGGTTTTTGGTCAAAATTAGCCAAAAATAAATGGTTCAAAATAGACTTCTAATCCACTCAGAACTGTTCAGAGAGCATTATTAGGCTATAAAAGCCTTAGAAAATCCATAAAATCATCAAAACATTTTCCTTCAAAATCAGCCTAAAATTGCAAAAAAGCCTGATGGTTAGCCCATGGTTTTTGGTCAAAATTAGCCAAAAATAAATGGTTCAAAATAGACTTCTAATCCACTCAGGACTGTTCAGGGAGCATTACTAGGCTATAAAAGCCTTAGAAAATCCATAAAATCATCAAAACATTTTCCTTCAAAATCAGCCTAAAATTGCAAAAAAGCCTAATGGTTAGCCCATGGTTTTTGGTCAAATTTTGCCCAAAATAAATGGTTCCAAATAGACTTTGTATTCACTCAGGACTGTTCAGGGAGCATTACTAGGCTAGAAAAGCCTTAGAAAATCCATAAAATCATCAAAACATTTTCCTTCAAAATCAGCCTAAAATTGCAAAAAAGCCCATGGTTTTTGGTCAAAATTAGCCAAAAATAAATGGTTCAAAATAGACTTCTAATCCACTCAGAACTGTTCAGAGAGCATTATTAGGCTATAAAAGCCTTAGAAAATCCATAAAATCATCAAAACATTTTCCTTCAAAATCAGCCTAAAATTGCAAAAAAGCCTGATGGTTAGCCCATGGTTTTTGGTCAAAATTAGCCAAAAATAAATGGTTCAAAATAGACTTCTAATCCACTCAGGACTGTTCAGGGAGCATTACTAGGCTATAAAAGCCTTAGAAAATCCATAAAATCATCAAAACATTTTCCTTCAAAATCAGCCTAAAATTGCAAAAAAGCCTAATGGTTAGCCCATGGTTTTTGGTCAAATTTTGCCCAAAATAAATGGTTCAAAATAGACTTCTAATCCACTCAGGACTGTTCAGGGAGCATTACTAGGCTATAAAAGCCTTAGAAAATCCATAAAATCATCAAAACATTTTCCTTCAAAATCAGCCTATAATTGCAAAAAAGCCTGATGGTTAGCCCATGGTTTTTGGTCAAAATCAGCCAAAAATAAATGGTTCAAAATAGACTTCTAATCCACTCAGGACTGTTCAGGGAGCATTACTAGGCTATAAGAGCCTTAGAAAATCCATAAAATCATCAAAACATTTTCCTTCAAAATCAGCCTAAAATTGCAAAAAAGCCTGATGGTTTTTGGTCAAAATCAGCCAAAAATAAATGGTTCAAAATAGACTTCTAATCCACTCAGGACTGTTCAGGGAGAATTACTAGGCTATAAGAGCCTTAGAAAATCCATAAAATCATCAAAACATTTTCCTTCAAAATCAGCCTAAAATTGCAAAAAAGCCTGATGGTTAGCCCATGGTTTTTGGTCAAATTTTGCCCAAAATAAATGGTTACAAATAGACTTTGTATTCACTCAGGACTGTTCAGGGAGCATTACTAGGCTATAAAAGCCTTAGAAAATCCATAAAATCATCAAAACATTTTCCTTCAAAATCAGCCTAAAATTGCAAAAAAGCCTGATGGTTAGCCCATGGTTTATGGTCAAATTTTGCCCAAAATAAATGGTTCAAAATAGACTTCTAATCCACTCAGGACTGTTCAGGGAGCATTACTAGGCTATAAAAGCCTTAGAAAATCCATAAAATCATCAAAACATTTTCCTTCAAAATCAGCCTAAAATTGCAAAAAAGCCTGATGGTTAGCCCATGGTTTTTGGTCAAAATCAGCCAAAAATAAATGGTTCAAAATAGACTTCTAATCCACTCAGGACTGTTCAGGGAGCATTACTAGGCTATAAGAGCCTTAGAAAATCCATAAAATCATCAAAACATTTTCCTTCAAAATCAGCCTAAAATTGCAAAAAAGCCTGATGGTTAGCCCATGGTTTTTGGTCAAATTTTGCCCAAAATAAATGGTTACAAATAGACTTTGTATTCACTCAGGACTGTTCAGGGAGCATTACTAGGCTATAAAAGCCTTAGAAAATCCATAAAATCATCAAAACATTTTCCTTCAAAATCAGCCTATAATTGCAAAAAAGCCTCATGGTTAGCCCATGGTTTTTGGTCAAATTTGGCCCAAAATAAATGGTTCCAAATAGACTTTGTATTCACTCAGGACTGTTCAGGGAGCATTACTAGGCTATAAAAGCCTTAGAAAATCCATAAAATCATCAAAACATTTTCCTTCAAAATCAGCCTAAAATTGCAAAATAGCCTGATGGTTAGCCCATGGTTTTTGGTCAACTTTGGCCCAAAATAAATGGTTCCAAATAGACTTTGTATTCACTCAGGACTGTTCAGGGAGCATTACTAGGCTATAAAAGCCTTAGAAAATCCATAAAATCATCAAAACATTTTCCTTCAAAATTAGCCAAAAATAAATGGTTCAAAATAGACTTCTAATCCACTCAGAACTGTTCAGAGAGCATTAATAGGCTATAAAAGCCTTAGAAAATCCATAAAATCATCAAAACATTTTCCTTCAAAATCAGCCTAAAATTGCAAAAAAGCCTGATGGTTAGCCCATGGTTTTTGGTCAAATTTTGCCAAAAATAAATGGTTCAAAATAGACTTCTAATCCACTCAGGACTGTTCAGGGAGCATTACTAGGCTATAAGAGCCTTAGAAAATCCATAAAATCATCAAAACATTTTCCTTCAAAATCAGCCTAAAATTGCAAAAAAGCCTGATGGTTAGCCCATGGTTTTTGGTCAAATTTTGCCCAAAATAAATGGTTACAAATAGACTTTGTATTCACTCAGGACTGTTCAGGGAGCATTACTAGGCTATAAAAGCCTTAGAAAATCCATAAAATCATCAAAACATTTTCCTTCAAAATCAGCCTATAATTGCAAAAAAGCCTGATGGTTAGCCCATGGTTTTTGGTCAAATTTGGCCCAAAATAAATGGTTCCAAATAGACTTTGTATTCACTCAGGACTGTTCAGGGAGCATTACTAGGCTATAAAAGCCTTAGAAAATCCATAAAATCATCAAAACATTTTCCTTCAAAATCAGCCTAAAATTGCAAAATAGCCTGATGGTTAGCCCATGGTTTTTGGTCAAATTTGGCCCAAAATAAATGGTTCCAAATAGACTTTGTATTCACTCAGGACTGTTCAGGGAGCATTACTAGGCTATAAAAGCCTTAGAAAATCCATAAAATCATCAAAACATTTTCCTTCAAAATTAGCCAAAAATAAATGGTTCAAAATAGACTTCTAATCCACTCAGAACTGTTCAGAGAGCATTAATAGGCTATAAAAGCCTTAGAAAATCCATAAAATCATCAAAACATTTTCCTTCAAAATCAGCCTAAAATTGCAAAAAAGCCTGATGGTTAGCCCATGGTTCATGGTCAAATTTGGCCCAAAATAAATGGTCCCAAATAGAATTTTAATCCACTCAGGACTGTTAGGGGGGCAGCCTTAGGCTATAAAAACCTTAGAAAACACATAAAATCAACAAAACATTTTCCTTTAAAATTAGGCAAAAATTAGAAAAAAGCCGGATGGTTAGCCCATGGTTTTTCGTCAAAATTAGCCAAAAACGATTGGTTCAAAGTAGACTTGTAATCCACTCAGGACTGTTCAGGGAGCATTATTAGGCTATAAAAGCCTTAGAAAATCCATAAAATCATCAAAACATTTTTCTTCAAAATCAGCCTAAAATTGCAAAAAAGGCCTGATGGTGTTAGCCCATGGTTTTTGGTCAAAATTAGCCAAAAATAAATGGTTCAAAATAGACTTCTAATCCACTCAGAACTGTTCAGAGAGCATTAATAGGCTATAAAAGCCTTAGAAAATCCATAAAATCATCAAAACATTTTCCTTCAAAATCAGCCTATAATTGCAAAAAAACCTGATGGTTAGCCCATGGTTTTTGGTCAAATTTGGCCCAAAATAAATGGTTCCAAATAGACTTTGTATTCACTCAGGACTGTTCAGGGAGCATTACTAGGCTATAAAAGCCTTAGAAAATCCATAAAATCATCAAAACATTTTCCTTCAAAATCAGCCTAAAATTGCAAAAAAGCCCATGGTTTTTGGTCAAAATTAGCCAAAAATAAATGGTTCAAAATAGACTTCTAATCCACTCAGAACTGTTCAGAGAGCATTATTAGGCTATAAAAGCCTTAGAAAATCCATAAAATCATCAAAACATTTTCCTTCAAAATCAGCCTAAAATTGCAAAAAAGCCTGATGGTTAGCCCATGGTTTTTGGTCAAAATTAGCCAAAAATAAATGGTTCAAAATAGACTTCTAATCCACTCAGGACTGTTCAGGGAGCATTACTAGGCTATAAAAGCCTTAGAAAATCCATAAAATCATCAAAACATTTTCCTTCAAAATCAGCCTAAAATTGCAAAAAAGCCTAATGGTTAGCCCATGGTTTTTGGTCAAATTTTGCCCAAAATAAATGGTTCCAAATAGACTTTGTATTCACTCAGGACTGTTCAGGGAGCATTACTAGGCTATAAAAGCCTTAGAAAATCCATAAAATCATCAAAACATTTTCCTTCAAAATCAGCCTAAAATTGCAAAAAAGCCCATGGTTTTTGGTCAAAATTAGCCAAAAATAAATGGTTCAAAATAGACTTCTAATCCACTCAGAACTGTTCAGAGAGCATTATTAGGCTATAAAAGCCTTAGAAAATCCATAAAATCATCAAAACATTTTCCTTCAAAATCAGCCTAAAATTGCAAAAAAGCCTGATGGTTAGCCCATGGTTTTTGGTCAAAATTAGCCAAAAATAAATGGTTCAAAATAGACTTCTAATCCACTCAGGACTGTTCAGGGAGCATTACTAGGCTATAAAAGCCTTAGAAAATCCATAAAATCATCAAAACATTTTCCTTCAAAATCAGCCTAAAATTGCAAAAAAGCCTAATGGTTAGCCCATGGTTTTTGGTCAAATTTTGCCCAAAATAAATGGTTCAAAATAGACTTCTAATCCACTCAGGACTGTTCAGGGAGCATTACTAGGCTATAAAAGCCTTAGAAAATCCATAAAATCATCAAAACATTTTCCTTCAAAATCAGCCTATAATTGCAAAAAAGCCTGATGGTTAGCCCATGGTTTTTGGTCAAAATCAGCCAAAAATAAATGGTTCAAAATAGACTTCTAATCCACTCAGGACTGTTCAGGGAGCATTACTAGGCTATAAGAGCCTTAGAAAATCCATAAAATCATCAAAACATTTTCCTTCAAAATCAGCCTAAAATTGCAAAAAAGCCTGATGGTTAGCCCATGGTTTTTGGTCAAATTTTGCCCAAAATAAATGGTTACAAATAGACTTTGTATTCACTCAGGACTGTTCAGGGAGCATTACTAGGCTATAAAAGCCTTAGAAAATCCATAAAATCATCAAAACATTTTCCTTCAAAATCAGCCTATAATTGCAAAAAAGCCTGATGGTTAGCCCATGGTTTTTGGTCAAATTTGGCCCAAAATAAATGGTTCCAAATAGACTTTGTATTCACTCAGGACTGTTCAGGGAGCATTACTAGGCTATAAAAGCCTTAGAAAATCCATAAAATCATCAAAACATTTTCCTTCAAAATCAGCCTAAAATTGCAAAAAAGCCTGATGGTTAGCCCATGGTTTTTGGTCAAATTTGGCCCAAAATAAATGGTTCCAAATAGACTTTGTATTCACTCAGGACTGTTCAGGGAGCATTACTAGGCTATAAAAGCCTTAGAAAATCCATAAAATCATCAAAACATTTTCCTTCAAAATTAGCCAAAAATAAATGGTTCAAAATAGACTTCTAATCCACTCAGAACTGTTCAGAGAGCATTAATAGGCTATAAAAGCCTTAGAAAATCCATAAAATCATCAAAACATTTTCCTTCAAAATCAGCCTAAAATTGCAAAAAAGCCTGATGGTTAGCCCATGGTTCATGGTCAAATTTGGCCCAAAATAAATGGTTCCAAATAGACTTTGTATTCACTCAGGACTGTTCAGGGAGCATTACTAGGCTATAAAAGCCTTAGAAAATCCATAAAATCATCAAAACATTTTCCTTCAAAATCAGCCTAAAATTGCAAAAAAGCCTAATGGTTAGCCCATGGTTTTTGGTCAAAATTAGCCAAAAATAAATGGCTCAAAATAGACTTCTAATCCACTCAGGACTGTTCAGGGAGCATTACTATGCTATAAAAGCCTTAGAAAATCCATAAAGTCATCAAAACATTTTCCTTCAAAATCAGCCTAAAATTGCAAAAAAGCCTGATGGTTAGCCCATGGTTTTTGGTCAAATTTGGCCCAAAATAAATGGTTCCAAATAGACTTCTAATCCACTCAGGACTGTTCAGGGAGCATTACTAGGCTATAAAAGCCTTAGAAAATCCATAAAATCATCAAAACATTTTCCTTCAAAATCAGCCTATAATTGCAAAAAAGCCTGATGGTTAGCCCATGGTTTTTGGTCAAAATCAGCCAAAAATAAATGGTTCAAAATAGACTTCTAATCCACTCAGGACTGTTCAGGGAGCATTACTAGGCTATAAGAGCCTTAGAAAATCCATAAAATCATCAAAACATTTTCCTTCAAAATCAGCCTAAAATTGCAAAAAAGCCTGATGGTTAGTCCATGGTTTATGGTCAAATTTTGCCCAAAATAAATGGTTCAAAATAGACTTCTAATCCACTCAGGACTGTTCAGGGAGCATTACTAGGATATAAAAGCCTTAGAAAATCCATAAAATCATCAAAACATTTTCCTTCAAAATCAGCCTAAAATTGCAAAAAAGCCTGATGGTTTTTGGTCAAAATCAGCCAAAAATAAATGGTTCAAAATAGACTTCTAATCCACTCAGGACTGTTCAGGGAGCATTACTAGGCTATAAGAGCCTTAGAAAATCCATAAAATCATCAAAACATTTTCCTTCAAAATCAGCCTATAATTGCAAAAAAGCCTGATGGTTAGCCCATGGTTTTTGGTCAAAATCAGCCAAAAATAAATGGTTCAAAATAGACTTCTAATCCACTCAGGACTGTTCAGGGAGCATTACTAGGCTATAAGAGCCTTAGAAAATCCATAAAATCATCAAAACATTTTCCTTCAAAATCAGCCTATAATTGCAAAAAAGCCTGATGGTTAGCCCATGGTTTTTGGTCAAATTTGGCCCAAAATAAATGGTTCCAAATAGACTTTGTATTCACTCAGGACTGTTCAGGGAGCATTACTAGGCTATAAAAGCCTTAGAAAATCCATAAAATCATCAAAACATTTTCCTTCAAAATCAGCCTAAAATTGCAAAAAAGCCTGATGGTTAGCCCATGGTTTTTGGTCAAATTTGGCCCAAAATAAATGGTTCCAAATAGACTTTGTATTCACTCAGGACTGTTCAGGGAGCATTACTAGGCTATAAAAGCCTTAGAAAATCCATAAAATCATCAAAACATTTTCCTTCAAAATTAGCCAAAAATAAATGGTTCAAAATAGACTTCTAATCCACTCAGAACTGTTCAGAGAGCATTAATAGGCCATAAAAGCCTTAGAAAATCCATAAAATCATCAAAACATTTTCCTTCAAAATCAGCCTAAAATTGCAAAAAAGCCTGATGGTTAGCCCATGGTTCATGGTCAAATTTGGCCCAAAATAAATGGTTCCAAATAGACTTTGTATTCACTCAGGACTGTTCAGGGAGCATTACTAGGCTATAAAAGCCTTAGAAAATCCAAAAAATCATCAAAACATTTTCCTTCAAAATCAGCCTAAAATTGCAAAAAAGCCTAATGGTTAGCCCATGGTTTTTGGTCAAAATTAGCCAAAAATAAATGGTTCAAAATAGACTTCTAATCCACTCAGGACTGTTCAGGGAGCATTACTAGGCTATAAAAGCCTTAGAAAATCCATAAAGTCATCAAAACATTTTCCTTCAAAATCAGCCTAAAATTGCAAAAAAGCCTGATGGTTAGCCCATGGTTTTTGGTCAAATTTGGCCCAAAATAAATGGTTCCAAATAGACTTCTAATCCACTCAGGACTGTTCAGGGAGCATTACTAGGCTATAAAAGCCTTAGAAAATCCATAAAATCATCAAAACATTTTCCTTCAAAATCAGCCTATAATTGCAAAAAAGCCTGATGGTTAGCCCTTGGTTTTTGGTCAAATTTTGCCCAAAATAAATGGTTCCAAATAGACTTTGTATTCACTCAGGACTGTTCAGGGAGCATTACTAGGCTATAAAAGCCTTAGAAAATCCATAAAATCATCAAAACATTTTCCTTCAAAATCAGCCTATAATTGCAAAAAAGCCTGATGGTTAGCCCATGGTTTTTGGTCAAATTTGGCCCAAAATAAATGGTTCCGAATAGACTTTGTATTCACTCAGGACTGTTCAGGGAGCATTACTAGGCTATAAGAGCCTTAGAAAATCCATAAAATCATCAAAACATTTTCCTTCAAAATCAGCCTATAATTGCAAAAAAGCCTGATGGTTAGCCCATGGTTTTTGGTCAAAATTAGCCAAAAATAAATGGTTCAAAGTAGACTTCTAATCCACTCAGGACTGTTCAGGGAGCATTACTAGGGTATAAGAGCCTTAGAAAATCCATAAAGTCATCAAAACATTTTCCTTCAAAATCAGCCTAAAATTGCAAAAAAGCCTGATGGTTAGCCCATGGTTTTTGGTCAAATTTGGCCCAATATAAATGGTTCCAAATAGACTTCTAATCCACTCAGGACTGTTCAGGGAGCATTACTAGGCTATAAAAGCCTTAGAAAATCCATAAAATCATCAAAACATTTTCCTTCAAAATTAGCCAAAAATAAATGGTTCAAAATAGACTTCTAATCCACTCAGAACTGTTCAGAGAGCATTAATAGGCTATAACAGCCTTAGAAAATCCATAAAATCATCAAAACATTTTCCATCAAAATCAGCCTAAAATTGCAAAAAAGCCTGATGGTTAGCCCATGGTTCATGGTCAAATTTGGCCCAAAATAAATGGTTCCAAATAGACTTTGTATTCACTCAGGACTGTTCAGGGAGCATTACTAGGCTATAAAAGCCTTAGAAAATCCATAAAATCATCAAAACATTTTCCTTCAAAATCAGCCTAAAATTGCAAAAAAGCCTAATGGTTAGCCCATGGTTTTTGGTCAAAATTAGCCAAAAATAAATGGTTCAAAATAGACTTCTAATCCACTCAGGACTGTTCAGGGAGCATTACTAGGCCATAAAAGCCTTAGAAAATCCATAAAATCATCAAAACATTTTCCTTCAAAATCAGCCTAAAATTGCAAAAAAGCCTGATGGTTAGCCCATGGTTTTTGGTCAAATTTGGCCCAAAATAAATGGTTCCAAATAGACTTCTAATCCACTCAGGACTGTTCAGGGAGCATTACTAGGCTATAAAAGCCTTAGAAAATCCATAAAATCATCAAAACATTTTCCTTCAAAATTAGCCAAAAATAAATGGTTCAAAATAGACTTCTAATCCACTCAGGACTGTTCAGGGAGCATTACTAGGCTATAAAAGCCTTAGAAAATCCATAAAATCATCAAAACATTTTCCTTCAAAATCAGCCTAAAATTGCAAAAAAGCCTGATGGTTAGCCCATGGTTCATGGTCAAATTTGGCCCAAAATAAATGGTTCCAAATAGACTTTGTATTCACTCAGGACTGTTCAGGGAGCATTACTAGGCTATAAAAGCCTTAGAAAATCCATAAAATCATCAAAACATTTTCCTTCAAAATCAGCCTAAAATTGCAAAAAAGCCTGATGGTTAGCCCATGGTTTTTGGTCAAAATCAGCCAAAAATAAATGGTTCAAAATAGACTTCTAATCCACTCAGGACTGTTCAGGGAGCATTACTAGGCTATAAGAGCCTTGGAAAATCCATAAAATCATCAAAACATTTTCCTTCAAAATCAGCCTAAAATTGCAAAAAAGCCTGATGGTTAGCCCATGGTTTTTGGTCAAATTTGGCCCAAAATAAATGGTTACAAATAGACTTTGTATTCACTCAGGACTGTTCAGGGAGCATTACTAGGCTATAAAAGCCTTAGAAAATCCATAAAATCATCAAAACATTTTCCTTCAAAATCAGCCTATAATTGCAAAAAAGCCTGATGGTTAGCCCATGGTTTTTGGTCAAATTTGGCCCAAAATAAATGGTTCCGAATAGACTTTGTATTCACTCAGGACTGTTCAGGGAGCATTACTAGGCTATAAGAGCCTTAGAAAATCCATAAAATCATCAAAACATTTTCCTTCAAAATCAGCCTATAATTGCAAAAAAGCCTGATGTTAGCCCATGGTTTTTGGTCAAAATTAGCCAAAAATAAATGGTTCAAAATAGACTTCTAATCCACTCAGGACTGTTCAGGGAGCATTACTAGGCTATAAAAGCCTTAGAAAATCCATAAAGTCATCAAAACATTTTCCTTCAAAATCAGCCTAAAATTGCAAAAAAGCCTGATGGTTAGCCCATGGTTTTTGGTCAAATTTTGCCCAAAATAAATGGTTCCAAATAGACTTCTAATCCACTCAGGACTGTTCAGGGAGCATTACTAGGCTATAAAAGCCTTAGAAAATCCATAAAATCATCAAAACATTTTCCTTCAAAATCAGCCTAAAATTGCAAAAAAGCCTGATGGTTAGCCCATGGTTCATGGTCAAATTTGGCCCAAAATAAATGGTTCCAAATAGACTTTGTATTCACTCAGGACTGTTCAGGGAGCATTACTAGGCTATAAAAGCCTTAGAAAATCCATAAAATCATCAAAACATTTTCCTTCAAAATCAGGCTATAATTGCAAAAAAGCCTGATGGTTAGCCCATGGTTTTTGGTCAAAATCAGCCAAAAATAAATGGTTCAAAATAGACTTCTAATCCACTCAGGACTGTTCAGGTAGCATTACTAGGCTATAAGAGCCTTAGAAAATCCATAAAATCATCAAAACATTTTCCTTCAAAATCAGCCTAAAATTGCAAAAAAGCCTGATGGTTAGCCCATGGTTTTTGGTCAAATTTGGCCCAAAATGAATGGTTCCAAATAGACTTTGTATTCACTCAGGACTGTTCAGGGAGCATTACTAGGCTATAAAAGCCTTAGAAAATCCATAAAATCATCAAAACATTTTCCTTCAAAATCAGCCTATAATTGCAAAAAAGCCTGATGGTTAGCCCATGGTTTTTGGTCAAAATTAGCCAAAAATAAATGGTTCAAAATAGACTTCTAATCCACTCAGGACTGTTCAGGGAGCATTACTAGGCTATAAGAGCCTTAGAAAATCCATAAAGTCATCAAAACATTTTCCTTCAAAATCAGCCTATAATTGCAAAAAAGCCTGATGGTTAGCCCATGGTTTTTGGTCAAAATTAGCCAAAAATAAATGGTTCAAAATAGACTTCTAATCCACTCAGGACTGTTCAGGGAGCATTACTAGGCTATAAAAGCCTTAGAAAATCCATAAAGTCATCAAAACATTTTCCTTCAAAATCAGCCTAAAATTGCAAAAAAGCCTGATGGTTAGCCCATGGTTTTTGGTCAAATTTGGCCCAAAATAAATGGTTCCAAATAGACTTCTAATCCACTCAGGACTGTTCAGGGAGCATTACTAGGCTATAAAAGCCTTAGAAAATCCATAAAATCATCAAAACATTTTCCTTCAAAATCAGCCTATAATTGCAAAAAAGCCTGATGGTTAGCCCATGGTTTTTGGTCAAATTTGGCCCAAAATAAATGGTTCCAAATAGACTTTGTATTCACTCAGGACTGTTCAGGGAGCATTACTAGGCTATAAAAGCCTTAGAAAATCCATAAAATCATCAAAACATTTTCCTTCAAAATCAGCCTATAATTGCAAAAAAGCCTGACGGTTAGCCCATGGTTTTTGGTCAAATTTGGCCCAAAATAAATGGTTCCAAATAGACTTTGTATTCACTCAGGACTGTTCAGGGAGCATTACTAGGCTATAAAAGCCTTAGAAAATCCATAAAATCATCAAAACATTTTCCTTCAAAATCAGCCTAAAATTGCAAAAAAGTCTGACGGTTAGCCCATGGTTTTTGGTCAAAATCAGCCAAAAATAAATGGTTCAAAATAGACTTCTAATCCACTCAGGACTGTTCAGGGAGCATTACTAGGCTATAAGAGCCTTAGAAAATCCATAAAATCATCAAAACATTTTCCTTCAAAATCAGCCTAAAATTGCAAAAAAGCCTGATGGTTAGCCCATGGTTTTTGGTCAAATTTGGCCCAAAATAAATGGTTCCAAATAGACTTTGTATTCACTCAGGACTGTCCAGGCGTTATTATTAGGCTAGAATAGACTTAGAAAACCAATAAAATGATGCAAAAAGTTTCCTTCAAATTAGGCAAAAATTGCAAAAAAGTATGATGGTTAGCCCATGGTTTTTGGTAAAAATTGGCCCAAAATCCATGGTTCCAAATAGACATAAAATCCACTCAGGGCTGTTCAAGGAGCCATGTTAATCATTATTTATACGACTTGCTTAAATTTGGAAACGAATTTTAACGGATTTTACTTTCAAATTGACGAACGAAATTTTTTCCAAGAATTTTCGCTTAATTTCGAAGGAGTTGCAGCAAATCTTAAAGGATTTACGGTAAATTTCAAAGCATTTGCAGGATTCTCGATTGGGATTCTTCCCTTAATACTTTTAAGGCTTAGGAAAAGGAACTCCCATTAATTGAAAGTTTTCTGAGCTGCAATAAAAATAAACTGAAGGAAATCGACGATATTTTCAATATTCACAAATCATTCTATCTTATACTCTGCCTTAAAGTTTGAACGAAATTGAATGATAAACTATATCTACAGGAATTTCAAAGTAAATGTGTAAAAAAGTATACAAAGCGCTTTCGGCTACAAAGTCATTTTTAATGTGTAAAGGTACACAAAGACATCTTATGTACGTTACGACTTCCTAGAGGGATAGTGTTTTGCAACAAAACATTTTACTTGTTTGTTGGAAGTTGCTTTGAAGATTGTTATTATTCTTTGATCCTCCGTTTGAAAAGAGATTGTTCTACATGAATGATCGTCTAAGTAAATTTTGATTTTGATTATGTTTTAGATGTTGTGCTGTTTGTTAATTATTTGCAGTCGAAAGCACTCTTTTTATTTTTATCAACAATTAATTTGAAAATCCCTTTAAATATATTTTATTAATTTTTGAAGCATTACATCTACAAAATCGACTGAAAACCTTAAGTTTTCACACAGGTGTCACAAAATGCAAAACATATCGGATATCATCTGTCTCTGCATGAACGTTCGAGTTTTCTTCTTTAGACGAGGTCTTCAATATTTCTACGTCTTTCTCGTGTGCGTCAGTCACCTAATGGATTTTAGAAGGAAAATTAATGAACGATGGAGGAAAGGTCAGAAGATGAGAGGAAGGCAGTAAGAAACAGTTAGGTAGGATCTAATCTTCATCTTTATATCAACAGCCTAGAGAATTTTTGTGCTGTAAAATGGAGGGCGTTCAGTGCTGTGAGGGATAATATCAGTACTTTGCAGAATATTCAGAAATGAGGAGGTATACCATCAGTACTGTGGAGGAGTGAGTACTGACATTGAGTACCATGGAGGGATCAGTACTGTTTGGATATTAAGATAAGCAGTGCTATGGAGGTAATATCTATTTTGCTGATGTACACGAAAACTATCCGAGTAATCGAGAAAAATATTGTTTCACAGAATTCAGAGAATACTTCTTGAAGCATAAAATCGAAACCGAAACATCTTACTGCAGCAGTTTATTTGCATTTGAAATACAAGGTTGTTTAATTATCAGTTTCATTTTACAATGTACGAGAGGATTCGTGTGTAAATATTGATGAAAGGGAGAAAAAGAATGAAACTCACCTTTTCTGACAGGAGACTTTTTATCCTGATTTTCTTCGGCTCAGCACTAACAGAGGAAGCCAACAACTTTGATCTTTCACCGTCATCGATTTTCTGCTCTCCGATGTCAGGGCAAAGACACTTTAACTCGTCTTCGCTTGCCATATCATAATTTATCTTTTCTTCTCCAATAGCAGAAATGTCTGTCGACTCTTCACTAGATTGGGTTTCGCTTGATTGGGGTTCAGCAGCAAAAACTGAAGATTCTTGCCTCTCTTTGACATCGTCAACCGAATCCCCAGGAGGCAACGAGGGCTGTCCACTATCAAACTGCGAAGGTGCATCAGCTTTAGCAACAACACTGGGATATTTTTCAATCGCAGAACCGCGCGGTAATATACAGTCAATTGGTTCATTGCACTGCAAATCAAAATCATGACGCGTCTTCGGCGGTGACCCGGAGACAGTATGACGCCGCGGTTCTTTCCGCTTGTCGCGGTGTTTCCTTGGTGGAGGTACGGGAGATTCTTCACTGCTTGAGCGGCTGAGTTTTCGGGTAAACTGTTCTTTGGGGCTTAGTAAGGCTCGTAGTAGGCTGACTGAGTGGGAATCGAGTTCTTTGGAATCTTCAAGAGTTTCCTTTGCAGATTCTTTGGCTTTTACTTCCTGGTTAAGAGATTTCATGAGAACTTTGTCTTCATCATCTTTAACTTCCTTCAAGGAAGATAATTTCTCCGAAGATCTGCATTCGTCAACTTTCACTTCCTCTTTGGTAGTTTTCTCGGTAAGATCTTTGTCGATTGATACGTTTGACTCATCTTCTACTTCAGTTTCAAAGTCAATGCAGGCTTGAAGCAAAAAAATTATAATTAGAATGTAAGGAAAACAAAAAAAAACGGTACCTTCCCTAAGATTTGAACAGTCTCTTTCCTTTTCAACCCTTTATTTGGGTTGATTGAAAAATATGGATGACATGGGTTTCGAACAATCATGCGCCAAATGAGCGGATTTCTATTGGGTTATGATTTTCAAAGTCAACTCTAATTGACGTATTTCATCATCACAAAAATCAAATCAAGCCTATTAAGATAGCAAACTGAAAAGAGAAACTAAAAAATATTTACCTTTTGAAACAACCTCTTCCACGAGTAGCTCTTTGCCATCCCAAACAGTCCCATACTTCAATGCGAGGTTGTCTTGAATAGGCGAATCATCAATTAAATTACAGGGACTCGAGGAGCTCAAAGCACTAGAGCCGAGATCCAGTCTTTCATCCTTGCCTTCGGTTTTCCCTCCGTATTCATGACACGAAGCTGTAGAAGCTACATCGATCAGAAAATCTGCAGATTCACCAGAATGTGGTTTCATTATTTCCCTTACAAGAGGCGATGCTATGTTCCTAACGGAAGGCATTGTTTTCTGTGATCGCTTACGCGGCAGAGGTGGTGGCAACTCTCCTGTCAAATCATGATTTTCGTAGAATATATTGTTAAATTTGCTCCTGACCACCGCAGGCGGAGCAATTTCCGTATTTTCGTAGCTTAAATTCGACTTTGGGTAGGTTTTCAGTGGCACAGCAAAGTTTTTGTTGCTCCGTTTCTCACCATCTCCCGAGTAAAAACTTCGTTCATTTCGAAGCATCGCTGATGAAAAGTTTTCTTGGGTCGCATTTTTGTAAGTCCTCGGTGGAATAGGCGAAGTTGCAAGTTGTCGTGGTCCGTAATTCTCGTAAATATCAGATGACCAGCTATCGATTGAACCGTGCCTAGATGCTCGATAATTCCGTGCGGGCAACAATCTTGCAGCTTCGACGGGTGACGAACCTCGAAACAAATCAGAGCATTCGTCGAGCGAATGAGAGAGCGTCGGTCTATTTGTTTCGCTGTTTCGCTGCGAAATGTTGCGATGCGTTTTCGGGGGTATTGGCGGTACACTTCGCAATGTATTGATATGAATAGTAGTATTTTCGTAACAAGCAGTATCTTCATATTTAATTATAGTATTTTCATAACAAGCATCAGCTGATGTTTCGGTTAGAGTTGAGGTATCCAAATTTAGGCCCATTTCTGATTTAGGCCCTTTCGCGTTATCCTCCATAAAATCATCATTCATTTTTTCGTACATTTCAAGCTTTTCATTACTCATAGCCATACACTCATAAACCGATTTATCAATCATCTGGTGCACCTGTGGCAGCCACTTTTCCCTGTATGATCCGAATGACGACCTTTGCGCAGTGACAGTGGTGTCTATAGTTGAATTCCTCTGCTGTTTCCTTTTCGCTTTGCTGATAGCCTTCATCTCAGACCTCGTAGTCGGCGCAGAATTCGACAAGTTGACATCTGCCTCGCTTTCATTAGACGTATCAAGTAACAAATTCTCATTTTCAGTCGTGTTCACGGGCAACGAGACAATATACTGAAAATTGACGATGTTAAGGTTTGTTGGAGAGCCCACTAGTTCATCTCCAGGCAGTGACGAACTCGAGGCCGCAACAAAATGTCCAGGCGAATTCGAGGCAGCAGTAGAATTTCGGCGTGGACTAATTGCCACAGGACTTGAATGTCGAATACTAGCTTCATGTTTGGGAAAGGATGGTATATCTGTAGTTTCTGACTGTGTCTTATCAAATTCCTTGTTTACATTCTCGTAGGAGCACAAGGAAATCGTGGCAGCCCTTTCATCAGCCATTAAACTTACGTCATCTTCTTCTATTCTACCACAAACAGAGCTTGATGAATTTCTATTCGGTTCCTCTGCGAAGGAGTCGAATTCACTGCCTCCCCTTGAGAGCGAGTCATCTTTTAGGCTGTTTGAATACGAGGGTCCCCCAGAGCCGTAGCCGGAAGACAAACTGCCCTGGCGCCTTTTGGGGATGTCTCTGGGGTTGCTGTGAATCGCATTGCGGCTTGAAAGATATTTGGCTGAGGAGGAGCTTGAGTCGCTTGCTGAGGTGCTGGAACTCCCACGACTTGCCACAGATAAACAATCTGAAAATATCACCATCAGTTTATTGTTTTGATCATAAGTACCAAATAACAAAATGAGTGCTTGGGGTACATATTTGAACAAGTATTTTAGAGGGGGCCTTATTTCCGGGGGGGACAGTTGATACTTAATAATCCATTTGAAAATATGTTTATATAAAACATTTTCAGCTTTTCCATCTTTAGTAAAAAACATTTTACTATGGCTAATATATTTCACGAGAAAAATGTTGTTTTCGCTATATTCAAATAATTTATGGCCTTTGCCAATCGAACCGTATTTATATCTGTACCAGTTTTGTCATAAATTATCTGTGCCGAAATTTGTGACAATATTTTATATTTGTGCCAATAGGTGTTACTTGTTAACTGAATCAAGCAAAGCAAACATGTTTAGTTGTCACAAGCAAACATTGTCTGGATTTTTTCCTTTAGAATTAGAGACAAATAAAATCAAGTAAACAAAAAATGTGAAAACATTTTCTTACCAGTTTCCAGAAGCTTTTCTTTTTTCAACGCAACCAAACTCAAGGTCTTTGGACTCTGCACACTGAAATAAAAAAAGATACGTAACAATCGTGACACAAACACAGTGATGAAAAGAAATTTCAAATTTGAGGACGAACCAGTTGAAAACAGAAACAGGACAACAATCAGGAAACTCGATTCAACCCATTAAACAGGACACAAGGCCTAGTAGTTAGTGTAACAAAACGTTTCGACTCTGGCTCGAATCTTCTTCAGCAAATGAAAATAAGTGCACGAAGGCCTTTCAAACTAAAATGAAACCGAGCATGCAAACAAATTGTAACAATTTTGAAACTGTTTGGAGAACAAGTTAAGAAAAATCCCGAAACGTTGCTTTACTAAATATCAAAGGCCTATCATGATAAGTGGTGACTATCATGTCAAATATTGTCCTAGAAACAGCTTCGATAAGACCGAATGTATTTACTCAAGTTAAGAAATAGTTATATGATTTGCAAGGATTAAGAAACTGTTTGCACTGAAATGATATGCAACGATTTGCCATGAACTTGAAACGGTTTCGCAAGGCTTCAAGAAACTACTGAACGATTCGCAACGATTGAGAAACGAATTTTGAATCATTCTAAACGATCTGTAGGGAATATGACACGATTTTTGTGGAAATGGTAGCGTTTAGTGGTTGTTATGATTTTCTCTGTTCCAAATTTCCTCACGATCCTAAAGTTCTATACCGATCAGACTCCATCAGTTTTCAATTAGTTTTTACAATATAGTTATTTCATCAACAACAAAGAAAGTTTTGATAACTTAAGATAAACAAACAATCACTTACTTTACTGGACTAAACTTGAGATCATCACTTGCCTTACCACCTTTAAGAGAAGATATTTTGAATAATCAAAACTAACAACACAACACTACTTACAAGAAAAACACTTGTAATGAATCTATATAAGTATCTACCACAAAAACCAGGGTGCCCCAAAAACCACAAAGTCACTTAGACAATAATACCCAGAGAAGGAAAACAGAAGACACCAAGACTAGGCTACCTATAAATAAAGGTTTATTATGAATCTATTGGATTAAAAAGAGAATAATGGGGTACAAAAGAGAAAAATTTGAATTTAAAAACTGTGCGCATGTTCCCTTGATCATGTTGCAAGTCAAAAATTGTTACAGTAAGTTTGCAAAGTTTTGTTTTTCAGAATCTTTTTGCAACCTTTTGTCAGAAAAGCGAAATTTTCACCTTACAACATCGTGAACCTTATGAAATAGGCATCCTTATTTTTATAACTTTTGGCATGGTTTTGGAAAATTATACTCAAAAATACAAAATGAAGATATTTTGTTAGACAGAAAAATTCCAATCCCTAAATGAAGTCTGCAACAAAATCAAATTATGTATTTAACACTCTGTAGATCAACATGCTATAATTACCAATCTAACAAAAAAACCCCGACAGTCAAAGAGGTGTAATGATTAAGTTTTAAATACAATGAAAAAAAGTCTGGGAATCAGTCAACATAAAGCTGTAGTTTCTATCAATCATTGATTTATAAGATGGCCCCAAATTAATTTCATGGTATAGGCGCTGCATTATTTGAAATCTTAGAGTAGATTTTTTTGGGAAAATTCATTAATTTGGACCTTTTGATATTTCTTCATACGTCAAAATTAATTAAAGGGTATTTCTCCAAATCCTCCCCCGGTCGACTGTTAAAAACCCACAAGTTTGCTGCCAGTCCCGTTTTGAAGTATATGTTCTACATTGAACGAAATTTTAGCACTTACCTGTTGACTTTGAAACGAGGCTAACGGGAACGTAGCCAACTTGACCAGTCCTCCGATTTTGCGCCTTCACATTCTCCGCATCACTAAAAAAGAAAAATATTTCAAAAAACTGAAGAACATGATTCTGTAGCATTCGTTTGCAGCAAAGAAGCCAAAAATAGAGTTATCACATGAGCAAATTATTTGCGACTCTGTAAAAGATTTGGGACAAAAGCAATATATTTCATTAAATGAGTGGTTTCCTTAAAAAAACCAATATTCATCGGAATCGTTTCAAATTATTTGAAGAGCGTTGCAAACGTTCCTCAACCCTTTGGAACCACCGTAGATATTCTAAGATTGTTGTAAAGTCTCAAATATTATTTCGAAGATTGGTGAAATAAAGAATTCTTACTATGCTTCGACGAGGGTGAGCGTATCTCCAATTTCAAACGAAACCTCGTGACTTCCCAAAGCACTATAAGAGCAACTCGTCGTTATTTCTTTCGGTAAAACCTATCGAGAAATATTATGAAAAATAATAAAAGCATAAAAGGAGGTACCAAAATTTCCTTAAGTAAAATTCTTAAAAAGGAATTCCTGATCATGAAAACTCTGTAAGAATGCTGATTGGCAAAATTCAGGAAAATAGAAAATTCACAAAACGAAATGGACAGTGTGGGTCTATATGTAGAGGACTAGCCCCCTTTAGCTGGCAGGAAACTGGAGTTCATGTTAGGTTTACACGGAGCATTGCCAGCCCTTAGGTAGTTGCTTCAAAATTGAAAACTTCTGTAGTAAACATGGGTGACCTCATGTTTCTATGTGATGAGATGTAAAGCCATTTGAGACTGTTAATTAAATATGTCCCAGGTTGACACCAAAGAGAATTGATCGGAGGACTGGTTAAGTTGGCTACGTTCCTGTTAGCCTCGTTTCAAAGTCAACAGGTAAGTGCTAAAATTTCATTCAATGTAGAACATATACTTCAAAACGGGACTGGCAGCAAACTTGTGGGTTTTTGACGGTAAACCGGGGGAGAGTGTGGAGAAATACCCTGTAATTGAAGTTTGTCACAAATGATAAATTGATAATTTTTCAAATTCACCCAACCTGTACACAAATTAAAAAGTTAACTACTCAACCAAACTAAAAGTTGAAAAACTAACTATAGGTGTGTTTTTCTGTAGCTTTTTGTGCATTTTAAGTAGTTTATCACAATTCTGTTCAAATTGATTTATGACATATATTTTTCAATTCCAAATTTCGAAGGAACCAAATGATTTTTACCCAAGGAAGAGAAGCTAGAAAATAGATTAACCAACCAATTTCTTCTCGATGCCAGCCAACAGCACAAACAATAAACAGTCTCTCCTGAGGGGTATATCACTCACAAAAAAGTGTACGAGATTTTTGTGATTAAAAAAATCACAACTATCTTTAAGTGATTTTTGTGATTTTTGTGTGATTTTTGTGTGATTTTTCTTCTATTTTTCTGTGATTTTTGTGATTTTTCTGTGATTTTCCCGTGATTTTTCAAATAGTGCACGAGATTTTTTCGAGT
Source organism: Pelagia noctiluca (assembly GCA_963924455.1). Lineage (NCBI taxonomy): Eukaryota > Metazoa > Cnidaria > Scyphozoa > Semaeostomeae > Pelagiidae > Pelagia > Pelagia noctiluca. The sequence goes on from OZ004327.1 coordinate 2,129,950, forward strand.
GATATGCCCATCAGTCTCTTGTATGATAATGGCTTGAATACATGGTAACAGAATCACATGAGCTTCTATTATGAAAAAAGGTTTCCAAAATCCTTCTAACACATCCTGCTTTAAATTTAATGGGACACTCACCTCCAAAATCATTTTTTCCAGAACTTCAAAACTCTTCCTCTGCTCGGGGTCATCACACCAACAACAGTTTCTGATTATTTTGTAAATTGCAACTGGGCAGTGATTTGGTCTGTCTGGTCTTTGGAAGTTTGGCGCATCAATTCTTTCAAGAATCTGATAAGTGAAAAGAAAAAAGTAATGTCATTGAGCATTGAAACTTTATTGCTTAAGCCCCTTCAAAAGCATTTGATTGTCAAAAGTCTTACTGGGGGCTAACAGCCTGGGAAACCTCTATGCAGTATATTGAAGAGTATTCAGTACTTTAGGAGATGTAATCAATACATTGGAGGGTGTCCAGTCTGTGTAGGTATACCATAGGTGGTGTGTAGGAATTCCATTCAGTACGGCGGAGGATGTTCAAGAACTGTGGAATGGATATCACCAGTAACTGCAGGGGAAAACTTACAGTACTATGGTTCTCCATTCACAGTATCAAATAGTTTCCACAGTATCAAAGGTATCCTTATTATACTCATATCCTCATACAGTACCGGCGGTATCCCAGAGAACAGACATCACAAAGCTTTTACGCCGTATATATTTTGCTTCAATATTCCTTGCAAAATTAAAATCGACAAAGAGGAAGTAAAAGTCACATGAAATGTCCTTGAATCTTTTCCTCTATATGTTGCTTGCTAATCCAATCACTGCGCTTGTTTAATTTGTGTCACAAAACACAAACAGTTTATAAGATATGAAATTAGTTACCTCAGCTCCGTTCATCCCAGGCCAGGGTTCTCGTCCGTACGAAAACAACTCCAAGACAGTCACTCCAAAAGCCCAGACGTCACTCGCGTGTGAAAACCTTCGATACTTCAGACACTCAGTTGCACACCTGAAACAACATTAATTTACTTCGGTTATTAAAACTTCACTCTGATTATCCTACTAGTCAAACTCTGCCCCCAGGAGTGCCCCTAGATTTTAAATATAGCCACCTAGAATCTAGCAACAACTTTCAGGTGCACCCAACTGCATCCATGTGTTCTCTAACAACACCTCCATTTTCGACGATTAATGGATAAAGCCCGAAGTAAGTGTAAAGCAATTGATATAGCAACTATAGCAATAAAGCTACTTAAGCTTTTCCAAAGAGAGATAGAGTAGAGATTGAATTTCATTTCATCACAATAGGATTTTGTACGTATCTCTTGAAAATCTTTTAATCAAAATAAAAAACACTGACTCTAATTAATTACTAAGATTTATATTCATTGATTACGTTCCTTTTCATGAAGCATAAAAAACATGAGAATCAATTCTCAGATGATCTTCCAAATTCCCGAATGAGATTTATACAGACCTTCTATTGTAATTCAATGAACCAACTCATGCTAGCAAAATTGTTAGATTACATTCTCTTCCAAAAATCAGTTTGATGGAACAGCAGTCTAAATCTCCCTTGGCCCCTTCAAAATTTAGCAATTTACTCTTTCTTTCTTGAAAAATCGTTTCCCTTTCCCTAGTGGAAATTTTTACAGTTTCTCCCTTCTTCCTTCGAAATTCTCCTTGTCACTCACAAAGTTTTGGAGATTCTTCCTTCGTACACCCCCTGCATTCAGCCAATTGAAGAATAAACTAAACTTACCAGGCGAAAGGCACCAGTCCTGTTGGTTGCATGACGTAATAATCCGCATCTGATGGCAAGGCTCTCATCAGACCAAAGTCACCGATTTTTATCTGATTGGAAAAATATATAAAGAGTTAATTTAGTATTATTGATTTCCAATAAATCTACTTTACCTCTTTGCTTGAATGCCCTTTGAAAACGATAAGAAAAACCCCCTTAGAACAACCAGTACCAAGGGGGATTACCCACCTCTGCCCCTTCGCCAGTCCATCGAATGAATCATCTGGGCATAGAATAGGCTTAGGCCATAACAAACTTCAGTAATTTAGAAATGAGTATCAATAGAATAGAGGCTAGTGATTAAATGGTTGCACTAGATTCTAGAATACCCCACGCATCAGAAGACCATTGTTTTCAGAACAACATTATTTCTTGTGGCATTGCTTGGTTGTAGAGAACGGGCAAATGAATGAATAAAGACTGAAAGGCTTAGCCATCTGATGAAGTATTTTTAACCATAAATATTTAATCATGCTTTTACTGATGGCGTACCATTTCAAAATCGTAGTTCTATTTTATCATTCCTTTTCAAACAGTCCCACGCATAAACACGTCAAAACAACCACGCCGACGGAAATAAGAAAAGCCGAGAAAGTAATTGGATGCTGAAACTTGTTTATACGAAACCTAAAAATATCCTTGAAGGGGAATCGGGGAATTAAACAAATTTCAAGGTTTGGCAATTTCGTTGCGAATCGTGCTGTATCACAAATATCTGCTTGAAATCGCATACAATACTTTCGAGATTTTATCAATCATTAATCAACTAAAAAACATGTAGGGGTGTAGTCTATGAGCCTGTTACAAAAGTTTTACACCGTTTCGAAACCGTTTCAAAATCGCATTGAAATAGTATCAGAAGAATCGCATTGAAATCGTATCAAAAGAATCGCATTGAAATCGTATCAAAAGAATCGTAATGAAATATTACAAATGAATCGGATTGAAATCGTATCAAATGAGTCCTATCAAAATTGGATCAAGATTGTTTAAAAACGATTCTATTTGATTACAAAGTATATGAAAGTTGTATGAAAATCGTCTAAAATTCGTATCGTAGCGATTTGCATCGATTATTCATGACGCACCCTAGTGTTTCTAAATGAAAATTATTGATGATGTTTAGTTTGAAGTAAAGGACAGTACGGTCAGCTATCTCTAAAGGGTCACTGCTATAAAGCAGACACCTTGTTACCACTGGAAAAGTACAAACTTCAAAAGGTGCCTGCTACAGAGTTGGCTGTATTCTAGAAACCCACCTTTTCGTAGGAGACGAGCAAGATATTCCTTGCAGCCAGATCTCTGTGAATGAACCGATTCGATTCCAGGTACTTCATTCCAGACACAATCTGCACGACGAAGCTGCACAGAATCGATATCATGAACTTCTCAGGCTCTTGTCTCAGTCTTCCAAGCAGGGATCCCAACGGAGCAAGTTCAGTTACCTTTGAGGATAAATCCCAAGAATAAGAAGTAGATTGTTAAAAACATAACGAATAACGACGGCTTAAACTAAAAATACAATCCTCATTACGAAATCTGAGGAATAAGATATTACAATGGTGAAATTGTGGGCACCTCCTGAAAAGGTTTAGATAGAAGTGAATTAACTGACCATGTTTGGAATGTTCAGTATTGAATTGTGAAACTCACCAACATCATTGGGGCAGTCAAGACAATTCCATACAACCTTACTAGGTTCGGATGATCAAGTTTGCTCATTGCATTGGCTTCATTTATGAATTCATTCTGCAGCATCACAGAGGCTTCGTCGTGACTCGGTTTCAGAGATTTCACAGCAACATTCACCTAGAATAATCAAATGAAATTACACATCATCAAAATGGAAAACGAGAAGCTAGGTCTGAAAGAAGATCTACAGAAACCAATGGATGGGTATCAAAGGAATAATAGATTAAACAACTAATGAAGCCAGTGTTGCATTCAGAGGCTTTAAAGGGAGGGGCCCACAGGACACTTGAAGCATTAGTTTCTTAACAAAGCCCATAAAAATTCATAACAACATATGCGTAGTCTGTCTGATGATTGCATGAGGATAAAACTTTAAGTTACAGAGACCCAGTCTCCTTTCTTGTTTCTCATCTATATTGCTCTGTGCTTTTGTACAATGAGCACTACGATGCAGCATTAGACAGAATGCAATTACTATAGAGATTACAACATATGCAATGACTTTTTTCAAAAGAGTACATCCTAGAATGGAACTACTACACATAGGAATAACCTGGATTAAAGTCAAAGAAAAAGATTGACTATCCACCCAAGGTTGATTCCTTGCAAAGTCTATGCCAGGAAAATCACGCCAATACGCTTAGAGAAAAATATGTGACTCAGTGCTTGACCAAAAATCCTAGTAGGACAGCACAACCATGAAAATATGCACATCTGGTTTTCCAAAAGCAAGGGATCAAACAAATGAAAATGAAATTAATAGGCTGTGACATAAAGAATACGTGTCGAAAAAGCAAAATAGGATCATCCATAAAGTTACCTCTGAACCTTTGTCGGTAGTCCACAATCCCTTTCTGACATATCCAAATGCTCCTTTGCCAAGAAACTCACCAAGCACGATGTCCCTTTCTGATATCAAGCATTTAAGACCTTGCCTGATGTTGTTTCTTGCGATGACCATGGTTTGGTCCTCTTTATGCAGTTCCTGATTGTCATTTGGAGGGGGGCTTGTCACCCTCTTGTCGTTGTCACGTTTGAAGGATTTCTATAACAAGAGTATAAAATCTTTACGAAAAATATTCAATCTTTTACAGGGGCAATTTCATAAAAGCCTAGGTAGATATAGCTTTCATTTTTGGGAGGCACTTTTAAGTCGCTTAAAACTAGAGGGTGAAGAAATTTTGGGGGGTCAATTGAATTTAATTGAATATCATGGAAGGTGAGACAAATGGAGGGGGTTGGAAATTACATTAGGGGATTGCATCCACTTTCTAGTCTCTAGTTTCCAGTCCTCAGTTTCCAGTTTCTATTCTCCAGTTTCCATGTTTCAAAGAAAGCATTAGGGAGATGTCCCTACAAATTTCTTTGATAATTTGGCCCATCGAAACTCCCACCCAACCTCTGGTCCTCAGTTTTCAGTTTTCAGTTTCCAGTCTTAAGTTTCCAGTCTCCAGTTTCCATGTTTTAAAGGTGGCTTTATTGAGGTGTCCTTACGAATTTCTTTGATAATTCATTAACAATAGACTATTATTATTCTCTATTCCTATCAGCCTCCCAAATTTATAGAGTTTCCTTTCAGACAGTTTTATTGAATGCAGAATGACAAAAGAGGAAACTGTATTTCTATTGAAATAGTTACATCATGTTTGCATGCCTTTGGCAATTCCTCCTCACCTTTATTCATTTCAGTTTTCAAATTCAAGAATTACGTCACAACTGTCGATAACTGTTCTCAATTTCCTCCCATTCTTAAAGAAATAGGAAACTTAGGAAGGAATATGAATTAGATTAGAGAGATAAAAAGCAAGCCTCTTGGTTAACAAAGAAATCATTAAAATTCATGAGAAAATCCTCATCATAATTTTGTCAAAAGGTTTGGATTAAAAGCACGAGACTGAATAAGGTCTGAATGAGGTCGGCTGTAATCTTAAACAGAATAATAGACTACCACACACTTTTTTCTAAGAGCCAGTTAAATTGGCAGGCAGAGGGGGCCCAGCTTAGCCAAGACATGTTCTAACTGTCTGATATTTTCAGTTGAGTCAAGTCATAGTGCACGTTAGAAACCCTGTAGCTGTGTTGACATGGCCTTCAGAAAGTAGAGCTACATTTTCTATTGTTCTCAGCAATAGACTATTGTTTTCTTTATTGTTCTCCATTAAAAATTGAGCCTGCCTTCTCATAAAGTGTGATCTTAACACAGGGACATCAGAGGGGGTAGCTGGGGCTACTACGCCTTCCCTTTAGAAGAAGTATCTACCTACACATATTATGTTTAGAGATAACTTTGTATTCCTTATCATCCAAAAGTGAATGATTAAAGTCATCAACAACTCCCCTCCCTTTCAGAGCTTCAGCCTAACCCAAGTCTTATAAAGAAAAACAAAGGTTGGCGTCCTTAATTCATATAATTTCATAGTTGGGAAGACTTTATACACTCTTTTTTCTTTTTAAGAATGAATTTTATAAGAATATTGAGGCTCAAAAACGCCAAAGAACAATGGAAATTTAAGAATAAACAATGGAAAAGTTGAGGCTCAGGAAAATTTGAAGTATTCTTATAAAGAAAAAAGAGTGTATCAACCTTAATTAGTGAAAATCATTTTAACCAGGCGAGAATTTAAAAATAAGTGAAGAAATATGAATGAAAGCCTCCCTGGGTCTAGGTTCAAACACAGCATTCAACGAATTTCTGATTCAACACGAATTTTCACTACGCAACCTTTCTAAACAACAACAATAAAAATTGGAGCACGATTTTTTATGAAGTGATACGAGAAGCCAGATAATTTCAGAATTGAATGAAAAAATCATCCCTGGAGCTATGTCATTTGTTTTAAAACAACAAATAATAATTGTTTACAATCTTGTAGATAAGACAAAGACAATTAAAATTCTTTGTGACCTGTGAAACCAATATATTGGTAGTAGATCAGTGCACTTTATTATATAGGCTAGTAGGAGACATGAACCATTTCAGTTTATAACAAAGAACCAACAAACCTTGAAGAACTTCTTGATAGAAGGCTTCTTGTGTCTCTTGAGGTGCTCGAAGAGTCTTCTCTGCTCCGGTTTCGACATACCAATGCCAGTTAAATCCACTTCTTCGACGTGAGCAAAATGCGAAATTCTTGTCAAGTGAAGATTTTTCACGAGCAAGTAATAAAACTGGTCGAGCTGTATTTCCGAAAGAAATATCTGCATTTTCTCTTCCTCGGAACTCATTTCTAGTCGATTTTTTATTACAATTTGTTAAAAAGTCAAATTAACAGACCTTCCATGTCTGATCAGGCGCGATTTTGAATTTTTTTGTCTTCTGTTTTGGTTTCATCCGTGTTTTCATGGGATTCATTCATGCACGACGGACGAGCCATTAGCTGGATGAGCCATTTGCTGGTTTCGGGGGGTAAGCGCTGGCTGCAGTGAGAAAAAACTGACTCATCCAAGGGGGTAGTGTAGGAATTGCTGGGCGGTTAGATTTCTCATTCAACCCTTGATCAAAGGGCCGTGGGTTCGAAACCACCTCCAGACCTGTTGCAAAAATCGCGAGGAGGTCCAGGCATAAAGACAAAAGGAATCACGAGGTTGGGTCACATCGAGAGGAAGGACCAGGGTCGCACTGCTCAATTAGGTTGTATTCAGTTGGCCCTTTGTGCTTAGCACCTAAACCCATACCTTGCGAAGAAAATAAGCGTATTTACCTATCAACAATTTCCGTTCAAAAATTACTGGGGGGTGAATAGGCGAAACTACTGACCCTAAAGTAAGGAGAAATATAGATTTTTAGTACCACTAAGGTATAATTTTCTCAAAATTCGCACCCCTGAAGAATAGAAATTACAAAATCCATACACCCTAGTAAGATTCATGAAAAATTGACGCCCTAAAAACTGTATCTCTAGTGCTTTGCCTTCCATTTTACCTGATGTAAAGTTGAATTATATAGAATATTGAAGAAAAGGGCAATAATTGTTATTTTTTGAGAAAACAATAAAATTTACGATAAAAGTTTTGGTGTACTGTTATATGATTTTAGTAAATAAATGCACCCTAAAACGTTTTGGATGAATTTACTTATCTATAGTTTTGGTCCAAATGCTTGATAATTCCCAAATTCGAAATCGAAAATAGCAGGAGAAATCTCAATGAAACGAAAGTGGTAGAGCCGCGGGTAGAGCAAATATTCAAACTCCCACTACTCGAAAAATACACGTTTCCTCTTGAAAGTAGAACTAACACTATTTCTCTGAGAGGAAGATATCATTTCCTAAAATGAAATTCGCAACAATTAACACAGCCGATCAAAAGCAGGCTTTAAAAGCATTATGAAAGTAAGAACAATTTAAGAACATTCCAGGCTAAAAATTGAGCAATATTTAAGAACAGCCAGCTATCAATCAAATTTACTGGATCTTATAAAAAAAGAGTGTACTGCCTTATATTGCTAACCTCGCCCCATCCTTCCTACGGGCCTGTTTTTCCCGCCAAAATTGTTCATTGAAAATAAAGCAACACCAAGAGACTTTGAACACGGGGATAATGTTCGCCTAATTTATCGAATATTGTCAGAACTTTTTCTCCTGATCTGGACTAAAGCCGGCTTACTCTTGACGCACAAACAACTCGTGCCCTGCCAAAATCCCATTAGATGCTGGTTTAACTCCAGGCTTCGGATTTTTGATTACGTCATCATTAGATTGTTTGTGCTGTTTTTCAATCTTGCCAGGTCATCATGGAATAAACAATGAAATACCCGATTCGTATATGAAGATGAAATAGACATCTCCAAACAGATGACGAATCTCATTTCCCGCAATGCATTATTGGAATACGCCCTTAGCAACGCATAGCTACCAGAATTTCAACGGCCTAAATCTTTCATAGCTGTAGTCAGAGCAGCTCAAAGGCAGTGGGGGCCTTAGGACATATCTTCTGGTGGACCCCTTCCAGCTCCAATGGTAGGGGCCCCTTGACCCTCTAATTGGCTTGAAGCCCCTAGGACTTACATTTCAGGATTACAAGGTATAATTAAGACAAGCTTAGAAGAGGAAGCTGTTCAGACCATGCCATCACCCTCCTTCTTCTAATTCAAAGTGATAAAATCAAATGATCCCAAACCAACCAATGAGACTTCACCATTAACATTGCCACAATTCTCATTATTAGAGTCTTACCTTTGTAAAAAATTCAAAGTAATCCTGAACTCGAAGACTTTCCATGATTCAAGCACTTGGCCAAAAGACCAACCAAATCTAACTTAAAGCTAAGAGGCACCGAACCACTTGGACAGAAGGTATCTGGTTCACAAGCACTCTACAACATGTTTGCTGTGTGCTGTTTCCCCAACGCCAAAGTTGAATGCTCTCTATCTGACCGTAATCACAAGACCTAAAAGAAACTACACTAAAATTCTTTCACCAAATTTAAGCTAGCAAAACAACGTCCATGGCCTAGGCCTGCATCACGAAAGTGAAGCGACGAAGACGAGGGGTACAAATTTGATCATAGTGCGCATGCTCTCCTACATCACGAAATCTGATTGGTTTTCAACAAAGCAATTTTCCCGTTGTTCAAAACAATAGAGCCGAGAACTCGTCTCCCCAACAAGTCTTACACCTAACTTAACCCACTGAGAATCGACGATCGAAAGGTGCACAAGTCACATGAGCAACAACAAGCCAATAAGGATGCACTGCATATACCAGACTCTTATAAGAAACTCAGCCCCCGGCTTTAACCCATGAATGAACTTCACAAAATCACATGATCCGAAGCCAACCAATAAGCGAGCACTTGCCAGACCATTAATACTCTTGCATCAGCCTGGTCTACAACTTTCATTGAGATTTTCGGTGATTGAATGAATGTAGGAACAATGTAAACACCTGTTTTCGTAGTAATGTTTAGGTAACCCACTACACCTGCAACGGCGTTCGAAATCGTTCCATGTCGTACGATAATGCAGAATCCCACGCAGAAAACCACTGATCCACATGACGTATGTTGGTTGCTAATGCTGAGCTAAGCACGTCGGGGAAAGTTCTACACATAGAAGATAAATAATCACCACGAAGAACGTCTGTGCAATACTGTGCAGTGGATTCAGTACCTTGTCGGCCCTTTTTACGCCGGCCCTAATTTAACGCCGGCCCTTTTTACGCCGGCCCTAATTCCGCCACCTCAAGAATCTGCTTTAACGCCATTTAGGGCCGCGTTTTACGCCGGGCAAAGACTAAGGAAAGAAAAAATTCAAAACTATATTTTACAGAAGTGTTTTATCCTTTGAAAAAGATAAGAAAGTAGCCACTATCATGAAAACATTAGTCAATTACGATCGTCTCTTTCTCGGTGCATTGTGTATCTACCTTTTCGTCCGACTGCACTTCGATGGCGTCTTCTTCCACCTCATATTCACACTGCTCCTCCCTAGTCTCATCTCTCAAATCATTGAAATGTATAAACACTTAAAGGAATCTAAAGAGCTCGTTCTTTATGGCTTTAGGAAGGCACACATTACTGAGGCAGTTACCCAAGCCTCAAACCTATCCCATTTGAGCGAAAACCCATTTCAGGACATAGACATATGACTTAGTAACTTTTAAACTAAAGAACACTAACTTTGCTAATCTATAGTAGCTTACTTTCTGTTTTGTTGCTGTTTCTCTTCTGATTTTGGTTAAATATACATTACTATATCCAAATAAAGCCTAAAATTAAATGCATGTCAGCAAAAAATAGAATAAAAAATTAACGCCGCTTTTTGAGAAAATTTGTAAAATTTTGGTCCTTTTAACGCCGGCCCTTTTTACGCCGGGCCTTATTCCGCCGCAGGACGAAAATTAACGCCATTTAGGGCCGGCGTAAAAAGGGCCGATAAGGTATTTTAGAGCTTGTTTAATACAGTGGAGCAGGTCCAGTTCTGTGGAGGATGTTTAGAACTTTGGAGGGATACCATCAGCACAGTGAAGTGAACCAGAAACACTGTGAAGGTGTAGCTTCCCTCCACAGTACTGAACATCCTCCACAGTACTGTGGAGAGATACCATCAGTACTGTGGAGGATGTTCAGTACTGTGGAGGGTGTTCCGTACTGTGGAGGGATACCATTCAGTACTGTGGAGGGAATACAATCAGTACTGTGGAGAGTGTTCAGTACTGTGGAGAATTTTCAGTACTGTGGAGGGATACCATTCAGTACTGTGGAGGGTGTACAGTACTGTGGAGGGATACCATTCTGTTATGAGGGTGGAGGGTATTCAATCCAAGGAAGGAAAACACAAGCACAGTGGAGATAATACCTAAAGTGCTTGTAGTTTCCCTCAATAGCTCTGAATATCCTCCACAGTACTGGTGGTATAAGGGAGCTTGGTATACCTCCATAATAATTATGGTATCCGCTCAAAGTACTGGTGATATGATATCTCCCCACAGTACTGAACACCCTCCAAAGTACTGCACAGACGTACCGCAGGTCCTTAACCAACTCTAAATTATAGTGATACTAATTATAATTTATAGGGCAATAATTGGCCTACCTCAGTTCATAATTTATCGAAAAGATGGTTTAGAATCCTATTGTTGTACGTCTTTGCTTCACAGCTGATGTTGAGCAGCACTTGAACGTGCACAACGTATGTCTTATTCTCTCTCTTCACTATCAAAATTTTACATGGTAATATTGCCTACATAAATATTATGCTGAATATTATAAAATCTTTTCTAAATAACGAATATTTCTTGCTAGAGAACGAAAAGAAGCGTTTTGGTCTATTCACTCAATCATGACCTTTTTGGCTAAAACAATAGCAAAACAAAAGACTGTGCACTCTCAATTTTGGAAAACTTACAAAAAAAGAGAGGACAATAGGTTTCTAAACCATCTTTTTCGATAAACTATGCTCAGTTGAATTAGAAGGAGGACTAAGACTAAGGTAGAGTAGGGCTATCATAGAGCTCAGAAGGGCAGATATGTAGAGTTTAGGGATTTCTGATTTTTCAAATTGTGTGTGTTTATTGGGTGGAGTAGCAGTGTAGACACCTGTTGTGATGAAAAACCAAGAAATATTTTACACCTGCAGCATGGTTCGATGTCGTATGAGTATGAGGAATGTAAAATCTCACAGAGAAAATCCAGCCATTCATCCATATGACGTGTGTTGGTTGCTAATACCGTGTCTTAATACGTCTGGGAATTATTGAAAAACACACAGATGAGAATTATCATCCTGATGGTGAGACGAGTGAGTTTAAGCCATTGTTCGAGATGAAGCTTTCGTATTTTATGATTCTGCGCAGTAGCGTCCAACTGACACCATTTTTGAATGGTCTAGTGGCAGGGGATTTTTCAATGAATTTTCACTTTTGGATTAAGCGCAGTTAGATGTTGCATAAACTCAAAAAATTCATCAGAATGGAGTGTGACCCCTGCAGAATTCAAACTAACGACCACTGACTCGGTACGTCATTGCGCCACCAACTGAGCTTTTGGGCAATTGATATAATCGACCAACCACAGTCAAAATAATCTCACAAAAGCAGCTCATTCCGAGATAAACCTGGTATAAGTGCATTGAAAATCTATTACAACTTAATCTTACTAAAGCTAATCTTTACTTTTTATCGTTATCAATATTCCTACTTGTCATGGCCTTTTTTTTTCTTCCAGGAACATAACCCTGAATATTCTAGTAAACTCATTATATTGATTTATTAGATCCTTGGTATAACGGCAAGGGGATTCCAATTACGAATGGCCTAAGGAATGGCCTAAGCATAAAATTGCTTGCATCTACTTTCAATGCATCACATTCCTAGTGCATCTCCTGCAAAAAGTATTTTCATGTTTTCCTTTGAAAATGATTTTTAATAGTTGCAGGCATTGAGTGTCCTGAATATAGCATTTAAGACTAAAGCAGTTTTTTGATAAACCTAATTCTTTCTTATTTCGAAATAAACCAAGTTTTAACGTCTAAGTTAAAACCAAAGAAGCCCATCTACGCTAATTTGAAGGTATCCAAATTCCCATCTTTTTATTTTGATACAAACAGGTGAATTTTTTTGTGAGACACCCGGTGGAAATGCAATGGAAAATACAAGAGTGAGCCGAGTCACGTCACGTTGATGACCTCTATTAGTTGAGCTTCCAATAGGAGTGCTTAATCCAATCGAGGAGATTGACTTATTAAGCAAAGCTGTGCATACTTAATAAATAACACCGAACAATCCATAGTCTATTTCTTAAGGCCAATTCGAGCTGATTTCTGATAATATGCAATATGATTGGATCATAATAATCCAGTAATCAAAACACAAAACATGTGCTTGAAATGAACTGATATCAAATGCAGAATGATCACGCAGCATTCGTAGAAATGCCTTAGAAGTCCTATGCACACTAAGGCTGATTATCTGCCGATACCTCGTGTGCGCAGTACTGTGGGGCAGCTCAGTAATGTCGGTGTGTTAAGTACTGTTGAGGGTGTCTATACCATGTCCAGTACTGTCCAGTATCGGAGGATGTCCAATACTGTGGGGGGATCAGTACTTCAAGGGATACTTTCGGTATTGTGGACGGACAATATCAGTAAAGTGGAGGATGTTCAGTACTGAGGGAGGGTTGTGCAGTGGTGTGGGGGTTATGATACTCTGGAGTTTCAGTGAGTAGACGAAGACTTTCATGGTTAAGTTACCTTCTGAATTTCCGAATGAGACTCCAGCAAGGAAACCACTAAGAATTTACATCATTGAAGCTAAGAGACCTACTGGTAGACCGAAAACAAACTGGATAGACATAGTACTAAAAGATCTAAAGGACCACAGCAGACTAGTAACAGGTGACTTAAAGAAAGACATTCACACTTGAACAAATTTGCTCTGATAGAAAGGCTTGGATAAAAATAGTTGACTACACCATGGCTGCAAAGCAGGCGAATATGCATTGATAATGATATGTGGGGTTGTACATAAAGATGGAACAATGTTTCTGAGTTTTGTAGGTGTTGTGGTGTAGATGGAGGGATATGATTAGATGATGAGGAAGTTTATGATAAAGAGCGTGGAGAATCTACCATATCACTTGTCTAAACATCTCTGTAATAAATATATTAAGACAATAAGTTTACTATCTTCGTAAGGTATTGGTTTATGTAAAAAGCACAAAGAGCTCACTGAATAGCTAGACTAGAATCTAAGCAGTGCATTTAAAGTTGATAGGGAAACAAACACACATACTATCTTCGTAGGGTATCTATTTATGTACAAAGCACAAAGGGCCTACTCAATAGGTAGACTAATCGAAGCAGTGCATCTATAGTTGATAGGGATACACACATCTTCGTAAGGTATTTGTTTATGTACAAAGCACAAAGGGCCTACTCAATAGGTAGACTTATCAAAGCAGTGCATTTATAGTTGAAAGACAAATACGCTTACTATCTTCGTAAGGTAATGGTAAAGTGGAAAGAGCCCACTTAATAGGTAGACGAATCGAGCAGTGGTTGGTTGAAAGGAAAATACACTATCTTCGAAAGGTATCGATTTATACACAAAGCACAAATGGTCCACTGAATTTGCACTGATAGTAGGCAAATATGCTTACTATCTTCGTAGGGTATTAGTAAATGCATAAAGCAGGAATGGTCCACTGAACAGCTAGATTGATCGAAGCAGTGCATTAAGAGGCAAATATGCTTACTGTCTTCGTAAGGTATTAACAAATGCATAAAGCACGAATGGTCTACTGAACAGCTAGATTGGTTGCTACATGACTATGGTTGTCATGTCCACCAAGACACAATGCAGTATACAAAGAAATACACCTCGTTGTATTTTCCATCTTTTTAAACAACATCAACTCAAAGTCATTGAAGAAATTTTGTTTGATGGATCGAAATAATCCACCATAAAAATCACTCGACAGTCAATGCGAGATTATTTTGAAAACCACTCTGAAAATAATTGTCAAAAATAAAAGAAACATGCCTGATTTCAGCAAGGAATTCTTGTCGATGTCATAGGGGGTCCAGCGTAATCTTTTGCTGATTGCCTGGTGGGAAATAAAATGAGATTAAAATGGTGCGATGTACTTACGGTGACAGGTCACCGATGAATTGGTTATGAATTTTAAAAGGCAAAACCAGTGACAAATTCTTAATAAAAGCACAAATTACCGTTCGAAGTAATTTAGTAAGCTTATTTTTTAACAAAATATTTCTTCACTTCGGACTTGTCCCTTATAAAGACAGTAGCACAGTTACACCCACGGTTAAAAGATAAAGTTATTTGGGCCTAAGACAAAAACAAACGTTAAGCCATTCCATTTAACTATACAATGAGCTATTCACTTCTGATGATATCAAAATTCTTTTCTTGATCATATCGAGAGCTTGGGGCACGAATTCCTCGCATTTCATTGATAAAGTGATATTTTAGAGTCAAATCTGCTAGTGTGAAAATAACGAGATAAAATAAGACATTACGTACGGCAAACCCCATACTTTGATAAATCACTTTAGTCTGTCTGATGATCGCGAGAGCATGAAACTTTGAGTAACAGAGAGCCAGTCTCCTTTCTAGTTTCTTATCTAATGATTTGAGTCATAATGAGATTCCGTCTTGAGGTCTGTCTGATAATTGCAAAGCTATGAAACTCTAAAGAACTGAAAACTAATCTCCTTTCTTGTTTCTTATCTGGTTCTATAAATCATTTATGTCTGGATGCGATGTCTAACTATATTACGATAAAGAGATGCAAAAGTGGAAATGTCAGTCTTCATATAAAATTAAAAATAGGAATAAATCAAAACTTAGTCTATGCACACAAAGTATGGCTGCTTTTGTAATATTTGTTTGTAGAATATAATTGCGACAGTTTCACTGTGCTACAGTCCCTTTGAAAAAATATAAATAAGAAGAATACAAACCTGATGCTTTGTGACGTCAGTAGTTCTGACCATACCACTGACTTCCCCTTTCACAAGAGGTTTTGCCAGTCCCGGTTCTCTAATGGCCGATTCTCTTTTTAATCTTGCTTTCAGAAAATGTTTTCCAGTTTCAACGACCTCAACTTCCACCATCTTACCCATCAGGTTTTCATCTTTTGGAACGAGAACCTAACAAATAAGTTTTGAAAAAATGTATTTCGTTCGGTACTGCATAAATTAGGAAAATTCGTCAAATTAGGTGTCAGTTGATTCTTTTTGTTTCAGTTGTCATTTTCTCTTTAACAAATAAGATTTGGACGTATTCTTAAGAAAATAGTCATAAGAACCCAGACTCTCGAAGGGCAAAGATTTATTAAAGTCCAGTACCTACCTGAAAAATGTTTTCTAAGAAACTTTCATATCGTTGGTTTCATATAAGAGCTGGGGTTTTCTACATCTTCATCATTTTATAATGTTAAATGTGTTCTAGATGAAATTCTTACAGATGGAATTAGAGTGTGCTGTCATAGTCTACAGAACAATACTGATAATAGCCCTATAAATATTATAAATCCAAAATTTTAAGAAAAAACCATAACATGAGCCACCTTTTTATCTCAGTTATGGCCGTTCTTAAATTTTTGGTTACTATAAGGTTGTGAAAGGGCATCGCGGGGGTTTTAGAAATAGATAATAAATCTCTGGATTATTCATGGACGGAAAACGTTTCATGTATGTTCTAGTGATGTGTAGATCTAGTTCCAAGAAAAATAGGAAATCAGTGATTATCCTCTGCACTGCCCCTTGTTTTGAGCAGAAAGACATAGCTGTGCAATACTTGTTTCTGTAGGTTGCAAATAGAACTGTACTTATAGCTTCGTTCGAGCAACTGCAAAAAGTATAGTTTGACCTAGGTAGAATATAGAATCAACACAAAAGTTAAATGAATTAAAATGAAGTAAGACATACGTGATCGTAATATTTGTTGTGTCCAACATAATAGTTGCCATCCTTTGAATCTTCTGTGATCAGAACATCGAATATGGAATTTTTCTGATAAAGAGATCAGTAGATAATCAACATATGTAAGAATTCAATATATTACCTTCATAAAGATTTTATAAATCCTGTAGCTTGAAAAACCAGAAAATAGCTACCTAATAAAATTTTCAGGACATTTCTATGTCGTATTTTGCCTAGGAAAAGTAGAAATAACAATAAATTTCTAAACATGCCTAGGATTAGCACATCCCCTGATGAATGTGAAACCACGAAAAATGCTTGTAACGATGTAGACTTTAGTCTCTTGACTCTTTTCTTCACAATATAGCTACGTTCTACATTTCCACATCGGGAACTGTCTTTGGGAAAGTTGAAACATATAATTTGAAATGCCTCAAAGGGTACTAATCCAAATATGGACATGGAGGATAATCCTCCTATATTACTGGGTTTTGCCAAATCTCCAAATACTAATTCTTCAAAGGCCAATTCTTCGATACTTTTATGGGTCTCATGAATTTTCATTTATCATTTCTAAGTGTTTTTGTAGTGTGCATCTTGGGAAATTTTATTTTTTAGGTTTGAATCCTAAATAGATTAAATAAAAGCTTGCAACACTATATTGCAAGTTACTTTTCAGTTTTAAACGATAGGGTATATCTGGAAATATGGTATAGGGCATATCCAATAGAGAAAGGGGCAATACTCAATTGAATCAATATTGTTCAAAGGAGGGAGGGGCGTCAAGTCGAAAACTCCATGAGGTGTTCAAATAATTCTATTATGCGTGGCATCTTTTTACAGCTTACATAGAAACGCGATTGAGCACAAAGAGGAGGAATGGGCATTTTTTAATTTTCTGTTTGACTTGATGGATAAAAATATCAAACACACCTTTTCTGCGTATGGAAGATAAGATTGAAACAAATCCGTCATCCTTCGAGTTCTATTCTTCACCTGAAAAAATCAAAAGATAGGCTTTAAAAATTTGCATCTTTTTAACAAATGGCAAAACCACGTTCCGTAAACACTGGGGCAACTAGATTCATCAAATATATGCAAAGATAGCTGAGGTGAACAATGCAAGCAAATGAACTGCAACCCAGAGGAACGAAAGAAGGTAAAGAATTGCAAGCCAGAGGAACATAAAACTAGCCTCCTTTTCCTTTTAATCTAGTAAATCATAGTTTATCGAAAACAATGGTTTCGAAACCTATTGTTCTATCTTTTTGTGTAAGTTGAGAGTGCACATACTTTTGTTTTGCCATTGTTCTAGCCAACAAGGTCATGGTTGAGCGAACAGACCAAAACGCTTCTTTTGGTTCCCTAGCCAAAAATATTCGTTATTTAGAAAATATTTTATAATATTCAGCATCATATTTATGTAGGCAATATTTACATGTAATATTTTAACAGTAAAGAGAGAGGATAAGACATACGTTGTGCACTTTCAAGTACTGCTCAACATCAACTATGAAACAAAGACGTACAACAAAAGGTTTCTAAACCATTATTTTCGATAAACTATGAGTAAATGCATAAATGCATTGAAGCCAACATACCACATTGTTAGCCAATCGCTTCATTCTGGCAGCTGGTGTTCCAGGTCGAGGGTAAAACTGATTGATAAAGAGGCTGGGAAATTCATATTCCTTAACGAGGTCGAAAGATTCTTCAAAATCCTAAAAATATCAAATCAGAATAGAAATAAATGTAATAGTCAGTACAGCTGCGGTTTTAAGGGAGGGGGGAAGGGAAGCCATAGCCCCCAGCCTCGTGTTTCGATAGGCCGGAAAGGAATGGCAAAGCATTGCAGTATGGTGTATATTACTGCTTTTGGACCAGACTCCAACTTTACTTCGGAATGTTAAATATCAGGTACAATTTTTTGGCACCACTATTTCATAACCTCCTTCAGTGACAATGGCTCCTGCGACTTTTTCTCACAAAATGTGAATAGGCCAAAAAGTACAGATTGCACTGCAGCAGCATTTTTACTTGAACGGCGACTCCTCGAAACTATAACCTCATTATGCACACGAGGCTTACCTCTTCAGTCTCGGTTGGGAATCCACAAATGAAGTCAGTTGCTATAGTGATTCCAGGCACTCTAGAAAGTTAATAACATCAGTGTTATTAAGCATCCCCCGTGAAAGCAGCACACTGGTATTGAAAAAAAAACTTTCCTAGATTATTAATCTCTGGGTGTATCAACTTTCGATCTAGGATATTAGTAACATAAGCATCACTGAGCACCCCGTGAAAATAGCACGTTAGGATTGGAAACCCATTACAACGTAAGTAAATTCAGGGTGTACCTGCTTTTGAGAAAGTCGACAACATGCTTGAAGTCCTCTCTGGTGTATTCTCGCTTCATATCCATCAACACACAATTCGATCCTGACTGCACGGGGACGTGAAGAAACGCGTAAACACGCGGGTGATTCAAGATCTTTGCGATTTCCTGAAATAGAAGATATATCCGTTAGAACCAAGACGTTTTGGCTTTGTCAAATATCGGTAGAGAAAAAATAGGATTTGTCTCATCGTAAATTTCTTTCTGGAACTGTAGTTCATGTGAAAATCAAAATATTTTAGCATTTAGAAATATATCGACTCAAATCCTTAGAAATCAAAATATCATACCACTCTTTGTTTAAGAATTTAACAGCACTTAACATTTACATAAACTGCAGAAGGCTGAAAACAGCCCTATAAATAAAGAGAAATCAAGAAAAGCAAGTTGACAGGTCATAAGTGATCCAGGCCATCATCCCCTTTCTAGAAGTAATGCCTCTTGTGGCCTTTCACGTTAAACATAAACTCACTCATTTATTACAACATATGTTTTAATGTAGTGCATGCTATATCTGCAATTTACACCTTTTGTGGCCTCTTAAACATAAACTCACTCACTCACTCATAAATAGGATCATTCAACATACTAGGATCTTATAAACTACTTTATCTATGATGTGCTACCGTTTCCCGTCTGTAGTCAAAACCTCTTCAGACCTTCTATAGGCTAGTACGTTAAACATAAACTCAGTCACTTATCCAAAGGTTTCTTGGAAATTTTATGTGAGGCTACACTTTATCGAGTTTAACATTATTTCTGTTTGGAATCTATAATACTTACAATAGCAGATATGAGGAAGGTTCCAGCCGTTGAACTTTTTACCCTGAAGAAGCTTGACTAATTTCCTAGGCTGTGAAATACATAAATATCTTACAGTGGTAGCACACTAGAATACAAATCTAGAGGTCGTGGGTTCGAGTCCTACTCAGATCATTTTCATTCTCACAAAAACTCGTTTGATTTGCAAAATTTTGCATCTTCTCAAGATAAATATCTCAACGCTAAAATAAAGTAAAACATTTTCAAGAGACTTACTTCTAAATGTTCCATGATGTATGGAGGGTTTGTCATGCCAAGTCGCAGCATTGCACCATCAGGTATGACGTCAACAAGTTTCCATAGCAACTCAGGCAACGTTACTCCAATGTCCTTTCCATAAGCACCAGTGTCTTCACTAGTCAGCCATATCTCTACAACACCCTCTGAAAGTAATACAGACAACATTTACATTTGTATTTTACCAATATACTGATTTCCTGCTAGACTAAAAAGAAGCTTGATACTATAGCCAGAAATATTGGAAACATAGCGAAACAAACACATAGATTACTTAAGCTTTTCGTCTGACACTCAACACATTAATACCTTAAGTAATCCATGTGTTCGTCTCGCTATGTTTCCGATATTTCTGGCTATACTAAAGTTCTGTGCCATCCAAAGAAAGCTTAATTTGGTGAAATGATACAATGATACTACTAGATGCATTGTTGGCCCAGCAGAGTCATTTTTGTCAGTTATGTTCATTTTGGAGATGAGATTTGATTTTTACTGATGCAAAATAGTTTTTGTTGGCTTATGCTTGAAGACACACGATGCTCCTCCTATTGCATAACCATTGATAACCTTCCTTTGCAACTTAAATCACACTAGCACGATAATCGATTAAGAAAGATACTTTTGGACCAGTATGAGTATTTTCTTTGATTCGGATGGGGTTCGTCGGCTGCAGTAGGATTGTGTGCCTTGAAGGAGGAATAGGGACATTGTGGCTTTTGCTTAGAAGCTTAGAAGGACGCATGCTTATCAGATATAGTTGCTGGCCTTCCCACCTATAATATGTATTTTGGGGGTTTAGGATGGGTTACATCAGGGGCTGAGTGGGGTAGGATAGGGTACGTTAGGGGAAGAATCGGGTTTATTGGCTGGTAAGATAGGGTGTAATAAGATACCTTAGAGGGGTAGGATAGGGACCTTGGGGAATACATGCTTAGTAGATATAGTAATTGCCTTTGCTTCTAAATAAATTTTAAATATGTTACCTTGGAAGGACTGTTTTGCACGTTCAACAATTTCATCAGGTGGATATGATCCCAACTCTCCTCTGGCGTGCTTCGTTTTGCAATACGTACACTGATTCAAACAGCTAAACCATCAAAATGAAAATCATTAATAAGTCAATTGATTTCCTAGATTAATAAAGCACTTTGTGATCACTAATAGTTTTTAATAAAGAGTCTTAGTTTCCAATTACATGGTATAGGGTAATATTCAGAATTTTCGATAGGCAAAATTAAGGACTTCTGAGCTGTGGTTGCTATCAATGCATTTCTAAAGTTCTATAATGAACAAAGGCTGTACTACACTTCTCTTCAAAACAGTGATAATACGAGAACCAAATTTCCTTGGTTTATGAATATCAAGAGAACAATAGAGAAATAAATCATTCTTTAAACGTTTTGATGAAATCTTTTTCAGTAAACTTGTTCCCAATCAAAACAATTTGGGACGTTGGGCATCAAAATGGAGTCTCTTTCATCATTTAGCGGTGTTTTACAAAAATCTCCTTTATTCCAGTAAATTGCCATAAGAAAATTATACAGTTTCAGCAGCCATTTTGTTTTAAAGTGTCCCAATATTTTTGAATGAGAGTGCACAAAGAATCTAAAGCAAAACATAAACTCACCCTGTGTTAATAGCAATGATTTCTACTAAAGGATTTTTGCGAATTTTTGGTAAATCAAGAGAAGCTCCACCGATTTTCTTGCCATCTTTTTTCTTTTTTCCAAGCAGCCTAACAGTGTGACCTGAAATAATGATTTTCATTAAATTTCAAATCAATTTTAAATGTTGAACGAATTCGGCCATTCCAGCCATTGTAGATTATTGACTTGTTGCGTATTGAAAAAACATCCTCATATGTTATACTGCATCTCAGACATGAAATCTGATCTAACTTGAAAATTTTTTCATATGATATATCTTAAGGTTGATTTTAATTAGAAACGTATGTATAGATAGTTTAAGTAGCAAATATAAACCTACTTTCTGATTGGCCATTTCAATATTATAATAGCTTGGACAATAATTTGTTGGGTTTCATTTTTGTTCTCTTTCTGACGTACTTCTTTGATCAGTGTCAAATTTGAAGCTTTAGCAGCTAATATGCAACGTTACGTTACTGATTTTGCATGCTATCCTGAAGTTCTGTTCTGATCGAAGAAACCAAAAACACAAGCATACAAAGACCAAATATCAGTAATATAAATACCTTTTATGGTCTCTTCTACCACTTCAACAACTCTATCAATTTGTTGCACCTTGAGAAGTTAAACAAGATACGTAAATGGGTCAATGAAAGTAAAGAATATTAAAAAACCTAACATATAGAATTAGGAGAGAGGAAGAAAGAAAAAATGAGTAACTACATTAAGGTCAAGTCTTCAATGGCTTTTTGCATCTGCAGCTTTTCATTTCTTGTTTTTCGTGAAAGCCTGTGGCTTTGGGTTTTATTTCATTACAGATGGTGGCTTTTGGTAAATTCTTGTAGGTTCTTGCAGTTTCTAGCCCCCTGTAATAAGCCATCATACTCAAAAAAAAAATAAATCTCAATCAATCTTACCCCAACAATGCTGAGTCCTTTAGTAAATTCATTTCTTGGCTGTCCTTGTGGAACGCAACCAGCAACAACAACATATTTGCCAGATTCTTTGCCTTTGTTGATGGCGTTGTGGAAACTGTCCTGAGAAGGGTTTTTCACAGTGCAGCTATTCAGAAGCCAAAGGTCTGCCTCTTCTGCATTTTCTAGCAAGAAAAATTTAGATATGTTTGAAACCAACCCGCCAGAACCATATATTTCTTTTTGCTTTTGTCTCAATATTTTACTAAACGCTATCCGATAGAAAATACCCTTGAAGCAGAATTGACCAAATAAGGGAGACACTCTCCTTGGTTAGCAACTTTTGAGTGTTTTCATACTTCTAAAATTTGCCCAATAATAAAGTCTTTACTAGGTTGCCCTCTGATATTACTTGCAAATATATGATACCAGAAGTAATATGACAGTGGTTACTCAGTCCTTATCTTTTAGCACATGCAATCATACCTGTACAAGTTAGCACAGATGGAAGTTGGATTGAACATGGTTTTCACACGCACAAACTTTTGCTTATTTTTGAAATGCATCTGCAACCAGACCAAGAATAGATTGCCCTATTGATACACATGCTTGTCAGTTGCTAAGAAAATGGACATGGATAAGAGAGCACTAGAGAAAACCCTCGGTGGAAAGTTTGTTTTGCTATGCCAAAGGTTTACGCCACGCCAATTGTCTAAAGACAATAGACCTTATGTTTTACCATTGTTCTTGACGTTGCTCCACGCCAAAGATATTTGGCGTAACATACATGTTTTCCAGCGTGGGAGAAAACATCATTTTTTATCAACAAGGTGGGCACAGATCTTTACAAAAATGTGATTGCACTGTTGAAATTACTATGTGTGCAAATCATATCACATTAGGATCGATTTATCACCACATAAGGAATGGTTACTCTTGCATGGCCACCAGAAATAAGATAAACTTATTTAATCCTTACCTGTGATATGATAGCCATAACTTCCCAACTGCCCTGCCATATATTCACTATCACTGTTGTTATGAGAACAGCCCCATGTCTTTACGAAAATCTTCTGTGTCCCTGGAATGATACTATCGGCAACAGGTTTGGTTTGATCCAAATACTTCACTTTAAATCCATTTTTTGTTTTTAACTTGACAAGTTTCTTTGCTTTTGGGGGGAGCTCTTTGATGCCTCTACCGTCTCGGCTAAGTCCTTCAAAATCATGTAAGTTGGTGATGTCCTCAATGTCATCAATATCAGTGACACCGAAAGTTGTCATCCTTGATGTGGTCAAAACAGACTGCAGAAATCAATGGAAAATTTGAATGAAATGAATAGAAGTTGGTAGAACCCTTAGTCAGACCTAGCTATTTGAGGCAGGCCATTGCCCTACTTCACCTTCAATGTCTTCCTTGATAACTTGACCATGAGTTTTCCTCCTTGTTCGTTAAATTTGAAGCGAATCGTCCACCTCAATGTGCACTTTTACTAAAGGATAGCCCACCTGACTGCAGTGAGGAGGGTGATTCACTGCCCATCTACTAAATTTAATGACCATGTCTGCCGCCCCTGCAACCCTGGCCTTGACCCCTAATCCCTGCCTCGCCCAGTGGCAGTTTTAGAGACTGCAGGGCCTGGGGCCAAACACCTTGATTTGACGGAATCTGACGGTCTAAGTGTGGTACTTTGTATTTTTCATTATTTTGCAGGGCTCTTTTTGTGTTATGAAGCGTGGGGCCTCTCTGGCCACGCTGTCGTGGTGGGCTCCCACCTAAAATCGCCAGTGCCCTCATCCCAGATTGCAAAGTTTGGCTTTTGCGCGTGCGAGATAATTTCGCCGCACGATAATTGCGCGGGTCAACTCAAAATTTAATCATGTTACCAATTGCGTGACTTGGACAATGTGCACGGCTAGTACAGGGTCAGGAAAATTTTACAAACGGAGCTGTGCGGGCCAGATCTCGCCCGTGCAGGCCAAACTTTTCAGTCCAGCCCTCATTCAAAACGCAAATCCTAACTACAATTCAATTTACTATGTAAAGTAAACTCCACACCAAAAAGTGCACTCTAACCAAGAACAATTATAGATCAAACTGCATGGGCCTAGGCTCAAATTAGGAGATGGATTTCTAGGCCTAACTTTTTGCTCTCCATTCTGCTTGAAATTCATCAAAACTCATAAAAATTAACGATGTATTCTGATCTTCTTACACAAAATAATCTTCAACCACTTATCTTCAAGCAGAGGGTGGAAGATTTACTCAATTGACAGCAAATGTGTGTGCTTTTCTTCGATAATGCCAATGTTGTTTTCGAGCTTCAAAATCACATTTGTTACTTTCATGTGATTGAAGTGAATGGAACTAACATCCCTCTCAACGGTCAGAGTCATGTTCCGTGAATAATGGTCCGGTTTTGTGCTAGCCTATAAACAACGGATATTTGGGGAAATGCTAGAGATGCAATAACGAAAATACATTGTACATGTGTCTTAATTTCATGCTTTTTTCTTTCTCTTCACATAATATTTCATCTCATTCTTCCACTTCTCTCCATTTTATTCGTCTACCCCTATGGTATAAAAATAATCTGAGTTCTACATGATTGGCACAAAACATTGATCTCAATTTTCTACAGAATATGATTCTGACCGATAGATTCGTGTCGACCTTGAAGACCCTAAGTTTCGAGCTCCCAGGTATACATGTCAAGTTAAGGCTTCCAAACTCTGGCACTCATCAGCAGAATTTTGCTCAAAGAAACAGATAACTAAATATATTACTGAATTCGCATTCAATTTATTTCATAATTGACGCTTATTCTGATAGATACTATGTAGCTACGTACGATCAATACCTCATACGGATTGAAAAACCCAACATCCAAATAAAGCTTCAAGGGGGTGGGGGAACTCATTGACTTGTGTGGAGTTGGATGATGAAAACAATTTCCTGAAGACCTTGATCAATACATTTACCAAAATCGTTTTATAGCTGAATTTAATAAACACCCTAGAAGGCATCTGTGCAGTACTGTGGAGGATGTTAGAAACGAACAGAAACGAGCAGCAAATAAATACAAAACATAGTTTAAGTTAGGAAACGGGCACAAACAAGTACACACAGGCAGTAAACAAGTGGGAAACAATTAGAATTGAGCAGAAAAGGACAGGAAACGAGTAAAAACGGGCAGGAACGAGTAGGAAACAGGCAGTGATTGCTGGAAGGTCTTAATCTATCCTCTCCCTAATGAGTGGATTACCTACCAAATCCTAACCTTCTCGTTTCATACTTATTTTTTTTAGTTTCCTACTCGTTCCCTATCGTTTCTATTCGTTTACTACTCTTATCTACTGGTTTTCTACTTGTATCTACTCTTTTCCAACCGTTCCAACTAGATTTATGTTTTGGTAAATGCGATTCATTCAGTCATATCAACTCCAACCTATTCATTGTATCAATCACTCGATCCCAGAGGTCTGAAAGAACATAACATCGAAAGTTGAACTGAAATTTTGGAAATTGACGCTTCAAACTTAGGGCAGCAAGGTCTGTAATATGGAAGTTTCTTCTATCATAATCCACCCAATAAAAGTCAATGAGTTGCCCCGCATGATCCAAATAAAATAAATAGATTTATACGATTCACAATCATAACTAAACATAGATGCAATTTACGTAAATTATGAAAGAAAACAAAAACATGTGGGACAAATCAATAGTAATGTGCCAAAAAGAATGAGCCAATGCTCTAGATTCATAAGCCCCAGTGCAGGGGTTAATAGGGTAGGAAGGTATTTCAATAACCTTAATTAATTTCACTGAGCTACTAAAGACAATGCTAGAAAGTTATCTGAAATTTTGCGTATCGTCACCGTAGGGACGTAAGTATAGTTCTGTGGAGGATGTTCAGTACTGTGGAGGGAAACCCAAAGAACTTTTCATATTATCTCCGCAGTGCTGGATATCCTCCACAGTCATGAAAGAAAAGATGAACAGGTAGGACAAATCAATAGCAATGTGCCAAAAAGATAAGTCAGTGCTCGAGATTCATAGGCTTTCATGCAGTGGAAGGAATGGGTTAGCAGGGGTATGTAGGTCGGTTAATATCCCTTAATTCTACTGAGCTACCTAAAATAATTCTTGAAAATCATCTAAAATTTTGCATATCAGCAACCTTGGGAACGTCTGTGTAGTACTGTGGAAAATATTCAGTACAGTGAAGAAGGACTGTGCTTGTGTTTTCTCTCTACAATACTGAATATCCTCCACAGTACTTATGTAACACAGAATCCCCAACAGTATTGATGGTATTCCTTTAAAGTAATGATGATATCCCCCAATAGCATTGAACACCATCTAATGTACTGATGGTATCCCTCCGCAGTAATGATGGTATCCCCTAACAGTATAACTTCCTCCGCAGCATTGCGCTGAAATCCCCCGAAGGTGAAGAAGCATAATGTTTGTCAGTTAGATAATTATTTCTACCCTTTTATTACAGCTCTGAGCTACGACATGCCAATGTATACGAAATAATCAGACGCAACGATCTTGTGATGTTATTGCTGTTTGCATTTCTCGTTCTTGTCTTTTGACTTTTTAACACTTGACTTTTTCCTTTTCGTATTCTGAATGACTGGAGCTGGCTTTGAAGGATCCTGCAACACCGCATCATCCAGTCCCCACCGCCTCTCAGACCAATGCGGCACCTCTTCCGCCTCGTCTTTATATGTCGGATCAATACATGCAGCGACATTCATGTACGGTTTTTCACGCGCGGAAGAATTTTGATCTGATATTTCTTGAACAGACGAATCTTGTGGAAACGTTTCGATCCTCTGTTCCGCGGGTTCATCAGGAAGCTCCCGAATAGCCTCGTTTTGAAGTCGCTCAGTTTTCCCGCCATTCACTAGCGAGGTCGTTCTAGGCCTCTGTTGGTTGTCCTCCAATAATTGTTCACGAGTTGGAGTGACTACAACGCTGTAACTCCGTTGCTGTTCTTTCAGGGCTTTTCTAGAAGTTTTGTCAGTTTTTTGTGAAGAGTAAGGCTCTTGTGGTTGGTTTCTCTGACCGAGTTCTGCTTCGTGATTTATTGATTGTGTCTTTTTAACGTTTTCATCATCCCTCCTTGATGAATGATTGGAATCCTCAATTTAAAAATGAAAAATTGCTGAATGATTTTTGAAATAAGTGATATTTGTAGGTAAACACTCCAATCCCGTCTTCATTTTGAGACAATAGCTACTCTACATGAATATAAGGCTAACTATATTTGTATGTTTGCTTAAAAGATCCTTATGTATCATCAATATTTCATCAGATTTATAGAAGGATAGTTGGTCTAAAGTGACATGATAAGGCATTTTAAGCGTTGTCTTGCTTTCACAATTTTTTCTATCTTTCATAATATAGCCAGGAATGCCGAAACAAAGCGAAACGAACACATAGATTACTCAAGCTTTTCGACTGATACGTAAGTAATCTGTGTGTTCGTTTCGCAATGTTTCCGGTATTTTTGGTAATTTTGAAGTTTTGTACCATGCATGGACTGTTACTGTTCTATTTCATAATACTAGGTTTTTAGAAAATATCTTGAAAACTGTATCTACTTATGGTTCTGTTAAACGTGCAAGCCTGCCTAAGACAAGAAGCCTCATTTCTAGAGGCACGGAGCTCCCGGTTTAATGTCCCTTACAAAGGACAGCGGAGTGAATTTTTTAGTTAAGACTACGCTCAAACTTTAGCTGCACATATCAAACCACATCAGCCATTTGGCCACTCACCGGAATCCCACACTCACCCCAATCAATGTCCCCCTCACCCCACAAAAGTTGTCAAAAGCAATGAACAACTAGGGTACAGTATTGTATGTGGGATTTTATTGCATACCTTATCCTGTTGCGCTGGCATTGATGCTGCCCTTCGCATCTGTCGTTCAGCTCTCTCTCTGCGATATTGATCAGCCTCTTTTCTCTGCATTTTTAATGCCAGCCTCTATTGGAGAAAAGGCGATACTGGTTTAAGTTTTGCTATCAAAAATGCAAAATAACTTCTTAAATATTACTTTTTCAAGCCATATGTAGATACGATTGAGAAGCCTGTGAACAGAACATATACTTTCAGAAGTGGATTAAACCTCTGGAAGTGTCAGTGTCTGCGCAAAGGCTAACTGGAGGAATTCTATCTCGATGCCAAATAAACCGTTTTATGTGTCTTTTATTGCAGAACTTAGCAAAATAGCAAAATGTAATGGCTACTGAAGCTTTTCGTCTGACACTCAGCAGAGTAGAACGTCAGTATAGTTCCCTATTTTCACTGGATTTGCCACCCCTCCTTCCAATCAGGAAAATATATTGGGTGAAAAGAAGATTTCACTATTGCAAGGAGAGAGTGACTATTTATGGGACAGATCACTAGTCTGTGACCGCCAGCTACCTTAAACATAAATTAAAGACAACATAAAATACATAATGACAAGAATGTGAATATTGATCATTCATATATATACTCTTAGCATAGGAGATGTGGACAAGGTATCTGGCCCGGGCTTCCAAGGCGAAACTGGGGAGGAGAGAGAGATGGTGAAGTATCTTGCTGGACAGCTTGTTGCAAGAAGACTAAAACCTGACATGCTTATGCTTTCATACTTGGTGTCCTGAAAGTCTGGGAATCTCTTTTTCCTTTGGAATCTGAGGTGATCTCCCTAGTGAGAATAGTCGTAGGTCCGTGGTCCGTACAGATAGTAGGGAAAATTCAAGATAGTGGGGAAAATCGAAAGCATAGCAAAATGAAATAGTCTGTATCGGAGTAACAAATCTTACCCTATCACGCTCTTCCATGGCCCTCTGCACCTGGAAAAAGAATGGAACTTGAGAAAAGTCATCTCTGATTTCAGGATGCTAAACCCTGATTTTTATAAAAACGATATTAGCATCGATATCTGTTAGAATTCTGAAACAAGTTAGGTCAGTATAGAAACTATGAAGATCTATTGGGAAATAGAATCATCCCTCTACAGATCCCAGTGGCGTAAGAGCGGGGGGCTAGGGGGCAGGTACCCCAAACTTTTCTGCCAAATCTAATCACTGCCCCTTTTATATACGAAAAGTGCCCCTTATTTATGTTAAACTACAGTATTAAGAATCAAGAATTTTGGTCTGAAGGAGGCTACAAGAGCCAAAGTAGATGTTTCTTTATTCCAAATTTTCCGGGAAAGCATGCCCCCAGACAGCCTAGGAGATTGCACTTGCTCACTAGTGCACCTTTTTTCATGTGCCCCCCCCCCTCACTTTTCAAAACCCTCCTACGCCCCTGGCCGATCCTATGTTGCTGTTTGAACCGAATAGGTTTATTACTACATTTGGGCCCCGTCCACACGTATACGTTTACGTTTTGTAAACGCATAGAATGTTTTCCGTCCACACGCATCCACTAATCAGTTTCAAAGCGTTTTCGCCTGTCCCCACACGTAAACGCTGAAACGACTAAAAACGATTGTTAAATATCAACACAATCTCGTACCCAAAAGTCATTAAGAGGCTACGCATGCGTAAACTGCCTTTGCAATGTTTTGGCGCCGATTTCGCATGTCTTCAGCTACCATCTCTGCAAGACACAACAGTATTGGTAAAAATCATGCCACCAAAAGCAAGTTAAAAACAAAAAAACTGTCGAAGCAGCAAAAAGTGAAGCATATGTTTGGAGCAATGATGAAGTAGAGCTACTTTTGCAAGTAACAAACGAGTATAAGGTTTCCAAAGCAATCAAAAATGTCGATTGACTAACAAGAACCGAGGCTATGACGTCATCGTTTACAAAAGTATGCGTTTACGACCGTCCACACCAAGACGCGAATACAGCGTTTTCAAAAGTATCCACTTTGGACAGCGTTTTCGAAAGTATGCGTTTAGGGTCAACTGAAACGCCGTTTACGTGTGGACGCAAGGTGTAAACGTATTAAAAAGTATGCGTTTACGAACGTAAACGTATACGTGTGGACGGGGCCTTGGTGAATGGTGTAAAAGACAGAGCAAAAAACAGCAACAAAGGTAGACATTCTTCTAAAAAGAGTGTTAATAACAAATTTTACTGACCCTCTCTTCCTCTTTGCGTTGCAGTTCTCTTGCCAATTCCTTGAGAAACAAAAACCAAAATTAGAACTTATTCAAGCTTTTCTTTATTATAGACCTTTCTACAGTGGCCGAAATGGGCCATGGAAAACCTTTTTTTCAAATTGAGAACTTTTTTCAAAATCAAGAAGAGTTTTCTAAAATCGAGAAACAACTTTACAAATCAAGAAAAATCTTTCAAACCAAAATCACGCTTACACGATCAAAATTACGCAAAACCAAAATTGCAGTATGATATAACTCACTGTCAGGGGTCGCTTTCATTATCAAGGGGGTACCAAAGGATGGACAACGTGACTTCGATCGTGCTTTGCGTGCTTTCGATCGTGTAAGCGTGATTTTGATTTGCAACTTTCTCTTGATTTGTAAATATTTTTTCGGTTCCTACAATTTTTTCGACTTTGAAAATTTTTTCTTGATTTTGAAAAAAGTTTTCTCGATTTTGGAAGTCTTTTCTCGATCTGAAATAAAATTTTCTCTGGCCGATATCGGTCACCGTACGTTGGTAACAGAAAGAGTGAATGAGTTGGTGCGAGTTGGTGCATTTTAACACAAATTTCAAAACACTTCATCTTTTGAATTAGTAAGTGAGTTTTTGCTTCACGTGCTAGCCTTGAAGGGTTTCAAATCCAGTTAAACTAGGTATAAAAATATCAAATATCGCTCAGAATTATTCAATTTACACGTTTTTCTTTTATAAGAAATAAATTTTTAAGACACACCGGGCTAGAATTCAAATCAGATATTTTATGCTTAACCGAAAACTATTTGAAATAAACACAATAAAAGTTCACTGACTGAAACCCTTGCCCGGAAAAGCAACACATTTTTGAGAAGATGATAATACGAGAGCCAAATTTCCAAAGTTAAGTTTACAGAATAGCAAAGACTAATTTCAAAGTGAATCATTCTTTAAACGTTTCGATAAAAATCTTCTTCAGTACCTAAACTATGTTATCCATGTTATCTAGCTAATTGAAGAATATTTTATCGAAATATTTAAAGAATTGATTATCTTTTAATTGGTTTCATTTTTTTAGAAGCGTAGGGGTGATAGATTAGTAATGAAACACCTTGAGATTAAAGACATTTATGAGACTTTCAATACTGAGTAGATTTGTTACTTTCTTACTATAAAGAATATGTGTACGTTTAACAAATCGAAACCACGTGAAGATACAACCTTCCTCCAGGTCCAAATTCCCATCTTATTCATTTTCGTCGAGGACCAGCCAATTCAAAATTCGTAGTAAGAAAATCAAACCCGAAAACTTCTCGTAGAAATCTCAATGACACGTAATCTCCAGTCCAAAGCAGAATGAAATCCAAAATAAGATAATTCCCACAGCATCAACTGATTAGCAATCAATGAAAACGAGGTTTGTCAACACGAACAATTAGAGAATCACGAATCCTTTATTCCTAAACAGAAGTCAATTAACCAACTTCTCACGCCAGTGTAAGATCAATACAGCCGATGCTACTAACAAACGAGAGAATTTCCCAAATCAGGGATGTTTTATCTTGGATTTGAACTTTTCACCAAAGAGACCTTTAATCCTGTTTGCTAATCTATCACAACGATCGTCAGATATTGTCAGACACTCAACTGACAATCACAATATTTTTTATGAGCAATCAGACTCACTTTCCGTAAGGTACACGTATTTTTTTATAAGTATGTGCTGTCTAAGCAAGTAAGTACTCGACAAAAGGAAAATGTTAGCACTTGAGCAAACACAGTCAAAAATGTTAGTACTGGATTGAAGAATGCTAAGCAATTTGAAGTGCCATGTTCAGTACTTATTGGAAATATAAACTGAAACTTATTGTTACAGGTGAAAGAATTATCTTCCTTTAATACCAGTTTACTTTCATTACACATGAATGTATTTACCCTTCTGAATCACGAATCATCTACATTCACATTATCCTATCTATTCTCAAAAACTTAAGAAATTACTATAAGCAGTTTGGAGTACTCGAGT
The DNA here is from genome assembly GCA_963924455.1 of Pelagia noctiluca. Taxonomy (NCBI): domain Eukaryota; kingdom Metazoa; phylum Cnidaria; class Scyphozoa; order Semaeostomeae; family Pelagiidae; genus Pelagia; species Pelagia noctiluca. Next base: position 2,162,463 of record OZ004327.1, read on the forward strand.
TTAACTACCAAGCAATCGCAGTACTTAGCCTAGGCTGATCATGGTTTTACACAAATGCATGTAGTTTCCCACGCAGAGGGTACCCTTATCTTTTCATACCATGCTAATACAATGCCTAAATTTTATGCTAAATCAATATTTGGGGTCTACACATTAAAACATGAACTAAAATTCAATATTTGGGGTGCAGAAAGCCTAATGGAAAAAAACATGCCATTTGGTACGATTAAGTTATGATCATTATTATGGATCCACGTTTTAATACCATATTCATAACTGTGACAAAGCAAACAGTTGGTGAAAGATTGGAAAAGCCAAACATCTTTAACAATCTGTGATGAACCGTACAAACCAGATTTTGTCTACAAAAACATAAGCTAACAACATTACTACTAAAACATTCTTGTCTGGTATCTAAGAGAATAGTAGTACCTAAGAAAGTGGGCGTAGTACGTCAGAAAGAGAAAGGAAATGACGTGGTGTGACGCACTTCTCTGATGAGAGTGAGACGAATAGCTTAGGCCCAACGGTTAAAAATAATAATAATAATAATAATAATAATAACATTATTTAAAGTTGGTTTACTCAAAATAGTAATATAATCACTAATTAATACCAACTATTTACAATAACTATTTTAACAGAAAATATACATATATACAATTCTGGCTATTTGCAAATCCGGCAATTACACTTGTCGCCAAGCCAGTGCTTGATTGCTCCCTTGAAAGTAGCAACCTTTGGAAGTGCTTTTATTTGGTCACTAAGAGTGTTCCAAAGGATGCTACCTCGAAAGGATAATGACTCTATTCCAAATTTTGTAGTTCGTGTTTTAGGTAATCGACATAAATTCTTTGTTCGTAGGTTGTATTTCACCTCCTTTTCTTCATAAAATTCCCGGATATATGAGGGGTTCAAGTTGTTCATTGTTTTGTAAATTTCGATCATTAGTTTTCGGAGATTTTGAACATGTATATTTACGCTTTCACTTTTCTCCAGTAGCTCGTTGAAGGAAGAGTCATAGTCCTTGAAAAGGATCCTTAGTGCACGTTTGTGTGTCCGGTTTATCTCGTTATTTGAAGCCTTCGTAGAAAATAACCATATCAACGGGCAATAGTTAAAATTGGACAGTATTACCGCATTCAATATCAACATGGCCTGTGGTCTTGAGATATAAGTATTTAGCCTTGAGAAGGCATTTATCTTTCTATTTACCTTAGAGCACAAATTTTGTATGTGGGCAGTGAACGTTAAGCCGTTGTCAATCTCTATGCCCAACAATTTAACCTTACTAGTAGCTTGTATTTTGTTCTCATTGATGATGAGACGCAAGGGATTCTTTTCTTTCAATCCAAGAAACATCATTTGAAATTTGCCAGGGTTTGCTACCATTCCGTTTGCATAGAACCATTCTATAAGTGCTCCGAGGTCATTTTCCAGCCTCGGGACAATTTTGTCCAGACTATCTCCACACGCAAAGAGTGTGGTGTCATCCGCAAAATTACACAAGTCTGAGTCTATTTTTAAAAGAAAGATGTCATTGATGAAGATATTAAACAATATTGGTCCCAAAACTGAGCCCTGTGGGATTCCCGCTCTGACGATTTTTTGTGAGCTCTTTACCGATCCAATTTTAACCCGTTGAGTCCTATTTTTTAGATAGCTATAGATCAAGCACAGGCTTTTTATGCATAATCCATAGGCCTCCAGCTTAGCTATTAGAAGATCATGAGGCAAGCAGTCAAAGGCCTTTGACAAATCCATCAATATAGTCCCCACTATTCCAGATGAATCCAAACACTCCCTCCATTTTTCTATTACTCTGATTAGAGAGTGCTGGGTGTTATATCCTTCACGAAATGCAGAGAGAAGATCTGAGAATTTGTTGTCAAAAATTTGATCATTTGATCTTTCAAGAGTCTCTCGTAAATCTTAGATGTTGAAGGAAGAACACTTAGGGGCCTATAGTTTTCTTTAAGAGTTGCCTCACCCTTTTTGAATATTGAGGAAATATCAGCCTCTTTTAGTTTATCCGGAAAGGCTGACTCATGGATGGCACAGTTTATACAGTCTGTCAGGAAAGGGCAGATGATATTTTTGGTTGTTTTCAGCAAAAATGTTGGTATAATTCCACTGTGCGATTTTTTTACATTTAAAGAATCAAGTTGTTTGTCAACCTCCCATGGGTTTACATGAGAAAACTTGAATTTATCGCCACTGTTTCCATATTTCTGTTTGATTGCTATAATACTGGGGTGGGTATTATATTTTTGAATTGCTAGATTTGTCAATTGTTCGATCGTTGTGTCCTCTGCCACCTCATGGCCCTTTCTAAATATAGGAGCTATATCCAAACTGTCTGTTATATTAGTGAAGTATGAATTAAAACACTCTGCTACCTCTGGATCCTTCGAGAGTATCTTATCATCTTCAATCAGGGTGATTTTTTCACTCATGGCATTTGTATTTGAAAATAGTGGCTTCACAGTTTTCCAAAATATTTTGTCATTCTCTATTGTCTTTGATCGAATTGAATTGAAATACTGTCGCTTTATTCTTTTGTTCAAATTTACAACATGGTTCCTCTGGTTTTTGTAATTTCTAATGTCAGCTTCTCGCTTACTTTTATTTGCAATGTTTTTCAGGTTTGTTCTTTTCATTATTGCTTTTCGCAATTCCTTGTTCATATGGGGTTTGTTATTTCCCCTTATTAACTTAGTTTTCTTAGGAGCATTCGCTTCCAAAGCATCTTCAAAAGCTGATTCGAAATTTTTGTAACTGATCATTGGCATAGACTGGAGATTTCGCATTAAATCTAACGCAAAGCACTCTTCTGACCATTTTTTGTAGTTTCGATAAACCAATTTTTGCGGAGGAACCTTGCCGTAAGTTGTTTTAAGGATTGTGTATATAAGGTGGTGGTGATCACTGAATCCTGTTTCAAACGACTGTGTCTTCATGAGCGAGTGCCGCTTATTCGTGAATATCAAATCAATGCATCGGCCCTTGGGCGACTTGAAACATGTAGGCCCATTGATAATATTTTTGAGATCATACTTCTCCGATAGAGAGCAAAGATGTTGGTTGTTTGGTTCCATGTTGAGTTTCTTATAAAAAACGTATACCAATCAGACAAAAGTGATTTCCGGTCACAGCTGGATTTCGATACGAAGTGATGATTTGAATTGAACGGAAACTGGAAGGGATTAACTCAAACGTAACAAGTTTACAGGTTTCTGATTTTGGTGTCTGCAAATTATGAATCAAGTCATTTCCGAACAAGCTCGTACAACCTTTCATATCAAAATAACACAATGATGACTATTTTCTATGTATTTATGAAGTTATGGATGGCAATATAGATCAAGGCTTAGGGTGCAAGCAAGGACCGAAATTTAGATGTACGGTAGCTGCTGACAGTGGTGGATAAACGGCATAAACGGCTGATGGGGGCCGATGAGGGTAGTCTTTTTCGGATGTTTTGTACCCCGTTGAAACAGAGATCAAAGATCATGTTAGTAGTTTTACAAGGCAGCCCCTGAACAAATTTTACCTATCCCCCGTAAAATTTTCTCCTAGATTTTCTGCCTTTGACAATAAAAAACAAACATGATTATCTTGATTTTGATGATGAGTATTTCTGTAGATACCTATGTGAAATTTCATGGCCTATGGAGCGAATAGAGCCAAGGATTTAGGTGTACAAAAACTGACAATAGTAAATAAACGACATAAACCGCTAATGACGGCTATCTTTTTGACATTTTGCACCGCTTTGAATAACGGGGAGTCGATAATCCTGTTAGTAGCGTTACAAGGCAGCCCCAACACCAAATTGACCCAATCCCTGTCAGATTTTCTCCTAGGTCCGCCCCTGACCGTCAAATCAGAATGATAAACGTGATTTTCGCCCGACTCCTTCAAAAGTCTTATCTTTGCCTCTTTCATGTTGTTTTCGCGTGTTGTTTTTATCACCAAAATTTAGATAAAGAATTAATCAAATTCATCAGTTTCTAATTGGCAAACTCTCATGGGATACTTGAGTAAAGATAGTCACTACACAAAGTTTCTGAACGAAACCTAAAGAATTCTCTTCACGAAAGTGCCTTAAAAAATGCTGTATAACAAAGTGCTTTATAAGAAAAAGACCTACAACTCGTCTCAAAACGGATTCACGATTGTTCAGTGCGTACATTTGGTTAGATCCAGCAAATTTGAGCTAGATTTTAGAAAAGTTGAGAAATTTTATAAAGATGTTAATGTTGCTATTCTAGTTAGTGTCTATAGAGTGTCCAACCCTAAACAACTGATTTTCAACTGAAAATAGTTTTCATTTACAAATTTGCACGTGACTTCCTCAGGGTTATTCTGCCTCATGACCAGATTTACTATCCCTTCTTCCAAGTTCCCTCTGAATGTATTGGAAAGATATATCATTTGGTTCACTTCAAGGCCGAAACCTAGGCCCTATCCTCTTCATTATATATCTAACGACTTCTAGAACTGTTTAAGGACCATTCTCGCGAGCCTTTTGCAATACAGAAAGACTCACACTACACTTGGCATAGGAACTGAACCGATGTCTAATTTGACGAGCATTGGCCTCCAACCATCTAAACGCAGTTCATGATTATAAATCAACCCAAATGTACAAAAAACCTATAATAGATAAGAGCCTTACTTGGGATGCATAGTTTAAGAAGATAAAATCCAAAGCTATACATTTTATACACGAAGCCAATGGAAAAAAAACCTATAGAAGTAGGATTGCTAGTGAAATACAATGGGTTCAGGATTCTATGGAATTAAGGAGCCAGCTATTAAGAGATGTAGAACTAGGATAATCTAATGAAATTCAATGGGTTCTTTTCTTCTATTGTTACCTGTAGGCTCCAAATAAAAAACAAGTGTACACTGGAAGATTATCTCCTTTGTAAAAGCTATAAATATTATTTCCTAGTCGCAGTCGTGTGTTTGCTACTCACAGTATTTCCAAACCACATTAACACTATAAACAGAACAAACGTTCTACTGAACTCCTGACTTGCACATAGGTTTGAAATCACAGCGTTGGCCAGAAACGTGCACGGTCCGTGTTGGAACACGCTTTTCTAGAAGGAAGTAGAACCTTTCTGTCCACATGCTAAACGTTGATAAAATTGATATAGGTTAATACGAGGCTGAATTAGTTTGCATATTTTAACTAGCTGCTTGGTGGTAGAGATTCTAGATGACGTAGGTTCAGAACTACCTCGTATCGAACTTGCAATCGAGAGATCACATAGTAGCAATCGATCTCAAGTTGAGATCTTCAGTAGCACAAAAGGTGCAACATCTGGGACTTCAACCTATTATTTCTAATTAAGTAATGCTATCCTCTCTGGCGATTCGTAAGCAACTACGTTAAACAGAAACTTACTCAAAACAGTGGCAGTAAACAAGCTAGGAAATCGTATATGAAGAGATGAAGTGATATGATTTAATGATATACTGTTCGCTCCAGGACATGATAACTCTTTTGGCCTTTGGTAAGCTTATAAGTTAAACAAAAGCTCACTCAAAAATGGGTGCAATAAAAATATAGGAAATCATATTATCATGTATAGTGATGTAGTGCATACTATTGTGCTCCTGCTGGAAATAATGCCTCCTCTTGCCTTTGCAGGCCAAGTAGTTAGACATATCATACTAATAATCATACAATAAACATAAAATACAACAACAAGCATACAATAACCATACTACGATATCATAGCCGAGATCATATCTACTATATGCAAAGTGATGCAGTGCGTGCTACTGCACCCCTGCTGGAAATAACCTGGAGCCTTTGTGAGTCTAGTACATTAAAGGCAATCAACCAGCAAAAGTAGGCAGGGTACACCCCAATTTTCAAAAAATGCTATCTAATGCCAACCCAACAGAGTTGTTAAATCAATAAATGTAATAGTTTAGGATTGAAAACCTCGAAAAGAAAATACGGTCTTACCTCGTCTTTTAACTCCTGTTCGATGTTTCGATATTCCGTTTCATCATCATTAAAATTGTAATCATCATTTCTTTCCTCTGCGTTATTATTCGACATTGAAACTCTTAGGCCGTTTATGTCATGAGAAATGTCATTACCGCGCTTTTCCTCGCGCATTCCCGCGTGAGGTTCTCCTAAAATAAAGAGATTGACTTATGAAGAAAACAAATCTATGAAACACTTAGAATATTTAGTTATTAAGAATATTACTACGTTATTAAGGATAGTTTACTACATTTAGTACATTTAGTTACTAAGAATAGTTTATAAGTTAAAAGAATATTTAGTTACTAACCATAAGATGTTGTATAGTAGAAAGCTCAAACATCTCAATGAATAGCCAAATGTATTTCTCTTTTGAAAAGCATATACAAAAATTCCAGCTGCTTAGTTTTAGAGATGGACAGCGTAAGTCGCAAGGACCAACAATAGTCGAACCTCTTATATCACCCTGCATTTAACTTAGAAATCGAGAGGCTGTCATGTGCAATCAAACTCACTAGATCCTTGATATGTTATGTGAAATGATGTAACCCCTACTACTAGAAACAAGACTCAGAGTACCAAATTAACCAGAGTGTCACTAACTCAGATATACATGAAAATTAAGTACACTACTAGTCTCTCGTACACCACTTTATGTATGCTGATGCAGTACATGATGCCACGCCCCTGCCGGAGATTAGGTATCTTGTGGCCTTTTATAGGCTAACAAATTTAACAGAATCTCAGTCAAGGAAAGTTTTTCTAGAGCCACGCCCCTCAAACCAGCTTAGAACGCTGGCATCAGCCTTTCTGATTTTTGCTCTATGCATCCCAATAAAACTATTTCCATCATTTTTTACACGAATCGCAATTTCAATATTCTACAAGAACGTAAGCCTCCTTTCGAATTATGTAAAAAATCCTTATGAGTGGGTGCATCTTTGAAACTTAAGCTGGGCTTGATCATGAAGTAAAGAAGTAAGTTTCTATAAAGGATCTTTTATAGAAATGCCATGCAAAGAAATCAAAGACAAATGAACTAAGCTTTTAATAGCTTTCATTTTCAAATGACTTGGGTACCAGAGCGTGAAGAGAGGTGTTAGATCATTCCTGATTAGCTTCCAAGTAAAATTATCTGGGAAAAATAATCTCTTAGAGCTGTTAATATATGAAAATGGCCATGAATCCTTTAAGTTCCCCTTCTAGATATGTATGTTTGACACGCTTTCACTAAAATGACTGCAACTTTATAATGAAATGACACATTATTCTCCACATAGAGAAGACAATATATCTATAAATCTTGATAAATGAACTTTCGAGACAATTATTTCGATAGATTCACTTTCCTTGCCCTTTTTTAGTTTAAACGTATTAAGTATATCACTGAATTATATTTTCTAGAGTGAGTTTACTCGTGATCCTTAGAATAACCAAGTCGATCTTTTTGTGTTGCTTTATAATGTGCGTAAAGTTTTGGATGAGCTTTAGCCAGGCCCGTAGGAAGCGGGGGGGGGGGGCAGGGGGGGCATTTGCCCCCCCAATAATCCTAAGATTCAATTGTTCACAGCATGGTCCCTGGTCTTCCTTTTGTTCTCTAACAATGGTTGCCCCCCCAATAATTCTACCCAAGCTACAGCGCTGGCTTTAGCTTACTGAAAGAGCGTTCTACTAGAGACTGTAACTAGCAATTTGCAAAATATCTAGAGGGTAGTGCATACGTGGGGAATATATCGCCAAGCCATAATCTAACGATTTTGTGCAAGAGGCGAATGGAGGAATGGTTGGCTAATTGAATGAATTGAAATATCTCTAGAGATGTGTAACGAACAGAAAGAATATTTAATTCCCTCCAGCCCATGTAACCAGCCTAGCTCATAATTATCCAAACGACTTTAGATGGAAAACTCAAAGTTTCGTTTTTCTGGGCTCCTAGCAGGGCCCGGGCCCGGGCCCCAGGGCAATTTCCTGGTCATCCTCCCCTCTTGGCTGTCCTGTATATGGTTAATATTTGGGGCTTTATTTCTTAAGTTTGGGTTTGGTCAATTGATTTAGTTTCGAATTCATTTCCTATAAAAAATATATGATATACTTAAAACTTCACACTTTAGGAGATTCACTCAACCACCTGAGACGTAAGATGATATATCATTAATTTTAATGTTAGGTGTTTTCTTTTTCCGCTGTTATGTTCAAAACATTACCTAGTTCATTTAACTGCCTAATCATTGTGTTGCAATTCGTTTTTTCGGAAATTTTCGATTTTTGAAATTTTATCGTTTGGGGGCCCCTTGGATCCGCCCCTGATTTCTGAGTATAATTTAAAGACGGTATACTCTCAACTAAAGGCTGAAATACACGATCAGTTTTTTTCGTCAGTTTTTTCTCTTGAGTTGAAATTTGAAACGTTTTCTGACGTTTTTTACTGATCAGTTTTTTCGAAAGAAGGACGTGTTAAAACTTCCAGTCAGAAAACATCACGAAAAGTCTCAAATTTTGACTGAAGAGGAAAAACTGACGAAAAAACTGACGAAAAAACTGATCGTGTATTTCAGCCTTAAGTCTCGAACATTTTCCAGCTTTAATGTGTTTTTTATGTTCTATTCTAAATAGAGGTTTTTAGCTATATAGCCAGATTATCATGATAATAAACAACATACCATATTCTCTAATAGATTTTTTTCTGTTATCAGGAGTGGAACTTCCAGCATAACTTTCTCTTTCGATTTTCTCATATTCATTTCGTTCTTTGTCGATTCGGTTTTGAAGCCTCCGATGACGAGCTTTTTCCAGCCGTTCCTTCTCTTTTTCTTCGAGAAACAATGCGTATTCCTAGCACAAATGAAATTGAATTCATAAAACTAAATTTACGCATACACGCTTTTTATTTCATAGGGAACCTACCTCAAGGCCTAGTACTAAAAGTTCCTTGAATTTTCTATTGTTCTATATTTTTATAGGAAACAATAGAACAAAGGAATCCATTGTATTTTAAAAGAAATCCTAGTTCTATGTTCCTTATAAACTGGTTCTTTATAAAAAAAGCATGTATCCCAAGGACCAACAATAGTTGAAACTCTAAAAACGGCCACCTCCCAAAAGTGGACAGCTCCAAGTAACTCACTACCAAGTCCAAAATGTCCCCCTCTAATCAATGGCTGCTTAACATTGGGTGTAAAAGTGGCCACTTTTAGAGTTTCCACTGTATACAGTCGACTCTTACTATCTCAAACTCTTATGAGAAACCAGACATCAGCTCGACATAAAGGGGTTTCGAGATACGGGAGTAGAAATTTTCTTTCACCAAAAGGGGGGCTTTATACGTAAAAATAATGTATAAACCATGAAAAAATCGTTTGCTTCTAAAAACTAAGATTAAAATCTAAAAGACGCTAACAGGTAACAGTTTTAGCTGATGATAGTTTATCAAAGGGCACCCTCTTTATCAATCATTTTGACAGCCAAAAATTAGGGAACGGAAAACGTAGTCGACAAGTATGTTTTGCTTGAAAAAAAATGACTCAATCGCTGGATATCTAACTAAAGGGCCAAATGGCAGATTTGCAAAGATCTTCTTCTTTCTCAGGGCATACGAGTTTAGTTCCTGCATGGCAGCAGTTTAAGGGAACTGATTAAATCTAAGAGATGGTTAACGAATAAGTTCGTTTGTTGCAAAATACTTCTTGTTGGAAAACATAGATCTATTTCTGGTTAAAGAACAGAGTTATCATTGGCGTAGCTAATTGGAGAAGTCAAAAGTCTTGTTTCAGTTTAAGAAATAGCTATCATTTGCGTATGATTATACAAAATTAGAATTTTGTGTCATAATATTTGAGATAATGGGGTTTTTTTGCTCATAGATGAGAAATTTTGCCCTGGATAGCCAAAAGTTCGAGATAACGTGTTCGCAATAACGGGTCATATTTTCGTAACTAAACTATATAGGAAAACGAGGGGGAATAGGTTTTGTTCAATCTAGCGGGAGTGGACTGTAGTATAATCTTCTAAGCAACAGGCGGCTGTATGGAAAAGGCTGATTTGCAATTACTAGCAAACCAGAGGCAGGTCAGAACCAAGACACAAATTGGTCAATTCACCTATGTATCAGGCCCCAACTCTATTTCTCCCTGCATCCTAGCAAGTTGGATTTTCTATTCTGCATTCACAAAGGTGACACTTCACAAATTCAATTTGTTTAATTTTAGAGCACATCTGCATCCTAATGGCCTAACCCAGTCATTTTTCCACCCCTGGAGATTACCAGATTAATCAGGTTACCTGATCTTGAATTTCACCTGCCGCCCTTTGTTGAGCTTCAAATTTCTCCTGAAATGAAAAACACAAATACTAAGGTATTGTAGCTACTAAAGGAACACATACATAACATGTTGTTTGAAAGTCCATTACTAGCAAACAGATGCATTGTGCAAATGCAAATGCATTGTGCTTGACAATGTATTTCTTTGGAAAATTGCATTCCGTGAGGGGGTGCATTGGCTACCCTTGGAAAAGGGTGTGCTACTGAAGTTTTGTAACCCACTTAGTAATGTTACTAAACCTTATGAATGAAAGAGTGCAAAGGTACCCCAATATTATTCATGATTTTGACAAAAATTTAGACCCAGCTATTTCTTAGATTTCATGCCAATTTATTTGGGATTCGACAGAAAAATTGAAACAATGTAGATATTTTTGACAACACCAATCTATATGAGAAAAACATCAATGTACCAGTATGCTGTATATGCCCACAAAGAATTGCATTAAATGTTGTTAAATGATTCTCTTTGATTTCAAGCAGGTTGATAAACATGAAAATATTGATAGTTCACCTCTTCATCAAGTCTCTGTTGGAGCTCAACTGCAAGCCAAGCATCGTCTTGAGCTCTACACAAACAAACAACCAACATTAAAGCGTATTTAAACCCTTTGAACAAAGTAATTTTGTATTTGCACATCCCTTTCACAATTTTACACCATTCTGTTGAGATTACTATGCAAAATGTTTAAATTTTGTTCTCAAAAGTTTTCTTCTCTTTCAACCATTCTAATTACCTTGAAATTTTATCTAGCTACATGAAATATTTGTTGCCTTGATCAGTTGTTGACCCCAGGGGGCATTGCCGCTACAGCTCCCTGTTAGAAGATAGACTGTACTTGATTCTCTTTGTCCTGCTCCAAATTTATGAATTTTGTAGGAAAATCTGTTGGAAGTACAAACCCATTGTTGAAGAAAACCTGGCACCATCACTACCTTTATCAGACATGAAAATCTGTAGAAAACCTTGTACTTACAATCTCTGGTATTCCACTTCTTTGAGTAGTCCAGCTCTCTTTACCTCTTCCAAATATGTTTCTTTTGCTGTTTTCACATCCACTCTGGCTGTGCCTCTCTCTTGTCGATTCCTGATATAATGTGTTTCAACTAAAAAAACCAATAAGTATCAAAGGGTTAAAAATAGCAGGAATATTATTTCTATTCAACTCTGCCGTTAGTTGGTAGAATTGATGATTCTGCAGTGCATGATGGGAATGTGCCAAAACTGTAACCTTGTTCAGACTCTGAATCCTCAAAAATCAAAATATTTACTTTTCAATAACCTTGTTTTTATGAGCTGGAATTGAAAGAAAAACATAGGCCAATAGAGTTCAAATGAAATGAAGGAGGAATTAATCCAAAATAGGAATTAATGCCGTCGAATCACTAGAGCTGGTGCACTAGGTGCGCAAACTTATTTTCCTAATAAAAAACTAGGTAGGCTTGAACCCCCACCACACAGTGTGCCCAGAATCAAAAATTATGGAAAAAACCTCATAACTTTTGATATACTTGCTTGAACATAAAGGTCAAGGACTCATCACAAAGGTTAAAACAAAAGCTTTTCGAAAATTGCAAAGAAAATTAGAAATGATCGCAATTGGGAGCCTGGGAACGAATTTCCTTATTTGGTCATTATTAGGATTTTCTTGAAAAACAAGTGTAACTTGGGTTTAAATATTGTTAAGAAATCGGTTAATAACTTTTTTGAACGATGGTAACATGGGCTCTTTAAAGATAAATAAATAGTTGAAAAATATTCAGCATTTTGGGCTTGGTAAGAGATTTCCTTATATGGGCATTAGAGGCCCAAATCTCTAAAAAGGGCATAACTTGGGTTTTAATCACGTTTGAGACATGGTTAAAGACTCATTTGAAAGGTAAGAGTAGAGGCTTTCTGGAAATAGCAAAAGAATTCATACGATTTAAAAACTAGGGGTCTGGTAACAAATTTCCTTATATGGCCGTTAATTAATGCCTCAAATCTAAAATACGAGCATACCTTGGGTTCAAATCAAATTTAGAAAAACGTAAAGGGTTCATTTGTAAGGTAAAAGTAAAGGCTTTCCAAAATAGTCAATCAAGTAAAACAAATTGTAGTAAAGAGACTTATGATTTTGTGTTTGCCAAATCAGTTGATATAGATATTGGTGGAAGGCCCAGGAAACGACTAAGTGTCTTGATTGTGGATACAGTAAGGTTTCTTATAGCGTTAAGTGGTCCTCCTTTAAAGCCGAATGATCAAGTTCATATTGATGCTAAGTTTGGTATAGATGGTTCTGGGTCTCATCAAATAGCTACGTCACTAACTCGCTGAAAATGATGAACCTGGAGATGATAATGATTGACAAAACTGTGAGACTAGTTACAAAGGCACTTTTTGGTGTCCTCTATCGGTTACTTCTAATGAGAAAGTTATTTGGTAAAACAAGCTACCAACTCTGTACTGGTTTGTCGTCCTTTGTGTCTCCCCAGAGAAAAAGATAACAGACAGAGTGTTTTAGAACATTTTGAACCCTATATAGATGCTGCACATGATATGGAAACTCCATCTAAATTCAATATTAGTCATATCCAGATAGACCTTCCAGATGACAGTGGACTCTCGGTGATTGAAGGCAAAATTTTTAAAATCATTCAAGTTGATTCCGGGAGTTTTTGCCACTACTGCAAAGTAACGAAAAATCAAGGCAATGACATAACATGTATTCTCCAAGGCTTTAACATAAAGAAAACTGTTGATGAAATGAAAGCCACTCGGGGTAATATTAAGGAAGGAAATATTTCCTATAATGACCCTACAAATAAGGCCCTGCAGCTAGAGCTCAGCAATTCTCTATTCGCTTAAATACACTGGATATTTTCACCCACATGTTAATAAATAGCCATCTAAGAAAAACACAGATCAGTGCAGTCGGTGTGAAAGCTATGAACATACTACAAGATCATGTCCAAAAAACTACTATTCAGTTCTGAGCAAAGAAAAGTCGATTATACAGTCTGTTATTTCTAGGTTTTTTACCTATGATTTTCTTTTTATTTCAAATATTTCCAATGGCAAAACAGCCTACATTATTATCTTTCTTTTGAGCCTTTACTTACAATGATAGCCTGAATGGTTCAAAAGTAATAGTTGGTTAAATATCTCTGAATTTAGGGAAATTCCAAATTTTTTCGCATGTTTTTCAGTGGATGCTCAACTATTAGTAATCCAATTTCGTACTTTCAGGCAAAGTCAGGCAATGCAATCTATACAAATTCTGCTTCTCTACATGTTGTAGTTATAAAATCAAAAGAGTTTCATGGCGGCATTTTGCGGCAAAAAAGTAAATTCTCTCTCAAATATTGAAATTTAGTTGAAATTGTAAGAATATTTTCACTTTTCTCGACTTATAATCAGTCAAGGATTGAGTGAGAGATTTGCAAAACTGGGATTATCATAAGAAATGATTCTTAATGAACATTAAAGCCTATACAATTACCTTTCTTTTGAACCCTTGTTTGCAATAATAGCTGGAGTGGTTCTAAAGTTACAGTTGTTTGAGTTTGACTGCTTTCTAGGGCATTTTAGTAATTGTTGTCAATTTCACGAGGCTTTGAAATAAGAAAATAATTTTCCCAACAAATCAGCAACTTCAAAAGGTCATAAAATTGGTTTCACTCAAGCTATTGACCTCAAATCTTTTTTGTTCAAAAGTTAATCATATCCTCTTTCATTAAAACTAAGAATCAGGCTTCAATTTGAAAGTCAAAAAATAGGTTTTTTCCATGGCTGGGCACAGTGTGCACCAGGTCTGGAATCCACAACCCCGGACCACAACCCCGATTTCAGACCTGGTTGGGACATATCACCATTGTCGAAACCCCCTTATGGGAATACAGTTAAGAGCATATACCGTTCCATAAACCGAGAGAATTCATATTTTGTTTGGGCAAAGCAGGAAAGGTAAGCAAAGGATGTCCCATGAAGTTTCCAGAAATCCAAATGCTCAATGTGCATTTTCAAAACAAATACTTTGTGTGTTCTAACAAAGACATTTTCAAAGGATACAAAAAAGTTTTCTTACATTCCTCGTCCTGTAACCTTTGAGCAAGAGCTTCATCTTCCCTTGTTCGAAAATCAATGCAAACTGCAAGAAGATAAGATTTTTAGAAAATCTGGAGTCTTATGAGATGTTTACTACATACTAGAGAACGAATAACAAGAATAAAGACAAGATAATATATTCAGAGGCAGTTCTAGGGACCCAGAAGGCCGGAAGGGGGCTATGGCCGAAGGCAATGTGCTTCATGAAGGCGGAAAGGACCCTGCAAATTAACAGACATCGCAAAATACAGAACAGAAAACATAAAGTCGAGTAAATCAAGATATTTTGCCTTAAGCCCCACAGTCTCTTAAATGGTCACTGAATACATTAGACTATTCAGAATGAAGTCTATTAAGATATTCCATGCGGAAAATATTTTACTTCAAAGCATATGTTTACTTTTTTGTAGGATTTTATGCTATGCGTAGTGAACGGAGTTTGGAATCTCTACATGTATCTAGGTGAGATTGCTTCATTGCTTTCAAGAGGCCAAACACTCAATAAAATCTACTCCATCATAGATGTCTAAAAAAATTGAAGGAGAGTCTTAGGGAGTAATTTGCCCCTCAAATTGAATGTCAAATAAAATGTTGAGTCCCATGTTTAATGTTACAATTCCAATTGTTGATTGAGCCAAGTTCTTGATGTTTAAAGAGTAGATAACTCTACTAACCATTGACTACTGCACAAATATATTGCAAATTCAATTTGTTTGATTGAAAAATCAGCTTATTTCAAAATCCACTGAATCTAGACTTCCGTTTGCATTACAGCTTTATTTAAGAAATCTTAAAACCGATTAAAATTAAGAGGTTTAATAAATCTAATCAAATATATTGTAAGAAATTAAATTCAAAATAAGTAAATATTCTGAATAAGATTCTCACCATCCTTAACTTTTTTGCTCTCATCTCTGACAATTTTTGCGTTTGCCATTTCTCTTCACTTTCAAATCAACTCCAATAAATCATTAACGAGTTTCAGACACCATGAAAACAGCTTGTCCTTTGCAGTATTCAGAAGAACCGCCTCCTTTTCTAGGCCACTTTTTATATTTAGAATTTAGGCCAACGAGCAAGCACAGATAAAAACAAAACAGAGATTCCACATAAACAATACAAGTCCACTTTAACAGTGAGCTGTATGAACAACAGTATTTGCACAACTTCTCAGCAGCTATAATCTGAACTCTGTCGTGTTTGATGAAACACTTGTAGCCAAAGCTTTAGAATGCCATCCCCGAGATTTTTTGGCATTCTTCCCTTAGTCATTCAAAATTAATCACAATTCACAAAACATTACGTTTTACTTCAAATATGCGTCATGAAGGAAATGTGCTTTTATGCGCCTTCGCAGCAAGACTATTTTGAAACAGACAAAGAGACAGGTATTTGAGAAATGACAATATCACTGCTCCGCAATTTTTCTGGAATATCGTCTGTCCATTCACCACTCAGACAGCCCACTGAATAACTGAATTCACACACTTGAACATGCCCTTCCGATTGAAAGGTAAACAAGGAGACATGCCTATACTTATGTTACGCACGACCCTTATCACCTTGAGGAAAGTCTTTCCAGTATTGTGGAGGATGTTCAGTATCAGTACAGTAATGTAGGGTATATCATCAGTACTATGGTGGGTATTCAGTACTGTGGGGAATAACATCATTACTGATCAATAACCTTCATTGTTCTGATGGTATCCCAACAGTACTGATGATAGATATCCCACCCCAATATTGAAAAATTCTCAATAGTACTGCACAGACGTCCCCCAGGGTGTTAAGAACAAAACCATTTTTTAATGTGAACTTTGAAAACAGCTAAATTATTGAGGTAATGTAACCAATCCTTTGAATTCATTTTTGAAAAAATCAAACTTTAAGGGCCTAACTAACTTAACTAACTTTTGGGCGTTAGGAAGTTTAAGAGATGCTCAATATGTTGAGCTATGTTTCTTTGAAGATCCTTTCGCTTATCTTTGTCAATTTTCTCCAAAAAGTCGTAGTTTTCTTAGGCAGCCGGTATAAAATCAATCAAGGACTAGTCATTATTAATACTGGCTTTGGAGAGGGAGCTAGAAGATATTTAAAGGGACTACTAAATATTTTGGGGCCTAAAAAAAGCGGGGACTTAACAATCAAAATTCAAAATAGGGGGCCATTAGGAAATCAGGTTTTTACCAAAATTAAAGGAAATCAATATCAGCCATACCCAGTTTAACAAGTTTCATGTCTGTCATAACTTGGTTGCTGGAGACTAGCTCTAAACATTACAGAAAATTTAGAGAATGATGCTAAACTTTTAATATATACTTAAACTCACAAAATTTTGAGTAATTTGCAAAGAAGCAAGGCATGTAACAAACGTATTCTTTGATGATTAGGCGTGAAAAATTACAGATGTAAAAAGAGAGATTCAAAAAGGGCACACAAAGGGGCATGGAACTTTGTAGGCTTTATAAAATTATCTTCAAGCCCTCTACCCAGCATTAACAATGACTTGTTCCTAAATTCAGAACCATATTGTTAAAGGTTACTATCTCAACAAGATAGACCCCAATCTATAAAGCCAGCATAGCTTTTTAATAGCTATACAAACTGCAACCCATCTCCGGTCATGAAAACGGTTAGTCGGTCAATGTTAACCGGATCCTTTGCAATACCAGAATCTGGCACGGTAATCTTCACTGCATGACATCATGGCTGACTCAACCGGGGAGTGCACCATGAATCTGATGTAGTTGTTATGACCTGCAAGAAAAATTGACCGGTAAATATCATGCAACTTCTTGAATTAAGGTAGCAAAAAAAATAACGATTAACCCAGATTTTTCTTTCTATTCCTTTTTAATTCAAGCCTAATTTAGTCCCCTATCTTTAGTTTTGACTTTCTTAAGTAGTCTACCCTTTTGATGTATCAAAATTTGCCATTTTATATAAAAATAATCTTAAAACCATATATATATTTGCATTGCTATGTATATTGTAAATTGTACGGGGCTATGTGAATTTCAGTATCAATTTCAATTGCAAAGATCTTGGTTGTTATCTGTTTTAGAATAGCTTTAAAAATAGAATGGAATTATTGAACTTTTTTCATAATAACCGTTATTAGCTACTACCCAAAGAGGTCCATTCAGAAAAGTGGGTTTCATGAAAAGATGTACAAAAGACAGAATTTGCGTTCAGTGCTTCAGAGAAAACTTTAATAATAAGAATAATGCAAGTGGCAATGTGTTTTGTGATGAATGAGATCAAAGTAGGACAAAGGAAAACAAGACCAACATCTTTAATTCATAACATGCATGCAAATGTAGTCATCGAGATGTCAATATGAATAGCACTAACAATTAATATTTCATGGATATCATAGTTTAGTAAAGTGAGTCACTAAGAAGCTACCAACAGAACCAGAATGAATATATTGAATCATTACTGATGGAATATAATTGCCAAACGTTTAACAGAAAAGGTTTTTTGATAATATACTACATTATGACGGCGAGAAAAATCAGGGAAATAGCGAGACATTGTAACTACTGAAGCTTTTCGTCTGACACATATCAAAATAGTAATTCAGAAAGATGACGTAATTCTCGAATTCGTAAAGTTTCATTTGTGTTTTCTTTGTGATGTATTACTCCGATGCAGGGACGGGAGACGCTGTAGGCCGGTGCCCCCAAGTTTAGCAAGGAACAATGAAGTGCCTCTTTCATCACAAGAAATTTCCTTTCTTGCCTCATGAAAAATTGCCCTATAAACATCGTGTCCCCTCTCTCCTAAGTTGGAGATGCCCCCAACGAGCGAGTGTAAGGGAAAAGGTGGTAGAGCAACCTACTGTGTCTCCTCCACAAGCACCTCAGTGGATAAACTTCCTCCTTCGCAGTTGAAGTTTCCCTCACAGCACTGATTTGGCAAGAAATATACTTATGAGAAAGTTGAGTGCGACAAACCCCGGCTAAAAATCTGTACAAAATTCCAATTTCGAACCTGAATGTAAGGACTTGAGTTTTTCTGTTGTTCTGCTATCCCAGCATCCAATCGACATGTTCTTATCATCGCAAAAGACAACTGAAACAAAAATAATCAAATAATTATACAGATGTGAACATTTTAGGAGGGACATTATATAGAATTCACGTTATACCAAGATTATGCAAAGATTGGTCAATATTGCGTTTAGAAATCTGCTTAAATCAAACCATACGGATCCCATATTACAAAGACAGGATTCCGTTTTCCATTTAGACACTTTTTTCTCCTAGTAAGACCATCGCTTATGGTTGATTGTTTCTTCAATATTTTTTATCGATGGTTTAGAGCTAAGGTATAGGACTCAAGAAGGTCGAGATCAAGCCCTTGCCAAAGGAGAATGAAATCTTTGGGCAAGATATGGACACAAATCTTGCCTATCTCCACCCAGTAGTATAAATGAGCATCTGGTTAGTATTTAGGGAGATCTGTGGCTACACGATGTTGTGTAAAAAATAACCAGGGGTATTGTATAAATTCGGTTGAGTTGCCTCTAACTGTATATAAGACTACAATAGCACATCTTTACACCCTTACACTATATATAACAATCATTCACAAATTTTCTGATTCGCAAATTACAATTCTCATACGGGTATATCGATTCGTTAAATTTCGTTTTTGCACTCTTCCTGACGCACTAATATGACGAGATTCAGAGGCAAGGCTCTAATAGTTATTACGTTTCTCTGTGTTTCCTATTATTTTCTATCCTAAACGATAAATATTTCACAAACAACAAACCGTAGTCTTCTGTATGATTGAAGAAAGCCGGAGTGGAACAAGCTTGGTGGATGTTAGAGCCAACATAAATATTTAAAGTTCTGCCTGAAAAAGAAACATTCGTGTCATAAATAAGCTCAGTAACATGAAATTGTTGGCTTAAACCTCTATACAAACCAAGTCTAATTCCAAGCAGGGGCCCAATATCAAGGTTTGAAAACTGACATACAAGGGGAATTGGCATCGATAGTATTTTCAGTAGCAAAAACTATTAAACTTCAAAACATTAACGATTTTAACTCAGGCCTAATCATTGGAAAATCGTAAACAAATGATGGCACCATGATTGCCAGCAAAGAAGAATGTTATTTCGGTGTAGTTATCTAAAAAGAACAAAAATGTACATCTCACTGTATTTAACCTACGTCTATACACGAAGTTATCTCATATCGATTAATTTCTAAAAGAGCAAGGACAACTCTAACCCTAGCCCTAATGAACTATTAGGAATCAAATTTCCACTCTTTTTTTCTATAAGAACAATTTTATAAGAACACAAGCCTCAAATTTGGCCAAAACTTAAGAACAAGCTAAGAACAAACCGAAGCTGGCCATTTTTGGCTCAATATGAACATTTTATGAAATAGCCAGACTGAGAAATAATTACAAAACAAGCAGATTGGCAGCACACAGATAATTTCAGATGGTCAAGAGAGTCAGGTTTGCAACAATTAACACTACTGATAGCAAAAAAAGCTTCCCAACCATTGTAAAAGTAAGAACAATTTCAGAACATCTCAGGCTGAAAATAGAGGAATATTTAAGAACAGCGAGCTCAAAACCAATTTTACTGGTTCTTACAAAAAAAAGAGTGTAATGAAAACTAGAATCGAAAAGATCACTCTACTTTAAGGGAAAAAGTTTTCATATTTTTCACGATTGTTGGCCTAGAATCGCGACAGATTGATGCACGAAAATTGTTTCGCCCCGAAAGCTATCCATCAGGTATAGTGTGAACCAATGATGGAACTGCAACATGAGATTACCAGTTGATAATTCCCATAGCCTTGAGCAGGAGTCTTTTCCACTTGTGAGTACGTACTGAAAAATTAACAACATCTTTTCAAAAACGGTCATTGGTACAGATCAATGCAGGAATTTAGGGTGGCAAGAAGAAACTAGAAAGATAACGAAGAATTATAAATACAAATTTATTGCCGAAGAAAACTCTAAACATTCTTCAAAATCATCAAGGTAAATTATGAACAGAAGGGGGCCTAGGCAAGAACCCTGGGGGGATGCCACATGATATCTTCAAGAGTTTTGAGCAATCCCCTGTGATTCTACAATACTGCCTTCGTTCTGTAAGGTAGGAGCGAAACCAGCTAATAACCTTGCCCTGTGCACCATATTTGAAAAGTTTTTTTCAGCAATATTTTATGATCCACAGTATCAAATACCTTTTTAAGATCCAAGAGCATGGTCATATTGACTTTCTGAGAATCAATGTTGTTGAGCCACTCATCAGTACTTTTTAATAGGGATGTGACAGTTGAGTGTAACTTACTAAACGCATGCTGATTAATTTTTAGCAATTTTTCTCTTTGAAATAATCAATCAGCTGATCATGAACGATACAAAAATTCAGGATGGTAAGAAGAAACTGGAAACATAGCGAAGAGTTTTAACAATAAAGCTTTCCGTCTGAGACTTAAAGAGTACTACGTTAGAAAGTTAATGCAATTAAAGTGGCTCAACTAAAAGCTAAGTTTTCCAATAAAATAAAAGCGAATTTTAAAAACAATTCCCGACAACTAACCTTGGAGTTCTTTGTAAAACGGACGGACATAACCTAAAAAAATATCAAGAAAAAATCATATTACGGTAAAGGTTAATTACGGTACGAAAATGAATCAAACATTAATCAACTGGATACGGAAAGCGCCTAAAAATACAAATGAGTTGCATGTGTATGTTGACAATGTTATAAATGTATTTGAGAATAAACAGAATTTTGAAAATCAATCGAGATAATTTGTGAATGATAATGACCGGAGCAGGACTCGAACCTACGACCTCTGAATTCATACTTCAACACTGTTCTCATTCCTCATAAAAAACATTGCTCTAATTAATGGCCTAATGGCCCAGTAGTAGATTCTAGACAAACAAAGCTTATTTAGTGGGTTCGAGTCCTGCTCTGGTGAATTCAAATAAATCATCTGTATTGATTAGTAATTTACCTCGGCTCCACCATGAGCATTTTTGAAGGTGTTCACACATCTATTACTCACACCATCCCATATCTACGGAGATAAAAGTTGGCCATTCAAATTAGAATGTATTCCTTAACTTTTTCGAAACTGAATTCATCACTCCGTGGAACGTCTGTGCAGTACCGTGGAGGATATTTAAAACTGTGGAGGGCATTGACAGGCACTTTGGGTATTACTGCAATAGTGTCTGTGGTTTCCATCCACAGTACTGAATATTCTCCGTAGTAATGATAGTATCCCTCCACAGTACTGAAAGGTATCCCCAACAGACCTGATGGTAATCCTCCATAATAATAAATACCCTGTAATGTACCGATGGTATCCCCACAGTACTGATGATATTCCCCTACAGTGCTGAAAATCTTCCACAGTTCAGATGATATTCCTCAAGAGTACTGAATATCCTCAACTGAGCTGATGGTATCCTCCCACAGTATTGAACACCCTCCTATTTACTGATGATATTCCCCACAGTATTGAACATTGTCCAAAGAACTGCTCAGACGTTTTCAAAATGTTCTTTATCGTAGATGAACAAAACGAATTAGAAATGAAACGTGTTTGTAAGGTTACCTTGAAAGAGCCATCCTTGCTACTTGTTGCATAAAGATGTGCACCAGGGGCGTATTTGACCTGTTCGGTAAAAATCAAATGACAAAATAAATATAGAAAAAGGAATATGAGAAGAAGCAGGATTTCGAAAATCAATCGAAAAAATAGTGAATGAAAATGATCTTGGTAGGATTTAAGCCATGACCACTGAATTTGCATTTCATTTAGTAATTTCCAAGAGGGGGCCGCTTAATGCCAGGAAAACCCGCAAACCAATGCAGATATTTAACAGACCAGGGCTTCATTACTTTATGTGGTCATGTTTGCTCGCTACCCTACCCCTAGAAAAAAGGAGCCAGCCTTTTATACGCTAGTTGCTAGCAAAACACAATATACTCACTCACAAAGGGGCTAATTACATATACTAAACTTCACAAATAATACAATCTATGCGGATGCGCAATGTAGGCTATCGTTTCTCCAATGGAAATAAGGCATAGAATTCTGAACAGTAACTCGACCACTAACAATAGATATGACTAAATACACTAGAAACTTAGTCACTTCTATGGAAAAACTTTGCGTACGCATTGGTGCCCCTACAGGAAGGAAAGATCAGCATTTATGTTATATTAATTTTGTGTATACTACCTTACCCCTGCAAGGAGCAAGGACTACCTCTTTTCAGGCTAATACAGAAAACTACTCAATGGAGAGACAGCTACTTAATAATACTTAAGAGCTTATTAAAGAGAAAAAGGTGGAAAACTTTAAAATCAGAACAATGAAACTTACGCTTGTAAGTGGTGCAGTGTGCTGGTCACGTGGGTTGTTTGAAACATAACATTGAAAAGTCTTGACGTCATACAAACGAACTGAAAGAGTATTGAAAAGTGCAACATACTTAAATCATTAAAATGTAAAAGAGAATCATGATGAAAATGTCTGTGCAGTGCTGCAGAGGATGCTCAATAGTTTGAAGGGCTAGTCTATCAGAAGGTTTTCAGTACTGTCAAGGGGTATCACCAGTACTGTAGTTATTTCCTCCATAGCAATGATGATATTCCCCAACAGTACGGAAAACTATCTACAGTACTGACTGTGTACCAACACGGTACTGGTACTGACAGTACCATCCAACATTTCTGAACATCCTCTGATTGACTAATGGTATCCCTTTAGAGTACCAAACACTCTCGCAGGATTAAACGTATCCCCACAGTATTGAACATCCACAAATGAACTGATGGTATATCCCTCATTACTGAGACCCCCCTCTGTACTGATTGTATTTCCCACAGTATTGGAATATCTCCAATGAACTGATGATATACTTACAGTATTGAATACCCTCCACAGTAATGCATAGAAGTTCTCCAGGATAAAAATTATAACAGTATTGGAAACGAACTGTATCTGCCATCAAAGAATTTTGTGAATGACGGACAAACCGTTGGACAATACGTCATCAATAGTTATAGTAAGGAATAAATGGTCATTGAAAAATACAAACCGGTAGGACTGTCTGTTCCAACAAGAAGATGATCTCCAGCAGGATGAAATGAAATGCTTCTTATCGTGTCTGCTTCCTTGAAAAAAAATTTCATTTTCAAAAAAAAGCACATGGTAGATTCGAAATAAAGTGAAGAGGTTTGCTTCATTTAGTATGGCTTTTTTGTGGGCCCACATTAACCATTAACCATTACCTTATGAAGATAGTAAGCATATTTGTCTATCAACTATCAACGCACTGTTTCAATTAGTCTACCTATTCAGTGGGACCTTTGTACTTTGTACATAAACCAATACCTTAAGAAGATAGTAAGCGAATTTGCCTATCAACTATCAATGCACTGCTTCAATTAGTCTACCTATTCAGTGGGACCTTTGTACTTTGTACATAAACCAATACCTTAAGAAGATAGTAAGCGAATTTGCCTATCAACTATCAATGCACTGATTTGATTAGTCTACCTATTCAGTGGGTTCTTTGTACTTCAATGTACATAAACCAATACCTTACGAAGATAGTAAGCGTATTTGCCTATCAACTATCAATGCACTACTTCGACTGGACTACCAATTAAGTTGGCCCTTTGCGTTTTGCACATAAATCAATACCTTACGAAGATAGTAAATGTATACGTCTTGATGCATATTAACACGCATATAGCAAAACGTCTACATGAAGTTTTTCTTGGGTATTTATTTTCATTTTGATGAAAATTAACAAGTTAGTTTATGAATTCATCAATACTCACTTCAATAGTTTTGTAGGCCTTTTTCACGGATGACTTTGAAAAATCGAATAATTTTATGGTTCTGTCTTCACTTCCTGATACCAACACAGGACAGCTTGGGTGAAATTCTAGATATGTGACAGTCTAGAAAAATGAATAATTAGCAAACATTTAGAAATTTCTTGACATAAGAAGGTACATGTCTTTGGAGAGCTTCATGGTAAAATAACTGTTCTAATATTGTTTATAACAGAAATACTTTAGTACTCATGATAAATTTTGAGAAGAAGCGAGATTAGTAAATACGAGAAAATTTGATTTTGGAGAAAACGTATCTATGCTCAAGAAAACTGAAAAATGAAGTTAAAAGGTCAAAGTGTGATAGTGAAGGTTATAAAATGTCAAGATCATGAAAGGTCAAGGTTATAAAAGGTCAAGGCTATCAAAGGTCAAGGTTATCAAAGGTCAAGGACATAAAGGGCTAAGGTTGGAAAAGGTCAAGGTCATGAAGGACCAAGGTTGTAAAAGGTCAAGGTTCTTAATGTCAAGGTCATAAAGGGCTAAGGTTGTAAAAGGTCAAAGTTGTAAAAGGTCCAATTTTCAAAAGATCAAGGTGAGTCGAGATCATAAAGAGCCAAGGTCACAAAAGGTCAAGGTCGTAAAAATTCAAGCTCATAAAAGGTCATGATCACAAAAGATCAAGATCATAAAGGTCATACCATTTCATGGTCGTACATGGTTCTGATAACAGGATGGTTTTTCATACCAGCCCCATCGTCACTCTCCTTCTCGGCTTGCCTTTCTGCTTGACTTTGGGCTGCTTTTGCCAACATTCTGTCCACGTCTATAATCTTAACAAATAAAGAACAAGAATTACTGTTTTTTTTCTATCAAACATACCTCTTGAATAACATCCCCATTAGAAATAAACTATAACACCCTCATTAAAAACCAACAATAGAAATAATTGCCCCTCTCCAACCTAAGCCTGCACAGTCCACTTTCAAAATTCAACTCTGTATGTAGTGGCATAGAAAGCAAGTCATATAGGAGGGCGTACAAGGAAGGATATGGTTAGTCACTAGTCGGGCAAAAAATATTCCTATTAGTCAAACACACTGTGATTTTTCGGTTTAAAAAGTACGGGGCTTGGGCCATGGCTACTTGGACCCCTATCGAACTAGAATCAAAACTGACCCCGTCCTGTTAAGGTCAGTAAAGATAAAATCAATACTGTGATATACCTTGATAGATGCATCATTTGACCCAGTTGATATAAGTCGGCCTACAAACCAAAAGATCAATCAGAGCTTTGAATTCAATACACGCTAACGAATCAATATTAATATCATTATGGTGAAAACAAATGTAGTAAATAGTAGACTTAGGTACGCGGGTACTGAGGGCATGCTGCCTAAACGTGGATACTATTTCATGATTCTTGGTATAAACATGGAGCTTACATAAATCTGGGTATCCATTTCATACTTAGTATGCGCTGTGGTGGTTGGTGGGTAATCAATGGCGAGATTTTGGTATGAATTGGGGTTAAGATTCTCGGAAATTAGGTGAAAGTATAGACATATATTTTTGAGATTTCGGGAGGTAGACATTTTGGAAATTGGGAAAGCAAGTTTTTATTTGCCACTTCAAATGAGTAAAAGGTATAAAAAAGGAAGTAATTGAATAATTACGTTGTTATCAGTAGAAATTATACAAGATGGAAAGAATGATATAAACACCAGAAGATAAAAAGGACAATAAAATTAAAAACACTTGTAGCTAGGTGGCATTGATACAAGCAGTGGTAAAAGGCCAAAATTTCCTCGCTCCAATATTCGTGGTGAAAACAAAATGAGAATTTCTACTTACCGTCATGTGAAAAAGCAGCAGCAGTACAAGGTCCTTTATGTGCCGTCACATAATGCGTCTCGTATTGGCTCATCGGTGGACTTGTCCCAAAATCTGATGCAATTAAAATTAGGTTATCAATTCACAAAATGGCTTATAAATGGAAGTTATTGAATTGAGAAAATCCTAAAATCACGCATGGAATCTATTCTGTAGTTAATATCATTTTCATCTTTATCATTGGGGAGGATGTTCAGTACTGTGGAGGGTATTAAGTACTATGGAGGTTTTTCAGTACTGTGAAGTTGTACATTACTATGAAGGATGTTCAGTACTGTGGAGGATGTTCAGTACTGTGAAGGATGATCAGTACTGTGAAGGATGTTCAGTACTGTGGAGGATGTTCAGTACTGTGGAGGATGTTCAGTACTGTGGAGGATGATCAGTAATGTGAAGGATGTTCAGTACTGTGAAGGATGTTCAGTACTGTGAAGGATGTTCAGTACTGTGAAGGATGTTCAGTACTGTGAAGGATGTTCAGTAGTGGCAAGGATGTTCAGTTCTGTGAAGGATGTTCAGTAGTGGCAAGGATGTTCAGTACTGTGGAGGATGTTCAGTATTGTGAAGGATGTTCAGTAGTGTGAAGGATGTTCAGTACTGTGAAGGATGTTCAGTACTGTGGAGGATGTTCAGTACTGTGGAGGATGTTCAGTACTGTGGAGGATGTTCAGTATTGTGAAGGATGTTCAGTAGTGTGAAGGATGTTCAGTACTGTGAAGGATGTTCAGTACTGTGGAGGATGTTCAGTACTGTGAAGGATGTTCAGTACTGTGGAGGATGTTCAGTACTGTAAAGGATGTTCAGTACTGTGAAGGATGTTCAGTACTGTGGAGGATGTTCAGTACTGTGGAGGATGTTCAGTACTAAGGAAGATGTTCAGTACTGTGGAGGATCTTCAGTACTGTAGAAGGTGTTCAGTATTGTGGAGGATGTTCTGTACGATGGAGGATGTTCAGCACTGTTCAGTACAGTGTAAACATAGACAGTCAAAGATTGTATTTCTTGGTGCATGAGATAAAAAGCAAGAATGACAACATGTCAATTGACTAATAAGCATATTTTCTGAATCTAAACTTTCGCGATAAACTGATTTTAAGAACAATATCTAACTAACAATAAGAAGCCTCAAAATATCAACGTTGCACATTGTAAAGATCCGCAACGATTACAAACGATTTATAAACGACTTAAAGCAATCTTTGAACGATTTAAAGCGATTAACAGCGACCATGAAACGATTTGAAAAAATTTGGGACAACTCGAAGCGTTCGTGAAAGGACTTACAAGCCATTTTTGAGGGATCTACTCAAGTCCTCGAAAACTACAGAGAGGTCAACAGAGACAAGCTTTGGCTTGGTAATGGTTGGAACTGAATTCGGTAATGGCTGTGAGAGATTAGACTGGTCCCAAAGGGTAGTGGGATTTCCCTTAATTGGACCAAATGAAGAATACCCTAAAGCTAACTGGACCATGTTAGGCCATGATGAGAGTATTCACAGCCCTCTGGAATTCCGTTAAGGATCGTTTTGATATCTAACAATCTCATAACATAATCTCATATCAATCATAATCTCAATACAAGGAAACATGTTGTGGCAGCAAATCTGCATCTAGGGAGCAAAAAAGATTTTTGAAAAAAAACCAAAAACGTTTAAGCATCTTAGTTGCGAAATTTTTGTCTTCCACCAATGTTGCGAGGCTCCCTAAACAGGGCAACGTCAATAAAATATTGAAAATCAATGCAACAATGTTTCCTCGTGTGCCCCAGCCTTGAAGTACTAATATGGAACCAGGGGCGAATCCAGACGGTTGCAATGGTTGCAGCTGCAACAGTCAGATTTCTATATCATACAATATTACATATAATTAAAAAGCAAGGCAATATTATTTTGAACTTTCCATAGCAAAGATGACAAAGAAAACTAATCTTCATGATAAAATATAGAGGGTACAAAGCCGAAACCCTCATAATTTCTCGATTCTGCAGTAGTCCCTAAAAAGCTGGCTCCACCCCTGGGATCTATCAGGTTACTTCTCATTTTTCTGCTGCATCATTTTCGCTCGTGCTTTGAAATTGCGAAAGAAGTTCTTGATCGTGGAAACTTCTAAATTAAACTGTCTAGATATCACGTTCAGTTGGTCGTTATGTGGCATCGTGTCAATTCCTCGAAACAAGATTTGCAAATTCTCTTTGACTTCCTTCGAAAATCTCGCTCGCGGTTTTCTTGGCGAAATTCTTGCCTGTTTAGAAATGTCGATCAGCTCATTGCTGTCGCTGCCTTCGTTAACACTTTGAACGTAACGTGATCGCCGCTCCTCCTCAGCCAATTCCAGGAACTGCTTGATTTTCACGAAATTCGCAAACATCCGCGTCGGTTCGTCCATCGATAAAACCGAGTTTTGATGATTCAATAAATCCGATAAATATCCCTGTGATCTTCCAAGAACTGTCTTCGAGAAAATCCCCTGGTTAATGCGGAAGTAAAAGACCTCGGAGGCAACGAGATTTTTGAAATCCAATTCCCGGAATTCGTTTCTGTATTCTCGGAATACTTCCGCTAAATAGTCCCAGGCCTCGTTATCCAAAGAACTAGTGAGTTTTGTTCTGTTTCTGGGGTCGAAATTCACCATACTCTCTAGTCTCTGGGTACGTTTAAATTCTTTTGTTTCTAATGAACGAACACCAAAGCTATTATCAATTTCCGGTACGTCCATTTCCGGTGCAACAACTTCCGGTAAAGCTACTTCCAGTCTCCCCTCTTTTTCACTATCAACTTTGCATTCTAGGATGCGTTGTTGCATTTGATCAGTTGATTTGCAAGTCGAGTCATTCTTACAAGCAACCAATGTAGGCTGTGCATTAAGGTCCACCTCCTCCTCAGTGGTGAGAGCTCTGTTATGTTTAACTACCTTTGCAGAGCTTTCTGTTTTTCTCTTGTGACCAGCTCTAAGCTTGATTGTTGTATTTACGTGCGCATGCCCAGTGGTGGATTTTCTTATTGTTTCTAGGTTCCCAGGTGATGCTCGCTCTACAAAGCAAGTAATGGAATGGATGTGAGTATGCAATACTGTAAGAGAATCAATCTTCACGGGAACTTGTTTTCTCTAATTTCAATTTTCTACTGTTTATGCGATGGGTTACTGTTATGAAACAACAGAATGTGCGAAACCTAATAAAAGCAACTCCTTGCAATGACAATAAAGATATGGAATTAAAAACATCACCAGGGTCAATGAAACATGAGGTTGCAGAAGGGTGTGTGCAGAATCGATAGAAGAGTGGTTATGGAGACAGCATTTGAGATGGTTTGGGCATGGATTGAGAAGAGGTGAAGATACAAGAAGGTTAAGTATTAACAATGGAAGTGGTAAGAATGTGACGTAGGAGTGGACCAGCAAGGCGATGGAAGGATGTGGTTGAGTATGAAAATAGATAGGATAAAAATCCTTTTTGTGTGTGTGGGCTATTACTGTATCATGATCATATTGGAAATTAAATGCTGAATTAACATGAAAGAAGCTAGACATTTTAGTTTTGCGTCTTTCCAAATCAGGCCTAGGCTTTTGAGGCCAAGCAACAATCTCTATTTCCAAAACAATGTCACTAATTGCAAAACAAAGCACATCCATTTCATTCCTTGCTTTCTGAGCCCAAACTAGCATGGCAAGTATTTTCTCTAACGCCCTTGTTTATATAGTGTAACCCCCCTTACTGCCCCCTACTTATATGCCCAGCATATTAATGAAGCCAAATTTCTCAGTTAGAAACATAAAAAATCTTATCAAAAAGAGCCAAATAATACGCCCATCCCGTCATTCCTGCCAATCATTTTCGGCCCATTTGTGGTCGTATTAGGGCTGCACTGTACATAATGTTAATTGTTGAATTCAAATTTAAATCTGATATGCTTACCTTCAGTTTCATATTCTAGATCCAGCCCGTGAGCAGGAGGGATAACGGGAGCCAAACCAGGAGCACTTTCCATCTCTGGTGTCATTCCTATGAAAATATAGAACATCGATAAAGTGAAGAATTTCTAAAGACGGTCAAAATGTTCCTCTCGCCCTTGAGATTTACGACTCAAATAACTTACTACTCAGATGCTCTCAGACTTTTACTCGATCAAATTGGTAACTTGAGAACAGAAACACAATTGAGTTCTTTCACCCTGGAATTCCAACAGGTCCATCAGAACAATGTGTGCAGTTACTGACTGGCACAGCATTCTGCTAAAGAAACAGACTGCATGGAAACTTATACTCTATTTCTTTTGAAAGTTTGGAAATGACAAGAGCCCATGTAATCAAATGTTTAAGGGTATTGGTAATGTCTTTGATAGGTTGATAGTTGATGTTGATAGGCAAATACATTTAGTGCTATCTTTGCAAGGTATTGATTTATGCACAAAGCACAAATGACACACTGAATTGGTAATCTAATCAAAGCAGGGCATTGATAGTTGATAGGTAAATACCCTTACTATCTTCTTAAGGTATTGATTTATGTGCAAATCGCAAAGGGCCCACTGAATAGGTTGACTAATCCAAGTAGTTCATTGACAGTTGATAGGCAAACATGCTGCTTACTATCTTCGTGTAAGGTATTAGTTTATGTGCAAAGCACAAATGGCATGCACTGAATAGATAGGCTAATCCAGCAGTGCAACTGTGGTTCTTCCTGGTGATGTGACTGCTCTTTGTGATTCCTTGACAATCACAATCATAAAAAAAGAAATTGCAAAAATGTTAAATTAAACAAATTTTAGAAATGGTTACCATTTTTCTCCTCCTGCAGTCCCAGTTTCATAACACCAAGTAATCTTGATGATGGAGAGAGAGGTGTCGTTTCTAGCCCCACACATTTTGCTAAATTAGCAGCCACCATGTCAAGACCATCATATCGTAGTTGACTGAAAAAGTAAAAGAGAGAAATATCTAAGTTTTTGGAGACCATTACACTGGCAAACTTTAAGTGTATCGTGGTGAATAGACTGACTAGGAGGTCATTATCCTCAAGGTGTGGAATAACTAAAACAGTTGGCATATCTGTTATCAGCGAGCCAAGTCAGTGCCACCATTGCTGGCCACTAAAATCAAATATATAACTTTTTATGCAATATGAAAAACAATGAATTCTACTGTTCCAATCCAAGGCAATTTAAACTTTAAATTAAAGTTGCAAGCTCAAGTTTTTGGGCTGAAGTACAAACATACGTGATCCCATTTTACAAAGGTCCATTTATTTCTCATGGCATGGTCCACGACATTGGTCCATTTTTTATGGTCCCATTACATTGGTGATTGGTCCATTTTACATGGTCCCATTACATTGGTCCATTTGATGGCATGGTCCCCACAGCCTTGTGTTGGACAACTGCTAATAAAGGATCTGGAGCAGTCCAGGACATATAGTACACTATATAGCATAACACATGTTTGTCCTTACACAAGATCAACAATAACAACTGTACAATGCCTTGTTTACCTGATAATAAGCTTGTACAAGACCTCTCTTTCTCTCAGGGACTCCACCATGTCTTTTACCGTACCTGACAGCTGCAAGGAAAATGGGCCTAAAACTATTCTTCTCAGAGCGAGATCTTCTCCTCTTTTCTTGGCTTCGAGCAGCGTTTCTGTCACGCCAAATACAGTCGGCACTTAACTCTAACACTTTGATAATATAAAGCCAGGTTTTTAAACTAGCTCTATTTTTGAAAATAGGATATAATTTCTTTATTACCACCAACCACGAGGCCTGAACAGAAGGATCGTTGCCAACACGACACGACACGACAAAATGTAGTTAGAAATTTGTTTTTCGTACTGGATTAATTTTTTGATTCAGCTCAAATTTGATTTTTGTCATCAGGCTCAGTTTGAAATTCGGGATTTTACTTCCAAAAACCGTAAAAACCATGGCATTTACACGGTTTACTGGGATTTAGTGGAATTTTACGAATTTGTACGGAATTTATGGAGCTAAGAGCATTCGCAGAGTTTAAAGACTGTGGGCGGAGTTCAGTGCTTTCTCCCTCTAAAATTCTTTTCACTGTGTCCAGGTTTTCTTCAAATTTTCTCATTCTATCCCTCAAATTTCCTTTGAAATTATTTCCATGATATCTTATGCTGGAAACGTTAAACGAAAGGAACCTTGAGAGTCAATAATCATAGGTTGGATTCCTGCTCTGTCATTTTCTTTTATTCACACAAATTATCTCGATAAAATCCGTTTCCATGCAAAATTTGGTGCATATATACATAGCAAGCAGGAAGGAAGAATACAACAAAATAAAAACAAACATTTTCACACAGCAATAATATACAGAGGATATGTTTCAATTTGTTTAGTTATTATATCCGTCCCACAGACACATCTCCATAAATGTAAAATAAAATGCTACTATGTATACACGTTAGGTTCCAGGCCAGCAAATCCAACGATTTCAAGTTAGGCCCTCGGGCATGTCGACATCATAGTTTATCGAGCAAGATGGTTTACAAACCTATTGTTGTATCTTTTGTTCAAGTTTATATTTATTGAGAGTGCACTGTGTATGGTTTTGCTATTGGTTCGCCAAAAACGTCTTGGTTAACAAATAGACCTTAGAAGTAATTCTTTTGGTTCTTTATCCAAAAATATTCGTTGTTTATGGCAGATTTTATTATTTTCACCACCATATTAATCACTCCTTCAAACCAGCTTATTTTTTGATTGCTCACTTATCAGGAGATATATAAATCTGAGGGATAAAAGGGTAATTTCTTGTATTTTTTCTGCTATACGTGTATGGACGCACAACAATAGGTTGCCTAACCATGGGCTTTAATAAACTCGATCAAGTCTCGATAATGTCAACATCATTAAGGCGGAAGGGGGCAGCGTTAGTTTAAAACGATCTGATAGGTTCGTTCGTGTTGTAAAGAACACAATACGCATCTGTTCGTTCTTTAGAAAATACATTATACAAGGGGATACAAAATAAACAAAAAACAACAGATTATCCAATAGGATTTAACTAATGCTGCTACTTGACCCCATCAAGGGGCAAAACCAGCACTTTGCGTAAAAATTTAAAGGTGCTGTCCCAGCTAGTCCCTTCTTTAATTGGTACAGAACTTGAGGATGGCGAGAAAAATCGGAAGCATAGCAAAACATAGCAACTACTTTAAGCTTTGCGTCTGACACTAATCAGAGTAGTACGTTAGAAAGAGAACGAAAACGAAACCTAACGAATCATTATACGCATGTGTTTCGAAATCGGGCATCAGAAAGGAGGTGAATGATTGGTATTGCGTGAAACAACTAGAGAAGGGATTGAGTTGCAAATATAAACAAGCTTTTCGGTGTTTCCATCTTTGATTGTTCTCTTACATATTCTATTCGACCTTTCAGCTTTCTTCACGCCTTCCGGCGTTTATATGAGAAAATTACATCCCACCCAGCTTTGATCCAATCTCTCACAAGTGAGATCTTACTAGGCCTACATGAAACATTTCCATATTTTAAGGTTTGTATCTGAAGGTGGGATCTCACCTCTCTGCTCGAGTGCTTGAAGGTGGGATGATTTTCTGCATATAAAAAGGCCCTTAGTCAAACACACATGTTTTCAGCTATGCTACCTACAGGGGGGAGGGAGTAATCTTCAATCTACGACTTCTAATAATCTAAAACGTTCTCGTTTTTCGATATCAATTTCTCAGTATTTGTTTTCTCTCTGATACTTTCTTACGACCGCATAGAATTTTCAAACATGTCTTCATTCCAAGGGGGTAACAGCTTCAGCACGGAACTTTTAACTTGGATTGCTTCCTTCCGTCAGCGGCATTGCACTGACTACATCCGGTATAACAGTTCCGGATTACTTTCCGACAATAATTGGTCCGTTGGTTAACTTCTCGGTACTTATTTTTCTGTCCGATACCTCTTTACATCCGGCGCTTGACTTCCGAACCGGTTTTTGCTCCTTTGGTCCATTGCCTACAGTGCGGAACGTTAAACTGCTTCTCTGCTCGGAGGTTTTAAATGTTTCTGGCGGTGCTTGGTCCGTCTTTTCTATACTTACTTTTCTGGGAGGACTTGGCTGTCTCTGTCGCTCCTCTTCGCTCTTTTTCGCCGAGGATGGGTTCCTTTGTCGCTCATCTTCGTTCTTTCTCGCCATGTTCTGATAATATTCCAAAGCGTTTCGTATTGGTTGTATCAATATGGTCTGAAAGAAAAAGAAAATATATCAATTCGGCTGAAAATGTGAGAATTGTGAGGCAAAGGAAAAGTCTATAGACCATTCTCCGAAAAATGGCCGATTTCATTTCACGCAGTGCATCATGGGAATATTCTCCCTAGCAACCTATAGCTGCCAAAACATGAGACATTGACAACAGCAAGATGGAAACAAGAAGTTTTGAATTTAACACTATAAAATTTATAGCATAATTTCACGAGCGTAAAAGTTCTATAACATACTCTATTTGTGCAAGTTTTATTCAGGAGGGTATTATATTACGATTGTTTAAGCCAACAAGGTTATGGCTGAACAAATAGACCGAAACACTTCTTTTGGCCCTTATCCAAAAAACATTTTGTTATAACTTAACTACCTTATATCCTATCATAATCATTGAGGCAAAATGTACATGTGCAATTGAGAGATAGGATAACAAATTTTCATTTAAGAAAAACGATAAGGCACTTCATAATAATCTTTGTTGATTATGTTTCAAGAACGTCTTCTTTCGGAATAGCCTTAATGACAATTGAGAATTGAATCGTATAAAAGCCAAGCATTTGGCAACACACTGAACCCAGTTAGACATCTTGGAAACAACTACATGGTACAAAGCTTCGATGGTCTCCAAGAGATCTTTTCGTAGTATCTTGAACACATTCAAATATAAGAATTAATTTTTTAATCAGCAAAGGGTGTTTTCATTTGAAACAGCAAACAAATGTACCTTAAAAATTTGGATTCAAATATATATTATCCTATTCTATTCTATTCTATTCAGTATCGAAGAAAATATTCTGTCTCAAAATTGAAGAAGAAATAAAAATCAGAAAAGAAAAACAAAGCAGAGTTAACAAATAAATGTCATGCCTCGCGTACCAATTGTAGAATTTCAACAAAATTTTTTACTCGATGTTTCATTTCAAATATTTATTACTGAGAGGGTAGCACTTTTAGCACAAAAGTGCTGGTTTACAAGAGGCCCTTACTAAAACAATACATGATTAACTTTATTAAAAACGTACTTACTACATTAATTACAACAGAAAGAATTAAGTTATTTACAACTAGAAGGATATTTTTTGAAAGTTCCTCTAAAAAGACCAAGGGGAGAAGCCTGCTTCGAATAACAAAAAGACTACTCCAGATCTTTTCTAATGTACTAATAATTCAGTTATTCAAAATTAGCTTCTCTATAAGATATGGTATCATATCAAGTTGTACTATTCTGCAGAAGTATGAGCAGTTGGTATTATGGTAGTTTCAAAGCCTCATCTATAAATAACGAAATGTAATCATAACAAAACATAGGAAAAAGACCAAACAGAAACTTACCTCAAATACAGGAAATAGCCCCTTTAATGCATCGAATAATGGAATGAGGATGAACTGTATAAATCCAATTTGTGCTGAGGGTTTTGTCACTTTGTCTCTATCCATGAAAGGGGCTACGGGTAACCCTTCTAGCTTCTCTAAATCGCTCTGAGAAGACAAAATCAAATACATCGTTTATTGCATACGATGTGATAATGTTAAACGCACTTTATTTATTAGACCTTTTTTAAAACAATAGCCTCAAATTCTACTGATATTCAATACATTAGAGGATGTTGAGCACTTTAGAGGGATACCATCAGTACTGTGGAAGATGTTCAGTACTGTGGAGGGATACCATCAGTACTGTGGAGGATGTACAGTACTGTGGAGGGATACCATCAGTACTGTGGAGGATATTGAGTACTGTGGAGGGATACCATCAGTACTGTGGAGGATATTCAGTACTTTGGAGGGAAACCATCAGTACTGTGGAGGATATTCAGTACTGTGGAGGGAAACCATCAGTACTGTGGAAGATGTTCAGTACTGTGGAGGGATACCATCAGTACTGTGGAGGGATACCATTAGTACTGTAGACGATATTAAGTCCCGTGGAGGGGTACCATCAGTACTGTGAGGTTTAACCCAATTCCAAATTAATTCATCTTTCAAAGATAGTCGATAAAAGTTGGAGTGCGTATTTTCTATCAACGAGACCACATCATTCCTTTTCTTATGATATAAAGAACAACTATTTTCAAAATTAACTTCATCTTCTACTACAAATATCAAATTGGTTTTACGGAAGACACAGAATCTTCATCTCATTGCGATATATTCAAAATTGATTACCTGATTAAAATTCTCCTCAAGTAGACATTCGAGCCACGGTTCAGACACACCCATGGGCCTAGCTTCATTGGACACATCTGCTGCTTTTATGAACATTTTCATCAGCTGCAAGATTAAAAACTTTGTCAAAATAAATTGATTACATATAAAATCAAACATACATTAATGAACCTATACAACAACAACTTACTATTGCAAACCAATTTTCTGACCAATTGGCGTCTGTATTAAGGAGATTAGAGGTTTATTTGGGTGTCTGCCTACAAAATCAGTCTGCAGTGTGTTCTGGTTTAGACCAGATTCAAAACATTAAAGAACAGACACAAAGTCATAGAGACATGTCTGTTTTTCAATGTGTTAATTCTGCTTTATAATTGCTCTATAGTCGCATGTATCGAGCACTATAGCCAGGATAGGCACTCTTCACTCGAGTTAAATATGATAAAGCACAGTACAGGCAAATGTATAATTGTTCTAAGTGCGCTTATATCGAGCACTATAGCCAGGATAGGCAATCGCTAATCGAGTTAGATATGATAAAGTACAGCACAGGCAACTTAATAATTGCTCTGGCCTTGCATATATCGAGCACTATAGTCATGATAAGGATTCCCTACTCGAGTTAGATGTAGACTCTTGTTTGCAGGATTTTACTGTATTCATAAACATAATTCCTTCCCTTTGAAAACATTAAGCAATGAAATGAATGCGTAAAGATCTCTTACCATCAACCGGTGTGCATCGTTTTTATAATCGAATCCCTTTGCTAGTATTTCTTTGAACTGGGATAATATAGTCGCATGTTGAGCCATATCAGTAGCTAATATAGACCTAAAGCAAAAATAGATGTTAGGGTTTGTTGATATTAATACCAATAGCTTTAAAAATACCTCTACTCGGCTGCTAATATCAAGATTATATTCGTTCTTTGCTCTCTCAGTGATTTAATTATCCCTGTAGCTCTTGCAGTGCAAAATGTGTAAGTCTACATCGCATGCTTAGGAGAGCCATTGCCAGCTCTCTGTAACTCCAGCAAAAGGAATCATGAGGTGAGGTCACATCAAGAGGAAGGAACAGGGTCGGTGCACGGCTCGATTAGCCAACCTATTAGGTCCTTTGTACTTTGTAGATAAACCAATACCTTACGACGATAATGGGAGTATTTGCCTGTATACTGTCAATTCACTGCTTAGATTAGTCTAGATATTAAGTAGGCCCTTTGTGCTTTACACATGGACCAATACATTACGAAAACTTTAAGCGTATTTGCCTACTAACAATCAACATCAACAATGCTTGAGGATAAGCAGGGTTCGAAAAATCAATCTCGAGATAATTTGTATGAATACTTGAGGTCGAACAATTAATTTAAACTTTTTATTAGTGTAGTTAACAGTGATTTCTAAAATTCTGAATGAGTTTTGAAATCAAATTTTAAGATTTGAATATATTCATGCTTACTGAATCATTCCAAATCGAACTTTTTTGTACATATCTGTCTTCAAATTTGCAAAGATATTACAACTTGGCTGAAAAAGAATGACATTGGTTTTAATAATAATTTTCACTATCACTATCAACATGAAAATTGTAAGAAATAAATTCCTAAAATACTAAACAAAAAATAAAAATAACTTTTTAGTGGTTCATGCTTGAAAACTTATATGTTTACTATTATGCTTAAGTTGGGCTTGTATATTATCTTAAAAGGGTTGGAAACACGCTTTAGGGGAAGTATATCAGCTTGGAATATGCCATCCTCTCTATTAAGCCACCTCTCTTAGATCCCTCAAAATAATGAGATTTCATCGTCATCATCATCATCATCATCATCGTCATCGTCATCGTCATCGTCATCGTCGTCATAGTCATCGTCATCGTCGTCATCGTCATCGTCATCGTCATCGTCATCGTCATCGTCATCGTCATCGTCATCGTCATCGTCATCGTCATCGTCATCGTCATCGTCATCGTCATCATCATCATCATCATCATCATCATCATCATCATCATCATCATCATCATCATCATCATCATCATCATCATCACTGAAAACGACAGCTCATCGGTATATTGATTTTCTTACCCTTGAAAGAATTTCGAACGCCACTGAAGCATGGTGATTTTCCAGCGGTGAAATATCGTTGTATCGAAGAGCTAATTCTGTCTTTGCATTTATCTGAAACACAAAATGTATGAAAAATTAGTAATAATCAAGAATACCATATGTAAAAAGCACAATAGGCCCACTGATTAGTTAGACTAATCGAAGCAGTAGATTTATAACTGATAGGCAAATATGTTTACTATCTTCGTAAGGTATTGGTTTATGTGCAAATCACAAAGGGCCCACTGAATATGTGGACTAATGGAAGCAATGCATGGATAGTTGATAGGAAAATATGCTTACTATCCTTATAAGGTATTGGTTCATGCAGACAGCACAAAGGGCCTACTGAATAGGTAGACTAATCAAAGCGGTGCATGGATCGTTGATAGGGCAAAAACGCTTTCAATCTTTGTACGGTATTGGTTCATGCACAATGCAGAAAGGGCCCATTAATATCTATATTAGACGATCAGTGAAAAATGAGCTGTTCCTTCCTCTCGATGTGACCACCCCTCGTGATTCCTTTTGCCTTTCAGCCTTGGATTACAGAGAGCCGGCAGATTCTCTCTTTGCCCTTCATATGAAATAACTATAAGTAGACCCTGGACCCAAGAGTCTTTGAACAACGGTTGAGTGATTCAGCTACTTTCGTTCCATTCCTGAGCCATTCCTGTTATATTGTCAGATATAAAAAACAATGTAAAGATGGCTACCTGATAATATTTTTTCAATTTTCAATCAAAAATAATGGCTACCTGATAATTGTTGTTGTAGCCAGGATGGTCGAGGTCGTGGCACAGTGCTGCTGTCAGCATAGAGAGGATTTCGTGTTTTTCCATCAGGCTTGAAATTTCACTTTGACAAATC
Source organism: Pelagia noctiluca (assembly GCA_963924455.1). Lineage (NCBI taxonomy): Eukaryota > Metazoa > Cnidaria > Scyphozoa > Semaeostomeae > Pelagiidae > Pelagia > Pelagia noctiluca. The sequence continues at coordinate 2,201,989 of OZ004327.1, forward strand.
ATTCCGTACATCTGAAAAATCAAAATAGAAATGAATAAACAATTATGATATTCAACAGTGTACAACTTTGAAATTCCTAGGAAAAAGAAGCCATTGGGTTATTGTGCTGAGTTAGTTAGTTTGAATCTTTTTGCCTCTTCCTTTTGTGGAAACTTCTTGACCGCACGCAGCTGGGGAAAATGTGGTTGTTTCCCCCAAAAACGTTCTCATATATAATAAATTTGGTTGAATTTATAACATAAAAGGAAGCACACATAGGTGCCCATTAGATTCGATGTTTTGCCTCAATTTTTACCTCATTACTTTTCTATAGAGGAATTTCTCAAAAAAGTCTCCGAAACAGCTCTTGCCCCCCTTCTAGGTTCGCACCACAAAAAAGATAAGCTGTCAAAAAACTGTTACTACCTCATAACTACTCTAAAATCACCCTACTACCTTTTCGGCCCTTTTTACGCCGGCCCTAAATGGCGTTAATTTTCGTCCTGCGGCGGAATAAGGGCCGGCGTAAAAAGGGCCGACAGGTAATACATTCAGATGAAATACAGGAAAGTACCAGGCAGATTCTCTCTGATAAAGTCTGATAAAGTCAAAAGGTTACCAACATACCATTTGTGTAACACAAAAACAGTGTCGAAAGTTGTGGAATGGAATATGGTTGTAGTGACGATAAACTTCATATAAAAACTGTTGCAAGGTCGATTCCTGAAAAGAAATCATGAGAGCATTTTAGAAAAAAGAATGAGTTAATGCTAGAGACCATCTACAACCAATCCAATAATATATATTTCTCTATAATGTAGGAAACTGACTTGCACAGTCTTTGGATGGTACAAAACTTCAACATAACCAGAAATATAGGAAACATAGCGAAACGAACACATAGATTACTTAAGCTTTATACCTACATTTCCCTTAGGTATTTTGGAATCAGTCTACATAAAAACCAGGGATCCCCTATTGTGTAGACAGAAAGAGTTCGTTTTCGCCTTAGGACTCTTAAAGTAATCTTATTGGCCAGAGCACTGTATCGTGGGTGTTGATTGGTTTTCTACACCATACTAATCATTCATCTCTTTTCTGATTGGCCTATTTCGATCCACATCTGGGTATATAAATCAGTTAGGTTTCTGTTTCGTTCTCTTTCTGACGTATTACTCTGTTGAGTGTCAGACGAAAAGCTTGAGTAATCTATGTGTTCGTTTCGCTATGTTTCCGATATTTCTGGCTTTATTGAAACTGACTTGGTTGGTTTTAACTCATGCAATTTAACATAGTTTCCAACGATTTTCGATAACTTTAAAATGATTTGCAACAATCAACCACGATTATAGGACAATTTGCATCAGCTTAAGATGATTTGCAATGATTGTACACGATTCGCCACAGCTTCAGACGATTGACAACGATTATGAAACGATTCGGAACGATTTTAGAAAACTTGGCAATGATTTAATGATAATGGAATAATTTGCAGTACTTTAACAATATTTGCAACGATTATTGAACGATTCGGGACGGTATAAAACAATTAGTAACAATTCAAGAACACAATTTACGACAACTGAAGACAATTTGCAATGATTTAATATGATTATGGAATAATTTGCATCAGCTTAACACTATTTGCAACGATTATTGAACGATTTGGGGCTGTTTAAAACAATGTGTAACAATTCAAGAACAGAATTTACGACAACTTCAGACAATTTGCAACGATTCGACACGATTGGCAACAAGTTTTTGTAGTTGATGCTTTATTACTTCCCAATACAACCGGTCAAAGAAGATTATTTTCTCTGTAATGCATGAATCTAACTTGTTAGCTAGGTAGGTTTTTTCGACACAATTGCAACACCTAAAGAATGATTTACACCGATTAGTGACAACTTTAGTCCATTCGTTATGATTTACACGATTTGCCAGAGCTTTAAATGATTTTCAACGATGTATGGGACGATTTGTGCCAATTCAAATTGATTTGCAATGATTCTCCTCAATTTTTCACAATCAGGGACGGTTTGCAACAATCATGAAACGGTTTGCAACCATTTTCCACACTAAAGACAATTTACAATAATTCACTGTGATTTTCAACAACTGAGGACAATGGCAACAATACGACACCATTTGTAACGGTGTAAAATGATTTTTGACGATATTGTTAAGTTAACATGATTTATGAAATCATTATTGAAGATGCTTTTAGAGACTTTTTGATTGTATGAAAGGAAATCATAAAATGATAAAATTAATATCTTATAGCTTGTGTAGCTCCTTTAGTAAAATCCTCTTCAATTGAATAATCCACAAAGATCTACAAAGAACTGCAACTGCTATTTGTGTATTTGGTATTCCTGAAGCACTTTTTCGAATATCTATAGCGTTATAAAGAACGAAAAACATGTGAATTGTGTTCTTCAGAATGAAAGAAGCCATCAGATCCCTTCAATTCAAGATGAGAAGAAGTTGTGTGACTATAACAAATGACAATACGATAGCCGATATCCCAAGTCTATTAGAAAGTAAGAGACGGACTCAAAAATAAACCATGCTTTAAACGGTTCCATGGAATGTTCTTCAGTAAACTATGTTACTGATCGTTTAAACTGAAGGAGACTTTATCGAAACGAAACATACACGGTTTATCTTTGAATAAGTCTTCTATACAATGACCTATCTGCCTTATCACAGATGACCTCATTGCAGAAATCTTAAAGCACTCTCATAATAACAGAACGTAGTAAATAAATAATCGCCACATGGCAAAAATAACATGATTTAGGTCAGCCACGCTTGTCTTACTCTGACAGAGCTGTGAAGCAGTGAGATGTCTTACGAGATGAATAAAGATCATTCTCTGATGAACAACCCTGAAAAACAGTTCCCACAAAGAAAGCTGGTTAAAACTTAATAACGAGGTGGATAAAGGTCTTTAATATGTAATAAAAAAGTAGGTCAAAAAGATCTTTGCCCTGCTGTGGTGTGATTTTGTTCTTAAAGCAAAACAAACGTTATTAATTGTCGACCGCTGAGAACATCATTTGTGACTTTCCAAATTAAATAGGCCAATAGCAATGACGTGGGATGTTGATCGAGTTTCTTATCTTTAAATCCGTGAAAAATGTGGCTATGATTTATTAATTAGGACAGCTTGTGGTAATGTCTTTTCTTGGATTTCAATTTTCTGTGCACTAACTGGAAAATACAGTAAAAGCCCGCGTTAAAGAAATTCGGGATTAAGAGCCTTTGGGCAGAGTGGAGATTGTCCCTGAGACACGTCTGTGTAGTTCTGTTGAGAATGTTCAGTACATTGAAATCTATTCATTACTGTGGAGTGTGTTCAGTACTGTGGATGGTGTTCAGTACTGTGGATGGTGTTCAGCACTGTGGAAGATGTTCAGCACTGTTGAGGATATTCAGTACTTTGGAGGATGTTCAGTTCTGTTGAGGATGCTCAGTCCTGTGGAGTGTGTCTGGTACTGTGGATGGTTTTCAGCACTGTTGAGGATGCTCAGCACTATTGAGGATGTTCAGTACAGTGGAGGATATTCAGTACTGTGGAGGATATTCAGTACTGTGGAGGGTATTCAGTACTGTGGAGGATGTTAAGTTCTGTTGAGGATGCTCAGTACTGTGGAGGCTGTTCAGTACTGTGGAGTGTGTCTGGTACTGTGGAGGATGTTCAGTACTGTTGAGGATGCTCAGCACTGTGGAGGGTATTCAGTACAGTGGAGGATTTTCAGTACTGTGAGGTGTGTTTAGTACGGTGGATGGTGTTCAGCACTGTAGATGGTGTTCAGTAGGGTGTCGCGGATATTCACTACTAAGGAGGGAAACCACAAGCACTGTTAAGATAATACCAAAAAAGCCAAAAAGGCAAGAAAGCAAAGAGAGACAAGAAATAGAATAGTTCCTCGTAAAGCTTGTTCATAGCAATTACATATCTTTTCACAGAGAAAAAAGTTGAGATCAAAAATTTAACTTGTTCAGTGGAAGGTAGAAATGCAACTCTGCAGAAAACTGCTACAATGTTCTTCTAAATCTTAAATTCAAATGATTAATAGCAGCTTATCTCTCACAAATAAAATCACCATCTCTAAAATCAAGGACTTCACAAGTTAAGTTAGCCATCACATTTTACCTGGAAAGATTATCCAACTTCTTATCTCTGATTCCAGAAAAAGCTGGTTAATTATTCATTCTCTTGGAATCGCTTTTTAGGTGATTTAATTAATTCACTGTGGACATAGAAATAACAAAAGCCTGAGATTTCATGTTGACAGTGTTATTAGTTAGTCGGTGTCGAAATTTGATCTTTCGACAGAAAAATTGAAGCCGAAGCGAAAACTTAATAACTTCTGAAGCTTTCAATTCAAGAATAATGGGAACACAAATCTACCTTGCCATTACGAAAAGGGGGTAAAGAAATTAACCCTATTCCCCTACTCTCATTTAACATCGCCAAGATTCCTAGCAATGATATCTTCCGACAAATCTTAATAGGGCTATTATTTTAGGTTTTCCTTCCCTTCTTTCTTTATTATCTTGGTCTAGCTAGAAAAATTGGATTAAATCAAAAGAGATAAGCCTTTATATGAAGTAAACATCGTAGTAAAATCGTATCAAATTCGTATGAGATTCGTAGCATCATCTTTGCAACTCCTTTGTATTTAAACATAGTTTATCGAAAAAGATGGTTTAGAAACCTATTGTTCTATCTTTTTGTGCAAGTTTTTCAAAATTGAGAGTGCACAGTCTTTTGTTTTGCCATTGTTTTAGCAAACAGAGTCATGGTTAAGCGAATAAACCAAAACGCTTCTTTTGGTTCCCTAGCCAGAAATATTCGTTATTTAGAAAAGATTTCATAATATTTAGCATCATATTCATGAAGGCAAAATCTACATGTAACATTTTAATAGTAAAGAGAGAGGATTAGACATATGTTGTGCACTTTGAAGTACAACTCAACATCAACTGTGAAACAAAGACGTAAAACAAAAAGGTTTCTAAACCATCTTTTTCGATAAACTATGATTCAAACCGATATAATTTTTGGACAGTTATGAAATCAAATTAACAGATTAGTAGAAAAATTTCACATACCTCTAAATGATACAAAATCATTTAGGAATCGCAGCAAAAATCGTTGCAAAGTCTAAGCAATACTGTTGCCAAACTCTTCGCAACTCGCTTTAATTCAAATCGACTTAAGTGGCAGACAGCCATAAAATCAAAGCAATTTATCAGGAAAATGCGAAGAGACATACACCTCTACATGAGAAAACTCGTATCACAATCGTTACAGATCGTTTCAAGATCGTAGCAATTTTATAACAAATCGTTTCAATTTGCAAGAACGCAAAACGCAAAACCGTAGCATTGCTTAAATCAACTAGACGTTAAATCTATATGAAACGAAATCGTATCACAATCGTGTCACCATCGTGCCACCATCGTGGCAACTCATTTGTGGATGTCTTAGTGGGTAGTCTTAGTCATTAAATCAAAGCAGCAGATTAGGTGAAATCAACGAGATGTACATCTGTATGAAAGAAAATCGTATCAAAATCGTAGCAAATTTGAAGTGAAATCGTTGCAACTCGTTTCAACTCGCAATGATATAATTTGTGGACAGTCATTAAATCAAAGCAGTAGATTAGGTGAAATCAAAGAGATATACATCTGTATGAAAGAAAATCGTATCAAAATCGTAGCAAATTTGAAGTGAAATCGTTGCAACTCGTTTCAACTCGCAATGATATAATTTGTGGATGGTCATTAAATCAAAGCAGTAGATTAGGTGAAATCAAAGAGATATACATCTGTATGAAACAAAATCGTATTAAATTCGTAGCAAATTCGTTCCAAAATTTTTGCAACTCGTTTCAACTCGCATTGATATAATTTGTGGACAGTCATTATATAAAAGCCATAGATAAAAGCTGAAATTGAAGACACATACCTCTATATGGAACAGGTGTGGTAACTCTAGGTCGTGATACATTTTCTGTAAGAGGAAGAGCATTTCCGCATCATCCCATTGCCAGTTGTCGAAGGTTGGGTGCCGAAGCTCTTTCAGTGTTTCCGATGATGGCTCCACAGATCTGAAATTCATTTGAATTTTGTTTCAAAAATTGTTCTTTATGGTTATCTCTGACGTGCTGACTCATCATCATCATCATCATCATCATTATATTTTACAACCCTTGCGGGTCAATACAAAGGTCTACGCATTAAAATTAACGGTGTTAAAGAAAAACAGCACGAAAGCTAAGAATGTAGGATGCGAGTTTATCTAGTTGGTATCACACTAGATTTGATTTTCATTCCCCACATGTGAAGTTGTGGCAGTCAGAGCAATGCAGCTGAATACAGGAGCCTTCAAACTCCACCTTCGAAAAAAACCAGACATCGTTTAGGGATTTGAGCCATCCTAAACTCAGAACCAACGTTGCTGCCCTCCCCCACTAGCGTTTACAGCCCCCTCCCCCACTCTGCACTAGCACTTGCATCTATATGAAATAACCATTTGAAATAACCATAATTTCATTTTTCATTCCTCACATGCTTTGACTCATACAATAGTCAGAGCAATTTAGCTGAACACAGGAACAGTTGTCTCTTCAAGCTGAAACTCCTGGGAGAAACCAGAAATCTTTTGGGGAGCTGAACCCCCCTTTAAACTCATTCATAGTGCTTGGTGACAAACCCCCCCCCCCCCAAACTCAGCACTGGTGTTCACTGCTCCCCCAAAACTCAGCACTAGTCCTTGGGCACTCTGGAAATAACAACTTGGAATAGATTTATGGAATAGATTTATCAAGATGATCATCATAAAATCAGTAAGGCGGATGGATTAAAGATTTCTGGCGGACATTTTCTAAGAATTAGGGAGCGAGGGGCAACTTTTAAGAACAAGAGAGTAGAACAGTCGTCTCACTCACCCCATTCTGAGGAACTTTTCTAAGACAGCCGTGTAATGTTCTTTCGGTTTTTGTAGTCCGGACTTTTCTACTGGAGTCGGAGAGGTGCCGCTAAAACGTGAAAACAAAACTGGTTACGATTGGTCAGAATCAACTGCCTCGTTCCTGGTCTCAACAACGGAAAGAGTGTTCGAGAGAGCACTTTGGGTATTACCTACACCTACAGTACTGATGGTATCCCCCACAGTACTGATCATTCTCTAATCTACAGTTGATATACCTCACAGTACTGAACATCCTCTGATCTACAGTTGATATTCCTCACTGTACTGAACGCCTTCCACAGTACTGATCGTATCTCTATGATATCCCCCACAGTATTGAGTATCCTCCACAGTACTGATGGTATCCCTCCACAGAACTGATGGTCTCCCTGTAACGCTGAGAATATCCCCCCACAATACTGAACACACCAGGGTGAGTTTCTTAATTTCCTCAGCAACTTGAAGGGTGACTTTCTTTGAAAAGTTATCTTATAAAAAAGAAAGCGCGTGTTTATTGTTTTTGAACTTCCAAAAATCAAAGAGGACACTCCCACACAGCAGAAATCAAAAACTGCCTTTTCTCACTAATGTACTCAAATGACACATCGCTGCATCTGCTGTCGAAAACCAACTAAAAGCGATCTGTGTTTCTTCTTTCTATTGCGAGGCGATTTAACTGATCAAATATTCCCTCAGATGTTCGCCCGCGCGATCAAATACACGTTTGCTTGTTTCGCTGAGCGTGCATCTGCCTAATGTTTACGATTTCTGTTCAGCGGATTGTCTGCAAAAGGAATTATCGTAATTTTCACGTGTATTTTAAGCGGAATTTACAAAATAAAGACTGTACTCGTGTATTTGTAAGAGAAAGCTAATAAGTAGTTAAGCTTATGGGAATTTGCGTTTCGCACAAGAGAGCAAATCAAACGAAAGTATCAGAGGGCGAACAATAGTAGAAGCAGAAAGGGGATCCTCGGGGAGGAGAGAAAAAATCGAAAACACATGAAATATATAATAACTAATTAAGACCCCGTGCACACGAGAGCGGATTAGTTGGGGTCCGTTCCCAAACTGGTACGGATAGGCCTTCCGTGCACACGAGAACACTTCTATACGATCTAGTTTGGATCTACTTTCCGTACCAGACTGGTACGGATAAAAAGGCGTGCTTGTTTGGGTCCAATCCACTTGGCTCCCATGTGCACACCTGGATCGGGCCCAAACAGGTACGGATAGAAAACGAGGCTATTTTTCAGTAAACATGAGGCTCAACTTTCTTCAGGCGGATAGGCCTCATAAACAAATGGCGCCAAAAATGTGTTTACATGCTGTTTTGTGCGCATGCCCTTGACGGTGGATCCGCTTGGATCCGATCCCGTGTGCACGCAAAAAATTTTGGGTCCGTTCCCGTATGTACGCAAACAATATTTTGGATCGGATCCAGTTTGGGAACTGACCTAAACCGATCCGCTCTCGTATGCACAAGCTTACTTAAACTACAGTGAGGACTGTTCTCGTATTATCGGCAGAGCAACATTTGACTAGGGAGTTTCAGAATGTCTATCTTTATCGAAACTTTGCATCACCCTGGGAAGTGTTTGTGCCGTACTGTTGTGGGATACCAACAGTAGATTGGAGGGTGTTCAGTAAAGTGGAAGGATACAGTCAGTACATTGGAGGGTGTTCAGTACTGTGGAGGGATACCATCAGTACATTGGAGGGTGTTTAGTAGCTACTGTGGAGGTTACCATCAGTACTGTGGGGGGATAACTTAAGTACATTGAAAGGTAGTCAGTATTGTAGAGGACACTGACGTCAGATTGTGGGGAGAAACCAAAAGTGCTGTGTAGGGATACCATCAGTACATTGGAGGATATTCAGTACTGTGGAGGGATACCATCAGATTTTGGAAGGATACCATCAGTACTGTGAAGGATATTTAGACTGTGGAGGATACCATTAGTACTGTGGAGGGTGTTCAGTACTATAGAGTGATAACAGAAACACTTATTTGTTGGTAAACTTCATTTTCATTGTCTTTCTGGTGTACTACTCCGTATTAATACTCAAGAATCAGACAAAAAGTTTTAGTGGTTTTTATGTTTCGCTGTGTTTCCTATTTTCCTCGCCATCCTGAAGCTCTGCGCCAATCAAAGACTTTTCTGACATATCATATTCCAAGTCAAAAGCTTCGCTTCAGTAGCTGTCATAATTCGCTATGTTTCCGGTTATCCTTGCCATCCTGTTGCCGATCACAAACTGTTCTGACGTACTACTCTGATGAGTGTCAGTTACAAAACTTCAGTAGTTATTATGTTTTGCTATGTTTCTGATTTTCTTCGCCATCCTCAAGTTCTGTACCAATTAAAGACTGTTCTGACGTGCTACTCTGTTGATTGTCAGACGTAAAGCTTCAGTAGTTATTATATTTTCCAATCAACCAAAGACTGTTCTTTGATGAAATCAAAACACAGTACATACAAGTTACCTTGCTATTTCTTTGAATAGGCCGAGCCAGCTAAGATGCTCTACGTTCTAAAAAGAAAACAACAACAGAGTAACGATTATGGAGTTACAAGGCCCCATTTTGAAAGTTTATCAATTGTGACTAAATAGAAATACGTTACTTTCTAAATTTTTCGTAAATTTTACCTGTAAATCCTATCGCTTTAATGAACATTTCGGGAAATCCTCGTACATTTTCAAAGGGAGTGCAATGCCCCTTAAAGGCTTGAGGGACACAATTGCTATCTATCAATCTCAACTTAATGTGAAGGACCACCCATGCGTTCCAAAATTGTTTTGACTGTCTTCCTACGATTATCGTTCAAAATAATTTCATATCGTTCAAAATAGTTTCAGAATCCTCTGAATTCGCAACAGTAATTTGCAGACGGTAACAGGAAAATTTGCAATGAATTTTCTATCAAAATAATTCCTTACTTTTTTGAATATTTACTTACTTCCAGTTTTTCTTTAAACGACTCGACCTTATCTTTTATTTCAGCGAACTCCGATGGCATTGTCCCATGGTCGACGTAAACCTTTCTTTCCAGTTGCTGTAGTCTAGAACAAACAAACACGTCGTTTCATGATAGAAGAAGGACAATGACTTAAACTTTGTGAAATTAAAGAAGATTGTCCAGAAAAAGCAATCAATACCATAGCATATACAACGAATTTGAAATGGTTAATTTATTGAGTTTTCTCGACGATATTTTCATAGTTAAGTGGGAAAAATTGGAAAAATGTTGGAAAAATTTCGATTTCTGAAGTACAGAAAAGATGTGTCCCAGTTTCTTTTCCTTTTTTCTGCAAAGTAACGAAAGATCACAAAAGTAAGAATACAAGTGCTTTCGATTGGTATGACTTGGATATTCAATGAAAAGTTTCCTTTGGGCTGGTTAACCATCTTGATGCCTGAAACTTTTTCCTGGCTCTAAAGCAATCCTAACAAAAAATCTCAAAAAAATAAAGGTACATCTAAGACTTGATCTATTTGTAGGGTCATGAAGGATTTAATTGGGAACTGGGATTTGCCTTGATGAGAAAATGAGACTGTAAAAGTAAATTGGGATTGGGATTGTTAATGACATCATTATTTGGAATTTGTCTATTTCCCTCAACGGGAATCGGATCGTCTATTATTTAAGTGCTGGGCATTGGGATCAAGAACTTTCTATTTGGTAGATTGATTCATCCTCAAACGTGTCTACTTTCGAAAACAAAAGATTCGATTTCAAAAGGTCGTAGGGCTAAGCTTATTCAATATTTTGAACGTCACGACAGATCGGTAATATCGAATATTTGAATTTTATGTTTACTGCTAGCATACACGTAACAATTTAGTCAATTAAAAGATGGATGATGATGATGATTATGTTTTGATACTAAGCCATTTTGTAAACCTAATCTGTGCGTTTTTTATTTTTATATAAACCTCATTACGGAGACGTGGGAGGGTATCAACATTTATTGTGGATAGGCTTACCCAAATTACTTTTATACCCATTTAATTAATGAGGGTCTTAATAAGTTGTTATGACATAACATAATTAATGTTTCTAGTCGATGTTGAGTGTCAGACGAAAAGCTTAAGAATTCCATTTTCACTATGATTCCAATTCTGCTGGCTACATTGAAGTTTTGTACTGATCGAAGACTGTTTTGAATCAGCTCTAACTTAAGAGGCTCCCCCCCCCTAAAGAAATTAATTCATTATCTATCATAATTCATTAATTGGTCTGTCTCAGTTCGGAAATATAGTAGACGAAAGAAAGCTTAATTAAAATCTCTCTGACGTAGAATCGAGAATAGAAAATGAGAGAATTGAAACGGATAAAATCATATCTAATTACGAACATTATTCAACAATTCCAAAAATGCAGCAAATTATGATGTAATGATCTTGTTTTTCAGAGCAGTCTAACATAAGCAATCATAATTCGAGAGAAGGATAAATTCTGGCCTAATTATGTCTGGATTTGTGGTTTTGAAACCATAACAGTGGTCTTGGAAAATTAATTGTGGTTTCGGGCAGGGTCCTTTATTTTAACTACTGCAAAGGAGGAAAGCTACAGTAAAGGAAGAAGGCCACAGCAAAGGAAGAAATCTACTCCGGAAGAAAGTTGCTCTTAGGTGCGAAATAAATCTCCCCTTTGTTTATCATCTTCGAATTGTCTCCACCCAGACTTTATCTAGACCCCCTAATATTAATTTCAGAGTTCCCAAATCACATGATGACAGATTTCTTGGGCCTAGTCTACATCAGCATATGGTCACCAAAATTTGAGGGGCTAGCCGACGAAAAGCCCATTGTTTACTACGGCTTTTTACCAACTGATGGAAAACGTTTGCCAAAATGGGCCTCATTTTATAAAGGATTTCAAAGCTTGGGGGATTTCAAAGTTGGGGCTGATCCCCCTACCCCTACCTCCTACAGCTAGTCTTTGCTCACTTGCAATAATGAATAGAATCAAGACGCAAGCATGAAAATTTTGGCCCTGCCAAGGCCTAAAGCAGAATGATTTGTGGAAGACAATTATTATCTCTTAATTTACCAAAATTTCAAGCTTGATAGAAATTTCAACCCTACCGCCCATTTATTTGGATTCTCTGGTGATTAATTTTCTAAACAAATTCTCAATTTCTAAAACATTTAAAATAATTAACTTATAATAATATACTTCGAAATGTATAAGAATTATACCCTAACATGTATTTTGTCTATAATGTACAAGTTTTAGACAAGTTCATAAATGATTAAATTCATGAATTGAAATGAATTGAAATTAAAATTGTCTGATCGTTTTTGAAACTCTATTAGAAAGAATTTGAGACTAAACATTTTGGACGTAGTCTTCAACATAACAAAAACCTGTAGCTGGCAATTGTTTATTAAGTGAGTTTGGTTTGACTTTCTAGACTAAAAGCAATTAATAACACTTTTCTTACCTTTTTTCGATTTCTTCGATATCTACCCCATGGAGATCTTTACCTGTGGACAAATGCAAGAAATTCAGAAATCGTTGTATCTTGGTGGACCAAAAGTGGAAATTTGTTGAATACTGCTGTATAGAAAAGGACCCAGTTCAAACTTAGATTGTACAAGGAAAATGCGTTCCTGACATTGGCAAAGTATACATACATTCTTGATACCCTAAAAGCATGCTAAATGAATGCAAGAGGTGTGGTCACATCGAGAGGAAGTACCAGGGCCGCACTGCTCGATTAGTCTACCTATTCAGTGGGCCCTTTGTGCTTAGCACATAAACCAATACCTTGAGAAGATAGTAAGCGTATGTGCCTATCAACTATCAACTATCAATCAAGATTAGCATACACACATACAATCAGAATTCATATTCTGGTACTGATCCATGGATTTGTCTCCAGATAAATTTATGGCCGGATGCCTTCCTGATACCCACCCTCTCAGTTGCCTCTTACGACACACAAGGATAAAGTGGATGAATTCTGACCTTCAACCACAGGAGAAATAACATTACATTAGCCATTTCATAAAAGCTCTGGTTTGAAGATGAGAATAAATGTGACCTTTTGAGGTGAATAAGGAAAGGGTAGATAATGAAAAAGAGGTATAATTCTTCAAGATGATTACCACTGAAACATTTTAAGGTAGTTTCAGAATTGATTTTAGAAATATAACTACCACTAGATTCAATCAAATGCATATCATTTTTTCTGAGACACATTTTGGCTTAAGGGTGAGGACAAATTCTAACTCTTGAGGTTAATAGCTTTGTACACTCTAAAAGTGTAAAAATGAAAATGAGGAATTATTCTTCAAGTTTATCAAGGTAGTTTCAGATTAGTTATTTAGAAATGCCTTCACTACTAATTAGATATAATCAAACGCATACTGTTTTTCTAAGCCCCTTTGTTAAGAAATTCATGTAATCTGTATATATGTTTGACGTCATATTTCTATGACGCCTCATGCAAAACCCAAAACATCAAGCACTCACCACAGTGGCCGCAGTGAGCAGCAACAACTTCTAATTTGTATTTTGTCTCTGATGTGTTTGCTTCTAAATTAGTGGAGATATTCACTAGGTTTCCTTTATGGTTGTAGAGCTTCAAGATGTCATAAGGGCCTGCCTCAGCGGCACTTCGAAAGCATTCTGCAAGAAGCAAAAAGTACTATATACTATACAATATACAATAGCGTATTAAGCATACTTTTAAATTGTTAAAATAATAGACAAATAGATAATTTCAAAACGATAGTGAACCCGGATGGGGCAAGCTATTCTGTTTATATGGGGACATTTTTGTCCTGATCTTGGCAGTGACCTCGTCAGAGTCTGCTTTTTGGGTTGCCTCGCTTCTTGGTATAAATATATTTTTCTTGTAGAAATTTCAATCGGCAGTGAGATTTTGCTTAGCAGGCCAGAATGTTTGGAGAGCTCATGTTTAACCAGGCCCTTAACATCATGGTTAATACAAGAGGATAAAATCACTCCCTAAAAAATCTTTTGAGAAAACATTTTTGTTTTAATGAAAATATCTGGAAATCCTTTTGTTCTTGAAAAATCTAGTCAGCTGACAGAAACTAAGCGCCCCTCTGTTAAATATTGAATACTCAAGGTTACTGTTTGGCTATTGATTTACACCAATTATCCTTAAGTTCCTTACGGAAATTGAGGGCTGAGACTGAGTCAAACTTTGAACTGAAAACTAATTTATTTGGGCACGGGAGAAATGAAAATAATTAACGAGAGGAGGGGCGTATTGCGGCAAGCGGCCTTAAGGCAATAAGGTAATCAAACAATGACTAGTGGACATTATTTATTCATGATAATTGCCAGGTAGCAGAGAGGGAATTACTTGAATGTGGGAAACTTCAGTTTCAGATTAAAAAACACTGAATAATTCATGAAGGATGCACAGGCAAACAAAACACCCGTAATATGATTTTGTGTGGGTTTCTATTTCTGCAGATGTTCAAATACGCTGGCATAATACCGCTTAGGCCACCTAAGTTCAGGAACTCAGGGCCTTGAGATAAGGGTACCTTAAAGGAGCCATTCAAACGTTTGTTTACAATACGGGGCCCTCAACCCTTTCATGCTCCCAGAAAAGATGGGCAACATCTTACACGCTAAAAACACATAGTTTTTGAGGGGAAATAACAAGTCCATTGAAAAGATTTGAGTAACAATATCTTAACATGATAGGCCTAGGCCTAGTCACTACTTTATCATGACAGGTCTTTGATATTTTGTAGGGACCTACTTTCAAAGGCTTGTCATGGAAAGTGCTGACGATCAAGTCTAATATTGTGTCAGAAACAGCCTTAATAAGACTGAATGTAAGATTTAAGTGATTTAGCAAAATTATTGAAAAAAGTATTTCTTTCAGATTTTTCAGGATTCAACAAGTTGCATAGAAAAACAGCAGTGATTCCCTAGTTCCTTTGGCCAGGATCTTTAATTAAATGGTGTTCCCATATGTTTTCAGGTTTTTATTCAATGTTTCATGCTAAGAATTTCAATATCTAACTGCATGAAAGAAAGGAATGGAACGGATCAAAAATACCCTATTTTATGTTTATATTTCATAATTGTTTTGAAAATTTAGACCCGGTTTTATGATTAAGCTTTTTTCTTATATTGCATACCCAATTGTATGGTATTTGACAGACAACGATAAAATGAATAGTAATTTATCAGTCTTTGGATGGTACAGAACTTAATAGCCAGAAATATTGGAAACATAATGAAACAAACACAGATCTATCTCGATCCCCATCTGGGTATATAAATCAGTTAGGTTTCTGTTTCGTTCTCTTTCTGAGGTATTACTGTGTTGAGTGTCAGACGAAAAGCTTAAGTAATCTATGCGTTCGTCTCGCTGTGTTTCCGATATTTCTGGCTATACTAGAAGAGTAATTTGTTGACAGAAGCCTACTTGTATGAGGGGCCCTATCTCCCTTACCAATCTAAGGTTTATGTACCCCCTTCCCTGGACTATTGGTAAAAATCAACAACCTTTCAACCTAGGTTTATCACCTGTTTGTGCTGCTTGTGGAAAGGATGGAAAAACTAAACAAATCAGAAAGCCTTGTTGCTAGCCATACAAAACTGAAACAATTGGAGGCAATTAAAAGTACAATGCTCTATTCAAGATGAGATTTAATCACCTCAGCAGGGATGACAATACTGTACAATAACAAGACAAAATATCTGCACAAATCAGGCTTACTTTTGAGAATCATCATCTCCTCTTAGAATCAAGTTTATAGAAATAGAATAAGTAACAAGACTAATAGAAACTTAGAAATCGTCTAATAATTTTAGAAATCATTGATATGAAAAGAAATAGAAAGAAATAAGATTAATAGACCTTAAGAGGAACTTGTAGGTTTAGGGGATTTAGTAAGAGACGAAATCAATACAGTAATGACATGAAGGGACTTAACTAAAATCAAAAGAAATTCCGTAACTGTATGGACTTTTTAAGAGAGAGATTGGAGATTTCGCTTGTCAAATTTTTTATGCTGAACGCAACAATGCAGACGAGATTTCCCCTTTCAAGGCAAACAACAACGCTAATCCAAAAAATCCTTGCCTACCTTTTGCTGGTAACAAGAAACAAGTTTTATTTACCTCGGCATTTGCTTCAATCATAGGTTTTCGTTATTATGATAATCAGAGATTTTTGTTGCAATCTGATAATTTTCCGAGATTCTAAATCGATTGAATAAAGCGGTGGTTAGGTCAGTTTTTTTAAGTTTTTAGTGTCAGATACCAAGATACCAGGCTTAGTTGACCGAGTCAAAAACTCGTCTGACCGACACGAAGTCACCTTTCCACACATTAATTAGGACATCAAAAATTTCGAAATTAATTCTTTCTCACCTCTAAGGTCTTCTACGGGCGAATCGTGTCGGAATTCGGCTTTCTCCGGCCTGTCTCCCACCATGAAATGGATAATTTTGGACGCCATGGAATTTATGCTGCATGCAGATCGCCGCGAACCTACGAAGAAAGTAACTTTGTGTAAAAACAACAAATCGACTTTTGGAGGTCTGGGAGCCACTTCCGGGATCAATACAAAGGGCTATGACGTCAATCGTCTCGCGCGCTAATGTATAAATGGGGTGAAAATGCTATAAATTCAGATTAGAATATTTTCGTCTTCAGGGTTATTTCCCTTCTCCGTATTTCTTTTTTTGTTAATACGGGCTGCAGAGCTTGATGGAGAGCGGTTATTCGATATCAAATACCATCTTGCTGGGCTGGGAACATCTGTGACTGTGGATGGTGTTAAATACTCCTGGGAGGAGGATGTTCAGTACTGTGGGGGGTATCATCAATGAGGGTATTCAATACTGTTTGTGGAATACCATCCGTAATGTGGTGGAATGGGGATACCATTCACCACTGTGGAGGATATTCTGTACTGTAGAGGAAAACTACAAACACTGCAGAAATAATGATACCCAAAATGGTAGTCGTTTCCACCCACACTACTGAGTATCCTCCAAAGTACTGATGGTATCCCTCCAAATGACTGTGATAATATCCCCCACAGTACTAATGGTATTCCCCACAATCCTCCATAAAATGTACTGCAACGACGTTCCAAAAGGTAATAAATAACATTAGTAAGCAGTCCTTTAGCTTCTTTTAGGCCTCGTCCACACGTATCCAGATATTTTTGAAAACGCATATTTATTCATCCATTTTCGAAAAAATCTGCGTCCACAAGATGAGCGTTTTCAACTAAATTTCCGTCCACACGGGTACGTAGGAATCACTACAATAAGTTATGGCTTGTTAAATTGACTGTGCAAAACTAAGCTGGTGACGTCATCGTTTCCGAAAAGATGCGCCGAACTCACAACAACCTGTAAACGGAGTTTTCGAAAATCTCCATCCTGGACACCGTTTTTGAAAAGCTCCGTTTTCATCAACGAAAACTCCGGTTACTTGAGGATGAAAGACCAAAACGGATTGAAATGAATTGCGGTTTCAAAAATATACGTATTCGTGTGGACGGGGCCTTATGACGGGGTTTGCCATCATACTGTATCAATTACGGGGTGTCAAAGTCAGGCCAAAAACACTTAGGCCCACGTAGACCGAACGGAAATTGTCCAAATAGATGCATTTCTCTAAAAACTCGATAGTAATAAATGACATCATACGCTTTCATCTTCCAGCTCTAGTGCTGAATCAGAAGCAAATATGTTCATTCCGTTAAACTGAATCAACCTTACGAATATTTTTCAAGCGTACCCAAACATTATTTCTTTGTAGACACAAAAAAGCTATGATATCGATAGACCTGAAAAGGTTGTTAGGAGTTTTAAGTCAGAAAAGCTATGGGTTTTACTTCAACGCCCCGTTATAACATTTTTATTACATTTAGCTGTTAGCTACTCATTTGTCTTAACTAAGGCTGTAGGAATTGTTTCCAAAGAAATCATGTAATTGTGCAAGATTGCATTATTCTGCCCAAGACACTACTTTGTCTAGTGTTCTGTTATCAAATAAGGTTTGATCAATTGCAATCGAATAGCACTTATCTGAATTTAATCTGATTAGTTTTTCAATCAGAATGAAAAGGCAGCCAAAATTTGTCGCAAAACTTCACCGCAATGCGTCATTGCTACGCAGTTCGAGACTTAGTTTCAAATCAGATGACTGAAATTATTGCTACAGCGGGTCCGTCAGAAGAGAGAGAGGTTGCTACGTTTATATCAATCAGAGCCCAGTTAAGGCCGTCATGTACAGGCCCGTAGGAAGCGGGGGGGGGGGCAGGGGGGGCATTTGCCCCCCCAATAATTTCCAGACAAAAGTTTATGAAATTGTCCATATTTTGTGGAATTGGCAGGAAAAATCAGGTTGTGTAGCTTCATAATCCTTTTTGTGAGTAAGACTGCTGCACCTATTACACACACATTCCATCCCACCCCATACAGTTGGTCACTGGGGCTTTACCACCTGTTTGATTCAATTAACAATAAGAACTTGACAGTTTTTTTTATTTTTCTGTAAGAATTCACATTTAATTGTTGAAAGATTTGACAGGGAAGACTTTTTCAGGAAGCAATACTCTATGAAAAACAGTGCGAGAGGAAGCAGGGAAGTGAAAAACCTGTCAACTTCTTTTGTTTTTGCTGTTATTCTATTGGTATTATTTTCAGACTCGGACAGGGTAAAGGAAACTGAATTCCACCACGTTGGAACACAAATAGACGAGAGATTGATGATGGAATGCATTGACTGATTTATTTTGACTTATTACTTTAATTTTTCAGATAATATATCTAATATTAACTTGCAAAACCGATCAAATAACATAAACAGAAACATTGTATTAAGAAAAAATGGGCGTTGCCAGCAATGTAGAGGGCGTGGCCCTAAGATCTTTTTTGGGTGCTTCGCCCCCAAAGCCCCTAAGGCTTCTGGCGCCTTCGGTGCCAAATCTTGCCCCCCCCCCCCCCAATCTCAAAAACCACGCTACGGGCCTGGTCATGTAGGTCATTACTTCAATGTATTTATGCACACAGTGAACATCAGTGTAGCCTCGAGCCTACGAGCCTTTCAGCAAGGGTTGTGCAATCATCTTGAGGAACATCCACGCATTACAAGGAAACCACACAAACACTTTTGGCAATACCTCTAGAGTAGGAGGATTTCCCCATAGTACTGAGCACCCTCAACAAATCTACCGATAGAATCCCCATTGTACTGAACAATTTTTTGTACTGAGGACCCTCCACAAATCTACTGATGGTATCCCTATAGTATTGAACATCCTTCAGTACTGAACACCCTCTTAGCACTTTACACACTCTTGAGCCGGATCCAGCACCCACAGAAAGGGGGGCGTCACACTTATATCACAGGATAATGTAAGGAAAATGGGGTATTATCAAGCTAATTGTCTTGTTGTTCTACCAAAATAAGGTAGGGTTACACCTCTTATCCCCCCTTGGATCAGGGCTTGCCCTCCGCAGTGCTGATGGTATCTCTCCACTGTACTGGATATCCTCCACAGTACTGAATATCCTCCATAGTACTGAACATCCTCCATAGTTCTGAATATCCTCCACAGTAATAGACATCCTCCACAGTAATGGACATCCTCCATAGTTCTGAATATCCTCCACAGTGTTGGACATCCTCCACAGTACTGAACATCCTCAACAGTACTGGACATCCTCCACAGTGTTGGACATCCTCCAGAGTACTGAACATCCTCCACAGTGTTGGACATCCTCCACAGTGCTGAACATCCTTCACAGTACTGAACATCCTCCACAGTGTTGGACATCCTCCACAGTACTGAACATCCTCCACAGTGTCGGACATCCTCCACAGTACTGAACATCCTTCACAGTACTGAACATCCTCCACAGTACTGATAATATCCATCCACAGTACTGGACATCCACTACAGTACCACATCCACATCACTGCATTGACGTTCACAAGGGTGATGTCTCAACCATTGTTATTAATTGACTTTCTAAATTGTCTGACATTTCCAAGGGTCCATTGTTAGGGAATACATGAAGAGATGTTAATACCAGGTCAAAAGTTCAATTGAGGATAGAGTCAATTTTACTTTTCTTCCCGAGATCCACTTTCCAGATTTGAGCTATTTATAGAAGCATTTTAACTCCCACTCCATAAGCATTGTGTCGGCATTGAAAGCATGTCCCTGTCCACCTACACAGATCTCCGATATGTGTCCACCCACGCCTTATTGCGTGGGTAGAGTGGGTGGATAAGACGAGGTCAGGTCCTTTGTCCATGGCTGTACTGGCTCTAATTTACCAGTGCGGTATTTTGGACTCGTTACCAGACCCCTTCTTGTAATGTAATGAATCCTTAGTTCTGTTGCTGTTAAGCAAGCATAAGAACATGGCGCCATCTCTTTGCAGCAAATATTTAAACACTTAACGTGAGTGTAGATGTAAGACATAACTACAAAAGTACTAAAATTTTAGTTGCTATATGTTATCTTTTTCCAGGGGCGTAGGGAGCATCTCAAACTTTAGGGGCACGACTCTTCAAGGGTACTTTTTTCATGAAGGAAGAGAGACAATTTCAGACAGTAGAAAGGGCCCTGTTCTTACGTACGTCTCTGTCTATTTCAGAATAGCCAAATGATTGGAAACGTAATTTTTGAGAATTTCACAACTCAATTAGTTGCACAAGAAATGGATTTGAAAGCTCTGGAAATGATTATCAATATGAATAATTATTTTCAGAGACGTAGGAACCGGGGGGGCACTGGGGGCACGTGCCCCCAAGATTTTGCAAAACAAGAAAAAGTGCCCTTTTTACCATAGGTATTTTGCCCCATTTTCACAAACTTAAGGTATTTGAAAGTGCCCTTCTAGCGGCAAAAGTGCCCTTAAAGTGTCGTGCCCCCCCAAGTTTGAAATGCTTCCTACGTCCCTGATTATTTTCACACGAAATAAACCCTTCAGCCTCTTTTTGTTCAGCCAGTAGGTGTGTTTTCAATCGTTTTTTAAAGCAACCGAGAGTTGGGACCTTTCGCATACCAACAGGCGTTTCGTTCAATATCTTTAGAGCCAAATATTCATATTTCCAGGGCTAGATGACATAAATGAAGCAATTAGACAAATAAGCAACTTTGTTGAAATACTTTAACCTCGTTTGATAATGCCATGTTTCATTGATCAAGGATAATTGTTAAAAGAAGCATAATGTCCATACGACTCTTTCTTATGTAATTTTTGGAATGAAAATCCAACATTTTGAAGCAAATTTGAGTGCTGAAAATCCAACATTTTGAAGCAAATTTGAGTGCTGGGACCAAAGTCCAGCTACTTATTGAAAAAAATTGTAGCTAGGTTATTGAAAACGTATTTTTTGAGAAATTCACGACTTAATTAGCTGCATAGAATATGGTTTTGAAACCCTTAACAATCATCGTTCCAAACAAAATAAAATATTAAAATTTAAAATGAATTTCGAAATGAGAGATTGCAGGTGCGAGTCTATGACCTAGTCTGTTGTCTACCTGCTTGGTAACTGCTTACTTCGACATTTTATTTCATATTTTTTAGTTTACAATATCTAACTGCTTGGTTGAAACGAATCCTACATTTTCCAAAAATCAGTGTTAACAATTGCTGAATTAAGCTTCTTTTATTCACAAGTAACTGGACTTTGGTCCCAGCTCTTAAAGTTGGTTAAACATACTGGATTTTCAGTCCTAAATATACATTTTCTTGTACTACAAACTATTAGAAAAAATGGTGTATATGTAAGAAAAGCTTTAAAAGAACCGAACATACTTCTTTAACAATGAAACATAGTTTCATCAAGCAATGTGAGGAACTTTTAGAATAGTTACTTTGTATTTAGTTACTTGATATGTTTAGTCCAGCCCTGGAGTTGCTTATTGTTTTGCTCAATCCATTGGTTGCTTTTTAACGAGTAGCTTATTGAAAAAGAATTTCAATTTATTTCATCGATCTCTTAAGCTGTTTATTTTTTTGCTTAATCCTTTGCTGGTTGCTTTTTAACGAGTTGATTGTTGAAACATTTTACATTTTTCTTTCAATTACAACTGGACCTTAGCTACAATAGTTACCTGATATTTGTTAAGAATAACAGAATAACTAGCTACAACCCCACCTCCTAAATCTGTTTTATTTTCATGTCCCACAAGACAAATGAAGCTTGCTGCATTCTGTAAATCTAGATATGATAATACATAATAAATGTATATTGAAACAGCAAATTATTCAGCTCTTCTACAGTTGATATTAACTTTACTATTTGAAATCGAGCTGATAGAAAATACAGTGTGCCAAAGATAAAACATTTGTGGGGTATCAAAAATACGGCATTTATTTCGGAGCACCCGGTGTTTCTATGATGCTGACCCAAACTGTAAACGGCATGGCAAGAAAATATAGCGAAACACACTGACTAATGTTTGACACTAATCGAAGAGAAGCATGATAAATAAAAAGGGAAATGAAACAAATGTTTTACCAAGAGAGCGTGACTAATTCCAGAATCCCCTCTTGGATAATAACCCATAAAAGCTGTCTCTAAACACAATTTATACAGTTTATTCTGTGGAACCCTAACAGAATAAGGGGTGTGTCACATTGCTGGCAGCCCAAATGAAGCAGTCCTTCGACTATAACGAGACTACTTGGTAACTTAAACTGCGAGATTGTCAGCGAAGATGCAACAAAGAAATTCAATGTTTATGTCAACCAGTTGAAATTCATCCTCTAACATCCACAACACCTTGAATCGCCGTTATTCCAGCCTCCTCAATCGAAAAAGAAACAGGGGCAGCCCCAGCTACCCTTTTGTCTACGTCCCCTGTTAGTATCTCGATCTGAGCAGCAACTGCGTACGTTTCTAATAGTACTTGCAGTATCTAGTTGAGAACAACATTTTGAGTAGTCAGGGTAGCTTGACCTCAGTGCTGTTGTTTTTAATTAGCCTCCCACGCAATCACGATTAAAAATTCATGCCTGATCTCCGCTGAAACTGCTGACTTTGCTCCGAACTCTACGCAATGGCATTTATTATGTTTTCCAATTTTTCGAGTTTTCAAGATGGTCAACATCGATAGGCGTTTTCATCAATTATTTAGTTGCTTTAAAAGATAACAGATGTTAGGGACATAGTAAGAGGGGGGGGGGGGGGGAAGTAGGGAACTAGCTAACCCCTGTAGAAGTTAACTCTACACATGCAGTACTAACTGGCTACTTATAAACTGACTTATAAACAACTCTCCAGCCTGCCGGATAGTAGCACATATATACTCAAAGATTTGTTTTTCAGCTTGAACATGCATATTGCTTTCGAAAATTATTATGATTGCAAAGATTTACCATCACATGAAGATTCATTGGTTTTGCCACTGAACATATATAGAAATGCTTCACCTATTTCTTCTCAACCTATAAGAAACCATCCAGCATGGATTTGCAACATTCAATTTCGGTAGTAGCTACTACATTGTGTGTACAGATCACTTGTATGTGTTATTATCAGGGGCGTGTCCGGAGCAAAAAGGTGCCAACGTGCCAATGTGCCAATGCTGTTTACGTGCCACGATACCACGCCAAACTATGTAGGCACATAAGTACATGTCTTGGCTCAGTGGCTTCAGTGAAAAAATTGGCACTTAGGGAGGCTGACACGTAACATCCCTTGGCACGATAAAACACGTAGAATATATGGCACGTTGGCTTATTATGCTGCTGGATCACGTATTTATGCTATCAACTATCATCATTATTATGTTAGCAGAATATAGTACTTTTTGCAGCTGGTGCAATGATAGGGGGTAGCTAATGTTTTGCAGGCTAGCACGTTTAACACAAACTCACTTACTTTGTTGTGTAACTTAACAACTCACCGCGTATAGTAGCTCAGCAAGAATGAGGGAAACCCAGAAATGTCAGCGAGAGAACCTATAAGTTTTTACGCCTCGCTTTCTGTACCCGATTTTCTCACCGATTTAGAGCTCTGAAACAATAACAGATAGACTTTCCCCATAACGCTTTTTTCGCCAAAACATTCCATCAAAATTCGCAGACTCATTAGTACCAGGCTAATATGCTATGTAGTAAAGCTAGACGTTTTGATAAGGAGAGAATAATAAGGAATCGACGTTTTTTATAAGAAGAGCATTTAAGAAACGTTTATCGAACGCCAACAAGTTGCTCAGAGCCACGAGAAGGAGAGCATGATGGATCTGTGTGGATCACATTATCATTATTTTGCTAGATGCTTTTTTAGCTGCTAAAGCACACTTTGTGTATCTTCATCTATGTTTTACCGTCTTGTTCTAAGAACAACTTAAAAACACCAGCCTGAACGTCATAAAGAGCTGTCTCCAAAACTGCATTTGAGATCAACCAAGATAAGTAAACCGACTTAAACAAACTGCCAAGAAACTCAATCCAATAAAGTTTAGTGGAGGATCACCTTTGGGAACCTCCATGCCTCCAAACGGGGATACCAAAAGTACAGTGGAGGATGTTTAGTACTGTGTAGGGCTCGGTGTGGGGCACCCATCAGTGCTGTGGAGGATGTCAAGTATTGTGGAGGGATACCATCAGTACTGAGGAGGTTGTTGAGGAATGTGTAGGGCCACCATCAGTGCTATAGAGGATATTCAGTATTGTGAAGAAATCTCGTCAGTACTATGGAGGGATACCATCCGAATTGTAGAGGATGTTTAGTACTGTGGATGGATACTTAATACTGTAAAGGATGTTTAGTACTGTGGAGGGAAACCATCAGTACTGTAGAGGATTTTTAGTACTGTGGAGGGATACCATCAGTACTGTGGAGGATGTTCAGTACTGTGGAGGGATACCATCAGCGCTGTGGAGGGATACTTAATACTGTGAAGGGAAGCAACACAAGCAACTTGGAGGTCATATCCAAATTGGCCGTGATAGAAAATGGTGGCTGATAAATAAGTGAAAAGTTAAGGAGTAAGAAACGGCACAGGAGAATGGGGGTTTTAAAAGGGTAAAACTGATCACAATCTGGAGATCAAACTGAATTAATCAAACATCCCAACCCAATAAGGAGAATGGAGGAATTTCCAATATTGAAATCTTTTACAATTCCAATCCTAATTTACTTTCCATTCCCAAATCCCATCCAGTCCCAAGAAATCCAATCCCATTTTCCCAGTTAATAAAAAGGTAAATCTCAGTGCCCCATTTATCCCCTTCTAAAATCAAGCCTAGGATTCTTATCAAAAACTGCTGACTTATAAACCTTTATTCAAAGCAAAGTTCTAAATAGAGAGCTATCCGCCTGTGGTTACATTCTGTTCGATTTTCAAAACTTGGAGGCAACATTTATGGTTGCAAATTATCAAGGATTGAGTGAGACCAGATTGAGATCGAGTTTTCTAACTTTTTTAGCCTTTACCCTTTCTCAAAGGGGTTCATTGAATAAAATTGGTTTGGGGATATGCAGCTTATAAACTGGGTCTTTCACTAAAAATTCTCACAACAAAGGCTCGATTTCGCTGTAAAATCCCAAGAAGTGGGTTGGAATTATAATAAATGGTTTTCTCATACAGATGGTTCCGGATTTTTGCCATAGGAAAAACGGAGAATCTTGGTCATTATGTTGGATATGATTTTTAAAATTGGAAATTTAAGTGGCTATATTTACTAAATATTAGTGGTACAGCGCTATGAAACGGCAGTTTATGTACCTCTCCTCCACTAAGCCCTTGCTATAGCTGGACAAATTTCTTTTTTGGTTATATAATTCCATACCTTGATCGCTGTTGCTATAAATTCTATGAAATATTTTTCAATAATGTATTTGAATAAAACCTTAGATGTGGTAAGATAGGCTACAAATTCACACAATCCTGCTTGCGGCATTTTTCATTCACACAAATAACCTCGATTATTTCATATTGATGTGGTGCATTAGCGGTTTTTTGCACCCTTGCTTCTTTAAACAACATTTAAACATTTTTCATGTGCACAAAAGTCCTTTACAAAGTGGGCGACTCTATGGTTTCGTATAAAGGGTTTCTAATTGAGCCCCAACAACGAGGTACATAGGCTTGACCCCTATTCGTTTTTGCATCTTGCTGATCCGCATAAATAAATTCGCATGCTCCCCAAAATGATTATCCTAAATAATCCAGTGATTCCCAGAATATTTCCTTCCGTTCCTGGATTCCTGGATCGCTAGAAGTATTTTGCTCTTCTCCCAAAAGCCCCTGCTTCAGGCAAGCGTGATGGGCGCATCAGTTAGCTTGCGTGTGCCTAGCATTGAAGCCGAGAGAACCTGCAATTTGGTAATTGATACCTCACAAGGCAATGCGTGTGATGCAATGACAGACTACTTCGTTATATTTAAATGCACAAGGGAAAAACTAGGGAACCACCAAAATCTCGTTAAGTAGCCTTGAGTGAAAACAGAGTTTTGACGCAAAGGATTTTGAAACCTGGCAAGAAAAGGAATTGAATGTCCTGCAGTGCCAGAAAGATCTAGACTTCTTTGTATACGATTTTGGGAATATCATTTTACATGATGTAACATCATTTTATCTTTGGATTAGGCTGTTTTGGACTAATGTAATTAATGTTTAGATCTTTTACTATTAATCTATAAATGTTTAAGTATCAGGTCCCTAATAATAATTGTATATATATTACTGATACATAGCTAGGTAATCCTGTTGAAATATTCTAATATTGTTATCATTTTTGTTAAACAAATTAATTCCATGGAAATAAAAAGTTTAGGTAATACTTAAACGTAGCTGGTCGTAAAACGGCAGCATCAAGATCGGTTTTTGCAGGAAACCAAAAAAAGCAAAAGAGCAACAAAATAACAAAACTGTATCTCCCTGATCCCTCAAATACAAAGCTGAATGCTCCTAGCTCCTTGAAATCAATCGAGCAATCTCCCTCCTTACTCTTCGAAGGGGCTCCTTCTTAACATCATGTGAATTTGTAACCTTACTGCCTACCTGTTTTGCTGTGCAAATGAAAGTTCCTTGCTAAAAACTTTGGTAATATAAAAATGTTATCGACGTGCAAATACAATTCTTTGCTGAATATTTCTTATGAGGAACGATGTCATTTAAGTTTTTAAACAACCTTATGCAGTAAGCCTAAATACCTAACCTTTTCCCACCTAATCAAAAGGTTCTAGCTAAAAACATTGCTAGTTTTAGTAAACTATACTCAATATGTATATAAACACAATGCTCTGCCAAAATGTACTATATCAAATGGCTCTATATGGTGTAAAAGTTTTTATAAAACATCGTGCAAATGCAGAGGCCTTACTGCCTACGTTTTTCATGCTATGTCAATTGTCAAGTATTATCTAGTTAAAAACCTTGGGGTTGAAGCGTTTTAAATAAAAGTTCCAAAATTCATGAGAAAGTGCCTCCACCATGTTCATGCAATGGCATATTTTTAGCTTACAGATCCTGGATTGGAAAAAGAAGCATTTTGCACAACTTTTAGCCAAATTTTAATTGAGGTGGAACAGCTCTACGATGTCCTGTAAACAGTTCCCATAAAACTTCATGCGAAAATATAAGAAGCCTACCAGATGGATAACGTCTTCACATGCAATAGCAAGTTTCTAGGCTTGCTAATAATCTTAGCATGGAAACATCTTCGACAAATATGAACTCTCCAGGTAAACTTTGATAAGTTATGAAAATGTGGCACTAGGATATCATGTTTAGAGTTTCTTACAGGGGCATAGCCAGAGTTGGGAACGGGAGAAGCCATGGCTTTGAAGTAAAGTCTATTCATATCTGTAACTTTTTATTTGTTATCATATACAATTGAATGCTGACATTGATTTACAGCTCCCCTCCCTGGTTTCTGATAAGTAAAGGCCTATTGTAAATAAATGTAGAAAGTCTGACCATATCGTGAAATTATTTGCTTCCATTTGAAAAATAGTGGTTTGTAAACATTGTTTGTTCACTAATTCAGCAAAAGTTTCTACAATTACAAAAAGAGGCCATACGATTTCATGTCAAGAGTTACTTACAAAATCTCTATATCAAAGTAAACATCAGAAAAACTGGATTAGAAACAAGAAGGTGACTGACTCGCTGTTACTCAACGTTTAATGCCTTGACAATCATAACACAGAATATATTATCTATAGAACGAAACTAAAAGGGACAGAGTATTTTTCTTGTTTCTTTTCTATATCGTTCTGTACTTTGAACATCCAGTATTGTGATGATTTAGACAACAATGCTATAGTAGCTTTAAACGAAGTCCAACTACAACCTTCTGGCGTGCAACTTTCTGTTTCTACCTAAAACATCTTAGTTTAAAAACATTCTTACTTCGCTAAATGTACACAAGTATCTTCATCTTGAGTTACGAAAAGTGGCTGTACGATGTCATGTAAAGAATTCCTTTAAAACACTTGGTGCTTGCGTATTGAAATCCAACTATATCTCTTTCTCTTCTGCCATGCATTTTCTTTTTCTTGCAGGCATAACGTGTTTAACAAAGTTCTCAAGGAATACACAAAGTTTCGTGTTGAAGTCTTGTAAGTTCGGAAAAGTGGTCCCTCGATATCTTGTATTGTGTTTCTTATAGAAATCTTAAGCTTTAGTATAAAAGGTCTAGCTGCAAACATTTTGCCATGAAATTGTATGCATTGAAATGAAAATACTGGTTAACAGACATCGAAAATTCTTCTTGTATACCAATCTCCCAGAAAAGTTCCCCAAACTAAGACAGAGTGTCCCTCCGCTATTAAGTGTTTCTTAAAGTAAACTAATGTTATCGTGGAGGATGTCCAGCTACATACTCTAGATGATGCAATGATCTGTTTTTTATCTGAAAAACTAGGTTTACAAACATTCTTTTCGTATCCGAGTCGGCCATAGTTTCCTTTGTTAAGAACAAGTGGCCTTTCGAGAGAGTTTCTTAAGAAATTATCAAGCTATTATATAGAAAGACTAGCAACATAGCTTTAGTTATACATTGCTCTGTTTTTATTTATTGTTATTATCTAAAAATGTAGCTGTGCAAACATTTTTATAATTAACGAAATATGCACAAGTATCTTGAGTTACGAAAAATTGTCGCACTACAACATCAAGTAAAACTTTTCTTCCATACACTATATGCTAGCGTATTTAGATATTGTAGTTCAACTATATATTTTAGTTCAACTACATATTTTTCTCTTTTGCAATTTTATTTCTCTTGCTGAAAATTCATATTTCAGAACAATTCTCTGAGGAATGCACAGAGTTTCTTGTCGTAGCTCTCCAAGTTATGAAAAAGTTGCCCCACGATATCTTGTAAAATGCTTGTTATAAAAGATGTTCAAGCTATAATATAGATAGTCTAGCAACACAGCTTTGGTAAAGCATTGCTCTGTTATTATCTATTGTTATAATCCGAGAAATCTTGCTTTGCAAATATTCTTTTCGTACAGAAAATCTCTCATAGTTTCCTAAGTTAAGAAAAAGTGGCCTTTCGAGAGAGTTTCTTATAAAACTTTTACAAGCTATAGTATAGAAAGCCCAACTAAATAGCTTTAGTAAAGCATTGCTCTGTTCTTATCTATTGTCTTATCTAAAAAATGTTGGTTTACAAACATTCTTTTCCTACACAAAATCTCCCGTAGTTTCCAAAGTTTCAAAAAGTGGCCCTATGCGGAGGGTCTCTAATGAAAAATACTACGCTACAAAATCGATGTTTAACTCCATACCTTAAGCCGTGCAACCACCAGTTTCTAGCTGAAAATCCTGTGATGGAGGCCTGCAAAACCCACGGACAAGCAGAAGGCAGAGCTGGACACAACGAGCATGGCTGAATCGATAAGCTGTATTTGTTTCGTTGAAAGCATCAGACCTTCAGATAAAAGCCTTGACGTCAATCGTTTCTTTGTTGCATCATGGATCAGCTGTTTCGCGTTTCAAGTTCTCACTCGGCTTTGAATAATAATCAAGCCTCTGACCACAGGGAGACAACAGGCTTTCGACCATAAGCAGGTGGACACAGGGAGCGACAGTATATAATCAAAGCTTTTAAAGGTTTTAAGCAAGGTTTCAAGAACTCTCTGCAGTATCTATAGTATTCCTGTACAATACTGAACATCCTGCACAGTACTGATCACTCTCCACAGTACTGAACATCCTCCACAGTACTGAACATCCTCCACAGTACTGAACATCCTCCACAGTACTGAACATCCTTCACAGTACTTAAAGTCCTCCACAGTACTGAAAATCCTCCAAATTACTGAAAATCCTGCACAGTACTGAACATCCTCCACAGTACTGAACATCCTCCACAGTACTGAACATCCTCCACAGTACTCAACATCCTCCACAGTACTCAACATCCTCCACAGTACTCAACATCCTCCACAGTACTGAACATCCTCCATAGTACTGAAAATCCTCCAAATTACTGAAAATCCTCCACAGTACTGAACATCCTCCATAGTACTGAACATCCTCCACAGTACTGAACATCCTCCATAGTACTGAAAATCCTCCAAAGTACTGAAAATCCTCCACAGTAGTGAACATCCTCCATAGTACTGAACATCCTCCACAGTACTGAACATCCTCCATAGTACTGAAAATCCTCCAAAGTACTGAAAATCCTCCACAGTACTGAACATCCTCCAAAGTACCGAACATCCTGCACAGTACTGATCACCCTCCACAGTACTGAATATCCTCCACAGCACTGAGCATCCTCCATAGCACTGAAAATCCTCCAAAGTACTGAACATCCTCCGCAGTACTGAACATCCTCCACAGTACTGAACATCCTCCACAGTACTGAACATCCTCCATAGTACTGAAAATCCTCCAAAGTACTGAACATCCTCCGCAGTACTGAACATCCTCCACAGTACTGAACATCCTCCACAGTACTGAACATCCTCCACAGTACTCAACATCCTCCACAGTACTCAACATCCTCCACAGTACTCAACATCCTCCACAGTACTGAACATCCTCCATAGTACTGAAAATCCTCCAAATTACTGAAAATCCTCCACAGTACTGAACATCCTCCATAGTACTGAACATCCTCCACAGTACTGAACATCCTCCATAGTACTGAAAATCCTCCAAAGTACTGAAAATCCTCCACAGTAGTGAACATCCTCCATAGTACTGAACATCCTCCACAGTACTGAACATCCTCCATAGTACTGAAAATCCTCCAAAGTACTGAAAATCCTCCATAGCACTGAACATCCTCCACAGTACTGAACATCCTGCACAGTACTGATCACCCTCCACAGTACTGAATATCCTCCACAGCACTGAGCATCCTCCATAGCACTGAAAATCCTCCATAGTACTGAACATCCTCCGCAGTACTGAACATCCTCCACAGTACTGAACATCCTCCACAGTACTGAGCATCCTCCACAGTACTGAACATCCTCCACAGTACTGAACATCCTCCACAGTACTAAAAATCTTCAACAGTACTGAAGATTCTCCACAGTACAGAACATCCTCCACAGTACTGAACATCTTGCACAGTACTGATCACCCTCCACAGTACTGAACACCTTCCACAGTACTGAACATCCTCCACAATACAATGTAACCTTGATGCCCTTGCATAACTGGGGCACTTTACAAGCATGACCAGAAACACGACCAGAGATTTCTGATACGTGCACTGCTCTGAGATGGAGGCTGATGATTAAACCTTGACCTCGTTTGAATCTTGCAAACATCAGTCTGCTTCTCTGGTCGTGCACTCAAATTCCTATTCATTTGAGGTAGGTATATTGTTCCGGCTTTTAGACTACACAATTGTTGACCTTATCATGCAGCCTAAAACTGCATTCCATCTGCACGAAAGCTTACTTGTACGTGCACACGCATGTAAAAAACAGAATTGGAAGCTCTTGAAGCCAAGTTCACTTTGTTAGAAGTCTTTCTCACGTCTTTCCAACTCAGTATCTGTAGCTCCTCCGCAAATCCCATTGCCGACCAAATTCTATTTTCGCATTCAACTTTTCCCTTGTCCCATAGATTTGGTAAACATTGACTTTTGATTTGAAGGTCTTAGTTTCAGAGCAGCCAATAAATTTTTTCGAACTGTTGATGAGTTGCACAAGATAGCTGACCTTGCTTGACATTGGCGTTGATATCATAAGTTATATTGACATCCCAATATAGCTATTCTAACTTTTATTATCCTTCTACCACATCCTTCTACCACATTTTAGAACAAGAAACTTCATTCTAAAAATGCGGCATCTGTGCAGTGTGGGATATTTGGTTTTAGACCGAGATCAATTTACACTCGTCCAGGCTGGCAACAAAGGAGACTCTGAAAGTAGGAAGGAAAACCAGCCAATAATTCAAAAGAAATACCCCTCGTTACTTTAGAATTATGGGTTGTTTATCAGGCCTCTCTGAAAGAGGTTTCGGGAGCAAGGCAGTAGGGCCTTAAAGGTCCAGGAACATCGGAGGATAACTAGCAACTAGCTAGCTATTTATGCCCCGATGCCAGGCCCGTAGGAAGTGGAGGGGGAAAGGGGGCATTTGCCCCTACCATAATCCTAAAATTCAATTGTTCACAGCATGGTCCTTAGTCTTCCTATTTATCTCGAACCATGGCTGCCCCAATACGTTTCCCCAAGTACGGTCCTGACGTCAGCAAGATTGGAGCTTAGAGGAGCGAAAGCAAAATTCAGAGTTTTCGTTTTAGAAAGTTCATCAGGTATGTCGTTTCTGTTTTGTTTAGTAAGTGGACGTTCTGTTTTCGCCATGGTGATGGTTGGGACCGTCCCAGGAATCTAGCTACGTTTGCTACAATAACTATTAGTAATGATAAATATCTTTACATCTACGTTGTTTGTGAAAAATGGGCCTAAAGAGTCTACTAATAATTCCGCTTTGCTATTTTTACAAATGAGCGGTAAGCGTTTTTGAATGAAAACCTAAATAGACTAACTTTTTTGTGCATGAAATTGGAGAATTTTTCTACAACCGTTAGGTTCTTCCATGCCTTGTTTTCTTTCATCCGCCTTGTCATTTCTACGAGGAAATTAAAAGGAGTCACTACAAAATATAAACGAATGTTTCGTGCTAAGGTATTTACATTGATACACAGTTTTCTGGTGGTTTATTTAGCCTTCTACATTACCAAGGTTAAACCTACAATCCTCGCCAAAAGGTACGAAACAATGCTTGATTGCCACAAAATATATACTAAATGTCGAAGAATGACCTCCATCTCCCCCTAAACAATGTTTTTTCAGATGTTTCTTTTATGCATAATAGAAAATGCTAAAATCGCCATTGTGTCTCAAGACCCTTTTCGCGAAGTTTGTAGAGTTACATAGTTATCAGCCCGAGGAACGTTTGTGCAGTACTGTATGGGATGTTTAGTATTGTGGAGGATGTTTAATACTGGGAGAATGTTCAGTACTGTGGAGAATATTCAGTACTGTGGAGCATGTTCAGTACTGTGGAGGATGTTCAGTACTGTGGAGGATGTTCAGTTATGTGGAAGATGCTCAGTACTATGGAAGATGTTCAGTACTTTGGAAGATGTTCAGTATGGTAGAGGATGTTCAGAACTGTGGAATGAAGTTCAGTACTGTGGAGGATGTTCAGTACTGTGGAAGATGTTCAGTAGTGTTAAGGATGTTGAGTACTGTGCAAGATGTTCAGTACTGTGAAGGAAGTTCAATACTGTGGAGGATGTTCAGTACTGTGGAGGATGTTCAGTATTGTGGAGGATGTTTTTTATTGTGAAAGATGTTCAGTACTGTGGAGAAGGTTCATTACTTCGAAAGATGTTAAGTACTGTGGAGGATGTTCAGTACTGTGGAGGCATTCAGTACTGTGGAGGATGTTCAGTATTGTGGAGGATGTTCAGTACTGGGGAGGATGTTCGGTACTGTGGAAGATGTTCAGTACTGTGGAGGATGTTCAGTACTGTGGAAGATGTTCAGTACTGTGGAGGATGTTCAGTACTGTGGAGGATGTTCAGTACTGTGCAAGATGTTCAGTACTGTGGAGGATCTTCAGTATTGTTGAGGATGTTCAGTACTGTGGAGGATGTTCAGTACTGTGAATGATGTTCAGTAGTGTGGAGGATGTTCAGTACTGTGAGGGATGTTCAGTACTGTGCAAGATGTTCAGTACGGTGAAGGAAGTTCAATACTGTGGAGGATGTTCAGTACTGTGGAGGATGTTCAGTATTGTGGAGGATGTTCAGTACTGTGGAGGCATTCAGTACTGTGGAGGATGTTCAGTATTGTGGAGGATGTTCAGTATTGTGGAGGATGTTCAGTACTGTGGAGGATGTTCAGTACTGTGGATGATGTTCAGTACTGTGGAGGATGTTCAGTACTGTGGAGGATGTTCAGTACTGTGGAGGATGTTCAGTACTGTGGATGATGTTCAGTACTGTGGAGGATGTTCAGTACTGTGGAGGATGTTCAGTATTGTGAAAGATGTTCAACATTGTGGAGGATGTTCATTACTGTGAAAGATGTTAAGTACTGTGGAGGATGTTCAGTACTGTGGAGGCATTCAGTACTGTGGAGGATGTTCAGTATTGTGGAGGATGTCCAGTACTGTGGAGGATGTTCAGTACTGTGGAGCATGTTCAGTACTTTGGAAGATGTTCAGTATGGTAGAGGATGTTCAGAACTGTGGAATGAAGTTCAGTACTGTGGAGGATGTTCAGTACTGTGGAGGATGTTCAGTATTGTGGAGGATGTTTTTTATTGTGAAAGATGTTCAGTACTGTGGAGAAGGTTCATTACTTCGAAAGATGTTAAGTACTGTGGAGGATGTTCAGTACTGTGGAGGCATTCAGTACTGTGGAGGATGTTCAGTATTGTGGAGGATGTTCAGTACTGTGGAGGATGTTCAGTACTGTGGAAGATGTTCAGTACTGTGGAGGATGTTCAGTACTGTGGAAGATGTTCAGTACTGTGGAGGATGTTCAGTACTGTGGAGGATGTTCAGTACTGTGGAGGATGTTCAGTACTGTGAATGATGTTCAGTACTGTGGAGGATGTTCAGTACTGTGAAGGATGTTCAGTACTGTGCAAGATGTTCAGTACGGTGAAGGAAGTTCAATACTGTGGAGGATGTTCAGTACTGTGGAGGATGTTCAGTATTGTGGAGGATGTTCAGTATCGTGAAAGATGTTCAGTACTGTGGAGGATGTTCGTTACTGTGAAAGATGTTAAGTACTGTTGAGGATGTTCAGTATTGTGGAGGATGTTCAGTACTGTGGAGGATGTTCAGTACTGTGGATGATGTTCAGTACTGTGGAGGATGTTCAGTACTGTGGAGGATGTTCAGTACTGTGGAAGATGTTCAGTACTGTGGAGGATGTTAAGTACTGTGTAGGATGTTCAGTACTGTGGAGGATCTTTAGTATAGTTGAGGATGTTCAGTATTGTGAAAGATGTTCAACATTGTGGAGGATGTTCATTACTGTGAAAGATGTTAAGTACTGTTGAGGATGTTCAGTACTGTGGAGGCATTCAGTACTGTGGAGGATGTTCAGTATTGTGGAGGATGTTCAGTACTGTGGAGGATGTTCAATACTGTGGAGCATGTTCAGTACTTTGGAAGATGTTCAGTATGGTAGAGGATATTCAGAACTGTGGAATGAAGTTCAGTACTGTGGAGGATGTTCAGTACTGTGGAAGATGTTCAGTACTGTGGAAGATGTTCAGTACTGTGAAGGATGTTCAGTACTGTGAAACATGTTCAGTACTGTGGAGGATGTTCAGTACTGTGGAGGATCTTCAGTATTGTTGAGGATCTTCAGTATTGTGAAAGATGTTCAATATTGTGGAGGATGTTCATAACTGTGAAAGATGTTAAGTACTGTGGAGGATGTTCAGTACTGTTGAGGCATTTAGTACTGTGGAGGATGTTCAGTATTGTGGAGGATGTTCAGTACTGTGGAGGATGTTCAGTACTGTGGAGCATGTTCAGTACTTTGGAAGATGTTCAGTACGTTAGAGGATGTTCAGAACTGTGGAATGAAGTTCAGTACTGTGGAGGATGTTCAGTACTGTGGAAGATGTTCAATACTGTGAAGGATGTTCAGTATTGTGCAAGATGTTCAGTACGGTGAAGGAAGTTCAATACTGTGGAGGATGTTCAGTACTGTGCAGGATGTTCAGTACTGTGGAGGATGTTCATTACTGTGAAAGATGTTCAATACTGTGGAGGATGTTCATTACTGTGAAAGATGTTAAGTACTGTGGAGGTTGTTCAGTACTGTGGAGGCATTCAGTACTGTGGAGGATGTTCAGTATTGTGGAGGATGTTCAGTACTGTGGAGGATGTTCAGTACTGTGGAGGATGTTCAGTACTGTGGAGGATGTGCAGTACTGTGGAGGCATTCAGTACTGTGGAGGATGTTCAGTATTGTGGAGGATGTCAAGTACTGTGCAGGATGTTCAGTACTGTGGAGGATGTTCAGTACTGTGGAGGATGTTCAGTGTGGAGGATGTTCAGTATTGTGGAGGATGTTCAGTATTGTGGAGGATGTTCAGTACTGTGGAGGATGTTTAGTACTGTGGAGGATGTTCTGTGTGGAGAATGTTCAGTACTGTTGAGGAGATTCAGAACTGTAGAATGAAGTTCAGTACTGTGGAGGACGTTCAGTACTGTGGAGGACGTTCAGTAAACTATGCAGGATATTCAGTACTGTGGAAAATCACTATCGAATACTGTCAGTACTGTTGAGGTTGTTGTGGAAAATTTTCAGCACTGTAGAGGGAAATCACTTTTGCTGTTTCCTACAAAACACTGATGATATCCTTGACAGCACTGAACACCCTCCATATTACTAATGATAACCCAACAGTACTGAATGTCCTCCATAGTACTGGTGGTATACCTCCTCAAAGTACTGATAATATCCCCCACAGTACTGAAGTACACTCTTTTTTTATACAAGAACCAGTAAATTTGATTTGAGGCTTGCTGTTCTTAAACTTTCTTCAATTTTCAGGGTGAAATGTTCTTAAATTGTTCCTCCTTTTACAATAATTTGTAAGCCTGCTTTGCTGTCATTTATGTTGAATTTTCAAATATTCTTACTTTCCTGTCCTATCTGACACACACGGGTGTCACCAAAGTGCATGTTTTACGTTTCTATTTCTTAGTCTCATGATTATTTCTTATTATTGTATCTTTTTTTAGAATGGCCAGCTTAAGCTTGTTTTTGGGTTGTTCTTAACTTTAGATCCAAGAACAATAATGGTAGCCTGTGCAAAGAGCAATCCTCGATCAGAAGTGTGTAAGCGCCGAAAACTGATCTAGAAATATGTCCCATAAATTCCCTCTTCGGGGGACGATACTCCCCCTTGTGCCTCTAGTCTAATAACGTCACTGCTGAGCAGGTCAGTGTCTGTGAAGCAGTTCCGTCCACGCGAGGCCAGGGTTATTTCGAAAACGCAGCTATTCTTATCGGCCCTCGAAATAATTGTGACCTTAGGCCAAATATTGATCGACCTGAAATAATCTGTCCACATGTGGCCACATAAATCACAGAAGCCTGCGAGCTATTTGGTGTCGATTGTGAAATGCAATAATCTCTGAAGGATTTCCTCGTTCCAACATCAGTTTTCAAAAACGTTTCATTTTCATTTTCAAAAAAGGCAGATTCAATTCCATCCATGATTACGTAAATCAAGTACGAAAGTAGAACTGTCTTTGATCTGTACAGCTTTAGTGGATTATCCGAACTTTGGGCGTAGGCGGATGGACTAACACAAAGTCGAGTTCACTCAAAAGATTTAGGCCGTTGCAATTCTAGTTGCTATGCGTTGCTAAGGGCCAATTTTTATGATGCATTTATCGAGTGAGTTCCACAATCTTTCGCGGAATGTATATCGATATTGAGCTCAAGTTACATAGCATTTTCATCATCCAAGAATTTCTCTTAGGTGCCAAATAAACGGGAATGGGAAATGTTTCACAAAATTAATAAATACTTCATAATTCTTAAATTGAATATTAAAATATTGGGGGGAGGGAGCGGCAGGAGTTCAAAATAGATAGAGTGGGTGAGCTGAGGGGCAAGGCTG
This sequence comes from Pelagia noctiluca, assembly GCA_963924455.1. Classification (NCBI taxonomy): domain Eukaryota; kingdom Metazoa; phylum Cnidaria; class Scyphozoa; order Semaeostomeae; family Pelagiidae; genus Pelagia; species Pelagia noctiluca. The sequence goes on from OZ004327.1 coordinate 2,240,059, forward strand.
CCCAAAGATTAGATAATTAATTGTTTTGTGAGAATTTTCTGCTTAAGGGCGTAAGTTTAATCTTGTATATATTCATTATTACAACTGCCTAGACTAGTCTAGTCTAGTCTGAATAGGTTTAAGAAATCATGTATAATGCGAAACTGAAATTGATAAACGAGGGGGTTAACACAAAGGTCTAGGAGTGGGGGGGAAATTTAAAATCAATAAAAGGGGGAGTGCGTTTATTTGGTACTTTACAGTAATTGTATATTACCTGATTGCTTAAAAAAATGGAGCAGAAAAATAGACAATGTGAAATATGTCAAATCTCAAATCCTCTCCCGATTTAAAACTCCCACATATTGAAAGGACATTTCGCAACAGTTAAAGTCACATCAGCTATTAAAACTCATAATACCTGCAGATTTTTTAATTCAAATGGAGTAATTAATCCTGTTGACTTATTTAAAAGACGTTTAACAAAAATCATATGAAAGTGGCCAAAGATAGATCAACAAGCATCCCTCGTGACGTACATCGGCTAAAAGATTACTAACTTCCAATTCAAAGATTTCGAATTATAGATATTGCTTAAGATTACATTTTAGAAGACGTCATTGTGCACTCGTTTTTTATAAGTAAACTCTTTTGGAGAAGCAGGTGCGATGGTGCGTGCACAGCCTCTTCGTGAGAAATTAAATTGACACAGTATTAGAGGGAAGTGTAGTTTGTAAATAATATATCATATTGAGAAAACCCACAAGGACCTGCCTACACAGTATTGCTTTCTTCAACAAAGGACCAAAGAAGGTAAAGAAGCACGATTTTCGTAATGAAGAGATGTCCAACACTGTGGGCCACAAGCACTTTGCGTATTGCTGTGCTTCAGGTTTCCCTCCACAGTACTGAAAGTCCTCCAAGTTACTGAACATCCTCCACAGTACTTAACATCCTCCACAAAACTTAACATCCTCCACAAAACTTAACATCCTCCACAATACTGAATATCCTCCACAGCACTAAACATCCTCCATAGTACTGAACATCCTCCACAGTATTGAAAATCCTCCAAGTTACTGAACATCCTTCACAGTACTGAACATCCTCCAAAGTACTGGACATCCTCCACGGTACTGAACATCCTCCACAGTACTGAAAATCCTCCACAGTACTGAAAATCCTCCAAGTTACTGAGCATCCTCCACAGTACTGAACATCCTCCACAATACTGAACATCCTCAACAGTACTGAACATCCTCAACAGTACTGAACATCCTCAACAATACTTAACATCCTCAAAAGTACTGAGCATCCTCCAAAGTACTGAACATCCTCAACAGTACTGAACATCCTCAACAGTACTGAACATCCTCCACAATACTGAACATCCTCCACAATACTTAACATCCTCAAAAGTACTGAGCATCCTCCACAATACTTAACATCCTCAAAAGTACTGAGCATCCTCCACAGTACTGAACATCCTCCACAGTACTTAACATCCTCAACAGCACAAAACATCCTCCACAGCACTGAACATCCTCCACAGTATTGAACCTCCTCCACAGTACTGAATATTCTCCACAGTACTGAACATCCTCCACAGTACTGAACATCCTCCACAGTACTGAACATCCTCCACAGTACTGAAAATCCTCCACAGTACTGAAAATCCTCCAAGTTACTGAGCATCCTCCACAGTACTGAACATCCTCCACAATACTGAACATCCTCAACAGTACTGAACATCCTCAACAGTACTGAACATCCTCCACAATACTTAACATCCTCAGAAGTACTGAGCATCCTCCACAATGCTGAACATCCTCAACAGTACTGAACATCCTCAACAGTACTGAACATCCTCCACAATACTGAACATCCTCCACAATACTTAACATCCTCAAAAATACTGAGCATCCTCCACAATACTTAACATCCTCAAAAGTACTGAGCATCCTCCACAGTACTGAACATCCTCCACAGTACTTAACATCCTCCACAATACTTAACATCCTCCATAGCACAAAACATCCTCCACAGCACTGAACATCCTCCACAGTATTGAACCTCCTCCACAGTACTGAATATTCTCCACAGTACTGAACATCCTCCACAGTACTGAACATCCTCCACAGTACTGAACATCCTGCACAGTATTGAACATCCTCCACAGTACTGAACATCCTCAAAGTTACTGAACATCCTTCACAGTACTGAACATCCTCCACAGTACTGCACATCCTCCACAGTACTGAACATCCTCCACAGTACTGAACATTCTCCACAGTATTGAACATCCTCCACAGTACTGAACATCCTCCACAGTACTGAACATCCTGCACAGTATTGAACATCCTCCACAGTACTGAACATCCTCAAAGTTACAATATTCGACATGATAGTCACCACTTATCATGACAAGCCTTTGATATTTAGCGGGCAACGTTTCGGGAGAGATCCGTCTCCCATCATCTGGCAATGAGAAATTCGTAAAGTCACTAAGAGAATGTCAAAACCCAGACAAAATACTGAGGTAGACAAAGAGGAGCCCATATGTTCGATGAACCTACCATACATCAGAGGGACAAGTGAAAAGATCCGTCGTTATAACAAAATATAAGGTGCACTTTTTATTCCCTTCATACACTGAAAAAGTCACTTTCAAGACCAAAAGACAAAGTTGACGATCTAGAAAAATCTCATGTCGTATACAAAATACCATGCAAAGATTGTCCCAAATCTTATATAGGACAATCGAAACGAGAAACAGGAACCAGGCTGAAAGAACATAAGGCAAATGTGACCCGTGGCCGTTATGACAAAAGTGATCTTGCCCATCATTGTTGGACGGAAAATCACCAGATGGATTGGGATAATATCTCAGTGATTGATGAAGATAAGAACTGGAAAAACAGACTAGTGAAAGAGAGCATCCATTCCGTTCTATCAACTCTGTGTATCAATCAGATATCATACACAATCCCAGAAATCTGGTTAAACAATGTCAAGAGCACCGAACGCAACTTTGGCGCCACTAATAATAGAAATTAAGTGCCAATTTCTCAGAAACTGAACATCTACTACTGAACATCCTCCACAGTGTTGGACATCCTCCACAGTACTGGACATCCTCCACAGTACTGAACATCCTCCACAATACTGAACATCCTCCACAATACTTAACATCCTCAACAGTACTGAGCATCCTCCACAGTACTGAACATCCTCAACAGTACTGCAAATCCTCCACAGCACGAAACATCCACCATAGCACTGAACATCCTCCACCGTATTGAACATCCTCAACAGTACTGAACATCCTCCACAGTACTGAACATTCTCCACAGTACTGAACATCCTCCACAGTACTGAACATTCTCCACAGTACTGAATATCCTCCACAGTACTGAACATCCTCCACAGTACTGAACATATTCCATAGTACTGAACATCATCCACAGTACTGAGCATCCTCAACAGTACAGAACATCCTCAACAGTACTGAACATCCTCCACAGTATTGAACATCCTCCACAATACTGAACATCCTCAACAGTACTGAACATCCTCAACAGTACTGAACATCCTCCACAGTACTGAACATCCTCCACAATACTTAACATCCTCAACAGCACTGAGCATCCTCCACAGTACTGAACATCCTCCACAGTACTGAACATCCTTAACAGTACTGAACATCCTCCACATTACTGAACATCCTCCACATTACTGAACATCCTCCACATTACTGAACATCCTCCACATTACTGAACATCCTCCACAGTACTGCAGAGACGTTCCCCACGGTGATTTACAAACACTTGTTCTTCAACGGGAGATGTTTTGTTGTGTTATAATATCTGCTTTTGCAAACATATTTTCATGATAAATTCAAAGACTATTTCAAATGAATGAATAACTGAATCAATGTAAAGTTGCATTCAAAAACTCACTGAATATTGGATTTTATAAGATTCAATAAATCAAGACGCCACCATTCAAATTTCATAAATGAGCCAGACTATTTTACCTGCCTTGACGCAGGAGATGTGAGTTAACAATCGACAATGAAACACCGCATAAATAATCCAATATATCATTGAATGTATCCTTCAATACCCCGTAGCTGAGCATTCTTTAACATTACATCTACTGGGAAAGACCCACAGTAGGCCAAATGCTTTATATCAGCTTCGGTGGCGGATCCAGAAAAGTCAGATTTTAAGGCCTAGTATTTTTCTTTTATCTAATTAAGGCTCTGAGATAAAAAATCGATAATTCTATCATATCGACAGACCGAAGTAGTTGTCAGAATTATCGATTTTCTATCTTAGAGCCTAAATAAGATAAAAGGAAAATGCTAGGCCTTAAAATCTGACTACGGCTCGAGCAGTAGTAGCTTTAGTCCGAATTCGCCGCTGAGCTTGATATGTTTGGATTATGGCCCAGGGAAGAACTCATTGATTCTTATGAAGGGGATGATCTTGCTCATATTTGGTTAAAAAAGACTACATATTTGGAGTCTTGACTTCGTAAGACTTGAAAAATATTTGGTGGGCAAATTAATAGCCAGTCTACATATTTGGGATTTTCAAAAAGGAGCAAATAATGGTTTGGCTAACATATTTGGGGTATTTGAAATAACAGGTTCTAACTACCAATTAATGCAAAATATAGCCAGGAAAATCGGAAGCATAGCGAAACGAATACATAGATTACTTAAGCTTTTCGTCCGACACTCAACAGAGTAATACGTCAGAAAGAGAACGAAACAAAAACCTAACTGATTATATACCCAGAGGTGGATCAAAATAGGACAATCAGAAAAGAGGTGAATGATTGGTATGGTGAAGGAAAACCAATCAACACCCAAGATACAGTGAGCTGACCAATAAGATTACTTCAAGGCGAAAACGAACTCCTTCTGTCTACACAATAGGGGATCCCTGGTTTTTATGTAGACTGATTCCAAAATACCAAAGTGAAATGTAGATCTTGCTCTGCCAATTATTCGAAAACAATTCTCACTGTAGGCTTTAGCACATTCTGGGTTGTCGAGCAAATGTTGACCTATAGCAGAGTCATGTTTTAGTGATCTTTATTGTTTTGAGGCGCGAGATGGTTGTTCTCGTTGATATTGACCCTCACTATAATCTTCTATGTAAACACAAAAAAGGACTACTATTGATTGTGGTACTGACTATAATATTGACCATAGATTGTATAGGGTGTCTCAGCTCAGATAAAACAAAGCCATAATAATAATGATAACCACACATACCTGGATCGACATCATCTGGGTCTGCAACACTAGCACCCTCCAATGTCACATTAAACGACTCGTACATATAACAAGCAGGAGCTGATGACGTAATATGAGCAATGTGAGTTTGATTACGAGGCACTTGCACGGTCTCATTCAAACCGAGGCTATGGTTTTTACCATCATACTCCAAAGCAACGCTTCCGTGGAGGACTGTTATATTGGCCGATACTTCAGGGTCGATGTAGTTTTCGAGGAACATCCCTGGAAAATCCGCCACAAATGTGACGTCTGATAAATTACTCTTTTTATAAGCTTCACTCTCGATCTGGCGCAATCTTTCTCTCCATTGGGTTAAACCTGGGAGGTAAATTGACTTATTAGAAATTTCATTTGACTGAGAAAAATGTCATGGGAATGCCAATAAGTTCTCATGGAATGAGAGAAACTGTCATAGCACATATGGTATCCGCAGTAAAGTATCAAGTACTGCCAGTACTAAACGCCTGCTAGTGTACTGATGGTAACCGCTACAGTAATGATGGTATCCCTCAAACAGCAATGATGGTATCCATCAACAGTAGTTATGATATGACCTTTACAGTATTGATAATATCCCCGCACAAAAATGATGGTATCGCTCCAAATTACTAATGGACATGGATTATAACTTAAGATCAAATAATCTATTAATGTTGCCTTTAACGAAAACAACTGCATATGGCAACGATAGTATATCTTTTTGTTGCAGCATCTTATGGAATCCTGTACCAAATGGTACCAAAGTTGCAATCTCCGTCTGTTCCTTCAAAACAAACATAAAAAATGGAATGGTGAGAGCTGCCGGGAATCTTGAATGTAGTATTCATGAAATGTAATTTAGTTTTTCTTTTTTGTTGCATAGTTGGTCTTCATTAGCTCGTAAACCAGAGCCTTCTCTTAAACCAACTTTAAAGGATTTAATAATAACGATAATAATAATATGGTAAACCCCCACATCATTGAATATCCACCACAGTACTGATGGTATCCTCTCCTGTTACTGATGATATCCCCCATAGTACTAAACACTATCCAAAGGACAATAAAAACGTTCCCTGGTGTCAAAAATCCGAAGCTAGCATTTTATTTTTGTGTGTTAGCAAGCGAAAATTTTCAATGTGAACTGCAATACCTGTAAGCAGCGGACGCACCCATTTGCTTTGACGAATAGGAGACCATTCTGCAGTTACCATGTCAACAGTTGGGTCAACCAGCCTCTGTTGGAATCTTTTGTTCAATGAACGCCATACATCGAAATAGATACGAGGCTGGCTTATTCCCAGCTCCTTCATGTTTTTGATTCTATCTGATAAACAAAGAGCGTATTGCTTCAGCATGTCAGGGTGTGAGTTCCATCTTCGGTTGCGATCGCTTTGTGTAAAGGCCTGCGAGGGAGTAAAAGACACCATTATCGTATTTTCATCTTTACATCCGATACTATTCTAGCACTAAAACATATAGGTAATACATTAGCAAAATACGGTAATTAGATATAATCAAACCGAACGATAGTGCTGGCCAACAAAGGCGAGGGGTATATCACTCACAAAAAAGTGTACGAGATTTTTGTGATTGCGAAAATCACAGTGATATTTTAGTGATTTTGATGATTTTTATGTGATTTTTGTGTGATTTTTATGTGATTTTTGTGTGATTTTTATGTGATTTTTGTGTGATTTTTGGGATTTTCCTATGATTTTTTCATATGTGCACGAGATTTTTTCCAGTGATATGAGATCGTGTTTGTTTATTTTGAGCTCAGAATAAAGTTTTTGAGACCTTGTTTGAAGCCAGTTAGGGAAATAATTGCAGTAATACTGGCTGGGATCTCATTCCATACCTCATTGGCGGAAATATCGAGAGCTGTGTTTTGTGTTCAAGTTTGAGAAAAATGAATCAAAAGATTACTCAAGTTTCACTCCTTCGACACGCTGCAAAGCAGATGTAGTCTTTGATTTTCGGATTCAGCCCTACCAGGCCCTATTCATAATCAAACTAAATCTAAGTGTTTTGTGCATTCAAGTTTAATAAAGAGTGGTCTGCTCAAAACTCCAAACCGAACCTAGGACCTAAAGGGTAAGTAATTCTCGTAAAACAAGGTATCTTTGCACTGTTTTATTCATCTTGGGTATCATTTCCAAAAATTTGCATCATAAATTGGTATGCTTACAAAATTTCAGCAGTACATCCCTATCAATCGGTAAGTAATGCAGCCCCCACCAGGGCCAAGGACTTCTGTGGAGAAGATACCAGGAATACTGTGTTTGATTAATTCAGTACTGTTTGGGGGCCACAATCACTGTGGAAATAATACTAAATGTGCTTGAGGTTTCCCTCCTTAGTACTTATGGTATCCTCCACAGTAATGAAGGTAGCCCCCACAGTATCAATTGTACCCTCTGGAGTACTGTCGTAAGTAAGGTATCTTTGCACTGTTTTACTTATCTTGGGTATAATTTCTAAACATTCGCATCATAAGTTGATATGCTTACAAAATTTCAGCAGTACATCCCTATCAATCGGCAAGTAATGCAGCCCCCACCAGGACTAAGGACAACTACGGAAATCGAAATCGAAAAGCTTTTGAAATATCGATCTCATATGTTGCTCTCGGCTTACACAAGGGCAAATTCGCCATCATCCTTAAACCAACGCTTTGGGCAAATGACCCGGACAGCTGCACTCAACATTCTTGGCTATGAATGTAAAGATCACCTTGGGATCAGCATGGCAGGTCAAAGATAATGTCTGACTCCTCGTCCATTGGGGAAATATTTCTAATTTAGGCCACGGAGCAACCATTAATGACGTTGGAAAGATTAGCAACACAGACAACATTCTGACCTTCTCGTTCGAGAGATTCCTTTGATAGAACCAGACGGCCCTCCTTGAACCGTTGGACGTCATCTATGTCCTATTATAAACTACACTGAGCATCCTCTTCAAGGACCATGAGTCTTCCTCTGATGAGTTACTTCAGAACAGTGAAAGCATGAAAAGACATGTTCGAAATCTCCAGAAACTGACGATTGAAGTTTACAAAAAATGAACGATTTGAACTCCTTATACATTCGGGGAATTCATAAAGAAAAGGAGGTGAAATACGACCTAACAAACATTTTACATCAATTACCAAAGATGCAAACAACAAATAATGGAATAGAATCACCATCCTTTAGAGATTGATTTGGAACAGTCTCACTGACCAGATAAAAACACTCCCAAAGTTGCATTCTTTCAAAGGAACGATCACGTACTGATTTGAAGACACGTGTAACTGCCGGATTTGTAAAAAGCCAGAATGGTATTCATGTAAATTCTCTGTAAAGTTGTTTTTGTGAATAGTTGGTATCAAGTAGTTGGTTGGTACTTTTATTACTATTGCAACTAAACTAACTTTAGATAATTTTATTTCATCATTGTTATTATCATTCTAAGGGACCATTCATTATCTATTCCTCAGGTTTAAACCGAGGAGAAATAAACAATTTATGATTATTTGCATTTACCCAAACTTTGCACAAATCATTAAGGTAGTTACCCAACCATTCCAACCCAGCCAAAAGTCAAAAGTTTTATCCAACCATCAAATGTGTCTCTGATGTTTTGTAGGCAAATCATTTAATGACGAATTTTTGGTCGACGCAACCCTTCGAAGAAACAAGTCTTTTCCGAACCTTTAAAGATGCCAGCAAATAGATTGGCCCACGCATTTCTCTTCGGTACCATCTGCTTCAATAATAATGAAAACTTCCTGGTTAGTATTTCAAGTGAATAATTACAGGGGGTCTTCTGGTGTGAGCCTGCGAAAAAGCAAACTTTTCACTTATTTCAATTCTAATGTTTATAAGTCTCAACTCTCTGCGAAAAAAATTGGTGTAATTTGGTGAGTTTTTTCTTGTGAATAACTAGAAAAATCGGAAACATAATAAAACATAATAACTACTGAAGCGTTGCGCCTGACACTCATCAGAGTAATACGTCAGAATAGTCTTTGATCAGTACAGAATTTAGGGATAGCGAGGAAAATCAGAAAAATAGCGAAATATAATAACTACCGAAGCTTTGCGTCTGACACTCACCAGAGTTGTACGTCAGAAAGAGGACGAACTCTGAAACTAATGAATTGTTATGCCCCGAGGGGGGTCGAGATAGACCAATCAGAAAGGAGATGAGTGATTGGTAAAGTGATAAATGACCAAACATCACGGGAGGGCACGTGAGACGAGCAATCAACTAATATTTAAAGAACCCTAGCGAGAAAACGATCTCCTTCCGTCTACACCATATGTGTTCTGATGTAGACAGACTCAATCACTCCTGAGTGAAATGTCGACCTTGTCCTGCTTATGACGAGGAAAGACTTCTCTAAGCACATTCTTGGTTGTCTAATGAATGTTGACCTATGGCAGAGTCGTGTTTCAGTGTTTCCGACTTCATTAGGAGTGATATAGTAGTCCTCGCAGTGCAACAGTTTTTTGGCGTATGGTTAAGGGCACGTTTGTTTATCTTATCACATAATTGCTGAGTAGTGCGTCCTAAGTACTCGGATTCATATCATTTTTCTTGATTTCTTGCGTACTACTGTGAAACGTGCTAGATGCAAAGCTTCAGTGGCTTTTATGATTCACTTTTCCTCTGATTTTCCTCGCCATCCTCAAGTTCTGTACCGATCAAACACTGTTCTCACGTATTACTCTGATGAGTAATAGAGGCAAAGCTTCAGTAGTTATTATCTTTCGCTATGTTTCTGATTTTCCTCACCATCTTCAAGTTCCGTACCAATCAAAGACCAATCTGACGTACTACTCGACTGAGTAAAGAATGATGAATAAATATTTCAATTTTATGATATTAAGTACCAAATTTGAAAATTAGCTTGATATCATAAAATTGAAATATCTACTCTGATGAGTGTCAGATGCAACGAAGCTTCAGTAGTTATTATGATTTGCTATATTCCCGATTTCCTCGCCAACCTCAAGGTCCGTACCGATCAAAGACAATTACATTAATTTAACAAGAAGGAGAGAGAGTAGAATGAAATGTACTGAATCGTATAATACACGTTTAATTGTTTTCATTCCTAGGCACAATTATACGATAGGTTTCTTTTCATTCTATCTCTGACGTACTACTCTGATGAGGGTCAGACACAAAACTTTAGTTGTTATTACATTTGGCTATTTTCCCCATTCTCTTCATCATCCTCAAGTTCTGTAGCGATCAAAGACTGCCCTGCGATACTCTGATGAGTGGCAAAGCTTTAATAGTTATTTCCTTACCCTTTGTTTCAAATCTTCCTCGCCATCCTGAATATCTTAATATTATGCATAACATGCATACATCCAAAACCAATATGTGTGTTTTGTAATTAATTTATTTTTTCCTTGTCATTTTTCCTAATTGTGTGATGTATTTCTCCAAGTATTTTGTTGTTTAGTATTTATTTCAGTTTTGTAATGTTGGTGTGTATAGATAACTTATGGTATTTACTAAAGATGTTGATCGCCTAAAAGCTTTTAAATATATTTCAGAAATCAAATCCTTCTTCAGAGCCACGTTATACAAACAATAATCCACAAGGCATGGTCTAGTCTAACACGGGAATTCAAACTTTACCAGAGCAGGCTACTGCCATTGACATACGCCCCCACCGGGTCTCGAACCTGAGTTGTTGCGACCAATTGCGAGCTTGCCAACTACTGTCCAAAACCAGAACAATAAGTCAGGACAGTAATCTTGAGGTTTATCTTAATCGAGGCTCATCCACAGTGAGGCTTGAATTCGTGTTTCGGACGATACCCTATAACTGTGATAACTGTTATAACTGTGATATATTAACCTGGTTTAGGACAGTGATTACTGCGCTTGCCTTTGGTGCGTAAACCCTCAGTTCGAAATCAAGTAGTGGCATATGTCAATTGCAGTAGCCGGCTCTGGTATGATTTAATTACTAGGTGCCAGAACTTTTGCCTATGCTGTGTAGCTAACCTTTGGAACAGTCCACCGCTGGAAATTCGTGCTATTGACAACATTGACACTTTTAAATCGTCTTTAAAAACTCATTTATTCAAATTAGCGTATGATATTATGTAATAGGTTTTAAGTTGTAAAGTGTATAGAATATTGTATTATAGTTATCACTTTAATAATTACCCGTGTTAGACAATGCCTTATGAATTAATGTTAATATTACATGGCTCTGAAGACGGATTCAATCCTAAATATGAATTAATACCTCACTGCAGATAAGCCTGGATTATGAACACCTCAAGGTTACTGTGCCAACTTATAATCCTAGTTTAGAACAGTGGTTAGTGCGCTCGCTTACGTCAGCAAAAATCCGGAATATTTCATCATTATAAAATATCTTTTTGGTTTGACTCTCACAATCCGAACTAATATCTGTTTTCATTTAGCAGGATAACCAAAATCGATTTCTGTAAGGATTAAACAATTTCCGATTGTCGAGATTTCTTATATAACTAGATCCCACTTTCAAAATTTCTTTATATAACTAGATCCCACTTTCCAAATTTCTTTACATACAGCCATCTGCGTCATTTGATTATTGGCTTTCGGCTGCTCTTGGAACTAACAACGCGGCCTAGAATTTCTACATCATCAAACCGTCCAATCTAATTGGTGCAGGTGATCGGCTTAAGGAACTAATCCAGATAACTTGCTTGATGATTTTTTCAGTTCCAGGGGGCTACTAATAGTTAGTCATAGAGGGTTGGGCACAGCTTCTCTTTGAAAAACCCAATGAAAATATACTACATTCTGCGAATTCAACCCTCGAAATAAACGTATTGCTACAGAGTAGAAAAATAATGACCTATTTTGTTCAGAGCTATTGCGTGGTAGCGCTGGATTTCCATATAAAATCAGCAATCAATTAGTGAACAAGATAGGTTTCTTGGTATTATGAGAAATAGTGAAAATAAAAATCAAAAATATACAAGTGAAAATAGCCCAGTTCTTTTATCAAATCCTTAAGTTATACACCGACTGTCAAAAGCAGTCTCAATGATCCCCAGGCAGTTATGACTACTATCCCTTCACTGTAATGTGGTGTGTTTAGATATTATTGTCACTGTTACCTTTTTGCCTGTTAAATTCAGTCTCTAATTTATAGTATAGCCAATAGCTTGTATAGCTTCGGTATTAGAGTAGATTATTATTATCATTATTATTATATATCATAAACAGAATGAGACACGTGCTATATGATTAATTACATTGAGTCATCCAAGCGTTTTGATCGTGTAAATTGTGAAACTTAGTGGCGTTCGGAAACTAAGAATCCGTGCATATGTCAGTGGAAGCATATACTTATGTGTACTGTGTGTGAGCAGCACCGCAAATCTGGAAAAATTATTGGGGGGCAACCATTGTTCCAGAACAATAGGAAGACTAGGGAACATGCTGCGAACAATTGAATTTTAGGATTATTGGGGGGAGATGCCCCCTGCCCTCCGCTTCCTAGGGCCTTTGTGTGAGTCTATATATTGTGGCGTAAGTCTCTAGGTATGTGTAGTACCAAACCAATTTCTTATTTTCGGAATTGTGAGTGTCGTTCATAGTGGGAACTACTTTTGGTGGGTACCTCATTCTAACTCTAACAAGGTTGTTACGTCACAGTAACAAATTTCTCTCAACGCGCACTTCCATTGGATATATATATTTATATAGAAATCTGCAGAATTTAGCATATTTCGGGATTTAGAAGGGAAGCTGTGTCTCATTCCGCGTCACTTACTAGCTACTATAAGAAGTGCCCCAGCTTGGGAAAAACGAGTGCACAAATTGAGATAGAAAAATGACTCACCCCCGGCTTGAGGTACGTAATCTTCCCTGTCGAGTTATCAATCACCTTGACAACCACGTGCTGAGTACTCCAATTGTGCACCATCATGTCCCATGAATAGCCGTACAGTCCTTGCGTCCATGCATTGTATCCCTGTGCGCAGAATGAATACATAATTTCTTAAAAAATCGTGTGAACTTGTTTCACATCGTCTCCAAAAATTTCAAACATGTTTCACAACTGTTTCAAAATCTTTTGCAAATTAGTCTATCGTCATCTCTAATTGATTCATAATATTTTCAGTTTTAACTTTTGCAAAGTCGCTCCTAAATTATTCTATAATTGGTTGAAAATCGTTTCTTATCCTCTCAAATCGTTATACTATCCTTTGCAATTGCTGTTTCAAAATAATTTAACTATCCATAAAAGCTTTTCACAATCATTTCGAAATTAAAATCGTTTACAACCGTTCCAGGTCGTCTCAAACCATTCAACAATCGTTTCGTGGCTGTTTCGAAATCATTCAATATCCACAAAAAGCTTTTTACAATCATTTCGAAATTAAAATCGTTTACAACCGTTCCAGGTCGTCTCAAACCATTCAACAATCGTTTCGTGGCTGTTTCGAAATCATTCAATATCCATAAAAAGCTTTTTACAATCATTTCGAAATTAAAATCGTTTACAACCGTTCCAGGTCGTCTCAAACCATTCAACAATCGTTTCGTGGCTGTTTCGAAATCATTCAATATCTATAAAAAGCTTTTTACAATCATTTCGAAATTAAAATCGTTTACAACCGTTCCAGGTCGTCTCAAACCATTCAACAGTCGTTTCATCGCTGTTTCGAAATAATTTCAATATCCATAAAAAGCTTTTACAATCATTTCGAAAACGTTTCAGCACCGACTAAAATTGTTTAAAATCGTTCCAGGTCGTCTCAATCATTCAACAATCGTTTCATCGCTGTTTCGAAATTGTTCAATATCCATAAAAAGCTTTTACAATCATTTCGAAAACGTTTCACCACCGACTAAAATCATTTACAATCGTTCCAGGTCGTCTCAAAACATTGAACAATCGTTTCGTGGCTGTTTCGAAATAATTTAACCATCCATAAAAAGCTTTTTACAATCATTTTGAAAACGTTTCAGCACCAACTAAAATCGTTTACAATCGTTCCAGGTCGTCTCAAAACATTGAACAATCGTTTCGTGGCTGTTTCGAAATTGTTCAATATCCGTAAAAAGCTTTTTACAATCATATCGAAAACGTCTCAGCACCGATTAAAATGGTTTACAATCGCTTAACATAATCTCAACTCGTTCAAGAATCGACAAAAATCGTTTCAAAGAAAATAAGCGATGAAATTAAGGGTCGATGAATGATTTAAATGTAATGAAGCTTAAATAAATAAAGCACTAAAACCTCACCTTAGTAATTGAATGCGAGTACGGCAGCCCCGTCTGAATCAGCACATAAACTCCAGCGATTGAAACCAAGCAAAACTGTCTCCAGGAAATCTTCCCTCTCTCAGCATTGTCACAAACGACATTTCTCTTCGAAACCTCGACTACAGGGCTGACAACACGGAGTCTCTGTGGTAAAAGCCTGAACCACTTCTTGGGCCAGTCCGGATAACAGAAAATCGGCATGGTGGCCAACATTGTCCACGGAAACATACCGATACTGAACATCTGGGAATTCATGAGATGAAAAGAGCCACCGAATATGAAACCGAAGATGCGCGTTCTGTCGAATAACAACAGAAAGCCTTCGAGGAGATCGAGAGTTAGGCCACAGATATGAACTACAAAATGGTCGATGACGTGGTCAGATAGGCCCATCAGGCGGAGTGGGTCGAACACCCATTTTCTACTTAGACCCACCATTGAGTAACCGGACACCCAGTCCATGTCGAGTTTTTTCAGGCCAGCGTAGAAATAGACGATGAAGAACTGGAAAGTAAGAAATAAATAGACTAGAAAATAGTGCAAGTAATCAATAAAGTGCTAGATATGAGAGTAGTTTTGTTGCATTTTAATATGAGTTTGGCCTTCATTATAAAGCCTCTACCTTATGTGAAGCCGATTGTGAATTTCACAGAATTAGCTTATAAGCGGGGATGGCCCCGAGTGGTTAGATCACTAGACCCTTATTAGAAGGGTTCCGGGTTCGAAACCACCTTCAGACCTGTCAAAACGAGTGGGGAGGGAATTCGCCAGCTCTCTGTAATTACAGGCAAAAAGGCAAAAGGAATCACGAGGTCTGGTCACATCGAGAGGAAGGACCAGGGTCGCACTGCACGATTGGTCTACCTATTCAGTCAGTCCCCTTGTGCTTTGAGCATAAACCAATACCTTATGAAGATAGTAAGCGTATTAGCCTATCGACTATCAATGCACTGCTTTCATTAGTCTACCTATTCAATTGGCCCCTTGTTCTTTGCACATAAACCAATACCTTACGAAGATAGTAAGCGTATTTGCCAATCAACTATCAATACACTGCTTCTATTAGCCTACCTATTCAGTGAGCCCTTTGTGCTTAGTGCATAAACCAATACCTTACGAAGATAGTAAGCGTATTTGCCAATCAACTATCAATGCACTGCTTCAATTAGTCTACCTATTCAGTGGGTCCTTTGTTCTTTGCACATAAACCAATACCTTACGAAGATAGTAAGCGTATTTGCCAATCAACTATCAATACACTGCTTCTATTACCCTACCTATTCAGTGAGCCCTTTGTGCTCAGTGCATAAACCAATACCTTACGAAGATAGTAAGCGTATTTGCCAATCAACTATCAATACACTGCTTCTATTACCCTACCTATTCAGTGAACCCTTTGTGCTCAGTGCATAAACCAATACCTTACGAAGATAGTAAGCGTATTTGCCAATCAACTATCAATGCACTGCTTCAATTAGTCTACCTATTCAGTGAGATCTTTGCACTTTGCACATAAACCAATACCTTACAAAGATAGTAAGCGTATTTGCCTATCAACTATCAATGCACTGCTTCAATTAGTCTACCTATTCAGTGAGATCTTTGCACTTTGCACATAAACCAATACCTTACAAAGATAGTAAGCGTATTTGCCTATCAACTATCAATGCACTGCTTTCATTAGTCTACCTATTAAGAGGGCTCTTTGTGCTTTTCAAATAAACCAATACCAAACAAAGATAGTGAGTATATTTGCCTATCAACTGTCAATGGATTGCTTTGATTAGTCTACCTATTCAGTGAGCCCTTTGTGCTTTGCACATAAACCAATACCTTACGAAGTTAGTGTATTTGCATATCAACTATGAATGCACTGCTTTGATTACACTACCTAGTAAGTAGGCCTTTAGTGCTTTGTATAAGAAACCAACACCTTACGGAGATAGTAAGCATGTTTGCCTATCAACACCAACATCAACAACTATCAACAGCTAAGAGTTCATTGAGAATTCATGCGACAGTCGATTCCAAAGCTCACATTCCGCACGAAATTCGTAAACAGGAAATATTTCCTTATCGAACCTGCTAATCAGGTTTGAAACACAAAGTCAATCAGACTGATCGAGTTCTGAATCACGTCATCAATTGACGTATCCCTGTTGGAAACATGTGTTTTAGAAATCCCTAACCTCACCTGCCGAATTCACTGAATCGCTACTACACTCATCTTTTTTAAAAGGAACCAAGGTAAATCTTGGTGTACTTTTTACGTTGCGTTTTCTAGAAAGGATGTTGGAAATACTTTCATTGGCAAATTATAGCAACGCATCTGACCTCATCTGGTTCTTTTATTGGAATAATTCACATAGAATGTGAAGTCATAAACTGAAACATCAAGACATAATATAATTTCAGGTTAAGAAAATTTCTGAGAAATGTAAATATTAAGGTGAAAGCTAGGAAAACATCGTACCGTGATTTACCATAGTTTCTCATAAAAAATGAGTTACCACCCAATTGTAAGCGTAAGCACCACGGTATGTAAACATACCACCTACTTGTAAGAGTGCCAGCCCCCTTGGAAGATGAGGTCACCCTTTGTAAGGTCCCCCCTCTTGCAAGATGATATGCTGCCCCTTCCAAGTGTATCCACCCTTTGTAAGATAACATACCATTTAATTGGAAGAGTGTCAAACCCCTTTGAAGATAACATACCACCCCCTTCTAAGAATATCCACCCATTGTGAGATAACATATCGCCCTTTGAAGGTTCTACCTCTTGCGAGATTATATGCCACACCTTCTAGGCGTATCTGCCCCTTGTAAATAACATACAACCTACTTGTACGAGTATCAAACCCCTCAGAAGACACCCTTCATAAGGTTACTCTCTGGCATGCAAGATCAGATGCTACCCCTTGTAAGCGCAAGACTCCATGTAAAATAAAATAGGTGCTGAGAACATTCGTTTGCTAACATGGCAATTCCAGTACAACTTGAGCATAGCAATGCTTTTATCAAAGATACTTTTCGTATCATTTTTGGGGTGAAAGCTAAGAAAATATCGTACCATGATTTAGCATAGTACAAATATCCACCTACTCCTTGTAAGCGTGTTAGCCCCCTTTTAAGATAATATGCCACCCTCTAAAAGGTCCAGTCTCTAACAGGATGATATGCTATCCCTCTAGCCGTATCCACTCATTTTAAGACAATGTGGCACCCTTCGTAAGGTTTCACCTCTTGTAAGGTAACAAAAAGTATTATGCAAATAGGTCTGCTATCAAAGAAAACTCTTATCAAAGAAACTTTTTTATAATTTTTTCGGGTGAAAACCCTACCAATATCTAGCAAAGTTTCAATCAAAAAGAATAAGTGTACCAGCCCATGGCAAGCGTATACCTCGGGGTAAGAGAACATACTATCCACTTGTGAGCATATCCAGCTCTTATGAAATAATACTAAGCATATAGGCTTGCTATCTAATTCATAATGTACTGAGCACAAAGGTTTGCTGGTATGAAAAGTTCAGCAAAACCCCTTATGAAATAATACTTAGCATATAGGCTTGCTATCTAATTCGTAAAGTACTGAGTATATAGGCTTGCTATCTAATTCTTAAAATACTGAGCATATAGGTTTGCTGGTAAGAAAAATTCAGCAAAACCCCTTATGAAATATAAATAATAAGCATATAGGTTTGCTGGTAAGATATATTCTGTAAAACTCGAGCTTGGCAATACTCTCAGATTACACCAGCAATCATTCTCACAAACTGTATCCGAATCAAAAATAGCTCAATTCTTGATGGAATACAGTTGCCCCAACAACACTCAGTTACAGCGGCTTAACGGGCTTAAAAATCGAGCATTTTTCTGATCTCGAGGGCTCACGTACTATAATCGCAAAGTTTCTAACAATAATTGATTTTGAAGTGCGTCATCGATTGACCTAACAGCAGTTGGTTGTGGGAAACATGTGTTTTCAGCCATCTGTAGGAGGGAGTCCCGCTGCGAGGTTCTTCTCCAACTGTTTCTCTGGTGCGATTGTCTAGTTATGGTCTACCTATGGTTTTACTCCGTATTCTTTGAAGTGGTTTCTGCTCGGTTTCATGCAATACTGGATGACGACAAATTACTTTCAAGCAATTTAAGTAGATTCATGTCTTGAGAAATATTCTGAAATATTAGGCCCGTTCACAGGGTAAATATTGTCATACAAATCGTTATCAGACATGTGTTGAATATTGTTCTACAACCAAGGGTTTATCGTGTGAACAACTTCATACTACCTTGAAGATAATCAAACATGTTTTAAGGACTAAAATATTGCCATCAAAAAATTATCGAACATATATTGAGTGTTGTTCAAGAACAAATATTTTATCGCTTAAAACACTTCATCGTACAACCTTGAAACTCATCAAACATGTGTTGGATGTTGTTCAAGAACAAATGTTTTTATGAGTAGACCACTTCATCGTACAACCTTGAAACTCATCAAACATGTGTTGGATGTTGTTCAAGAACAAATGTTTTTATGAGTAGACCACTTCATCGTACAACCTTGAAACTCATCAAACATGTGTTGGATGTTGTTCCACAACAAATGTTTTATCGTGGTGACCACTTCAACATACAACCTTGAAACTCATCAAACATGTATTGGATGTTGTTCAAGAACAAATGTTTTTTATGAGTAGACCACTTCATCATACAACCTTGAAACTCATCAAACATGTGTTGGATGTTGTTCAAGAACAAATGTCTTTTATGAGTAGACCACTTCATCATACAACCTTGAAACTCATCAAACATGTGTTGGATGTTGTTCAAGAACACATGTTTTTATGAGTAGACCACTTCATCGTACAACCTTGAAACTCATCAAACATGTGTTGGATGTTGTTCAAGAACAAATGTTTTATCAAATGGACCACTTCATCATACAACCTTTAACTTCATAAAACATGTGATGGATGTTGTTCAAGAACAAATGTTTTATCGTTTGGACCACTTCATCATAGAACTTGAAACTCATCAAATATGTGTCGGATGTTGTTCAAGAACAAATATTTTATCGCTTGAAACACTTCATCATACAACCTTAAAATCATCAAACATGTGTTGCATGTTGTTCAAGAACAAATGTTTCATCGTGTGGACCACTTCATCATGCAACCTTCCACGTCGTTTAAACATGTTTTAAAGCCTGTCCCACCATAACATATTTTCATACAAAAAATCATCAAACATGTGTCGGATATTGTTCAAGAACAAATGTTTTTATGAGTAGACCACTTCATCGTACAACCTTGAAACTCATCAAACATGTGTTGGTTGTTGTTCAAGAACAAATATTTTATCGCTTAAAACACTTCATCGTACAACCTTGAAACTCATCAAACATGTGTTGGATGTTGTTCAAGAACAAATGTTTTTATGAGTACACCACTTCATCGTACAACCTTGAAACTCATCAAACATGTGTTGGATGTTGTTCAAGAACAAATGTTTTTATGAGTAGACCACTTCATCGTACAACCTTGAAATCATCAAACATGTGTTGGATGTTGTTCAAGAACAAATGTTTTATCAAATGGACCACTTCATCATACAACCTTTAACTTCATAAAACATGTGATGGATGTTCTTCAAGAACAAATGTTTTATCGTTTGGACCACTTCATCATAGAACTTGAAACTCATCAAACATGTGTCGGATGTTGTTCAAGTCTAATGTTTTATCGTGGACCACTTCATCATACAACCTTGAACACCATGAAACATGTATTGGATGTTGTTCAAGAATAAAAGTTTTAATATGTAGACCACTTCATCATACAACCTTAAACATCGTAAAACATGTGTTGGATGTTGTTCAAGAACAAATGTTTTATCGCTTGAACCACTTCATCATACAACCTTTAACATCGTAAAACGTGTGTTGGATGTTGTTCAAGGACAAATGTTTTAATGAGTAGACCACCTCATCATACATCCTTGAAACTCATTAAACATGTGTTGGATGTCGTTCAAGAACAAATGATTTATTTTGTAGTCCTCTTCGTCATATAACCTTGAACATCATCAAACATGTGTTGGATGCTGTTCAAGAAAAAATGTTTCATCGTGTGGACCACTTCATCATACAACTTTAAACATTGTTTAAACACATTTTAAAGCCTGTCCCACCATAACATATTTTCAAACAAAACATCATCGAATATTTGTTGGTTTTTTTCAAGTAACAAATATTTTATCAGTTGAGAAGAAAGTTCAGGACACTTTTGATAGTGGGGTTTTTATCGTTCATTTTACTTACACCAGAAATGGGTTATTTCCATTTCACTTTGGCTTTTCAATTAGCAACAAGTCAATAAGTTACTGAATTGAATGCATTTTTTCTGCAATAAATCATTTAACGCAAGCAAAATTTTAGAGGATCACCAAAATACTGCAGTTCATGATGAATCAACATAGCCTGAACTAATGAAACGACCCGTGCAGACTCGAACCTAGGACATCTAGGTTTTTACTCTTGCTGTTTACCACGCAATTGGAGCACTCGAGCAGCTAGAGAAATTACAATCAAGGGCAAATCTAGAGGCTGTGGGATCGAGATCTGCTAGGCTTTTTTCATTTGCACACACAATCTTGATTGATTTACAAAATCCTGCTTCTTCTCAAAGCCTTGATGTTGTTGTCAAATTTCTGCCAAATCTGTATTGCGATGGAAAAGATTATTAAAAAGGAGGAAAATATGCCGCAGAGGTTCAAACGAAGGAGCCACAGAGGCAGGGAAGAGAAATATCGTATCGAAAGTCTTACCTGAAATTTGAATAGGCTGTAATGCCACTTTGGAATATCAGTATTCCTTGGCACAAGAGGATTAATCAAACCATCTATTGACCTGGAAAAACAAGTAGCAGAAGTCAAACGCAACCAAAATCGACTTTCAAATATTTATTACGAGAATTCAATGAAAAGTACGTAAATGATATCTAATCTTTGTATAGTATGCTCCAAAGGGTTTTAGGTCTGTTTTGGACCCTCTCACTTTGTATAAAAAGCTTGAAAAATAAGATCGACTGGACGAAGAAGTCTTGGAAATCATCTATCGAAGCTCCACTTCACTCTCTTGTTTATTTCGCAAAGAGTTGCAATTACTTCATATCAGAGAAATCAAACCAAAAAGATCACGCAAGTTTAATCAGATTTAATTAATGATTGTCACGATTCGGCCCTAACTAAACTCAGTTAAAAACAGTTTTAGAATCTGGTCAACAGTGTGCCAAAGGAGTTAAACTTGCATGATCTTTTTGACTCGTTTTTTTGTTGACCAACTCCTTTATGGCTTCGTCAAGAGTTATTAGCGAAAGATATAGATAATTATCATTGGTTGCCTACAACCATTCAACACAACCACAACAACATCGCAGGAAAAGGGCTGGTATCTAATCAACTTTGATTGCAACAATCAATCGAATAATTTGACGTCAACAGTAATTTACGTCATAATCAAAATCTGTGCAATAGCAAATATCAATCGCAAAACTTGATGAAGAATTCAAATCATTTCGAAATAACAAAGAAGAATGTTCTGAAAGTAGTTCATTCTTGAGCTAAATAAATGATAAGGGAAGAGAGCAATTTCAAGTTAGATGAATTCAATAACAGTGAAGAAAGCTTTCTGTGAAGAAAGAAGCTTAGAATTGAAGATAGAAGATAAAAGAGGCTAGAAGAATATCCATGGAATAGCTGTTTCTACAACAACAGAAAGCTAACGTTACCGAAAAGGTTAGTACTTTTAAAACCTTAATTTTGGTTCATTGGTTAATTGGTTAAAAACACAAAAGGTAGAAAACTGGTTAAAAAGACTGAAGATAGAAGACTGGTTACAGACAATGAAGATAGAAGACTGGTTACAAAACTGAAGAAAAGAAGACTGGTTACATAGACTGAAGATAGAAGACTGATGATAGAATACTGGCTAAAAATCTGAAGTTATAAGACTGGTTACAAAGCCTGAAGATAGAAGACTGATGATCGAATACTGGCTAAAAATCTGAAGTTAGAAGACTGGTTACAAAGACTGAAGATAGAAGACTGATGATGGAATACTGGCTACAAATCTGAAGATAGAAGACTGATTACAAAACTGAAGATAGAAGACTGAAGAAAGAAGACTGGTTACAAAATTGAGGATAGAAAACTGGTTACAAAGACTGAAGATAGAAGACTGATGATTGAATACTGGCTAAAAATCTGAAGTTAGAAGACTGGTTACAAAGACTGAAGATAGAAAACTGAAGAAAAAAGAATGGTTACAAAATTGAAGTTAGGAGACTGGTTACAAAGACTGAAGATAGAACACTGAAGAGAGAAGACTGGTTACAAAATTAAGATAGAAGACTGGTTACAAAGACTGAAGATAGAAAACTGAAGAAAAAAGAATGGTTACAAAATTGAAGTTAGGAGACTGGTTACAAAGACTGAAGATAGAACACTGAAGAGAGAAGACTGGTTACAAAATTGAAGATAGAAGACTGGTTACAAAGACTGAAGATAGAAGACTGATTATTGAATACTGGCTACAAATCTGAAGTTAGAAGACTGGTTACAAAGACTGACGATAGAAAACTGAAGAAAGAAGACTGGTTACAAAATCTGAAGTTAGAAGACTGATGATTTAATACTGGCTAAAAATCTGAAGTTAGAAGACTGGTTAAAAGACTGAAGATAGAAGACTTATTAAAAGACTGAAGATAGAAGACTTGTTAAAAGACTGAAGACAGAAGACTGAAGATAGAAGACTGGTTAGAAACAATGAAGATAAAAGACTGGTTACAAAGACTGAAGATAGAAGACTGATGATTGAATACTGGCTACAAATCTGAAGTTAGAAGACTGGTTACAAAGACTGAAGATAGAAGATTGGTCACAAAGACTGAAGATAAAAGACCGATGACTGGCTCCAAATCTGAAGTTAGAAGACTGGTTACAAAGACTGAAGTTAGAAGACTGGTTACAAATCTGAAGATAGAAGACTGAAGATAGAAGACTGGCTACAAATCTGAAGTTAGAAGACTGGTTACAAATCTGAAGATAGAAGACTGAAGATAGAAGACTGGCTACAAATCTGAAGATAGAAGACTGAAGATAGAAAACTGGCTACAAATCTGAAGTTAGAAGACTGGTTACAAATCTGAAGATAGAAGACTGAAGATAGAAGACTGGCTACAAATCTGAAGTTAGAAGACTGGTTACAAAGCTGAAGATAGAAGACTGAAGATAGAAGACTGGCTACAAATCTGAAGATAGAAGACTGGTTACAAAGACTGAAGTTAGAAGACTGGTTACAAAACTGAAGCTAGAATATTGGCTACAAATCTGAAGAAAGAAGAACGATGATAGAGGCCTGGCTACAAATCTGAAGTTAGAAGACTGGTTACAAATCTGAAGATAGAAGACTGAAGATAGAAGACTGGTTACAAATCTGAAGATAGAAGACTGGTTACAAATCTGAAGATAGAAGACTGAAGATAGAAGACTGGCTACAAATCTGAAGTTAGAAGACTGATTACAAATCTGAAGATAGAAAACTGGTTACAAATCTGAAGATAGAAGACTGGTTACAAAGACTAGAATAGAAGACTTGTTGAAAGACTGAAGATAGAAGACTGAAGATTGAATACTGGCTAAAAAGACTAAATATAGAAGACTGGTTAAAAGACTGAAGACAGAAGATTGATGATAGAAGACTGGTTAGAAACAATGAAGATAAAAGACTGGTTACAAAGACTGAAGGTAGAAGACCAATGATTGAATACTGGCTACAAATCTGAAGTTAGAAGACTGGTTACATATATCAAATATAGAAGACCGAAGACAGAAAACTGGTTACAAAACTGAATATAGAAGACTGGATAAAAGACTGAAGATAGAAGATTGATGATAGAAGACTGGTTAGAAACAATGAAGATAAAAGACTGGTTACAAAGACTGAAGATAGAAGACCAATGATTGAATACTGGCTAAAAATCTGAAGATAGAAGATTGGTTACAAAACTGAATATAGAAGACTGGATAAAAGACTGGAGATAGAAGACTGAAGATAGAAGACCAATGATTGAATACTGGCTAAAAATCTGAAGATAGAAGATTGGTTACAAAACTGAATATAGAAGACTGGATAAAAGACTGGAGATAGAAGACTGAAGATAGAAGACCAATGATTGAATACTGGCTAAAAATCTGAAGATAGAAGATTGGTTACAAAGAATGAAGATAGAAGACTGAAGATTGTATACTGGCTACAAATCTGAAGATAGAAGATTGGTTACCAAGACTGAAGATAGCAGACTGAAGATAGAATATTGGTTACAAAGACTGAAGATAGAAGACTGTTGATAGAATACTGGTTACAAATCTGAAGATAGAAGACTTATAACAAAGACTGGAGATAGAAGACTGTAGAAAGAATCATCTATTGACCTGTAAATAGAAGCAGCAGAGACGTTAACAACCAGCGCAACAACTTCACTGAATTCACTCAAAATCCTCAATCGCATAGAGTTTTGCAGTGAAACTCTTATTTGGTTTGCAACTGGTTTCACGAATTATTTAGCGGGGGCTGGAATAAGAATTCCCTGGGTGGAGAATTCTCTAAAAATTGATAAGCGGAGGGGGTGCCTATAAGAGACCAGAGAATATGTTTTATGGTTATTATGAAAGTTATTGATCAAATTTGAAGAAATGAGTCGAAGAAAAATTGTTAGACAACATCTATCGCGCCTCCACTTGGCTCTCTTCGTACCTCCTTTGTTTAGTTTGAATAGATTGGTAATTATCATTGGTTATTCAACTTTAGCCGTCCAAAACAGCAACAACAACATCGCAGGAGAGGGACTGGTATCTAATCAATTTTGATTGCAACCATCAATCGAATAATTTGACGTCAACGGTAATTTACGTCACAATCAAAATCTGTGCAATAGGAAATATCAATCACTAAACTTGATGAAGAATTCAATTCACTTGAAAATAACAAAGAAGAATTTTTTCAAAGTAGTTGGTGCTTGAGGTGAATAAATGATAAGTGAAGAAAAATTGTTTCAATTTAGATGAATTCGATAAAGCTTTGAGGAAGGTTGGAGAATAAACATTTGAGAGACAAGAACAAAGGCTGGTTTTACGGCATCAGAAGAGCTCCCTCGTCTAAAAGGTTCGTACTTTTACAAAATTCATTTCATAATTTCAAAATTTTCAAAATACTAAATATAAGAAATAGAGATAGGAGACTGAAAGTAGAAAACGGTAGAAAGAAGGGTGAAAACACTGGTTGTCTGTGAAAGAAAGAATGGAATTTAAAGTTATATTATTGGCTTTTAAAGCACTCAATGACATGGCACCTGAATATGTAAAAGAAATGCTAAATATTCAAAGAGGAAGATATGCTTTTAGGTCAATTAAGTCTCTCATGTTGATGATTCCAAAAACAAAATTGAAAATACGTCGAGATAAATCTCTCGCTGCTGCAGCTCCAAAACTGTGAAATGAATTGCTAAGTCTGAAGATGTAAGAGATAAAAGATTGGATACAAAGACTGAAGATTTACAAGCCTCAAGATATAAGACTGAAGATAGAACAATGGATATAAAGACTGATTAAAGAAGATTGGATAGAGAGACTGAAGAAAGAAGAATGGATACAGAGACTGAAGATAGAAGACTGGAGAGAGAAGGCTAGATACCGAGACTGAATACAGAATGGAAGATAAAAGACTACATACAAAAATAGAAGAAAAAATACTGGTTACAAACACTGAAGTTGAAAACTGAAGATAGAAGACGGAAACAAAAATGGAAGATAGAAGACTGGATATGAAGACTGAAAATAGAACACTGAAGATAAAAGAATGGATACAAAGAATGGATACAAAAAGGAGATAAAAGACTAGTTACAAGGACTGAAGATAGGAGATTGAAGATAGAAGACTGGTTACGTGGACTGAGGATAGAAGACTGATGATAAAATATTGGATATAAAAACTGAGTTTAGAAGAATGGATACAAATATTGAAGATGGAGGATTTAGTACTAAGACTGAAGATAAAAACTTAGAGAGAGAAGGCTGAATATAGAAGACTGAAGATAGAAGAATGGATACAAAGACTAAAGATGGAAGATGGGATACAAAGACTGAAGATAGAAGACTTGTTATAAAGACTGAAGATAGCAGACTGAAGATAGCAGACTGGTTATAAACACTGAAGATAGCAGACTGAAGATAGCAGACTGACGATAGCAGACTAGTTATAAAGACTGACGATAGCAGACTGAAGATAGCAGACTGAAAAAAGCAAAATGAATATAGCAAAGTGAAGATAGCAGACTGAAGATAGCAGACTGAAGAAAGCAGACTTGTTCAAAAGACAAAGGCTGAAGATAGAAGACTGGTTACGTAGACTGAGGATAGAAGACTGATGATAAAATATTGGATATAAAAACTGAGTTTAGAAGAATGGATACAAATACTGAAGATGGAAGATTTAGTACTAAGACTGAAGATAAAAACTTAGAGAGAGAAGACTGAAGATAGAAGATTGGATACAAAGACTGAAGTTAGAAGACTGGATACAAAGACTGAAGATGGAAGATGGGTTACACAGACTGAAGATAGAAGACTTGTTATAAAGACTGAAGATAGCAGACTGAAGATAGCAGACTGAAGATAGCAGACTGAAGAGAGCAGACTGAAGATAGCAGACTTGTAATAAAGACAAAGACTGAAGATAGTAGAAAGAAGATAGCAGACTGAAAATAGCAGACAGAAGAATACAGACTGAAGATAGCAGACTGAAGATAGCAGACTTGTAATAAAGACTGAAGATAGCAGACTGAAGATAGCAGACTGAAGATAGCATACTGGTTACAAAGACTGAAGATAAGAGAGTTGTTATAATAACTGAAGATAGCAGAATTGTTATAAAGACTGAAGATAGCAGACTGAAGAGAGCAGACTGAAGATAGCAGACTTGTAATAAAGACGGAAGATAGCAGACTGAAGATAGCAGACTTATTCAAAAGACAAAGACTGAAGATAGCAGAAAGAAGATAGCAGACTGAAGATAGCAGACTGAAGATAGCAGACTTATTCAAAAGACAAAGACTGAAGATAGCAGAAAGAAGATAGCAGAATGAAGATAGCAGACTGAAGATAGCAGACTGAATATAGCATACTGGCTACAAAGACTGAAGATAGCAGACTGAAGATAGCAGAATGAAGATAGCAGACTGAAAATAGCAGAATGAAGATAGCAGAATGAAGATAGCAGACTGAAGATAGTAGAATGAAGATAGCAGAATGAAGATAGCAGACTGAAGATAGCAGACTGAATATAGCATACTGGTTACAAAGACTGAAGATACCAGACTGATGATAGCAGACCGTTTACAAAGACTGAAGATAACAGACTTGTTATTAAGACTGAAGATAGTGGACTGAAGATAGCAGACTGGAAACAGCAGACTGGTTATAAACACTGAAGATAGAAGACTGGTTATAAAGACTAAAGAAGGCAGACTGGTTATAAAAACTGAAGATAACAGACTTGTTATAAACACGGAAGATAGCAGACTGAAGATAGCAGACTGAAAAAAGCAGACTTGTTATAAACACTGAAGATAGAAGACTGGTTATAAAGACTAAAGAAGGCAGACTGGTTATTAAGACTGAAGATAGCAGACTTGTTATAACGACTGAAGATAAGAGACTGATGATAGCAGACTGAAAATAGCAGACTGAAGATGGCAGACCGTTTACAAAGACTGAAGATAACAGACTTGTTATTAAGACTGAAGATAGTGGACTGAAGATAGCAGACTGGAAACAGCAGACTGGTTATAAACACTGAAGATAGAAGACTGGTTATAAAGACTAAAGAAGGCAGACTGGTTATAAAAACTGAAGATAACAGACTTATCATAAACACGGAAGATAGCAGACTGAAGATAGCAGACTGAAAAAAGCAGACTTGTTATAAACACTGAAGATAGAAGACTGGTTATAAAGACTAAAGAAGGCAGACTGGTTATTAAGACTGAAGATAGCAGACTTGTTATAACGACTGAAGATAAGAGACTGATGATAGCAGACTGAAAATAGCAGACTGAAGATGGCAGACTGAAAATAGCAGACTGAATATAGCATACTGGTTACAAAGACTGAAGATAGCAGAATGAAGATAGCAGACTGAAGATAGCAGACTGAAGATAGCAGACTTGTTATAAAGACTGAAGATAGCAGACTGAAGATAGCAGATTTGTTATAAAGACTGAAGATAGAAGACTGGTTATAAAGACTAAAGCAGGCAGACTGGTTATTAAGACTGAAGATAGCAGACTTGTTATAACGACTGAAGATAAGAGACTGATGATAGCAGACTGAAAATAGCAGACTGATGATAGCAGACTGAAAATAGCAGACTGAATATAGCATACTGGTTACAAAGACTGAAGATAGCAGAATGAAGATAGCAGACTGAAGATAGCAGACTGAAGATAGCAGACTTGTTATAAAGACTGAAGATAGCAGACTGAAGATAGCAGATTTGTTATAAAGACTGAAGAAAGAAGACTGGTTATAAAGACTAAAGAAGGCAGACTGGTTATTAAGACTGAAGATAGCAGACTTGTTATAACGACTGAAGATAAGAGACTGATGATAGCAGACTGAAAATAGCAGACTGATGATAGCAGACTGAAAATAGCAGACTGAATATAGCATACTGGTTACAAAGACTGAAGATAGCAGAATGAAGATAGCAGACTGAAGATAGCAGACTGAAGATAGCAGACTTGTTATAAAGACTGAAGATAGCAGACTGAAGATAGCAGACTGAAAATAGCAGACTGAAAATAGCAGACTGAAGATGGCAGACTGAATATAGCAGACTTGTTATAAAGACTGAAGATAGCAGACTGACGATAGCAGACTTGTAATAAAGACAAAGACTGAAGATAGTAGAAAGAAGATAGCAGACTGAAAATAGCAAACAGAAGAATACAGACTGAAGATAGCAGACTGAAGATAGCAGACTGAAGATAGCAGACTTGTAATAAAGACTAAAGATAGCAGACTGAAGATAGCAGACTGAAGATAGCATACTGGTTACAAAGACTGAAGATAAGAGAGTTGTTATAATAACTGAAGATAGCAGAATTGTTATAAAGACTGAAGATAGCAGACTGAAGAGAGCAGACTGAAGATAGCAGACTTGTAATAAAGACTGAAGGGAGCAGACTTGTAATAAAGACTGAAGAGAGCAGACTTGTAATAAAGACGGAAGATAGCAGACTGAAGATAGCAGACTTATTCAAAAGACAAAGACTGAAGATAGCAGAAAGAAGATAGCAGACTGAAGATAGCAGACTGAAAATAGCAGAATGAAGATAGCAGAATGAAGATAGCAGAATGAAGATAGCAGACTGAATATAGCATACTGGCTACAAAGACTGAAGATAGCAGACTGAAGATAGCAGAATGAAGATAGCAGACTGAAAATAGCAGAATGAAGATAGCAGAATGAAGATAGCAGACTGAAGATAGTAGAATGAAGATAGCAGAATGAAGATAGCAGACTGAAGATAGCAGACTGAATATAGCATACTGGTTACAAAGACTGAAGATACCAGACTGATGATAGCAGACCGTTTACAAAGACTGAAGATAACAGACTTGTTATTAAGACTGAAGATAGTGGACTGAAGATACAGACTGGAAACAGCAGACTGGTTATAAACACTGAAGATAGAAGACTGGTTATAAAGACTAAAGAAGGCAGACTGGTTATAAAAACTGAAGATAACAGACTTGTTATAAACACGGAAGATAGCAGACTGAAGATAGCAGACTGAAGATAGCAGACTGAATATAGCAGAATAAAGATAGCAGACTGAAGAGAGCAGACTGAAGATAGCAGACTGAAGATAGCAGACTTGTTATAAAGACTGAAGATAGCAGACTGAAGATAGCAGATTGAAGATAGCAGACTGATGATAGCAGACTGAAAATAGCAGACTGAAGATGGCAGACCGTTTACAAAGACTGAAGATAACAGACTTGTTATTAAGACTGAAGATAGTGGACTGAAGATAGCAGACTGAAAATAGCAGACTGAATATAGCATACTGGTTACAAAGACTGAAGATAGCAGACTGAAGATAGCAGACTTGTTATAAAGACTGAAGATAGCAGACTGAAGATAGCAGACTCGTTATAAAGACTGAAGATAGCAAACTGAAGATAGCAGACTGAAGATAGCAGACTTGTTATAAAGACTGAAGATAGCAGACTGAAGATAGCAGACTGAAAATAGCAAAATGAAGATAGAAAAGCGAAGATAGCAGACTGAAGATAGCAGACTGAAGAAAGCAGACTTATTCAAAAGACAAAGGCTGAAGATAGAAGACTGGTTACGTAGACTGAGGATAGAAGACTGATGATAAAATATTGGATATAAAAACTGAGTTTAGAAGAATGGATACAAATACTGAAGATGGAAGATTTAGTACTAAGACTGAAGATAAAAACTTAGAGAGAGAAGACTGAAGATAGAAGATTGGATACAAAGACTGAAGTTAGAAGACTGGATACAAAGACTGAAGATGGAAGATGGGTTACACAGACTGAAGATAGAAGACTTGTTATAAAGACTGAAGATAGCAGACTGAAGATAGCAGACTGACGATAGCGAACTGGTTACAAAGACTGAAGATAGCAGACTTGTTATAAAGACTGAAGATAGCAAAATGAAGAGAGCAGACTTGTTATAAAGACTGAAGATAGCAAAATGAAGAGAGCAGACTTGTTATAAAGACTGAAGATAGCAGAATGAAGATAACAGACTGAAGATAGCAGACTGAAGAGAGCAGAATGAAGATAGCAGACTGAAGATAGCAAAATGAAGATAGCAGACTTATTCAAAAGACAAAGACTGAAGAGAACAGACTGAAGATAGCAGACTGAAGATAGCAGAATAAAGATAGCAGTATGAAGATAGTAGAATGAAGATAGCAGACTGAAGATAGCAGACTGAAGATAGCAGACTTATTCAAAAGACAAAGACTGAAGATAGCAGAAAGAAGATAGCATACTGAAGATAGCAGACTGAAAATAGCAGAATGAAGATAGCAGAATGAAGATAGCAGACTGAAGATAGCAGACTGAATATAGCATACTGGTTACAAAGACTGAAGATAGCAGAATGAAGATAGCAGAATGAAGATAGCAGACTGAAGATAGTAGAATGAAGATAGCAGAATGAAGATAGCAGACTGAAGATAGCAGACTTATTCAAAAGACAAAGACTGAAGATAGCAGAAAGAAGATAGCATACTGAAGATAGCAGACTGAAAATAGCAGAATGAAGATAGCAGAATGAAGATAGCAGACTGAAGATAGCAGACTGAATATAGCATACTGGTTACAAAGACTGAAGATAGCAGAATGAAGATAGCAGAATGAAGATAGCAGACTGAAGATAGTAGAATGAAGATAGCAGAATGAAGATAGCAGACTGAAGATAGCAGACTGAATATAGCATACTGGTTACAAAGACTGAAGATAGCAGACTGATGATAGCAGACCGTTTACAAAGACTGAAGATAACAGACTTGTTATAAAGACTGAGGATAGCGGACTGAAGATAGCAGACTGGAAACAGCAGACTGGTTATAAACACTGAAGATAGAAGACTGGTTATAAAGACTAAAGAAGGCAGACTGGTTATTAAGACTGAAGATAGCAGACTTGTTATAACGACTGAAGATAGCAGACTCGTTATAAAGACTGAAGATAGCAAACTGAAGAGAGCAGACTGAAGATAGCAGACTGAAGATAGAAGACTGAAGATAGCAGACTGAAGATAGAAGACTGAAGATAGCAGACTGAAGATAGCAGACTTGTTATAAAGACTGAAGATAGCAGACTAAAGATAGCAGACTGAAGATAGCAGACTTGTTATAAAGACTGAATATAGCAGACTGAAGATAGCAGACTCGTTATAAAGACTGAAGATAGCAAACTGAAGAGAGCAGACTGATGATAGCAGACTGAAGATAGCAGACTGAAGATAGCAGAATAAAGATAGCAGACTGAAGAGAGCAGACTGAAGATAGCAGAATGAAGATAGAAGACTGGTTATAAAGACTGAAGATAGCAGACTTGTTATAAAGACTGAAGATAGCAGACTGAAGAGAGCAGACTGAAGATAGCAGACTGAAGATAGCAGAATAAAGATAGCAGACTGAAGATAGCAGACTGAAGATAGCAGACTCGTTATAAAGACTGAAGATAGCAGAAAGAATGAAGATAGCAGACTTGTTATAAAGACTGAAGATAGCAGACTGAAGAGAGCAGACTCGTTATAAAGACTGAAGATAGCAGACTGAAGATAGCAGACTCGTTATAAAGACTGAAGATAGCAGAATGAAGATAGCAGACTTGTTATAAAGACTGAAGATAGCAGACTGAAGATAGCAGAATAAAGATAGCAGACTGAAGAGAGCAGACTGAAGATAGCAGGCTGAAGATAGCAGACTCGTTATAAAGACTGAAGATAGCAGACTCGTTATAAAGACTGAAGATAGCAGAATGAAGATAGCAGACTGAAGATAGCAGAATAAAGATAGCAGACTGAAGATAGCAGAATGAAGATAGCAGATTGAAGAGAGCAGACTGATGATAGCAGACTGAAGATAGCAGAATGAAGATAGCAGACTTATTCAAAAGACAAAGACTGAAGATAGCAAAATGAAGAGAGCAGACTTGTTATAAAGACTGAAGATAGCAGAATGAAGATAGCAGACTGAAGATAGCAGAATGAAGATAGCAGACTGAAGAGAGCAGACTGATGATAGCAGACTGAAGATAGCAGAATGAAGATAGCAGACTTGTTATAAAGACTAAAGATAGCAGAATGAAGATAGCAGACTTGTTATAAAGACTGAAGATAGCAGACTGGTTACAAAGACTGACGATAGCAGACTTGTTATAAAGACTAAAGAAGGCAGACTGGTTATAAACACTGAAGATAGCAGACTGAAGATAGCAGACTGACAAAAGTAGACTAGTTATAAAGACTAAAGAAGGCAGACTGGTTATAAACACTGATGATAGCAGACTGAAAATAGCAGACTGAAGATAGCAGACTGAATATAGCAGACTGAAGATAGCAGAGTGAAGAAAGCAGACTTGTTCAAAAGACTAAAGATAGCAGAATGAAGATAGCAGACTTGTTCAAAAGACTGAAGATAGCAGAATGAAGATAGCAGACTGAAGATAGCATACTGAAGATACCAGACTTGTTTTAAAGACTGAAGATAGCAGACTGAAGATAGCAGACTTGTTATAAAGACTAAAGATAGCAGAATGAAGATAGCAGACTTGTTCAAAAGACTGAAGATAGCAGAATGAAGATAGCAGACTGAAGATAGCATACTGAAGATACCAGACTTGTCATAAAGACTGAAGATAGCAGACTGAAGATAGCAGACTGACAAAAGTAGACTAGTTATAAACACTGAAGATAGAAGACTGGTTATAAAGACTGAAGATAGCAGACTTGTTATAACGACTGAAGATAAGAGACTGATGATAGCAGACTGAAAATAGCAGACTGGAGATAGCAGACTGAATATAGCAGACTGAAGATAGCAGAGTGAAGAAAGCAGACTTGTTATAAAGACTGAAGATAGCAGACTGAAGATAGCAGACTTGTTCAAAAGACTGAAGATAGCAGAATGAAGATAGCAGACTGAAGATAGCATACTGAAGATACCAGACTTGTTTTAAAGACTGAAGATAGCAGACTGAAGATAGCAGACTTGTTCAAAAGACTGAAGATAGCAGAATGAAGATAGCAGACTGAAGATAGCATACTGAAGATACCAGACTTGTTTTAAAGACTGAAGATAGCAGAGTGAAGAAAGCAGACTTGTTATAAAGACTGGAGATAGCAGAGTGAAGATAGCAGACTTGTTCAAAAGACTGAAGATAGCAGATTGAAGATAGCAGATTGAAGATAGCAGACTGAAGATAGCAGACTGAAGATAGCAGACTGAAGAGAGCAGACTGGCTACAAAGACTGAAGATAGAAGACTGAAACTAGAATACTGAAGGAGGGATACGAAAGATCAAGGCTAAAGAAAGATGACTTGAGAGAATGATTTAAGATAGCAGACTGAAGATAGCAGACTTGTTATAAAGACTGAACATAGCAGACTGAAGAGAGCAGACTGGCTACAAAGACTGAAGATAGAAGACTGAAACTAGAATACTGAAGGAGGGATACGAAAGATTAAGGCTAAAGAAAGATGACTTGAGAGAATGATTTAAGATAGAAGACTGGAGTTAAAAACTTAAGATATAAGAGAGAAAGATTGCAGACAGAAAAATGACATAAGAAAGAAGAAGATAATATTGAAACAAAAAATGATGAAATACAGAGGTTATAAGAAGGCGAAATCAGAAAGATTGACGATCAAAGAAGAACATAGAAAAGTTTCAAAAACGTTTTTCATATTGAGCTATTTCCAACCACTCTTTTGGTAGAATATTTAAGTTTATGCACTACTCAAAATGGTTAAGACATGAGCGATGTATTTACTTTCCGTTAGAGCACATAAACGTATTTCTGTCAGAAAATAAGTTTTTCCTGTTTGAAAGAGAAAAATCACCTTCTGGTCTTATCCTCCATAAAAGACTTTTACATGACATCCCCTTTACATGACAGGACGGCCATCTCTTAAAGTCGTGATGCTGTTATTGATTACCCTAGATCTGCACTTGTTGGGCTGGACATTTTCTATGTTCATTCAAGAGAGCTAGGCCTGGGAGGGTTAGTCAAATTTATCATGTGCATACACTAAGAAGGGCCTACCGTCCAAAGAAGACTGGAAATTATGGATGTAAAATTGCGATGAGTTCCAGCTTGCTTATAGGAGCTTCTAATGTCAACAGGCACTACAGAAGAGGACGAATTCAAATAAAAGAAATAAGCGTACCAGTAATAGTGGGCGTCTGTAAGTAGAAGCATGATACCAGTCAAGCCATACAGATAGGAATGGTTGTTCCACGTCGTTTTATCCAACAAAAAGATATACCAATAAGTAGAGACAAAACACAAGCAACTGAGTCTGTATAGGAAACCAAGCATGATACCGACAGCACCAATGAACATGACCGTGTATACCATATGCATCCACTCAATCGGAAGAGGATGGATCCATGCGAATAACGGGAAGGTGCAGACGTCTGGATCAGACCATTTCTTATTCAAGTTCACCATGCCTCGTTCTTGTGGGATGTCCAAGATCATCAGCAGCCCTGAAATATATAGATTGATTTAGCGCTCTCTAACCCAAACCAACTAATTAACTCAAATGTAAAAATAACTTCCTTTTTTCACTCCATTTGCCTTGTAAGTAAAAAAAGGTTTGCCTAAATCGGGATGTAAAGTCTTTTTGATGTTTCTTAACCAGGGAACTTTTAAGTAACATGGAGCAAGTCTCTTTTTATCTTATTTTCCATTGCACTGTTTTTCTGTACATTAAGCACTGTAGTGCAGATATACACCGAACAATGCTCAGGGATAAATGACTTAGAGATGAATTGATCAACTGTGTATTTATACATGGTACATATGTGTTGCTCATGAGAATCCTAAGGAAAACTAGTTGTATGTGGGTGGATGTGTCCCCTTGGACATATATGTGAATTGGAATTCGACTTCCCTTTTTTTATATAGATTTGGAAGATACTACACTTTCTTGAAGAACCCCCTTGATCACAAAATAAAGAGTATCACACAGACAATGAGTTCGAGTACAAGTGAAGGAATAAGTGAATTTCATAAATACACATACCAAACAGAAATCTCAAGATCCCTAGAGAAGATGGATCTTGTCCTTTGAACAATTCCATTTTGATCTTTGTAAGGAGTCCTTTATAAGATATTGAATCTGTACAAGTATTTTCATTTTTCTTCTTTAGTTTCTGGTCTACTTTACAACTTTTTCTCTCCATTGCTAATTTGAAGCTATTTTCATATTGATTTGAAGAATTTTCAACCTGTAATAAAATCAAAAAGTCATAGACAATTCAATTCCGGTTCATCATTTCACAAAATGGGTGATATGTATGATCCCTAGCAACGAATCTACTAAAACTTACAGCCCCAGTATAGACCAGAGCTACAACAGATCTAGAGCATTGTATCTGCATCTCCTCATAATGAAAATCTGCAGCGACCAAGGACTGTTCTATGTTTTACTAAAAAGGGCAAGGTAAAGAAAAGTTACTAAAGATTATAAGTCAAAGCATTTGAAGCTCAAGTTTATCAAGGAGTACAGTTGGAGCTCTCAAGCCTCACTTGGGTTGAAGGACAAGTAGCTACTATTCTGAGTTTTGGTTTTTCAAAAGTTAAGCACATGAGGCCGTTATTTTGAGGTGGATGCAAGCAGAAGGGAGCCCTAGATCGGACTATATAATTAAACCTCTAATAGCCCATTTAGATCAAAAGTGACAGTTATTTAGTGACCATTTCTAGCGATCGGTATTTGGAAGCGGCTAAGGGTGAATATTAGTTGAAGGTAACTGTTATTAGAAGTTTGACTGTATCTGGAAAATTAAGTTATGATTAATGAATAGCAAAAAAAATCAATAATTTGATTTCATAAGAGGTTTATTCAGCTGATTCATAAGAAGTGAATGTTTATAAAACAAAGATTTGCAATCACAATTATAACACACCTGCAACTGCAATTAGTGGAAATTAAGAAATATTTTGACTAACAATGTGCCTTCAGGTTTATCAATTTTTGATTTATTATTGTGCAGTCACTGAATTACTGTCATTATCATAATGCTTTGTTCAAAAGCTAAGGTTGTTGGTAAAATTTTCAAGGGGAGTCGTCTATTTGTGGGGGGCATGTATAAAATATATTTTATCTTTTTGCTCTATCCAAAGCAGCACAGGGGCGGCGCGCAGTGGTATTAACGTTATTAGTCTAATACCATTTTTTTCCAGAGCAAAAGTTTAATTTCCAGGAGTTGTCTATTTTTTCTGTCCCAAAAAGAGATTTGTGATTCTTAGAAGTTCCCGTTTCAGCGTGATTCATGTTCTGAGAAATAGCCTGTGAATAATATCTACTTGAGAGAGAGGACTGGTGAAAGACGATATTGCTGTTTTAACCCTATATCAATTATCCCGATGTGGTTTCAGATGTTTAGTTTTGTATGAGGGAATCACCTTTGTGGAGGCATGTGAAGTATTTATATCGCTCCCTGCGGCTGAAAAATGAGACCCAACAGCCACGTTATTAGTTTTCGAAAAGTAATAACGTTCATGGTAGATTGTATCTTTGCTCTCCGGGTATTGATTTTGGTATGACTCGAGATGAATTGGGCGGTTGTCATTGATAGAAAAGAGTACCAACGGAACGTTCAAAAAGCATATTACTTGGTATTCGATCCAAAAAACTCACTTACGCACACATTCTTTGCCTGCAAATGATGGCAGACCGTGTCCTTAAAGTTACTTTAAAAAAAAGGTAAATTGACTCTATATATGAATTATTTCCCTGGATATGTAGAAACGAAGAAAAGAAAACTCTTAACTGTTAGTTTGGTAGTTGGTGATCTGTCCACCAAAGTGACAATATTTTAAAATTCATTTTTAGTTTCTTATGCTTGAGTAATTGAAGGAATCACTGTAGTGACAGTCTCGCTGTACGTTATTAGAATCGCGATTCTAATAACGTGGCTTTAGGCTAGAAATAAACGGCTCTCAGCGGTCTCCAATCTTTTTAACCTGCGAATGCACCTCCACGGCAACAGCCCTTTTTCTAAAAACACTGAACGCATACAGCAGTACGAAATTATTTGAACTATGAAGATACAGTAGGATCCCGATAACTCGAACAAGCAGGGGGAAGGGGCGATCAAAATTGTTCGAGTTATCGAATGTTCGAGTTATCGAGGCTCTTCAACATGAATAAGGCTCAAGGGGAATGCCAAATCTGTTCGAGTTAGCGAGAGTTCGAGTTATCGCATGTTCGAGTTATTGGGATTCTACTGTAATTTTCCATCCCTGGTTTATTGAGTTTAGTAACAGGGGCAACAGGCAGACGAGAAATAATATAGGATGAAATGGTATACATAAGCTACATACTGGTTAGACTCTCAAATATAATTGTTTATAGCCTTGTCAATGCTACTAATCACAAATATGTATCATACCATTTTTGCCACGCCTTTTTAGGGTGTGGTCTTCTTTAAATATCTAATGAAGACCACACCCAAAAAAGGCGTGGCAAAAATGGTAATAACACTTTTAATATGCTGCGCACCGCCCCTGAAGCAGCATATAAAAAGAAACTAATAATTAATAGCCTTTCCTCTCAAGTACTTCTACAGCCCTTTCCCATGGCCACTGATAGCGAGGCCGGGCCCCGGTGCAATTATTGGATATGGGCCCTTTGCTGTTTTTGGTTGGTGGATATAGGGGCGTGGAAGACATACATGCATGACCAAAGATCATTGCCAAATACAGCTGGGGGTCTGGGGGTGCCTCTGTGATTCTGTCATTTCTAAGATCTCCAAACGGCTAAGAATCCTTTAATTTCTCTTTCTACATATGAACGTTTGACACGCTCCTGTTATCCACTAAAATGACAAAGCAATTTGCAAAGAAATTACGCATTATCCTAAACACATTTTAAGATCTCCTAAACAGGAAGATTTCTTCCCCTTTAACGGGCCCAGCTCTGTGATATCAAAACGGCATTTAATGAACAAGTCAAAGTTTCATTTTCCGGGCCCATGTCAGGGCCTTGGCCCGGGCCCTGGGGCAGTCGCCCCGACTTCCCCCCTCTCATTGGTCCTGCCCTTTAAGAGTACTAGAGTACCAATCTAGAAGTTATTGGTTGAATATCCTACTTGGGTCATTTTCATTCTCACAAATGATCTCAAGTTATGAAATAATATGTATGTGGAGAGGTAATATATATATATATACCATATACTTATCATGAATTTTCTTTAAATGTTAGTCAGGCCAGTCGAAAATGGGGAAAGGCTACAGCAACAATTGCTAGAACAATAGTTTTACCTCGTCACAATATCTCGATATATTTATATGATTTCTATTTTTCAACCCCCCTCCCTCCTGTAATGGTCTGTTGGTATACTTAATCTGACTGTTCTGTTTGTTTCGAACACCATAATTGATTAGAGGGGGCATTAATTGAAAGAAATACAGAACAGGGATACTTTTATTTCTAGAGAGGGGTTAAATGAAGGGGGTGGTGCATTACAGTACTTGCATAACACCTATCCTGGGTGTTGATCAATTCCAGCTTTTAGGGGCGCTTTCAGCCAAGGAGGTGACATTTGGGGGATTGTTTTATCTTGATCAAGATATTTAATTAATATTCCGCTAATCTAATCACAGCATGATGAGCTGTGGGTCATATTTTGCATAGGGGGTTATGACAAAAACAATTGACCACACCTATTGCCACTCCACCCATGGCATAGTCTTTTGGGTATAATTGGGGTGGGGGGGGGGGGGCTAAAAAGGCAAGTCATACCAGATGTGCTACTCATACGGGCGGGTATTTCAACTGAAATTCTATACAAATGGGTTTAATATCTTGCTTGATTTTGATAGATGGATCGATATTTTTCAGATTTTCTTACCAATGGGTCCCATTCATTCGCAAAATATGTTGACTGCAGAATGCTGCACATGGGCTTGGAATTTTCTGATATTCATGCTAATGGGTATGAAATCTTCGTAAATCCTTTCATACGAATGTGTCCTTTAATCATAGTCCAGATCCACGTATGATCATGGTAATATTGAAGTTCCCCCTCCCCCTAGGGCCCATTCTCTATGTATGGCTCTGTGGTAGATCAAAGGCAACCATTAGTTGTTTAGTAGAAGTCAGGACCAGTACATTGTAGACATTGCTTCTAGGCCAGATGACAAATATAAATTTATTAACACATTGAAATTTGGCTTCTTTAGAATTGCAAGAAAATTGTGCTAAACAATTACAAAATTTTACCTTTGATATTTTCTTTTAACATCAGAATTGACAACCGCAGCTGCGCTACAACACCACAGTAAAATATCACAGCAAGAAATTTTTTCATCGTAAATTATTCATTCTATGCACCAAAACCATCCATTCATTCTATCGTGCCTCACTCACGAGAATATGAAATTGAGGTTGAAAGAATATTTCTCTGGGGGCTAGGGGTAGGCTTAGGGTTAGCAGGGCTAGGGCTAGGGGAAAAATTACTGTTTTTTTACATCAGACTATTTTAAAGTACCGCAAATTTAAAGTTCCTATATATTAGTACCGCAGTTATTAGGTAATCTTGGAATATCTTATAATATCATATTTGACAGTTGCTACTATCTCGGACAAAAAGTACGAGACCAATACCGTAATTTCTGTATCATATTCATTTTCTCCCCTTCCCCTGTTCCAGTGTTGAAGAGGATGTAGAGTAAGATTGCAGTTGCAAAATGGAGACTTCCTCGCTGAAAAACATTGAAAAGGGGGAGGGGGCCGTGGAGTTACCAAACAGCTTGTCTCACAATATTTTGTTCAATATTGTAATGAAATAAAAATTATTTTTTAACTCCTAGTTTCTTGTATATAAAAACGAAAAGTCAATCCGTTACAAGTGGGGTTCATTTATGAATTTATAAATAAAACGACAATTTCAATGCAGTGAACATCATCCTAAGAAAAATGCGAGTTTCAAGATTAATATACAATTAAATAATAAAAGGGATTAAAAATTTCGATTTATGAATAAATATTATGATTCATCATTCGTTCATATTAAACTCCCGGTTCAATCTTTCTAAATTTCTTTTTTCGACTTCTGGCAGCAGATCGCTTCTACCAACGAGGGAAACAGACATGCGCAGTGTCGACCAAATGTTGTCTGACATTGTTGTGATGACGCCAGAAGGACTTTCACCCTGCAAAATAATAGAAATTTTAAAACGAGTGATCAAAGGCCGTAATCATCAGTGTTATGAATATCATAAAAAGCTGGCAAATCGATCAAAGAAAGACCAAAGACAAGATGGAGATATTAACTTGTGAAAGCAACAAAAACGATTGCATGGAAGAGAATCGCTAAGAAGCGGAACGAATTAAAAAATTTGGGAGAGGCCCTTTCCCAGCAGTGGGACGTCACAGACTGATGATGATGATAATGATGATGATGATGATGATGATGATGATGATGATGATGATGATGATGATGATGATGATGACGATGGATATACAATCACCACTACGATGGTGATTTTGCACTGATTTGGATTAAGGAAATTGGATTTGGAAAACATTCCCACATATACCACTGAAATAGACGGGTTGTCCAAGCCGCACCTAAAAGACGTTCACCAAGAGAAATGTTTCGTAGACCCAGGGAAGATTTATAGAGCCTAACACAGACTTATGTTGAAAGGAGTTTTGTGACAGCATTATCTTTCATAATACTCTTTCATCTACGAAGTCTTGTGATGATTCAGGAAAAAACATGTGATATGAGCAGTTATTATAACAGATTAGTTAAAGTCAATCAAACTTCAGTATATTTTTCAAGTGTACCCAGACTTCTTCTATTTGAAGACCAATTATGGAAAAGCCAAACTAGCCAGAAGTATCGGAAACATAGCGAAACGAACACATAGATTACTTAAGCTTTTCGTCTGACACTCAACAGAGTAATACGTCAGAAAGAGAACGAAACAGAAACCTAACAGATTTATATACCAAGATTTGGATCGAAACCTGGGTATTTAAATCGGTTAGGTTTTTGTTTCGGTCTCTATGTGTTTGTTTGCCTTTGTTTTCTATATTTCTAGCTATTTTGAAGTTTGTACCATTCAAAGACTGCTCTAAAAGCCAAAATATTCATAAAACCAAAAATTGTGAGATCCAACCAAAAAGTGTGAGATCCAAGTTTTGTGGTAGACTCAAGTCAAAAGTACAGTATGATGATCCACCAAAAAATGATTATCATTATTATCATTATGATCATCCTTAGAGGTGGGAAGAAACCACCACAGGGTGAGCAAAAACTTCAACCACTGAGGAGTAGCTACTTTCTCAGTTCTGGGTTTATGCCAAATATCAAAGACCATACATTACAGTGTTAGGGTTGAGGTTAGGGTTAGTGTCAAAAACTACCCCTAAAACATACCCTATAATGCATGGCTTTGACTAGTTAACGTAAAACCGGGACTGGAAAGTAATCCTGAGCGGTTGAATTTTTGGCTTACCCCACGATAACTCAAAATCACCACAAAACAGTTCTATACTGTGTACTCCCCGGTACATAACACTTCACGCTGGTATTATATTTTCCTAACCCCCCCAGTATAAATGCTTACCTTTCTCTGCATGTTCAGACCAGTAAGAAAATGTTCTATTGCTTCCGAGTTAGCTCCAAGATTTATGCAACTAATTCCAAGATTATACCGGGCTCTTATGAAGGCCGGATTCAATTGTAATGCGTTCCGGTATGCTTCTACTGCTTCTACGCTGCGGCCACTGTTTGCTAATGTTGCTCCGAGTTTGTTCCAGATATAAGGATCCGAAGGCTTGGACTGTAGTCCGGTCTGGAAACAATCCACTGCTTTCCTATAATCACCGTTCAAGTTGAAGAGAACACCTAGTCCAACCTAGAAAGTAATTGTTATGAAGAGGTTATTATCATTGTTAGTATTGTACTTTTTGTAACTTTGCCTGTGTTTTGATTTTATTATACCTTTTTGTTAACCTTATTATTGGTATTTGTTTACACTTGGCATCTTTCTCGAGAAATAGAAAATAACGTACATATCTTCCTGCAATCCTCCTTTTTTGTTCCTCGCAGTATCATTTATGCCCCGGGTCGGCACCGAAGAGAAAAAATAACCAACTATGAGGTATTATTTTGACAGTTTTGGTCGAATTCTTTAATGACAAATATTTCTAAACCCAAACTCTTCGAAGGATCAAAATAATTTTTACGTAGTCTAAAAAGAAGCCAGAAAAAAGATTATCC
This sequence comes from Pelagia noctiluca, assembly GCA_963924455.1. Taxonomy (NCBI): domain Eukaryota; kingdom Metazoa; phylum Cnidaria; class Scyphozoa; order Semaeostomeae; family Pelagiidae; genus Pelagia; species Pelagia noctiluca. Next base: position 2,283,763 of record OZ004327.1, read on the forward strand.
CAACCAATTTCTCGCTGCCAACCCGCTTCACTAGTAATGAACAGTCCCCCTTAGAGAAAAAGACTTTCTCGAATAACCTTAATTAATCTGAAGAAATCACCAACAAATTTCAATAAGTTAGTCTTAACACCTCGTTCATTATAATCAAAAACGCAATTTTCATCAGCTTGATGATAATCTTTCTTGATTTAAGGCAACACAATATCCGAAAACAATTAAAATATGGGAACAAACAACTCATCAACTGTAAGAAAAGCCTTTCTTGTGCGAATCAATATTTGTTCAAGGACCTTGTTGAATATTATTTTGTAGTGATCTCTCGATCAGGGATGGAAATATACCGGACCACGGCACCAATGGTTTAAGAAATAATCTAGATCTCCAGAAAAAAGTCTCTATTTCAATTCGACTTGAATTTCATCTGAGTTCAGATCAGAAGAGTGGGTCATTGCCATCCAATACTTGGCTCTCAACCAACATTCAACTTGTAGCCATGTTGTTTTTTCAACTTATCATGTCACGTCAGATAATGAATTAAATATTCTTGAGCATATCAACTATCTACTATAACTGCAGCTAACCGGTTTCCATATTAATAAGTATGGTAAGAATCACAGTATCTACAATTTTTTCGTTACATCTTTTCAATATGTTCGCATAAATTTCTATGTTCCAAATATAACATATATTTCTAACAATGCTCTAGATCATCTGTGATACAGGAATTTTTATTGAAATAACCCTAAAGAAACTTAAGCTTATCAATGCCTTTATACAAAACTGCCCCTGATGTATTCCATGAACATTTTCAGAAGGTTGACCACCAAAAAGCGACTAGAGGCAATGGAAAAAATTTAAAAATTCCAAAAGTAAAGACTGAGAGCGCGAAAAGAGGATTTTATTTTTATGGTGTAAAGGTCTATAATGCGTTGCCAACGCATTTGAAGACTGAAAAAATTTACCTTCCTTTCAAACAAGGAATAAAAGAACATTTTATGGACTGATAAATTTTAACTTTAAGATCTGACATTCTTTTTATCTATTTTTTATCTACTTTTCATAACAGGGCTTCTATTGATAGCAGCTAAGATACTGTAGCTGATTGAATAACCCTGTATAAATAATGTATTATTATTATTATTATTATTATTAATAGCCCTCATCTTTGAATTCAATTCAATTATTTATGACTTTGGCAACAATTTATTGGCCATAACGGCAGGATGAAGCTGACGATTCCATTAGGATGATGCAGACGACTGAAACCATTTATCGTTCATGATTGAGTTGATGAGTTGATGAAGTTTGTTTTCATACTGCACATGTCGTAATGGTACGCGTTCGCACTTCACCCTTGGGAACGTCTGTTCAGTACTTTGGATGGATACTATTAGTACTCTGTAGGATATTCAGTACTGTAGAGGGAAACCATGGAAGTAATACCCAAAATACTGATGGTTTCCCCCCTAAGTACTGAATATCGTACACAGCATTGAAAGTCCCCACGCTCCAACGTACTGATGGTATCCCTCTACAGTACTGAACATCCTTCTCATTACTGAACATCATTCACAATACTGAACCTTTTCCACAGTACTGCACAGAGGTTCCCTAGGGTGACAATAGTAAGCCCTACAGACCATAATTTTATTTCTTGGCTGCCTTAACTTTTATCAAGCGTTTGCACGTACTAGTGAAAGCTTGTGTAGTGTGAATGCTACCAATGGATGGATCGTTGAACAATGATAAATAACAATGAATAAAGATTTCAATCATTATTTATCACCTATACATCAGCATCAAAGAGGCTGGTCCTTTTTAAGGTTCAACTTTAAGGTAATTTGTTACACTTGACAATGAATTTCACAAGAATGAACCAATCTTATCATGATGAAAATGGAGTGTGATGCAGCTATTGTTTACCATAAGTTACATGATGTTGTTGAACAAAGATATGGAACATACCTGCACGTCGGCATCAATATTACCATCAGGTGCCATCAGAGCTGCTTGGATGAACAGATCGTGAATCTTATCGAACTCTTCCTTCGACATGAGGGACGCCACCCTTGAGCTACCACGTGCTTGATCCTGCTCTCCAGGCATCAGACTCTTGTACCTGAAAGGATAAGAATTTTGGTTACATTCTTATTGGAATAACACGAGTATGTATGTATGTATGTAATACTGAGAGGGAAAGAGTCAAGAAAGACTCAAAACTCTCCATCTCGACAAGCCTGTTTCCTGGTTGCCCACTCATCAAGGGATGTACGGTATATTTCACACTATACTGATTTAAATGTGTGAGCTGACTATTTTACGAGCAAATGTCCCCTGAGAAACGAAGTGTTTATCTCGATTTTCCCTATGATAGTCCTCGATACATAAATGCAGAGTGTTATATATGAAGTGGTGAAAAGAGTCAAGAGACTAAATTCTGCATCTCGAAAAGTCTGTTTCGTGGTTTCCCACTCATCAGGAGATATACCGCTCTACTTCAATGCACTGAGTAATGATTCGGCAAACAGAGTTACAGATTTTGTAAGTATGAATGTTGATTGCTGCCAGATTAAAATTATCTAATCACTATCCACAATGTTCAAGAATGTTTGATAAAAAACCTTTAACAAATACACCATACATTTGTTGTTAATCTTGGAATTAAAAAAGTGAATGAATATGGTTCAGCTAAATCAATGGAAACAAAGAAGGGAAAAATCAACTAGGGATGGCATTCAACGAAAAGTGAGGAGATAAGTTTCTATTATAAACAGTTAGCTTCTAGACCACTCCACTGTGTCCTATACACCACTTCGACTAACTACGTTTTAGGGGGACTTGTTCGAGTTCTAGGGTGTAAAAACCTCTTCTTTTGCAGTTTACAACCAAGGATGAAAGACTATTTCACTTTTTATGTAGGCATTGTGCAATCAGTGTCACATTTGTAGTTATATTTAAAAAACTATTGCAATTGGACACTTTTAACAGCACTTAATGCTTTTATTCGTTATAAGAATAAAGGCCACTTTAGCTTTGTTTCAGGTTCAACCAGGTCCTTCCATAGGTATTCTCAAATGTTCTCAGTTCATGGTAATTCAGCCTTCTTTGTTTATGAAAAAATACGAATTGCTGAGAAGTTAGCTTTTTACAACCCCGAACTCGACCCAGTCCCAAAAAGGCGCGGTTAGTCGAAGTGGTGTATTATAATGAACGATTGAAGAAGGAGAGTGGATCATTTCTTTAATTTTCTTAGATTTCATCAGCTATAGAAACTTTCTGCCCAAGGGCAATATTTGCCCTACACCCACGAATTTACTCAAAACTACAGCGAGGATTGCAATCTCAGCATGGATAGAACACTCTAAAACACGACTCTAAGTCAACATTTATCTAACAACCAAGACTCTTTCCAGGCCTTAAGTGATGTACTTCCAGATCATCGGAAGGTAAAAATTTCATTTGGGACTTTTTGAGGGCGTTTATTGTGCAGGACATTCAGTACTGTGAAGGAAAATAACAAGCAGTTTTGGGTATTACCTCCACAGTACTGATGGTATTCCCTCATAGCACTGAACCTCCCCCACAGCACTGAACATCCCCAACAGTACTGGATGGTATTCACTCACAGTCAACGGTACTGAACATCCTTCACAGTACTGCAAAGACGTTCCCAAGGGTATGAACCTTTTTCATCTATGAGACTGGTATAGAAAGTCTATCCAATAGCCACTTGCCTTGGTGTTGGAACGTTCTCCAATTAATTCCACCATGTTGGATTAATGCAATTATGCCCCCTGAACATCCTTTAATGCATTGCATCACCTGAAGATTTGCTAAGCATCCTGGGGTAATATTTCCCAGATTCCTTTGCAAACGGGAAAATTTGCATACGTCCAACATGGCAGCATAATTGGAAATGGGAACATTGTAATAAGTAACTAAAAGTCATTGCAGCAAAACGCATTTTATGCTTAGGCTCCCCCAACGATATCTCTCTAGCATCAATGCATCTTTACTTCAATATTCCTTAATTCGTATTTGTAATTACAATAACCAAACGTAATCAGTTTTGTCAGAATGAATTCAAACTTCTTGTTCTTCCCAGACGAGCAGTAAATATTTGTGCAGGTGAAATCGTAATTTCGAGAGCGGAGAAATACTTTTGTAAAAATTCAAAACTTTTACACAAATATTGAGACATGATGGAGAATCACCTTTTTTTAAGAAGGGGGATCGTTAAAAAATACGCAAACATTTCCATATTCTTGGCTCGTTACAGGCAGTTATCTAAGGAGTGCTCGTCAATGCACAAAGGATAAAGTTGATGGCTACCCTGGTAGAGATTTTCATGCAGCAGGTAAAGTGAGTAACAAGTTACTGGAATAACCTTCAGGGTGATACATGAACATGAGACATACGAGGTCGCAAAGAAAAGAAGCTGAAATGATAATAATGCTTAGAATCTTGTATTATGTTATTATCTTATGTTTTTTTCAGTTTTTTGTTTTGTGTTTGATCCACATTGTCGAATCATCGCACATATTGTTCATCACTCCAACCTAGGTGATTGCCTGCTCCACAGTATTGGTGGTATCTCTTAAGAGTACTGAAAATTCTCCAATGTAATACACTAATGATATCCCCACATAGTACTGAAGGTATCCCCCACAATACTGATTGTATCCCAACACAAAACTGAACATTCTCCACTGTATGATGGTATCCCAACACAGTACTTAAGACCCTCAAATTAACTGACGGCGCCCCACGGTACTGATAGTATCCTTTCACAATACTCCAATAATAGCGTATGAATTATGGCAGAGTAAGGAATCTATAGGAGGGATCTATGCTTTGAATTATTTGATGTTTTTATGTTATGTCTTGTTGTTTACTAGAGGGCCATTGCTCAGATTCTAACTAATCACTGTATATTTTCGAATCATTACTGCACAGATTGGCCATCAATGCACCTTAGATTATTGCCTGCTACATCTTATGTCAAAATTTGTGAGTTGCTACACAGCCAGTGTAAAGAAAACCGAAAAGGCAAGCTCGGTCCTTACATCACATACATCACATATTCTTAGCTATGTACTTTCTACACGGTTCCCTTTTTATTTGTTTGGAACTTTTATTTGGATTTCTACCAGCAAGCTAGCAACCCCCGTGAAATTTCTAGATGCTTTTATAAACTTGAAGGAGGTAAAGCAGTTATGTTTACTCGCTGATATCATGTATATAAATTCCGTTTTCCTTGACTTTTACGTGAAACAGGACAACAAAGGGAAGTTTAACAGCAAAGAGCTACATCTGAAATACTGAATAGAAACACCATCTAGCTGGCCAAAAACTCATCACATGATAACATAATCGAAATCTGCTTGAACTTGAAACTTAACTGAAGTACAGAGATCATAAGACAAAGATCGAGCAATCTACTATATACATTCAAAAGACGATTTTGCAGAAAAGATATTTCAGCCGTTGCCAACTTCAGATGCTCGAAAGATATATGAGCACGATTTCAGAGTCTAACTTCTTAAACAGGGAAGTCGACAGTTATTGGTTGTTTATTGCAGTTATTGGAAATAATTCGTCAAGTTCTTGTCCTGAGATGGACAGTTCACCATCCTTATAGACTTATCAGAAGAGTAAAGAGTGAGTAGAAAGAGTTTCCTGGAATCTTCTATATGAAGTCTAGTCTCCACGATACGTTACTATTGTCTCTACGATGTTTTCCTTTGAACATTTTTCTGGCTTTCGTGAAGCAGACAGGTAACCCTACACATTGAAAGCAAAACATACAGAAAGGTATGCAGCAAAATACGCTTAAACGTCAATATAAGTCAAAATGACTTGCAACCCACCAACAGCTCTATCATACTTCACGGCAGTATGCTGCCTGATAATATCTATCACAGGCAGCATTGGCAACACGCTAATAATCCTCGCGGTAATATTCGATCCGCTGCGGAAGCTGCGAACACCGTTCATCTACTTTATCATCAACCTCGCAGTCAGCGATTTGATAAGCGCGTCAATAACAATGCCGAGCGCGGTATACATGCACATCAAAGAAGCCGCTGGGACCATCACAAGTCATCTGATGAAAGTCATTCACATATCTTACTTCCTATGCTCCACAGCAAGCTTACTAAGCCTGGCAGTCTTATCAATCGACCGATATGTGGCCATCAAATGGCCTATCCGCTACAGAGCAAGCTTACGCCTAAGTAGATGCCTCATTGTGTCATTGACAATTTGGTTCTGGGCAAGCATGATGACTCTAATCTACTTGAGAGTCGGTTTCATCACGTATTCCATGATATTCGCTCATATCGCCGTAACAGGAGCGCTCGTGAGTTTAGTCTGGACCTACTGCCAGGTATTCAAGGCACTAGAAGCTAACTTCCGTAATCTGCAACAGGATGACAATAACAATGCTGATATCCCGCGAATTAGGATGAACAGTAAGGTTACAAAGTCATTCTTATACATCATGATCGTGTTCCTATGTAGTTACGTGCCTGTGATTGTCATGGTTTACGTGTTGCAGTTCTGTCACGATTGTTCGTGCACGACACGTCAAATGCTGCGTGATTTTCATTATATTTTGGTATGTTCCGGCAGTGCGATTAATCCTTTTATTTGCACTGTGCGACTTGGCATGTTTCGCCGTTCCATCAAGGCGTTGTTTCAGAGAAATAGACAAATCGAGACTGCTTTATAAGTCTCGTATACGTATACTACTGAGATTATGAAGCAATTGATGATGTTTCCACAACTTTCAACTAGTTTATAGTCTAAATGCTATTATTGCACGAATCAAGATGGATAAAGGTTACAAAATAATTTGTGTATATGATATTTATGTTCCTATGCAGTAATGCTATAGTCATAAATCCTTCGCTGGCATTGTTTCAAAGAAATAAACAAATTGAGATTGGTTTACTAGTCTAGTATGGATAAACTACCTAACATTCTGGGTTGCTGTTATTGCAAGCATCAAGATAGACAAAAGGTTATAAAACGATTTCTGCATATAGGGTAACAATTATGTTTGAATATTCTAGACTGACCTATTGTTCTATTTATAAAGCCTAATCTTGACTTTTTAAGAATAATAAAACTTAATTTTGAAAGAACTCCCTGTACATGGAGGATCTCGTTCTAAGGAGTTGGAGGGGGTTTTTCAATACGAATTCTTTCTTCAGTAGCCTCCCTTTTCAAGTGTGCGTATATTTCCAAGCCATCTTTCAGAAAAAAAGTAGGTTTGGGAGCGTTACAAAACCTCCTCTTATAAAAAAATAAGGTTTGTGAGGCTGGCAGAGATAGATGAAAATACAGTCTTGGCTAAAACAGGCTCTGACCAGCTAAAATTCAACCCTGAAATCCTGCGTGAAGTAACTTGTCTCCAGTTGGCTTCAGTGTTGGCTTCAGTGTTGTGAAACTAAACCCCTATTCAGAGGCTCTGGTCAAATTCGTGTACCTCAGGCCTAATTCAACAAGCTGAAGTAACAAATAACAAATGACTCACCTTGGGTGATGTCTCAACCATTCTTTGAGTGATTCGCAAGCCTTGAATTAAAATATATCAAAAACATTAGAATAGCAGATGCTTCTGACAAACGTTCAGTGAAAATGCCTAATACATATTACCACTTTTTAATAGAAACAGAACTTTTCTACATAATATCTCCAAAAAAATTATACTTTGGTTGGTAGCTAAAATTGATGCTCCGAAAAATATTCTCTAGAAAACATGAAAAACCCTAAATTGAGATTTAGTTTCTGCCAATACTTTTATATTTGAATACTTAACAAAGGTGAAAACTTTCAGAATAACAAATCAAAACTAAAAAATTCGTTGCGGAACAAATAAAGCTATAATAATATAAACTCACTTGATATTGTAGCGATTCGTTTGTATAGCTCACAGCTAAGGCCATCCTCGCTGTCAAATTATCAGGCTGTAAGCTAATGCATCTATTAATGAAAAATATTAAATAAAATCGTCATGTCATAAAAAGTCACAAAATATTACAAAATATCAAATATGATATAAAATACAAAATATTATATAAAATCCAATTAATCATTTTCATGAAATTAAGTTGTTAAGGATTTCTTAACTTCATCCTATTGAAAATAGTTCGCTTGACTAAAAACTGTTCGTGTGAATGAAAATGACCCGCGTAGGACCTCTCGAGTCTGCACCTCAATCAGTCTACCAACTGAGCTAGCGGAACAATCAATTTAATCGACCTGCCCAGACCACATTTGTATGGTTGATGCAGTTTTTGTTCCATGTTTGTTTTGCGAGGGGGCAGCTTAATATTTTCATTAACAGATACCCTAAATAGGAAGATTATGCAACTGATGTCTTACTTGTTTAGGGCACTGATGGCGAGGATTTCTTGTTCGTTTTCAGCTTGACTGGTTCCAAGATATTGCCATGCCTACGATGATCAGATGAACATTTTAATAAATATGGTTTCAAATTTTGTCAAATCAAATCAAGTTCTACAAGTTTTACGTTCAAAATATGTGCGATATTTATTCAATAAACGCACCGGAATAATGTAAACATGATATGCCACCATCAATGTAATGTAAAATACATTAAAAGTAGTTAATATCAATTCTTTATACAACAATTTAGGTAAGGTGAATAGTGAGTCTCTGCAATGTTTTCGTTATGAATGTGTGTTAGAGTTGAGATTAGTTATTTGTGCCTAGCTATCCTCCTGTTCCTGAAAATATACGGAGCTCTAGAGAATAATATAAATAAGTTGAATCTCTTAATTTTCTTTAATCTGCAAATGAAAAACAAAAAATTATCGTCCCTCCTCGAGAGCTAACGTATAGATAAGAAATTATTTAAAAACTCACTTCAGCGTGTTCTGGTTCCGCATTAACCTGTAAGGAAATACTTAATTCAAATATAAATTCTAATAAGAAATTATTAAACTCCTTATGGTGATTCTCATCAAATATTTTCCTTACCTCTTGATATCCCAGAATCTTGGTTTGGTCAAAATACAAATCAACAATCAACAAAAATGTGTGCAATACAAAAGGTTTCCACATATAAGAAACCACTTATTGAATTAAGGCTTAAAAATTTTTCCATTCTAAAAACTTTTTTTATCATAAGGTGTCTATTGATAATCTGGGTAAAAGTATCCATGATGTGGGTGGGAACTTATGCAAAATAAAACCTCAAAATCAAACAACTAGAACTTACCGCTTCTTCGAATAGTAATATAGCACTGATTAGATCGCCTTCTCTTAGCTTATCAAGTCCTTCTTGGAAGGCATTCGGGTGGTCCTTGAATGGATTGTCCTCCTCAAACGTATACTCCTGGAAAGTAACCATAATAGTTGAATATCTAGAACTTTTATTTATCACCATGGGGAACCTTTGAGCAGTACTGTAGAGGATGTTTAGTACTGAATGTCCTCTACCGTACTGATAGTATCCCCCTACAGTACTGATGATATCCTCCCACAGTACTGAACATCCTGAACATTACTGAACACCCTCCAAAGTATTGCATAGATATTCACCAGGGCGTCTATTCACACAAACTACAGTCAAATCAGGTAATATTCTAAAGAGGGTAACAACTATAAGCCTCTACAGCTTTTTCTTTTTAAGTGCTAAAGCTACAGCCCTAAAAGTTCTACCACAGACAGAAGAATGGTAGAACTTTGCCTCAAAGAGCAAATTTAAATCTCAGGGGGCTAGGCTTCGACAACATGTATTTATTATCAAAACTTTTGGATTTTTTGTACTAGCCAAAAAATATACTTTGGTGACCAAAATGTTTAAGAGTCGTTCAAAACATAGCTCTGCCATACCTCTTTCGTGGTAGAGATTTTAGGGCTGTAGCTTAAAAAGAGAAATCTGCAGAGTCCAAAGCTTATTCTAATTCTTAGAATAAGGGTGTTGTCTACTACTTGGCGTTACCCCTAGAGAATCAATTAGATCAAAAATCTAAGATATAAAATATTTGAATTGTGCTATTGAAATATAAATATTGTTTTATGAAATTATACTTTTTATCTGCTACCATATGAAATTGAGCTAGCTTCGGTAATGGGCTTGCCTGTTCTGCACTTTGCATTCTGGCTTGGTAAAAGGGCTGGCTCACCTGTATGGGGAATTACAAGCTAGCTATAGCTTATATGCCGAGACAGGTTTTACATTCTAGGTAATAATCAGTCCAAATACCATGTTGACACAATTTATAATCAGACCCTAGAGCTCCAAACACTGAAACTTCATAAGTTCTGGAGATCGGTAAGAAAAAGAGTGCTGATATACCTTTTTAAAGTCTGCTTTGTAGTCTGAAAGCCAAGGGTGTTCCGAGTTTTCATCATCTCTAAAACAGAAATAAACATTTTCAAAGTCTTTGGTTGGTACAACAAGTCACATAACCAGGTCATGTGTCTTAGGGACAAACATTGTTCAAAAGATGATGACCGAAGGAGCAGTAAATTAGAACTGGGTACGGCATTGTTTGAGGGGCCATATCAGTGCCCCCAATAGCCAAGTTGGTAGTACGAAACTTGAGAATTTGCAGCTGATAAAGTAGGTTTTAGTAATAAATACACTGGTTTTAGTAAATTCAGGAGAAATGACAAAAGCTACTGAGTTTCAGAAAAAATATTTTGAGAAAAAACAGGATCCCGGAATAGTCTTATTGATGATTAAAACTTTATCTTTCAAATGTTATCAAAAAATTCTAAATACAAGCCTAGCGAGTCATCTTTCAATTTATCAGTAGGTAAAAATTTGGATTATGAATATATTTTTTATAAACATTAGTAGCTTTTAATGTTTTATAAGCCAGAGAAAAACCTTCAGCCTCGTAGTTTCAAATTTATATTGAAAACTTCACATCGTGTGTAAATAAATGCAAGCTGACATTTTATGGCACTCTATAAGAGGGGGAGATATCACTCGCAAGGTTTCTAGCCCAACAAGTAAAGTATTTTCACCCATATAAATAGGACTTGTCCTAGTTTAGGACAGTGGTTAGCGCACTCGCCTGTGTACGCAATAACCCGGGTTCAAGACCCAGTGGAGGCATATGTCAATTGCAGTAGCCTGCTCTGGTATAATCTAATTACCCGTGTTAGACCATGCCTTATGAATTAATGTTAATATTACATGGCTCTGAAGAAGGATTTAATCCGAAACACGAATTAATGCCCCACCGTGGATAAGCCTGGAGTTGTGAACACATCAAGGTTACTATGCTAACTTATTGTCCTGGTTTAGGACAGTGGTTAGCCCGCTCGCCTGTGTCCGCAAAACCCGGGTTCGAGACCCGGGGGAGGCATATGTCAATTACAGTAGCCTGCTCTGGTATAATTTAAATAGGACTTGAGTATTCGATAATAATAAAGAGAGAGTTACCTGGCAATTTCATCCCACTCTGTTTGAAGTTTACGCCAGTAGTCGACGTCATTCTGTATAAGAAATTATCTCTATAGCATTGCGTTGTCCAGCTTTGACTAATCTATATGACATTACCTTACCTTTATTATTATTTCACTTGTGTTATTTAATGTTTAGGAACGAATATAAGGAATATAATAGGAAATGCGTTGTCTATAGCAGTATGAAAGTGCTCGATGTACAGAAGTACAGAGCGGTATAGATGAGAGACAAGAAAGAAGACTGGCTCTCGGTTACTCAGAATTTCATGCTCTCACAATCATCAGACTAAAAGTCTTATAGACAAGATTATAGTCTGGTGATGATTGAGAAAGCATGAAATTTTGAGCTAAAGAGGCCAGTTTCCTTTCTTGTTCCTCATCTAAGATAGAAATTATTCTTAAATAATCTTAAGAAAGAAAGATGAATTTCAACTCGCAACAGAGCTGCTGAGTCTATGTTTTGGATGGGGAAATTACATCTTACGTCTTCTGCCTATATTCTCTAGCTTCAATTTCATATCTGAACGAGGCTTCACAAAGTAGTCCCATTGTTCCGGACCACCATCTCTATAGTCATCCCTATCTTGGTCCCTGGTGGGTGGTAAAATCTCTCCATAATTAGAGCATGTTTTGATAAAAGGCTTTCTAATTTCAGTCACAAAATTGAAACATCTAATTGATCAACAATCTTCGCACAGTTAATCACAATAATTGAATAAATAATTCCCTCATTAATCTTACACAGTCAGAGGTCTCCATAAGAATGTGCGGTAAAAAACGTACGGATCTCTATTTCTATCGTAAACAAGATTAAGAACGGTAATTATTTAGCCAATACAAACCCCGCTTAAAGAGTACTCGTCGATCCATTTTTCTGCCTCCGCATCAGCACTGGTCGCTGCGTTTTCTTTCTCGAAGTCTTCTACCCAGTTGTCTGCGTTCGTGTCCGTATTCAACTAGAAAAAAGGAAATTAATACAGATTTATTTGAGAAGAAGCAGATGAACTCTGGGTCTACGCCGAAACACTTCAATCAGTCAGTACTGAGGAAACCACAAGAACTTTGAGTATTATCTCAATTTGTAGTCTCCCTTCACAGTATGGAATATCTTCTACAATACTGATGGTAGTCATCCACGTTAATGAACATCCTCTAAAGTACTGGATGGTATCCCTCCACAGTACCAATGGTATCCCCTACAGTACTGAAAAAGCTTTAATGTACTAATGGCATCAATCTACCAACTTAGCACCGGGGGAATCAATTGAATACACCAACCCAAGACATCTCTCTCACATCAATCGCATCATCACTCGCCGAATGTAAAGACCCTTTAAACATTATCTATGAAAATTACACGAGAGTGGCTGAAAGGTCTGGTCCTACGGTTTACATGTTGAGGTGGTTTTTTTCGGAGTGTTGGCGAGAGATAATGACCTGTTCACACTACCCTGTTCTTGCTACTTTTCGTTTTTTGGTGTCGAAACTGTCTGTCTAAATTATTCCATTTTCGTACAAAAGTGAAGAGAAATATTCGTTTTTGTCTGTTCACATCACTCTTTTTTCTGAATTATTGTTGTATCATTTCTAAAAACATTCAGCTTGTGCGTTCAAACTGTAACCCATCGTTTTCGAAAACCTCCGTTTTTGCGTCGTTTGTGTGCGTGTCAATATGAACACTTTTACAACCTCGATTTCTCTGAATAAACGGATAAGTGTGAACTTTTGGGCCTAAATGTGATCGCTCTGATAAAACAAAAGGCCTGGGTTATATAGCCAATACCGCATGAAGCCATCAATAGGAGTCAGAGAGTGAAATTTTGGTTATGAGAAATGTTAGTCAAAATCGACAAGACTTTTACCTTGTCGTCCAGGGATCCACCTTGACTTAGATTTTCTATCGTTTTCATAAACTAAACGTAGAAAGATAGAATCCTACATGAATTAACTAGTAACACTCTTTTTATAGTCTTTGACCGGCACAAAACTTCTTAATATCGAGGAAAATCGGGAAAAAAATAAAACATAACAACTACTTAAAGCTTTGAGTCTGATACTCATCAGAGTAGTGCGTCAGAACAGTCTTTGATCTTTACAAGACTTCGAGATAGTAAGAAAATCGAAAACATAGCAAAACACGAAACTTAAGCTTTTCTTCTGACACTGTTTCATTTTCACTCTCTTTCTGACATACTACTCCGGTAAGTGTAAGGTGAAAAGTTGTGGTTAGATTTCAGATTTTTCTTGATAAATCCTCTTTTTTACTTGTAAAAACGCTCACATTTCAGTGGCGTAGTGTAGGAGCCAATCTTCAGGAAAATATTATCTACAATACTATCTTAAGCCCTTTTCATGTTAAAGAAGTCCTCTATTCTTCTTTGTTTAAGTGTGACTTCCTTTTAAATCTCAGTTGAGAAGAGACCACGAGAACCAAGTAGCTATTTGAATATGCAAGATTTTCCAGAAGAGCAGGATTTTGACTCCTGTGGTAGGGTACATCTTTGAAACATTACTTAAATAAGTGTCGCTTTTCCATGTGCCAATCAACTTTTAAGGTCCTTCTATACACAGTGGCATTACACAGTGTCATTAGTCAGGGGCATGGGAAGAGTCTCAAATTTGGGGAGCACAATGCTTCAAGGGCACTCTTTTCAATAAAGGAAGAGAGGTAATTTCTGAGAGTGAAAAGTTCACTTCATTGTCTTTTGCAAAATCTTGGGGGAAATACGTACCTTTGGCACCCCCGGCTCCTACACCCCTGTGTTATTACAAATATCAGAAAATTACTACCAAACTAATGGCAAAAAATAATCACAAAAAAGATAAACCTACGTTTGTATTTTGTAATTCTTCATCGTCAACTTTATCGAGGATTTCTTGGGCAGTTCTTTGGAGGGAGTCGATTTCTTGTATTCGAACACCGCCGGATCTACATAAAAAAAGACAGAATTGAAATTACAGGGAAAGGAGCCCCTTATCAACTACTCACGTTAGCTTAATGTGCATTCTATAAGGGGCTGTTTACAAATCATACCACTTTCTAGGTAAAAAGCTGAGAGATGAGATTAAAATAGAATGTGTTTATATGTGAAATATCATCCCACCTTCCAGCTTTACTATTTAGTACTGTGGAGGATGTTCAGTATTGTGAAGGAATATCATCAGAGGAGTAGAATTGCATATTAAAACAATCGTACTCTTTCATTGCTCCTTTACCTATTCTATCCAACCTCCTAGCTTTCATCTCCCCCCATTGGGATCCCACCTCTGTACGAGTGAGATCTCATTTGACAAGGATGAAACGTTTTAAATATGGAGAAAGGATGACAAATACAAAGGTTTGTATGGGGATCAAGACTGAGGACTGGAGGGTGGGGTGATTTTGTCCATATAAACAAACCAAAATACGAGAACTTGGATTCTAAAAGAAGGAAGCTTTGTAAATGCATATTTTGTCCCTTGTCATTTACATTTTTTCTGACTCACCAGTAATTCTCTGTTAACGGCAGAACATAATTCAACTCCATCTATATAATTTCCGCCAAAAGTAGTTGGAAACCTTAGTTTTTCTAACAAATGACTAATTTCTCAGCTTTCTAAGCATTTTATTTCCAATCCAACCCACCTCCTCCTAAAACAATGTTGTTTTCAAAAGGAACTTTATGAGACAAAACCAGACACTAATTGACCGGATTTGCTGCATTTGTATTGAAACTGAAGCAAATCCAGCTTAGCCTCAATTATTTGCAATAATAATTCCCACAAGCATTTAATACCAAAAGTATTGCATTTAGTTCCTCTGTAGTTAAACAATGAATGAAGGTTGTTTCATTGAATCCTCCACGCGTAATAGGAATTCAATGATGGCCTCTTTTCCAAACCTAATTCGGGAAATGTCTATTGGATGTTACTGAGCTTATTCTTGTTATCAGAAACAACATTGTTAAGGAGAGAAGGGTAAGAGCAAAATGTAGGAAACTGTCAAAATGATGCGAGTATTCCAAGACCTTTTCCTGGGGGTTATAGATTACATCTTACAAATATACTCACAAAGCACTGTCGAGATATTCATCTGCCCAATTTCCATGCGTTTCACTTAGGCTGGTCTTCGTTTGAGTGACGTCATCAATAGGTGCAACTTGATGTCTTGAAAATTCGTCCACCCATTGGTTAGAAACTGTAAAGGTAAATAAAATATATTTCAGGCCTATTTGAATAGGAAAATTTCTTCACTTGCCAGACCCGAGGGCACCTTGGGATTTTGGCATCTGGGTTCCTAGGGGTTAGGAAGGATTACGAAGGTTCAGAAGAGTTCAGAAGGGTCGATAAGGGTTTATGAAGGTTCAGAGAGGTTAAGGAGGGTTCAGAAGGGTTGATAAGGGGTCAGAAAGCTTCTAAACGTTTCAGAAGGGTTGATAAGGGGTTATGGAGGTTAAGAAGGGTCGATAAGGGTTTAGAACGGTTGATAACAGTTTAGAAGCGTATAGAAAGGATTATGAGGTTTATAAGGGGTTAGTAGAGTTAATAAAAGCGTAATGCAAAAAAGAGAAGGGGTCCGATACTGCAATAGAGTTAACAGAGCCTAAATGTTTCAGTGTCAAACTAAAAATATCTTATTTGATATAAGGAAAATCATGAATGTTTGTGAAATATTGTTTTATTTTTTACCAGACATAAGCTTAAGCACAGTACAGTATAATCTATTTCGCTCTGTCTCAGACTCGTCTATCAAAGATAATGCTTTTTTGGCCCACGCGGCATTAACTTAAGTTTGCGGGATTTTTCCAGATTTAAAACCCTCAAATTTGGAAGAAGATTTGCCTAAAAAGACTCCTTTCAGCGGTAGGATTACGAAATAATTCCCTGGGTGGGTCAAATGATAATTTAAAACGCTTTTTGGTCGAAAGCAGAAAGAACATCAGCACAAATTGTAATCCTTGATCCTTCGAGGCCTGCCGCCAACATCACCTCGTTGAGTTTCTTTGGATAATATTCTGCCGAATTTCTACCGGCATCTTTCACTAATAAATATTTTTCGTTAAAACTGTTTTTTGAAGTTGAGGGTGGTATTTTTCATATAATGTTTGTGACCCAAGATTTTCAAAATTAAATTTCTGTAAATATAATTTCGAATCGAGGAGAGAGGAAGGGCAATACATGCTTTTAAAATAGCCAGAAATACCGGAAACACAGCGAAACGAACACATAGATTACTATAGCTTTTCGTCTGACACTCAACACAGTAAACCGTCGGAAAGAGAACGAAACAAAAACCTATAGAATTATTATACAGATATGTGGATCGAAATAGGCTATTAAAATTAAGAAAAGGGGTGAATGATGGGTATGGTATAGGAAAACAAGTCGCAGGTGTTTTCACTTCACTATGCTTGGATTTTGCAGGCTATTTCGAAGTTGTGTACAATTCAAAGACTGTTCTACTGTAAGCTTTTCAATGCAACTGAAACGGAGGTGAAGGCAGAGGATAGAGCCCGTTGCTCCTTTCCTCTTTGAAAAAAGTATATACACATGGTGTGTAGAGTCATTTTTATGGGTTATCATCCACAAGTTAATACTTAAAGCGGTCAACTACCCCCCCCCCCCCTCCTTCTTTGGAGCTACTGGATACGTTCCTAAGCTGAAAATCATATACAATTGTCTTTCTTGCTGTTGAAACGAGGGGAGAGAGCCTTTATCATCAGGTAAACTTTTTACGGATGAAAGCACTGCCAGATTCCTAACAGCATCTTCAACTGCTTTTCGTAAAGAATGTTTTTTATGAAGTGTGGTTCGTAATAACGTAAGCTATTTTCATCCACGGGTTTTAAAGTTGTATTCACAATTGAAGATTTGTCGAAAAATGACAAACAGTTTTTAGAAGCGTTCACCAGCGTAAAGCCCTTAGGTTATAAACATGCTTTAATTATGAATTCAAAGGGGGTCATAAGTTGGTTAGAAATGTCTCCAACAATGATAAATGATACCTTCTGACTGTCCAGGATGTGGAGCAAGAAATTCGTCCACCCATGCTTCTGATCTCGTGTCTGTTGCAGAGAAGTAAACACTCGTTAGTTTTTCAGAAAAAGATTTTGATTTGATATGTATTGAAAAAGTAGACTTTGATACTTTTTACCCGATCTTGCAGCACAAATGGAAATGCAGCCATAAAGTTTGATACTGAGTTTTACTGGACTATAATATAAAAGGGAAAATGTTGATTGCAGAAAAACGTTGTTTGAATTTAGAATATACAGAGGATACAATTCTACTGTAATGCAAGACTATTAGTACCCAAATTCTCCCAAATTCTTACTTGGATCATCTCCATTCCTGAATTGATATGCATCTATGTAGAGTACTGTCGCCATGGATGGGCCACTTTTTATTAAACAGAATTGTCTTACACAACTAACATACCTTAGCCAATAACAATTCTGTCAAAATGTAGCTCAATCTCTTCTTAAAACATTGACAGAGAATGAATCAACTTCGCTTCCTTTTCGTTTCACACGGGCCATTAATATGAGACCCAATTTTTTCGTCAATATTTTAGGCCATCGCCATGGATGGGCCGCACCAAAATAACCGGTGCGCCGCCGAAGTACGCCGCAGATCTTTGAGCAAGCCGCAGAGCGCAGATAAAACTCTTTGAGCGATTGTCTGTCACATGATTTCAACCACTCGTGGACAATCGTTTCGCTCACAGGTGGCCCAGCCATGGCGACGTTGGCCGATCAGGAATCGTTCATAAAAGTTGAACTCTTGCGAAAATGTGAGCATGAATTCACCGGAGTCTTCGTAATTTGTGAACAACCAAGGCTGGTAGAAAAAAAGTTGGAAGAAAACTATTTGCTTTTGCTTAGAATGATAGGAGAAAATCGATAAAACAAAAACTGCAATTCACAACAATAACAACAAATGTTGACGATACTTAGAATTCAAATTCAGGTTAAGCGTTTTCAATACTTTTTCTCGAGTATGTTAAGCATTTATAAACAAACAAAACAAAGATAATAACCAAATATAGCATGAGCAACAATTTTCAAGACTTTTTTCCGAATAAAAACTAGGCCCAAGTCGCTGAAAACTAAGCGTTTTCTGGATGCAGTCGCTAATGCTGAATTTCAAAAAGTGGCCCATCCATGGCGACAGTACTCTAGTGATGCAGTGCATGCTACCGTGCCGATGCTAGCAATAAGGATTCTTGTGGCCTTTCTCAGGCTATTGTAGCAAGTTAAACATGAACTCACTCACTCACACATTGACTACTATATGTAGTGATGCTACTGTAAATTAGGCCCCACTCGGTCTCTTGCTGCCAAGAACGTTGAACATAAACTCATACACTAACTCATGTACAATCATATGTCATAATCTGTGACGCTGCTAGAATTCTTCTGAGCTTTTGCATGCTAATACGTTAAACATAAATTCGAGCCACTTTAAGAAGAATAACATAGAGAAATACTTAAAAGCTCAAATCAGAGTTGACAACAAGAAGGCTGTCGAAACAAGATGCCCCAAGAACAGGTCTGAAGAGATGCAGAAAACAAGTTAGTAAGTAGTCTTACGAGATGATTCCTTGCATTCGTTCACGGTTCAAGGTTTTTATCTGATTTTTGTATTATCACTCATACAAATTTTGAAGCTATCACAGCAATGCAATTCAATGCGGAAAACTGAGACTCGTGCAGTAAGTCTAGTTATAGCAGATATGGCTATCGCAATATGATGCCCAAAGAACACACCTGAAGACATACAGAGAGCACTAAGATGGTAATTAGAATCTTAAATAATACCTCTGTGTATAGGGTGCATCACAGGGGGTCCAGACATTCTTTCAATCTCTTGCATCTCGTTGAGCAGTTGGTCCATGCGAAATGTCTGTGGAGCGTCATAGTAATTGGGGCCTTGGAAATATTCCCTGACAAGCTGGAATCAAAAGAGATACATGAAAGGTTGCTTAGTTGATAGTCAAATACACTTGTATCTTATTAAGGTTTTGGTTTACATGCAAAGCACAAAGGCCAACTGAATAGGTAGACTAATCAAGTAGTTCATTGATAGTTGATAGTTAAATAAACTTGTATCTGCGTCAGGCATTGGTTTACATGCAAAGCACAAAGAGCCCACTGAATAGGTAGGCTAATCAAAGCAATGCATTGATAGTTGATAGGCAAATAGTTCCCTATTTTCACTGGATTTGCCACCCCTCCTTCCAATCCGGAAAGTTATGGGGTGCGAAGAAGATTTCGCTATTGGAAGGAGAGAGTGACAATTTTCGGGACAGATCACTCGTCTGTGATAACCAGTTACCTAAAACATAAATTAAAGACAACATAAAGTACAGTGAGAATATGATTTTTGATATATGCTCTTAGCGTAGGAGAGGAAAGGTGGACAAGGTAGGAGAGGTGGACGAGGGATCTGGCCTGGGCCTGCGAGCCGAAACTGGGGAGGAGGGAGGGATCGTGAAGTATCTTGCCGGAGAGCTCGTTGCTAGAAGAATGAAACCTGGCATGCTTGTGCTTTTATACTTGGTCTCCTGGGAGTTAGGGAATCTCTTTCCTTTGTTATCTGGGGTGATCTCCCCAGTGAGAATAGTTCCCTATTTTCACTGGATTTGCCACCCCTCCTTCCAATCCGGAAAGTTATGGGGTGCTTCGAAGATATTGCGATATCTGATTGAGAATGTGGGAGAACATAGGAAAAAGGCAATCGGGTAGTGGCGATTATATAAAATTATATATGATGGATGACCTCTCCATTGCTCAAGTAGAAGCTTGGTATTTTGGGTATTACAGGGCAAGTAGATCAAATAACCTTCACATTTCATATATTTTTTTTTATATTGTTAACAAAGTTCCAATTAAAATTGTTTCACACTTGAAACTGATATAATATGGGTCAGAGATGGGCATGAGAAAGAATATTTTACATATGACTGTGTGCTGCAACGCCAGATTTCAGAGTATTCGAAGTAAGGGGGAAGTGTAGACTCAAAACTATATTGTTAGTGTTTTTTGCTGTCACCTATGTGCATGAGAGTCTTCTTAGGATATCCAAGTTATGCGAAATAAGGTTCTGCAAGGGGAATTCCGGGATGGCAAGGTGGGAGACCCCCTCCCAGTTACTCCTTTTTTAAATGTGTCTTTATGTTTCATCCTTGTCAATTTCCAAAAGCTTGTGTTTTGCCTGTAAGGTAATAATAATGGCTAAAGATGAAAATAATCACCTGGAGGGTGTAAATAAGCATTAAAGGGGAGGAGGCCCTCCCACCTAGCCACCCGGAACCCAATCCCACGGATCGGATGCAGGTTATGAGAAGAACCCCCAAGTGGCTAGGCAGAAAAAGCCGTTTAATGTATAGAAGTTACTATTTGGAGGATTTTAGTCCATTTTGCGGGACAAATAAAGATTTTCTGAAATGCGTGGAGCCTTATTTGCTTGCCTTGTGTTTGGTTCATTTCATTGCTGCTATTGCATGCTTTATGATATTTCAATTCAATTCATTTCATTACTGCTAGTGCATGCTTCATTTCATGTTTTTCAATTCACTTCCATTCATTCATTTCATTTCATTTCAGTTCATACTTCATTTCATTTCAATTCATTTCATTACTGCTACTGCATGCTTCATAATATTTCAATTCATTTCATTACTGCTACTACATGCTTCATAATATTTCATTTCATTTCAATTCATACTTTATTTCATGTTTTTCAATTCATTTCATTACTGCTACTGCATGCTTCATAATATTTCGATTCATTTCATTACTCCTACTACATGCTTCATAATATTTCATTTCATTTCATTTCAATTCATACTTCATTTCATGTTTTTCAATTCATTTCATTACTTCTACTGCATGCTTCATAATATTTCAATTCATTTCATTACTGCTACTGCATGCTTCATTTCATGTTTTTCAATTCATTTCAATTCATTTCATTTCATTTCATTTCAATTCATACTTTATTTCATGTTTTCAATTCATTTCATTACTAATACTGCATATTTCATTTCATGTTTTTCAATTCATTTCATTTCATTTCAATTCATACTTCATTTCATGTTTTTCAATTCATTTCATTACTGCTACTACATGCTTCATAATATTTCAATTCATCTCATTACTGCTACTGCATGCTTCATAATATTTCATTTCATTTTATTTCATTTCATTTCAATTCATACTTCATTTCATGTTTTTTAATTCATCTCATTACTGCTATTGCATGCTTCATAATATTTCATTTCATTTCATTTCAATTCATACTTCATTTCATGTTTTTCAATTCACCTCATTACTGCTATTGCATGCTTCATAATATTTCAATTCATTTCATTACTGCTATTGCATGCTTCATAATATTTCAATTCATTTCATTACTGCTATTGCATGCTTATAATATTTCTCAATTCATTTCATTACTGCTATTGTATGCTTTATAATATTTCTCAATTCATTTCAATACTGCTACTGCATGCTTATAATATTTTCAAATCATTTCAATACTGTTGTTACTGTTGCTCAATGCTGGTTGGGTGGGGGGGGGGGGAGGGGTATAGGAAAAATAAATTTGAAAAGGGTTCTGCTATTGAATGCTTCATAATATATCAATTCATTTCATTACTGCTATTGCATGCTTCATAATATTTCAATTCATTTCATTACTGCTACTGCATGCTTCATAATATTTCAGTTCATTTCATTACTGCTATGCATGCTTCAAAATATTTCAATTCATTTCATTACTGCTACTGCATGCTTCATAATATTTCAATTCATTTTATTACTGCTATTGCATGCTTCATAATATTTCAATTCATTTCATTACTGCTACTGCATGCTTCATAATATTTTAATTCATTTCATTACTGCTATTGCATGCTTCATAATTTCTCATTTCATTTCATTACCGCTATTGCGTGCTTATAATATTTCAATTTATTTCATTACTGCTAGTGCATGCTTCATAATATTTCAATTCATTTCATTACTGCTACTGCATGCTTATAATATTTCAATTCATTTCATTACTGCTATACATGCTTATAATAATTCTCAATTTTTTTTCAATACTGTTGTTGCTGTTGCTCAATGCTGGTGGGGGGGGGGGGAGGGATATAGGAAAAAGAAATTTAAAAAGGGTTCTGGCCTTCGACACTTGGAATATGCATTTTTTATATTGGCTGGAGACATTTTGTCGTGGTTAAGGAACACATAAATTGCATGCAAAATAGGGAGATAATGTCAATAAGGCAGGGGAAAATAATTTGTAAAAAACCTGATAATTGCATAAATTGTGTTGTGGGCGAAGGAGAACGAAGCTTGCGATATCGGCGTTGCTCGACACGTGCTGATATGCGTTTGGTTTTTCGGTGCATTTCCCTTGCAATAAATCTTAACAGGAGCCAGTTCGGGTTGTATTGTATCTCTCAGCAGATTCTGTGGCTTAGGCCTCAACAATTTAAAAAGGCAATCGGGTAGAAGCAGAGAGGCGAGCAGGCTGGTGATGCGAGAGCTTAGGCCAAAAATCGTGAAGTATCTTGCCGGAGAGCTCGTTGCTAGAAGAATGAAACCTGGCATGCTTGTGCTTTTATACTTGGTCTCCTGGGAGTTAGGGAATCTCTTTCCTTTGTTATCTGGGGTGATCTCCCCAGTGAGAATACCCTTACTATCTTCGTAAGGTATTGGTTTATGTGCAAAGCACAAAGAGCCCACTGAATAGCTAGGTAGGCTAATTAAAGCAATGCATTGATAGTTGATAGGCATATACGTTTACTATATTCGTAAGGTATTGGTTTATGTGCAAAGCACAAATAGTCCAATGAATAGGTAGACTAATCAAGCAGTGCATTGATAGTTGATAGCCAAATACACTTGTATCTTCGTAAGGTATTGGTTTACGTGCAAAGCAACCGATTGTTTGATCAAGTGCTTAGCCATCTCTTTCAAACCGTTATAGCATTAACCAAGAGGCATAGACTATCGAACCAAACACCACTAGGGGTGTTACAGAATTCAGAAAATCTACATATTCCAGTGGACTAATCCCAGGTACCACAGCTTTGTAAGCTAAGATTTAGAAGAGATGATTGCGAAAGCATGAAACTTTAAGTAAAAGAGAACCAGTCTCCTTTCTTGTTCCTCTTCTATATCGCTCTGCACCTTCGTACATCGAGCACTATGATGCGACATTAAACAACGCAATCACTATAGAGATAAGCAAAGATTTATGCATCAGATACAAACTATTCTTATCTCTGCATTTAAATGAGCATTAAAATAAGCCTCGTCTGCATTTCGCAACAAAGGAAGGTAAGAAAGAATAAGGAACTAGAGGGGTTTACAAAAGTTAACACCAGAGACAAGAAGCCTTGGCTAGGAGAGACTTTTTTCATCTCATGTAAACAGAGTCTGAAAAATAATGCAAAAAACAAGTAATCTAAAAACATTGCATATCTGTAAAGTTTAATTTACATCCTTGGCGTGTAGCAAGTTTCCTAAATCCAAGTGGCCCAAAAATGATTGAAAGAAAACTTACATCTTGCTCTCTAGCATCATGAAAACCTCTTTGCTGCTGCTGAGGAAGAAGAAACAAATAATTTCATAACAAATTATATCTATCGGGGTACACACAATTCTATATTAATTATTTGACACATATAATACCTTACCATCTCGTATGCTTCATCTACTTATATCACAAACCACAGTTGTTTGGTTCTCCATCCAATACTGGTGGTGCCAGACAGTTCATAGTTCCCACTTTAAGAAAGACGTCCAAAGGTACTTACTCTTGAAGCTACTAGACTTGCTACACATGTCCTTGTTTCAGGACCGTCGAGAGAGGGTGGTAACCAGGGTAGTTAATAGGGGATATGGGGCTTTAAGGGACCAATAAGAAATAGGAAATGTATTCTTTACTATTTAGAAATTTCACATCATTCGACACTAGGCCCTGAACATTTGATATTATCCTGGAGCCTGGCCATTCTTTCGACGGCCCTTCCTTGTTTCCCTGCGTTCTCTAATACACTGACGTCACTTTGGCAATGCATC
Source organism: Pelagia noctiluca (assembly GCA_963924455.1). Lineage (NCBI taxonomy): Eukaryota > Metazoa > Cnidaria > Scyphozoa > Semaeostomeae > Pelagiidae > Pelagia > Pelagia noctiluca. Next base: position 2,308,290 of record OZ004327.1, read on the forward strand.
ATGGGTTAACAATTATTATGAACAGGTTTGTACCTTCGGGATATCAGAGAGCACAGGGAAACAAGGATTCAAGTCTACCGAGCAAATCCGATGAAGATATATAAATAGCCTATTTCATGGTGATGGTATAAATTTCAATTCGATACCTGTAAATGCCAATCTTTTCTTATCATTCCATCCTTTAAAAAGAAATGAAATCATATCACATACAAAGTCAGTAATTCGGTTTACCAAGTTAGAGTGCTGAATACATTGGTGTATGGTGATATAGTGAACTGGGAAATCTACTACCACAGTCTACTTTCTTGAGTCTTGCCTTTTAGTTAGATCTGTTAGCACAAAATAACACTTCAATCGTGCAAAATATGATACCAGCATGAAAATTTCACAAAATATGCAGTTTGAGTCGTAGAAAACGATGCGAAACAGACCCAAGCTGAAAAATGCCCCTATGATCTATTTTTAGAACAGGGGGCTCAGCCCCAGTCCTCAGAATGATGAAATCGATTTTGGAGTCATTGGTTACCGGTGTATAACCATGAAATTTAGTATTCCTGAGTAAATTGACTTGTACAATACCATGAAAATCAAATCAGGGCAGTAAATTACCCTATTTTCTATATTTAGAACAGGGGGCTTGGTCCCAGTCCTCAAAACCGTAAAATTGATTTAGGAAGATATATTGCCTGTATAACAATGAAATTTAGTATTCTTATGTAAATTGACATGTACAATATCATGAACATCAAATCAGGTCAATTAATTACCCTATTTTCTATATTTAGAACAGGGGGCTTGGTCCCAGTCCTCAAAACCGTAAAATTGATTTAGGAAGATATATTGCCTGTATAACAATGAAATTTAGTATTCTTATGTAAATTGACATGTACAATATCATGAACATCAAATCAGGTCAATTAATTACCCTATTTTCTATATTTAGAACAGGGGGCTTGGTCCCAGTCCTCAAAACCGTAAAATTGATTTAGGAAGATATATTGCCTGTATAACAATGAAATTTAGTATTCTTATGTAAATTGACATGTACAATATCATGAACATCAAATCAGGTCGATAAATTACCCTATTTTCTATATTTAGAACAGGGGGCTCGGTCCCAGTCCTCATAGCCGTAAAATTGATTTAGGAGGATATATTACCTGTATAACCATGAAATTTAGTATTCTTATGTAAATTGACATGTACAATATCATGAACATCAAATCAGGTCGATAAATTACCCTATTTTCTATATTTAGAACAGGGGGCTCGGTCCCAGTCCTCATAGCCGTAAAATTGATTTAGGAGGATATATTACCTGTATAACCATGAAATTTAGTATTTCAATTCCCTTCACGACACCGGTCCCAGTCCACAGAGTTATTACCCAATTTGTAAGTTAACAAAACATATGATATACGAACCAAATAGTACAGAACGATTAACGGTCTACTGATATTATCTCAGTCAAAACATTGGTCACTGCATTCACACAATTCCATGCACTCTAATCCATAGCGCTTGCACTTGCACCTCGCTGCGCAACTCCGTTTGCAACCGCATTTGACCAGTTCATGGCAGGCCTGTGACGCTTCGGATATCAGTGTCCAAATTGGAGTCACCATCCCTTCCTCTCCTTCTGTTCTCCGCTAACCGTAATCAACGAAATCTGGAATATTTTGCCATCGGTTAAGGGACTGACCCCAAATAATCCTACAAGCAAAAATGTGACAATTAATCACCTTAAATTGTTAAGTAGTTTTTCGAACCCTCAAATTACGGAAAAACGTTAACTGCTCTTGAGGTGAGGCACCGTTTACAATACAGTTTAAACGGCGTTTCGCTTTGTAATTACGAACCATTACTCATTCCATACTAATTCAATCAACATGGTGCACGAAGCGACAACAACTTCATTGTCGAATAAGGTATAAAGGTACCAAATACCTTTAATGCCAAAGAAATAATTTTGGTTTCAGATTCGGACAGCCCCCCTTTGCCTTAATCCCCTTTCTTAGGTCCATGTCCATCTATTCTGACTATCTGAAGTGTATGGGTAAAGTATTTATATGTGTGCCAAGTAAAGGGTTAAGTACTTGCGTAAACGGAGCCTTTGACGTTAATTTAGATATCAAACATATGTATCATCACTATTCTTACCCGCCTTGATGCAGAGCTCTCTTTGTATGTTGAACCAGTGCATCCTTCGTTGGTGGCAGGCTTTCAATGCTTCGACCTTTCTTGGTGAACAGCATTCGTCTACACTCATCTATTGATGATAGCTGACTGGAACGATCGTAAAGCTGGATAACGAATCTCTCAATCGATTTAGTGTCATCGTCAGTGAGCTCTCTGGTGTTACTTTGTGACAATCTACAATAAAAAGATAACGAAATTAAATCCAAACAATCAAGCAAAACATGGACTTATTTCAGGGGTAAATACTTGAATGAAAACGAAAAGTGCATACTTGCTTGTGAGATGTGACGAGTATGCTCGAGGAAATTTGGCCCTTCTCCGTGTTTTTCGGTTAAAGAGCACAGCTTTTATTTGTGAAGCTAGATACTCGTCACATCTCACAAGCAAGTACGCACTTTTCGTTTTCATTCAAGTATTTATTTAAATATTCCAGATTTCGTTGATTACGGTTGGCGGAGAACAGAAGGAGAGGAAGGGATGGTGACTCCAATTTGGACACTGATATCCGAAGCGTCACAGGCCTGCCATGAACTGGTCAAATGCGGTTGCAAACGGAGTTGCGCAGCGAGGTGCAAGTGCAAACGCTATGGATTAGAGTGCATGGAATTGTGTGAATGCAGTGGCCAATGTTTTGACTGAGATAATATCAGTAGACCGTTAATCGTTCTGTACTATTTGGTTCGTATATCATATGTTTTGTTAACTTACAAATTGGGTAATAACTCTGTGGACTGGGACCGGTGTCGTGAAGGGAATTGAAATACTAAATTTCATGGTTATACAGGTAATATATCCTCCTAAATCAATTTTACGGCTATGAGGACTGGGACCGAGCCCCCTGTTCTAAATATAGAAAATAGGGTAATTAATTGACCTGATTTGATGTTCATGATATTGTACATGTCAATTTACATAAGAATACTAAATTTCATTGTTATACAGGCAATATATCTTCCTAAATCAATTTTACGGTTTTGAGGACTGGGACCAAGCCCCCTGTTCTAAATATAGAAAATAGGTAATTAATTGACCTGATTTGATGTTCATGATATTGTACATGTCAATTTACATAAGAATACTAAATTTCATTGTTATACAGGCAATATATCTTCCTAAATCAATTTTACGGTTTTGAGGACTGGGACCAAGCCCCCTGTTCTAAATATAGAAAATAGGGTAATTTACTGCCCTGATTTGATTTTCATGGTATTGTACAAGTCAATTTACTCAGGAATACTAAATTTCCTGGTTATACCAGTAACCAATGACTCCAAAATCGATTTCATCATTCTGAGGACTGGGGCTGAGCCCCCTGTTCTAAAAATAGATCATAGGGGCATTTTTCAGCATGGGTCTGTTTCGCATCGTTTTCTACGACTCAAACTGCATATTTTGTGAAATTTTCATGCTGGTATCATATTTTGCACGATTGTTGTGCTTTCAGACCGGACTATTTGTAGGGTCCAGGCCTCTAGAAATAATCTATACTATATGTTACCCCTGTCACAACACGTCGCATCGTGTCGTATCATGTGTATTATTGTATTGTATTGTATTGTATTATGTGTTAGTATTTTAGTATGTTCTCGTGTTAGTTTGTTAGTTAATGTTATGTAAGTTAGTATATTCACAGTGTGAATTATTTTCTCTTTACATCACTTCTAAAAGAAATAGGTTCGCATGCCTAAGAAATGTGACGTGTGCCTTGTAAATAGGAATATCATTATCGGCACGTTGAAGTTTTGATAAAAGCTTGTATGCTCGATGTAGTTTTTCTGTCTGCAACGATACCCAGTAGAAATGCCGGAGTATTACACAATTTCAGTACATCATATCATACACTCTTTTCTTTTTATAAGAGCCAGTAAAATTGATTTGAAGCTGGCTGTTCTTAAATATTCTTCTATTTTCAGGCTGAAATATTCCTAAATTGTTCTTACTTTTACAATCGTTTTGAAGCCTTTTTTGCAATCAGTGTGTTGTTTGTTGCGAGGTTTGACTCTCTTGACCATCTGACATTATCTCTGTGCTGCCAATCTGCTCTTTTTGTAATTATTTCTCAGTCTTAAGATTATTTCATAAAATGTTCATATTGAGCCAATGATTATCTGCATCGGTTTGTTCTTAGCTTGTTTTTAAATTTTGGCCAAATTTGAAGCTGGTGTTCTTATAAAATCGTTCTTATAAAAGAAAAAGAGTGTATAAAAATTCATTAGGCTTCCCTCCGCAGGTCAGAATTTCATCCACAGTACCGATGATACCCCGCACAGCTCTCGACATCCTCTACTGCGCAGGCGTTCCTCTCCAGGATGTTTGTACTGAGAAATGCAACCATTTCAACACTTTCAATTGATTTTCATAGATCACACTGTGACGTTATGAATATCATGAAAATCATGAATATGTTATGAATACTACATCAAAAGAAATGAATATCATTAAAATCAAATGAAAACGTTGCATGGCTAATACCATTTCAATAAGCAACTGGAATCGAGACCTGGACCCAAGATAATTCTCATCACTCTTAGCTCTTAAAAAGGGCCATCGAAAGGAGGGAGGCAGCATTTACGCGATTTTTTACGGAGATAATGATTTAGCGAATTTTTGGTAAACTTGGATCAAGAAATTGCTCATTTATGCTCCGTTCTTAATTTTGGGTTTCGAATAGTATTCAGTTTCAAGATAAGAAAAATATAACTCGATTAGTCAAGGCCATCCAATTTAAACATTGATTATTCAATCATTATGATCATTTCCCATTTTTTGAACGTGGCTTGGCCTTTTACAGCCTAGAAAATGTTGGGCGAAACGTTGCGTCGTTAGACCACCCATGTTGGAAGGCCTACCAGTATCCGGCGAATTGCTAGGCGAATTGTTGGGCAAATTGTTGGGTGACATGTTGGGTCGTTTCACCGAGGCTTTACCCAGCATGCATTTCGGTAGGAATTTACCTAATACCTACCATATAAGGCATAATTGCTGAGCAACAAGCGTTTCTGAAGCCAATGACCTAACACTACCATATCAGGAATTATTGTAGCACATGGTTTCAACAAGGCCAGGACAAATAATCAAACCTGAGGGGTCGCTAATCTCCAGATAAAGCCTCATTCTAATCGGCGACTGTCTGAAAGGCTAAGCTGTCATTTTCTATTCCGTTGGATCTCTGCGACTTCATTAAATTATCGAGAATACCAAAGTAGTGTTGAGGCTTCCCTTTAGTCAATTTTTGCGCTGCGCTACGGAGAAAAGTTTAATGCGAAGGAGAAATCTTATCCGCAGAGGAGCGTGCGGATGAGTCATAGAGACTGAGAGGGATACCATTCAGTACTGCGGAGGGATAACGCCAGTACTGCGGAGGATATTCACTACTGTGGAGGGATACAATCAGTACTGCGGAGGGATACAATCAGTACTGTGGGGAGGATATTCAGTACTGCGTAGGAGAATATTCAATACTCTGGGGGATACCATCTTGGGCTGCAAAAGTCAACAACATTTTTAGAAGGGGCATGGTAGCAGGCACTATATGATTACAAATATTAGCACACAAGTTTGTGAGTAGGGGAGTTAATTTTCAAAATGCTAGCCTAAAAGAGGCCATTTTTAAGAGCTTGGTTATATTTTATGGATCATCTGTGCATTACCTGATGTCTTGCCTTGTCCTGGGTGAAATGAGAGACCATGCCCATTAGGGGGTTTGAGCCCCCACACTCTCCCTCCACGAGTTGTTTCATAGCCATGATTTACCTGTATAAAAATCATAACAAAGATGAGATAATCTTGTCTGCTCAGAAAAAGGGGGCACGGGTAACCCCAAATGATGAAGATTGGTAAATAGACAGGGCCGGATCCAGCACCCATAGAAAGGGGGGGCGTAACACACATATCAAAGGATAATGTAAGGGAAATAGGGTATTATCAAGCTAATTGCATTGTTTTTCTACCAAAATAGGGGGGGCGTACACCCCTTACGCCCCCCCTTGGATCCGGCCCTGATAGAGGAAGTAGAACATAACCACTAGGTGTTATGTTGTACAACATGCATTTAAATCAGCTATAAGGCTGCAAAGAAATAGGTAGAAAGAAATTTGAAGCTTAAGTCAAAATGACACCAAGATTTAAGCTGACCTTTGAATTTTGTTTACGAGAGGGTCAATTGTTAAAATCTTAACAGTTAACACCCGCCTAAAATATCTTAATCACATTTCATCCTTTCCATTTTCAATTTTTTACACAGGTATAAGCCTCATTAGTGAAATAACAATTCACCTGGACGACGCTAAGGGGAAAATAGGGGTAAGAGCCCAACCTCTGTCATGATTTGCCCTTATTTGCCCCCCCCCCCTTCCAAGGAAAAAATTAAATATGAATATGTTGTCATATAGATAAAATATCTAAACTAAAATCGTCTAAGTCGTTATACCGCCTAAGATTCGTTTCATGTTTGAAGAACCATAGATTATCATAACACAAAAATTTGGGTCTAGAAAATAATTCATGTGATAGCTATGTGCTGCAGTTCAACTGTGTGGCAAAAGCTTTTCCTCATAGACATTTCAATGCATCTTGTTTAATCAATCAAAGTTTAGCAAGTCGATTCAAGCTAGACGCTGATAGATGGCGAGGGCGTGGCGATGGAGTCTTTTGTTTTTCCAGTGTATTCCTTACCCTACCGTGAAAGTTGCGTCGATCGTATGAAGGAACTTGTTTGTCCTCGCTTTTAGAAAGAAAAAATACTGACTTGAAAAGCCCTATTTATCAAGTCTTATCTATCCTCGTTTGCATTCTCCACTAACTTGACTGACTTTTATTTGCTTAAATTGTTGATGTTAATATTTGAAATTCTAGGTAATCGGAAGAAAAGCTAGAAGATAGTAGGAGTGTGTTCCTAACTTAGCTATGTTCAGAAAGCTTGGAGCACTGATCTTGAATTAAAGACTGGACCGAGCATTCTGTGGTTTCTGGATTCATAGGTTGAAGTTAATTCCTTCGGCTTGCGTTTGGCCTTCCAACAATCCCTGCCAAAGAAACTGCATTGACTCGATTCTTTGCAAATAATAACTGCATGATTATTCAATCTAATAATGAGCATTCATAAAATTGCAACTATCGTCAACAAAAGTAGCCTGTAGTGGAAACTCAAATTGAATTGGACCTATCAATATGGCCGCCAATAGCTTCATTTCACAACGACAGATACTCGATCCAATCTTTGTTTGACATCAGTGCTTTGAAAGCCCTGAAGTATCTTAGCCTCGTTACTATTTTTGGCGGGCTTTGTGACTGACCAGCTGCCTAGTAAGAACCTCGACTGAGCTCAAGAGGATCCTCAGAAAGGAGACCGCGGCTGCTAACAATTCTTACGAAGTGTCAAGCTCCGGTCAAACCGTCAAACAATGGCATAAAAACATTGTTTGTTCGTTTGGCTGGGGCTTTACGCATTACCGTGAACGGTAGACTTCAGAGACACCGAGACGTGCCTTATCGCACATAACGGCTGTATCTATTCCGGGTTCAGCACGATGCATTTTGTCAAGGTGCAATACGACACGTTTGATTGCAAACTGGGATTTGATATTCACATTTACATCGCACTCTGTAGAAATTCTCCACAGCTTCAGGTCACCTTCAGTACTGTGGAGGATGTTCAGTACTGTGGAGGATGTTCAGTACTGTGGAGGATATTCAGTACTGTGGAGGATGTTCAGTACTGTGGAGGATGTTCAGTACTGTGGAGGATGTTCAGTACTGTGGAGGATGTTTAGTACTGTGGAGGATGTTTAGTACTGTGGAGGATGTTTAGTACTGTGGAGAATGTTTAGTACTGTGGAGGATCTTCAGTACTGTGGAGGATATTCAGTACTGTGGAGGATGTTTAGTACTGTGGAGGATGTTTAGTACTGTGGAGGATCTTCAGTACTGTGGAGGATATTCAGTATTGTGGAGGATGTTCAGTACTGTGGAGGATCTTCCGTACTGTGAAGGATCTTCAGTACTGTGGAGGATATTCAGTACTGTGGAGGATGTTCAGTACTGTGGAGAATGTTCAGTACTGTGGAGGATGTTCAGTACTGTGGAGGATGTTTAGTACTGTGGAGGATCTTCAGTACTGTGGAGGAAATTCAGTACTGTGGAGGATGTTCAGTACTGTGGAGGATGTTTAGTACTGTGGAGGATCTTCAGTACTGTGGAGGATATTCAGTACTGTGGAGGATGTTCAGTACTGTGGAGGATGTTTAGTACTGTGGAGGATGTTCAGTACTGTTGAAGATGTTCAGTACTGTGGAGGATGTTCAGTACTAAGGAGGATATTCAGTACTGTGGAGGATATTCAGTACTGTGGAGGATGTTCAGTACTGTGGAGGATGTTCAGTACTGTGGAGGATGTTCAGTACTGTGGAGGATGTTCAGTACTGTGGAGGATGTTCAGTACTGTGGAGGATATTGAGTACTGTGGAGGATGTTCAGTACTGTGGAGGATATTGAGTACTATGGAGGATATTCAATACTATGGTGGATGTACAGTACTTAAGATCTTCCACGTTACTGATGGTATCCCTCCACAATACTACTGATGATATCCCTCCACATTACTGATGATATCCCTCCACAATACTGATGATATCCCTCCACAGTACTGATGGTATCCCTCCACAGTAGAGAATGCAGTCCCACCGGTGCCTAGGGCTGAAAAGTGAACTTGAGAAGAAGTAGGATATGGAAAATCACAGGGAAAAATTGGTGTGGATGAAAATCACATGTGTAGGATTCGAAGCTACAACCTTTGAGTTTGCATATCACTCTACCATATATAATATGATATATAATATCATATATCATATCATATATTTTAGCATATATAATATCATATATGATACCGTATAAAATATAATGTATTATATCATATATAGTATCATATATAATATTATATATCATATCATATATAATATCATATGAAATATCATATATCATATCATATGAATTATCATATATAATTTCATATATCATATCATATATCATATCATATGAAATATCATATATAACATCATATATAACATATCATGTTCAAAAATAGAAGCCTGTTTTATGACATTTCAAATGTTAGTCACATTTTTGTTTATAGAATGAGTAATGTCTGTGGCTAACACACAAAACTTCTGTGTAGATAAATAGAAGAATAGCTTTTTGATTTCATTTTAGAGCAGAATAGATTGGCTTACATTTTATGTTGCTGACGGTGTTAAATACTCACTTGTTTTCCTGGTTATTAAATAAATGGTTATCAGGCACTTTTTTACAATATCAAAACAATCTTAGATATAAAAGGGTGACAGCTTAATCATCTAGCATCTAAAGAGTTACAAATTGAGTAGTTCTTGTGGCTGACAATATTTGTATGGTATATAAGTACTCTAGACAATCATCTGCTACAAAACATAGATACCATACAGTGCATTTACACATAAATTCCTTGAATTTTCTGATAAATCATATATATGCTGAAGAGAGACTATTATGTGTTTGTGATAAATACCAGGAATCATATTGAGACATCAAAGCAAAACTGTTGCCTCCCTTGAAAATTGTGATATTGAAAGGCAATCAAGTTTCATTATCCCAAGAGTTTTGTAGCCGTAGCTGCTGATGAATCATCATTAGACCCATATCGTTCATTTATATAACTGAAACTAATTGTATTTAACAATTCGCTCATCTTTTCATATTTTGATATTTCTAACGTTTGCTGCTTTGTTGTTGATTTCTCAAGAGCTTGGTCAATCAATACAACATCAGTCTAGATGAAGCTTAGTGTCTTTTAACAATCGGATGTTTTGTTTTAGTGCCGGCCACTTGATTTACTCATTTCATAATTAATCTTTTGAAGTATGCTCTCCAAGTTTATTTGGCTGTTTCATTACTTGAAAAATTCTCTTGAATGCCAAATTACACTATAACCCACAGTGCAACTCTGATTTGTTAAGCTCCAGATGTAAGCCACTCGTTTACTCCTTTATCAACCATAAATGTTACTCTTTTATCTAATATGAGATATTGTGATGCTTGTAGAAGGGAAAACAGATGTTTTTTAAAGTAGCTCTTTTGGTAAGAGGTGGCTTACAAAACACGTTAATTAACCTGAAGCCACATATTTTGCTCTTTTAACAATTTTTTTTGACAATTATTTTAGTATTATTGATCCCTATCGGCATATTAATTCTAAAGGCTGTATTTAGAAAACTCGCAGAGTTATTCATAAAAAACCTCTTTTTGAGTTTTTCTCATCTCAAAAAATGTCACGCTATTTTTGAACATGATAAATTTCATATATCATACTATTTATAATATCATATATAATACCATTTATAATAGCATATACAATATCATTTACAATACCATATATCATAACATATATAATACCATATATCATATCATATATACTACCATATATAATATCTTATATAATACCATATACAATATCATTTATAATACCATATATAATAGCATATATAATACCATATATCATATCATATATCATATCATATATAATACCATATAAAATACCATATATAATACCATATATAATATCATATAATACCTTCTATAATACCATATATAATACCATTAATAATCCCTTCCATTTCTGCAGCTGTTATGCAGAATTAATTTGAAAAGTCTTGATTATGCTAAATTACCCCTCCTAGCTGTATAAGCTCTATTGAATAAGATTTTAAGCCGTGGCAAAACTAAAGGTAGCTGCTAGCAAAGTCCTACATGCGCAGAAGAGACGAGGCCAGAGATTTTTAGGCCCTAATGAGCGAGTCAAAGGAGCTCATTGTACTCTTCTAGTTAAACAGGGCAGCTTGGTCTGGTAGCTCCTCTCAAATTCCTAAATGGAGCTCAAATGTATTTTTAGGTGCAAGAGTAACTTAGTTGTCAACATCTTCATCAAGATCCGACCACGAGGGAAGTGGCAATCTAGGATTTCAAATACCGGGATCTCCATCCAAGAAAGAGAAAAACAGACCAAAAATATCAAGCCAATTTTTTCGATAACCCAAAAGTACAGCAAAAAAATGGGGGGGGGGGGGGGTAAAAAAGTTCCACTAGGTATAACTGATTTTACTAAGGAAAATATTAGAACCTAGCTTGATCAAACATCTTTATATTGAAACATAGTTGCAAATTTTGAAGTTGGAATGCAGGAGATTTTATAATTGAGATTTCATTTACAAAATAATATCATAAAAGTAGATTAGTGAGCGGAGACAGTGAGGCCTACACAACCCCGGCTGCAATTACTGCTAGATCTAAAGCTAATATCTACTTAATTGAATTTGTATCTACTGTAATCTTTGCACAAATTTTAATGTAAACTCAATGTTTTTCAAGGCTTTGTTTGAACATATGAACATCTAGATCCAAAGATAAAAATAGCTTTTCCTGCTCCATCTTGCCACAAAGCAATGTGCTAGTCAAAGTAAATTGAACGATTATTTTGAAAAGCTATGTTAGTAGCAAAGTCATCATGAAATGAATGCAAAATGCCCTGTGATTGGGGGTCAGAATTCTTCCACCTTGTCAAAGAGCGTCAAAAAAGGGTTAGCGTCAGGAAGGGCATCCAGCCATCAAAACTTATTTCCACATAAAAAATTATGTATTTGACTAGAGAAGACTTGTAGAGATATCTTAAGCTACCCACTTATAAATAGCATCTTTTTCTCAAATGTTACCCAACTTCATCAATACAGTGCAGGATGTTCAGTAGTGTGGAGGTATACCATCGGCAGCAGGATATCCAGAATTGTTGGGGATTTCATCAGTCCTAAGATGATACCATCAGTACATTGGGGGATATTCAGTAAATTGGAAGGATAATGCCTACTCACGTCACTGCCCTTGATTTTGTTTCCATATAACATCAATATTGACATATATGTACTCATCCCGTTAACCATTGTATCAAATTATTTCCGTTTGTAGGATAAGTATATATTATAATCAATGACTAATTTTGTTAGTGAGGTTTTATTTTTGAATGATTATGTACAACCAGGAAACCTTGTGTACTCTCTTCTTAAAGACTTCTGACGGGATCTTAAGTCGGTCCATCAGTACAGTAAGGTGGGGATACCATATTTCAAATGCTATTGGATTGTTGAGGATATTCATTACTGCTGAGGGATACAATCAGTATCATGGAGGATGTTCAGTACCGCAGAGGAATACCATCAGAACTGTGGAGGATGTTCAGAATTGTGGAATGATACCATTAGTACATACAGTGGAGAATATTCAGTACTGTAGTGTGATACAATCAATACCGTGGAAGAAAACCATCAGAACAGTACATCCTCGATTATCCAAATGCTGATTATCGATACCTCGATTATCGGAACACCAAAAGTTTTATTACATTATATAGTTGTTTCAAAACCAATTTTCGATTTACTAAATTAAAATCCGTTGTCTGTTAAACTTTTCATATCAATTTTGATGTGAAATCAAAGAAACATCAATTTTGCACACCAGTTTTCAATTTGATAAATGAGTATTAGAACTACCACAAATAAATTTTGACTTTTATTCTCAGCCAAGGCATTTGTTCGTCTATTTCCCAGCTTTTCCATTGGTATTTCATTTGAGCAATCTATGATGTTTTTGGGTGGTAATAATGAGTTTCTAAGCAAGATCAATAGGTAAAATTGTCTTCTTGGTAAAATTGTTTTTTTGCGTATCTATATAGCATAAGGGCCGGCAAAAAATTGATTTCAACCTGTTTGGATCATCAAGGATGTACTGTACTGTGGAGGAGCCTTGCCTTAGATAAGCCTGGGGTTGTGAACATCAAGGTTCAGGACAGTGGTAAGCCCGCTCGCCTGTGTGCGCAAAAACCCTGGGCCCTAGACCCAGTAGAGGCATATGTCAATTGCTGCGCACTAGCCTGCTCTGGTATAATTTAATTACCTGTCGAGATAATTTGTGAGAATGAAAATGACCGGAGTAGGACTCGAACCCACGACCTCTAGATTTGTACTCTAGAACTCTACCACTGCGCCACCGGGGCTACGAGAGACCTAGGCTATTTCATTCACACAAATTTGACGACGTCGCCCTTCGGCAGGTCCAGTGTAGTGTCAAAGAGCCCGGATAGGTTCGTCTCTGCATTTGGTGAGTGGTGGTGCAACAATTTGTGTGAATGAAATGGGTTTCTCGTAGCCCCGGTGGCGCAGTGGTAGCGTTCTAGAGTACAAATCTAGAGGTTGTGGGTTCGAGTCCTACTCGGGTCATTTTCATTCTCACAAATTATCTCGATTGATTTTCCAAATCCTGCTTCTCCTCGAGTTTAATTACCTGTGTTAGACCATGCCTTGTGAATTATTGTAGAGTGGAAGATGTTCAGTATAATTGGGAGGGATCAGGACTACGGGGGGCGTTCAGTACTGTTGAGGGATTCCTTCAGTACCACGGAGTTCAATATCCAAATACTTTTGAACTCTCCACGAATTGGTGGTGGCATCCCTTCGGTCACAGTGACAAACATCCCCTCATTGATTCATCTTTCTTCTAGAGCACAACACACAACGATATTGGAATGCATGATGTCAGAAATATACAGTTCAGGTTTCTCGGGGGCCTATGTTCAATTGTCAGCCTAGAAATTAAAGAAGGTGGCTCAAAGAATCAGATGGGCCTAAATAAAAATAAGTCTTTTGCTTCCACAGCTTAGCTAAAGAATTATTCATTTTTATTGATATTCTGCCGTCGACCTTTCTGCTAGATTGTTTAGAAAATATTTGAAATAGCACAGAGTTCATACTTACGTAACCTTTACTTTTTCTGCCAACAATATGGGAGATTTTTCTGACCTCTTTTGTCTTTGTGCCGTGGAAATTGCAAGAAATTTAGTACGCCATATTGATTGACACGCAATACTAAATTTCTTTGTCACGAATCTTTTAACATCAAAATTATCGTGCTGCCCCGCAGGCCTTCGTGCTAATAATCGTGAATTCACGAAACACACTACCAAACAAATCAACTGCAGGCTTATATGTAGTATTTGGAACTCTTCGAAATTCGAAGAATTCCTTTACGAGATTAAGCAATCTAAATGAAATTCTCAATCTTTTTCTTATCCTTAATTTGTATCATTTTTCATGTTATTCTACACTCTTTTTTTAAGAGCTTGTAAACTTGGTTTTAAGCTGGCTGTTCTTAGATATTTCTCTATTTCAGCCCGAAATGTTATCAAATTGTTCTTACTTTCATAATGCTTTTAAAACTTGCTTTTGCTATTAGTTTTGGTAATTGTTGCAAATTTTGACTTATTTGATTATCTGACAAATAAGTGTGCTGTTAATCTGCTTCTTTTGTGGTTATTTCTCAGTCTTAGGGTTATTTCTTAAAATTCCTATAATGAGCTAAATATGGTCAGCTTCGGTTTGTGCTTAGTTTGTTTCTAAGTTTTGGCAAAATTTGAGGCTCGTGTTCAAATAAAATTAATCTTATATAAAAAAGAGTGTAGTATACTGCATATCCTCTATATAAATGATTAATGGTATCCCTTCCTCCATAGTACAGATGGTTTCCAAAACAATACTGACAGGATCCCTCCACAATACTGATAGTGTCTTCCTACAGTACTGATGGTATCCACCCCCACAGTACTTAATATCTTCAACAGTACTGATGGTATCCCTCACAGTACTGAAAACCCTCCACAGTACTGATGGTATTCCTCCATACTGAACACCGTCAACAGTGCTGATTGTATCTCTCCACAGTACTGAACATCCTCCACAGTACTGATGGTATCCCTCCACAGTACTGAACATCCTCCACAGTACTGATGGTATCCCTCCACAGTACTGAACACCCTCAACAGTACTGATTGTATCCCTCACAGTACTGAATATCCTCCACAGTACTGACAGTATCCCTCCACAGTACTGAATATCCTCCACAGTACTGAACATCCTCCACAGTGCTGATGGTATACCTCCACAGTACTGAACATCCTCCACAGTAATGAACATCCTCCACAGTGCTGATGGTATACCTCCACAGTACTGAATATCCTCCACAGTACTGAATATCCTCCACAGTACTGATGGTATACCTCCACAGTACTGAACATCCTCCACAGTACTGAATATCCTCCACAGTAAGTTAAGAAAAGATAAGATAACGGACCGGTCTCTTCGCCAGCAACTACGTTTTCTTTGGAAATGTGGGATGTCCTTTCACAACAAACACTTTCATATCTCACTTTCACTCTGCGATGGACTGATGTGCAAACCCGTAGCCAAGGAGTGGCCCTGGTACAATTCGAGTAAGATTTTTGCCATCTCTAGAAAATGTTTCAAATTACTACAATCGTTTTCTAATTGCTTAGTGTTTTATCCTTTAGAATACAGATGAAACAGAACAAAATATTGATGATCATAGGTGTGAAAAACAGGATATTCTATAAATGGGCCTAGATGCTGAAAATGTTCGTTCCATTAGTGTCCATTTCCCCCTGCCCCCAACTCGAAAGGCTTGGCTACGGACCCACTGATATACTGCATCAATGTTGATCTTAGCCATGACAATAGTTTGGTTATAGATTATTTGCCCCCTCTTCCCGAAGGAAGCATGAAAATATTTTTGTCAATGTACGGTTGTTTCATAGACTTTATTCACATCACAGTATAGTTCCTCTCCAGTCAGATTGCCACAGTAGCATCCATATTCTAATGTTATAACTCAATATGAGTTTAATATTTCATACGTTAATGATTATTTAATGACATGTTTTATTACAGTTTTTTTATAAACCCGATTTGAGGTAAGATTTGGAAAAACCAATCGAAATAATCTGTGAGGTTGCAAATGACCCGAGTAGGACTCGAACCCACGACCTCTAGAGTACTAATCTTAAGGTCGTTGGTTCGAATCCTACAGTGATCATTTTCAATCTCACAAATATTCTCGATTTTCTGCATTAACTGGGAATAGCTAAAATCGAAAATAGTATCGCAAAAATTGAAAATAGTATCGCAAAAATCACAGATAATGAAATCTTAGTAGATAGTGAATTCACAAAAACCAGAGATCGATGAAATCGTAAGAGACAGTGGAATCGTAAAATTAGACAAAGTGACATCACAGAAGAAAGTGAGATCGCCAAAATCGAAGACAGTGTGACAAAGGCCCACGAAACCTGCTAGGGAGCGATGATATCAGCTTCAAAATAAGATATGCGCTCACTCGCACTAACACCGCACACAAGTAAACAAACCTAGGCGCCCTGCTCTTGGACAAGGCGCAATCGGATTGGGCAGAGCGAACTGTCATCCGACAGAAAACTTCTGATGGGGACGGAGCTTTTGATCATGGGAAAATAACAGAAAATGCGAGTGCAGCCTCATAACAATAATCAGGTGCATCTGGAGCTTCACGACAAAAACACAGTCGCCCGACGCTTATAAATTCTCTTCATAACAAGGAAAAGGCGTGGGTTTCGTGATATTAAATTCAGTATGGCGAAAAGTAAGGTGGACAGAGGACGCTCGCACATAAGAAAAATAGCGGGAAGTTTTGCGGATAAAAAACTCGGCTCTGAAGTTCCAGCAGGTCTCGATGAAGTAGAAGTAGAGATTCTCGACCGAGATATTGATGATTTCACTGGCTATACTCGTCGCTGTTGCGTACTGCCAAGAATGTCCAACGAAATGAAGAGCGTCTTGTCTTCTTTCCAAAAGATGAAGGTCGGCAGTTCTAGAGATTCGCTCAATAACATCCCGGAGGCTGTCGACGAACTGCTGCCCGAGCACAAAACGTGGAGCCCCACTGCTCGAACTTCTAGACTGTCCAGCAGCCACAGTCAGGGCTCGAACCTCGACTCGAACGTCCAGAGCATGGATTATCAAGGCAGCTATGTCGATGACAAGGACGTCGATGTGTTTTGGGCTTACCAAGCAGAGACGCCCACGAACACTCCCTCGGTGAGGAAGAAGTCGCCAGCTTCCTCGATGAGCGTTCAAGACCCGAGACGCTCCTGCAGAAAGAAGGAGATCACCAATAAGGCATCGAACAGCATCAACAAGGGATCGAGCCCAGCTCACGTGTACAAGTGCACCCAAAAGACGCAGCGGCTGCTAAACCGAAGCTCGGACCTGCAAGGAAGGATTAACAATCTCAAGCAGAAGGTTAGTAAGATTGGGAGGCACCCCAATTTGACCGTGTCGCGGTCGTTCGACTACAACTATGACATCACGGATGAGGCATTCAAGTCTGACCTTGCAACTGCCATGGATGTGGGCATGTTGCCGTCGGCACAGAGACGCAGCAACTGGCAGAACGGTGCGGAGCCAATGCAAGTAGACAAAGGCATGAGAAGAAGGTCATACACTTTCAGTTAACTTTTAATAAAACGAGGTGATTTAATTAGGGATAAGGATGTTTTATCTACAGTTTATCGGATACCCGTATCTTTTCATAAGAAACTTACCATTCTGCCCCGTTATGAAAGTTTTTTGAATTCTTCGATTTCTAAGTACTGAACGTTTCTCAATCATTTCAAATTTTGAGTTACTTAGAATGTTTTTGAAATTTTACAAGAATACTTAATTTTTAGTTCTAATACTCTTGAAACACACAATATTACGAATAGAGCAATACATCCTTATTTTACGTAAGAATAGTCATCCTTCTCCGAAATGTATAGATTTTTAATGGAACTGTATTACCACGTTACACGCAAATTATGAAACTAGTGTTCCTTTAAGAAATCTTTTTCAGGTAGATAATATATGGGTAGATAATACATTTAAGTAGAGACTATAACTATAAGACCTTTAAAGACCAAACATTTCAAACAATTCATTTGTTTGCGAAATGTGACTGTTTTAAATTCATGATCTGCAATCTTTTCTAAAGTTTTGGGCAGAAAAAAAGTTAGAAATGGAAACGATTACTGCACAAGATAGTGACGTCATGTGCTTACTTCCAACAGTTTATGGGTCCCCATCTCTCGTGTGCCATCCTCTATTTTATACTAGACAGGGATGCCCGATTGGTTAGATCATTTGACCATTGTTCGAAGGGTCCCAGGTTCAAAACCATCTTCACAACTGAAACAAAGTGCAAAAGGCGTAAGGAATCACGAGTTGTGAGGTCACACCGAGAGGAAGGACCAGGGCCGTACTGCTCGATTAATCTACCTATTCAGTAGACCCATTGATGCTTTGCACATAAACCAATACCTTACAAAGATAGTAAGCATATTTACTTATCAACTATCAATACACTGCTTCGATTAGTCTACATATTCAATTGGCCGTTTGTGCTTGGCACATAAACCAATACCTTATGAAAGTAGTAAGCGTATTTGCCTATCAACCTATTAACTATATACCCATATTTGGGCTAGACAGTTCAGTTGCTTAGGTTTTCTTATTACAGATGAGTAAAGGATAGTAGCTGATATTATATATATGATTAACAATTATTATAAATCTTAACTACTTTAATCAGTATTTCACTTAGATCTTATTTGTTTAATGAAATAGTATCTTCGTCATAAACTACTATAGAATTTAATTCAAGGGGCTGCTGCATGAGCAATATGTGAATTGTCAGATTTGTCTGTCTTTGGCTGTTATCACTTTTTCTGCATTACTTGAAACCCTCAACATACGTAGTGTTTTTAAAATCATGTTTAGCCACAACGTTTTAAAATTTTGCAAAAGCTTTTCGATTATAATCCATCTTCGGTGCTAGATGCTAAAAAAATTAAAATGAGGAGATCAGTTATACCGCAATATAGATACATATCTATACAATAACCGTAATTGTTCTCAAGAGAACTTCACTCAATGACCAATTAGACTCTGATCGAGTAACTCTTTCCAGACATGGTGTAAAGTTAACATGTAAACAAACCATTACTTGGATGATCAATTGCTACTACCGTATGGTATTGGGAATTTATCTATTCATTTTATCGTATTTCTTCTGTTACCTTTTATTTGTGGGATTCTTAAAAGTGTATATATTGTAGCATAACTGATCTCCTCATTCAATTATTTCAACATCTATCACCGATATGGCTACAAGATATTGCTCCAAGTTACTGGTGCTATCCCTCCACATTACTTAACATCCTCCACATCACTGAACACCAACTACATCACTAAACAACCCCTAGATTACTGTTAAAGCACCCTTACAGCTTTTTTTATAAGTAACCTAGCTCAGGACCTTGTTCTTTAAGTTCCTTATTTTGATACCTCTTTTGACCACTTTGTTGTTCTAAAAGTTCCTTAATAGTTCCTTAATTTTAAGTGTTCATTTAGTGGATAGGAATTAGAAGTAACGCAAGAAAAGCATTAAAATTCAATATTTTGTGAAAAAAAATTGTGAGAATGAAAATGACCCGCATAGGACTCAATCCCACGAACTCTATATTCGTACTCCATAGCGTTTTCGCTGCAAGGTCGTGGTTCGAGTCCTACTCGGGTCATTTTCAGTCTCACAAATTACACTCTTTTTTTATAAGAATACTTAATTTTTTTCTGAGCCTCAATATTCTTAATTTTTTGCTATTTTGAGCCTCGGAATATTCTTAGATTATTCTTACGGCAAAAAACACGGATATAGCAATAGATTATTGTTATTGTCATAAATTCAAAAATGCACACCTACAGTATTACAAGTATGATGGATAACAGAACAATGTCCTTATCTGTTATAAAACAGTGCTCATCGACACATTGGGTGAGTGTATTTAAACCATTTCCTGTAAAAAGCACACCAATTCAGGTGTAAAAAACACTCGCTAAAATTTTTTTTCCATTAAATCTGAGCCTCGCAATATTCTTAAAATATTCTTAAATTTCACCGATTTGGAGCCTCATTATTCTTATAAAATTTATTCTTATAAAAAAAGAGTGTATCTCAATTGATTTTCCGAATCCTGCAAATGATTTGACCTTTAGTAGTAGGGGTTCCTAATGTTTTCGACCTTCGACGTTAAGGTATGTTTTATAAAAGGTTCCTTATAAAAAAGCGTGTACACAAATAAACACGCTAAACATTACTGTGCACACATTAACAATTAAAGCAAAAGGAATCAAAAGATAAATTCTGATATTGAATGGAACGTCATCTCAGGCGAGTAACAGCGAAAGTTAGCAGATTGGCGCCATGTAACACAGCGCACGCGGAGTCAAACAAACCCACGCTATTCACCGTGATTTCAAAAGCCGACCTCATGTTCCGTGCACCGCAGCGAGTGACTGTGACAGATCGTGTTTTAAAGACGTTTCAGAGAGGAGAAGGAAAAGGAAGTGTTAAGGTTGTTCTCTATAAAAATACAGTTTTTGACAGAAAATAAAGTTTTGTCTAAGGAACGAAGTCATGTGATCTTATCACTAGACACAGTGCTTTATGTTGAACGTGGAATTGTGCAGAAGTCTCAGGCGTGGAGGGGTACAAGAATTTTGTGGAGGGCGGACCAGGGGATGCTCAGTTATCTAGAGGGTTTTAGCTAAGTAATGCAGGGGTTGGCCTGTAATGAAGAGGGTTTATATACGGTCGGGTACAAAAGCAGTAATGTGGGTGCTAATCAATAATGTAGAGGGCGTTCAGTAATGGGGAGGGCTTGCAGAAATTTTGAGGGTCTTCTGAAGTGTATTCATTAATGCAGATTGATATCATAAGCAACATAGGGATTTAACAGTCTTTGGATAGTACAAAATTTCAATATAGCCAGAAAAATCGGAAGCATAGCGAAATGAACACATAGATTACTTCAGCCTTTCGTCTGACACTCAACAGAGTAATACGTCAGAAAGAGAACGAAACAGAAGCCTAACTGATTTATATACCCAGATGTGTTTCGTTCTCTTTCTGACGTATTACTCTGTTGAGTGTCAGACGAAAAGCTGAAGTAATCTATGTGTTCATTTCGCTATGCTTCCGATTTTTCTGGCTAAATAGAGATATCTTACACTAATATGAAGAGTTTTCGTTGATATATAGGGACTTTTGCAGTATATGGAGGGTGCTCCGGAACGTTGAAGGACTTTTGAAGTAATGTGGAGGATGTTAAGTAAAGTAGAGGATGATAAGTAAAGTGAAGGAATATCATCAATAACGTGGAGGTTGCTTCAGAGCAGCACGGGAAAAGTTTAGAACTACCCATTTTGTGTAGAGAACGTTACAAAAAACCCGTATTTGCAAACTTCAACAAACTCTCTCAAAAAGGTTTGGCGATTTTAGGCTTAGAGATTGAAGACTTAAGTTGATGGAAATCTAAAACTGATTGAAGTATAAAGTTGATTGGAGTCTAAAATTCGAACAACAAGAATTACCAGTCATCTGCATCTAACTACCAATCACAATAATACTCTATTGACGACTAGTAGATGAATGGTGGGTTCAGAAAATTCTATCCCCCTCCTGACTTTTGTCAAATATATTAGATTGCAAGCCTGAGCAATCTTACTTCACCACGCTGGAGAACATCCCTCCACAGTACTAAACACCCATCCCTCCACAGTACGAAACTAATGTACTGATGGTATCCCTAGAGTAATAAACACCCTCTACAGTACTAGTCACCCATCCCCCCACAGTACTAAACACCAATCCCTCCACAGTACTAAACTAATGTACTGATGGTATCCCTAGAGTAATAAATACCCTCTACAGTACTGTTCAGACGTTCCGTGTGGTGTTTACAGCAAGACATCCAGCTCTTTAATGTCCGTAGTTCAACGCTTTACAATTCCTTGAGCCCTTTGCTCTCCTTTCCAATGCCAAGAAAAATATCGTGTCGCTTACTGGTTGAGTATTTCCTTGCGATGCTTACCATTTCTGGCACAGCTGTCATATCATCTTCTTGTTTATCACTAAGAGCATTGTCATCATTAAGCGCAGGACTCACAGAAATGAAAGTTGCATCCGGGACGCTATCAATATATGGCGCCACTTCCGGATTAAGCGTCGAAAAATCGGGATTTAGCTCTGATGGCGAAGTTCCCGTATTGGCAATTTCAGCTGCTGAATTCGCGTGGGACATTGCTCTGAAGTCAGCTTTTTTCTGTGGAGACTTATCCAAGACTCTACCTTTTTGATTGTCATTGTACCCATCGGCTTGCTCCTCCTCAGCAACCGCTTTGATAGGTGGTAGTGATGTATGGGAGGCGTGGGAGAGGCCCCGCATTGACTTCGTCGTTATGTTGCTGTACTCCGTCACTTCTCTCAATGTCTGAAGACGCTTTGATTTGTTTCTTTTTGATAAATCTGTAAGAAACGATAAGCCTTTAAAGTAGATTCAAGAAAAGTGTCTTACATTGCACATAATCCACGAAATCTTATTAATGAAATCTAAAAATGATTTTAGGTAACATTTATGTCTTTGCTGGGAATAAAATCTAGAAAGAATATTTTGGAAAATATTTTTCGAAAGTAGCAATATTTACTATTCAAAGTATTATCTTTGGAAATACTGTTGAAAGAATGAAACAATGTAGGACTGTTTTTGTCAATCTCTGGTAATGAGTGCGAGGTATCCCTCCACAATACAGAACCTCCCACACAGTACTGATAGTATCCCTCCATAGTACTGATATTCTCCAGAGCACTGATGATATCCTCCACAGTAATGAATATCCTCCGCAGTACTGATGGTATCCCTCCATAGTACTGAACATTCTTCACAGTACTGATGGTATCCCTCCATAGTACTGAACATTCTCCACAGTACTGATGGTACCCCCCATAATGCTAAATTTCTCTAAAGTACAGATGGTAATCCTTACATAGTACTGAAAACCTTCCACTACACTAATGGTATCCTCCCCACAGTACAGAAATTCCTTTACAGTACTGATGGTATCCCCCCACAGTACAGAAATTCCTCTACAGTACTGATGTTATCCTCCCCACAGTACAGAAATTCCTCTACAGTACTGATGGTATCCCCCCACAGTACAGAAATTCCTTTACAGTACTGATGGTATCCCCCCACAGTACAGAAATTCCTCTACAGTACTGATGTTATCCTCCCCACAGTACAGAAATTCCTCTACAGTACTGATGGTATCCCCCCACAGTACAGAAATTCCTCTACAGTACTGATGGTATCCCCCCACAGTACAGAAATTCCTCTACAGTACTGATGGTATCCTCCCCACAGTACAGAAATTCCTCTACAGTACTGATGGTACCCCCCAAAGTACAGAAATTCCTCTACAGTACTGATGGTATCCCCCCACAGTACAGAAATTCCTCTACAGTACTGATGGTATCCCCCCACAGTAGAGAAATTCCTCTACAGTACTGATGGTATCCCCCACAGTACAGAAATTCCTCTACAGTACTGATGGTATCCCCCACAGTACAGAAATTCCACTACAGTACTGCACAGACATTGCGAGGGTGATGATACCTCACAGAATTCATGATACTTTGTTTCGGTCCTCCTGTCATGATGAATTACCTACCGAAATCATCTGCCGTGATGTCCGGTTTCTTGCCTCCACAAAAACTGGAAATGGTCTTGAAGACAAACACATATCCTTTTCTGTACCTCGGGTAAATCGTCGCATACAGCACAGGGTTGATTAGGCCATTGATGAGAGAAAACATTCCGACAAACTTCACCACAGTTTCATTCCTCTCTCCCGTTATCAGTGATATAAAGTTGCTCACCTGAAATGGAAAGGATGCATATCAATACAAATGCATATGAATCACTACTTGAAGGAAAACATTTTCAGCAATCATTTCCGAAATCATTTCCAACTATGGACAGCTGTCAGTACCAAGCCTGTCAGCACTGTGGAGGGAGGGATCAGTACTATTTCGTATATTGAGTACTGTGGAGGGATGCCATTCAGTACTGAGGAAGATGTTCAGTTCTGTAGAGGGATATTATTCAGTACTGAGGAAGATGTTCAGTTCTGTAGAGGGATATTATTCAGTACTGAGGAAGATGTTCAGTTCTGTAGAGGGATATTATTCAGTACTGAGGAAGATGTTCAGTTCTGTAGAGGGATATCATTCAGTACTGAGGAAGATGTTCAGTTCTGTAGAGGGATATCATTCAGTACTGAGGAAGATGTTGAGTACTGTAGAGGGATATCATTCAGTACTGTGGAATATGTTCAGTTCTGTAGAGGGATATCATTCAGTACTGTGGAAGATGTTCAGTTCTGTAGAGGGATATTATTCAGTACTGAGGAAGATGTTCAGTTCTGTAGAGGGATATCATTCAGTACTGAGGAAGATGTTCAGTTCTGTAGAGGGATATTATTCAGTACTGAGGAAGATGTTCAGTTCTGTAGAGGGATATCATTCAGTACTGAGGAAGATGTTCAGTTCTGTAGAAGGATATCATTCAGTACTGAGGAAGATGTTCAGTTCTGTAGAAGGATATCATTCAGTACTGAGGAAGATGTTCAGTTCTGTAGAAGGATATCATTCAGTACTGAGGAAGATGTTCAGTTCTGTAGAAGGATATCATTCAGTACAGAGGAAGATGTTCAGTTCTGTAGAAGGATATCATTCAGTACTGAGGAAGATGTTCAGTTCTGTAGAGGGATATCATTCAGTACTGAGGAAGATGTTCAAATCTGTAGAAGGATATCATTCAGTACTGAGGAAGATGTTGAGTACTGTGGAGGAATGCCATTCAGTACTGAGGAAGATGTTCAGTTCTGTAGAGGGATATTATTCAGTACTGAGGAAGATGTTCAGTTCTGTAGAGGGATATCATTCAGTACTGAGGAAGATGTTCAGTTCTGCAGAGGGATACTATCAGTACTGAGGAAGATGTTCAGTTCTGTAGAGAGATATCATTCAGTACTGAGGAAGATGTTGAGTACTGTAGAGGGATATCATTCAGTATTGTGGAATATGTTCAGTTCTGTAGAGGGATATCATTCAGTACTGTGGAAGATGTTCAGTTCTGTAGAGGGATATCATTCAGTACTGTGGAAGATGTTCAGTTCTGTAGAGGGATACCATCAGTACTGAGGAAGATGTTCAGTTCTGTAGAGGGATATCATTCAGTACTGAGGAAGATGTTCAGTTCTGTAGAAGGATACCATCAGTACTGAGGAAGATGTTCAGTTCTGTAGAGGGATACCATCAGTACTTAGGAAGATGTTCAGTTCTGTAGAGGTATAGCATCAGTACTGAGGAAGATGTTCAGTTCTGTAGCGGGATATCATTCAGTACTTAGGAAGATGTACAGTTCTGTAGAGGGATATCATTCAGTACTGAGGAAGATGTTCAGTTCTGTAGAGGGATACCATTTAGTACTGTTGAAGATGTTCAGTTCTGTAGCGGGATATCATTCAGTACTTAGGAAGATGTTCAGTTCTGTAGAAGGATATCATCAAATCTGAGGAAGATGTTCAGTTCTGTAGAGGGATATCATTCAGTACTGTGGAATATGTTCAGTTCTGTAGAGGGATATCATTCAGTACTGAGGAAGATGTTCAGTTCTGTAGCGGGATATCATTCAGTACTTAGGAAGATGTTCAGTTCTGTAGAGGGATATCATCAAAACTGTGGAAGATGTTCAGTTCTTTAGAGGGATATCATCAAAACTGTGGAAGATGTTCAGTTCTGTAGAGGGATATCATTCAGTACTGTGGAAGATATTCAGTTCTGTAGCGGGATATCATTCAGTACTTAGGAAGATGTTCAGTTCTGTAGAGGGATATCCTCAAAACTCTGGAAGATGTTCAGTTCTGTAGAGGGATACCATCAGTTCTGAGGAAGATGTTCAGTTCTGTAGAGGGATACCATCAGTACTGAGGAAGATGTTCAGTTCTGTAGAGGGATACCATCAGTACTGAGGAAGATGTTCAGTACTGTAGAGGGACACATTTAGTACTGTGGAAGATGTTCAGTTCTGTAGAGGGATATCATTCAGTACTGAGAAAGATGTTCAGTTCTGTAGAGGGATACCATCAGTACTGAGGAGGATGTTCAGTTCTGTAGAGGGATACCATTTAGTACTGTTGAAGATGTTCAGTTCTGTAGCGGGATATCATTCAGTACTTAGGAAGATGTTCAGTTCTGTAGAAGGATATCATCAAATCTGAGGAAGATGTTCAGTTCTGTAGAGGGATATCATTCAGTACTGTGGAATATGTTCAGTTCTGTAGAGGGATATCATTCAGTACTGAGGAAGATGTTCAGTTCTGTAGCGGGATATCATTCAGTACTTAGGAAGATGTTCAGTTCTGTAGAGGGATATCATCAAAACTGTGGAAGATGTTCAGTTCTTTAGAGGGATATCATCAAAACTGTGGAAGATGTTCAGTTCTGTAGAGGGATATCATTCAGTACTGTGGAAGATGTTCAGTTCTGTAGCGGGATATCATTCAGTACTTAGGAAGATGTTCAGTTCTGTAGAGGGATATCCTCAAAACTCTGGAAGATGTTCAGTTCTGTAGAGGGATACCATCAGTTCTGAGGAAGATGTTCAGTTCTGTAGAGGGATATTATTCAGTACTGAGGAAGATGTTCAGTTCTGTAGAGGGATATCATTCAGTACTGAGGAAGATGTTCAGTTCTGCAGAGGGATACTATCAGTACTGAGGAAGATGTTCAGTTCTGTAGAGAGATATCATTCAGTACTGAGGAAGATGTTGAGTACTGTAGAGGGATATCATTCAGTATTGTGGAATATGTTCAGTTCTGTAGAGGGATATCATTCAGTACTGTGGAAGATGTTCAGTTCTGTAGAGGGATATCATTCAGTACTGTGGAAGATGTTCAGTTCTGTAGAGGGATACCATCAGTACTGAGGAAGATGTTCAGTTCTGTAGAGGGATATCATTCAGTACTGAGGAAGATGTTCAGTTCTGTAGAAGGATACCATCAGTACTGAGGAAGATGTTCAGTTCTGTAGAGGGATACCATCAGTACTTAGGAAGATGTTCAGTTCTGTAGAGGTATAGCATCAGTACTGAGGAAGATGTTCAGTTCTGTAGCGGGATATCATTCAGTACTTAGGAAGATGTACAGTTCTGTAGAGGGATATCATTCAGTACTGAGGAAGATGTTCAGTTCTGTAGAGGGATACCATTTAGTACTGTTGAAGATGTTCAGTTCTGTAGCGGGATATCATTCAGTACTTAGGAAGATGTTCAGTTCTGTAGAAGGATATCATCAAATCTGAGGAAGATGTTCAGTTCTGTAGAGGGATATCATTCAGTACTGTGGAATATGTTCAGTTCTGTAGAGGGATATCATTCAGTACTGAGGAAGATGTTCAGTTCTGTAGCGGGATATCATTCAGTACTTAGGAAGATGTTCAGTTCTGTAGAGGGATATCATCAAAACTGTGGAAGATGTTCAGTTCTTTAGAGGGATATCATCAAAACTGTGGAAGATGTTCAGTTCTGTAGAGGGATATCATTCAGTACTGTGGAAGATATTCAGTTCTGTAGCGGGATATCATTCAGTACTTAGGAAGATGTTCAGTTCTGTAGAGGGATATCCTCAAAACTCTGGAAGATGTTCAGTTCTGTAGAGGGATACCATCAGTTCTGAGGAAGATGTTCAGTTCTGTAGAGGGATACCATCAGTACTGAGGAAGATGTTCAGTTCTGTAGAGGGATACCATCAGTACTGAGGAAGATGTTCAGTACTGTAGAGGGACACATTTAGTACTGTGGAAGATGTTCAGTTCTGTAGAGGGATATCATTCAGTACTGAGAAAGATGTTCAGTTCTGTAGAGGGATACCATCAGTACTGAGGAGGATGTTCAGTTCTGTAGAGGGATACCATTTAGTACTGTTGAAGATGTTCAGTTCTGTAGCGGGATATCATTCAGTACTTAGGAAGATGTTCAGTTCTGTAGAAGGATATCATCAAATCTGAGGAAGATGTTCAGTTCTGTAGAGGGATATCATTCAGTACTGTGGAATATGTTCAGTTCTGTAGAGGGATATCATTCAGTACTGAGGAAGATGTTCAGTTCTGTAGCGGGATATCATTCAGTACTTAGGAAGATGTTCAGTTCTGTAGAGGGATATCATCAAAACTGTGGAAGATGTTCAGTTCTTTAGAGGGATATCATCAAAACTGTGGAAGATGTTCAGTTCTGTAGAGGGATATCATTCAGTACTGTGGAAGATGTTCAGTTCTGTAGCGGGATATCATTCAGTACTTAGGAAGATGTTCAGTTCTGTAGAGGGATATCCTCAAAACTCTGGAAGATGTTCAGTTCTGTAGAGGGATACCATCAGTTCTGAGGAAGATGTTCAGTTCTGTAGAGGGATACCATCAGTACTGAGGAAGATGTTCAGTTCTGTAGAGGGACACATTTAGTACTGTGGAAGATGTTCAGTTCTGTAGAGGGATATCATTCAGTACTGAGGAAGATGTTCAGTTCTGTAGAGGGATACCATCAGTACTGAGGAGGATGTTCAGTTCTGTAGAGGGATACCATCAGTACTGAGGAAGATGTTCAGTTCTGTAGAGAGATATCATCAGTACTGAGGAAGATGTTCAGTTCTGTAGCGGAATATCATTCAGTACTTAGGAAGATGTTCAGTTCTGTAGAGGGATATTATCAGTACTGAGGAAGATGTTCAGTTCTGTAGCGGGATATCATTCAGTACTTAGGAAGATGTTCAGTTCTGTAGAGGGATATCATTCAGTACTGTGGAAGATGTTCAGTTCTGTAGAGGGATATCATTCAGTACTGAGGAAGATGTTCAGTTCTGTAGAGGGATACCATCAGTTCTGAGGAAGATGTTCAGTTCTGTAGAGGGATACCATCAGTACTGAGGAAGATGTTCAGTTCTGTAGAGGGATATCATTTAGTACTGTGGAAGATGTTCAGTTCTGTAGAGGGATATCATTCAGTACTGAGGAAGATGTTCAGTTCTGTAGAGGGATACCATCAGTACTGAGGAGGATGTTCAGTTCTGTAGAGGGATACCATCAGTACTGAGGAAGATGTTCAGTTCTGTAGAGAGATATCATCAGTACTGAGGAAGATGTTCAGTTCTGTAGCGGGATATCATTCAGTACTTAGGAAGATGTTCAGTTCTGTAGAGGGATATCATCAGTACTGAGGAAGATGTTCAGTTCTGTAGCGGGATATTATTAAGTACTTAGGAAGATGTTCAGTTCTGTAGAGGGATATCATCAAAACTGTGGAAGATGTTCAGTTCTGTAGAGGGATACCATCAAAATTGTGGAGGATATTAAGAATTGTGGAGGAGTACTATCAGTATCGTCTAGGATATTGAGTTCTTTGGAAGAAAACCACCATGACTGTTCGGGGATGTTGAGTACAGTGGAGGGATACCATCAGTTATGCTAGGGATATCATTTAGTACTTTGAGGGAATGCCTTTAGTACTGTGGAGGATTTGCTGCAGTGTGGAAGGATACCATTAGTACTGTTGATAGATATTATCAGTAATGTGGAGTATGTTTAGTACAGTGGGGGATGCCATCAGCACTGTGGACTGAATACATCCTGTCTTGTACGGTATTCCCTGCAGTACTGATGGTATTCCAACACAGTGCTTAACACCCTCTACAGTGCTGCAAAGGCATTCCTTGGGGTGATAAAAGGAGAGATCTTTAGGGCTTCCCTATTTCATTGTGCTCCGTCTTTACTCCAAACACAGATCTATCTTTCCTTCTCGTCAACACTACGAACGAAACAAATCCGTTTTTACGCAAATGAAAGACAAACAAGTGTAAGAGAAACGAGGCCCTAGTTCGATGAAGAATCGAATCGATGCCCTAGTTCGATAAAATTCTTTAAAACAACACGGAAATGAATTGCTCGTTGAATTTAATCACCAACACTGGTTCGATTACTTGGCCTAACAACTGAACAGAATACTTTCGTCTCCCACGGGCAGAACTGTGCTAAACCCTTTAAAGCCGAACTTAAGGGAGTCGTGGGGTGAAACGACAGTGCTTAAGATAAACTTTAAGTGTGACCAGTAATGACAATGACCCTTGTCCTGGAAGAAATCTCACAAAGTTCAGGTTTAAGATCATTACATTTCTCTCTGTCCCAATTAATAAAATATTTCCTTGATCGGCATGTGCTGGCATTCCCATGAAAACTGAGAAACTCAACTCATCTTTCGTCATCTCTAAAGATCTCCGAATGATTAAATCTACATGATACAACGAGCATACCCATATTTTCAGGGGGTAGTACTGCTGTCTGAATCTCCCTTCTCAACTTCAAAATTTAGAACAAACCCCCTTGTATTATTAATTAAAAATTCTTCCTAGGATTTCTTGATAGATATTACTTCGCTGAAGCCTGGAAGTGGCATTTGGGTACTTGACATTGCTTGGCTCTTTCATTACTTTTATCGTTTTTTTAACGAATGATTGCGGGACGTAAACAGCTCTTAACCCCAGCTCAATCTATAATTTTTAGATTTTCAATCACTTATTCCACCAATTGTGATAAATCTGCATGTAGTCAAACACCGTTCATAGCCTACAAAATATTTTTCCAAAACAATTTACACGTTCTTTTTATAAGAAACCGGTTTATAAGAAACCTAGTACTAGAGCCCCAAAAATTTAAGAAACTTTTAGAACTACATCAATATCTTTAAAAAACTCCGAAGAAAATAAGAGGACTTTCTGAGCCGGAAAGTGATATGTTAACAATACATTTTTGCTTGATTTAAGTTTGCAGGTGGGTTTCACTTTAATACAAGAATTATGCGAGGGAAAGTGCAAAATTTGATGTTTAGTGCGTATCTAAAAATAAGAAACTTTTAAGAAGCTTTTAGTACTAGAAACTGGTGAAAAATTAAGAAACTTTTAGTACTAGGACCCAAGCTAGGTTTCTTATAAAAAAACCATTTAGTGCATAACAGGAGTCGACAGGAGACTTTGTATGAATAAGTTGTTGAAGGACTTTTGATGTTGTCTTTACAAAAAAAGATGTTTAAACACGTCCAATAACCTTTAAGGGAGTTTAAGGGCACAGGACAGGGTTTTTTTAACGTGTAATTCTATACAAAATGTGCAGTTCAAAACCCTTGTTGTGCAGTTCTAAAGAAAATATGGTGCAGAGTTCTAAATCATTTTCACAAGGAAAAATAGGTCTTGGGGTTAAGAAAGAAACTTTGTTTCAAAGAATAAGCGTAAAAGATAAAGAAAATGAGGTTAGAAATGTCATAAGAACAATTTTACTTACCAAAAACGGTAGCCAGCTCAAATAGAAGAGAAACACGAGAGTCGCCATCAGTTTCTCCATCTTGGCAACTTGTTTCATCCCGTCCGTCAATTCCAGATCTCTCTTGGACCCCTGTGCTCTCCATGTCCAACTTCGCATTCGTCTAAGCTGTGAATGATTCTCCACAGAAAGGCTCTTTCTGTAACCTTGTCTCGCATTACTGTCTACTCCATCCTGCTCGATGGAAGGCGTGGAAGATACCGTTCTGGCTAGCTGGGCATGGCGAAACTCATCTTGCCGTTTCATGAAGTTTCCAGTGGATATCTTGATAGCTATATAGCAATACAACACGATTGCGAGCTGTAAAAGGCCTATTATCTCCATCAATATACCATAGGGTAACCCCAGATCCAATAACTGATAATGACAGTGCTTATTATGGAATCCACTGTGACCGAATCCTACGAATGGTAACGAGGCTAGCAGACATGACACTGCCCACAACACACTGATAAGTATCTTGGCACTGTTCACTTCATGTATGACTCTTGATCGGTAGACAAGTGGCTTTTGGACTGCTATTAACCGGTCAATTGAAATGACAGTGACCGTAAGAACCGATGATATACGTAGCCAGTATGCACTCACTGTGAATGATACGCAGAGCCCCTCGGTCCAAGTGGTTTTCAGAAGGTTCGGTATCATGTTCAGCACTTGAGCAGGGTAGATCGCATTGAGCAGATCTGAAAGAGCCAACGAGAATACGAGGATGTCTGGGATCGACAGTGGCTTGTAAAGTGAGAGCACTAGGATTATTATTAGGTTTCCAAGCAACGTCCATACGCATAAGAGCTCCACAACGAGGCCAAAAGCCGTACTTCCGGTAGCCTCGCTAATACTGCTATTAGAAGTGAGGCTTGTAGTATTCAAAGACATATTCAAAGCCATCTTGCTTTTTTGATTGTGCCGTCTCTTAGTAATTTATAAAACTGTAGTCTTTTGTTAATACAATTTTGTAGATATTCTAGTGTTTGGGTGTAAACTCGTTGATGAATTAGTGTAATCAAACTGCTTTCCCGTTACCAGTGCTAATGTTTGCTTCTTCGTTGCTTGTGAGCAAATTCGCTTCTCCTATCCACAGATGAAAGATTATTTTCTACACTCCATATAAATTGCAGTTTGGGTCAAAGATGATTGTTTTTAAAAACTCCACTCAATAGCATTGTGTAGATATTTTTATGTTTGGGTTGCAATCGGCTGATTAAACACTTAAATCAGTGTACTTCCTCCATATCAACACCAATGCCTGCTTCTGTGAGCAAATTGGCAGTTTTTGTTAAAAGATGAACATTAGTTGCCTCCACTCTTTGAAAAGTTGTATATCTTTTCACGTTTAGGTTGAAATTCGAAGACAAAATATCAAGACCAGTGAGTTTTACCAGTACCAGAACCAATGCTTGCTTCTTCGTTTCTGAGGTAAGAATTGCCAGTTGTCAGTCAATTGTATGCAGTTAACAAAAGTCTGTAGATCTTTCAAGCCTTGATGACTTTAACTATTCTCTGATACAATAGTAAAACCAGTCTGTCTTTCCAAAACCAATGTTTGCTACTTTCCTGTTTATGTAAAATTTGGTTGTTTTGTCTCAAGATTACAGTTTATCATCTCAGCTTAATCAACATTTGCAGATCTTTTAGCGTTTAGGTGAAATCCGCTGATGTAAGTGCTGAAGGCGTGATCAAACGTTTGACGAAAGTTTGCTACATCAGAGCAGAATTTTTAGGCCAACTCGTTATTTTGAAAGACGAATTTTAACTTTTTCAATTGTATTGAAATGCTTTCAGCAGTAATAGATCAAATATCGTATTTACGGTACCTCTAGCTGTGCTGTGGGTATCTTGATGACAGTTTGCGAGATCAATCTTTCAGCAATAAGTGCAACTCAACCAAATTTGGTAGAGAAGAATTTGTAGGTTTGGTTGTATTTATAAAATAAATACTTAAAGTTTTTTAATTGTCCTTATAACACTTTCAAAAGTAATAGGCCAAAAGTCGTATTTTTGGTATTTCTAGCTGTGCTGATAGTAGTTTGATGACAGTTAGTAACATCAATTGTTTGAAAAGAGGTACAGCTCAACCAAAGTTTATAGAGCAGGACTGTCAGGCCAAATGATAGTGCTAAAAGATATTCTTGCAGTTACTAAATTGCTCTTGCGACACTTCCGTAATAGGCCAAAATTTGCATTTCCCGTACCCGGTACGAGCAGTTGGCGCTTTGACGACAGTTTGTAAATCAATCTTTCAACACTACGTAAAACTCAACCAAATCTTATGGAGCAGTATTTGTAGGCATAATTGAGGTTATTAAAGAAAAACCTTGCTTAATTGCTCTTGCAGCCCTTTCAGCAGTAATAGTCCAAAAGTAGTATTTCTAGTACCTCTCCTCGTTTCGTTCCAAATTAACGATTGGCTGACTGGAGTATACTGTACTGTTATCGATGATACTGTTATTGATCTACCTATAATATTATAGATGATTATTTTCGCAGCATATATTGTAAAACACTGAACACGTGTTCTCAACCATAAATGAGCTCAAACGAAACACATGAAGCAGAGACTGCAGACTAACTCCAATTCACTAAGTGTCCAAAGATATATTTTAACTCACCCCCAACAACTTTAGCAGTTTTACTACGTATGCGGGTTCAGATGTTCATCTCAACTAAGACACGGTGTTCCATAGTGAAGCCAAATTGATACCACTGCTATTGGTATAGTCACTAGAAAAGATGATAACATCCATTAACTATGTTATCAATAATAAAACAAAAAAGTACATCTATCAATCATGTTATTAATAATAAAACATAAAAAGTACATCTATCAATTATGTTATCAATAATGAAACATAAAAATACATCTATCAATTATGTTATTCATGTTAAAACTAATGTTATCGTAAAACATTTGTGGATATGTTCATTGAATTGAAAATAGGTGCAGAGAGTTGTCATTCAAAAACGTCATCTTCTAGTTTGGTCATTAATTTTGTTGGTGGCTAGGCACATGTCATTGAAATAAGTATTTCTATCTTTTTAAAAAAAATTGTGAATTAATTTTTAAAGTATGCTTTAGTCTGTAAGCTTACATCTTAAACGAAAAACAGAAAGTGATGGCCAACTCGTTGCCTTAAAGGTGTATTTGTTGGCCTTTTCGCCACTTAATCGCCTCTTTAAACAGAAAATTTAAGCTTTGCTTTCGCTCATATTTTCAGAAGAACTTACAGGTCCATATTCAAAAACTTGTTTACCAACTTGTTTCGGGAAGATGTACTTTTAGCATTTTCAACTCTTTTCAGCTCTTTTCGCTCATTATTTTCAAGAGCACTTCAAGCATTTTACTTCTTCTGTTTGCTACTTCTAGGAATGAATTTGAATTCCAAATTTTTTCTTTAAAGATTTTTTTAAGCCTTCCCTTTCCACTACTTAATCCACTATTCAAGCAGATATTTCATCAATTTCAGCCTAATGGTCTACTTTTGGGTTGTAAGGCCAACTTGCTACTATTGATGCATGTCTCGTATCTATAGCCTTTGAAATCTTTTCTTAGCATTTTGAACAAAGATTTCAGTAACTCCAATGAGTCTAACCCAATGGTCTAGCTCGAGGTTGTAGAAAAGAGTTTGTAGTCCAACTTGTTTCAATGAAGATGCACTTGTAGCCTTTCCAACTCTTCATCAACTCCTTTAACATCAAGTTCAAGACTTTTAGTTCTTCTATTGGCTTCAAAGTTACTTTTAGAAAAGATTTCGCAGTCCAACTGCCTTCTATGAAGATGCTATCGTAGCCTTTTCAACTCTTTATCCAGGCTTTCAGCAGCAAGTTCAAGTTCTTGGCTCTTAGCTATGTTTCTTTCGAAATTACTTGAAAAGACGAATATGGAAACCAAATGGTATTTCACCTTTTAAGATCTTTGTAAACGCTTTCAACAGACATTTCAGTAACTCAGACCCAATGGTTTAGCTCGAGTTTATACAGAAGAATTGTTAGTCTGATTAGTTCCTTTAAGGACGCACTTGTAGCTTTTCCAACTCTTCATCAACTCTTTCGACAGCAGATTCAAGACTTTTAGTTCTTCTGTTGGCTTCAAAGTTACTTTTAGAAAATAGTTTGTAGTCTAACTTCTTAATCAACTCTATTACAGCAACTTAGAGCTTTTCAGCTCTTATGTTTCGTTCGAAATTACTTAATAAAAGAATATAAAGACCAAATTCTATTTTACCTTCCAAGCTCTTTATAAACAAATTCAACACAGATTTCTGTAACCCGATGGTTTAGCTCGAGCTTATAGAGAAGAATTGTTAGTCTGATTAGTTTCTTTGAGGATGCACTTGCAGCCTTTCCCACTCTTCATCAACTCTTTCAACAGCAACTTCAAGACTTCCAGTCCTTCTGTCGGCTTAAAGACCAAATCGTATTCCACCTGTCAAGATCTTTGTAAACGCTTTCAACAGGAAATTCAGTGACTCAGGCCTAATGGTTTAGCTCGAGCTTCTAGAAATGAATTGTCAGGCCAACTTGTCTATTTTGATGAAACACTTTTAGCTTTTGCAAGTCTTTATAAACTCTTTCAACAGCAAATTCAAGAATTTTAGATCTTGTGTTTGTTTCAAAGTTACTTATATACCATTGAATTTGTACGTGTAGAAATGAATTTGCACTCAAACTCGTTTCTTTAATGATACACTTGTAGCTTTCCCACAGGCATCCAACAGATTTTTTATCAATTAAAGTCTTGTTTGACTCGCGTTGTAATAGAAAATACGTAGGCTCACTCACTAAAGTCATGATATATGATGTGTTTGTAGCCTTGACAACTCTTCAAACACGCTTTCAACTGAGATTTTAGAACTTTTAGCCGAATGGTTTAGTTCGTTTTTGTAGAAATGATTTTTTAGGCCAACTCCTTTCTCATAAGATTAGCCTTTCCACTACTTAATCCAGGCTTTCCAGCAGAGATTTAATTAATTCTAGGCCTGAGGTTTGGTTGGAATTATAAAAGGAAATACGCACGCCAACATACTTCCACCCAGCTATATCTATAACCATGGGTTTCCTTTGTGGTTGCAAAACAAAATTTACAAGCAAACTAGCTTCTACTGATTTATTCGATGTATTTTCAGCCTTTCCAACTCATTATAACAGCTTTCAACAATGAGATTTAATTAACTCTAGCATAAAACTTCATCAAACTTCACGTAGCTAAAACAGATTTCGGAAACCAACTTACCTCTATCGATACATACGAGGCATTTCCAGCCATTCCAACTCTTTGTAACAGCTTTAAACAGAGATTTAATTAACTCTAGCCTAAAAGTCATGCACTCAATAAAAAAAAAATTGCAACCCAGAATGCTTCTTTAAAGATACATGATACTGGACATCCTTTCCTAATCTAAATAAACGCATCCTTTCCAAATCTGAATAGATCTAATCAATTCTCACCAAAATGTTATGCTTGAAAAGCAAGACAGAACTTGCAGGAGAAATGATACTTTACCGTCTTTCCAGCTTTATATACAAGCTTCCAACAGAGATTTAACTTACTCTAGGCTAAACGTTAAGCTCTCAATGTAAAAAAGTTTGCAGGCCAGCTAGCGTCTATAAAGATTAATGATACTCGATATTCTTCCACCTCTATATAAATTTTTTCAACAGAGATCTAATTAGTTCTAGCCTTAACGTTAAGCTCAAATTGAAAAACGGAAATTTAAGCTCCTAGTCATTTCTTAAAAGATGGTAGCTTATGCACACTTAGCCCACGCTTTAAACGGCGATTTTGTGAATCTGTGCTCAAAGGCTTACCTTGACTAAATCGTGCAGATCTATGTATTTTTCCTGGCACACCACGTTGGAGTGATTCTCTTTGGAAGTCGTGCCGTGAGTTTGATCAGAAGCCGTTTCGAAACTGTTCTTTTTTAACAGGGATTAACTGAGCACGCGTGAGTCAACAGTCTTAATCTATCGATGTTTTAACAGACACAAATATGCATAAATAATGTAGTTCTTCTGTTATTTTATGGTTTAAAGTCCGTGATATCATATGGTGTGACCAGCCAGCTTAGGCCAAGTTTGATTTGAAGAAGAAATCAAAGCACAGGCTATGGGAACCATGAACCGTAGCAAAACACAATAACCGAGTGGCAAATACTCCCTGAAAATGATTATCTCGTTTTTTTATAGTTTAAAACAAGTGATATTATATGGCGTGGTTAGCTAGCTTAGGCCCAAGTTGTATTAGATGAAGAAATCAACATAGGCCATGGGAAAAGAAACAGGTAGCAGATCCATCAGTAGATATGACCAAACGTTTCAGTAGGTTAAACCAAACGCTATAGCCAGGCCCACAGAGGAAGAGCAAGGGAAAACAGCAACTTTTGGGTCTCGATTGTAACTTTCCATTCCTCTAATCAACATTTTAGGAATCATATGTCACGATTTGGCAAACTGTTTGAATTCCAACTTCTTCGACTATCTACATCCTTTTATCATTATTATCAAAAAAAGGAAAATAATTTGAAATTTTGAAACTAAACCTAAATTTTTGGTATTGATGTAAAAATCTTTAAATCTTTGGGGGATATTTTGATAGTCTTTGGATGGTAAAAAACTTCAAAATAGCCAAAAATATTGGGAACATAGCGAAACGAGCACATGGATTACTTAAGCTTTTCGTTTGACACTCAAATGACTAATACGTCAGAAAGAGAACAAAACAGAAACCTAACTGATTTATTCATATCAATCCAGCAAGCAAAAATGAAGCACTCACCTTCAATTGCTTCTTTAGCAGTCAATATCTTCAACTATCGAGGACTTTAGTCTGATCATCTCTAAATCAGCTTAGTGTAGTCGTCAAACAATAACCTGGAAAATGAAATATCAAAATATTTACAAGAGATCTTCAAATTTACTAATTTCCAAATCCCAGAGATCATTGAGAAAGAGGGACAATCAGTCAAGTTCCAAATTGTCAGGAAATAAGGCCCAGTATTCAGAGATTCTGATGTCTCATGTGGTTCTTTTCATGATGAATTTGAATATTGACAGATCTCATTACGACATTATGAAATGTCAACTGTGACCTAATGAGTCTTGTAACGTAACGCTCCTGAAACGATTGTTGATTGAGGACTCAACAACTCAAATTCATAACAGACGGACATTTTTTTCATATACAAATTTAAAGGCTAAGATAGTCCATAGATAACTGCTTACATTCTTTAAAGCAGTATTCATTTTATTTTATAAAAATTAACATAACAATAGAAAAAGTAAGGATATATGTGAAACATTAACTCAAGATTGGAAGAGAATTCAGATATAGATATAAATTAGGCTCTTGATCAGAAGATTATGCTCAGAATCAGGGCCGTCGAGAGACTGGTTGGGCCCCAGGGTAAATGCGAATTCAATGGGTCTAAAATCTCCCGAAAAGAGCTTATGATCAATAAACATAGATAACTTAGATTTTACGGGGCCCTAGGCGCCACGAGGTAACCACCCTGGTTATTCCTTCTCTCTATGGTACTGCTCAGAATTATATATCTAAATTCATATAATAATATGATTAAATCATTTGACATCAGAGACAATCTTACCTTATAAAGTTTCTTGCTAACCATCCACAAGGCGTTCTGATAGATCTTATTTCATGGTGACAATTGATAATTCTCCAAGACAGACTATGTCGTTAATATTAACGTTGTGGCGTCTTCAGAACGATCTGGAAACGAACAGAGCTTTTAGTATTACTGACAATAAGCAATACAATGAGCAAGTTGGCGAGCCAGTAAAACTACTGAGGTGGTTAATTACTAACAGTGACTGTGCTGGTTACTCACTACTGTGATGAATTGTTAGGCAAATTCAGTGGTTTAACATGCTAGTGTAGTAGTAAGTCTGATCTACTCTGGTAGATAATCACCACTGTAGTGTATAATATTGCATACTTCAGTGGTTTATTATATTACAGTGGTGGATATTCACAACTGTGGTGTATTATATTGCGTGCTTTGGTGGTTTATCAGACTATTGTGGTGTTAGTTCTGCACTAGAGCGGTGGATATTCACTACTATTGTGTATTATATTGCGTACTGTAATGGTTCAATGTGATATTGTGGTGGTAATTCTTTTAATTAATATTCAATTGACTTTTTGGACTTACATAACTCTTATTACTAACTTGTAAACTATATTTTCTTGTTGAATGAAAAATGAAATTTTAATTTGAATTAGTTGGTAATTATTTTGCTCTCAGGTCAGGTCATTCCCGTAGCCATTGGGCCGTTGGGGCACTTTGCAGCAGACACTAGACTCCTCCATCCATCCCTTCTCGGTACTTCTCATGCTATCCAATATGCTCTTTCCCATCCATCTTCCTATATCCTCATTCCAGTTCCTTCTCGGTCTCCCTCTTCCCCTTCTTCCATCTATGTTGCCATGCATGATAGTGTTTGCGAGGGTACCAGGCCGCCTTGACACATGGCCAAACCACTGCATTTTGCTTCTCCGTTCTGTCTCCAGAAGTCTTTCTGTCTTTTGCTCTACCTAAGTGGATAATTACTTCTCTGTTTGATTATCACTACTGTGGTGGATAATCACTACTGTGGTAGATAATCACCACTGCGGTAGATAATCACTACTGTGGTAGATAATCACTACTGTGGTTGATAATCACAACTGTGGTTGATAATAAATACTGTGGTAGATAATCACTACTGTGGTTGATAATCACAATTGTGGTTGATAATCACTACTCTGCTCGATTATCACTACTCTGTTCGATTATCACTACTGTGGTAGATAATCACCACTGCGGTAGATAATCACTACTGTGGTAGATAATCACTACTGTGGTTGATAATCACAACTGTGGTTGATAATCGCTACTCTGCTCGATTATCACTACTGTGGTGGATAATCACTACCGTGGTAGATAATCACCACTGCGGTAGATAATCACTACTGTGGTTGATAATCACCACTGCGGTAGATAATCAATACTCTGTTCGATTATCACTACTGTGGTAGATAATCACCACTGCCGTAGATAATCACTACTGTGGTAGATAATCACTACTGTGGTTGATAATCACAACTGTGGTTGATAATCGCTACTCTGTTCGATTATCACTACTGTGGTGGATAATCACTACTGTGGTAGATAATCACCACTGCGGTAGATAATCACTACTGTGGTAGATAATCACTACTGTGGTTGATAATCACAACTGTGGTTGATAATCACTACTCTGCTCGATTATCACTACTGTGGTGGATAATCATTACTGTGGTAGATAATCATCACTGCGGTAGATAATCACTACTCTGTTCGATTATCACTACTGTGGTAGATAATCACCACTGCGGTAGATAATCACTACTGTGGTAGATAATCACTACTGTGGTAGATAATCACTACTGTGGTTGATAATCACAACTGTGGTTGATAATCACTACTCTGCTCGATTATCACTACTGTGGTGGATAATCATTACTGTGGTAGATAATCACCACTGCGGTAGATAATCACTACTCTGTTCGATTATCACTACTGTGGTAGATAATCACCACTGCGGTAGATAATCACTACTGTGGTAGATAATCACTACTGTGGTTGATAATCACAACTGTGGTTGATAATCGCTACTCTGTTCGATTATCACTACTGTGGTGGATAATCACTACTGTGGTAGATAATCACCACTGCGGTAGATAATCACTACTGTGGTAGATAATCACTACTGTGGTTGATAATCACAACTGTGGTTGATAATCACTACTCTGCTCGATTATCACTACTGTGGTGGATAATCATTACTGTGGTAGATAATCATCACTGCGGTAGATAATCACTACTGTGGTAGATAATCACCACTGCGGTAGATAATCACTACTGTGGTTGATAATCACAACTGTGGTTGATAATCACAACTGTGGTTGATAATCACTACTCTGTTCGATTACTACCACTGTGGTTGATAATCACCAATGTGGTGGATAATCATTATTCTGGTGGATTATCACTATTGTGGTTGATAATCACTACTGTGGTTGATAATCACCACTGTGGTGTATAATCACTACTGTGGTAGATAATCACTTCTGTAGTAGATAATACCTACTTTTGAGGATAATCACTACTCTGTTCGATTATCACTACTGTAGTGGATGATCACTACTGTGGTTGATAATCACTACTGTG
The DNA here is from genome assembly GCA_963924455.1 of Pelagia noctiluca. NCBI lineage: Eukaryota > Metazoa > Cnidaria > Scyphozoa > Semaeostomeae > Pelagiidae > Pelagia > Pelagia noctiluca. The sequence goes on from OZ004327.1 coordinate 2,349,954, forward strand.
GTTTTTAATCACTACTGTGGTTGATAATCACTACTGTGGTTGATAATCACTACTGTGGTTGATAATCAATACTGTGGTTGATAATCACTACTGTGGTTGATAATCAATACTCTGTTCGATTATCACTACTGTGGTGGATAATCACTACTGTGGTAGATAATCACCACTGCGGTAGATAATCACTACTGTGGTAGATAATCACTACTGTGGTTGATAATCACAACTGTGGTTGATAATCACTACTCTGCTCGATTATCACTACTGTGGTGGATAATCATTACTGTGGTAGATAATCATCACTGCGGTAGATAATCACTACTGTGGTAGATAATCACCACTGCGGTAGATAATCACTACTGTGGTTGATAATCACAACTGTGGTTGATAATCACAACTGTGGTTGATAATCACTACTCTGTTCGATTACTACCACTGTGGTTGATAATCACCAATGTGGTGGATAATCATTATTCTGGTGGATTATCACTGTTGTGGTTGATAATCACTACTGTGGTTGATAATCACCACTGTGGTGGATAATCATTACTGTGGTAGATAATCATCACTGCGGTAGATAATCACTACTGTGGTAGATAATCACCACTGCGGTAGATAATCACTACTGTGGTTGATAATCACAACTGTGGTTGATAATCACAACTGTGGTTGATAATCACTACTCTGTTCAATTACTACCACTGTGGTTGATAATCACCAATGTGGTGGATAATCATTATTCTGGTGGATTATCACTATTGTGGTTGATAATCACTACTGTGGTTGATAATCACCACTGTGGTGTATAATCACTACTGTGGTAGATAATCACTTCTGTAGTAGATAATACCTACTTTTGAGGATAATCACTACTCTGTTCGATTATCACTACTGTAGTGGATGATCACTACTGTGGTTGATAATCACTACTGTGGTTTTTAATCACTACTGTGGTTGATAATCACTACTGTGGTTGATAATCACTACTGTGGTTGATAATCACTACTGTGGTTGATAATCACTACTGTGGTTGATAATCACTAATGTGGTTCATAATCACTACTATGGTTGATAATCACTTCTGTGGTTGATAATCACTACTGTTGTTGATAATCATTAATCTCGTCTGTAATCAAAACCTGCGATGGATAAATACTTCTGAGGTGTATAACTATTACTGTAGTGGATTATAACAACTGTAGAAGGATAATCACCACTGCGGTAGATAATCACTACTGTGGTTGATAATCATTACTGTAGTTGATAATCACTACTGTAGTTGATAATCACTACTGTGGTTGATAGTCACTACTGTGGTAGATAATCACTACTGTGGTTGATAATCATTACTGTGGTGGATAATTACTACTGTGGTTGATAATCACAACTGTGGTTGATAATCACTACTGTGGTTGATAATCACAACTGTGGTTGATAATAAATACTGTGGTAGATAATCACAACTGTGGTTGATAATCACTACTGTGGTTGATGATAATCACAACTGTGGTTGATAATAAATACTGTGGTAGATAATCACTACTGTGGTTGATAATCACTACTGTGGTTGATAATCACTACTGTGGTTGATAATCACTACTTTGGTGCTTAATCACTACAGTGGTTGATAATGACTACTTTGAAGAATAATTGCTGAATATTCTTCAAGATAAATGCTTGGTGGATAAGCCTTCGTATTGTGTATTGTACTGGTTTATATTGTATGCTTGGTGGTGACTTTACTTACCACGTGCAGAATTTTGGAATTGTAAAATTCCTTCATGAAAGAAATTAGAAATATCAAAGAATATAAAGATACATTATGAGATTGATTTTAGGACAAGTACTGGTGCTAGATTCCTTACAAAAACTTGAAACTACTAGCATAAAAAAACTGCTAGTATAGAAGTAGTAACTGCTTGTATAATAACAGATTTGATTTTTAAACTTACTTCCTTTTTACTGGTGATGTGATTCAGTGTCCCCTAAACAGCTAACAAGGCGGCAGATAATTCGACCACGTTTTTGAGAATCAACTGAAACTTGGTCAGCGTTTTCTGATTCTTTAAGGTATCGACAATAGGTTGATTAATTGAAATACCACACACATAACTGAAGTTTGTTCCGGCAACATAGCTTCAAGGAGTCCACTTGACCCTCATCACAATCAGCCAGTGTTTCATCAATCGCTGGCCAAGAAAACGTGTTGAAAAGGTCAAAAAAGGTGGGTATTCTTAATTTCAGGAATGAGGAACAAAACAAAGGGAACAGGAATGAGGAACGTAGATTTTTGGATCGCAGAACTTAATGTTTTTACCTAGAGAACGCCTGCACAGTACTATGAAGGAAGCTCAGTACTGTGTAGGAAGTTCAAAACTGTGAAGGATATTCAGTACTGTGAAGGATGTTCCGTACTGTGGATGATGTTCAGTACTGTGGAGAATGTTCAATACCGTGAAGCATGTTCGGTACTGTGGAGAATGTCAAGTACTGTGGAGAATGTCGAGTATTTTGGAGGTTCAGTTCATGGTCAGTAATGTGGAGGGAGCCACGAGAACATTGAGTATTACCTCAACAGTGCTTGTGGCTTCTCTCCACATTACTGAAGGTATTCCACGGAATGTCCTCCACAGTACTGATGGTATGCCCTCAGAGTACGTTCCCGAGGGTGAGAAAGTTCCACTATGGTAAAGTCATGGTTTAAGAGCACACATATTTCTATCAGCAACTACTTTATAAGAAAGTCAGTACTCGGAAAGGAAAAAAGTTGAAAAGTTTCGGAAAACTTAAGTTTCAATACTTAACAGGAAATTCGGTCTGGCACCATCTAATTTTCTTGTTTACTGCTGTAAGCATTATCTGCCTTCAATTTTCGTTTCTTCGCCGTAAGGCTAGAGAGCTGTCTCACGAATTGATAAAACTATATCCACCCCTTTCTAGTAAATTCCAAAAAAAACTAGAAAATAGTTTGATAATTGCCAAGAAATAGAACTTGTTAGGTCTACCATCTTGAGTTAATGCAGATTTACCCCCTGGTAAATCCTAAATGCATTGCGTTTCCTTATGATTTTCATAAGAATATGGGATAGCCAGGGGGGGAATTTTCCTCAATCCAAGTTTGCGGCCTTAACAGTAAAAAACCTATTAACCTACAGTTACTCCAATTCCAGTTTGCTACGTCCCAAATCCAGTTCCATACTTCCGGTTCCAGCTTTTACGAATAGACAACCTGACCTAAACCATTGGTCAACTCCAGCACACACATCATTCTTTCGGTGAATTTACCACACAAACGAGATCACTAATGTGTATCAACAAAACCTCTTTTTCAAACAACCTTGTTTGCAGTGGGATCTGGTCGGGCCCTTACAAGTCGAGAGGTTTGCAGTTTACATGCAATAAGGAATCGTGTCAATCAAATCCTGAGTAAATTGGTTTACTGTGAAATTCATTGTATCGAAATAATTTGTGTGAATGAAAATGATGCAGGATGGATTCGAGCCTTCGACCTGTTGACTTTGCACCTCAATGATTCTGACAAATGAGCTACGAGGCAGTAGATTTGATCGAACGATCCTAGCCATATCAATCAGCTAATATGTATTTTTTTAAATATTAGAAGATATATGATATGTAGTAGACTTGTAACGGGTAAAGCCCGAAAGCTCATATGTAATAATCTGATTTCCAATCGTACTACATATCATACATTTTCAAATATTTAACTTGTGCTTTACATCTAACTCGAGAAGAGAGTGCCTCATTATATATTTGCTCCTCTAACATGAATATAAAGTGTCAATCCTGGCTTTAGTGCTTGATATACGCGAGTATAGAGCAATTTTAAAGCAGAAAGAACAAATTAAGAAACAGAAATGTCTTCTGATACTCTGAGTTTCGTGCTTACGCACTCGTCCGATTGGTATAGTCTGTCTGACGAGTGCGTAGGCACGAATTCAGAGTAACAGAAGGACATGTCTGTTTTTCAGTGTCTTCATTCTGCTTTATAACTTATGCTTTATGTACCAGAAACGCTACACTCATTATTTACAATGTATCATGTAAGTTTTTGACCCCTAGGTGGGTGAATAAATTTGCAAAATGATGGAAAATGAAATCACACAAACTGCAGCATAACTCACCGAATGTATAGACGAACCCATCCTATTTCTTTAATAACTACCCCAGAGGTGCCAAAGATGAAAACTTCTCCAAACCAGGAGAGCCATTGAAGCCCCACTAATGGATAGGGTTGCCTGGACGACTTCGTACATTGTTAAAATGCATTTTAATGTTGAATATCATGTCTTCAACTTACATTTCGACACACGCTGCATTTTGTTCAAACAATTTTCTTTCTGCTTCCTCTTTCAAACCCTCCCATTTAAGTTGGTATACATTTATACCTTAGTTAAAACATACAATGATTACACTTGATTGTTTCATAAGAAACTTTAAAATCTGCCAAGTTCCGAAACTTTCTAAACGGCAATCCCTGATATAGCCAAAGGAACGGGGAACTAGGAACTGGAAACGGAAAATGGTTCAGTACATTTTGTTGGGATATATCTTTACTTCTTGCTTTAAGTAAAATACATAATGGTAGATGTTTCTGTACAGCTATAAGTTTAAAGGGATTAGACTCGTTAAATTTGGGCATATGGCCACAATATCCGTGTTTATTGATATCTGTCCAATAAGAAATCGTCTTGACATAAATCAGGAACTTTGTGCCAATCAGATCAAGCCTTATCGATTCTATTTTTATCATGCTGTCTTATCAGTGTCTAATGCTTTTAAATACGAAGATGTAGGAGAAGAGACACCGACAGGTTTGTTTTCTACTCATTCTTATTTGATGTCGAGCTCGTTAAAATTGTTATAAAGTTACTTATTCCATGCATCACAAAAATACTAGAAATATTCAGGACTAAATATCAACTTGAATCTTAGCAATTCATATGTGATAGGTGATACATCACAAACCCATCAAGGCTAATGCGGTCTTTGCCTAATTTCCCAATTTATTCACGTTCTCAGTTCGCCAGTGGCCATTGCTTATTTCGAAACCCGGGACAGTCGATAGCATCATTGATAGTCGATAGCATCTCAACATGCGCATCAAATATTTGCGCTGAATTTTACCAACAAATGAAAGACGGTAGAAAATTAAAAGTCTTAGGTTGGACTATTTCCATATTGTGAATCCATAGAAGAACATATCCACTCGTTAGGGAGGTGATAGTATAGGTTTATAGAATTATTCATTCAGAATTTTTATCAAGGCGTGCAATTTTGGATATATGCTTGCTTAGAGATGTGTCAATGCGCATGTTGAGATGCTATCGACTATCATTGATGCTATCGACATTCTCCGGGTTCGAAATTTGATTCGCCATTCTGATGGTCAAAACACAGCAGTAAACAAGTTCAGGTGACAAATAATAAACAAATAAAAACATAAAAATCTTATCTTAAGTTAGTGTGTCTTCACTTCTCAGGTATTCACCCACATCTGCTTGGTGGAAGCAAATTATATCAGAAGGGTCTGCATGACGACATTGCTCAGTAGATCTTGCTGTGGCCCCGAACCCCTGAAAAAAGTTATGAGTCATCAGACCAAGCCATTAATATTTCGTAGGTGAGCAGTAAATTGCTCTCCTTAGCTAATGCTTTTAGGTGGGCTTTTTTTCAGCAAAATTATGCATCAAGATAGGTAATTTCCTTTCAATGGGATGAATATCAGGGCAACTAATGAATATCAGGGCACCTCCAGTAGCAAAGGGGGCATTGAGGCTAAGCAGGTTGATAGCTCTCCTTCAATGGTCGGATCTGAGTCATCATTCAGGAATTTACCCACTGTCCTGGGACCGACTTTCAAGAACTTTTAGAGGAAATCTTCCATAGGAAAGTTGGTTTTGGAATTTTTTCTGGCAGGGTAAGGGACATAATAATCAGGAATCAGTAGCTTCAAGAGTGTTGCAGAATACCTTCCAAATTATAAACTTCAAAACTCTAACTGGCAAAACATACAAGCTTGCATGGATATCTTTATTTATTGTACTGGAATCAAGGAAATATGATTTCAGCTTTGTTCTGTACTACCAATCAAAACAAACAAGGCCAAGTTCCAAAATGAAAACAAGCAAGTTTGGTCTGATTGGAAACCAGGAATCTCAATTAGAAATTAGAAAAAAAATTTATCAAACTCAAACTCGCTCTTGTAAAATCTTGATTGTTTTGCTGGCAGAACAATCCCACTATGAAGAGGCAAAAATTAAGAAGAAAAAAGTAGCAAAGGAGTAAAAGCCAAGATTAAAAATCATTGACGTACCAAAGGAATATCCCCCATTGAATAAACAACCACTCCTTGATATTGTGAGGTGTTGTCTGTTATTCTTCCAAGCCCAGATTTGAGAACATGATTTCCATAAAGATACGATTGCTCTGCACCAGGTTTCACCCACACTTTGAACTAAAACCAACAAAGGGTACATTCATTACAGAGCAAAAAGATACACCGCTTTTCTCAGATGAAACACTAAAAGTTTTATTCGTTTTAGCAGCCAAAGTATTTTGCAAACCAATATGTAATTAGATTAGAAAATTTCAGTGATATTTGATTTGATAAATGATAACTCCTTTTTTGATATTCACATTTTGAAGTGACAATTTTTGAAGTGGAAAGTTTTGAGCTGATTTCAAACTTCATAGGAGAAAGTGTGAGATAGGAGGTATAAAGCTAGTAGTTCCATAAACAATAGAGAAAAATATTATGGAAATATTATAATATTTTTTTGTGAGATTCATAACAGAGCAAACAGATAACCCAGGGTCTGAGAAACTCTTGGTTCAATCAAGAAGCAAAAATTTACTTCTTACTCCTTTTGCATTATTGTCATTTTGAGGTAACAAGCTCATTGGAGAAAATGTGAATAATGAAAAAGGAGGTATCAACTTTGTAAGCTAGTTTCAGATTGATTTGAAAAATATTGTAGATTTTAGATTCAATCCAAGGTATACCTTTTTCTGAGACACCCGCAGTATTTGAATAAAAGACTTAGCAGTGCTTCAATTTTATTTTTCAACACAGTAGCGCATCCGCCACAAATTCAAGTCCGCTTTCTACCACTTTTTCTCTTTTGAAAACCAAATTCATGCAACCGGAAAAACATAGTCTCTTCAAGAAATGTTTGTGAACAAATTCAAAAAAACTTTTGCTGTTTGGATTTAATTGAGTTTCAGATGATCAAAGATTTCTTAATTTTCTTGGTATCATAGGAAAGGATTTTATTCCTATTTTTAAGGGGTTTCTTGTAAAAACGTGGGTGCACTCACCTTAGCATATGGAGCTAAAAAATCCAAAGCTGTTATCTGCAATTTGAACTTTCCAGTTTTACTGAATTTACCAAAACATGTGCCTAAGCTGATTAGGTTTGTCCGTCCAATATTTGTTGCCTTTTTCAATATTTCCTCCCTAGAATATAATTCAAAAAACATTCCAAAACTTGAGAAATATTTTTAAGACATCAGAATTCAGGGGGACAATAAGATATGGGCTTCAGGCAACCAAGAGGTGGAGATGAGGAGAGGAGAAACATCAGATTCTTTTGGAAACTTTTCCTGCAAAGAATTAATGAAAATCCAATTTAAACAAAGATCACTAGTATTACCGCTTTTAATTAAGGACCTACTATCCACATCAAAAGGTATGAGACAGTGGTTGATTGCCACCCAATATATACTAATTGTCAAAGAGAGACCCCCATCCCCCCAAACAATGTTGTTTCAGATGTTGCTTTACTACAGAAATGCATCTGCAACATCCCCCGGTGACATCCAGACCTAGTATCAACATTGGTTTGGGGGGAGGGGAGCTCCAACATCATTTACAGGTTGATAGTTCCATGTTTAAGATAATGCTGAAATCAAAATTGTTTCAAGACCTTATGGCGAGGATTGTAGAATGGATACTTGGGGTACCTCTATTGAAATAAACATATCAAAATCAAGAGTATGATTACAGTCTAATGATTAGTCTATTAAATCGTTTTGCTAGCCAATCCATTTTGCTGACCACTGAAGCAGCCTTGGAGGTGACTCTCTGTGAACTGCTACAAGGTAAAAGAGCAAATTTTCCACCTTTGCTTAAGAGTGAAGCTGATGATACTCACTTTACGTAATAAATTCTGTCTTTATGTAATCTGAAGCAATATGATCCATCTGGCCTGTCGATCAGTAGCTTTGTATTTTCTCCAATACTACAAATATAAAGAAACATAATTCATTTTAAAAAATCGTCACATCAGAACAGTCTTAATGCCATCAAATGCTTGTGTTTCCCTTGCCCCATTCTTCACAAATTCTACACCTGCAGCCATTTTTTCGACTAGATTACAGTTTAGCAGGCCGCCTCCTCCCACGGAGTAGAATTACTACAGTCCACTTCAGAAAACAGTGATGGTGTAGGCTCTTTGGAATTCTTATTTTCCTGTGGTTGCTGCCCGCTAGACTGCACATGTCCCGTTTGTCACATTTACACGCATTTTGTTTATAAGCAAGTAATTACTGGACATGACAAAAACTTAAGCAATTCCAGTACCGGATAAAGGATTGCTAAGCAATTTGAAAATTCCAGTTCATATCCAATTGCTAATGAAAACCGTGCAGCAGCTATTGAGAATTAGGTTATACTAGATATTAGTACTCCGACACACCTTTGTATGCAAGATATTTCTGACATTTGTTGTACAAAAACTTCTGACGAGATAGCATTATAAGAAACAAATCTTCAAGTATAAAAAGCTAAAGCAATTGCTGAGCAATTTTGAGTACTCAAATTTGCGCTTAGCTAAGCGATTTTCAGCCCTGGGCTCGAGCTGAAATTGCTTATAAAAAAATGCTTGTATTCTACTCCATTATTACACTCTGACCCCAGAGGTTCTTCCTACACTTACGTCCCTCAAAACTTTGAAAGCTTTCTTTGGGCCTAAAATAGGGTCATCCGAAGGGCACAAAAGCCTTCAAAAGAAGGAAAAAATAATCAATCAAATATCATAGTCCAAATAAAGCTTACTATTTTGATAATTTCTCTAAGAGCTGTTTCATTTCTTCGTCTGTTAATGGTCTCATTTTGATATCTGTATCGCAGAAAACGACGTGCACCAGGAATTTCAAAATAAAATTTGAGCTTTCTACTTTAAATCTAGATCGTGCTCCGATAATTGATCTGTCAAGTTTGAATTAAATTACTCTCAAATCTATAGTGGCTAATCATAAAGATGAAACATTACAATATTTTGTTAGTTCCATGCTGTATTGCCCTCGTGCTCGAATCTAGCTCTGGTCTCTTTCTCATTTTGGACGCAGACGATAGAGAGGCAGAAGTTGTCATGGATGGAAATTCTTTGTTTACAAGATGTCGCCAAAACAGCTGATTTCAATGGGACGAAATCTGATCGATGCATTAACTGATGTTAGAGGAAACTGTTGACAGACACTTCATGATAAAGTAGTTTGAAGAAGTAGGCTTATTCATAACCCATTCACAAGCAATGGCACTGTTAGAGAAAGACTACAGACGTGGCAGCAGATGTGACAGAAACTTTGCTTCGAAGTTGACAAGATTACGAATTTCTTCGTCTCATCCTAGAATATTTAGAACCAAAGACTTGAACAACAATATTGATCTTCAAGATGGAATTATGAATATTGAGCAGATAAAACCAAATTTTCCCTCATTTCAGGTCGGGCCTTGCCAGCTACAGGAAAAACCTCGACAGATCAAATCAGCCCAGCTCAGTGCTAGTTTGAGACATTTGGCATTTTCTCTGAGGAGTGCCAGGTTCAGAAAGAGGGAAAGAAAACAGTTTGAGAGTGCACCTTGCGAGAGCGATGAACGTGATTCAGAAAACACCATAGATGATGTTCCCAAGGAGTCAAATAACCTGAATTTTGATTCAGATATAACTAAAGATGCAGCAGCCCACCAAGTCAATTCCACACAGATTCACACCAACTCACCCGAGGCTGAGCCTACTCTAGAAGACACAACTGGGAATAATGAAATAGCAGATTTTAACAGTAATGAAGGTTCCAGGAAAAATAGAAAATTAAAAAGAGTGAAAAGTGGCAAGAAGAAGAAAACAAGATGCAAGTCTGGCAAAGGGGAGTCCAAGAAGAAACAAGCATCAAAATTTGGTAAGAATAATTCAATTTAATTCAATGACCAAGGATAGCTGCTCAATAGGGATGGTGTGTGATGGGACTGGTTGAAAACCCAATGGTTGACCAAGATTTGGTTAAGGATAGTACTTATATGCATTACTCATACTATGCATACCCATATCCATAAACTACCTGGCAGAAAAGAAACTACTATTATTAGAACTATTGAGCAATATCTTTTGAAATTGTAACACTGCCTTTGTATCTTTATCCATATTAATTTTCTGCAAATTCATCGCCATATTGATAACAAAATCTTTAAGTGTATACCCTAATGTAGCTACATTAAAATCTTGAAAATGGATACTGAAGCTGCTATCTTTGTCACTAGATAATGTGGTCCCATTAAACAATTATCTCCTTAGTAAGGGGTTAAATAAGGGGACTTAAATTTGCCAATCCTTGGGCTACATAGTTTGCTGTGTAGTTTTCTTAGAATTCGGTTGAAACGTGAATGATGATAATATCATTCTTAATAATTTCCCTACTTTCAGGAAAACTCAAAGTTTCTCGTTGGGAAGAAGATCGAAGAGCAGCTACCGCTGACCAGCTTCTCGCAGCTACAAGTGTCAAGAAAATGAAGAATAACTCAAAAGCCTCACTTTCTCTACCAAAGCAAAGCAAATCTTTACCAACCATCGATCCCAGACTGCAATGCTCTCCTAGCAAATCCAACAATTCTCTTAGTGATGTGGACGAATATGGATCTGCCAACGCCTTATCTGGTCAGGGTACTAGCCAAAGAACAACGCCACCACGATGCTCGAAAGTGTTCTTATCAGAAAAGCATTCTGGGACAGTTATGGGAATTCCTGCTGTACCCCCTGGAACACCAGGTCTAGGTATGTTTACTTAAAGTGAATCGTTTTGAAACGGAATGGGCTGCAATAGATGCTAAAGATGGCAAAATTTTCCCCGTAACAACGCATAGCAACCAAAAATAGCGACCAATGCATGAAATATTGACCGCACCTATTATCGCATCCACTCGCACTGACATGGCTAAAGCAGCTCGATTTACTCCAGACTCCATTCCATCTCTAGGCTTCAATTATAAGCCTTAGAATAATCGAATAGACCAATAAGAGTTTTCTATTTGTAAACCTGGATTAGTTTAAGCTAGTATATAACTGAAATGAACAATCTAGGCCTTTGCAATTTTTTTCAAATCTACGCAACAGCATTTCTTCATCTTCTGCCCCTGGGATCTTTTTTTTGGCCTGATTGCCTCAATTGGCAAGTAGTCTTGTTTAAAGGAAGCAAATTCAAGGAAATTATGAAATCTCTTCGACAATGTGCGTAAAACGTAAAAAGCATAGAAATAGTTCACAAACAACATTTTACAAGCAACTACTTTTTAATCAAGTCAGTACTCGACAAGACAAACCATAAGAAATTATATTAGTTGATAAAGGAATACTAAGCAATTTGAACATTTTAGTTCTAATCCAATTGGCAATGAAAATCGTGCAGTAGGTATAAAGAAGTAGGTTACAGTGGATATCAGTACTCCGGCACACTTTTGTATGCAAGATACCATCTACATTATTTTACAACAATTTTTGATATAGTATTCTAAAAAAGAAATTTTTAAGTGAAAAAAACTAAGCAATTGCTAAGCAATTTTAAGTACTCAAATTTCCCCTCAGCTAAACAATTTTTGGCACTGAGCTCGAGCTGAAATTGCTTATTGAAAATGCGTGTACAGAACTTTGTCTTTGGTCAATGCCGAGCTAGAGGATCCACATTTACATTTAGGTATAATAACTTGTTGGGTTTCGTTTTCGTTCTGTTTCTGACGTCCTACTCTAAAGAGTGTCAGACTAAAACCCAAGGTAGTTATTGTGTTCTGCTATGTTCAAAGTCAATCGAGATAATTTGTGAGAATGAAAATGACCCCAGTAGGACTCGAACCCATCACGTTGAGCGCTCTAGAGTACGAATCTAGAGGTCGTGGGTTCGAGTCCTACTCGGGTCATTTTCATTCTCACAAATTATCTCGATTGATTTTCCAAATCCTGCTTCTCCTCAATATGTTCAAAGTAAGTTTAGAGTGTCAAAGTGTCCATTTGACCTACGTTTATCAAGTTTTCTAACAATCTTATCTAATTTTTGCAGAGCTTCAAAAAGAGATCGAATGGGTGCCATCTTTATCAGATGTTAAGGTAAATAATTTCATTTTGCAATTAAAACAAAACCAACCATTGTAAAACTCTTTCATTTATCACAATCCATTACCTGTGATTCTTTGGTTACTTTTAGTCAAGTTTTGCAAGGTAGAGATTTTTCGATATTTGTGTAATTTGTTATCTTTTGTAGAGTCAACGAGCAATTGCTGTTAAGTTATCCAACATTGGTAAGTAGTTGCAGCATTCTTGTTCAATTTCATTACATTTTTCTCGACAAAGCTCGATACCACTTTCCAATGTGTGGTAGAGTAGGGACGTCTTACCTGAACAGAAGTCCAATTCAACACCACATTTTAGTACTTGTAGATCCTGAACAGTCAAACTTTGAAGATAACGCAGGTTAGAAAGGTCTGCAAAGATACAGTGCTCTATGCCTTAAACAGAGTGGAATACACAGAGGTAGAGTTTTAGAGAAAACACATATCTTTGTAGTTACGGGGTATATGTACAGTTATCTGTACATCTCCTGATGATTGGGTAACCAGGTAACAGGCTTGTCGAGATTGAAAGTTTTTTCTTTTGAGTCTCTTTCTTCTTAGTGTATGTGTTGTTATCATTATTATCATCATATATGTAGTATTTTGCTTAAACATCTACTTCATCATTTATTCCATCTCTTCATCTGACTGTCATTCTAAAAGAATCGTTTTATTCATCTGTTTGGCATATTTCTGAACATTTTGATTTTTCTCAAGATTTATGTCTTTCACCTTAATACATGTAAAGGTCGTCTTCATAATTGTGTTTAATGGTCGCAATGAATTTATTTAAGGAACGGACAAACCTCTCAAGGTTCACACTGGTAGCTGTCCCGCAAATAGGCCAGCATACAGCCACTATCAAAGAGGTTTGTCAGTTCATTCGAAAAAACTTGTGCAAAAACACCCAATTCCTTGTGTTTTCTTCCCCCCAAAAAAACTACTTTTTCGAATTTCATGCGACAAGTAAAACCATAGTTGCTAGAAAAATTGGGCAGCAGTACACTGGCCCGGATTGCTAGCACAGAAACATTATTTACTGTCGGTGATTGGACAGAAAAACACATTTTTTCCGAGCCAATTGCACCTGTCACACAGTCATCGGCGAAGGGACCCTCTCTCTGGAATCAAAATAGATTTAAAAGGAAAGATGTTTGGTGCGTTCAGAAACTATTTTTGTAGAGGTAGAGGTAGCGGTATTACCAATCGGGTACTTCCGTGAAAACAACTATATACTCGGTTCAAGATTACGATTCGCCCCTTCACCGTCGACCGTGGAAGAATAAGTACCGAAGCTGTGGTGGGTAGGGTGGGACTTTCAAGAAGAAACACGAACGGCTTGGCTGCTTGTTTGAACGAATGACCTTCAACCAAGTCACGCCTAGATTTTATGCAAGCTCATGAAAACAATAGCTGATTCGAAATGCAAGAAAGATTACTTTGTTAAGCAATCAACCAAACATGTCTTTGTATATAAAATACCTCCATCGCGTCTTTTATTGCTGTAACCAATCAGAACCTATCTAAATATCAACACGTTGGCAACAAACCCCCCCAGGAGCAAGTAAGCGAGCTTCATTGCCCATTAACTGCGAGTAAATTGCATTTAATCGCCATTTAATGGTCGCAATGAATTTATTTAAGGAACGGACAAACCTCTCAAGGTTCACACTGGTAGCTGTCCCGCAAATAGGCCAGCATACAGCCACTATCAAAGAGGTTTGTCAGTTCATTCGAAAAAACTTGTGCAAAAACACTCAATTCCTTGTATTTTCTTCCCCCCAAAAAAACTACTTTTTCGAATTTCATGCGACAAGTAAAACCATAGTTGCTAGAAAAATTGGGCAGCAGTACACTGGCCCGGATTGCTAGCACAGAAACATTATTTACTGTCGGTGATTGGACAGAAAAACACATTTTTTCCGCCAACACGAAGTGCCCCACCCAATCACCACAGAACTCCGACCACCTCTTTTGTGTTTTTTGTCTTAGGCCTTTGGCCTTTGACTTTGTTTTAGGCCTTTGGCCTTTCACTTTGCACTTGGTCATTTGGCCTTTTACTTTGTGTCGGGCCTTTGGCCTTCCACTTTGTTTTAGGCCTTTGGCCTTCCACTTTGTTTTAGGCCTTTGGCCTTCCACTTTGTTTTAGGCCTTTGGCCTTTCACTTTGTTTTAGGCCTTTGGCCTTTCACTTTGTTTTAGGCCTTTGGCCTTTCACTTTGCACTTGGCAATTTGGCCTTTTACTTTGTTTTAGGCATTTGGCCTTCCACTTTTTTTTAGGCCTTTGGCCTTCCACTTTGTTTTAGGCCTTTGGCCTTTCACTTTGTTTTAGGCCTTTGGCCTTCCACTTTGTTTTAGGCCTTTGGCCTTCCACTTTGTTTTAGGCCTTTGGCCTTTCACTTTGCACTTGGCCATTTGGCCTTTTACTTTGTGTCGGGCCTTTGGCCCTCTTCTTTGCACTTAGCCATTTTTGCATCTTTATTTTGTATGAGGCCTTTGGCCTGCTTATCCACTCTGCCATTTTTGCCGTTCCTTTTCATTGGGCCTCTCGCCCTTTTCTGCTGCAGTTGGTCTTTCTTTGATTTTGGCCATTTGGCCTTTCCTCGAGGCTAGGTGATGCCATTCCTGGAAAAAGGGAAAAGAAGAAGAAAGGCAAAGAAAACGACTCTGTCAGGGAATTCCTGCCATCTTTCTCGACGCCAATGTCAATTGCTCCGTAGGCAGCTTTATATGCTTTGCTTGACCAGCGACCCAATGCTTTTATAAGATATTCTGGAAAACCTAGAGATGCGGCGGTGGTTGCTGCCCCCACCCGAAAACTATGCCTGAACCGTGAGGTCTATGTAACAATGGTATATAGGCCGAGATGGCCCTTAACCAGCTTAACTATATCGAGCTGGATTATTATCTCTTTTACAAAATATATACAAAATTCTTTACAAAAATTAATCAAATTACAAAATTTAATAATATAAAGAAACGTTGATAAAGCTCTGTAAAGTCATGTCAGTGAGGGATTCAACTGTTTTATCGTCTTTTCACGTCTTGTGAAAAGGCCTTGTTACAGTATATGTATCTTCTTGAGAGAGAAGCCAGATAAAAAGTTTTTCTTCTGATAGAAGCTGAACTGAAGGGTATTTTTGAAGTATAGGGTTAAGGATATTTTTTTTTTTTTTTTTTTTTAAATCAATATATAAGGGGCAATTCAACAGGAAATGAACTTCATCTTCAACGATAGACAAACCATTAGATTTGCAAGTCAAACAGTATCTTTCATCACATGGGGTCTTTTTCGAGCCATACCTGCCTGTTTCGATGTGCAAATTATGTGCACTAAGGGGCAGTTTTGCAAAATTACACCTAATGTTGTAATCTGGAAAAATGTCAAGATACGGTTCAAATTTAAAGTTTGTTTTAAACAAAGCGTATGTCTTAAGCTTTTTATCTTGCTCTATGTGGACATCTAAACTTTTACGGACTACAGATTGAAAGTGTTGATAAATTTTGTTTTTTATAGCACTTTTATTGTCAAAGCTCTTAATATCATAAAGAGTCGCCAAAGACCTGGCTTTTAGAGACCCAGTTAGAATGCCCATTATCAGCATCTTCTTGCAGCATAATAAAAGCTTTATTTGCATACTCGTGCATAACTCTCATTCTCTAACATGGAGACACGCAAATAGAACTTAAGAATGTTACTATGCCTAGAATAAAGCATAGAATAACGTCCCAATTCTGCATAAACTGCATCGGTTGTTGTTGTTGACTTTACTCCACTATTTACAGGCAGAGAGATGCAACCTCTCTAACTTTGGCCAATCATTAGTACCCCAAATTTCTGATGCGTAATTGAGAATTGGTATTATCGTGTGGTCGAAAAGATACAGAAATATCCAAGGTTGAAAACCACCCCATTCCCTACTTTTAGATAAAAGAGAGAAAAAACACTTTTGGGCTTTTTCTTTGATTTTCTCTGTGTGATCAACAAAAGATCCGTTTGATTTGAAAGTGACTCCTAGGTATTTATATGTTTCACACTCTTCCACCTCTTTATCGCCAATTTTCCAAATATCTTTGTTTTTTGTTTTATTGCCAGATTTGCGTTTATGTTTCCTTAAGACCATAATTTTTGTTTTACCTAAGCTAATTTTCATTTTTTATTGAAGTCACAAAATTGTCTAGCAAGTCAAGCTGTAATTGCATATCTTTAGGGTTTTCAGCTAATAGAAGAAGATCATCTGCATAAAGGGGGGTATGAAGTGATTCGTTACCCATTTTAACCCCTAAAGATGAAGCTTTTATCTTATCATCCAATTCATTTAAAAAAAAAAAGGGCAAAAAGAAGAGGGCTTAGCAAACATCCCTGTCTTACGCCTCTAGAGCAAGGGAATAATCCAGTTAATTCATTTTCACCCCTTACACCAGATTTTACTTTGCTATAAAGGGACTCAATTACCTTTAGAAATTTCCCGTTAAAACCGTACATTGATAGTTTCTTAATTAGATCTTTATGATCCACCGAGTCAAACGCCTTGCTAAAATCAATGAAGCAAACATAAAGTGAACTTCAAAGCTGTGTTCTATTATAGCCCTAAGCGTGAAAAATATGATCGGATGTCTGATAGCCTTTCCTGTAAGCTATTTGATTTTCGTTCAGTATGTTGTATGTTGAAACAGTCTTGTTTAGTCGTTGTAATAGAATACCAACGAACAGCTTTCCGAAGGTACTTAAAAGGTTATTACTCTGTAGTTATCAAGATTTCTCTTGTCTCCACCTTTGAACAGAAGAAAAATGATTCCTACCGCCCATTCCTCTGGAAAGTCACCCCTCTCCAAAATTCTATTGAAAAATTGCACAAAAACTTTATGAAATTGTTCAACAGTTCGGCACTGATCCTATCAAGGCCAGGCGCTTTCCCATTTTTCAAGTCATGAATCATGGCTCTGACTTCCTGAATCGTGATTGGGCAATTTATTTCACTGTCAATATGACTCAGTGTTTCAATGTCAAACAACGGTTCTTGTGAATCTAGTTCCTGAACGTTTACAGATTCATCAGAATTGTTTTGTAATAAGCCACCTGTTTACTTTTCTGTTTTCTCCTCGAGACTTCGCAGTTGGGTCGGTTTTTTTACTTTCAAGAAGAAACACGAACGGCTTGGCTGCTTGTTTGAACGAATGACCTTCAACCAAGTCACGCCTAGATTTTATGCAAGCTCATGAAAACAATAGCTGATTCGAAATGCAAGAAAGATTACTTTGTTAAGCAATCAACCAAACATGTCTTTGTATATAAAATACCTCCATCGCGTCTTTTATTGCTGTAACCAATCAGAACCTATCTAAATATCAACACGTTGGCAACAAACCCCCCCAGGAGCAAGTAAGCGAGCTTCATTGCCCATTAACTCCGAGTAAATTGCATTTAATCGCCATTCAACTTGGCCTGAAACATGATTATCAGTAAAAAAAAGATGTACTCCAGTTCCTTGTTTGTTAATAACTGAATATCCTATCTATAGTTGCCAAGCAATGCAAAAAGGATAAACAGGAAAGAATGGTAAAAGAACAGCGACTTCAGGAAAACGAAAAGAAGAGGCTTCGTGAGATGCAAGCGAGGCTGAAGCAAAGACAAAGATCTGAGGTAAATTCTCCTACTCATGTACAATCAGGGACGAAGCCAAAAGGGGGCCTGAATAACATATAGTGTATAGAAATATATTTGATAAATTATTATCCACAATCGGGTGCTCCCTTGAAGGGATTCTGGGTATATCCCTGGTCCTCTAATAGAGCAGTCTTGTTTATAACTTTTAATAGTGTAAACTTCGTCGATGAAAGTGCAAGTCCAAGGGGCCCCAAATGTCAGAGAGGCTCCTATTAATAACTGCAACCATTAGAGTTGAAACGGGCAGGCAATAAGATATTTCCTAGAGCCCCTTTGAAAGATTCTCGTGGCGATCCTCTGCCGAGTAATTAGGTTATATCCTAAAGAAAGATTAATATTCGAAGAAATAATAGTTTTCGTATCATCACCGGAAAACTTTTTTCAAACAAAGCAAAATTTAGAAACAGCAACAAATATCCATCATTCAATCAAGTTCTTTACGTAGGTTTCAGAAAAGGTTCATTTGAAGAAAATTTTTATTTCTAAACATGGGTTTTTAGGGGAATGAGTCGAGCTGTGGGGTGTAAAATGCTCTTGAACGGACACTCGCTAAGTTAGCAGCAACAGCTTGTTAATTGGCTGTATCATACATTTGTGCACGTTGAGAGTTCATTTTGTGCAATGACACTTGCAATGCTGATTGCATTTACTTGTTCATTGACTGTATTGTGAACTTCTGCATAGCCAATTTTCACATCATTAAGTTTAATGATATCAGCCTGACTACCTCAGTCGGTAGAGCATCAAACTCTTAATCTGAGGGTCGTGGGTTCGAGCCCCACGTTGGGAGTTCTCTTTGTGCAATGAAACCTGCCATGTTGATTACCACTACTTTTTAATTGACTGCATTGGGAATTTTCACATCAATAAGTGAGTAAACTTCAGCCCGGCTAGCTCAGTCGGTAGAGCATCAGACTCTTAATCTGAGGGTCGTGGGTTCGAGCCCCACGTTGGGCGTTCATTTTTTGTAATGAAACCTCCAATGCTTATTACTACTACTTGTTAATTAATTGCATTGGGAATATTCACATCAATAAGTGGGTTGATATTAGCCCGGCTAGCTCAGTCGGTAGAGCATCAGACTCTTAATCTGAGGGTCGTGGGTTCGAACCCCACGTTGGGCGTTCATTTTGTGCAATGAAACTTGCAACACTCGTTACCACTACTTGTTTATTGACTTCATTGGGAATTTGCACATCAATAAGTTTGTTACAATCAGCCCGGCTAGCTCAGGCGATAGAGCATCAGACTTTTAATCTGAGGGTCGTGGGTTCGAGCCCGACGTTGGGCGTTCATTTTGTGCAATAAAACCTGTCATGCTGATTACCACTACTTGTTAATTAAATTCATTGGGAAATTGCACATCAATAAGTGTGTTACAATCAGTCCGGCTAGCTCAGTCGGTAGAGCATCAGACTCTTAATCTGAGGGTCGTGGGTTCGAGCCCAACGTTGGGCGTTCATTTTGTGCAATGAAACTTGCAACACTCGTTACCACTACTTGTTTATTGACTTCATTGGGAATTTGCACATCAATAAGTGTGTTACAATCAGCCCGGCTAGCTCAGTCGATAGAGCATCAGACTTTTAATCTGAGGGTCGTGGGTTCGAGCCCAACGTTGGGCGCTCATTTTGTGCAATGAAACCTGTCATGCTGATTACCACTACTTGTTAATTACCTGCATTTGGAATTTGCACATCAATAAGTGTGTTACAATCAGCCTGGCTAGCTCAGTCGGTAGAGCATCAGACTCTTAATCTGAGGGTCGTGGGTTGGAGCCCCGCGTTGGGCGTTCATTTTGTGCAATGAAACCTTCCATGCTGATTACCACTAGTAGTTAATAAACTGCATTGGGAATTTGCACATCAATAAGAGTGTTAACGTCAGCCCGGCTAGCTCAGTCTGTAGAGCATCAGACTCTTAATCTGAGGGTCGTGGGTTCAAGCCCCACGTTTGGCGTTCACTTTGTGCGATGAAACCTGCCATGCTGATTACCACTACTTGTTAATTGACTGCATTGGGAAGTTTCACATGAATAAGTGTGTTAACATCTGCCTGGCTAGCTCAGTCGGTAGAGCATCAGACTCTTAATCTGAGGGTCGTGGGTTGGAGCCCCGCGTTGGGCGTTCATTTTGTGCAATGAAACCTTCCATGCTGATTATCACTACTTGTTAATTGACTGCATTGGGAATTTAGACATCAATAAGTGTGTTACAATCAGCCTGGCTAGCTCAGTCGGTAGAGCATCAGACTCTTAATCTGAGGATCGTGGGTTCGAGCCCCACATTGGCCGTTCATTTTGTGCAATGAATACTTCAATGCTTATTAGCACTACTTGCTAATTGACTGCACTGGGAATTTTCATATCAATAAGGGTGTTAACATGAGCCCAACTAGCACAGTCAGTAGAGCATCAGACTCTTAATCTGAGGGTCGTGGGTTCGAGCCCCACGTTGGGCGTTCATTTTGTGCAATGAAACCTTCCATGCTGATTTTCACTACTTGTTAATTAACTGCATTGGGAATTTGCACATCAATAAGAGTGTTAACATCAGCCCGGCTAGCTCAGTCGGTAGAGCATCAGACTCTTAATCTGAGGGTCGTGGGTCCGAGCCCCACGTTTGGCGTTCTTTTTGTGCATTGAAAACTGCCATGCTGATTACCACTGCTTGTTTATTGACTTCATTGGGAATTTGCACATCAATAAGAGTGTTAACATCAGCCCGGCTAGCTCAGTCGGTAGAGCATCAGACTCTTAATCTGAGGGTCGTGGGTTCGAGCCCCACGTTGGGCGTTCTTTTTGTGCATTGAAAACTGCCATGCTGATTACCACTGCTTGTTTATTGACTTCATTGGGAATTTGCACATCAATAAGAGTGTTAACATCAGCCCGGCTAGCTCAGTCGGTAGAGCATCAGACTCTTAATCTGAGGGTCGTGGGTTCGAGCCCCACGTTGGGCGTTCTTTTTGTGCATTGAAAACTGCCATGCTGATTACCACTGCTTGTTTATTGACTGCATTGGGAAGTTTCACATGAATAAGCTTGTTAACATCTGCCTGGCTAGCTCAGTCGGTAGAGCATCAGACTCTTAATCTGAGGGTCGTGGGTTGGAGCCCCGCGTTGGGCGTTCATTTTGTGCAATGAAACCTTCCATGCTGATTACCACTACTTGTTAATTGACTGCATTGGGAATTTGCACATCAATAAGTGTGTTACAATCAGCCTGGCTAGCTCAGTTGGTAGAGCATCAGACTCTTAATCTGAGGGTCGTGGGTTAGAGCCCCACGTTGGGCGTTCATTTTGTGCAATGAATACTTCAATGCTTATTAGCACTACTTGCTAATTGACTGCACTGGGAATTTTCATATCAATAAGGGTGTTAACATTAGCCCAACTAGCACAGTCGGTAGAGCATCAGACTCTTAATCTGAGGGTCGTGGGTTGGAGCCCCGCGTTGGGCGTTCATTTTGTGCAATGAAACCTTCCATGCTGATTACCACTACTTGTTAATTGACTGCATTGGGAATTTGCACATCAATAAGTGTGTTACAATCAGCCTGGCTAGCTCAGTTGGTAGAGCATCAGACTCTTACTCTGAGAGTCGTGGGTTAGAGCCCCACGTTGGGCGTTCATTTTGTGCAATGAATACTTCAATGCTTATTAGCACTACTTGCTAATTGACTGCACTGGGAATTTTCATATCAATAAGGGTGTTAACATGAGCCCAACTAGCACAGTCGGTAGAGCATCAGACTCTTAATCTGAGGGTCGTGGGTTCGAGCCCCACGTTTGGCGTTTACTTTGTGCGATGAAACCTGCCATGCTGATAACCATTACTTGTTAATTGACTGCATTGGGAAGTTTCACATGAATAAGCTTGTTAACATCTGCTTGGCTAGCTCAGTCGGTAGAGCATCAGACTCTTAATCTGAGGGTCGTGGGTTGGAGCCCCGCGTTGGGCGTTCATTTTGTGCAATGAAACCTTCCATGCTGATTACCACTACTTGTTAATTGACTGCATTGGGAATTTGCACATCAATAAGTGTGTTACAATCAGCCTGGCTAGCTCAGTCGGTAGAGCATCAGACTCTTAATCTGAGGGTCGTGGGTTCGAGCCCCACGTTGGGCGTTCTTTTTGTGCATTGAAAACTGCTATGCTGATTACCACTGCTTGTTTATTGACTTCATTGGGAATTTGCACATCAATAAGAGTGTTAACATCAGCCCGGCTAGCTCAGTCGGTAGAGCATCAGACTCTTAATCTGAGGGTCGTGGGTTCGAGCCCCACGTTGGGCGTTCATTTTGTGCAATGAAACCTTCCATGCTGATTACCACTACTTGTTAATTGACTGCATTGGGAAATTTCACATGAATAAGCTTGTTAACATCTGCCTGGCTAGCTCAGTCGGTAGAGCATCAGACTCTTAATCTGAGGGTCGTGGGTTCGAGCCCCACGTTGGGCGTTCTTTTTGTGCATTGAAAACTGCCATGCTGATTACCACTGCTTGTTTATTGACTTCATTGGGAATTTGCACATCAATAAGAGTGTTAACATCAGCCCGGCTAGCTCAGTCGGTACGGCATCAGACTCTTAATCTGAGGGTCGTGGGTTCGAACCCCACGTTGGGCGTTCTTTTTGTGCATTGAAAACAGCCATGCTGATTACCACTGCTTGTTTATTGACTTCATTGGGAATTTGCACATCAATAAGAGTGTTAACATCAGCCCGGCTAGCTCAGTCGGTAGAGCATCAGACTCTTAATCTGAGGGTCGTGGGTTGGAGCCCCGCGTTGGGCGTTCATTTTGTGCAATGAAACCTTCCATGCTGATTACCACTACTTGTTAATTGACTGCATTGGGAATTTGCACATCAATAAGTGTGTTACAATCAGCCTGGCTAGCTCAGTCGGTAGAGCATCAGACTCTTAATCTGAGGATCGTGGGTTCGAGCCCCACGTTGGCCGTTCATTTTGTGCAATGAATACTTCAATGCTTATTAGCACTACTTGCTAATTGACTGCACTGGGAATTTTCATATCAATAAGGGTGTTAACATGAGCCCAACTAGCACAGTCGGTAGAGCATCAGACTCTTAATCTGAGGGTCGTGGGTTCGAGCCCCACGTTTGGCGTTTACTTTGTGGGATGAAACCTGCCATGCTGATAACCATTACTTGTTAATTGACTGCATTGGGAAGTTTCACATGAATAAGCTTGTTAACATCTGCCTGGCTAGCTCAGTCGGTAGAGCATCAGACTCTTAATCTGAGGGTCGTGGGTTGGAGCCCCGCGTTGGGCGTTCATTTTGTGCAATGAAACCTTCCATG
Source organism: Pelagia noctiluca (assembly GCA_963924455.1). Lineage (NCBI taxonomy): Eukaryota > Metazoa > Cnidaria > Scyphozoa > Semaeostomeae > Pelagiidae > Pelagia > Pelagia noctiluca. The sequence goes on from OZ004327.1 coordinate 2,373,340, forward strand.
CTGATTACCACTACTTGTTAATTAACTGCATTGGGAATTTGCACATCAATAAGTGTGTTACAATCAGCCTGGCTAGCTCAGTTGGTAGAGCATCAGACTCTTAATCTGAGGGTCGTGGGTCCGAGCCCCACGTTTGGCGTTCTTTTTGTGCATTGAAAACTGCCATGCTGATTACCACTGCTTGTTTATTGACTTCATTGGGAATTTGCACATCAATAAGAGTGTTAACATCAGCCCGGCTAGCTCAGTCGGTAAAGCATCAGACTCTTAATCTGAGGGTCGTGGGTTCGAGCCCCACGTTGGGCGTTCTTTTTGTGCATTGAAAACTGCCATGCTGATTACCACTGCTTGTTTATTGACTTCATTGGGAATTTGCACATCAATAAGAGTGTTAACTTCAGCCCGGCTAGCTCAGTCGGTAGAGCATCAGACTCTTAATCTGAGGGTCGTGGGTTCGAGCCCCACGTTGGGCGTTCATTTTTTGTAATGAAACCTCCAATGCTTATTACTACTACTTGTTAATTAATTGCATTGGGAATATTCACATCAATAAGTGGGTTGATATTAGCCCGGCTAGCTCAGTCGGTAGAGCATCAGACTCTTAATCTGAGGGTCGTGGGTTCGAACCCCACGTTGGGCGTTCATTTTGTGCAATGAAACTTGCAACACTCGTTACCACTACTTGTTTATTGACTTCATTGGGAATTTGCACATCAATAAGTTTGTTACAATCAGCCCGGCTAGCTCAGGCGATAGAGCATCAGACTTTTAATCTGAGGGTCCTGGGTTCGAGCCCGACGTTGGGCGTTCATTTTGTGCAATAAAACCTGTCATGCTGATTACCACTACTTGTTAATTAAATTCATTGGGAAATTGCACATCAATAAGTGTGTTACAATCAGTCCGGCTAGCTCAGTCGGTAGAGCATCAGACTCTTAATCTGAGGGTCGTGGGTTCGAGCCCAACGTTGGGCGTTCATTTTGTGCAATGAAACTTGCAACACTCGTTACCACTACTTGTTTATTGACTTCATTGGGAATTTGCACATCAATAAGTGTGTTACAATCAGCCCGGCTAGCTCAGTCGATAGAGCATCAGACTTTTAATCTGAGGGTCGTGGGTTCGAGCCCAACGTTGGGCGCTCATTTTGTGCAATGAAACCTGTCATGCTGATTACCACTACTTGTTAATTACCTGCATTTGGAATTTGCACATCAATAAGTGTGTTACAATCAGCCTGGCTAGCTCAGTCGGTAGAGCATCAGACTCTTAATCTGAGGGTCGTGGGTTGGAGCCCCGCGTTGGGCGTTCATTTTGTGCAATGAAACCTTCCATGCTGATTACCACTAGTAGTTAATAAACTGCATTGGGAATTTGCACATCAATAAGAGTGTTAACGTCAGCCCGGCTAGCTCAGTCTGTAGAGCATCAGACTCTTAATCTGAGGGTCGTGGGTTCAAGCCCCACGTTTGGCGTTCACTTTGTGCGATGAAACCTGCCATGCTGATTACCACTACTTGTTAATTGACTGCATTGGGAAGTTTCACATGAATAAGTGTGTTAACATCTGCCTGGCTAGCTCAGTCGGTAGAGCATCAGACTCTTAATCTGAGGGTCGTGGGTTGGAGCCCCGCGTTGGGCGTTCATTTTGTGCAATGAAACCTTCCATGCTGATTATCACTACTTGTTAATTGACTGCATTGGGAATTTAGACATCAATAAGTGTGTTACAATCAGCCTGAATAGCTCAGTCGGTAGAGCATCAGACTCTTAATCTGAGGATCGTGGGTTCGAGCCCCACATTGGCCGTTCATTTTGTGCAATGAATACTTCAATGCTTATTAGCACTACTTGCTAATTGACTGCACTGGGAATTTTCATATCAATAAGGGTGTTAACATGAGCCCAACTAGCACAGTCGGTAGAGCATCAGACTCTTAATCTGAGGGTCGTGGGTTCGAGCCCCACGTTGGGCGTTCTTTTTGTGCATTGAAAACTGCCATGCTGATTACCACTGCTTGTTTATTGACTTCATTGGGAATTTGCACATCAATAAGAGTGTTAACATCAGCCCGGCTAGCTCAGTTGGTAGAGCATCAGACTCTTAATCTGAGGGTCGTGGGTTGGAGCCCCGCGTTGGGCGTTCATTTTGTGCAATGAAACCTTCCATGCTGATTACCACTACTTGTTAATTGACTGCATTAGGAATTTGCACATCAATAAGTGTGTTACAATCAGCCTGGCTAGCTCAGTTGGTAGAGCATCAGACTCTTAATCTGAGGGTCGTGGGTTGGAGCCCCGCGTTGGGCGTTCATTTTGTGCAATGAAACCTTCCATAATGATTACCACTACTTGTTTATTGACTTCATTGGGAATTTGCACATCAATAAGAGTGTTAACATCAGCCCGGCTAGCTCAGTCGGTAGAGCATCAGACTCTTAATCTGAGGGTCGTGGGTTCGAGCCCCACGTTGGGCGTTCTTTTTGTGCATTGAAAACTGCCATGCTGATTACCACTGCTTGTTTATTGACTTCATTGGGAATTTGCACATCAATAAGAGTGTTAACATCAGCCCGGCTAGCTCAGTTGGTAGAGCATCAGACTCTTAATCTGAGGGTCATGGGTTCGAGCCCCACGTTGGGCGTTCATTTTGTGCAATGAAACCTTCCATGCTGATTTTCACTACTTGTTAATTAACTGCATTGGGAATTTGCACATCAATAAGAGTGTTAACATCAGCCCGGCTAGCTCAGTCGGTAGAGCATCAGACTCTTAATCTGAGGGTCGTGGGTCCGAGCCCCACGTTTGGCGTTCTTTTTGTGCATTGAAAACTGCCATGCTGATTACCACTGCTTGTTTATTGACTTCATTGGGAATTTGCACATCAATAAGAGTGTTAACATCAGCCCGGCTAGCTCAGTCGGTAGAGCATCAGACTCTTAATCTGAGGGTCGTGGGTTCGAGCCCCACGTTGGGCGTTCTTTTTGTGCATTGAAAACTGCCATGCTGATTACCACTGCTTGTTTATTGACTTCATTGGGAATTTGCACATCAATAAGAGTGTTAACATCAGCCCGGCTAGCTCAGTCGGTAAAGCATCAGACTCTTAATCTGAGGGTCGTGGGTTCGAGCCCCACGTTGGGCGTTCTTTTTGTGCATTGAAAACTGCCATGCTGATTACCACTGCTTGTTTATTGACTTCATTGGGAATTTGCACATCAATAAGAGTGTTAACATCAGCCCGGCTAGCTCAGTTGGTAGAGCATCAGACTCTTAATCTGAGGGTCGTGGGTTCGAGCCCCACGTTGGGCGTTCATTTTGTGCAATGAAACCTTCCATGCTGATTACCACTACTTGTTAATTGACTGCATTGGGAAATTTCACATGAATAAGCTTGTTAACATCTGCCTGGCTAGCTCATTCGGTCGAGCATCAGACTCTTAATCTGAGGGTCGTGGGTTGGAGCCCCGCGTTGGGCGTTCATTTTGTGCAATGAAACCTTCCATGCTGATTACCACTACTTGTTAATTGACTGCATTGGGAATTTGCACATCAATAAGTGTGTTACAATCAGCCTGGCTAGCTCAGTCGGTAGAGCATCAGACTCTTAATCTGAGGATCGTGGGTTCGAGCCCCACGTTGGCCGTTCATTTTGTGCAATGAATACTTCAATGCTTATTAGCACTACTTGCTAATTGACTGCACTGGGAATTTTCATATCAATAAGGGTGTTAACATGAGCCCAACTAGCACAGTCGGTAGAGCATCAGACTCTTAATCTGAGGGTCGTGGGTTCGAGCCCCACGTTTGGTGTTTACTTTGTGGGATGAAACCTGCCATGCTGATAACCATTACTTGTTAATTGACTGCATTGGGAAGTTTCACATGAATAAGCTTGTTAACATCTGCTTGGCTAGCTCAGTCGGTAGAGCATCAGACTCTTAATCTGAGGGTCGTGGGTTGGAGCCCCGCGTTGGGCGTTCATTTTGTGCAATGAAACCTTCCATGCTGATTACCACTACTTGTTAATTGACTGCATTGGGAATTTGCACATCAATAAGTGTGTTACAATCAGCCTGGCTAGCTCAGTTGGTAGAGCATCAGACTCTTAATCTGAGGGTCGTGGGTTGGAGCCCCGCGTTGGGCGTTCATTTTGTGCAATGAAACCTTCCATAATGATTACCACTACTTGTTTATTGACTTCATTGGGAATTTGCACATCAATAAGTGTGTTACAATCAGCCCGGCTAGCTCAGTCGGTAGAGCATCAGACTCTTAATCTGAGGGTCGTGGGTTCGAGCCCCACGTTGGGCGTTCTTTTTGTGCATTGAAAACTGCCATGCTGATTACCACTGCTTGTTTATTGACTTCATTGGGAATTTGCACATCAATAAGAGTGTTAACATCAGCCCGGCTAGCTCAGTTGGTAGAGCATCAGACTCTTAATCTGAGGGTCGTGGGTTCGAGCCCCACGTTGGGCGTTCATTTTGTGCAATGAAACCTTCCATGCTGATTTTCACTACTTGTTAATTAACTGCATTGGGAATTTGCACATCAATAAGAGTGTTAACATCAGCCCGGCTAGCTCAGTCGGTAGAGCATCAGACTCTTAATCTGAGGGTCGTGGGTCCGAGCCCCACGTTTGGCGTTCTTTTTGTGCATTGAAAACTGCCATGCTGATTACCACTGCTTGTTTATTGACTTCATTGGGAATTTGCACATCAATAAGAGTGTTAACATCAGCCCGGCTAGCTCAGTCGGTAGAGCATCAGACTCTTAATCTGAGGGTCGTGGGTTCGAGCCCCACGTTGGGCGTTCTTTTTGTGCATTGAAAACTGCTATGCTGATTACCACTGCTTGTTTATTGACTTCATTGGGAATTTGCACATCAATAAGAGTGTTAACATCAGCCCGGCTAGCTCAGTCGGTAGAGCATCAGACTCTTAATCTGAGGGTCGTGGGTTCGAGCCCCACGTTGGGCGTTCTTTTTGTGCATTGAAAACTGCCATGCTGATTACCACTGCTTGTTTATTGACTTCATTGGGAATTTGCACATCAATAAGAGTGTTAACATCAGCCCGGCTAGCTCAGTCGGTAGAGCATCAGACTCTTAATCTGAGGGTCGTGGGTTCGAGCCCCACGTTGGGCGTTCATTTTGTGCAATGAAACCTGTCATGCTGATTACCACTACTTGTTAATTAACTGCATTGGGAATTTGCACATCAATAAGAGTGTTAACATCAGCCCGGCTAGCTCAGTCGGTAGAGCATCAGACTCTTAATCTGAGGGTCGTGGGCTCGAGCCCCACGTTGGGCGTTCTTTTTGTGCATTGAAAACTGCCATGCTGATTACCACTACTTGTTAATTAACTGCATTGGGAATTTGCACATCAATAAGAGTGTTAACATCAGCCCGGCTAGCTCAGTCGGTAGAGCATCAGACTCTTAATCTGAGGGTCGTGGGCTCGAGCCCCACGTTGGGCGTTCTTTTTGTGCATTGAAAACTGCCATGCTGATTACCACTGCTTGTTTATTGACTTCATTGGGAATTTGCACATCAATAAGAGTGTTAACATCAGCCCGGCTAGCTCAGTCGGTAGAGCATCAGACTCTTAATCTGAGGGTCGTGGGTTCGAGCCCCACGTTGGGCGTTCTTTTTGTGCATTGAAAACTGCCATGCTGATTACCACTACTTGTTTATTGACTTCATTGGGAATTTGCACATCAATAAGAGTGTTAACATCAGCCCGGCTAGCTCAGTCGGTAGAGCATCAGACTCTTAATCTGAGGGTCGTGGGTTCGAGCCCCACGTTGGGCGTTCTTTTTGTGCATTGAAAACTGCCATGCTGATTACCACTACTTGTTTATTGACTTCATTGGGAATTTGCACATCAATAAGTGTGTTAACATCAGCCCGGCTAGCTCAGTCGGTAGAGCATCAGACTCTTAATCTGAGGGTCGTGGGTTCGAGCCCCACGTTGGGCGTTCATTTTGTGCAATGAAACCTGCCATGCTGATAACCATTACTTGTTAATTGACTGCATTGGGAAATTTCACATGAATAAGCTCGTTAACATCTGCCTGGCTAGCTCAGTCGGTCGAGCATCAGACTCTTAATCTGAGGGTCGTGGGTTCGAGCCCAACGTTGGGCGCTCATTTTGTGCAATGAAACCTGTCATGCTAATTACCACTATTTGTTAATTAACTGCATTGGGAATTTACACATTAACAAGAGTGTTAACATCAGCCCGGCTAGCTCAGTCGGTAGAGCATCAGACTCTTAATCTGAGGGTCGTGGGTTCGAGCTCGATGTTGGGCGTTCATTTTGTGCAATGAAACCTGTCATGCTGATTACCACTACTTGTTAATTGACTGCATTGGGAATTTGCACATCAATAAGTGTGTTAACATCAGCCCGGCTAGCTCTGTCGGTAGAGCATCAGACTCTTAATCTGAGGGTCGTGGGTTCGAGCCCCACGTTGGGCGTTCACTTTGTGCAATGAAACCTGCCATGCTAATTACTACTTCTTGTTAATTGATTGCATTCGGAATTTTTACATCAATAAGTCTGTTAACATCAGCCCGGCTAGGTCAGTCGACGTAATTTTGAATATTAAATATATTAGAATTTGAGTCTTCTTGTTGACAAAACATGGTTTAGGGTGCTAGGTTGAGGTCTTTGAGTTTTGAATTTTGCAGATTGGAATAAAACAAGATTTCTCTTGTTCTATAGTGATTTTTAGCCATTGAACGTGAATTGATGATGGTTGAAGAGAATTTTGTTTCGTTTTGAGGTAATTCGAACAACAGATAAGATCGACAAATGAGCAAGTTAGATATTTAAAGGCTTCTCAGTCAGTATTCTAAAAAGGATACAAATGCAAACTATTAAAAGATCTAGGAACCGGGCTGATACCGGAGGTACGCTCTTTACTAGCAAGTATCTAAAAGGGTATAATGATCGAAGTGCCCTTTTTACTTTCAGAAATTGTATCTCTCCCTTAATGAAAATAGTTCCCTTGAAATAGTGCCCCCCACTGTTTGAAATGCTTCCTGCGTCCTTCTATTAATACTAATAAACATATGAATGCCAAAGGTAGTGTTCTGGAATATTGCTCAAATTGGTTTGATTTTCCATTGTTGGATATTTTGAAGCTAACTCATCTTTCATCTTTCAGATTTACGCATTGAACAGAATACTAACAGAAGTTGAAAATGAGACATTTGAAAAGTTAAGACTAGAAAGAGGAATGCCCGTGTAGTATAGAGCTGACAAGATTTAATTTTCATGCACTTCTATTTATTGATGGCAATGGACCACTTCACAATTAAATCTACCGTCATGAATTTAGGGAAATTTGCAAAAAAATCTGGTAAATATCATCTTAGGATCTTGCCCCCTGGTGCAAAAATAATAATCAAACAACATCCCGGGATCCTTTGCGAATTTCAAGACAACACAATGCATCAAGGGATGTTCAGTGGCAGAGTTGCATCAATTCAAAATGGTAGAATTAACTTGATAGTGGTCCATAATATCCTTTGGATTGTAAAAAAGATTTATTTATTTATATCATTTGCATGCACTGTTTTACTAGTACAGTTTTTATTTATTTAGTAACTTAAGTATAGTTGGTAACAATTTTCATTAGTTCATTCATTATTGCAAATTGGTCCACATTGTCTGTTGTCATAAATATTTCTGCATGTATTTGTAAAAGTCTCTAAATAATACAGTAAAAACCACATGTAAGAGCCGGAAAACCTGCTAGGCTAAGATTTCGTTAAGTCATAAGGTAAATTTTGGAATTCGGGTTTTATCAGAGGAGTTGAATTTCTCAAGACTTGGTTGAATTTCTTAAGGTTGAATCTAGGTTGAAAGTTTGAATTAAGGTTGAATTTCTTAATTTCTTTCATAGCTCTGCTGCAAGTTGTCAAGAAATGTATTTCATCCTCAGCAGTCCCTCCATTACAATATTGGCAAATTTCACCTTTTGTTGAAACGCCTTCTTTTCCAGTCTCGATCCGTAATCTGTGAACCGTAGATCTAAACTTTGCTAAACATCTCCTTATAGAACTGTGTGGATTTTGCGTATATGGTTTGCAGTGGAACCAGTTTTATAAATTTTGCATAGGTGCGTAACTTATTATCACCTTGGTTTGTTGTAGAAATAGGCGCTCTTATCTTGGTGAACCAATACTAATAGCGTTGGAAACTTTTTGCAGGACTCCAACTTAGAATGAGTTTGAACTACTTTGTCGTTAGTTTTCTCATTATTACACTGACATTAGTATCGAAATCAAATACTTCAAGACACCCAGCTAGCTATTCCGGCAATGTGTAAAGAACAACTCTCATATAGTGCTCTACCCAGAAAACTGTCTGAGTATGTATTTAGCTAAAGATGAAAATATTAAGATACTGTTGTAACTTAAATATTTTCATCGGGAAACTCCCAAATTTACCAGTCATTGCTTAAAGAGAAACAATAACTACTTACACTAAGAACAATTTTACAGAATCTTAAATGTCGCAATTCTATTTCTTTGAAGATAGAATTAAAAATTAAGTCAAGATGCTTCTCCAGGCTATCAAATTGTTCAAAGTGTTTTCTGGTCTGCCTCTGCCGCGGGTTTAGTTGAGACCAGATCTCATAGTTACATGATAAGATCGGTTTCAAAGCAGTGTCGAAAGTCTTAAAGCTAATCTTTGGATCAAAATCTATTTTGTTTCCAATTGAAATTAATCACTAGGACTCCAAAAGTTCAAAAAGACTGATGCATCCTAAAAACAGCTGCTTTGGTTAAAGTTCTGAAGAGCCTGGATTCACGCCTGAACGAGGCTGGTCTCTTTGGGAAGAGAGGGCCTAGGCGGCAGAAGACTCGAATCGTGTTTCTGTCTTCACTGTGCCTGTGGAGGCCAGAGGCATGGCTCAACTCTCCGCAAGCTTTTTATATAAAGGAGGTAAGCCCAGAGAAGTGCATTGAAAAAAATCCTAGTTCTAGCAAGCCAACAAAAGAAAGGAAATGATGGAACGTTAAAACCTGATGATTTTTCGTTTGAATAATATTGAAAAAGATGTGGAAAATATCAAGGTTGAAACATCTGAAATGAAAAAGAAGCAAGATTCAATCAAAGATGAAGTGAGGGAATTAATTACCATTAGGGAGCTGGCATTCGTAATGGATCACCACGAACAATACTCGAGGAAAAGCTCTATTTTTATTTTCGATATGAAGGACAAGGTAAATGAAAATATCGAAGAAGCCACGATTAAATGTATAGAATATGAGATCGGAGTCAAGGTGGAATCAAGGGACATTGACATTTTGCATCACGTTGGACGTCGATAGGAGAATAAATCTTGCGCTTTGTTGGTCAAGTTCATCTCGCATAAAACCAAGGAGCTTATCATGCGCAACAAAAAGAAAGCAACAAAGGTAAAGGTGAAGGAAGATTTGGCTCCAGGAATCAAAAAGGTTTTTGATGATATAAATATGAATAGATGGCTATTGAATTAAGAGAGTGTTTAGGCGATCAATGGGCAAATTAAATTTAAATATTTGAACAATCCTAGGCCATTCGAAATCAGATGTTACTCAGAATTTGAAAATATCATGAGTCAGATCAGACGTAATGCTAATGCTAATGGTCCAAATTATGCTCATGATTAGGAAACTGGCCTAGATGGAACAATTAGGATGCGGTTTCCCAGCTTTTTGAAAATATCAATCTGGAACCTCAATTGTTTCACAAGCTCCAAGGCTGAACTATTTAAACAGACCGGCTGCCTTTTTTTGAAAATATTTTAAGAAACAACGATCTGATATGTTTTTCTGAAACTTGGAGGGATTCTAAGGATAAATCTTCTTTTGAATTGAATGACAATTTCGAAGAATTTCATCAGCCAGGCTTTAAAAACCACTTAGGGGGTAGACCATCCGGGGGGCTGTCTCTTTTTGTTCGAAAATCAATTCTAAAATTTGTTGCAATTGCTCACTCTGACAGTTATCATTTTTGGTATAAATTGAACAAAGATGGATTTGTTTGGGACGAAGATTTGTTCTTATGTTTCGTGTACTTGCCACCAAGTCCCTCTACTTATTAAGATCAGGCCAATAACTATCGTTAGAAACTTTGCAACCTTATGAAAGATGAGGTGGGTTTTATTATGCATGATTTTAATGCTCGAACAAACAACATTAACGAATATATTGAATATGACAAGACAGATGATTTTCTCCCCTGGTCAGATACGTACTCTCCAGATCAACACTTGGTTAAACAAATAATCAAAGACACCACAACAGTAAATACACAAGGTACGGTTTTTATTGAGTTCTGTAAATCGTCTGGCTATAGGATTATGAATGGCAGAATCAATAAGGATAACTCCAGCAATTTCAGATATTCTTCTTCTAACCGCTGTTCAACAGTAGATTATGCCTTGGCGCATTACTTTTTTTTTTTTATAACAATGGTATACAGGCCGAGATGGCCCTTAACCAGCTTAACTATATGGAGCTGGATTAATATCTCTTTACAAAATCTATACAAAACTCTGTACAAAAATTTATCTAATAATATTTATCTAATACAATACAAAATTTGATAATATAAAAGAGACGTTGATTAAGTCCTATCAAGTCATATCAGTGAGGCATTCAACTGTTTTATCGTCTTTTCACGTCTTTGAAAGGCCTTGTTACAGTATATGCCAACCCTCTCAAGACAACAAGTATCTTCTTGAGAGAGTAGCCAGATAAAAAGGCTTTCTTCCGATAGAAACTTAACTGAGGGGTATTTTTTAAGTATAGGGCTAAGCATATTTTTTCTTAAATCAATATATAAGGGGCAATTCACCAGAAAATGAACTTCATCTTCAACGATAGACAAACCATTAGATTTGCAAGTCAAACAGTATCTTTCATCACGTGGGGTCTTTTTCGAGCCATACCTGCCTGTTTCGATGTGCAAATTATGTGCACTAAGGCGCAGTTTTGCAAAATTACACCTAATGTTGTAATCTGAAAAAATGTCAAGATACGGTTCAAATTTAAAGTTTGTTTTAAACAAAGCGTATGTCTTAAGCTTTTTATCTTGTTCTATATGGACATCTAGACTTTTACGGACTACTGATTGAAAATGTTGATAAATTTTTTTCTTTTTAGCACTTTTATTGTCAGAGCTCTTAATATCATAAAGAGTCCCCAAAGACCTTTCTTTAGAGACCCAGTTAGAATACCCATTATCAGCTTCTTCTTGCAGCATAATAAAAGCTTTATTTGCATTCCTCTCATTCTCTAACATGGAGACACGCAAATAAAACTTAAGAATGTTAATATGCCTAGAATAAAGCATAGAATAACGTCCCAATTCTGCATAAACTGCATCGGTTGTTGTTGTTGACTTTACTCCACGAGCGTATTTACAGGCAGAGAGATGCAACCTCTCTAACTTTGGCCAATCATTGGTACCCCAAATTTCTGATGCGTAATTGAGAATTGGCATTATCGTGTGGTTGAAAAGATACAGAAACATCCGAGGTTGAAAACCGCCCCATTCCCTACTTTTAGATAAAAGAGAGAAAAAACACTTTTGGGCTTTTTCTTTGATTTTCATTTTTATTTCAAGTCACAAAATTGTCTAGCAAGTCAAGCTGTAATTGCATATCATTAGGGTTTTCAGCTAATAGAACAAGATCATCTGCATAAAGGAGGGTGTGAAGTGATTCGTTACCTATTTTAACAACTGAAGATGAAGCTTTTATCTTATTAAGCCCAATTTCCAGTGAGAAAAATCTCTGCGAAATGCGCATTATTTCTCGAGAAATATTTCGCAGGCATGCGCTGTAAAAATTTCGCCAGTTCGCAGAGAAATATTTATCAGAGAAGAAAAGTTGAACTGAGTTCAACTAAATGATCATTTTGACCAATCAGAATGCATCGAATGACTCGCGGGAAAGGGTCGACCCATGTTTGCCCTGCGAGTCACTAGATGCATTCTGATTGGTCAAAATGATCATTTCGCAAGCGAACTTCGCAAAGGGTGGAAATTGAAATTTCTCGAGAAATATTGCGCATTTTGCAAAGATTTTTCTCACTGGAAATTGTGCTTTATCCAATTCATTCAAGAAAAGGTCAAAAAGAAGAGGGCCTAGCAAACATCCCTGTCTTACGCCTCTAGAACAAGGGAATAATCTAGTTAATTCAGTTTCACCCCTTACACAAGATTTTACTTTGCTATAAAGGGAATCAATTACCTTTAGAAATTTCCCGTTAAAGCCGTACATTGATAGTTTCTTAATTAGATCTTTATGATCCACCGAGTCAAACGCCTTGCTAAAATCAATGAAGCAAACATAAAGTGAACTTTGTTTAACTTCAAAACTGTGTTCTATTATAGCCCTAAGCGTGAAAATATGATCGGATGTCTGATAGCCTTTCCTGTAAGCTATTTGATTTTCGTTAAGTATGTTGAATGTTGAAACAGTCTTGTTTAGTCGTTGTAATAGAATACCAACGAACAGCTTTCCGAAGATACTTAATAAGGTAATTCCTCTATAGTTATCAAGATTTCCCTTGTCTCCACCCTTGAAAAGAAGAACAATGATTCCTACTGCCCATTCCTCTGGAAAGTCACCCCTCTCCAAAATTCTATTGAAAAATTGCACAAAAACTTTTACAAACACTTCCCTTGATAAGTAACCTGACTGTTGGCGAAATCTGTGAACTTTCGGACAACAGTCCAATGGAAATCTCAGTTAAGTGCTCAAAAACCACCAACTATCAGCCTCCTTCTGGTTCAATGCTGCCTGCCTCTCATGATAATCAACTTCTTCAAAACTATGACAAAGAATTTTATGTCAAAAATGATACAAATTTAGAAAAATTAACCTCAGCCATGATTAATCCGGAAATGATTGACTTTCTTGACGAAATTTTATTAAAGTTGCATAATGACTAGGTACCAAATGAGGACATCAAAAATGATTGATTTGTCTAAAACTTGTCTTCCTACTAAAAAAAGCTTTAACAAAAATTAAAATTTTTCCAAGATGAACAATAAGTGTCCTTGGTTCGATATCAAGCGTAAAAAATAAAACCCTATTAAATAACAAAATAAAATCTTATCAATTTGCTCTAAAATACTCAACAAATTTTACGGATGAACAAGTGACCAGGCTAAAGTCAGCGTATTTTCAACAGCATAAGATTTATAAGAATATCACAAGATCCAAACGCCGTAATTTTCTTGACAATGAGAAATTAGAGCTTTGGAAATGGAAGGGGGAATATTCGAAAATGTTTTGGAAAAAGTTGGTAAAGGTTGATAAAAAAGATGGTTTGAATTTTTCAAATGAATAATTAACAAACCATTTTAGCGAACTTTTAAACCCTGAAAATGCTGCTGCTCACAATGAGAGTGAGTCACGTAACCCAACTCTACCTATCGAGACAGAAAAACTGATCAACGAGTGTCTAAATCACCACATTTCCTTTGACGAAGTTAAGAATATGGCAAACAAACTCAACTTCGGAAAGGCTGCTGGACTTGAGAATCTTATTATTGAGCATTTTCGGCAATTTCTTTCTTGGCGTTTTATGAAATAGATTAAATGAGACAATATCCAAGTATAAATTTCTTGAAGGATATCAAATTGGTTTTAGAAAAGGTTACAGACATCTGATCACATTTTCACTCTACGAGCTATAATTGAAAATTCCTTTAAATAAAATAAAGGTCTTTCTATCTGTGTTTTTTATTTTAAAAAAGCCTTCGATTCTGTAGATCATAAGCCTTTGTTACAAAAGCTTGTTACCTATTGAATAAATGGCAATTTCTTAAATATAATCGCTTCACTTTATGAAGGGTCAAGTCATGTGTGAGGGGCAATGACAGTTTGACAGATACTTTTCCTTGCAAAGAGGGGTTAGACAGGGTTGCCTCATTAGCCCTGTTCTGTTCTTTTCGCTTTTTACCTGAATGACTTGAACAATTATATCAAGGAATCTCAAAAGGAGTAATGGTATATGATTTACCAGTCCACTCATTACTGTATGCTGACGATCTCGTTTTGGTATCTTGAGATAAAGAAGAACTCCAGTCTCAATTAGATGTCTTAGATAGTTTCTTTAAATCTCTCAAAATGGAAGTTAACATCGGAAAGACAAAAATAATGATGATAAGAAAAAACAGACAAAAACCCGTGCACAGTTAAATGATACGATTCTCTGGGAGTTAGGAGACAAAGACATAAAGGAATGTGATAGGAGTTACGTTTAAATCCAATTGGTTATTTGCTGAGCATATTGATAAAATTAAATAAAAAGCTCATAAGGCCTATTAGTCACTTATTGCTAAAAGCAAAGAATGGGGTGGCTTCCAACTTTGTTTATTTTTGTACTTATTTGATCACACAATAGTTCCTATTCTAAATTATGCATCCGAGGTTTGGAGCTTTTAGGAATGGATTAAATTAGAAACTCTACACTTAAAAGCCTGTAAATATGCTTTGGGTGTCAGATCAAATACGACAACAGATGCTGTATACGCAGAATTGGGGAGAATGAGCCTTCAATGCCACAGACCTAACAATATTCTAAAACTTTATACTTGGATTATAATCTTGAGATTCTGAACCCTGTGCTAGTAAAGCTTTTTACATGCTTGTGGACTCGGGATACCCAAATTGAGTGTCACAGACCCATGATTTACAAACACTTTATGAAATAAAATTATCAGATAGCCGTTCAGTAATCAAAAACAAAGTTAGAAAACATGTTGAGCTGGAAATACTTGGAAAATTAAACGACCACATAACTGCAAACAAAAAACTACATCTGTTTGCTTCATTTAAGACTACCTTCAAATTTGAAACCTATCTTGATTTCCACTTTAGTTTCCAAAGAAGGATAATTTCCATAGCAACGGTTGCCATGGGAAACAAATAAAGTTTTTGGCCCACTCATTGCAATCTTCAGGTCTAATTCTATGCCACTGTGAAATTTTCATGAGTGTAAAGTAAAGAATTTGCAGTACACTTGGTATCCAATATGGTGTGGTACTAAAAACATCTATTTTGAGAAAACGGCTGTTAAAGTTTTCATATACTTGTTAAGTTGACCGAATGGGTTATATCACCTAGAATTAGTGTTAAACATGAATACCTCTTCTAGTTCATTTGCCAGAAAAGTTGCCATGAATCCTTTCAAATAAAGGTTCTTTGAATATGATTTGAGGTTCATATTTGAAGTCTATCATGCTGTCCTCTGATGATGATGATTCCTCATCTTGCAATGTTTGACGTCTTGCAGCTGTAGCTACTTTTCTCTGCCTTTTCACCACAGACTTTCTTGGTTTTGATGGTTTTCCTTTTTTAGCCACTGAGAATTCTAGCTCAAGGGTTATGCCAAAGCCCCCTGGTAAATAACTCTTCTCATTTGTCTTTTTTGATGCTTGTCGTTTTCTTGTTCTCGCTTTCATGTATTTCTCAGAGATCTTTTGGGCTGCTGATTTTAGTGTAATTTTACCCTGAACTCTGAGCACTCTAAATGTGTTTTTTCCAATTTCGACTCCTGACTTTTCTAACAGCTTAGCTTTAGATGCAGCACCTGTGTTTGAAACAGCAAAATCTGGTCTTGGGACACCTTGCCCAGACTTGTCAATTGACACACTCATTTTGATTTTGAGTCATGCCAGCAAGATATCTCTGAAGAAGAGCTCTTTCAGAAAGCCTTGTGTAAAAATGGGCTTTAATTCATAAATAAACACCTGGTAGCCTGCCTTCTTCAGAATATGTTCTGGTACCATCAATTTGATCTTTTACAAATTTGCACCAGGTATCCCTGCCTTGGGGGCAATAACGATGTTGCTGCTCAAGGCTTTCATTTGCGTTAGCAAAAGTATGGCAAAATATTGCCCAGACAGCTCTGTACATTCCTTCCAAATTATTTTTGTTGCTTATGATTGCCTTTCCATAATACCCTTGAATCTTATCGATAACAACATCTGTGAGCCTTGCTTTAACACCCACAGTTTTTCCATCTGGAAGTTTCATACCTTTCTTCCCTTTCTTGTAACTTCTAAGAGCTGTGCCCATCCTTTTTTGTATATGGCCCACACAGTCCTCTTTCACTATTGGATATCGGTTTCCATACTTCTGTTGTATGGCAGCTTTCACTTTACCGAATGAATTTGAATCACCATCTCCAACATATGTGGTATATTTGAGATTTCTGGTTTCGATTGATCTGGAGAATATATCAACAGCTGCTGATGATTCCATAGCATCAGATGTGCCTCTATGGTTTATGTTGCAAAATGGTCTGTGTGCTTCCTGCCATTGATTCAGCTCCTCTGTATCATTACCGAGTCTGTTAGCGGCTTTGCTGCATTGGTGACACACTAGGTACTTCACTTCGTAGTCTAAAAAATCTCCTGTTCTAGCGGACATTACAAAAACAATGCCTATTTTTGAATTATGTCCTCTTCGCTGCCATGTGCCATCCACAGTCACGCTACATGGTAAAGCCCCCTCAGCATCTTCACGGACGAGTTCGGGATTCTCAGACGACACCAGATCCATAAGCCGCTGTGCAGCAGTACGCATTAGTTCCTCTGCATACCCCACCGATGCAGACTCTATGAACGTTACCTGGGCAGAAAATGCTGGTTGAGAGATAGGGGCAGTAAGGTTCATTTGTGTGCAAAAGTTGTACAGGCTTGACCGCCCTCCACCACTGGACATTGCAGCTATGACCGACCTTCTATTTACCTCATATGATCCATCTCCCTTTCCACCTATCTGTTTGCTTGTTTCCAGGTTGTAAGAAAAGTTGCAGTGTTTACAAGTTACAACACATTTTTCGTCAATTCCATCTCTTTGACTATTCATTTGTTTTATTACTAGCCCAGACTTAGATTTCCGACAATTTCTGCACTCTGTGGCTTCATTCAAAAATTTCTGAAGCAGTGAAAAATCCTGCAATTTATAGCCATGGGCTTTTCGATTTTAGGGGTTTTTAGAGCGAGATTAACCCTAGCACTTCTTGTAAGTTGTATATTACTTTCAAAATCAAAAAGGAGGAATTATCGAGTTTCTTTTGGCTTCTGCTTCTTCTTTTATTATCTGGAGTGCTATGTTTTATAGTGTTCTCATCATTATTGGGAAGGGTCAACTCTGCTTCACTAAGCTGATGGCTAGGCCCCGGTCTTGTTGTTGTCTCACTTTCTTCTTCCTCCTCAGCCAACGAACTGTTAATTTCATCCTCAGCCACTGAACTGCTCATGATAGTAAAACTACAAAACTCTATATGCGAATCTCGACTATTATCTATTTCTTTTTTGCCTTTACCATAAAATACTTTCTTTCTTTTCTTTCGAACAACAGCTTTGCGGGTAGAAATGGACCTGGACCCTTGGACAACTGGAAAATGAAGTTTTTCCGAAATATTTTGTGGGGTCCCTGAGCAACGTCAAAAAGTATCACCCTAGCAACAAAATGTTTCGGTTGCTAGGGACACTAACTTATTATTTGGGGTCTTTTTGACACTTTCTCATTATGATATCTTTAAAAATTAATTTTCATACGAATTTTGAAGCTCTAATGTACCATTTAAAACAAACATCCAAGAGTACAAGTTTTCCACCAAGACCAGTATTTTTTACTGTTTATAACTACCTTAAGGTTCCTCAACAAGAAATAATCTGAGAAAATTGAAAATTTTAATTTTCTTGAAATCGAATTTATAAAATAGTTAATCTATTACAGAATCAGCTAGTAAAAAGATTTTTCTTCATAACTATACATAAATCCAATAATTTTACATTTTAATCTAACTGTTTTATTTTTTCTGCTTAGAAACGCCCTTGGCAACGCTAAAAAAATATCGTTCCCCAAAAAAATTGCCCCCATCCTCCAGTTTGAACAATCCCGTCTTGATACATTTTGTCCCTGTGTTTATAGACCAACATCCTTGTTTCCCTGTACTGCAACAAGGTGGAAAATTCTTTGATTTTTCAACTCTTCTCCATCGTGTTGTCTGTCGATCAAGTTTTTCCTCCAGCTTTTGGTAAATTCCTTTCAAGTTTCAAACACATGGGTTCCAAAAAGACGAAGCAATTCAGAACTATCTATACCCTATATCTTTTCGCCCCGAATTGTTGAAATCCGCCGGCGATTTGAAAAGAAAAGAAAGTTTGTAGGTAATCAATTTATAAAAATTGAGGAAAACAGCAGTTCATTACATGCTGCTCGTGGTGGAACAAAAAGGGCTAGGCCCACCAGCGACAAAAATGAATGCGATGCAGGAAAAAGTGGGCCAGAAACTCCAAGATCAAGTAAGCAAAGGAGAACAGAGAAAGAAATGAATTTTGAAGAAAATACTCAATCCGACATGAGCTTTTTTATGATGATTAACTTTCAAATTCTCAAAAAAATAATAAATGAACTAGGAAGGTGCCCAGTTTGTTCGGAGAAAATCGATGTTGACAACCTATTTGAAAATAGGATGGGATTTTGTAACAAGCTTCAAGTAATGTGCATGAAGTGTGACTGGCATACATCATTTCTAACTTCTGAAGAAGTAAATTTGAAAAGAGGTAGCAGCAGAGGGAGACGGTTTTCTGAAGTAAATGTTCGGGCTGTTGTTGCTTTCCGAGAAATCGGGAAAGGGCACGAGGGGATGGAAAATTTCACAAGACTGATGAATATGAATGGTCTCGCATGGACAGCTTATAAAAATATCAATAGTGAGCTGCAGATTGCTTATGAAAATACAGCTGAAAAGAGTATGAAAGATGCAGCCAATGCAATTAAGCACAAGAGCAATGCTAAAAAATTGGAAACTGGCAGTTCTTCCTTAATTATGTGTGACGTATCCCTTGATGGTACATGGCAGAAACGAGGCCATTCATCGTTAAATGGAGCTGTAACAGCCATCAATGATGGCAAATGCATAGATAAACATGTCATGTCTAAGCATTGTAAGGGTTGTCAAAAGTGGGAATCCAAAAAAGGCACCAAGGAATATGCAGAATGGGCAGCTCATCATAATTGCTTTGCAAATCACAAGAAGTCTTCAGGCTCAATGGAGAGTGCTGGAGCTGTCGCAATGTTTTGCTCATCAGTTGAAAAACATGAACTGATTTATGAAAGCTACTTGGGAGATGGTGACACATCATCTTATAAGGATGTTGTTGCCTCAAAACCCTATGAAGGTTATGGTATTGTGCCGGTCAAGTTGGAATGCGTAGGACACGTTCAAAAAAGATTAGGGAACCGGCTTCGGGAATTAAGAAAAAAATACAAAAATACTGAAACGCCTCTTTCTGGTAGGGGTAAACTCACTGATAAAGTAATAAATTCGCTCCAGAACTATTATGGCATGGCCATTAGACAGAATAAAGGTAATCTATACCAGATGAAAAAAGCCGTTGGAGCAGTACTTTGGCACAGCACAGGATTTGATGACGAGTCATTTGATGACGTCATAATTATGCAAATTTATTAAAATAAATTATGTAAAAATAGTGACCTTCATATTCTCTATCAAATGCAATAATTAGATCTCTTGTACTCCACATATCATGAAAGATTATTTATTTCTTGTTGAGGAACCTTAACCGATTGCAATGTTAGAAGCTATTTTGCAATACTCAGACTCAGTTGGCATAATCTTCAAATAGAAGCTGGGCGTTTTCATAAAAATAAAACTCATGGAGACGAACGATTTTACCTGTATTAAACAACAAAAATATGTTTGTGTGGCCTATGTGCCAAGAGGACTGCAAAATAACGAATTTTTTGGGACATTTCTGCAGGAAATCATTCAATAAGAGGACAAAATATTTCAAAAATTCGTTGACTTAAGGTAATGAATATAAAACCCGACTCGAGAAATTCTGACGTAATCTTCTGACCATGAGCATAATTTGTATCTATATTTGAATTCGCTTATAATCTTAATTTAATATTTTACATGTATCCTTACTTTCTTCTATTATTATGTTAATGTTTGTGAGATCAAATAAATACCGCTTTAAAAAATGTAAGCAGTTATTGGCCATCTCGGCCTTTAAACTTGTATTTGAAATTGTAATTTTGAGTTGAAAGGGAACATGAAAAATACTGTAAGCACATTCAAGAGACTCTGAAGGGGATAGAAATATCACAGAGTCTGTTGTCACAAAGTTATCACAAAGTTTCTTTTGCTGAAAAATAAGCTCTGTTGGAGAACGTTGAGTTGAAATTCGCAAAGAAGAAATAACTTCTTTTCCTACAAACTGGAATAACTGATGGTGCAAAACCTTTTGCAATCGCCAGAATCAATGTTATTTGGTGCAATACGAATCATTCCAGAGAGCATGCTGTAATCCGTTTCAGAACCATAACATATCTGATAAAAGTAGGCTGAACCATTTTCAACGCTTCTGTGTTTTGCTTTGTTTATAAAGCGATGCATTTTATCGGAGGCAAAATGTTTCCATTGAGAGTGAGCATTGCAGGAACAAAGATCATTGTTATTGAAGAATATTGCTCCTGAAACACCGTGGCTGTTATTTTGAAGGTAATTTGGAATTGCGTTTTGCCTATAAGGCATTCCATCGTGTTAAGATACAAGTAAACTCAATCCATGTCAATAGAAAGCAACTCAATCCATGCAAATATAAAGTAACTCTGCCTTTAATCAACTCAGAACTGTCCAGGGAGCATTATTAGGCTTGAAAGCCTTAATAAAAGCCATAGATAATCCAAAAACTTTCTTTCCAAATCAGCTGAAAATTGAAAAAGCCTGATGGCCCATTGATTTGGTTGAGTTGGATCAATATGGATGGTTCCTAACAGGCTTAATATCCACTCAGGAATGTTCAAAGAGCCATATTAGTCTGCTCAGAAAGCCCATAAAACCAACAAAAAAATTTCCTTCAAAATCAGTTAAAATTTGAAGAAAAGCCTGATGGTTAACCCATGGTTTTTGCTCGGCTGGTTTCAAATAGGCTTTTAATCCAAAAAGGACTGTTCAGGGAGCCATAATAGGCTATAATAGCTTTAGAAAACCCATAAAGTCATCCAAATAATTTCCTCCAAATTCAGCCAAAAATTACGAAGAAGCCTGATGGTTAACCCATGGTTTTTGATTGAAATTTGCCTTAAATGAACGGTTCCAAATAGGCTTTAAATCTACTCAGGAATGTTCAAAGAGCCATATTAGGCTATGATAAGCTCAGAAAATCGAAAAAATCATCCAAATAATTTTCTTCAAAATCTGCCAAAAATTGGAAAAAGCCTGATGGTTAACCCATGGTTTTTGGTTGAAATTTTCCCAAAATGAACGGTTCCAAATACGCTTAAAATCCACTCAGGAATGTTCACAGAGCCATATTAGGCTATGATAAGCTCAGAAAACCGATAAAATCATCCAAATAATTTCCTTCAAAATCAGCCAAAAATTTGGAAAAAGCCTGATGGTTAACCCATGGTTTTTTGTTCAAATTTTCCCAAAATGAACGGTTCCAAATAGGCTTAAAATCCACTCAGGAATATTCACAGAGTCATATTAGGCTATGATAAGCTCGGAAAACCGATAAAATCATCCAAATAATTTCCTTCAAAATCAGCCAAAAATTTGGAAAAAGCCTGATGGTTAACCCATGGTTTTTTGTTCAAATTTTCCCAAAATGAACGGTTCCAAATACGCTTAAAATCCACTCAGGAATGTTCAAAGAGCCATATTAGGCTATGATAAGCTCGGAAAACCGATAAAATCATCCAAATAATTTCCTTCAAAATCAGCCAAAAATTGGGAAAAAGCCTGATGGTTAACCCATGGTTTTTGGTTGAAATTTGCCTGCAATGAACGGTTCCGAATAGGCTTTAAATCTACTCAGGAATGTTCAAAGAGCCATATTAGGCTATGACAAGCTCGGAAAGCGATAAAATCATCCAAATAATTTCCTTCAAAATCAGCCAAAAATTGGGAAAAAGCCTGATGGTTAACCCATGGTTTTTGGTTCAAATTTGCCAAAAATGAACGGTTCCGAATAGGCTTTAAATCTACTCAGGAATGTTCACAGAGCCATATTAGGCTATGACAAGCTCGGAAAGCGATAAAATCATCCAAATAATTTCCTTCAAAATCAGCCAAAAATTTGGAAAAAGCCTGATGGTTAACCCATGGTTTTTTGTTCAAATTTTCCCAAAATGAACGGTTCCAAATAGGCTTAAAATCCACTCAGGAATATTCACAGAGTCATATTAGGCTATGATAAGCTCGGAAAACCGATAAAATCATCCAAATAATTTCCTTCAAAATCAGCCAAAAATTTGGAAAAAGCCTGATGGTTAACCCATGGTTTTTTGTTCAAATTTTCCCAAAATGAACGGTTCCAAATACGCTTAAAATCCACTCAGGAATGTTCAAAGAGCCATATTAGGCTATGATAAGCTCGGAAAACCGATAAAATCATCCAAATAATTTCCTTCAAAATCAGCCAAAAATTGGGAAAAAGCCTGATGGTTAACCCATGGTTTTTGGTTGAAATTTGCCTGCAATGAACGGTTCCGAATAGGCTTTAAATCTACTCAGGAATGTTCAAAGAGCCATATTAGGCTATGACAAGCTCGGAAAGCGATAAAATCATCCAAATAATTTCCTTCAAAATCAGCCAAAAATTGGGAAAAAGCCTGATGGTTAACCCATGGTTTTTGGTTCAAATTTGCCAAAAATGAACGGTTCCGAATAGGCTTTAAATCTACTCAGGAATGTTCACAGAGCCATATTAGGCTATGACAAGCTCGGAAAGCGATAAAATCATCCAAATAATTTCCTTCAAAATCAGCCAAAAATTTGTAAAAAGCCTGATGGTTAACCCATGGTTTTTGGTTCAAATTTTCCCAAAATGAACGGTTCCAAATAGGCTTAAAATCCACTCAGGAATGTTCAAAGAGCCATATTAGGCTATGATGAGCTTAGAAAAGCGATAAAATCATCCAAATTGTTTCCTCCAAAATCAGCCAAAAATTGGGAAAAAGCCTGATGGTTAACCCATGGTTTTTGGTTGAAATTTGCCTGCAATGAACGGTTCCGAATAGGCTTTAAATCTACTCAGGAATGTTCAAAGAGCCATATTAGGCTATGATAAGCTCAGAAAAGCGATAAAATCATCCAAATAGCTTATTTCAAAATCAGCCAAAAATTGGGAAAAAGCGTGATGGTTAACCCATGGTTTTTGGTTGAAATTTGCCTGCAATGAACGGTTCCGAATAGGCTTTAAATCTACTCCGGAATGTTCAAAGAGCCATATTAGGCTATGATAAGCTCAGAAAAGCGATAAAATCATCCAAATAGCTTATTTCAAAATCAGCCAAAAATTGGGAAAAAGCCTGATGGTTAACCTAGGTTTTTGGTTCAAATTTTCCCAAAATGAACGGTTCCAAATACGCTTAAAATCCACTCAGGAATGTTCACAGAGCCATATTAGGCTATGATAAGCTCGGAAAACCGATAAAATCATCCAAATAAATTCCTTCAAAATCAGCCAAAAATTTGGAAAAAGCCTGATGGTTAACCTATGGTTTTTTGTTCAAATTTTCCCAAAATGAACGGTTCCAAATAGGCTTAAAATCCACTCAGGAATGTTCAAAGAGCCATATTAGGCTATGATAAGCTCGGAAAACCGATAAAATCATCCAAATAATTTCCTTCAAAATCAGCCAAAAATTGGGAAAAAGCCTGATGGTTAACCCATGGTTTTTGGTTCAAATTTTCCCAAAATGAACGGTTCCAAATAGGCTTAAAATCCACTCAGGAACGTTAAAAGAGCCATATTAGGCTATGATAAGCTCAGAAAAGCGATAAAATCATCCAAATAATTTTCTTCAAAATCAACCAAAAATTGGGAAAAAGCCTTAACCCATGGTTTTTGGTCCAATTTTTCCTCAAAATTAACAGTTCCAAATAGGCTTAAAATCCACTCAGGAATGTTCAAAGAGCCATATTAGGCTATGATAAGCTCGGAAAACCGATAAAATCATCCAAATAATTTCCTTCAAAATCAGCCAAAAATTGAGGAAAAGCCTGATGGTTAACCCATGGTTTTTGGTTTAAATTTGCCCAAAATGAACGGTTCCAAATAGGCTTTAAATCTACTCAGGAATGTTCAAAGAGCCATATTAACATCTGGTGGCAAGTGCAGGACCAACACAAAGAAAGGCACACAGGTTGGCGTGAAATGGGGGTCGCATCATGAAAATATACTTCCAAATCATATTGTTCTGATAACCAACAACAATATACACAGTCTTTGTTAGGTATTGTCTCGTTTGGGCTATACTAACTATAGCAGAGACATGAAAGATAATTAGGAGCTCGCTTTTGATATACACAACTCTACAAAATACATCAATCACGGTTTCCATCATTAACAGCAATTAACACTAAATACAACTTATGAATACTTTGGGTTGAAAGGGATTCATTCCTATTTATTTAGATGACCTGTCACCATTAAAATGGTGACCAACCAAAGGATACGACCCAAACCTATCTAGAGATAAAGGGTGGGAGGGAAGGGAAAGAGAATTTCTATATCTCTTAGTGTACTCCAACGATAGTGCACGAGAAAGGAGGAGTAGCGAGATCTTACGCTGAGTCTTGTGATCGGTGTAAATCTTCGAGAGGGCGAGGGCTGTGAGTATTGTGCTTATATCTAGAGGGGACTGGGGATAGGGATGGAGTAATGCTAGGAATGTGTGCAAGGGAACAGATCAAAGATCACTTGCCTTGACGTTAAAGCTCATTTACTACGTAAATGGTACATTAACATCTGCTGGCAAGTGCAGGACCAACACAAAGAAAGGCACACAGGTTGGCGTGAAATAGGCTATGATAAGCTCGGAAAAACGATAAAATCATCCAAATAATTTCCTTCAAAATCAGCCAAAAATTGGGAAAAAGCCTGATGGTTAACCCATGGTTTTTGGTTCAAATTTGCCCAAAATGAACGGTTCCGAATAGGCTTTAAATCTACTCAGGAATGTTCAAAGAGCCATATTAGGCTATGATAAGCTCGGAAAAACGATAAAATCATCCAAATAATTTCCTTCAAAATCAGCCAAAAATTTGGAAAAAGCCTGATGGTTAACCCATGGTTTTTGGTTCAAATTTTCCCAAAATGAACGGTTCCAAATAGGCTTAAAATCCACTCAGGAATGTTCACAGAGCCATATTAGGCTATGATAAGCTCAGAAAACCGATAAAATCATCCAAATAATTTCCTTCGAAATCAGCCAAAAATTGGGGAAAAGCCTGATGGTTAACCTATGGTTTTTGGTTCAAATTTTCCCAAAATGAACGGTTCCAAATAGGCTTTAAATCTACTCAGGAATGCTCACAAAGCCATATTAGGCTATGATAAGCTCAGAAAACCGATAAAATCATCCAAATAATTTCTTTCAAAATCACCCAAAAATTTGTAAAAAGCCTGACCTATGGTTTTTTGTTGAAATTTGCCTAAAATGAACAGTTCCAAATAGGCTTAAAATCCACTCAGGAATGTTCAAAGAGCCATATTAGGCTATGATAAGCTCAGAAAAGCGATAAAATCATCCAAATAATTTCCTTCGAAATCAGCCAAAAATTGGGAAAAAGCCTGATGGTTAACCCATGGTTTTTGGTTGAAATTTGCCTGCAATGAACGGTTCCGAATAGGCTTTAAATCTACTCAGGAATGTTCAAAGAGCCATATTAGGCTATGATAAGCTCAGAAAAGCGATAAAATCATCCAAATAGCTTATTTCAAAATCAGCCAAAAATTGGGAAAAAGCCTGATGGTTAACCCATGGTTTTTGGTTGAAATTTGCCAATGTGAACGGTTCCGAATAGGCTTTAAATCTACTCAGGAATGTTCACAGAGCCATATTAGGCTATGACAAGCTCGGAAAGCGATAAAATCATCCAAATAATTTCCTTCAAAATCAGCCAAAAATTTGTAAAAAGCCTGATGGTTAACCCATGGTTTTTGGTTCAAATTTTCCCAAAATGAACGGTTCCAAATAGGCTTAAAATCCACTCAGGAATGTTCAAAGAGCCATATTAGGCTATGATGAGCTTAGAAAAGCGATAAAATCATCCAAATTATTTCCTCCAAAATCAGCCAAAAATTGGGAAAAAGCCTGATGGTTAACCCATGGTTTTTGGTTGAAATTTGCCTGCAATGAACGGTTCCGAATAGGCTTTAAATCTACTCAGGAATGTTCAAAGAGCCATATTAGGCTATGATAAGCTCAGAAAAGCGATAAAATCATCCAAATAGCTTATTTCAAAATCAGCCAAAAATTGGGAAAAAGCCTGATGGTTAACCCATGGTTTTTGGTTGAACTTTGCCTGCAATGAACGGTTCCGAATAGGCTTTAAATCTACTCCGGAATGTTCAAAGAGCCATATTAGGCTATGATAAGCTCAGAAAAGCGATAAAATCATCCAAATAGCTTATTTCAAAATCAGCCAAAAATTGGGAAAAAGCCTGATGGTTAACCTAGGTTTTTGGTTCAAATTTTCCCAAAATGAACGGTTCCAAATACGCTTAAAATCCACTCAGGAATGTTCACAGAGCCATATTAGGCTATGATAAGCTCGGAAAACCGATAAAATCATCCAAATAATTTCCTTCAAAATCAGCCAAAAATTTGGAAAAAGCCTGATGGTTAACCTATGGTTTTTTGTTCAAATTTTCCCAAAATGAACGGTTCCAAATAGGCTTAAAATCCACTCAGGAATGTTCAAAGAGCCATATTAGGCTATGATAAGCTCGGAAAACCGATAAAATCATCCAAATAATTTCCTTCAAAATCAGCCAAAAATTGGGAAAAAGCCTGATGGTTAACCCATGGTTTTTGGTTGAAATTTGCCTAAAATTAACGGTTCCGAATAGCCTTTAAATCTACTCAGGAACGTTAAAAGAGCCATATTAGGCTATGATAAGCTCAGAAAAGCGATAAAATCATCCAAATAATTTTCTTCAAAATCAACCAAAAATTGGGAAAAAGCCTTAACCCATGGTTTTTGGTCCAATTTTTCCTCAAAATTAACAGTTCCAAATAGGCTTAAAATCCACTCAGGAATGTTCAAAGAGCCATATTAGGCTATGATAAGCTCGGAAAACCGATAAAATCATCCAAATAATTTCCTTCAAAATCAGCCAAAAATTGAGGAAAAGCCTGATGGTTAACCCATGGTTTTTGGTTTAAATTTGCCCAAAATGAACGGTTCCAAATAGGCTTTAAATCTACTCAGGAATGTTCAAAGAGCCATATTAACATCTGGTGGCAAGTGCAGGACCAACACAAAGAAAGGCACACAGGTTGGCGTGAAATGGGGGTCGCATCATGAAAATATACTTCCAAATCATATTGTTCTGATAACCAACAACAATATACACAGTCTTTGTTAGGTATTGTCTCGTTTGGGCTATACTAACTATAGCAGAGACATGAAAGATAATTAGGAGCTCGCTTTTGATATACACAACTCTACAAAATACATCAATCACGGTTTCCATCATTAACAGCAATTAACACTAAATACAACTTATGAATACTTTGGGTTGAAAGGGATTCATTCCTATTTATTTAGATGACCTGTCACCATTAAAATGGTGACCAACCAAAGGATACGACCCAAACCTATCTAGAGATAAAGGGTGGGAGGGAAGGGAAAGAGAATTTCTATATCTCTTAGTGTACTCCAACGATAGTGCACGAGAAAGGAGGAGTAGCGAGATCTTACGCTGAGTCTTGTGATCGGTGTAAATCTTCGAGAGGGCGAGGGCTGTGAGTATTGTGCTTATATCTAGAGGGGACTGGGGATAGGGATGGAGTAATGCTAGGAATGTGTGCAAGGGAACAGATCAAAGATCACTTGCCTTGACGTTAAAGCTCATTTACTACGTAAATGGTACATTAACATCTGCTGGCAAGTGCAGGACCAACACAAAGAAAGGCACACAGGTTGGCGTGAAATAGGCTATGATAAGCTCGGAAAAACGATAAAATCATCCAAATAATTTCCTTCAAAATCAGCCAAAAATTGGGAAAAAGCCTGATGGTTAACCCATGGTTTTTGGTTCAAATTTGCCCAAAATGAACGGTTCCGAATAGGCTTTAAATCTACTCAGGAATGTTCAAAGAGCCATATTAGGCTATGATAAGCTCGGAAAAACGATAAAATCATCCAAATAATTTCCTTCAAAATCAGCCAAAAATTTGGAAAAAGCCTGATGGTTAACCCATGGTTTTTGGTTCAAATTTTCCCAAAATGAACGGTTCCAAATAGGCTTAAAATCCACTCAGGAATGTTCACAGAGCCATATTAGGCTATGATAAGCTCAGAAAACCGATAAAATCATCCAAATAATTTCCTTCGAAATCAGCCAAAAATTGGGGAAAAGCCTGATGGTTAACCTATGGTTTTTGGTTCAAATTTTCCCAAAATGAACGGTTCCAAATAGGCTTTAAATCTACTCAGGAATGCTCACAAAGCCATATTAGGCTATGATAAGCTCAGAAAACCGATAAAATCATCCAAATAATTTCTTTCAAAATCACCCAAAAATTTGTAAAAAGCCTGACCTATGGTTTTTTGTTGAAATTTGCCTAAAATGAACAGTTCCGAATAGGCTTAAAATCCACTCAGGAATGTTCAAAGAGCCATATTAGGCTATGATAAGCTCAGAAAAGCGATAAAATCATCCAAATAATTTCCTTCGAAATCAGCCAAAAATTGGGAAAAAGCCTGATGGTTAACCCATGGTTTTTGGTTGAAATTTGCCTGCAATGAACGGTTCCGAATAGGCTTTAAATCTACTCAGGAATGTTCAAAGAGCCATATTAGGCTATGATAAGCTCAGAAAAGCGATAAAATCATCCAAATAGCTTATTTCAAAATCAGCCAAAAATTGGGAAAAAGCCTGATGGTTAACCCATGGTTTTTGGTTGAAATTTGCCAAAAATGAACGGTTCCGAATAGGCTTTAAATCTACTCAGGAATGTTCACAGAGCCATATTAGGCTATGACAAGCTCGGAAAGCGATAAAATCATCCAAATAATTTCCTTCAAAATCAGCCAAAAATTTGTAAAAAGCCTGATGGTTAACCCATGGTTTTTGGTTCAAATTTTCCCAAAATGAACGGTTCCAAATAGGCTTAAAATCCACTCAGGAATGTTCAAAGAGCCATATTAGGCTATGATGAGCTTAGAAAAGCGATAAAATCATCCAAATTATTTCCTTCAAAATCAGCCAAAAATTGGGAAAAAGCCTGATGGTTAACCCATGGTTTTTGGTTGAAATTTGCCTGCAATGAACGGTTCCGAATAGGCTTTAAATCTACTCAGGAATGTTCAAAGAGCCATATTAGGCTATGATAAGCTCAGAAAAGCGATAAAATCATCCAAATAGCTTATTTCAAAATCAGCCAAAAATTGGGAAAAAGCCTGATGGTTAACCCATGGTTTTTGGTTGAGATTTGCCCAAAATGAACGGTTCCAAATAGGCTTTAAATCTACTCAGGAATGTTCACATAGCCATATTAGGCTATGATAAGCTCAGAAAACCGATAAAATCATCCAAAAAATTTCCTTCAAAATCAGCCAAAAATTGGATGAAGCCTGATGGTTAACCCACGGTTTTTTCTCAAAAACGGTCCGAAATAAATGGTTGGAAATAGGCTTTAAATCTACGCAGGAATGTTCACAGAGCCATATTAGTCTGTCATAGGCTCAGAAAGCCCATAAAATCACTAAGAAAAGTTTCCTTTAAAATCAGTTAAAAGTTTAAGAAAAGCCTGATGGTTAGCCCATGGTTTTTGCTCAAAATTTTCCTAAAATGAACGTTTCCAAATAGGCTTTTAATTTACTCAGGATTGTTCAGGAAGCAATATTAGCCTAAACGATAACTAGAGTTGAAATAAGAATAATAGTAATGTATAAATAAAGCTATGGTTGTTGAATAACCAGAAAGTAATACCTGTTTCACCAAGAAAGTTTTGAATGCCGAGTTGACTAAGCAAAGGATTTTAGATGTTCGGACCGTAGCCTTATTCCTCTTAATATTGAAGTTTTGATTTCTAAGTTTTATGATATTTGGTAAAAATGATACAAAAGTAATACCTCTCTCATTTTGAAAGAAAAAGTCGCCAGGGGATTGGTTCACTCCAGGTATATCTCAAGATCGAACCCTCGACCCTTTGACTGTGATACAAGCACTCTGCCTGCACACCACCTGGAGCTCACCGACAGAATAGATTTGAAGTTGATATCATTTCTATTCAAAGTTTAGAAATCAAAAGTCTTACCTCGCGAGGATATGAACTGCGGTCGGAACATATAACTCCCATAGCTTAGTCCCATCGGCCATCCAAGCTTTCTTGGTAGAGATGTATTACTCTGACATCATTTTTACCAAACATCATAAATTTTAGAAATGAAAAGTCTTACCTTACTAGGAATCGAACCACAGTGCTGCCAATTAGAGCCCATGGATTAGACCACTTGGCCAACTAAGATTTCTTTTTAGAAAGTTACTTTTCTTGTACCAATTTCTACCAAACATATAACATATATTGAATATCAAAAGTCTTACCTTTACGAGGGATCGAACTACAGTGCTGCCAATTAGAGCCCATGGATTAGAACACATGGCCAACTAAGATTTCTCAGTAAGTGAGATATTAGTTTTGCATAATTTTTACCAAACATTGTCAATGTTAGCAATCAAAAATCCTATGCCGAATCGGCCCCACAAGCTTTCTTCATGAGAAAGGAGAAAGGTATTACTTTGGTAACATTTCACCAAACATTATCAATCTTAGAAATAGAAAAACTCCCCTTGTAAAGAATAGAATTAAGTCCAAACAAGTAAAGCCGTTGACCAAGTCCACGCGAGCTTTCTTCATGAGAAAAGGTATTACTTTTGTATCCTCTTTGCCAAACATTATAAATTTTAAGAGCCCACGACTCTTTAATCAAGGGTTGAGTGACTTATATACTATCCCTGCAGCCGACATGAGAGGTTTGAAGTTGATACCATTTTTATTCAGAGATCGAAATACGGTTCGCACAATCAAAGCCAATGGCTTAGTCCACTTGGCCTCACAAACTTTCTTAATAAGAGTTACTTTTGCATTATTTTCACCGAATATTACAAATCTTAGAAATCAAAATTGTTACCTACAACAAAATCCCCTGACTTAGTCCACCAGGCCACCCAAGCTTTCTTGAAAAGAGAGATATTACTTTTTGTACAATTTTCACCTAACATTTCATATCTTAGAAATCAAAATTCTTGCCCTACGAGGGATCGATCTACGGACCTGGCAACCAAAGCCCTTTGACAAGACCACTTGGCCATGGAAGCTTTCTTTGTGAGAGAGGTATTACTTTTATATCATTTCTACCTGACATTATAAATCAAAAGCTTTTCCTTTTGACTACTGTTTGAATTCGTAAAAACTCCATAAAATCTATGAATCCGTATGAATGCCTTGGTTTGTGAAGACATTGGCGAGAAATAAACGTTTAAATTCTTTTTTTTTTCACATGAACTTATTTTACATGAAAACACTGAAAACGTACGTCATTCTTTGCAGTCCTTCGAATAAAAATTATATAAAAGTAATGCATCCCACTCTTCAAGAAAGCTTGGATTGCCGAGCGGACCAAGCGAAGGGCAATCGTTGTTTGTACTGTACTTCAATTCCTTGCAAGGTAAGTATTTTGATTTCTAAGATTGATAATGTTTGGTGAAAATGATATAAAAGTTATTCCTCTGATATCCAGAAAGCTTGTGTGGCCAAGTGGACTTAACTTAACTTAACAAACTTAATGCATGCCTCGCAGTCAAAGGATTGAGTGTTTGATCACTTCCTTGAGTGAGCCATAACGGGATGCTTTCTAGATCTTTATCCATCCCCTGGGAGCTTTGGGGGTCTACTGGAAATGGCATAATAAAGCTTCAGGTGGGTGTCCTAGGGAAGCGTCAGATGGGTTTTAGAGGAAAAACCAGGAGGATGCGGATTTGCAAGGGAAAAAAGCAGGGGGGGTTTCGAAAAAAAATTGAGTCAGATAATTGGCAGCTATGTGACTTGATTATCAATTTCATTATGGTTTTTTTGGTTTTCCCAATTAACTCGAGAAATAACAAAATGAGTTACAAACCGACTCAATAGTTTTTTCAAAACCCCCTTGGTTTTTACCTCGGTACTCCAGGAACAATTTTGCGGACATGCCCTTTAGATTGGCTCAAAAAGGCACTTTCCAACACATGAAAACACAATTAGCGAACATGAAAATGATATTTTACCCCCCTCTCAAGAGACCCTTACGATAGAGGAGACTTGTTGAGCTTTCGACCACACTGATAAATTAAACTAAAATCATACCAAACATTATCATTATTAACAGCAGTACCTTATTCAGAAGATTTGTCTGTTTGCTCTGTTGCTATTTCAACAGGCTTTAACTGTTCATCACTCTGTTTCTCTATTGTTGCTTCTTCAACTTTGGCCTAAAGAGTAAAAATATAATTTAGTCTTCCATTGATCGCTACAGGAGTTGGGAAGATCAGAATTAAATAGCCCTGCACTGTATTAAAGCACCGAGGGTATTCAACCAAATTTTGAATAGGGACCTGCCGCAAACGAGGCGAAACATATATCATATAGATACCAAATTTCTAAAAATGTATGCCCATGTTTATACCAAAAATCTTGAAAGAACACATAAACTTATACCACCATAAAGCCTGTTTCTATTTTGCTCCATTTTCAATTGACATTTCATCTTTATAATAATTATTTATGCCAAATTCATGAAATAAATACCCGTATTTAGACCAGTTTTTGAAAATTTGAAACCCATGCCATATCTATACCTAAATCTTGAATATGTATACGTCCATATTTTTATCAAAATTGCGAAATGGTACACCCATTCAGACAGTACGTCCTGATACCTCCATTATACTAAGTACCCTTGGGGATAAGAGCAGAGCCTGAATTCAGCTTTTAGAAAAAAGCAAGTTTGAGGAGATTCAGATATTGTGGATAGATGCAGGTCCTGAATACATTGATTAGTTCATTTTAGTTCATAGAAATGGTGGCCAAGTTTGGTGTACATTTTTTAAATTTTGGTAATAAATATGGGTATAAATTTCCAGAAATTTGGTATAAGTATGGGTATCCATTTCCAAGGCAGTATGTTCCTATCTAAAGGTGGGTCATCAACCACCAACTAATTCCCATAAACACTAACAACTATTTCCCATAAACACTACAACATTGACTTGCTTGCCAGATCCAAGAGTCAAAAATGGGAACACGATAGAAGGCCTAACACACTTACTTGCTTTAACCATAATAATAATTCTTCCAGCTAACATGTATCCTGTGGGGGCATTCTTAGTATAATTTGGGTATGTGTCGCCCAAGTAGGTATACTTTTTCGCGATTTTGTATAAATATGGGTTGAAATTTAAAAAAATTGTTTAAATGTGGGTTGAGTATCTATTTTCAAAGTTGGGAGTACATTTGGGTATACATTTTTAAAATTTTGGTAATAAATGTGCCGTATACATTTTTAGAAATTATGATGTCCCTACCCAAAATTCGGCCAAGTATCTCCCAGGCCATGCATGAGGAGGGGTGTTTGCCATCCCCAAGTTAAATCTACTTTAGCCATTAACTGGCGGCATGAAGGTAATTACAGGAAAAGAAAAGGCTTTTGTCAACAATCGAACGGGATTTTTGCTTTCCCACCTTGTATGATACTGTATTATTGTTAGTTTAGGTATACTTATTTTGAAATTTTGTATAGTTTGGATGTAAACTTTATGGATCTTTGATGTCATATCCCTTACAGACGTACCAACTCCTCCATTTAACCCGAAGACTCACGGCTTGTCCTTTAGATATCAAAGTCATGGCCAATGAAAAATAATAGAAGGCGGCAATGATCAAAGTATCTCCCAAATTTTCAAATTGAACAAGTTGGCAGGTCATCCCATCCCCCAGTTAAGACATAGTATTAAGTATACCAGGATACTTACAGCTACCGTTAATGAGGTTGGGTAAATTTTCTTGAATTCATGTTGACAGTTTGACACCGCCATTCCAAGTCCAGTTCCCAGGCCAAATGACACAGGCCACATTTTCCCTGAAAAATCAATTTGATATAAATTTCAAAGTTTAACCTCTGATACCAAAGATGCGTATTTTGATGTCTCCAGGAAATCGAGGAGAGGGATACAAGGCGCTCCTAATTCAGTCTAGGAGCATGTGGAGTTGCACGTGCGCGATCGCGCACCTTAGACGGGGAGGCCTAGGTGATTTTCAAAATCTTGGCCTTGGCTATCTTAACCCTGACTGGATCACCTCTGAGTCCAGGATGGGTGTATTCTTACTCTCAAGGTTGAATCTAAGTCAGTTATTCTCTTATTCAGTGCCTCTATTAATCAACTCATCCTTGATTTTTTGAACTCTGACGCGATTCTAATTCATATTCAACTTTAACACCTTGCTTTCTCCTCACATACTCATTAATTGTTTTTATCCTCATTGTCTCTTAAGTAACCACATGTTGGGTCAGAAGACAGAGATTAAACAAAACCAAGTCCTACACAAGGGTTTAATGTTATACATTGTTTAAATTTGCCCAATATTCATGGGGACACATCCCTTGTGCAAAACAATCGCAAGGCAATAAGATCACCTACTTTTAAACATCAAAACAGAAAATACAACTCCAAGTGCAGCTCCAGCGCCTAGAAATAAAAATGATCCATTTAGTGTTCATGTTAGATATAATTTTTATGAATAGGACTACCTAATTCAAGATTCCTAATGAATCACCCAAATCAAAATCCAGAATTCAAGATCCGTAATAATAGACGCAAATCTAAATTTGGAATTTAGAGATAGAATTGTTTGACTGAAGAAAACGAGATAGAATTGTTTGACTGAAGTCATTACTGTACTAAAACAAATATTCCCAAATTCAACATCCGAAACTTAAGATCAAGAATGAAACACCCAAATTCACAATTCCCAAATTCAACCAACAATGACAAAAACCCTAATTCAAAATCTCAACATGGAGGATAAGAACACTTGCAGGACTCCTGCATTAGAATCGAATTTTACAGAGTGGCTACGAGTACGGGAGCCGTATCCTGTTCACAATCCACTACGAATACGGGAGTTGGTATGCGCATGCGTTAGCAGCGTTAGTTTATGTAAGTCCCACATTTTGCCCGATTTAAATACTTAGTTTTCAAATATAGGTTGAACACCATAGGAAATATGAATAAAATTCACTGCTCCACTCACTAGAGAGGTGGTCGTGTATTGTTCCACAAGCAAGATCTCTTGTCATAACAGTCTTTATTTACTTCAAAATTATCCACAATGCATGCTCATAACGACTCCTGTATTTGTAGTGGATTGTGTACAGGATACAGCTCCCGTACTCATAGCCACGGGGTGAATTTTAAGTAGGATTTCTGTCATACTGGATCTTGAAATTCGGATCTTGGATTAGGCTGTTTATTTGTAAGATTGTAATGAAACACCTTAACATTTCAAGATCGGGGATTGTAGATCCACAATAAAACACCCAATATCAAAATCTGGAATCCAAAAATCACAGAATAGCGAGAGATACCAGAAAGCGAGCGAAACGAACACATAGATTAGTTTTAAAGGTTTTCGTCTGAGACTCAACAGAGTAATACGTCAGAAAGAGAACAAAACAGAAACCTAACTGTTTATATACCCAGATGTGGATAGAAATAGGCCAATCAGAAAAGAGGTGAATGATTGGTATGGTGTGGGAAAACCAATCAACACCCACGATACAGTGTGAGCTGAAGCAGCCACATTCACCTCTTGTGGGCTCGGCTGTGGACGATTTATGAACATTGTAGATACGCACCCTCAATTTTAAACTGGATATATACTTTCCGTGTTGAAACTTAGTTTGTTATTAGGCCTATATGACATCAAGGGCCTATTTTGGTTAGGTGGTTTTGGCCTAGGCCTGGTTGGTTGAATCACAAAACAAAAATTTTCCTATCTCTTCAGTTAAAAAATACTTTAACAAGTCACCCCTTTATAGACAGCAAACCATTAAGGTGTAGGAGCTACCTGTCTTGACAATGGAATCTGTGATACATCTATCCAGCTTTTCCCCCACTTCATCTTCACTGCGGCCTACTTGATATTGCGCCATTTTGGAACTAGAGCTGAAGGTGGACCCAATTCAATTCAATGCAACACCCAACCTCGATCCAAGGGCTTCTTGGTTTTCAGAGTGAATTGATTGAATTGAATTGCTTAAATTAGGGACTTGTGCGCAGCTGTAGAATAGGAGTCTGGGGATGAGTTGATCAAAACCAAACCCGGAGGTAAATAGTATGAATTGAAAGGGGTTTTTAGGGGCTCTATAAGGATTGTGCAACACTGCTCTTACACCAAAAGGAGCACCTATATCTATAATTAATCTTTCCCTTTTATGGTAGCCTCTAGTAATTTCATATCTATTATATTTTGTTTTTCAAATCAATTAAAGTTGATAAAAGTTTGAGAGACTTCCCCCCGATCTTTTTATACTTGTTCCCAGGCTCTTATGGTATAAAGATAGGCGTAAAACACGTGTAATTCCTTTCCATTGCCCAAGTTTCCTGAGAAGAAATGGCGCCTGTAAGTTAGATTCTCGTTCAAGTTTCTTGGTCGTCCTTGCCCGGATTTTGCATCCTTTTTTATAGATTCAGTTTTCAGTTTCAGTTTTCAGTTTTCATTGTTTTATCAATTATTTCCAAATACAATACAACTTTAAAACTACATTAAAACTAAATTACATAACATTATTACGAACAACTAACAATCAAGACACAATTAACAAATAAGCTTACAGTTACACAATTGTATTTAAAAATAATTGACTAAGGAGGAACTCTCTAAATAGGTAAACTAATCGAGAGAGAGTCCCCCCAGTAAAAACAAAAAAAACTAAAAGGATATTTTATTAAAATTAAAGCAACCTACAACCAGATGTCTTAGTAAGTAGCAGTGAGGGTTTGATCTTATAGTAGTATTAATTTGAATACGAGTCTATGAAGAAAGTTTTCAGATTAGACCGAAATATTAAGACAGAATTGGAAACTCGAATGAAAAGTGGGAGAGTATTCCAAAGTTTTGAGCCGAAATACTGAATGGTTTTAAGACCATAGAGAGTTGTATTTTTTAAGGATTTAAAGAGGTCACCCCTGGTTACTTGACGAGTGCCAAACCTGTGAACAGATGAGTTAGGCGTAAAGAAGTTATGAAAGCAAGCAGGTGATAATTTATTTATAGCTTTGTATGCAAAAGTCAAAATATTAAAATGTATCATGTCTTCCAGTTTAAGTATTCTTAGTGAATGAAAAATCGGTGCAGAAGGAGCAGCAAAGTTTTGGAAACTGATACATCTCAATACATCTAGATAAGATGCTTGAAGTCTATGTATGTATTGTGTTGTTGTTTTACGATGTCTTTTACTAGCTATTGCGGCGTTGACTTCAGAAAAACGCTTTGTGGAAGAGAAATTTCTAGTGGAGCATGCGAGCTAGGCCGTGCATCGTGGGCCTTATTGTCTAGCGTTCTGTCCCTAACCCACTACCACGAGGGGCCTAATATCATCAGAAGTACCGCTAAAAAGGCTAGAGAAATGATGATTATTTTTTACTGAGGTTTTCAACTACTGATGTCAACATACATCACCCATAAACTGATCTCTTGCTTTCAGATCTTCCTACACTTGCCCTGTTCAGGAATGCAAGCTTTTTTAATTTTCATTCAATTCATTATTGATACTTTTTGATTTTGCTCTGACATTTTCTGTTTGACTTAGAAATCCAAGAAGCAACAAAAAAAGAAGACGGTGTTGAAATTCACCATCGACTGCACGCATCCCGTTGAAGATGGCATAATGAAAGTTGATGACTTGGTAAGCAAGTTTCCTGTGTAAAGAGAATGATGGCTGTTTTCCCTTTGAACTCAGAAGTTTGCTTCAGTGAAGGAAAGTTTCTTCGAGTTGCAGGGCTAACCTCCAACATGAGGCTTATGGTGCCCTCTTTTCTAAATCATCCCCCCTTGTGTATACATTCATAAACAAACTATGGGATGAGGAATATTTGTAGACTGAGCTTGTGGACGATGATGATAAACTTGCCCTCTATGAATAACTGATTATATCTTTTATTACGCTCCTGAGTCCACTATCTGTCTTTCCTAACTAATTATCTGGGATATTACTGGTATAGATCTTTATTCCTACATTAGTTGTGATTCTGTGTTTCTTTGAAGCATTCTAATCAATTTTCCTGCTGCAGGGCACCATTCCCTGATGGCAGAGCTTAGGGCCAACTTCCCTAAGCCGTTTCTTTTTGTCCAAATCTTAGGAGACATTCCTGCAGACAAGAGTGAAGGTCGACAACAAAACCAACAACTTTGGTGACCAAGTCTCTCTGGAGAGAAGCAAGAACAAGATCACACTTGTGTCTGAAAGACCTTTCTCAAAGAGGTAATTATGGCAGAGACACTAAAGTTCTTATCAAGCTAAATGTACCAGTCTTTCTGTGAATAAAATGCCTTTTATCCAAGCAAGAGAAATGATGATTATATTTGCACTGAGGTTTCGACCTTCTGATGTGAACATACATCACCCATAAACTGATCTCTTGCATGCAAAATTTTTGTAGTACCAAGAAAACCAAGTTTCATTCTTCTCTGAGCAAAAACACTGAACTTGAAAATAAAGAATTGAAATTATATTCATTTAGCACCAAGAATATTGACAATAAAATCTTATATAGAACTTGAAAATAAGAACTAATGAAGCAGAGAGTTTTTACGATTCAATTTTTCCTGTCTGTTTGTATGAAGAAATCAGGCTTTCTGTCTGTTTTGATTCATATCACTGTATGTTAACAATTTATTTTTGTAGGTACTTGAAATACCTTACCAAGAAGTACTTGAAGAAGAACAATCTCCGTGATTGGCTCCGTGTTGTCGCATGCAACCAGACTTCTTACGAGCTCAGATACTTCCAGATCAACAATGAGGATGAGGAAGAAGACGAGGCTGACGAATAGACTCATCTTTGAATTTTCAATGATTTGAAATGATGAAATTTAAACTCAACAAGTCTTTTCATCTCCTACTTTTCTACATGTAGAGGTTACAAGTGAAGTTCTTGTAATGTTCCGAATTTTTCAAATTACATACATGATTGATTTAATGTTCAAATAAGTTTCTTCTCAACCCCAACAATTTAATATTACACTAGTACATTACAAAATATAGATTATATAATATTAGATATAATTGAGAAACACAACTATAGAATACATGAATTTTTATAAGCAATGTTCAAGCTCAGTACTTTTAACTACATAGCTAGAGGGAAAATTTGAATACTCATAGCTGCTTAGCAAATTCTTAACTCATAATTTTTTGTATGACAAAGGCCAATATTATCTTGCATATAAAAGTATGTTCGAGTATTAATCCACTTAAACCTATTTTTCAACAGCTGCTGCATTATTTTTATTGGCAATTGGAACAGAAGTAGTACATTCATAACATATTTTTATCCAGTTCTGGTATTACTTAAGTTTTTGTCCTATCGAGTACAGCCTTGCTGAAAGCAATTGCTTATAAAAAATGTGTGCAGTCTTATGTACCAATTAAATTATAAACCAAATCTCTAATGCGACTTTGACAGTATCATATTATTGAATTATCTCCAACATCTACTACATTTATACACAATTTCATTTTGTTTAGATTGATGCCAAGCTCTCTTGAGTACTACATTTATGAGTAACACAAAAGCCATTCGTATCACAAAAAAATTTGAAAACTTCGAAGATAAACAATACTTAAAGACACTTAAGTTATGGCAATATGCACCAAAAGTGGGACACTTCGCAGATCTCAAAATAAAGAGTGGATTGAGCATTCTGTTGGCTTTGGATTCCGATGTTGAAGCCAATTGCTTGGGCTTGCCTCTGGTCTCCCAAAGATATTGACTCGGGACTTAAATCCTGTTAACAATAGCTGACTCGTGCTGATAACTAATAACGATCATCAAAGAAAGAGGGAGTCCCTAGTGTAACCTACCAATATGGCCGCAATGGGCTGCATTTCAGAACGAAAGATGCAAGATCCAGTCTTTTTTGAGATCAGTGAAAGAAGGACATAGTTCTGTCTTCGAAACATTATGTCCCACCCTGAGCATTTAAATTCCACAACAGTGGGCATGCAGGTTAACATTATGATTAAGGCTTATTACATTTTTCATTTTTATTAATAATGATTCGCTACACAAATCTGCAGCATCATCATTCTACCCTACTCAAAAAACAAAATAGAACAATAACCAAACCAGTTAAAACTCATTACATAAAAATTATGAGAGCTGTTGAAACTGAAACCTGACATAGAAAGAAACATTACAGGCAGCACAAGGAGTAGGAAGAATATATCATTGAAAGAGCTTAAAACGAATTCTAGAAACCTACAAATTGTTTTATACAGAGCTGGATCAACATTTGCCAATCAGAAAGGATGTGAATGATTGGTTAAGAAATA
Organism: Pelagia noctiluca; assembly: GCA_963924455.1. Classification (NCBI taxonomy): domain Eukaryota; kingdom Metazoa; phylum Cnidaria; class Scyphozoa; order Semaeostomeae; family Pelagiidae; genus Pelagia; species Pelagia noctiluca. The sequence goes on from OZ004327.1 coordinate 2,414,024, forward strand.
ACCAATCATTTTGCACATTTCATTTTATTTTGGAGTAGGTTTACATGAAAAACATGGATTGTACAAATCTCGCATTCCCAGCATGCCACTAAATATTTAGCCACAACAATCCAAAATTCTGGATTATAGAATTAGAAATTGGATTTAGAAATCTTTACCCCCTGTAAAGTCACGGTAAGTAGCCCTGACTACCTTCTCAAACATCTCCAAATCCTTTTGGAAAGCCTCGTTGCGTTGCACCAGCTCCGAAGTTTTCAGGGTGATGTCCAAAAGTCCTGTTGCTTCCAGTGCACTAACAGTTGTCTGATAACGTTGTTCGGCGTCTTTCTCTTCCGATTGTTTGCTGTTGCTGACTTCCTGGGAAAGAAAGTTAACATTTATAATTCGTTTATTCCTTCAAATCTTCTGGTTTTTGCGGGACTTCATGACTTTTTTATCATATGGGGTACCTATTCTGGATCTTAAATTCGAAATCTCGAATTAGAGAGGGTTTTGTTTTTTATCCTTGATTCCGGGTCTTGAATTGTGGTGTTTCATTATGGATCTTGAGTAATTCTGGATTTTGAGTGGAGTGTTTAATTATGGATCTTGTATGGTGGATCTTGAAGAGGTGTGTCCCTAAAGGGCCGTAGCGGTGTCCCAGAAGTGGTGAATTCCAGGAGGGTGTGTGTCCCAAAGGGCCTTGCCAGAGTAGTTGCCTTAGTTACCAACAAAAAACATAAGTATAATCTTGCACTCAGGCGTTTGATTCCGGATCTTCAATTCCGGATCTGGAATCTTGTATCTTGAGAATCAGGGATTCCTATCTTGCAGTGGTGTAGCCAGGATATGTTAGAAAGTGGGACACAATGATAATGGAGAGGGGCATCCCAGTCCATTATTTGGGTCCTCAGAACGGCTTTCAGCCCTTTATTGGTTTAAGTATTAAGAGCAATGTCACACAAGTATAGGAATGTTCTTTGGGAATTTCACTTCGAGCATTTGAAATAACTTTGGTAGGTCAACTTCAAAAGTCCGGCAGAGAATCGAATGAACAAATTAATAAAATAAAAGCCTTTTACTTGAGTAATTTGCTGCTGTTGCAACTCCTCCCTTTGCTGCTCCTGTTGTTGTTGTTGCAACAAACTGATTTGTTGCTGTTCGAGAATGCGGGTCTGTTTCTCTTGCTGAATCTGCTGTTGCTGTAGCAACTGGTGCTGTTGCTGTTGGTGGAGTTGGAACAGCGAACCCATGACCGGGCCTTTTTCATCTTGGGTCGTGTTGGGTAGACTGGGGGTAGAAATGTTCTCAAGCACCGACTGTGGGTAGATATTTTGTTGGGGGTTGTCCGTCAGCAAGGAGTTCCAGTTCGTACCATTTCTAGAAGAATTTGGCAGTGAATCTTTTTCCATTGAATGCAAATATTCAGTCTATACCTGGGGATATTGAAAATGATATGATATCATTTGTATGTATGATATATGATATGATGATAATCTTTTATCATGTAAATGATGATACTATTAACTTTCTTCATGGTCCCAACAAATGTTTTTTGTAAAATATGACACTTCCTTCATGCGAAATTGCTAGAACAAGTCGCATGAAATTGTGAGTTTTAGCTTGCATAACACCCTAGTTAAATGTGAGCAGTAATGTGGAGGATGTTCCATTCTTCAGAGTGAGAAAGACTTCACTGAACATTCAGGCAGGAACTGCGAAGTTGCCAGCAGATGAATGCGAGAACTCCGCAAAAACCCTCCTAAAATGCAATTTTTAAGTGATCAATGCAATCTAGAATTTTTGCTAAGTGCTCTTTGTAGCCATTCTCAGCTCCAATGAATACAGAAACGTTTATGATGCTAATATAATGGAGCAAATTTTAATCAAATTGATGACAGAAATATAACAATGAGTTTACACATAACCGAACGTCAAATGATTGTGAAATTTGAACCAATAACAGAGACATTATTATTTATTCAGAAATTGTTTTCATTGTCTCAAAACCTTCCCGCTTGATTCAGAATTACAATCATTTTCTAAAAGCTTGGCAGGCAAGAAACGGCTTCGAAAGTCTTGAAAGTTATTGTTCAAGTTTGTCGATAAGCTGTTTTTAGGTCGCAAGCCATTTTTGAAAAGTTTTTGTCAGGGATTGTTCTTGAGTCCATGGCGAGTTTATTTATAGCTATTTTTATCCAAGAACTTTAACATTTTCAGAAAGAAATTGATATCGAGTTGTATCGAGTGATTGACTAGGTCCAAGTTGAGGCTTCATGGCAAGACGGCAAGTAATATTTTCATGAAGCAGGTTATATGGCATAATTTGTGATCTTTCTTAAGCACAAAAGGCATTGGAGGAAACCCGTATCCATATTTGTGCATCATCAAATTTTCTTCCAAAGCTTTTGGCAGCAATAAGGAGTTATCATAGTGCAAGTGTATATGACATGCCTTTTTTCTCCATTGCAAAATTACCTCAATAATTTCGCTGGTAACAAATAGTTTTTGGTCAGCTTGGTATTTTGTGAATTGATAGAGAACGAGCCCCATTTTGATATATTATCATTATTTAGGTTATTGATTTGCTTGAGATCAGCAAGGGACAAATTGAAAATCTATATTTGTGTCTTACTATGAAAAGGACATAGTTTATGCCTAAAATTCAAAACGTTTCCATATTTATTGGAGGACAGTCTGCAGAGCATGACAGAACTCGACGAGATCTCGCGCGTGCAACGCGAAATTTTCGGCGTGAACCGCATGGAAATAGGAGTTTAGGCCGAGTATTTCCCCCAAAAATGTCTGAAAACACCTGAAAACCCCACAAAAACCTTCGTTTTATGCATATTTGCGCGTGCAAGGCCTAATTTTTGGTATGCACTCGCAGCTGCTGCCAAATTGACTTGCGCGTGCAGTTGCCATACTCTGCCAGACTGGATTGGAGGTGAGAGTACAACCAAAACTGGCCTCTTGGCTAGATTCTAGAATACCCTAAACACCAGAAGTTCATTGTTTTGAAGATCTAGCAACCTATTGTTTCTTTATATGTCACTATTGATTTGCTGTTCTTGAAAGGCTAATTGGTGGTTGGGGTATTCTAGATTTGCTCCATTACAACTCTCTAATAGATGACTAGTTGTGAATGTTTATTTATGGCGTAAAGTCAGGAGATTCTGCTTTCTTTGTGAACTTAAGTCTCCAAGAAAGTAGAAGCTGCCCGAAGGCACATGACCAATCACAATTGTTGTTTTGTCATGTGTCCCTGACGTGTGCAGAGAGAAAAGCACAACCAACCAGTCCAGTGGCATTTCTTTGCTGCGCCAGAGGCCCCCTGCCTTGTAGTGATCATATGCAACAAAATTGTTCATTTTCCTAATGTGAAAATAAAGAAAAACTTGGTATGATAACTAAATGGTATTACATTTACCTGAAATCAGCATGTAGGCTTGCATTTTATCAAACTCGATCATCAAAATTCGCACACATCTGTGAAAACTTCAAAAGAGGAAATGGAAAACAAACAGTTCACATCCTCGTTTCCGACTCTGCATCAAAATGAGACTTCTAAACAAGGACGTCATGAACTCTTAATGGAAACGAGACTTACAGAATAAGTGACGTCACGCGAGTCAAAGCAAAGCATGGTTACGATGATGGCCTAGCCTTTTATTTCTATGGCCTAGCCAAAACAATCCACACGTGCGGCTATTATTTGAATTTTTATTGCCCTGCAAAAAGCATCGAATTCCAGATGTGTGGACGCCAGGCATGCACACTTGCTCCAGATCAGGTAAAGTAGTTTTTTCTTTGAATCTTGCTTATTTCCCGTTTTTATTTGTAGGTGGATTGGGGGTCATTCCACCATGTCAAATCATCCAAAGTTTCTAAAACATGTAACCATCATGTTTCCAAAGTGAATCCAGATTTGCACATCTGCAACACGTTTACCAAATATGGTCAAATCCAAAATTTCACTTTGATATCTCAATCCAGTCAAAAGTTATAGCCGTTTGAAATTTTGGGCGTTTCCCGTAAATTTTGAAAAAAGGGTGTGGTTTGTTTTCATGCGAATGTCTTTAGATGAGCCTGATTTTTTTATTACTCAAGTCATATGCATGAAAATTGGTATTCTGACTAAATGGAGGCCGCAGATTTCAAATATCACCTCCATTTACTGATATCTTAACGTTATCTTGGTCTGTAAGACAGCTTTCCAAAAAGATTTACTTGCAATTTTTGGTAGCCATTTTTAGGGTGTGGCAGAGCAATTTCATAACATCTGATAAGATATTTTGAAAATGCAATAGCTACCCTGCATAATGCTAAAAAACCAAGCTTAGGTAATGAATGCCTCTAATTTTAAGCACCTGAATGTCAGACCAATTTTTAGTAGTTGAATGCAGAATCATATGTAAAATTGTACTATTGGCATTCTCAATCTCTGGTACTTGAAATGTTAATTTTTTCCTGTAAAAAGCTTGGTACACTATGTCATATTATTTATATAAGATCTGTATTAGTGACTAGCTGACAGGGGTCATCTACTTTATAATGAGTTAGGTATGATTAAAGGTTGGTGTAAGAAATTCGGTATTTCGGTTGAAAAACTATTGTTGTTGTTATGTTTGACAAATTTCTTATAAATATACAGTAAAAAATAAAGTTTTAAGTCTCGAAACACAATAGAGAAAACCAGATTAAAAAACCCTGAGCTGGATGACTAAAGATGCTTAGAAAATTTCAAAAAAGTCTATATTATGTTGCAATCATTGGTCAGTATATGCAGAGATGATTTGGAGATCTTCTTCACTTATGAAGTACATTCTTCCAGACTTAGTGTATGGTGTGCCAACAATAACATGTTTCAGTGGAACCCAGCATCTGTCCTCCCTGTCCGGCCAAAAGAATGAGGTACTTGGGCCATGTGGATGCAGAAAATTCAATTTCAACTCACAGCTGTGCTTATCGATCTCTTCAATCATACCGATCCACCAGAAGTCGTTGTAAAAGCAAGAAACATAACCCATCACTTTGCACTGATTTATGTTTACCTGGTGGCTTGTGTTTTTGAAGAGGTTCTGTTCTCCAACAAAATCTGGATCCACGCTTGTGCGTTTGTACAGCAATCGCTTATCATCAGTTGGAAGAAAATAGTGGTAGCTGCGGGTTCCTGGTATAGTTTTTCCTAACTTAAACCTTGCGTTTTGCTCACTTCGGATTGCATCCATGTCTCTTGACAATATCACAAAAAACAATATTGATGCAATATTTTCATGTACATAGTCACAAAACGAATTAAATGCCAGGATTTGATCAGATACTGGTCGTTGTAGACTTGCACGGGCAACAAGTCGCTTCACAGTTCCACCGATAACATCACAGGATGACTTCCCGTGACTGCTTGCGAAAAATGTCCAGTCTGCGTCAATACCAAAGTCTTCCTTATGAAACGTTAAATTCAGGAAGTTCTTGTAGTTTTTATATTGGGCTGCGCACCCGTCAGTAAAATACTTTATCCTTTTGATAGTTGGGATGTTTTCCTTTAGATAGCACGTTAAAACATGCTTTGTACTTTATACACAAAACAGGTATCATGGCCGTTATCATCGGAAACAAAGCATATCGATTTTGTGTTGATAGAATTCTCCTCACCCAAATAGTATAAAACAACTGGATGAAGGGTGCATTGATCATTATTCCATTGAAAGGCCTGTATTTCGTCTTGGACTACATATTTGTAATTTTCGGCAAAATCCATTAAAATAATACATGTTTCTGTGTCCAAAGTTTCTTTGCACTCCTTTAAATTTTTTGCCTAGCACTTTGCTATAAAGGAATGGGTCGTTAGCTCATCAACTGTTTCGACGACAAGAGATATGTATTCAGTTAGGCTTGCCGTGTTTGAAATTAAAGTTGGTCGATCATTACTTTTCCACTGTTGGAAGCTGACAACTTCTTCATCCATTTCCGAAAGCTCTTTCGTTAAGAAATCAGCCAAGGCATCTTTGCCAGGACATTTCGTACATCTATGGATCATGCATTCACGTTCATTCGTATCACAAACAATGATTTTCATCAAATCCTTGTATGTACAGTTCCATTTGATGGCATCGACAAGAAGAACTACATTTTGGTGGTGAGTGCATACACAAACAGAGTGAGTGCCTGAAGCACCGGTTAAAATGCACCATTTTGGACGCAAGCTGCAAAACTTCGAGAACCCTATTTTAACATTTGGGTGCTTTCTTTTGAAGGTGGAGTACAGTTCGTGAAGATTACACAGCAGAAGGCGCTTCTGAGCATGCTGGTTTCTTCCAATGCTGACGAAGTCTTTTTTTGACGCCATCATTCTGGAATATTCATCGTCCTCGTAGAATTCTTTAACCAGTGAGATAGTAGCTTCAGGGAGGGATTCCCTAGCTTGTAATCTGGCTCTTCCAATATTCCTTTCTCTCTCTTTAACTTTCGCGAGGCTCGAACTTGATACTCGGTCACGATGAAAAAGGATGCTATATGCGCACGAGACCAACTGTCTGGGGCAAGTGTCAGATACTTGATTTTATCACGACGAGTTGAATTGGCAATCTTTTCTTTCAGCAGGAAATGGAGCTTGTCAAGCTCTGATGCCTTTTCCCTGTCCACCATCCTCCCGTGCTCTTCTTGTTCGTGCCCAGTCTTTTCTATTGCATCAGTTGATACACCCAGAACCTTAGCTGCCTTCTCAGTGTGGTACTTCTGAAATCTGGAAAGTTTGTTTTTTGCAGTGGAAATTTGGCGAGATTTAGTAGCTCCATGCAACTTTAACGGAGAAACCCCTGAGCATTGCAGCGACAAATTCAGCTCCTCTCGCGAAACATCCAGATCCAAATTGTCATCTTGGTCAAGGGGATAATCTTTGGAAGTTGATTCGAGTGGATCATCTTCATCAAGGTCGAGGGGAAAATCAGTGTTTGCTTCGTTCGACTGCAGTACTTGCTCGTGACAGTTCCTGCAAACTTTCAAGCCTAGTTTAACATCATAACCGTTATCCTTCAAACGTTTTGCTTCTTCAAGCGATATTGTGTACTGGCCTTTAACTTTCATTTTATGTACTCTAAAAAACATCACAGCACTTATCCGACACACGTCTTTCAAAAACTCTGCCAAAAACCAATTCGTGATGAAAGCAGATAGAGACATTTTCGACTGAGAAAGTATGACCAGATAATCCACTTCTCCAAAGTATCTTCTCCTGTTCATCCTTTGGTAGTGTCGAAAGATGCTTGTATCCAATTTTTCTTGTGTAGGTTTTTTGATTACACTCATCTTTTAGAACTTCCCCAAAACTACACTGTTCGTCCATGACTCAAGTGACGAACTCAACTGATAGATGAAAGATTTATACCCGATTCAAATGGGAAAAGTCAAAATGCAAACATTGACAATGATAGGAAATGAGCTTAATTTTGAAAGCAGGTTTCAAACAGCTAAATGTTGACACCTTCATGCGATTGATATTTTATTCTCAGAAACAGGAAATCTGATTTGAATCAGGAAACTTCTGTTCTCTTTGAATTGAGAAAATCTATTATGCAGAAATGACAGACCATTTATCGCAAGAAACTGTTAAATGAGAAATCATACAGTATTCACTTTTTTTAAACAGTAGTACTAGAATGACAAAAACAATAAGCTACTTGAGAGCTTGATTCAAAAAAGTAAGCTCCCAAGCAACTAAACAACAATTCAAAAAGTCATTACTCATCTATGCTAAATAGTGTCACTAAAAGAAGCATTTAATGGACTTTGTGTCATTTTATAAATCTCCCTAAGCATACATATCTACCCAAAATTATTTGGGATATCAGAATGAAGGGGGGCTCTGTTTGCTTTTGAAATTTAAGCAACTATTGCAAGACTTTTATGATTGAACCAGAGTCCAGTCCAGATGCTTATCAAATAGTATTATTCACAGCCCAAAATATAACCTTGTAAATAACAACTTTCAGAATACATTCAGATGAACTGAATTCTCTTAAACCAAGATGACTTGTTAATTTTTTCTTAGATATTACGGACACAATCACACAATCAGTTTATTGTCTAAGAAGCACTTAATTGGTGAGTTATTCTCCAATTACCATCATAAAGCAGAGTCTTGCCATGACTATACATTTTTACAGGCCTGGCCCCTACCATTGGAATCAGATCACTGCATTCCTCGGTTACTTATGCGCAACATTTCAAGTACCAGAGATTGAGAATGCCAATAGTACAATTTTACATATGATTCTGCATTCAACTACTAAAAATTGGTCTGACATTCAGGTGCTTATAAAATTAGAGGCATTCATTACCTAAGCTTGGTTTTTTAGCATTATGCAGGGTAGCTATTGCATTTTCAAAATATTTTATCAGATGTTATGAAATTGCTCTGCCACACCCTAAAAATGGCTGCCAAAAATTGCAAGTAAATCTTTTTGGAAAGCTGTCTTACAGACCAAGATAACGTTGAGATATCAGTAAATGGAGGTGATATTTGAAATCTGCAGCCTCCATTTAGTCAGAATACCAATTTTCATGCATATGACTTGAGTAATAAAATAATCAGGCTCATCTAAAGACATTCGCATGAAAAAAACCACACCCTTTTTTCAAAATTTACGGGAAACGCCCAAAATTTCAAACGGCTATAACTTTTGACTGGATTGAGATATCAAAGTGAAATTTTGGATTTGACCATATTTGGTAAACGTGTTGAAGATGCGCGAATCTGGATTCATTTTGGAAACATAATGGTTACAGCCTCTGGATGATTTGACATGGAATGACCCTTGGGGCCCCCAGGGCATAATGGGGTCATCAATCAATCAATGAACACGTATTACTTTCGTTTTCTCCCTACCAAACCGTAGCTACGTAGTACTTGATGATTTTCGTTATCGATTACATCGCTCCTTATAAATCCATAAAGGGGTCATTCCATGTGAAACCATCAAGGCCAAAAAACATCATGTTTTGCTAGCTTGTTCAAATTTATTCAAGAGGTTGATCTCTATGAAAGTATCTTAAATCCAAAATTTCAGGTCGCTAGGTGGTCGGTGGGCTGAGATATGGCACGGGGAACTTTTTCCCAAAACGGCCCGATCCGCAACCCCCCAAAGAGAAAAAAGGTTATAATATTTCTGTTATCCAACACACAGGGGTCAGTGAGGGCTCATTTTAAAGTAAATTTTGAGAGCATTCTGATTAGACCACTTATACAATCATCACTTATACATGGGGTGAGGTATCTTATAAAAACAATTTTTTTCTTCATGGCATCCCAGCCAATTAGTACCTCCCCCCCGACAGTAAACTTTTGTTTTAAATTACTCCCCAGGATGTGTGTAATTGTTTTTAGAAAATCTAGGATGGGCCCTTTATGGGTTTATTAGTTACAGACTTAAATTTGTGATGATGGGTCAGATTCTCACTCGGAGAAGTATTCATTCAATTAACATAAAATAATTATTGATTACATTGTTACCCATTTGTATAGATACGGAAGAGTTTTTAATACTACAAAATGTTTAATTTAAGCATTTAGAAGCCTCATTCATTTCCTCATTGGATAGCTGATAGGTTCTTCCTGTAGCGGTTGTAGGACTAACTTTTGTCAGAATAGACTCTTGAGGGACAACAAGTGTATCTTCCCTTCTTGGAAAGTTAAATGATGGAGAAGGTCCAGCTGGATGCAAAAAATTTACTTTCACTTCTTTGGTTTCATTTGTTGTTTCAAGGACTAAAGCAAGCCACCAACGCCCATCATATTCACATGTAACATAATTCTGTATTTGTTCCATGGGAATCAACTCTTTGCTGGGAAATAGGCTTACCCGTTCATTTACATGGCATGCTGCCAAGGAATACTCTTTTGTCATTACTTCTACTTTAGAGTTAGGAATGGCCAAGAAAGCATGAAGCTTCTGGGTTCCAGTAATAGATTTACTGCCATCCAAACGATCCTTGATAGACTTTTCAGTGTCTTCGATATCTTTTGCATCAGCATATGCGAAGTGAATAGCATTGATATTTTGCTGTGCCCAATCAAACAGCTGAATAGGTGTTTGTATTTGGTCATCATATGGCCTTTGGAGACTCGCACGCGCAGCTAGGCGCTTTACAGTGCCCCCAACTCCATCACAGGGCCCCTTTCCATGTGATGTAGCAAAAAAGTGCCACTCGGCATGAATTCCGAAATCAGCTTTATGATTGGCAATGTTTAGAAAATTCTTTCGATTCTTGTACTGTGATGCAGCACCATCTGAGAAGTAAAACACTTTGGTAAGTGTGAACTGTTCCTTTAAGAATCGCATCAACATCGCTTGAAAATGATACACAGCAACAGTGTCATGTTTAAGACGATCTGATATTATCACATAGCTTATTTCCTTCAAAGAGTTCGATTTATCATCACCAACGGGGAATCTGTGATATACAACAAATGGGTGAATCGTAGCTTGACTAGTGTTCCAATGGAATCCTTGCACCTCATCTTGTAGCACGAAGGAATAATTTTCGGCAAAATCACAAATTACGATAGCTTCTTGATCCAAAGGTCCTTCTTTTAACTCTCTCAGGAACATGGCTTGCTGCGCTGCAGTAAAGGAATGGCACTTTAATTTCAACAGCCCTTCCATTAAAACAGAGATGAAGTCATCAATACTCTTCACCAATGTTTCAAGGTTTGTTCTATCTACCGTTACCCAAGACTTGTAAGTGACAGTATCAATTGCGAGTTCGTCGAATATGTTCTTTAGCTTAGATCCTAGCTCCTCTGACTTAACAGTAATGTTCTTACCCTCTATTTTTACGGAGCATTGCTCACATCTGCCAAGGAAACAATTTGGTTGAGGAGGGTTGCAAGTGAGTTGTGCGATTAGGTGCTGGTAGGTTACATTTCCATCAAAGCCATCACCAATCAAGCTTCTAAATTCCGGTAACGATCCAATCTTTGAGCCTTCCAACATCAACTTAACATTTTGGTGAATGGCACAAACACAAACACTGTGTGTTCCACTCCCACCAGGTAGAATGATATTCTTAGGGCGTAATGAAGCAAACTTCGAGAATCCTATCTTTATTCCGCACTGCTCCTTAAATTTCTCATAACATTCTTTTAAATTACACAGTATGAGTCTCTTCTGAATTTTTTCCCTTTTCCCTTCCACAATTACAGAGACACAGTCCTTTTTACCTGGCATCAGTCGGCTAATTTCGTCACTGGCATAAAAATTTGTTATCTCCTTTATCATTGAATCAGACAGAGGTCGACCCGGCCTTGGATTTGGGCTAGAAAACACGCCCTTTTCTTTAACTAACTTTTTCACTGCCCTTGCCATATAATTGGAAACACGGAATTCTTCAGAGATCTCGTTGATACTCCAACTTTCAGGAAGAACTGTTAAAATTTGCATTTGCTCGCTTCTTTTGGTAGTTTCATGAAATTTATCTTTTAGTTGGCTGATCATTTCGCTGTGCTCTTTCTTAATTTTCATGAGCTCGGATTCTTCTGTTTGGGGTTGTGCAGATTTAGTCGTCATTCTTAGTTTTTTCCGCAAAGTATCGTTTATTCTTGTTAGTTTATCTTCAGGATAACGCTTCTGGGTGAGTTTTCTTGCATCTAATGGTGACTCTCCCAAGCTAGACAAGGACTCATTCACTAAAGAGATGTCAGCAGTTGGAGATTCAAATTCAAAGGCTTCAAATTCTTGTGATTGCTCTGATGGAACAGCATCCAACATCGTATTTCCATTTTCTTCTTCAGAATCAGCTTGATGAGAAGCTTGACCTTGACTTATTTTTTTACGGCATGGTGTGCAAATCTTTTTTCCAGGAATAAGAATTAAATCAGAGTGTTCTTTAGCATACAAAAGGCTAATTTCACGCAAACTTCTTGTTGCTCTCTTTGCTCCGTGTCTTGAAAATGGATCACAACATGAACGTTGATGATTAGTGTACTGTGTGAGATAGATTCTTCTGTGAAACTGGCAAATTGTAGATACTGATTCAGATCCTGTTCGTAATTTCAATACCTCTCCTTCATCAAGAGACGGCTCATAAGACTCTTCATTTGATTCAACATCACAGGACTCTCCTAGATACACACCAATGTCGCAAGAGATTATATCAGAACTTTCCATTTTCGAACAACTAACTATTGCAATTAAAGTGAAATGACTGACCAGCGTTTGAGATTAAAAACCTTTATAAACCCACCTTGTTAAAAGTATCACTTTACTAACGTTTCCTGTAATTATTAATCTGTAAGCCAATGTTTCCGAAAATGTTTCAGCTATTGAACATGTTTCAAATTGAGGGATTATCTTCCTTTCCTTTGCAAGGAAACGATATGACATCAGAGAGTAAATAATACCTATTCATCTTAAGTTGTTTATTTGATACTAACTTGATATCTTGCTTCCTTTTGACTTGTTATTCAGCAATAATATCAAAACAGGCAACCAACAATGGATTGAAATCATGGATAATTTATAGTGTATTTGAATGTCAAAGAAACTTCTCAATAAGATTTTGACCCATCATCACAATTTTGCCTGTAACTAAGAAACCCATTAAGGGCCCATCCTAGATTTTGTAAAAACAATTACACACATCCTGGGGAGCAATTTAAATTAAAAGTTTACTCTTGGGGGGAAGGTACTAATTGGCTGGGACGCCATGAAGAAAAAAATTGTTTTTATAAGATACCTCACCCCATGTATAAGTGATAATTATATAATTGTTCTAATCAGAGTGCTCTCGAAATTTCCTTTAAAATGAGCCCTCACTGACCCCTGTGTGTTGGATAACAGAAATATTATAACCTTTTTTCTCTTCGGGGAGTTGCGGATCGGGCCGTTTTGGGAAAAAGTTCCCCATGCCATATCTCAGCCCACAGACCACCTAGCGACCTGAAATTTTGGATTTGAGATACTTTCATGGATTGGTTTCATATGGTAAACAATCAATAAAATGTGAGAAAATGTTGTAAAATTTCATTTTCAAACTGGTTGATTTGACATGGAATGACCCAAAGGTGATTTCATCAACTAGCCACAACACAAGCAAGATATGTTGAGGATATAATTCCCTTTCTCCCCTTTTCAAAACAAGGCTGAAACAAGAGGTTCAAAAACCTTTGTGAAAAGAATCTGACATGCATAAGTAAAGCAAATTAAAAAATAACTCTCTCTGTGCGCGATTTGATTGGTCTGCTAGTTTGATGAAATTGTCTGTAGGCCACTTAAGACTTTCTACAAAGCACTTTTTTGCGGTGTTAGTTTTTGATTACTTAGTCAGGCATCAGGAGACGTGCAAAGATTACCTAAAAACAGAAACTCTACCATGCTTGCATCAAACCATATTTCATATTGTGATCTGGTGAATAGTATGGCCAATATATCTCTCATTTTTTCCAAATTCTAGGTCTCTAAATGCTGTCAATTTAGGGACAAAAGTGGTGTTTTGAGACAACCAAATTGGGTAAACTTGCAGTGTGCGGCTGGAAAATATGTTCCCTCGCCAAACATTGGTCCAAAAACATTCACACCTATTTTACTTCACAAAAATAAGGTCCCTGCGGAAGCAAAGGTTCTTGACACAGAAGCACTTGATGATGACAAAATTCTGGCAGAAGAAAGTGACAGAGTTCTTTGTGAAATGCAATGGGGGCTAGTCCCATCTTGGCACAAAGGGAATATTAATGATTTCAAGTTCAACATGATCAACTCCCGATCAGATACCATTTTGGAGAAAGCTTCATTTCGGGGGCCGCTAGAAAGGGGGCAGAGATGCGTGGCTGTTGCAGAGGGGTTTTTCGAATGGAAAGCAGGAGAAGATGGTAAAAAGCAGCCATATTTCATCCATGCCAAGGAGGATTTGCAAGATGAGAAAATTACCATTAAGACCGAGTTTATTGATGGATCTACAAATATGAAAATGGTTGAAGCAGAAGTAGAAAATGAGACAGAAAAGACAAAAGATTCTCCAGAAAAGTGTAAGTATGCAGAAGATGTTGAAAAAAAGCCCAAAAGTATTGAGCCAGTGAAAAAATTAGTCTTCATGGCAGCTCTTTATGATATGTGGAAATCCCCTGGGAGCAACAACCCATTATACACATACACCATCATTACAGTTGGTTCTTCGAGCTCGCTTAATTGGTTGCATGAGAGAATGCCTGCTATCCTAGAGAATGAAGACCAAATTAGGCGATGGCTGGACTATGGGGAAGTATGCAAAGGCGATGCCCTGAAGCTTTTAAAGCCAATGCATAGTCTCACTTGGTACCCTGTGTCATCCGTTGTTAATAATGTGAGGAATAAGTCTGATGAGTGTTTGAAGGAAATTGATTTGTCAGTGACCTCAGTGAGCAAGAAAAGTGGATCAAGTAACGTCATGAGCTCTTGGTTGAAAAAGAGTGCCAAGAAACGAGAAAATGAGGAAAGTAAAGATGATCAGCCAGGAAATAAAAAAACAAAGCTGATGCATTGATTGATGGTTCATAAATTGATTGTTGGTTGGAACTATATTCAAATTTCATGGTTCTGTTATTTGAAAGCCTGGGTCACACTTGTCCAAAGACAAAGGATTATCATGAGACACTGAGTTTTGCCATTTGTTTTTTACATGTTTTGTATTGCCTTCCGATACCCCCCATGATTGTTGAGGGGCACACACATGTTATTTGATCGTTTTGTTGACATACAGAAGAAGCAGCTAGGAAAATTAGCCAATCAAGAAAGTAACATTCTATGGCAAAATGTTTTAACTTTGGTTATCAAGAAATATCTTTCACGCTTTCAATGGCTACAGTCTTACCCAATCAACAAGATTTCTTGTTGAATGTTTTTCTGTTTTAGCTTTTTAGCTTTTATATAAACTTGTTATGTTTTCTTTTGTTTCCCTTAATAAAAAATCAGTCAATTGATCTTACTTCCATTTATCCTCAAGTCGCAAACTCGTTTATTCTTGTTTATACTACAAGTTTCTCCAAGAAAATAAAATGAAAGTGCAATAAGAAAAACAAGATGGAAATGAATTGAAGGAATCAAACTTGCCGAGAGCAGACATAAGCCTTCCGATCCTCCAAATCAAACCCTTTCTAAAGAACAACAACCTGCCTGGCTCATCAGATCTTTCTAAAATTACTTTAGTAACCTTACGTTATAAACATTATACCTTGGGTCAGAAGCCTTATTTCCAGCAGGGGCACAGGAGCCCTGGTTTAGTGTCCGTTATGAAGTACAATGCCCCTTACGAAGGACAATGGAGTGAGTTGTTCAGTCAACACCTAGAAGGTCAACCGTCCAGAAGCTGACCTCACACAACTAAGCTTGACTTCAGCTACACATAAAGAACCACTTTAGCCACTCGACAACTCATCCCATCCACTCCGAATCTCCCTCCCGATCTTCTGCTAATCTTGTCAAGGTAGGACCAACTTCTTCACTCCATTCGCTAAGATTTTCAATCCAATTACCCTGTGGTTTTTCCTTTCCTTGTCTTCCTCCCATCCCACCAGCTGTACCACCACCTCGGACAAAATGTCCAAAGATACTTTCTACCATCCTGAATCTCTACCTGCTTGCTTTCTTACAAGCTTATTTATGACAACCATAGCATCAAGCACGATTCTCTCCCAGCTGATATCAGAAACACAAAATAGAGAGCCAAACTATTGAAATTATAAATTTTTTAGGAATTGAAAGCAAAATACATATCTATACGCTACTGTTTAACCTCCTGAATTCCTCTTCTAATGCAGTCTTGTACGCATCAAAGCCTCCTTCTACTGTTTTTACTGTTTTGTTGCCAACCAACCAAACCTCTCTTGCAGTCATCCGTATCAGTTGTTCGTTGTGAGAAACCAGAATTACGCCTCCCTGTAAATAGATAGCAGTAAAGTATCTAAGAGTATTAATTTCATCACTGTAGGGTCTCTTTATATGGAGAGAGGATGGACAGCCCAGCTGGATTGGGACAGTTTTTCACGGGTTTAAGACAAGTCTTGGTTTAAGAGGAGTTGAGTTCTTGTACCCTGCTCATATGCAGATTACCAGAGATATTCCTTGTAAAATAACTCACATGACACGTGTTTAGTTTCCTCTGAGAGAAGGCCAACCCGTAATTGAGTCATTCCATATCAAGTGGGACCAAGCTTTGGACCTCAAAGTCTGGGATTTCTTTCAAATTTTGGATTCTGGTGCAACTTTGGGTTCTAAGAGCAGAACAAAAAAAATTTATCATTTCTATCCATTATTACGCTAATTACGCCTATTCAAAATTTCGCTAATTGCGGCCGCGCCCGAATACTTGGTGTGCCCTAACTTTGGCTATATTTGTCCTACCTCTATGTAGAATATGTCATTTAAATGCTCTTTTAACACCGATTCCAAATCTCTTGTTGAAATATTCATATCCAGCTTGCTTAAGTGAAAGAAAAGCATTTCAATATTATAATGCTTGACCACGCCCAATTGTCAAATCAAAAATCAAACTTTTTTTCACCAAAATATAAATCAGGTATTCATGTATCATTGGTAGAGTTTTCAACTTGGGACACCCATGGGATCATGCAGAAAAATGCATTTAAATCATGGAGGTCATAGGTAAAAAAACATTTTGAGCCATATTTAACGGTCAAAATCAATATTTTTCATAAATGAATATATTTGAATATGAAAAACTGTTTCAATCATGATTTCTCTTGATTCAAATAACCTAAGCTTATTCAATCTCCTTATTTGCAGCTTCAAATTGTACCACTAGTCAATTGAAAATATCATATCTAACATTTAACAGTTTCTCATGTAGAACACGCTCACACATACAAGCTTACTGTTAAAAACCAGTTTCTTAGGTATCCTGGCCCTTAGAAATCTTTTGTAATCAAGAGGTATTACTGAATGTACAGCAAAGGTGCCATTCATGGTCCTAACTTGATAAGCTTTAACATCAGCTCTTGTTATCTTAGGTTTGAGCATAACATGAAATTCAAGAAAGTTGTTGATTAGAACTGGAGCTAGGTTTCTCAAAAAGACGTTTGATAGAGAAATCTTCAGTCTTTTATAAACGTAATTCACATCTTGGATTCTACACGTTTGTTTGTCAAGATTCTGCTCAATTTTTTCATTGGAACTGTAGTACAAGTGGTGCCACTCTTCAGCCTTTGGTATATTATCATAATGAAGGGGAACATATCCAATATCTCTTATTAAATTGCAGTCCCCGTGACTGTGGCAGTTTATTCCTTCCAAGAACGATACCTGATTAATCGCCTGAAAGGAAAGTTCCCTGCTGTTCACAATATGTTTTATTTTCGATGGCTTTGCGGCGGATTACAAGAATCGTAAAACCTTTTTTGCTTTTTTATATCAAAAGGATTTTGCCAAACCTGCAAAATGGTATTTTTTGCCAAGGCAAGGAAAGAGGCTATGGGATGGAATCTAGTGGAACAGTAGAGAGAGAGGCAGCTAAAGCCAGTTTACAGAGACCTGAAAAATATCAAAATATCCCTTCCTTTTCAACTTTAAAAATGTCTAGTTGCCAGTCATTAGGGCTTAGTTCGTAACAGTAGCTGATAGGAGTGAGGAAGAAACGATAATTCGTAATATTTTCGACATGGCAAAGATCATCCCTGGAACACAGAAGCTCCACTCATTTGTTCCACTTACCAAAATAGAATGGAGAGTGAGTAGGTTTGTCAATAGCAGAGGAAGCGTTGTCATTTAAGTAGTGAAAATTCCTGTTGAGATATTAGAGTTTGGACGGATCTAGGGTTAGGTGGCAGTGGAATACAATGAGGCCTATTAGTTTGATATAAAAGAAAGAAATTTTTAACTTGCAATCGAGTAACTGTTAGATACATGTAATATCATATTTTCAATTGACTAGTGGTAGTACGAAAAGCTGCAAAAAAGGAGATTAAAAAAGCTTAGGTTATTTGAATCAATAGCTGCAATTTGATAAGAGATGTTTGATATTTTTCCCTTCATTATGATAGTATACCAAAGGATGAAGAGTGGCACTACTAGAGTTCCAATGAAAAGATTGAGCAGATTCTTGACAAACAAACGTGTAGAATCTAAGATGTGAATTATGTTTATAAAAGACTAAAGATTTCTGTTTGAAAACACATTTCTCTATCAAACGTCTTTATGAGAAACCTAGCTCCAGTTCTAATCAACAACTTTCTTGAATTTCATGTTATGCTCAAACCTAAGATAACAAGAGCTGATGTTAAAGCTTATCAAGTTAGGACCATGAATGGCACCTTTGCTGTACATTCAGTAATACCTCTTGATTACAAAAGATTTCTAAGGGCCAGGATACCTAAGAAACTGGTTTTTAACAGTAAGCTTGTATGTGTGAGCGTGTTCTACATGAGAAACTGTTAAATGTTAGATATGATATTTTCAATTGACTAGTGGTACAATTTGAAGCTGCAAATAAGGAGATTGAATAAGCTTAGGTTATTTGAATCAAGAGAAATCATGATTGAAACAGTTTTTCATATTCAAATATATTCATTTATGAAAAATATTGATTTTGACCGTTAAATATGGCTCAAAATGTTTTTTTACCTAGGACCTCCATGATTTAAATGCATTTTTCTGCATGATCCCATGGGTGTCCCAAGTTGAAAACTCCACCAATGATACATGAATACCTGATTTATATTTTGGTGAAAAACATTTTGATTTTTGATTTGACAATTGGGCGAGGTCAAGCATTATAATATTGAAATGCTTTTCTTTCACTTAAGCAAGCTGGATATGAATATTTCAATAAGAGATTTGGAATCGGTGTTAAAAGAGCATTTAAATGACATATTCTACATAGAGGTAGGACAAATATAGCCAAAGTTAGGGCACACCAAGTATTCGGGCGCGGCCGCAATTAGCAAAATTTTGAATAGGCGTAATTAGCGTAATAATGGATAGAAATGAAAAATTTTTTTTGTTTTGCTCTTAGAACCCAAAGTTGTACCAGAATCCAAAATTTGAAAAAAATCCAAGACTTGAGGTCCAAAAATGCATTTTTTTGGTCCCACTTGACATGGAATGACTCAATTGTGAGTCAGCCTACTTTGGAAACCAAGTGCCCCATGCAGACCAGTCAAGGACACTTTTCCTCTTCCAGGTAAAGAGGATCTCTTGACTGAAAGTGCCTCGGATAGAATTCTGATCCACCCTAGAAGTGGGTGTAGGATAAATCCTTGTTGGACCGTCAACTTTCATTTTTCAAGCAATATTTCACTGGAAACCTATATTGACTTTTACTGCAATGCAACTCGTAAGAAACTTATAGTAAACATAAAACATTTGGCAAGGAAAGATCCTTGTGGGACCCCAAATTTCATTTTGAAGAAGGACCACTGGGAATCTTTATTGACTTATTGTAAGTGGAACTCGGAACAAATGATATAGTACATCGAGCTATCATTGTCAATTTGTATTTTCTTACCTTAAATTTGTTGATTGCTTTTCCTAATGCCTCAACAGTCTCGATATCAAGATGATTAGTAGGTTCATCAAGAATGAAGAAATTTGGACTGGAAAGAATAAAACAAATATGAATAACTGGGAATTATATACATGCCACATTGAACTAATGCAAAATCGTTCATACAAAAATTAGATAGGACTTGGAATACCGGTGTAGCCTGGATTACGTAGATTCTACTGGTTGATCCAGAATGGATAGACTTGTTTTCATGCTTTTTATACGTAGATGTAGTCTAAAGTATTTTTCTCAGCATCCATTTTTGAGTCATAAGACAAATTAATGGAATTATTTGGTGATTGGCTTGGATATTTTGACCAACTTTTGTGTGGCTAACAAGGTTTTAGCGGTCCTATGATGTCAATATCTAGGTGGGTGACCTTGGAGGTACTGACTAAACGGCTCACTCAACCTTACTTTCGTATGGATCTTGAGTTCTTACTGGAAATAATGTCTTTGGCATTTTTTCAGACTAGCACATTAAACATAAACTCACATACCTGTTCATAGTCATGAGAGCGAAAGCGACGCGACTCTTCTGTCCTCCAGATAAACTTGATATTGATCTAACTGCTAATTCACCAGAAACACCATAACAACCCAACTGATGTCTGTATTCTTGGTCGTATTTGCCTGTACGAGAAAACAATCAGGTTAACAAATAAGTTCACGAAGTGCTAAATTAAACAGTCTAGTACCGAATTAAAAGTAAAACTCCACAACGTTTATATCGTATCACTTGATAACGGGAATTTTTATCTTCACTATAAATTCGGTACTAAACTGTCTAATTTTAGCATTTTGTGATATATCGACATAGTAGCACACGCAGTCAACTTGTTTTATCAAACAAATAAGTTGTCGAGTATGTCAGTAAATCAACGTTACTTTTGGCCCCGTCCACGGGTAGATTTTTTTGAAAAAGCTTATTCGTCTATCCGTTCTGGCCTTCCGTCCACACTGAGCAAAAGTTTTCGATGATGAAAACGGAGCTTTTCGAAAACGCTCTCCATGAAGGAGATTTTTGAAAACACCGTTTTCATGTTGTCGTGTAGATAGTGAAATCTTTTTTGTAAACGCTCATCGTGTGGACGCTATTTTTTTCAAAAACGGATGAATAAATGTGTGTTCTCAAAAATATACGAATACGTGTGGACAGGGCCGTTTGTTTGTTGATTATTATTTGAAAATATTTTACTTATGAAGTTATTAACAGTATAATAGGCCGGAGAAGTGGTAGTTTTTGTCTGATTCATATAGTCAGACAATGCAGGCTCTTTAAGGGTTTATTCAAAAGACTATTTCATACTTGGAAACATTTCTTTTGGCAATTTTAAAACTTTTTTACTTCATGCAGAAACAACTTTTTCATACCTTGAAACTTGTCTTTGAAAAGCTCTAAATTGGTTTGCTTCATATAGAAACCTCGCTTTCATACTTGTCAGCCTCTCTTTTGAAATGCTGTAGACCTGTATAAACCTGTATTTCATACCTGGGAACCTGTCTTTGAAAAGCTCTAAACTGGTTTGCTTCATATCGAGTGAGTCGACGTGATGTTGGCTGAAATACCCAACTCGAAGATTCCTAAACAGACAAAAGAGTGTTATTAGGATGATGAGACGATAAATACAGAAACTGGAATTGGCATTAACACCTTATGAATTGTGTTTGTGAATAAGAGAACTCTAGATAAACAAATTGATAGGTAAGCTATCCGTAAACTAGCGGCAAATAGAGAATCAAAATTCTGGGACCAATGCTCTCATGATCTGATACTTTTTCCACCCTTTATTGCAGTTTCGTCATTCATTTGCTTAATTTCAAGCAATTAGGATCCAAATGTGTAAATAAATCCACTCGCCTATGGCAATGCCTAATTCCTTGGCTAGGCTCGTTTTCTCCCAATAATATTTTCAATAGCGTCGATTTCCCAGAGCCGTTTTCACCAACAATGGCAATTCTCGAGTCCATGATGGCTGACAAATCAAGCTTTTCGAAAATGTTGTTTTTGTTGTCGTAACTAAATGTGATCTAAGAAACAAAATATTAAATCATTAGAAAAGTTAATGCTTTTTTATTATTCTATTTGACCGTGCCAACTCTAATGGGTAATTTTCAGAACCAAAATTTGGCAGACGCGTCAGGGCAAAATAAGAAATTACGAAACGAAGAGCAAAGCTCCAAAAATTTACCCACTTTAAGGCCTTAACATAGCTCGTTTCTTATCAAATTTCGTCGAATGTCTACACACCACAACCCTACAGAATTCACTTTGACCTTTGTATTTGTACCACATCCCTATACAACAAAAATGAGATGAATCGTTTGTTGGGACCTGCTCGATTTTTGGCATATAAAATTTTTCCTCTCTTTTTTCCATAATACCACTATTGCCAGACAACTATTTTCCAATTTTTAGAGCAATGTTAGTGTAAAAACCATTCCTAAACAAGGCACTGCTATTTGATGTAATAAAAGTTTAGGGGTAATGAAAAAGCCTAAATAGCAAGACTTTGAGGCAGCAATTTGAAAAATACATGTGCACTTCGAGTCATCGCCAATAGCATTCGTTAATAATTATAACACAGAAAGAGTAGAGAAGGACCAAAGCAAGAGTAATATTCAAGACTAACCTCGTCTAATCGAAGAACAGTAGAATTCATTTTCTCGCATATTGGCAGTTTTATCACCACTTCGGGCTCGATTTCAACCGGTTTCAAATCTGGTCTAAAAGAGAATTGAAGCATTAAGTAAAGTTTCACTTCTGGGGATGAGCAAATCAGCAAAAAGAGACAAATTACGTGCCCAGTACACTATGCGAATATTACGAGAGATCATTTGAAATATTGCTTTCCTAAAGTGACAGCTTTAATATATGTAGAAAACCTATAGAGCCTGAGGACATTAGAAGTCGGTGTTTCGATTTCCAGATAAACAGTGCTCAATTAACTATAAAGTACTACAGTGGTGAATTACACTTTATGAAGCTTTCTTTGGAAACATCTCAAAGGTGATACTAGAAAGACAATGAAGGCTTCCAAAAGGGGAAAGAAGACGTGGAAGATAGAGAGAGTTGCAGCAAGTTGTTAAAATACAGAAGTTTACTTACAATTTTTCAATGATTTTCAGTTTGCTCTGAGCCTGGGCAGCCCTGTTTGCGTTTACTCGCCATCTATCAACAAAAGCCTACAAAATGACATCAATGAAAACAAATCATTCGAGAGAAATGAAAATATAAGATTTTCCACAACATTCCTGATAAGCTATCCTCAACTTTATGCAAGAAATCAAATAGGGGAAGTGTAGTGGCCAGAGCAGTTTGGTATGAGCAGCTGTAAAGTTAAGCTTGGTCCTGTGAGTCAACATCTGAATGGATGACCTTCGATGTCTTGACTAAATAACTTCAACTCACCCAACCGTCCTTTAGAAGGGGCTTAATCCTGGGGGTCCGCTGCCCCTGCTAGCAATAAGGCCTTTTGGCTTTTGCAGGCTGGCACGTTTTCTACAATCCTTGACATAAGGTATGAGACAGTGCTTGATTGCCCATTGATATATACTAATTGTCGAAGAAAGACCCCCATCCCCCCTAAAAAATGTTGTTTCAGATGTTGCTTCGGTGCAGAAATCCATCTGCAACATTCTCCGATGACATCCAGACCTAATATCAACATCGGCTTGGGGGGATGGGGGGCCCCAACATCCTTTCTTACAGGTTAATAACTCTATGTTAAAGATAATGCTAAAATCACCATTGTGTCTCAAGACCTTATGGCGAGGATTTTAGTTACTAATGTTCTTATTGGCTGCTCCATACCTAAGATACTCGGCAAGTTCAATCAACAACAGCTCTGATAGCCCATCAGCTCATTAAAAGCTTATACTTTTTCCTAGTTCGACCTGTATCATGTTTATTGAAGGCATTACATTTTGGGATGTCTGCATACCTGTAAGTGATCTCTATATTGTTTTTGTGCCTCGTATTCACGCTGCTGGTTTCTTAATTTTTCGTTCTTTGTTTTTTCGAATATCTGCAAAATAATGTTGAAAAAATAAACTGTTTGCGTAAAAGAATACATACCACAAGAAATATCTAACTCGAGTAGAGAGTGCTATCATGGTTATAGTGCTCAATTTATGCGAGTATAGAGCAATTATAAAGCAGAATGAACACAGAAAAAACAGACATGTCCTTCTGTTACTCTGAATTTTGTTCTCTCGCACTCGTCAGACATACTATACCAGAGTCTTGTTTTTCCTGTTTTTTTTCGATGCAACAGTCCTTGCATGGTACAAAACTAATCTCTCTTCATAAAAACCAGGTATCCCCTATAGTGTAGACAGAAAGAGTTCGTTTCGCTTTAGGACTCTTGAAGTAACCTTATTGGTCAGCTCACTGTACCATGGGTGTTTATTGGGGTTCCTACACCATACCAATCATTCACCTCTTTTTCTGGTTGGCCTATTTCGATCCACATCTGGGTATACAAATCAGTTAGGTTTCTGTTTCGTTCTCTTTCTGACGTATTACTCTGTTGAGTGTCAGACGAAAAGCTTCAGTAATCTATGTGTTCGTTTCGCTATGTTTTCGATATTTCTGGCTGTTTTTTGATGTGTATATTCTGCTTTACTACGAGAAATATATTGGCCAAAGATAGTTGAAAATTACGGCCCATAAAATACGTAGTATTTGGCAATCGACATTTTATCGAAATAATTGTTATGAATGAGAATGACATGGGTAGAATAATCAAAAATGTCTCACGTACATTTTGAAAAACTAAAACAGGCTGTAGCATAGATACAAGGCTTCAAAGCTTTCGCATAGGTACGAGAGTCCAATGTAGCATAGATAGAGAATCAAAATAGCTTGCTGGCAACCATTTGATTTTCAATAAGTTGAGTAGAAGAGTGATTGAAGATAGTTTCACTTACAGTGTAATTTCCCTTGTAGCAATCCAACGACTTGGAATGTAACATGATTATGTCAGTGGCCACACTGTCCAAGAACATTCGGTCGTGAGAAACAACTAGTAAAGTTGTAGGCCATCCCTATTACAAGAAAGAATATAAAAAAGCTAGATTGATCATTGAAAGACTGGAAGTAGGAAGAAAATAACATAGCCCGTTAAGAAAAATGCACCGTCAGCGCACATGAAATTCATGAAATAAATTAGAAAACAATATCTCATCAGTAATAAATTGTTGGAGAGATATGAGAAATTGTAAAATAGGATAAACTGTAGAATCTCGAAAATCTAGCTACCATTCATGGATATTTACCTGTAAGTAATTTTCCAGCCACAAAATGGCTTTTACATCCAACATGTTAGTCGGTTCTAAAAATAATATCAGATATCATCAGAAATAAGATCAGAACTTAGAATGAAGGGGTTGTTTTATTGGCAAATTGAAGACCTGCGAAACTAAAATGAGTGTAATAAAAACACTAGAACTTCATATAGTGATAAGCTAGTTAAGATGGTGGAGTGTAAATGGACAAGAGCAATATGCTTCTCTTTTCTTTGCTACAATCTGTTCAGACATGGTGGTTGTAATTTCTATCCCCGGCTCTATAGTTAGTTTTCCTTGATCCGACTTTTCATGCTGAGGGCTAAGCAGGCAAACATTTTTTTCATATCCACTTTAAGAATTTAAAGGTATCCCACACAGTACCTACTGATGGTATCTCTCACAGTACTGAATATCCTCCAAAATACTGATGGTCTCCCCACACAGTACTGATGGTATCCCTCCAATGTACTGATTGTATCCTTCACAGTACCGAATCTTCCCAGAGTACATACAGATGGTATCCAACACTACAAAATGATAGCTGGACGTTTCGCCCCACCTCCAGTTCGCCCAAAATCTTTTTGCAGTTGAATTCAAAAATACAAACCGTCAAGTAATAATAGATCCGGCCTCGTGAACAATGCTCTCGCCAGGGCTAACCTCATTCTCCAACCACCGGAGAATTCCCTGAAATAAACGCGATTTAAAATTAATAATTCTTCACGTGGACGATCATATAAACGTTTCTGCATTTTACGTCATTTCTATAACTCAAGATTAGTATCGAAAATATTATCTTCATTCATCTCTTTAGTGCCTTGGGTGTTTTAGACATTTTCAAATCAAGCAAAATTTTCAAAATGAAATGCCTCCCAATAAAAATAGCCTACTCAATATCATGGAGGTAGCAGGCCTAAGGCCTAACACAGGGAACCCACTCTCGAATCAATACAGCAAGAAGGAATGAATGAAACTAAGTGTTACAGGTTTAAATATCAAGAATTATATAATTCAATGATTAAACTAATGGAATTGATGTCTATAGGAATTTTTACCAATTGTAAAGTTGTTTTCAAACTATACAAACTCAAACAGGAGAATTCGTAACAGTCTAATTGTAAACAACAAGATATCAGACTCAGTCCATATGAAAAGTGGGCTAGCCTGGGTCGCACGGATCTCATCTCTTGTTTCGTGAGATGCGGCTGTGGTGAGTTGAGATTTTTCCAATGAAAACCAGAAGAAAAGCTTTCAAAAATAAGGCCTCTGTTCTGAGGAATATGGTTCTAAATTATCAATGGCGCAGCAACAAGCGTAAGCAAGACGAGAAAGGAACAACGACAAAGGCAATCGAGACTTCTTACAGCAACACTAATCAACTGAATTAATCAATAGAACTGGGTTTTCTTCTGGAATTCACCCGGGCGAGCCCGGCAAGATGGACCAATTTCTTTTTAATTTTGATTTTAGCACTGCCAAATGTTGCTGATGTCTGTATCGTGAAGGAGGCTGGTCATCTTTGGTTGGGAAGATATTTGATCATATGAAAAAAGATTGAAAATCATCCTACCTGACTATCTATCACACATACTCTTATCTACTCTGCATACAAGTTTGACCTACTACATATGAAGAAGGCCTTACAGTACACCTACCTAGTTTTCATCTTCTGCATTTCAGTAGAGAAACCAAGACCATTCAGAATGACTGATGCCCTGCAGGTTGAAAAATCAATAATCATAAGCATCACTTAACAATTGTATAAAAAGATAATGAAAATACAGAGCTTCAAGCCGAGTTCATCTAGCTCCTCATACTAAGCAAATAAAAGATCAAAAGTCATTTTCTCCTGCCCTATCCATTTAATTCTGAGTGCTGTGTTTGGTGCGTCAAAAGTAAACAAATGAGCCGATTGGTCTAAAACATTTTTTTGCCTTCTTCTGATTAGATATAAAATATCATTAACGTACAGAAAACCAAAAGTGGCCATGCCTTATGAATTCATGTGATTACATACATGGCTCTGAAGAAAGATTTAATCCGAAATACGGATTAATGGCTCACTCTGTTTAAGCCTGGGATTTGTGAACACATCAAGCTTACTGTCCTAACATATTGTCCTGGTTTAGGATAGTGGTTAGCGCTCTGCTTTGGTCACAACAGCCCGGGTTCGAGATCGAAACAAGAATTAACCTCACTGTGCTTAAGCCTTGAAAAAGTCGGAGGTCGTAAGTTCGAGTCTTGCTTGGATCATGTTATTTTAATAAAATCATCTCGATTAATAAATGAGAGTTGGAATAGCATACCGTGCGGGGGCTTTGTCAGCTTCTATTTCAGACAGTTTGGCATAAACCTAAGATATAAGCAAATAAACAACTTTCAAGCCATGATAAAACGATTTAAATAACCATTTACGGAATTATAATGAATCATTTACGGGATAAACAATTCGTAGGTTTCGTTTTCGTTCTCTTTCTGAGGTACTACTATGATGAGTGTCAGACGAAAAGCTTTAGTAGTCATTTTGTTTCACTACGTTTCCAATTTTCCTCACCATCCTCAAGTTATGTACCATTTAAAGAGTATAAAAGTGAGAAGAGTATAGTATCTCAGCAGACTGCTTGCCATACTTAAATATCAAAATGAGAATAACCAACGCTTCAAGAAAAACAAGTTTGCTAAAAACCATTGGTCTTTATTTGCATGTTTTAATGCAAAACCAAATATTATTGACTAACCTCCGACAACCTTGCACTTAATGCAGAATTGTCACCAGTCCTGTAAAATCAAGAGCAATATAGCTAAAATTGTGTCTCATCAAGGTTTACATTTGACATTTCAAGTAAATTGTAGCTAAGAATTAATAACCACAGTATAAAGTTACACGAATTACAGTTAAAAAAGGGAAAATGTGTGCAAAGGTAATGTGACTGGTGTGCAGTTATGTGGAGGGACTTTAGCAGTAATGTGGAGGGGTGTTTAGTTTTCGGAGTAATGTTGAGGGGAGGGATACCATTCAGTAATTTGGAGGGATATAATCAGTAATGTAGAGAATGTAAAGCAATTTAATGGAAGCATGCAAAGCAATGTATTGGAATACATAGAGCAATACGAACAACTACTGAACATCTTCTACTTTACTGCAAAAGTCCCTCAACATTACTGAACACCCACCACGTCACTGCAGACTTTCTACCTACATAATGACCAAGGGGATTAACTAATCTATAGGGAGTAAGAGCAACAATAGCAATTGAAATGTAAATACGCACCCAGAACTAATGGCAGCATTAAGTTTGGTTTCTTCCTGCAACAGCTCAGTACGTACTGTGTCACATTCTAACACGCTGTCCACTGCTAAAGTTTCATCACCAACAACCTATTAAATTTATCAATCATAATACTTCAACATTGAAGCAATACAAGGCAGCATTAAGGGAGGATAAAGTTGAAAATTCAGTTCAATGTTAATTTTTCAAAATCTTTACAGATAATATAAAAAGCTTTACACAAGTGATTGGCTCACAAGTAGGAATCTAAAAATAACCTTTTCCATTGAATTCCAACCAAGTTTTTAAGATAAATTGAGGATAAGGTAGCACACCTGGATGCAATAAATATTCTTAGCATTTTGGCATCAAAAACAACAAAAGGTATCACGCAGTTTTACTACCCTGTCTATATGGCCTAAATAATGATGTCATACCTCTTGTTCCACGTGCAAAACACTGATGTGAGATGGAATGTGCAATTCACGCCTGAAATTCAGATAATTAAAATAATTTACATCCTAAGTTAATCCAAATTATCATCTAACATTGCTGCTGTTTGCAAGCTGTTTTTACTGGTTAATCAAATACCTTCGTTACATCATAAAGACAAGCTGTTTTTGAATTCAAATAACCTTTGTAAATGAAAATAGCAATTGACCAAGAACCGAGCCTTGAGGAGCTCCATAGGATAACTCTCATAGAGATCAGGCATGACCAGTTATCTAGACATATTGCTGATGGTATAAAAAAAGTAAAACAGATTGCAAAGCATACTAACCTGCAAAACATATACTAACATAACAATCATACAGCACATTGCTGAGTGTATATAGAAATCAAAACAGATTGCAAAGCATACTAACCTACAAAACATATACTAGCATTCAAATCATACAACACATTGATGAACTGTATATAGGAAGTAAAACACATTGCAAAACATATTAACCAACAACATATACTAGCATTCAAATCATACAACACATTGATGAACTGTAATAAAAATAGAAAAAGATTCCAAAGCATACTAACCTTGATATTGCTCTTAACAGCGTGGTTTTACCAAGACCATTCCTTCCAACAAAACCATACCTTCTTCCATACGCCATAATTAGATTCGAATCAGACAGCAAAACTCTGAAAAACATTAAGTTGTTAATGTTAAAATAAGATTAGCTCCTACCTATTATAAATTCTGAAATAGAAAGAAAACATGAAATAAAAACCTGAAAACAAACGTCGAATTAAGGAATAGGCGTTGGAAACTCTGCTTGTACTTGCGATTTCTTGTTTTGAAATAATTTTTTCTACTAGTAGGCTTGGAGTGATATAAAGGGATTCTAATAGTTTTTGATAATCTAGCTCCACTAAAATACAAAATAACCCAAATCTTTGCAATTCACTAGAATTTATAAAGCCCGTCAAATATTATGCCTTATTTTTTGGCTCAGTGACAGGGATTGCCGAGTGGTTAGATCAATTGACCCTTTTTCAAAGGGTCCCGGGTTCGAAACCACCTTCAGACCTGTCACAAAGAGTGAGGAGAGAATTAGCCAACTCTCTGTAATTCCAGGCAAAAAGGCGAAAGAAATCACGAGGTGTGTTCACATCGAGAGGAAGGACCAGGTTCGCACTGCTCGATTAGTTTACCTATTCAGAGGGCTCTTAGTGCTTAGCACATAAACCCATACCTTACGAAGATAGTAAGCGTATGTGCCTATCAACTATCAACTATCAACAGCAGCAGTAAAAAATACAAACATAAAAAAGACACAAACAAAATGCTTATTCTATCAAATAAACAATGTTATAATCAATATTCTATCAAATAAACAATTTGTCAGAAAGTTTTTATAGTGCCATGCGAAGACTCCCAGGGAAGAAACATTTTTCCCAGCTTTAAATTAATGAATGAAAATGGAATCAAAGTGGAAGTAATAAATGAAAGGAGGGATAAAGTTGTAAGAGAAACAATCTTACTTGCTGCCATATGATAAATCAAAATTCTCAATTCGAATATCAGTGACTCTACCCATAGATTCCATTTGTTTACTTTTCTTTTGGATCACTTGATTGGCAGAGGCAGATGTAACTCCACTGAAAGGTAAGGAGAAAGTACTGGTCAATCAGTAAGATGTTAGTTAAAACATTCTAGATCGGAGCACTAATGAATCAAAATTTGTATGCGAGTTGCCTAAAAGGAAGTGTGTTGATAACTAAGGGTTTCCTTATTTCTGCTCACTTCATTTTATAAAGAGACAACTTATAACATCTATGAAATCTATGAAATCTATAAGTAATAAATAAGCGGGCCGACCTTACTTATAATACCAATATAAATTATGTATGGGGGTAGGGTATGTAGATTATGCATAAGTACCAGGTGTCCCAAAAAGGGCAAACATGTAACAAAATCCATAAAGCACCTTTTCAACATGTTTTAACCTTTTTTAACATTTTCCAAACCTGTGTCAACCTGTTTCACGGCGTTTTACTCCGTTTCTGTTGCTCTTTTTCCCTAATCATTATAATCTTCACAATTGTACTTTTACCCACATGTTACCCTGTGTTCAGGAGTTGACTCCCTGCTCAACAAAATTGTAATTGATAATTGTTTCTGAATATAATTTATTCTTTCACGTTCCACTATATCATAGAAGTCATGAGCAGCACATGTAGCCTGATGCATTGTTTGTAGACAGTTTGGGGCCTCGTTTGTGAATTTTCTCTAAAGTTTCAATAACACATATAGGTAGGGGAGAAATTAAAAGGGGGCAGATTTCATTTAACAGCTAAACACAGTTGTGTGTTTGCTAAACCACACAGCTACATAAAGTGAGCTTTCTTCAAAAATTCTGAGAAATGAAATGACTAACTTTTCAGGTTTTGCAGCTATTTTTGACTCTTTTATGTTCTTCCTGTCTTGCTTCATCAAGATCTTTGCTTCAGCCTTTTCCAGCTTCTTTTTGTCTACCGTACGCTGTTAGAAGAAAAGTTCAAAAACAAGTTGTTATAAGTTCAAAAACAGGCTACCATAAATTTAAAAACAGGCTACTATAAATTGAAAAACAGGTTGATCAAATCAATTTGTGAGAATGAAATATTAACACGCGCAGGGTTTGAACCCACAAACACATTTTCGCATCCTGCTAAGGTGATTTTTCATTTTAACAAATTAATTCGATGGATTTTCAAAATCCTGCTTCTTCTTAATAAGACAGGCTACAGTGATTTGGAAAACAGGTTATCTTTATTTAAAAAACAAGTTAATTAAATAAGTTTGCCAGAATGAAAATTACCCACGCAAGATTCGCACCCATAATAATTGTTTCGTGTTCTGCTTGGGTGATTTTCATTTTTACAAATTGATTGATTTTCCAAATCCTTCTCCTTCTCATTAAAATAGGTTACTTTAATTTAGAAAACAGGTTATTCTTATTTGGAAAACAAGTTATTTTTATTTGAAAAACAGGTTACTGTAAGTTGAGCAAAATGTTATCAAGTTTGAAAACAGGTAATTATATTTGCGATACAAGGTACTTTGAGTTGTTTTTGAGTGTCCTAAAATTATATTATCTATTTAATTTATCACTAAAAATACATATCTAAAGTTTTAATCTCAAGTCTGTGAATCATTTTCCCGTAACAGTGCTCAATACATTGAGTAGAGCTATATACACTAAGAAGAAAGAAACTCAAAAGATAAAACTCTCCATCTTGGCAAGTCTGTCCAGTGGTTCGTGGTTTGTGATAACTACCAAATAGGCTTGTTGAGATGGAGAGTTTTTTAATGATTCTATAAATGAAATGAAATAATTTTATTTCTTCAATGCATTTAAAAATTCAAACACATACCAGCATGCTATCTTCAACATCCTTATTCCAAATACTGTTTTTCATATCCTCTTTAGGATCTAAAACAAAATTTGATTCAATGGAAATGGCTGGTCTTAACTTGAAAACCTAAGTCTTACTCGCCGAGAGTATAGGGACCTAAACTTGAACAACTACACAGGACTTATAGAAGGGAAGCAACTTCTTGGGGGACAATCGTAGCCTCCCTACTTGATAGGGTTGAGAGGTAAACTTGAGAAGAAGCAGGATTTTGAAAACTACCAGCTCACCACCTCTGAGTTTGTACCCCAGTCACCCTAACAAACTGAGCAATTAGAGAAATCAATTTAATTTACCAACCATAACCATATCAATCACAAAAATTGCAGCACCACTCACAGAATGTAAAGACAAACCTATCAGGAAAAACTACACAAGACGTTCCATTTTCAAAAGTTATTTCAATCAATTTTCCGAATCCTCCTTCTTCTGGAGATGTTCTGATCCTCTTTGTGGTCTTAACTTGTTTGAAGGATTATTGTATGCAATATCTTTGTTGGTCTTAAAATTACTTAAAGATTACAATAAAGGCATTCATGCTTACTGTTATCATAACTCAAACTAATTATGAAAAATGTTCAAATGTGCTTGGGGTCAGAATTCATCCATTGCATCCCTACATGTTGTGAGAGGTGTTTCAAAAGGGTTGAAATTAAGAAGAACATACAGCGTTCTGAAACCAAGTATGTTTGTGGTCTTTGCTTGTTTGAAGGGTTATTGTATGTGATGTCTTTGTAGTCTTAAAAGGGATTATAGGCTAGTCAAATGCATGGGACAAATTTTCTATAGGATATCTAAAACCAAGTATGAAAACTTTTCCCATGTGCTTGGGGGTCAGAATTCCTCCATTGTATCCCTACTTTCGTGAGAGGCGACTAAAAGGGTTGGCATCAGGAAGGGCATCTGGCCATCTAAAGCAAGGAATGATAAACTTACTGGCAATTTCAACCATTTTTCCAATGTGAACAGGTGCATTCAATTTTGTCACTAATTTTTCTTCTTTTTCCCCATTTCTGAAAAATAATATCACATATCAAAAAAGTAATATCATGTCATGTCATATCAAAACAGACCCAAAAGGGGAGCTTACCTTTGCAAGTATCCACTGCAATTGGACAGTGCATAACCAGGAGCCAAGGAGCTGGGGCTGGGCCCTTTACCCTCCCTCAAATATGGCAATATATGCTATTATGGTAATATTTGAATAAACAAGGACTAGCCACTCTCACACAACTGCGAGTTGGGTTAAGTGCACTTAATCTTCACAAGTTTAGGCACAATTTCACACATTAAACCCAGTGTGTCCTATAAACGATGGCATTGAGGACACAGAACATTTCTTGCTGCATTGCCACTCATACCATCTGCAAAGAAATAGTCTCCTCAGCCAGGTACAAGCAACTTTGCTTTCATGCGGTTTGTTGAACCTTTCCAATGAGGATTTAGTTTCAATAATCTTGTACGGTGATGAAAGGTTACCCCTTGAATCAAATAAAGCAATCATTAAAGCAACTCTTGAGTTCATCGAATCATCAAAAAGATTTTCTTAAGTCATTTCAATGAGATTTCCTCTCCTCCTCCCACCTTTGTATCATGTTTGTATCATTTCATTTCTTTTCGTAGCTTGTAGTTTATGCTGAAATATCTTCGTGTAAATGTTAAATGTTTCATGTTAAATGTTAAAGCCACAGGGTTGCAATGTATTCTCATTCTCCTTGTGGTATCGTCCTGTAACCATGTTCTGTTATTGTAAGATTTTAGATTGATTTATAAAAAAAAAAAAACAAGGTGGTAATTTGTTCTTTTGCTTTTAGATTAAAAAAAACGTGTCCTGCTGTAGTTAGGTTGAATAAATTAGTTGTATTCACATACATTAGTGTTCCAAATGTAAGAAACATTGATGCAAGAAACACAAACCATAAGAAACATTAATTAATTTCAAAAGAGACTCTCAAATAATTGCCCGGGCCTAAAGCCCTCCTCTTGGAACCTGCTTTTAATCAAGCCCTGAATTTTGATAATGACGAAAACCAATCTTGTTTAAGAATAAGAAATATGTAAGAAATTATCAAGTTAAGCAAATTAGAAGGAATCATGATTATGAAATGATTGTAGGTTATAATCAATTGCATTTATTTAAATTCATGTTTATTACATACCTTTTGATGAGTTTAAAAAGTTTGTCGCACAGTTCATTGATATGCGCTTCATCTTCTGGGATAACTTCTTGCAGGATGTGTCCAACTGCCTCATGAAGATCTTCAGCCGTGTCAAAATCATCCACACTGCTATTCACCACATCTAAGAGATAAACAAACATCATAAATTGACAGCCAGTGTATTGGAGATACTAGGTACCCCATTTGCCAAGGAGCATTCCATGCAAAGCCCATGCTACGGAAATTACCGCGCTGCACCAAAGAACCAGTGGCAGTTTCAGAGACTGCAGGGCCAAAGGGCTCAACAACTTTGATGGGTGCTTGATTTAACCAAAGCCGATGTTTTCTATATTTCATTTTGCTTTGTTTGTTATTTTGCGGGGCCCTTCTTGCCTAAATAAAGCACAGGGCCAGGGACCATGCAACCTTATAACAGCCACTGCCAAGATCAATTGAAACCACGTGTGACACATTCATTATTTCATCAAAAACTCAATGCTCATGGGGATCTCCAAAATGCACCTTGGCCTACCTGTAAGGTGAATTTCTCAGATATAGATGATGAATTCTTGAAAAAATTAATACAGAAAATATCAAAGAGAACAAGACCACCAAGGGAAAAACTCCCATTATGGCTTAAACATGGGGACCAGTATGAAATGCTACCAAATAGCTGAATTTGTTTGTTAAAATTTAGAGACTTAGGTTCAAATACGGGTCCATTCTCAACTGTTTCCCCAGGGTGAATGTGAGTTTCCATTTGGACAAAAGATTTTTTTCTCAAAGATTTTTCTGTGCCAAAATTTGACTCAAAATTGTGGAAATCTTTAGTATTTAGTACCAAACTACATGCAATTTACTAAATTCCAGCATTTTGCTCCAAATTCAATCTTTAACCTTGTTCTGCACCAAAGATTTTGTCAAAATACAACCTTCGATTCACTTTGGCTGTTTCCACAAGTTTAAAAAGTTCATGGAGTTGAATTATGATTTTCTGACCTGGGGTATGTGAGTATGATTTTCCTTGAAGGTCAGGAAATCATAATTCAACTCAATGTATTTTTTGAGCTTGTGGAATGGGACAGTAGGCAGGAACGCACTTAGGCACCATTTGGGGATCGTTAGAAAAATACTACAATTTGAGGGCAGTTTCTAGAATCTTAGCCTTTGCTCTTTTTCGATCTGACTAGACTCCCATCTCGCTCCAATATTAGAGTGCACCCCAGACAAAGACCTCCATAACAAGATTCTAGAGGTTTCAGACAGACACAAAACAAAAGCTAAACAGGCCAATAGGAAGCAGGTGTTGGAGGGGCTGCAGCCCCCTCCCCAAAAATGGCCAGAACAATGGTCTAACGTCATCAAAATATGACGTCATATACTGATTTCTATTGCTCAGCCCCCTCCTCCCCATCTTTGACTCCTTCCGACGGCCTTGCTTAAACAAAGAGGTTCTAGCTTACCAACTACATATTGTAACATGTGCAAATCAATATCAGGTACTGCTTCCTTCACAAAGTCTGTGAGTCTGGTTTCCAAAGTCGTAGCCATTTTCAGCAATGTGTAACTTTGATGATGACTCAAAAGTCGACAAGAGGAGAATAGGCCTAAAAACGCAGAGTATAGCCTGGTTTTGGCAGTATCGTCTTCTCGAATGGTAAGCCTCAATAAAATTTACATATAGGTGCTCAATTTGACTTCCTGTGTTGTTTACCAGTTTCTTTATACTTCCAAATAATAACAAAACTTCTATTTCAAGCGATCAATTAATCCAAAGTCACTTCGACTGATCAGAAGAATTCCCGTGTGGAACTTTTTTTTCACGAATGACTCAATATCGAGTCTCGTATTCATAAGTGAAAAAGAGGTTTAGAAGTTTGCAATAGTAAAGAGCCAAGTACATCTCCCTGCGGAACACCTATAACTGTTTGTATATGAATAGAATACCAACAGGCAATACCTTGGTATATGCACGGTATACATTCAGTTGGAAAGTCTACATTTCCTTGCACATTCATTAGCTTTCAGAACTTTCTTTCTTTTTTTCACATCTGAAAGTCAAGCTCGAAGCTTTCTGCGTCACTTATGAATGGCCGTACATAGCGGGGGGGGGGGGGGGGCAAGGGGGGCTGCTGCCCCCCCCAAAAAAAATTCCAAAAGTATATGCTTTCCTATAGAGGATATACTCAAAAAGTTCTTCAAAAGGGGTTTTGCCCCCCCCCCTAAAAATGTTCTGTGTACGGCCTTGCACTTATGACAAGGCTCGAAGGCTCTAGAAACATTTAATCGTTTTGAACTTTAGCGAAACATAATATAAACTACTAAAGCTTTACGTCTGACCTTTATCATACTAGGACGTAAGTAAGAAACGAAAATAAGACCTAACGGAATGTTATACCCAGATGTGGATCGAAATTAACCAATCACAAAGGAGTTGAATGATTGGTACTGTTCTAGCGTTCTACTCTGATGAATGTCAGAAGCAAAGCTTAGCTTTAGTTGTTATTATGTTTTGCTACGTTTCCAAAGTTCTGTGAAGACATACCCCAAGGTATATACCATGAAATATGAAGGTGAGAAAGATAACAGAAACGAGTTCAAACCAATATATTTCCACTATGTGTTGAGTTACAACTAATAAACAATTTCGTAGGAAAATTATTCAAAAAATAACTTGAATGAAAAATTAAAAATTCGAATGATAGAAAAATTAATATTTGATGAATTTAGCCCGTTCCTGGGCCCTGTTGCTTTTAGATAAAAGTATCCAACAATTGAATGTAGCCTCTTGATTCACTCAAAGGATGATAGGAATGTGCCCCCTAACAACACTTCGCTGCGAAAAGTAATGACTGCAACATGAAGTATTGATCACAGCAACGAAATATTTATGTCATAGTCTTTGCAATCTCATTGCTATGATTTGACAATTTTTCAATAAAACTTACTGCAGCCAAATGTATCCAATAGTACGTTTTGCAGTTTGCTTGCTCTGCTGCTGTAATATGAATGGTATAAATTGTGGTATTTCATCTTGTATGTTTATCTGGATCAACATTGTTAAAATGTGGGGCAGAAATCCTAGCTACCCTTGCTTGGCTAAGATACCTGGGATTCATAGGGGTCTCCAATGAAAGCAGCAAAAGATTTAAATAAAAACGTAGGCCTGAATATACTGTACAGTATTCAAAACATATTGAATAGGCACGAGGAGTCCAAGTCAGACCCAAAAAGTGAGACCCAGAGAAAATTTACACATTTTGACGCAGATCCATAGTGAAAGTAGTTTCGTGACAGAGTTGACAGCAATATTCTACATTATAATCTTTCTTCGACAAACTCTTGTGATGAATCAGGAGAACACATGTTCTATCAGCAGTGATTAGGACCGATCTGTTAAAGTCAATCGAAATCCAGTATATTCTTCAAGAATATCTAAACTTCCTATATTTGTTGTCTCTTGATTGAAAAGCTAAAAAATCGATATACCCAAAAATAATTGTGCTACATTCAATGGAAGACCCAAGTTTAAAGTGCAAATGGTTCTGACGTGGACAGCCCATATACAGTAAAAGCACGCGTATAAGAACCTGGGTTCTAATAACCTGTTCTGCTAAGATTCCCTCACTCTTAAAGGCAAATTTTGGAATCAAAGCTCTTATCAGAAAGTTAGATTTCGATATTAATCACGCTTTTTTTACACAGAATTTTCAATTCTTTTTCATTAGAAAACACAAATCTGTAAGGGAGCCCCAAGGGGGACTTCCATTTCAATAAGAACCTGTTCTAGGATAACCGAAAAAGACAGATTTTGGCCGTTGGCCGACTATACTATATATACGTGGGTTTTTACTAAGGCCGTACAGTGTCGTTTGTTTACTTTCTTCTCCGGCCATTTGCAGTCTTCTCGTCCTCCACTACCTTCGGCATCTTATACCCAAACAACTCAAAGTCATGCATGTAAAGATCAAGCAGCCTCTTTTGCAGGTCGCTATCGAGGCTGCGGTAGTAGAAATTCCCAAGAGCCTTTGTGGGGATCCGATAGTTGGACTTCAACTCGGGGAAGGAAACCTTGGGTTTCACGTCAGTCAGTCGCAGTAAATAGTCCGCATCTTCGGAAATCGTTTCGAATTTCCCGATAAAGTCATAATAAATCAGACACGGTAAGCACAACCGGTCATATCTCTCCCAGTGTTGATCGAAATAGCCGCTATTTTCCGGAGGAGAGTCCACGACATACTGTACGAAATCTCGGAACGTTACGCCTTCCCCGGTCTTTGCTTGACTCTCCGGTATATCAGGTCGGTATTTCTGCAGTATGAATTTCCCGACTGTTGTTTTGAATAGAGACTTTCCTTTGGCCTCGATTAATTTGCTCCGGTATGCGGACGTGAATCTTTCTAACGGGTTCCGGACGAATAGAAACTTGTAATATGTCGACAACCGGAACACGATTTCGTCCGAAGAATAGTCGGACAGTGGCCGAAGCAGCCCGAAGGTGTTGTTGTGGACGTCCGGTGAATCAAGCGCAAGTGGGTCGTCCGTATACCCCTCCAATACCATAAGCACACGTCTCCAATTCGTGCAAGCCACCTTAGGTATCATGCAGTATAAAAGCTGGTTTTTGTCACTGACGAGAATGTTTTTGAAAGCGTTCCGGTTTAGGCCTGTTTTGGCGTTTTGTCCGGCCGGGAATATTTCGCTCCGGTTGCGTTTGTGGCAATGACTGACTATCGATTGTTTACGTGTACGCTGCATCATTGCGTTTTCAATGTCGTTGACTTGCGAGAACAACCGGTCGTCCTGTTGTGAAAGTCAAAAACAAAGTGATAAGTTGTCTCATTGGGATCGTCAAACATTGCTTTAGTTTGATATCAAGTATCATATAA
This sequence comes from Pelagia noctiluca, assembly GCA_963924455.1. NCBI lineage: Eukaryota > Metazoa > Cnidaria > Scyphozoa > Semaeostomeae > Pelagiidae > Pelagia > Pelagia noctiluca. The sequence continues at coordinate 2,453,039 of OZ004327.1, forward strand.
CCTTGTTTTAGTATGCAGTACCTTTACAGTTCATTAATTCACAAGGCATGGTCTAACACGGGAAATTAAATTATACCATAGCAGGCTACTGCAATTGACATATACATCCACCAGATCTTGAGCCCAGGCTGTTGCGACTAAAGGCAAGCGCACTAACCACTGCCCTAAACCAGGACAATTAAGTTAGCACAGTAACCTCGAGATGTTTACAGCTCCAGGTTTATCCACAGTGAGACCCGCTCAGTGGTGGCTTATGAAAATTGCAGTAGCCTGCTCTAGTAACATTTAAGTGCACTTACAAGGGATAGACCTGAGGCGGAAGACAATAAGAAAATTGAAATATCATGGAGTATATAAATCATGCATAGGAAATAAAGGAACCAGAGATGAACATGAACAGAATAATCTGCGATGATTTCTCGTCATGGTCTGGTAACTAACAACAGACCGAGGTCTTCTTATTCGACCTGCGATACGATCCAATGTAGAGATATTCAAAGATACAGCACTGAATTCGTAAAAAATGCTTTCCATTACGCAGCTCTCAAATTGTGGAATGACAGTCCTGCAGTAGTACAGCAGCTACTCACTTTATACCGTTTTAAAAAAAGAAATAAAAACGTATCTAAAGAATTAAAATAAAACTCCCTGGAACAACAGCAATATTTGAGAGATTTTGCCTTAAATTATTTTTATTCTCAATTTCATATTTTTCTTTCATTTATATCAATTGTAATTTAAGGTGGTTTTTATTCAGGGTTTTTATGCTGAAGGGTTAATTTGGGCATCAACAATATTCAATGAAAGAAAGAATGATAATGAAACTTTTCAATAACTGAAATGAAACTTTTCAGAACAGTGAAAAGGTGATTATGTCCGTTTTACGATTAATGATGGCTGATATACACTAACCTCCTGATTAGGATACCAATTAGAAGTCCTTTCACCATAACGAACAGTGAAGTATTAAATTACACAGGGGGATACGCAAGATTGAGCACATACCTCTTTCATTTCATTAGCTATCATTGAGTACTGTTGTTGTAACTCGCTGCCCGTCAATCGATCTGAAATAATAATACACAAGGCATAATAACTGTTAAGAAAGACAGTTGATCAGTAGCTATAGTATGCACTGAGGTGACATTTAGAGGAAGCCTGATTTATTATAGCCAAGACAATGTTTCAACGATTTTTCGATCAGACCTTTATTTCTAAGGCATTGACATCTGATATCAATTAATTACAAGAATCATTCTCTTCTGATTTCACCACCTTGGGAGACGTCTGTACAGTACTGCAGAGGATGTTTATTACTTTGGAGGATATCATTAGTACTGGGGGGATAGATACCATCCGTAATATGGCCGATATTCAATACTGTGGAAGGAAACCACAAGCACTGTGGAAATGATACCAAAAGTGTTTGTGGCTTCCTTCCACAGTATTGATGGTATCCCTCCATAGTACTGATGGTATTCCGGCAGTACTGATGTCTCTCTCTACTCTACTGGGTACCCTTCTATATACTGATAGTATCCCTCTACAGTACAGAATATCCTCCACAGTACTGAATAACCCCACAGCTCCAAAAATTCCTCTACAGTATTGAAAGCCGCTGCCCAGAGTATTCGCATTAATTTCCAATCTTTGCACTCCGTAAGTAAATCAAATATTTGATTTGTGCATTCAAGAAGCGTAGAGAAATCCCCGGTCATCAGCCAAGAAATGCTTTCTTGCTCAAGACATCAGCATCTCATATTGATTCATGGCATAAACTAGAAAAAGAATGAAAAATCACGAACCTTTAAAAGACGAAAGAATACTCCCAGCCTTCCATACTTCCCAACCAATCAAGAAAATCAATCCTAACAGGGAAACTGCTCTGATCGTGAGGGCCTTGATGTTGTACGCGCCACGCTTCTCTTTCACGTGGTAGATCTCCATTACAAATGTTTAACAAGCGGCAAATATTCTACGATCGGCAAAGTAAACAGATGAATTGGTTCATTTTGTGGATAAGTTCGTTTATTTGTGAGCAAGAGCTTGTATCATTCGAATTTAAGCGTCCTGTCCCAGATTTCAGAATGTATAAGCGAATCTTTTCTTAAAATCCACGAGTTAAGGTAGTAGACTTGCTTCTATTGTCGAATCGTGTGTCTGCAGTAGAATCGTATGCTTTGATTCAGTATGTGTGTAAAGATAATACGTCTACACGTTTGTTACTAGAGCTCCAAGAGGAAAATACACAGATATCCAAATTTTTGAAAAATGAGTTCTCCGAAAGCCAGTTGATTCTGCAATTGCTTGCATGCACAGAGAAGTTCTTTATCTGCAGTTTGCTTTAAAAATAAAATCGAAAACAGGATATTCGGTCGAAGCAGATGATACAATGAAGTGCAAGTGCTGTGCAAGTTAAGTCTTCAAGTTTGCATCTAAAGTATTTTGAGGCAATTGATGTTTCGAAAATGTTCTTATCTTAATGTTTCGTTAATGAGTCGCAAATGTTCTTATCTAACAACGAGCGAGATAAGCTATATACGAAAGCAATGATGATCCAAGGTTTCCATTAGGTTTTCCAATTTTTTTATTGCAAGTTATTCTAGTGAAAATATAACTTTATAGTTTCAAAATGTTATAGAAATTATTCTGCTCAAGAGTACCGTTATGTTTGCATTCCACGGAGTTGCAATTTTTCCATATAAAAGTCCCCTGTACCAATACAGCCCAAGTACATTCAAGAATATCCTCTGATCAAGAGAAGATATTTTTTAATTGCTTAACAAAGCAAATATAGTTCTGTTTGCATCCAAAGAAGCTCTGATTTATAAGAATATCTGCAGCCAATCTCTGTAAATTTTATTACATGCAAAGCTCTCAGGATCACAGACGTAAAAATTGCAAGAGAAACTGCAAATATCCTTCCATCAAGCAGAGATGGATAACTGCATGCAAAATAACGAAATCGTCTTTCTATCTGTACCCCACTGAGCGCCAATTAGCGAATCCAGGTAAAAGAACTCTGCAGGTAGTCCAAATAAGTTTGATTCTATGCAAATCTATCCAGGAATTAGACGTAAAAGCTGCAAAAGTTCGACATCTTCTCCAATAAAACGAAGTAAATTTACTGTATTCAAATCAAGGTGACTCTGTTTGCGATTAACGAAGCCAAAATCTGCAAACCCAGGTAATAACAGCTATCTTTCCGTAAAGCGAAGTGAGTTTATCGTATGCAAAATCGAGCAAGTACTGTTCTTTTTGCAGCTAACATAAATCCAATCTGCAAAGCCAGAAATTGTTTTCAGTAGCCAATCGTGATAAGAATAATTAAATACCCAGCTCTTCAAAAAAACTGCGTATAAACTGCTACAGTCATTTAATCTTCCATGAAGTTTATTGTATGCAAATGAAGCAAGTAATGTTCTGCTTGCATCTAAAAGCGCTCAAATCTACAAAGCCAGAATGATCTCCTCTGCACCCAGTTTTACTATAGAATATGCAAGGCTCTTCCATAAACAGTCCGAAAATCTGCAACTGTCCTAGTATCCTATCCTTGCAAAAAGCAAAGTGAGCTTATTACACGCTTAATCAAACAAGTACTATGCTGTCTTCACCCGACAGAGCTCAAATCCAGGAAAACCTCTTCTGCAGCCAGCGTTATATCAGCAGCTTCCCGAAAGTTTTGTAGAAACAGCAACAGTCCACCGATCCTTGCAAAAAGCCAAACAAGTTTACTGCTTTCGAAATAAAGCGAGTGAATTTCTATCTTATCATTGGCATGGCAAACAACGTCTGGCCAACCTTTCTGCAAGTTTGTAAATTCAAGGCCAGAATCAATAGAAGCCTCGGTTAATGCAGTGCGTCGGCTTTTTAATTAGCACCGGGCAAGGGTTAGCAGGCTCATTAAGCATTCACTGGTTACGAACAATTATTCATTGACCAGGTCACAGCTGATTGTTCCGGCAGAAGAGGTGACTGACCGGCAATCAATGCTAATGTTTGGTTCGCAGCAAATCAGGGGGTCGGTCCTGTGTGGAGTTGTATGATCAAGAAGGGTGTGTAAATCTATGAAGCAGCTACTTCGTGCTAAGAAGCCAGGCCTTTGGAGCTGCGGTTGCAAAGTTTCGAAGTGAGTTAAGAAAATTTCGTGAAACGAAAAATGGAGATGGCCACAAAGGATGGAACAATTTCAGAATTTAGGTCCATTTATATTTCAATCATAAATATTCTGTTTTTCGCACTTGTTCTCATCAATATAATTAGAAAACCATTGTGGTTACTTGAACCATTTTCTAGCGTTTGCAAAAAGCTTACTCAAATTGAGCCAGGGGTGGCAGTTGCGTCCCGTAGCTACGGGCCTGCTAAGAAGATATTCTCCAATTCTGGATATGGTTAATGTTACTACACAGGGCTTTGAATTTTTACTAGCATTCGTTCAGGGAGAATTAGGGCAGATTAGCCAGATAGTATGATTACAAAATTCAGAGATGTTGCTCAAGTTTGGAAAGCAATCAAGGAGCTATCAGAGCCAAATTGCTTTGGACATCTAGCATGCATTCAGGAACCAAATGTATCCACATATCATCAATCTGATGATTAATCAAATCTTAAGGCCTATGGTAAAATGTAATCTAGGGCTGAGAAAAAGGGATTTCTCTTTATAGAACTAATTTTCCCTTGTACCCATTTATCACCGTGGGGAACATACATATATGTATATATGCATTACTGTGGAGGATATTATGGTTTTCCTCCATAGCACTGAATATCCTTCATAGTACTGATGGTACCCCCCACAGTAGTGATGGTACCCCCTCACCGTACTGAGCCCTATCCACAGTCCTAAACACTGTTTGATCCACAACCTCTGATGTACTGATGATATTCCTCACAGTGCTAAAAATCCTTCCACAGTACTGAACAGATGTTGATCAGGTTGAAGACTACCAAAATAGAAAATTGAAAATTAGATACGACACTCCCACAAGAAATATGGGCTTTACCCAGATATTATGAAAATCGTTGTCATAAACAGTAACTTTCTTAGCCTCGTCCGCCTGAACAGCCACGCATGCGCAGTGAACCATCTTTCAGATCATCTTCATTCGGCTACTCAAAGATCAAAGAGTTAACGCACATGCGCACTTGCAGTACTTGATAACAAGCCAACCAGACCCGGACCCCCGTCGACAGAACAATAGAATCGAAACGAGCGACTGCGCATGACCGAGCTGACCTTGTGAGGTGATGCATTTGGTAAATAGAGGCACAAACAGACAAGTGAATGAAAAGTTAATAGGCCTGCAGCAAACAGATCATTCGCCAATCAACGCTTCTTTGTTATCGCTATTGTTCTCACGCCTGACACATGACCCCGCAATTTACCAATAATTGCTCCCAATTAAACCCTTCATTACGAGGTCAACACCTGTTTCATTGGCTTCGAAACGAGACGTAGATTTCAGTTTTGGAGCCTGCACTCCAGGAGCGAGCTATTGTAACGAGTATCAGGCTGCATGCACACTGTGAAATCATTCCTGCTGCGTTCGCCTGCTTGAAAATGTTTTGGGGGTCACTCGAGAATATGATAAATATGACACAGGTGTTGACACAGGTTACTCTAATTCCCGGATGAACTCTATGTGTTTGCCATAACATTAAACGAGGAAGAGCCAACACCACTCTAACCACTCCCTACAGCATGGATCTCTGTATGCATTGATCCAAAGTTTTCATAGCGTCAATAATTTTGAATTAATGTTTTAGCATTCCTAAAAAATGGGCCTTTCCTCTAAACCGCATGCGCCAACGTACTAATTAAGATCCTTAATTGCAAAATCCGTAATTAATTAGGGGCTAAACATCTTTTAGATTTGTAAAATTGGTCGCTTGTGTTTCTTTGAGTATGCAATTTCGTGCACGATTAAATTTTTTTGGGGAGGGACTTCCTGATAAAATCTGATGCCATAGTGGGGATTGCCGAGTGGTTAGGTCACTTGATCCTTGCTCAAAGGGTTCCGGGTTCGAAACCAACTTCAGACCTGTCACAAAGTGTGAGTAGAGAATTAGCCAGCTCTCTGTAATTCCAGGCAAAAAGGCAAAAAGGAATCATGAGGTGTGTTCACATTGAGAGGAAGGACCAGGGTCGATTAGTCTACCTATTCAGTGAACCCTTCATGATTCGACTATCATCAATCAACTATTGTCACATAAGGGATCATTTGGAAGACTCTGCCAAATACCATAAAAATGCAAGCTCAACAGCAATATTAAAAAGAATGATCAGAGAATGGAATTTGGCAAAATTACACATGCAAGATTTGCAATTAAATGATAAAATAACGATAAGGATCTCAGCTTTGTTTTTCTGTTTTCTTTTGAATTTCGGAAGTATTAATTGTAAATAGTTGCTTTGAATCAGTTTGAAACTAAGTATTATACCAACTGTAAATAATTTGATAAGAATGATAATAATTTGGAATTGAAATCGATCAGTTTGAACAGAGCCTCCTTTTGTAACTTTTTACGAGACCGTAAAACCTTGAGCAACAAATTGTAAACTATGTATGCCATCTTAGGCCTTATTCAGACCACAGAGGTTAGTTATAGCTCGTGCTTGACTTGTGCTTACCTTCCAAAAAGCTGCAATTTTATCATACAACCTTGGGACTTCATGATTGAGTTTTTTAAGAAAATTATATATATTTGAGCTAACTTTTTTAGCAAACGTGAAATATCGCAGTAGTAGGGGATAGTGGGGCGAGTTGTCACAGGGGTTACTTGTCACTTTATTGTTTTTGTTCCAAACTGTTTTTCATCAATTCAAAATTGATAGTATAATAAAGTACTTTATGTAAGCTTTCTTTTTATCCTTTGGCCGAGCCTGCTACCCTTGGGACAACTTACCCCACTCTCCCCTACAGATTGAAAATCCGTAAACTCATTTAATAAGCCGCATATATAATAACTACACTTTTTCCATATTCATCGCTTATTCTATTTCGATATTTTACGTTCTGCATCGCAACAGGCAACTCTGGAAAAGATAGTGATTCTAATTTCACGCAATGCATGAAAGGGAGATTCCTCTTAGCAACGCATCATAACAACGAAAACTAACGACTGCTGAGGTTAAAAAAGTGTAGGCCATAGCAACTTTGGTAGCTATGCGTTGCTAGGAGGCATTTTCCTATCATGCTTTGCGTGAAATGAGGTCTCAACAATCTTTTACAGAATCGTCTATCGCTCTTCGACAACAAACTTGGGCCTTTGTTAAAACTTCAAAAAAGCAAGAAAATGTCTTCTCATCTCTAAACTTAACCCAGTCCCCGAAATAGTGAGTCGAATGAGACAGAGTCAAGGAGTTTAACGATTGGTTTTTCGTTTGAAAAAGTCGATGATTAACAGAAGATTTTCCGCTGCGTTCTCCCTTGCTTGTGGCTGATTCTCACCGATGCCATGGCAGACGAAATTCGACTTTATTTTTGCTTCTAGCAGACAAAGATGCACCTCGTCGTTGCCTTCAAGATCATGAAACACAATATCAAAGTTCTCAAGAGTTGAAATTGCTTTCAGCCTTTCCAATGCTGTAGTGATGCCCTTTTGATTTCGTGACTTGTTAAGTGAAGCTGCTATGGCACCCTTTTTATTTGGTGACATTCTATATGGAGCAATATCAGAGTCATCTTTGACAAAATCACTGGTGATTGATACAGTGTCATTTCGTTGGCTTGACCCGACGTTTAGTCCACTTAGATGGTGTTTTAACGCCCTGACACCGAGCCTGTTGTTTAGGAGCGTTGATTTTTCAGTTGATTGAGGCGTTGCAGTATGTGTGTGTTGTTTTTGCGAGATTTCAGCGTTTTTGTTCACTACTGTCGAGTATATGAGTGGTCTGTTGTCACGAGGTCGAGCATTGATGCTCGAAAACAATCCACGATAAACAGGTGACGCGGGTTTCTGAAAGAAAAATTCGGTCAATGTTCTGTATCTTGACTGAAAGACTACTGGTTTCTAACAAAACAAACATAATGTTCTTCAAAGCGAGGTTGGCTACCTTGCTTTTTGGTTCCAAACTACTTATGTGCCGTTTTTACTAAAGAATCAGAGCTCTCCTCCTATACCTAATAAAATACGGAGAATGATTTACGGTTGCCCTTGAAACTTTATAAAACATCGGATGCCCAAAATATCTTTTCATAGAGGAGCGAACATCTGGAATTACTTCTCAGCCAAATAAAAACAGGCTTGCTCCCTTGGTCTTTTCAAAAAGACTTTACACTTGTGAATACAATTATTTTCTATTTCTTAACGAATGTAGTAAGTAAGTTTGTAATTACGTTTATCTGGGTATGGTTTTTTTGGAGAGCTTCTTGAAAATCAGCAATTATGTGTTGATGTGCTTCCTTTCCAGTATCAAATATTTGAAATGAATGCGAATGAAACTAAAGACCTTGCTCAGTGCTTTTCCAAAAAACTCAGATTAACGAGAAAACTGGTAGATTTTGATGGACAGACAATATTAGGATGGCGAGGAAAATCTAAAACATAGCGAAACATAATAACTACTAAAGCTTAGTGTCTGACACTCATCCGAGTATCATGTTAGAGCAATTTTTGATTTATGCAGAACTTTAGAATGGTAAGGACAATCAGAAACATAGCGAAAATAATAACTACAAGCTTTACATTTGGAACTCATCAGAGTAGTACGTCAGAACAGTCTTTGATCAGTATACAGAACTTGAAGATGGTGATGAAAATCGGAAACATAGCGAAACATAATAACTACTAAAGCTTTCGGACACTCATTAGAGCAGTGGGTAAGAAAGAAAAAGAAAATGAAGCCAAACGAATTGTTATATGATGTGGATCCAAATTGGCCAATAAAAAAGGAGGTGAATGACAGGAATAGTGCATTGGCATTGATATAGTATAGTGGCCTAAACTAACTCTAGCAACAACTGTTTATTTTTTGTCCCCATCCACTCCTGTTGAAGATTGGTTGTTTTGTTGGCAACAAATGTAAGGGTCTACCAGACATTAAGAGGAGTCTACAGGGAAATTCCCTGAGCGGGCCTCCATTAAACTCCTTACCTAATTCTTCAGAAGACTGATTGGTTGCTCTATTGACCCCACTAAATCGTTACTAACAACAACAACAACGTAGGAGAGGGACCGGCACCCAGTCTAGACCACAACATGCCTGAGAAATAAAGAAACTGCTAATTTTCATGGTTCTTGAGAAGAGATTACTTTGTTCAAGGTTTTTTTTTGTTTTGTTAACATTGTTATTGGTATAAATTTTGGCTGGTCCCTTTGGATCTTGATGTTCCAGCACAGAACCCTTACCTTAAATATAGTCTTTATAGGTCACATATGGCATTTGTAAAGCATTGAACAGAAATCTCCTTGACAACCATGACATTTGGACATTACTGAGAAAAAACGGCATGAAGCACAAACCTGTTCAGGAATGACATTTTGTTGAGGTGATGGCGCATTTGCCTCCCTAGTGTCTGCAACACCCACAATTTGCTTGATTTCATTGAGCAATGCAGTGGCAGCTTCAGTCTTCACCTTTTTTTTGTTGAAACCCCTGACCTGAGCCTAAAAGAAGGAATACAAGCTGAATCGCCTAACAATTCTTCGGGATAAAATATTATCAAGAGTGCAGTAGAACCCAGCCTTGGGCCTGCTTTTATGAAACCGGGCTAGCCTGTGTAGATATCTGAGTGCTCACATATGCAAAAAATGTTATAGTGCTGTTTGTATTAATCATACCAGCGTTTATGTCAAATCAAATCACTCAAATCTATTTCATTCAACAACAAAATTACTAGGCAAAATTACAAGTATCAGTGGTAAATATGTCAGACAGAAGCAATAAAAAACGAAGAGGTTACAATTTCATGTAGTGCTGTCAAAGACACTGATAACCCAGAGGTTTTCAAGTCCAGTGCCCTTTTTAATGGAACGATATTATTCTAAGAATAACTAAGAACATTGATTATTGAATGAAACAAATACATCATACATAATTTCTGATAAGAAGCCTTCTAAATTAATTACTTATATTTTTCTAACAGATTTCAATTTGAAATTTATGACGGCCAGACCAGCCTGGTTAGATGAGATATTGGCTTTGCACACCCTTTGTGAGCGGGTTGGCTTTTTCTGATATGTAAACAGTGCAGCCCGTGCAGGAATTCCATTCCACTTCATTTAATTTGAAAAATTTTACATCTGCAATCAATCACATGGCTATTTTGCGCAAATTCTAGCGAGCTAGACATTACCTCCCTGGCCCAGTTCTGCTCATTTTAAGGTTAAAATCATCGCGGGTAGACTCCATTTTTCATGGTAGCCCACTTCAGGTAAATAGGCCTACCATCATCACGTTATTAAGGCCACCCTGTTACAGCCAGTTTTCTCTGTCTGAAACTTAAATTTCAAGAAAAAGACCCTTTTATTATGTCCATCATTTTCACAGCCAATTTTCTCTGGGCTGTTGGTGGCTGTATAGACAGGGTCCTTACAAGCAAACCCCACCTAAGGGTCCCTATCATCCCATTCCTCCCACATTTCATCTTATCCTGTGCTTTAAATCGCATCTTTAATTTTCTTTTTTTCAATGTATTTTCTTTCCCGTCTAGTTAGATTTAATTTTTGGTAAGTAAATACTTAAACTAACCTCACAATTAATAAACTTAGCATCACAAGTAAACAATCGCTGGTGAACGGTGGACTGAGGCGACTCGTACATATCAAAGGTGGGGGATTGGTGCAGCTGCTGGCCAAGCTCCATGAGGAGAGAGATCGGGTTCTTGCCAGATCCACATCTTCGGATGTATCTACCCGCATCATCCCGTTGCCTTGGGGATAGATTGCTCATTGTTGAGAGTTGGAGTTTAGAAAGTCTTAAAAAATGATATATTATTAAAGATGAGATTAATCAGTGGCGAAATATGAAACACATGCATCATAAATTGAGACGAGATAGATATCTCGATGGGCCATATTCTGAGTTGCTTGAGTTGGGGAACAGAAAAAAGGAGGCAAACAAAGAATGTTTGTAACCGACTGATAGGATAGTAATATAAAAGTCAATAGTCGTAAGAACACTCTTTCTTTTTATAAGAACCAGTAAAATTGATTCAAAGCTCGCTGTTCTTAAATATTTCTCTATTTTCAGCCTGAAATGTTTTTTAAATTGTTCTTACTTTTATAACGATTGGGAAGCCCTTTTTTATCACTTCTGTTAATTGTTTAAAAGTTTGACTCTCTCAACCATCTGACATTATCAGTGTGCTGAACAGCAGCTTGTTTTTTATTTATTTCTTAGTCTCATGGTTATTTTGTTAAATTTTCATATTGAGCCAAAAATGGTCCACCTCTGTTTGTCATTAGCTTGTTCTTAAGTTTTTGCCAAATTTGAGGCTGGTGTTCTTATAAAATTGTTCTTATAGAAAAAAAAGAGTGTAACCAGCTGATTCTCAAATCACATAAAAAAACTATGGAATGGCGTCGGAACAATCTACTCTGTCATAAAACTTCTTTGACAGTAATTTCAGTGTAAATAAAAGGGTAATGATAATCTCAAATATTCTTAAATATGAATACTATCTTACTTCACAAACTATTCAATTCGAAATATTACAGTACATGCTCGATTATCCGAACAGGTTGAACTCAAATTTTTGTTGGGCCATTCGGATACGCAAAAAATTCGGATAATCAAGGAAGAACATTTTAGGTACTAAACTTGCTATAAAGGTTAATATCATCATCCTGAACAGTCACAGGATGCTCAAACTGAATGCAAATTGAAAAGCTTGGCAAATGGAAAGACCAACAACAAAACTAAGGCAACAGTTTTTTGTAAATTTCAACAACAATTTGTAATAATAACGATTATAACAACGATTTGTAAATGACAATATTAATTAACAAAGAAGTTATTGTTTTTGAAAAAATGTTGAATATGACTTTCATATTGGGCAACAGTTTGAGCAGACAATGGATATTTCGATTGGTTTCTCAAGAACTGGTTTGCGAAAACATTTTATTATGAAACCTTTTGGCGTTCGGATAATCGAGGTTCGGATAATCGAGGATGTACTGTATCTCAAAGCGATGGTACAAAACTAACTCAGGTAAAATAACTAAACTAACTAAGTAACTGCAATCAATGTAATGAGCAGTCATTTTTCATTTCCTATAATACGTCACGTTTTACCATACCGGCTGCGGCTTTACTTATCATTTTTGGGTGCTTTTGCGTCTTCCAGTCAGACCCCTTTAGGCCCTCCTTTCAAAGGAAAGTTAGATGGTAGAGGGTAGGGATGAATATTTCACTCCTTAAAATAAAAAATATGTATACCTTCGTCTCGAAATAGAACAATCGACAAAGCCATACACACAGATATTCCAAAGATTTGACTGATTTTATGTCAGAAGCGTAGAAAGGAGCAGTACTGAGAAAGATCTAGCGAAGCAAACAACAACGGTTTATCAACAAACTCGCCCCAGTCTGCTTGTCTTCCAAGAATTTATGAAGAAGCTCCAGGACATGCGCAGTTCGTAGATAGGATTCGCAAGACTTTGAAAACGAGACTAAAAATGAGCCAATCAGATGCTGGGAATTATTAGAGATTTAGCTGTTCGTTTTTTAGCGGGAAGGAAGAACGCAGGGAGCGAACATTCAAAAAAGAAAACAAATTGAATTTAGTTGCAAAAATGAAGCCTCTGAGATGTGTTGTAGCTATGGATGTAAACCGAGGGATCGGCAAGGATAATGAATTGCCTTGGAAGCTCAGGTAAAAAGGGAAAACTGTTCTAGCGCAAATGAAAGCTGCTAAGCTTATGGCCTAACGAACGGTTATATAACCAGGGTGTATATACCATAAGTTAGGTCCACTTGGAAGCTTTTGTGTGTACGCTAAAAAAGCATTAGATTATATATCTCCTCGGCATGTTGCACGACAAAGATCTTCGGGCCTGAGTATATTGAAATGCAACGTGGATTGCATAAGCAATTAGGATTATTCATTACCACTAAAATGGTATATGGTAAGTAGGTAGGGTTGTGTCAGTTTTCCTGAGATCTTCTCACCCCTCATGCATACCCATCCCTGGTCAACTTCCCATAGAGTTCCAATCTTCTCACTGGCTTTATGACGATGGGAGTGCATGGGAAGTGCGATGATCTCCATCAGTGTGATACCTTATTGGTTTTACTGATTAATATGTAGATGAAGATGTAGAGTATAGGTAAGGAAAATGAAAGGTCTTATGCTTAATCTAGGTGAGATGGGAGAAATGAATGGTAAATATGTACTAAAGCAATTCTATCAAGAATACCCAACTACCATAGCTGAATTGAGGTATCTTATGCCACAGACCAGTCTGCAGAGCATGGCAGAACTTAACAAGATCTCGCGCGTGCAGCTCAAAATTTCCGGCGTGAATCGCATGCACATAGGAGTTTTGAGCGAGTTTTTTCCCTCAGAAATGTCTGAAAACTCATTAAACCCTAGAAAAGCCGTTATTTGATGAAAATCTGCGCGTGCAAGGCTTAGATTTTGGTGTGCACTTGAAGGTTCTGACAAATTGACTTGCGCGTGCAGTTGCCATACTCTGCAGACTGGGCCACAGACCTCTGCTGTTACAGACTCTTCCACTTTTAAACGCTTGGGTATTCATTTCTATTCAGGAGTGTGATTGGCATGGTATTAGCTATTTTTGGTTATCTTTTCAGAAAATAGTTTGAGCCCTTGGTTTAAATCTGGAGTGTAAGGATTTAAGGATTTTGTCGATTCCACTTAGGGTCAAACTCTAGCAGGAGTGGTGGTGCCAGTAGGGGGTGGGGGCGAAGAATCTAGCGCAGACAGCTACAGATGCTGTAATGGGATGTCAATAATAAGTGACAAAATTTTAATTAAATTCATTTGATTTTCAGAAAGGAATTCAAATATTTCACAAAACTCACATCTGATGTATCAAAAGAAGGTATTGTTAAAATCTTACCTCACCTTAGTAAATTAAAATTCACATATTTTTTCTTTTCCAAACTCTTTGGCTGGAACGGTATATTTATAGCCATATATGGTACATCTAACTCGAGAAGAGAGTGCCTATCCTGGCTAAAGTGCTTGATATACTTAAGTATAGAGAAATTATAAAGTAGAATGAACACATTAAAAAACAGACATATTCTTCTGTGACTCTGAGTTTTGTGCTTTTGCACTCTCCAGACTGACTGGTATAGTTATATAGATAGCTTATATTTGTGGAGTCTGTCTGAAGAGTGCGTAAGCATGAAACTCAGAGTCACAGAAGAACATGTCTGTTTTTTAATGTGTTCATTCTACTTTAGCCATATATGGTATATATATACGGTATATATAGCCATGTGATGTTCTTGACCCAACTCTTTGGCTGGGACAGTAAATATATAGCTAAGTGATGTTCTTGTCCCCACTCTTGGCTGGGACCGTATATATATATAGCCATGTGATTTTCTTGTCTCAACTCTTTTGCTGGGACAGTGGAAAGATATTGTCCATTATCCATAAACATTTCCTTGTTTTCCTTACAGGTCTCCAGAATGTGGTAATAATGGGAAGGAAGACTTGGGAATCTATTCCAGCAAAATTCAAACCTCTACCCAAAAGAATAAATCTTGTTCTCAGTAGAACATTAAGGTATTTTAGTCTTTGAACTTTTAAGAATAGCAAGATAGATCAGAAATATATAGCAGGCACTGCCCTTTTTTCCAATCCATTTGAACGCTTTTTTAATTTCTTCCTATCATTTAAGAAATTCCTCAGTTTAAGGAAGTTAAAGTCAGAGCCCTAATAGCAGATCTTAGATTGCTACCTATAGTAATGAGAGGTTCTTTTGTTCACAACAACCATTTGTGCTACAGAAATCTTTAGATAGAAAATTACTGGACACAGCCAGCCTTCTGAACTTAAAACGTGTGTCATCGAGAATCCACACATAGCACCAAAGTAGTTGTTTTTAAAGATGTGCCACTATCACCCATCAAAAAATGTTTGCAAGGCAATGTTTTGCTTCATAGGAAAAATTTAAATGCTTATCAATTTTTGCTTGTTGGGCTGTGGCTATATTGTATTTTTCATCATTTGATTTCTTTCAGTGATGTTCCTGAAGGGGTTATCCTAAAACCAAACCTTACAGATGCAATAAAAGCTGTGAATGAATCTCCACTGATTGACCAAATTGACAATGTTTATGTGATCGGTGGGGCTGGTGTATATAAGGTAATATTAAACATAATAAGTACCTCAGTTGGTAGAGTGATTGAAGTGCAAACTCTAAAGGTTGTGGGTTCAAAAATCCTACCCAGGTCATTTTCATTTTGCACACAAATTATGCCAGGTGTTGAACCAGGAACCATGCCCATCATAAACCAAATTGCTGTATTACTACTACCGCATATCTATCCGTTAGGTTTCTGTTTTGTTCTCTCTCTGGCGTATTATTCTGTTGAGTAATAGGCGAAAAGCCAAAATGATCCATGTTTTCACTCCGCTATGTTTCCAATTATTCTGGCTAGTTTGAAGCTCTGTACCATTCAAAGACTGCACTACCATATTGTACATTAGGCAATAAGCCAAGGAAAATTCATCAATTCACAAATTCCAAAGTGAGTGGCTACCCTGGTGGGGTATTAATGCAGTAGGAAGAGTAGACAGTTCCAAATATATTTTTCAGAGTGATATTTAAACTTCTGACATTAGGGAATGGTTGGGAAAAGAAGCTAAAATAGCATCAATGCTTAAAACCTACCTTCAATTATTTTTGTCTTAATGGTATGTTTAGTTTTTTGCCTGATAATACATTCGTCACTGCACAGATTCTAGTTAAACATGCACCATTTCAAATCCTTACTAAAATAATTGTTCATTATTAAACCTTAGATTATCGCCTGGTATGAATTTATAAAATCTAAACATTTCTTTCAGGAGACAATTGAATCCGAGCATTGTGACAGAATCTACTTGAGTCATGTCATGAAAGCCTTTGACTGCGACACGTTTTTCCCAGAGTTTGACGAAAGCGTTTACCAAAGGACAAGGTGAGTTTAATAACTGTTTGAAATGCTCCCAGGGATGAAATTGCAAATATATGCGCATGCTGCTTTCATAATTTATCATTTTTTTAGCTTATATATCCCACCTTCCAACTTTCATCGCATCTTCCAGTGATATGTGACAAAACTTTGTCCCACCCAGGTGTGATCACGCCTCTCAACAAGTGGGACAAAGACTCACTTGACCAGGATTAAACGTTTTCATAAAAGATATTAAAAACACCAAGGTTTGTATTGGAAGGTTAAATCTCAGCTCGAGGGCTGGAAGTTTCTGTCCATATAAACAGGCCCTGAACCAAAGCCTCAATGCAGTTGAACCATTTCGTTAATTTTGATCATTTATTTTCCACTTTACTTTCAAAAGCAACCCTCACGTGACTGAAGAAGCACAAGAAGAAAATGATGTAAAGTACGAGCTACGAATGTACGAAAGGAAGAAATGATTCCATGCTGCTTGTCAAAAAAAATGAGATCTTACGTGGAGAACATCACCAAACATTAACACAACAGACTGCTGAAGAGACCGAGAGTGTTAAATTTCTAATAAATCTATAAAGCCAAATTTATAATGCATCTTTTAATATGATGTCGATTTTGCCCCTTTATTAGTGAAAATTTTCCCCCATCAGTGCAATTTCACCCTTCAGTACAATTTCACCCCCCCTTTCTGTGAAATTCACCCCAGCAGTATAAATTCTTTTTTGGACAGGGTCAAGTAATGGCTGGTAGGAAGCAGCCTTAATAGGCAACAGGTGCGGGTTTGGCGTCATAGATCCCAAACCATTAAATGTCAGATACATCCAAAAGAAAAAACCAATCGAAAAAGCGACAGTTCAATTTGTTCAGCAAACGTAAAAAAGAAATTTGAAAAATTACAATAAACCCAAAAATGGTCATATCCTAATTGATAACCTAATAAATATCAAAATACCATAGTACAAAAAGAAATACAAAAAATCGATGGACAGTAATCAGCCCATACAACGTGGGTGCAGAATGTCAAGTAGCGAAGGGGGTATCATGGTAGCTTTGGGGAGATCTGATGAGTTGCACAGGGGACATTATGATGCTTTCGAGATATTTTGGTAGTGAGAGGAATATCTCTGACAAGTGTGGGGGATGTTCAGTTTGAGGAATACCATGGGATACCCTTTCATGTTTTATTTTCCTGACTGAACAGATGTTTTGTTCATATGGTTCAATCTCCTCGTTTTGACACTCTGAATGACATTGATATGGTCAAAATAATGCATGTTGGCTTGCAACATTGATTACCTATTGGACGAAATGTTGGGTTGTTTGACCAGGCCTTTGCAACAAAATGCGAACAGAAAAGGTGCAAAATGGAAAAGTAAGAGTGTATGCGAATAGAGGGTCGCTTAGAAACTAGGGGCTACATTCTCAACCTACCAAATAAGCTCATTTCCAATCAATGATCTGCTCAATTAAGTATTGCAGGGAGTAGATTTTGTCAGTTGGAGTTAATGGGTTAGCTGGTAGCCCCTTTTTTATTAGAAACTAATTGCTGAAAATGACTTACAACATAGTCGGGAACTTCTCACTCATCACAAGAAGTAGGTTGGCGTCCCTTGCCTTCATTTCCTTATAAAGCCTGGCAACTTTTGCTGCATCAGCTTTGCCCTCTTCTTTTATCTTCCCCATTTCCTCCTGGACGTACTTCACTTCCGGGCTCACTTGTTCTTCTTCTTCATCCTCTTCTGGTCCATCTTCCGCATTGTTTCCTTGGGAAGCTACTCCGCCTTGCCCCCTTCTTCCCTCCAACGGGGCATCTTCGCCTTCCTCGGGTACTCCTTCTACTCCTTCTGCTCCCTCTTCAGTCCCATCTTCGGGCTCTCGCTCTGCTCCTTCTTCGGGCTCTTTCTCTGCTCCTTCTTCCGGCTCTTTCTCTGCTCCTTCTTCGGGCTCTTGTGGTGCATTTTCTGGCACTTGTGCTTTGTCTAAAATGGAAGATATTGGTACTTTACTCTCATTGGCATACGTCCATTCTAATGCCAATCAGGACACCCGTCTCATAATTTCCTTATCTCTGGTCCCTAATAGACGTCCCTCCTGCTTATTAACTTTTAGAAAATTTTTCACCCACGATATTCTTATTCCAACCCTCGCAAATAAATGCTGGTAAAGAGTTCCAAGCAAAATAAGAGTTGCGCTACCAAAATCTATGAGATTAAGAATTTCGAGTTAAATCAGTGAAGTTTTACATTATATTTTTAACGTCTCACTGTCGCTTCATTCTGTTTCTCACAGAGGCCCCCTTCTTGGTAATTTTCAGAAAATGTTCCATCCAGGACATTCTTATTCCAGCCCCCTTACTTATTAATTGTTTGAGATTTTCCAACCCCACTACTATTCTAGCCCCCGTTTATTAGAGACCAGAGAGTAATAGGTAATCCTGGAAGAGGCGATTAAGAGACTGCTCAGAATAATGTTCCTGTTAGCACTGAAAAGAAATCGGCAATGCAATAAACTTTTCAGGGGCACTCCCTATTGGAAAGGGACATGGGACTTATTTATTGTTTTGGGCACAAAGTTTCTAGGGCACTTTTTCATTCACCTTAATGGGCCCTTCCAGAAAAGCTTTTACTCAAGGATGAGTTAAGAATGTTTATAAGCAAGGAGTACGATTTAGATGAAATCAATAAAACAGGCTTTGATCGGTACGAAATATAGCCAGGAAATTCGGAAGCACAGTGAAGCAAAACATGATAACTACCATATCTTTTTATCTGACACTCAACAGAGTAATACGTCAGAAAGAGAACGGAACAAAAACCTAACGAATAATTTTAACCAGATGTGGATCGAAAGTGTTGGTTAATAAGGAAATTTAACTGGATGAAAGTACAGTGGAACCGCGTTACTACGGCCTCCAATGGGCAAGAAGAATTTGTTGAGAATAATGGGGTGGCTGCACGAGAGGGTCATTTGAAGAATTATCATCATCAAATAAATGTTCGTACTTACATTTCTTAGCTTGCGATCTAATAGCCTGCATTCTCTGTAGATACCCGTCTGTATTGCCAGTCTGCACGAGGCTATCAAGGCTCTCAACAGAACCAGAATGAGCTTGGAAATGTCTGAATTCTTCCTCGAGATTCTTCATTCGACCGTGGTACTCGCTCTGCTGTAATTTGGTCACAAACGTCAGTCTTGCTCCAGTGAAGTTCAGGCTTGGTGGCCGTGCCGAGTGTGGTATTTGACCTGTAAGAAAAAGGATTAAATTACCAACACGGTTCCTTGTTAATCTTAAAAGATGTTCAATATAGAATGCAGCACAATAACTAGACAATCGAGATAATTTGTTGAGATGAAAAATTACCAGGTAGGATTTTAACCACAGCCACTGCATTGGCGTGTCTCTACTCCAAATGATGCCTCAAAATTAACTGCCCAAATTCTAAGTTGGTGGAGCAATGGTGCGATAAAGTCTGGTTCATTTTCCTTTCTCATAAATTATGGCAGTTGAATTTCCAAATCCTGCTTCTTCTCAAACAACAGGACTTCTCAAACAAAACAAACACCCTCCACTATACTTATGGTAACCATCCACAGTACTGAACCCCTTAACAGTATTGAATATCTTCCACAGTACTGATAGTATTCCCTACAGTACTGAACACTCTCCTATATACTGATGATATCCTCCCATAGTACTGAAACCCTCCAACAGTACTGAACACCCTCCATAGTACTAAAAGTGTCCCTTTCATAGTACTGATGATATCCCCACGGTACCTAAACATCTTCCACTCAGTAGTTGAATATGAAATGCGTTAGAACCCTTTGGAGTGGCAACACATACCTTGGAATATGACAGCCCTCCCATATCTCGGTCTCACTTCAGCGACAATTTCTGTATCATCACTGTTCTTCTCAAAGAAAGCCGTCTCTCCATAATCGTTTCTTGTCCAATTTGGGTTCAAGTAGACCAGAAAGGTCCACTCCTTATCATCAGGGCCACTTGTATCAAGATGGATCCTCGTGTGGTCAGCATTCCGTATCAAGTTTGTGGAAACGTCGTATGGGAACCACTCAGGGGAGCCAGTGGCAAATTTCGCCACCTGCAAACAAAATGAACTTCACAAACTCACTCGAATTTGATACAATAACATAACATGTCTTGCTAGCAAGAGGGATTTATTTGTTAACACAGGTTTGGAGTATATATGACAGCTTACAGCTGAGGTGGACCTGCAGCTTATGTCCCTAGAATTAATACTCTGGAACGAATATCCCAAGTACTCATTTACCGACCTTTGACGGATGGACAGCTGAGTTTGCAGATGACTTGTAATTCATGATTCCAACTGTTTGTGGATTTTGAACCCACAAAGGTTACCTTTCAACGATTAAATCCTATATATATACCTAATATTAACTACTAGGCTACACCAAGGGAATGAGTTGGCACATGGTTATGACATGAGGAAAATAACCCGCGCTGAAAAAATACGATGCGTAAGTATCTAAATGTCTCACCGCTTTGATAATTTTCCAGTATGGACTTTCAATGTATCTATACATGTCATGGCCCGCTATCCACTGAACATTATCGCTCTCACTATCAATGCTGTCGTCGTAGAAATAGGTGCCGTATTTGAGCACATATGCGCGCACATGGTCCAACAGTTCAACTGGAAAGAGGTTGTCAAA
Source organism: Pelagia noctiluca (assembly GCA_963924455.1). NCBI lineage: Eukaryota > Metazoa > Cnidaria > Scyphozoa > Semaeostomeae > Pelagiidae > Pelagia > Pelagia noctiluca. The sequence goes on from OZ004327.1 coordinate 2,473,833, forward strand.
TACGTACAATCTATCACCCTGGAAGAAAGGGATGTAAATAATAGTTGTTCCAAAAATAATCAATATAAGAACCAATTGGCCTGAAAATTTTCATAAAAATCAATTGGACGCCCACAGTATCTCCCCATAACAGTAGGAATTTCACCCCTAGTCCCATTCACTAAAAAGTTTTTCTCGTTTGAAATTTTACGGGGGCTGAATAGAAATAAAGAAAAAAGTGATGTTTTTGCCACTCCCTGTGCATTCCCTCCAAATTAAGGTCTTCAAAGAGGAGCAATAAATCACTGCAAGTGCTAAACTATTCTATTATTCTATGGTTTTGATGTACCAGATTCTCAAATTCTGAAGTGAAGTGTTGACATTCTGCTAGTGAAATAGACATCACTGTAGTGAATAAGTCTATTTTTCTTTATTGTTCTGTTGCGATCAAAGACTTTTTAAAATAACAATACAAATTAGTCAGCTGAAAAAATGTGTTTGGGTAAAAATGACCCAAATAGGGTTAGAGCCCCCTATTTTGCGTCTCAATCACCCTACCGACTAAGCATCAACCTATATTTTTTAATCTATATTTAATTTTGATTTTCTAAATCCTGCTTTTTCTCAAATAAGTCAGCGTAACACTTTGTCCACATAGTGAGAGGTACATCTTTTACATTATCTGTCAGGAAATCAAAGGACTTTCAAAAGCTTGAGAACAAACCTGAGATGTTGAATAATTAGCAACAACATGATCAGCTACATTTGGGACAAGTGGCTTATCTTCTGTTATCTCATAATCCGGTAGAAAAAAGTTCTTCTTGGCTTCCAACTTATCATTCCAGAATGACAGCCACTTATCGTGTTCTTCCATCATTCTCTGCTTTGACTTTGAGAAGGTAATGTGGAGGAGCACTTGACCTTGCTTCTGTGAGATGCTTGGGGGTCTTGTCAAGCGGAGCAGTGAACTGTCCCAAATTACTACTCGGCCAGGTTTTGGAGTGATTCCCTGCATGATTTCCTTTTCATCATCGAAACTGAAATAATGAAAGAATTGAACTCATAAAATAACAGTTGTAAATGTTTTAAAGCCATTCTGCCATGCATAGCAACACTAGAAGACATTCTAAGAAGGCATTTTATCATCCTGGCTGATGAATTTTGACTAGGCGTAGCCATAAGTTGGCCCTTTAATCAACCTTTGTAGCTACATGAAAAAAAATTTTACCTTTACATGAAAATCATTGCTCTTGTCACCTAGTAGTTGTCTAGAGTGATAGAGTGCTTTCCACTAAGTGGGAAGGTTGTGGGTTCAAGCCCTAGCAGAGTCATTAAAAGACTTTGGAATGGTAGTCAATATCTCTCTACAGCACTCAGTGTTAAAAGATCGGGGGCAAGTGGCTCTCAGACCAGGGTAAGGAGTCACACCCGGTTCAAGTAAAAAGATAGTAGCGAACAAAAGAAGAGCCTTTGGTCACCTCTGACTTCAGTTCCCCCAACTTACTTAGTACTTGCTTACTTGTGCCAAAACATGAATTAACATTTAGTGAACGAGAAAGAGATTGAAGAGGTTGATTAAAATAGCACATGTTTTAGAACTCACAAATACAGTTCTCCATAATGATTCTTTCTCCATTTTGAATTCAGGTATATGAGCACTGAAAACTCATCAGTGTTATTCGAATCAGCAACCACTTTAGTATGATCTCCTCGTCTCAAGACCTTCCCTGTAACTTTATACGGAAACCATTCTTCTTTCTTCCCTGTAAGATCAGTGATGGCTTTCACCAGCGTCTTGCAAACCAACATTTTGTTGAATTCTGTGGGGTTTCTGTAGTTCACCCATGGGACATTATCGCTGGTTCTCTGTTTGGTGCTGTGGTCAGGGTCGTAGTTATTGAAGAGCCATGAATCTTGACCAAGCGTTGTTAGGTAGGACCTAAATTAAATCAATGAGATAATTAAAGAATAGTAGAACAACGTTTATACAACCATCAATGGGCTAGACACATAAGAGGGTCTTTTCATAAGAATATACATGCTTTAGGCAAGAGAGACCAGTCATAATTATAATGTGGTCGTATTAATGAGGCAGCCGTGAGACAAGGTCTCATTGTAAATAAAAACAGAATGTCATACACGCATATTTTTTTATAAGCAAGTTCAGCTCGAGCCCAGTACTGAAAATTGCTTAGCTAGAGGGCAAATTTGAGTACTCAAAATTGCATAGCAATTGCTTAGCTTTTTATACTTGAAGATCTGTTTCTTAGAATACTATTTCAGAAGTTTTTGTACAAGTTTTTGTACAACGATTGTCAATAGTATCTTGCATACAAAAGTGTGCCAGGGTACTGATATCCACTATAACCTACTTCTCAATAGCTGCTGCACGGTTTTCATTAGCAATTGGATCTGAATTAGAATTTTCAAATTGCTTAGCAATCCTTTATCCAGTACTGGAATTGCTTAAGTTTTTGTCATGTCCAGTACTGACTTGCTTATAAAGCAATTTGCTTATAAAATAAAATGCGTGTAATGCCTTGCTTTGAATTAGTGCCCCAAAATGTAGGTTATTTTTGGATAGTGAAGAGGGATGATTTATTTAAGGGAGTGCTTTCTTGAGGGGACACTCGTTTCATGTTTATGAATTTCAAAGTCAATACAAAAAGTGAAAATTAATTTCAGCAGAAGTACTGAATTAAAGAATAAAAATCAAACTTTAAAAAAAGTTGGAAATAGTGTCTTACCTCAGTGTGAGGATGATAGAGCCTTCAAAAAGTTTGTCATAAACTGCCATCGGTTTTTTGTCAGGAGATTGGAACAAAAGTTTTCTTTTCTCCGTCGTATTGATTCCTTCTGCTATTTTCATCTACGAACAATTCAGTTTGAAAGTAAGAATAGCACTAGAGAAAAGGACATTACATTACCATGGGATATCTTTGGAACACACTATAGGGAGAGGTAAGGAACATTATATCAAGAGCAAGCCAGTGATTGGCCGAGGGTCTTTGAGTGGTTTGCTTTGTGCAGCACAGTTAGGCTGGGTAGAGTGTGGCATCAACGTTTGGATACTCCATAAGGTGTTGACTATATACCTCACTCCACCATTTCTTCTACAGCTGAATGTTGAACTAGGGTCCTTTGCCCCTGCAGTAAATAAGAACTCATACCTTTTGCAGTCTAGCATGTTAAACATCAACATGCTTATTTACTTACTTATTGGCTGTTTCTCTATACCTGGGATATTTGGCAAAAACATACAAGGTTTCCAGCCTTGTATGCAAAAGCATGATATTGCTGCCGTATCTATAGGACCCTCGTCCTTTGGTACATACAGATTTTGCACAAAGGAGAAAATTCATTTTTTAATGCTTATTGGAATTGGTTTGCATATGCCTTATTCCCCCTCATCATAAATTCCAAAATATTAAATTTTAAGTTTGGTTGAACACTCATAAAATCAAGACTCAACTCACACACAGATCAACGGAGATAGAGCTCACTTTTGTTTGAATATTTTTGATGAGTAGCATGTATGGTTTTATAGAGCATAGCATAGACCATTTGATAAGAAAAAAACTACGTTTAATGGAATATCAAGATACCTTAATAGCTTCATGGTCAACTTTTTGTCCGAATTCCATCGTCTGTCCTGCCTCAAATTCATTCTGACATTTTGCAAAGTAAAAGAAGGTGACCAGGCCAAACAGGCCTAAAATCCACGAAATTCGAAGCATTTCCTAGACCTAAAGCAATAAAAGCAGAACTGCTGTGTCTGCAATCAGTTCAGGAGCAAAGATTATTCTTGAACCGTAAAGGAAGACCGTAAAGGAACAAAAACCGTAAAGGAAGACTTTAATTTCGGATTCAGCTTAGGACGTGTCTTTTCTGTCCTTTCCCATTTCAAAAGCAGCAACCGGAAGAATTTTTGCAGGGTCAGCAATTGTTAGCATGCATCAAAATAACCTTTTTGTAGCCTCTTTCTGAAACAAACTCTAACCCCACCCAAAAAGAACCCCTTAACCTGAGCCCAACCATATCCCTTACCCTAAACATAAACTTTACTCTAATCGTAACCCCTACCAAAGACCCAGCTCCTATCCAAACCCATTCATTAACCTACAAAACCCCTCTTTTTAACCACAACGAGGCTAGGTTGTTTTGGTGTGTACTAAAATGTTTTAGCCTTTCCAGCTGAAGGAAATTATGGGACTGGGTGTAAAATACGGAACTTATGAATTACCCGAAGCTGGGACCTTCTTGGAACTTTGGGACCTTTATGGAACCCTAGAGTAACGGACTCTAGAATCGGCCTGTTTTTAGATCAATAATTCCTTCTTGTGAAAGATTTTGAAGTCCTCGAAATGTAGTGTTTTGAATACAAGTGGAGAGATAATATTTTCCCCAGTTCTTACATAGCTCCAACAAGAATGTACATAGTTAAGCATTTACATAGCTCCAACAGGGTTATTATTTGACATCTGTACTCAACAAGAAGGTCACTAAATAGGAAAAGCTAACAAACTAAAGAGTTTATTTGTCGATATCTGTTTGTGGACAAATCTACGTCTTTCAGAATGTATACCTACCAATCAAATACTCCCTACAGTAAGCAAGTTTTGTTTCGTCCTGTATTGTCCTTTTTCTTCGACGAGTATCAGACGAAATGCTTAGCTAATTTCTAGCTATTTTCTAGATTTTACCGATCAGTGAATCTTCTTTCCAAACTTCAATTTTTTCACTCCGTATGTCACAGATAAGAGATTGGATATTTCGTTTGAAAATATATGCTAAAAATCTAAATTGCAACGTAAACTTAAGATATTTCAGAAAAGAAACTGGTTCGGATATCTGTGAACGGTTTAATAAATTGACACGGTTTTCCATACCATTGAAGATTATCAAATGAATTATAGTAGCAAAAATTATAATAGCCTATAACTGGTTCAAAGCTTGAGAATGACGAGAAAAATTAAAAATGCAGCGGAACATAAGGATTACTAAAGCTTTGTATCTGACACCCGTCAGAATAGTACGCCAGGAAGAGGACGAAAACCCATAACTCAATTTTCGTACCAATCAAAGACTGTTCTGACGTACTACTCATGAGTGTCAGACGTAGAGCCTTAGTAGTTATTATGTTTCTATATGTTTCCGATTTCCTCACCATCCTCAAGTTCTGTACTGATCAAAGACTGTTATGACGAACTACTCTTGAGTGTCAGACGCAAAGCTTTAGTAATTATTATGTCTTTTTATGTTTCCAATTTTCCTTGCCAGCCCTGAAATATATACAATTGGATCTTAGTTGCAAAAATCCTTCTCTGAAAGATTTCCTTTTCTGAAACATCTTTATCTATACAAAATACAAAACACAGAGTACAAAATGTACCGGGTAGTCAAAAGACGTTACACGTTTACTAAACGTATTTGGGGTGATCCATTACATCGTTAAATGACATCCAAATCCAAAGAGATGTCATCTATCCGTGCGTCTTTTAACTCAACCGGAATAATAAATAACCAACACAGCGTGAGTTGTGCTTTGCTCTACAGCATTCGTGGGAATTTTTCACTCATCTCGGACATAATCTTGGCATCTTTGTTTTTCATTTCTTTATAAAGTTTAGCAATCTGGGCTGGATCTTTATCCATTCCGGTGACGATGTCTACAAAGTTTCTTGTCAGCTTATTCACATCCGGATTCGGGTCATCGAATCGCGGTTCTTCGAGGAAGAATCCTCTAAAGTCCCCCTGACTTTTTAACCCTTCTGTGTCCCCTTCGGCCCCCTTCTTTTCTTCCTCGTCTGCTTCTCCTTTTACCCCTGATTTTCCTTCAATACCACTTTCTGCGTCCCCAACATTGTCCTGTTCCTCTTCACCTTCCTCCGGTTCTCCGTCTGTTTCAGCCTCATCGGCCTCGTTATCAACTTCCTCTCCCTCAACTCCGTCCACATCACCTCCAGTGGCTTCTACCCCAGCTCTCTCATGTGGTGTGTCTTTTGAAATGGTCTCCGGTGTCTTGTCTAAACATAAATAGTCTTTGATTAGTACACAACTTAAGGATTTGATTGGCCACGAAACTGCAAGGGTCTCTCTTCGAGAAAATTCAATCTACTGTGGATTCGTGAACGTGTAATTCTAAAGTGCGCATGGGGGGATACCAATAGTAATGTGGTGGGTTACCATAAGTTATAGCATCTCTTCACAGTACTGATGGTACCCCCCCATACGCACTTAAGTACTGTTAAAGGATATTACCAATTACCATGGAGGATGTTCAGTACTGTGGAGGATGTTTAGAACTTTGGGAGATTCCATCAGCACAGTGAAGTGAACCAGAAGCACTGTGAAGGTAATACCTAAAGTGCTTTTAGTTTCCCTCCACGGTACTGAACATCCTCCACAGAACTTAATGGTATTCCTTCACATTGAACATCCTCTATAGTACTGAATATCCTCCATAGTACTGATTATCCTCCACAGTACTGAATACCCTCCACAGTACTGAACATCCTCCACAGTATTGAAAAATTCCCCAAAGTACTGAACATCCACCACAGCACTGAACATCCTCCAAAGTACTGAACATCCTTTACAGTACTGAATATCCTCCACAGTACTGATTATCCTCCATAGTACTGAATATCCTCCATAGTACTGATTATCCTCCATAGTACTGATTATCCTCCATAGTACTAAACATCCTCCATAGTACTGATTATCCTCCACAGTACTGAACATCCTCCATATTACTGATTATCCTCCATAGTACTGATTATCCTCCATAGTACTGATTATCCTCCATAGTACTGATTATCCTCCACAGTACTGAACATCCTCCATATTACTGATTATCCTCCATAGTACTGAATATTCTCCATAGTACTGATTATCCTCCACAGTACTGAATACCCTCCACAGTACTGAACATCCTCCACAGTATTGAAAAATTCCCCAAAGTACTGAACATCCACCACAGCACTGAACATCCTCCAAAGTACTGAACATCCTTTACATTACTGAACATCCTCCACAGTACTGATTATCCTCCATAGTACTGAATATCCTCCATAGTACTGATTATCCTCCATAGTACTGATTATCCTCCATAGTACTGATTATCCTCCACAGTACTGAACATCCTCCATATTACTGATTATCCTCCATAGTACTGAATATCCTCCATAGTACTGATTATCCTCCACAGTACTGAATATCCTCCATAGTACTGATTATCCTCCACAGTACTGAATACCCTCCACAGTACTGAACATCCTCCATAGTACTGATTATCCTCCACAGTACTGAATACCCTCCACAGTACTGAACATCCTCCACAGTACTGAACATCCTCCACAGTACTGAACATCCTCCAAAGAAGTGAATACCCTCCACAGTACTGAACATCCTCCACAGTATTGAACATTCCCCAAAGTACTGAACATCCACCACAGTACTGAACATCCTCCAAAGTACTGAACATCCTCCACAGTACTGAACATTCTCAACAGTACTGAACATCCTCCACAATACTGAACATCCTCCACAATATTGAACATCCTCCACAGTACTGATGGTATCCCTCCACAATAATGAGCATCCACCACAGAACTTAATGGTATTCCTTCACATTGCATGAAAAGTCAATCATTTGCGCTTGAATAACAAACTATACGTGGAGTGCCTACTATCTTCGTTTCCTCTATCCGATAGTGCATAACGAATAAATCATAAACTTACACTTCTTCGATGCGTTCCTGATCATCTGCATTCTCGTGAGGTAACTTTCAGTATTGCCAGTCTCACTGAGCGAATCAAGACTTTCTATTTGCTCTGAGTGCGCCTTGAACGACCGGAATTCCTGCTCGAAGTTCTTCATTCGGCCGAAGAATTCGGTTGGCTGCAGTTTCGTAACGAAGGTTAATCTTGCCCCGGTGAAATTCATGCTCGGGGGTCGTGCTGAGTGGGGGATCTGACCTGTGGTTTAATAACAAAAACAACGATTGAGCATGATAGAAAAACATCACAAACGTACGCGGGGTTTTAAAGAATGTGAAGTTCTACCCATAATGGGCAGATCTAAAACATTTTGTGCAGACCAGTTTCCTGCTCTTTATGACAAACTTTAGCATTAATCTTTCATCCTAAATGGTGTGACTTTTCCCGGCATTTCTTCTTTTCACAGCGCTCTTTTTGAGCAAATGCCCAAATCTACGTCATCAAGCCATCCCCAGACCTTTTGAAAGTCCGCGATTTGATTTCAGAAAACAGTTGAGTTTGGTTACTTTGAGCCCTCATAGAATTGTAAATACTAAATACGATAAAGCAAAAAACATTTTCGACAAATCTCTTAAACTGGCAATTTATATCGAATTTCAAAAAAAGGTTTTGGGATTAACACTTCAAGTAAAAACTGCACAGTTGTAGATTTTTTACCAGAAACAAATAAGAACAAATAGTGTCATCTGGAAGTGTAAAAGTTTGTTTTTTGCCCTTTGACAGTATACATATTGCAGCCTCAAGAGTTATTATATTTTATTATATTATATTAATTCATATCTATACACGATATCCACTCAGAAAAAGTTAAAGCAACAATCATACATTAAAAATAAATTTTTGGCCGAGATTTATTATCTGATCTTCCTAAGAGTCGTGTTTTTTAGTTTGATGTTTGCTGAGCTTTTAAATGCATTTCAAATTTTCTTGATATAACATAATACTACTGCTAGTTTTTATGATTTAATGCGTGGGGAAAATCCAAATGTAGCATAGCTCTTACGTGTCGATAGTTTTTATTGTTTGGGACGTAAAATGAATGTTTTTAAATGGCAATTAATGATGAGAAAAGAAGACGTCATAGCTATTTTCTCAGAAAACTTTCTAGACAGCAAAATTTGCCCAAATAAATTTTCCTTAGAAAACCCTGAAACATAAGTCAATTATTGAATAGTTTAACAATTATATGCTAAGCGAAAGGATATGGTATAGTAGTTTCTTCTAACACGACCAAAGAAAGCACAATTATCATGTTACATTAGATCCAACTCTAGTAAGAAGCAGAGGGGTAGATTTTACTATCATTTCTACTATCAAATATTATATCATATTTACTATCAAATATTAAGAACTTTAATTCTACCAATGAACAAAATAAATAAAATGAAAGAGCTAGAAAGACAGGTACAACCTACATTAGAATATAACAGATCTCCCATATCTGGATCTCACATCAGAGACAATATCAGAGTTCCTCTCAAAAATGCTTTTTCTCCTTAGTCTCTTCTCATCCCATTGTGGGTCCACACTCGATAGGGAAATGTGTTAACTAGCTAAAGAAGACAGTTCGTATCATACCTTGGAATATAACAGCCCTTCCATATCTGGGTCTCACTTCAGCAACTATTTCTGTGTCATCACTGTTCCTCTCAAAGAAGGCCGTCTCTCCATAATCGTTTCTGGTCCAATTCGGGTTCAAGTAGACCAGGAATGTCCACTCCTTATCCGTATCACTGCTCGTGTCGAGATGTATTCTGGTATGGTCAGCACTTCGTATGAGATTCGTTGACACATCGTATGGAAACCAACTTTCAGACCTAGTTGCATATGTTGCGACCTGTGAATGAAGATAAAGTACTTATCTTTCATATGCCTAATCATACTTTCAATTTGAATCTAGTCTTCTACGATGAACATTTTCTTGACCCAATTTCATCGTTGTTATACATTAAGCCCCTAAGCAAATAAAAAGGTTTCTATTATCTAGATAGATTTGAGGAACCGTTATCAATAGAGCTTTGTTAGTTGCCATGTCATAAATTTTACTTGAGATGAACCAAACAAGAATTTTAGCACCAAAAGCCCCATATTGCTAAGATTATGATTTTTTAGAAAATCAAGGATTTCTTTTTTGGTACCACTCTGTTCCTAAAATTCAGCAGATTTTTAAGGCTTAGAAGAGCATGCATAAAGATTATCGATTGACAGCGTTGGAGGATGTTTGGGCACTTATTGATAAGAATTGAGGATGCAGAAGTGGGTACAGTCTTGACGATTGAAGTGGCATGGATACGAGGGAGGGGCGACCAGCTAGGCGATGGAAGAATATGGATGAGAATGACGTGATGGTGATGGGGTTGGAGAAGGACATTGCAAGCAACAGAGAGACTTGGGGGTGACGAATCTATGAACCAGTCAGTCTATGCTAGCGGGAAATCCGCTCGAATACAAATACTGTTTCTGTGTTTGTTGGGTGTATTATTGATTAAAGGAAACTCCTACCGCCTTGATGATTTTCCAATAAGGACTTTCCAAATACATCGGCATATCCAAACTGGCAATCCATTGAACGTTATCACTCTCAGAATCGATGCTGTCGTCATAGAAATAGGTGCCATATTTAAGCACATGCGCACGCATGTGATCCAATAGGTCAATAGGGAAGAGGTTGTCAAACACATATAATCGGTCACCCTGAAAAGAGAAAGGAAGACTAGATAGCGAGTGATCTGCAGGGCACGGGCGGTCTTCACATGATGTATTCAACATGAGATGGAGTTTAACTACAGGCCTCCTAAACTTTTCCTATTTGCAAGCTATCACCTCCAGGGAAAAAAGGTAATGATCCCTTGGTGGTGGATAGTCATCCCTATTCAGCAAGTCTTTTGTCAATTCGTTTGTTAAAGAACCCAGAACGTTTGATGCTACATTTGATGAGTGCATGTGCGACTAGTGTCATTGATATGGCTCGCATTGCATTGTTGATCAAATGGAGCGTTCCGATGTTCAATGGGAGAAAATGTTGAAGTGCAAATTCAAAGTTCCGATTATTTTTATTCACACAAATCCTTTTATAGATAATTCGTATATATATTGCTTGTCGAGATGAAAGTGTAGTTTCCTGTTTCTTTTCTGCCAATTAGTGTGATGAGCACTATTTTTGAAAACCAATCACTGGCTTTATATATATATTTATCATTGAAATAACTCCAAAATACAACTTTATCCAAAAGGGATGTTGAAAAGAGAGGGGCATTCAATTGAAGCTTTAGAGTACATCAATCACACACACAGTTGGTCGACTGAAGTCAGATGCAGCCCAAAGGCTCTTCTTATGTTCAACTATTCTACCAGATAGGGATGAAGTTTGACTCCTACCCCTGGCTAAAAAGCCAAATTCCATCAATAAAGACAACATTCAGGGGACTGGGATTGATCCCACAACAAACCAGCACCTCAAGGTTGGAATAGAGCGATAAAATCAAGTGTGACTCTGAAACTCACCGCTGAAGTTGAATAATTTGCAACAACATGATCAGCAACATTTGGCACAGGTGTATCATCCATTGACCCATTATACCTCGGCAGGTACCATGTCTTTTTTGCCTCCATTTTCTCATTCCAAAACGAAACCCAGTTATCATGCTCTGTCATCATCTTTTCCCTTGACTTTGAGAAGGTTATGTGGAGGAGTACTTGGCCCTGCTTTTGTGAGACGCTTGGGGGTCTTGTCAAGCGGAGGATTGAGCTGTCCCATATTACCACCCGGCCTGGTCTTGGGGTCACTCCGTACATGATTTCCTTTTGGTCATCCAAGCTATTAGAGAGAAGCATTAACGTGGAAGTTATTTTTAAGGAGCTTTTAATTTCAAAGTGAATAGATTCAAGTTATGGATTGAAAAACTTGAAGAAGAGATCACAAGCTAGGCGATGGAAGGGTAAGATTGAGAGGGACATGAGGGTTATGGCTTTGGAGAACGGGATGGCAAGCAATAGAGAGACTGGAAGGAAAAATCCATGAACCGTCCTCCCAAGCCAGAAAAACGGCCAGAATACAAATGCTGTTTGCCTGTGTCATATATTTAAAAGTAACTCACAAATACAGTTCTCCATAATGATTCTTTCTCCATTTTGAATTAAGGTATATAAGCACTGAAAACTCATCAGTGTTATTTGAATCAGCAACCACTTTAGTATGATCTCCTCGCCTTAAGACTTTTCCTGTTACTTTATACGGAAACCATTCTTCTTTCTTCCCTGTAAGATCAGTGATGGCTTTCACAAGTGTCTTGCAAACCAACATTTTGTTGAATTCTGTGGGGTTTCTGTAGTTCACCCATGGGACGTTGTCGCTGGTTCTCTGTTTGGTGCTGTGATCAGGGTCGTAGTTATTGAAGAGCCATGAGTCTTGACCAAGAGTTGTCAGGTAGGACCTAAATGGAATAATGACGAATGAGATGATTAGATATGATATAACATTCATAAATGATGAATGATAAATAAGCAAAATGACAAAAACTAGATGAAACCAAGCCAAGCTGTAGCAAGCCAAGTCAAGCCAACCTAACAAAACCATCTCATACTTAACCAAACCTAGCAAAGCCAAGAATAAACCAAACTAAACCAAACAAAACATAGCTAAACCTAGCCAAGCATAGCCACACCAAGCAAAGCCACACCAAGCAAAACCAAGCTAATCAAGCCAAGCTAATCAAGCGAAGCAAATCAAGCCAAGCCAAGCTAATCAAGCCGAGCTAATCAAACCAAGCCAAGACAAACCAGACTAACCAAACCACACAAAACTAAACCTAGCCTAGCCCAGCTAATCCAAGCCAAGCCAAGCCAAGCCAAGCCAAGCCAAGCCAAGCCAAGCCAAGCCACACCAAGCTAATCAAGCCAAGCTAATCAAGCCAAGCAAATCAAGCCAAGCCAAGCTAATCAAGCCAAGCTAATCAAACCGAGCAAATCAAGCCAAGCCAAGCTAATCAAGCCAAGCTAATCAAGAGCAAAGCCAAGCCAAGCCAAGCCAAGCCAAGCCAAGACAAGTCAAGCCAAGCTAAGCTAATCAAGCCAAGCTAATCAAGCAAAGCTAATCAAGCCAAGCAAATCAAGCCAAGCCAAGCTAATCAAGCCGAGCTAATCAAACCAAGCCAAGACAAACCAAACTAAACCAAACCACTATAGCTAAACCTAGCCAAGCCAAGCCAAGCCAAGTTAATCAAGCCAAGCTAATCAAGGCAAGACAAATCAAGCTGAACTAAACCAAACCACACATAGCTAAACCTAGCTAAACAAAATCAAACCAAGCCAAGACAAACCAAACTAACCAAACCACACAAAACTAAACCTAGCCTAGCCAAGCTAATCCAAGCCAAGCAAAGCCAAGCCAAGCCAAGCCAAATCAAGTCAAGCCAAGCCAAGCAAAGCCAAGCCAAGCCAAGCCACACCAAGCAAAACCAAGCTAATCCAAGCCAAGCCAAGCAAAGCCAAGCCAAATCAAGCCAAGCCAAGCCAAGCAAAGCCAAGCCAAATCAAGCCAAGCCAAGCCAAGCCAAGCAAAGCCAAGCCAAATCAAGTCAAGCCAAGCCAAGCAAAGCCAAGCCAAGCCAAGCCAAGCCACACCAAGCAAAACCAAGCTAATCAAGCCAAGCCAAGCCACAGCAAGCAAAACCAAGCTAGTCCAAGCCAAGCCAAGCAAAGCCAAGCCAAATCAAGTCAAGCCAAGCCAAGCAAAGCCAAGCCACACCAAGCAAAACCAAGCTAATCAAGCCAAGCTAAGCCACAGCAAGCAAAACCAAGCTAATCCAAGCCAAGCCAAGCAAAGCCAAGCCAAATCAAGCCAAGCCAAGCCAAGCCAAGCAAAGCCAAGCCAAATCAAGTCAAGCCAAGCCAAGCCAAGCCAAGCTAAGCCAAGCCCAGCCGAACTAAAGCAAACAAAGCCAAGTCAAACCAAGCTCAACCAAACAAATCCAAACCAAGCCAAGCCAAGCCAAGCCAAGCTAAACTAAACCATACAAATCCAAGCCAAGCTAAGCCAAGTTAAATCACACCAAAGGAAGCAAAGGAAGCAAAGCAAAGCCAAGCCAACCCTTATCAAGCCAATCCAATCCAACAATAAAACAAACCAAACCAAAGCAGACCAATCTATTATGATTCAGATTAAACTAAATAGAAACTGGAAAAGACCTCATTGCATCGGATTGAATCCAATTAAGTAAGATTTGAGTTTGTTTACCTTAGTGTAAGAATGGTTTCACCCTTGAACAGCCTGTCATAGACGGCCATAGGTTTGTTGTCATTGGTACGATGAACAAAAACTCTCTTCATTGTTGTGTTGATTGATTCTGCTATCTTCACCTATAAAACAGAACACCTAATAGTGAAAAAACATTGTAAAAAAACAAAGTGAGTCTAAGTTTCCATTGCACTAAATGCTTGCACCAAATTCTACATTTAACTTTGTTCTAAGTCAAAGATCTTGTTAAATCACACCCTATGATTTGCTATGGAGGGATACAACAGGATACTAACCAGGGGAGAGTTCCAGATATTTTTAAGACTATCTGGTTGTTTCCATTTGTTTTAGAAGAAAGGCCCATTTATCAGAAATTCTATTAAATTGGATAATAATTAGAATAAATAATAAATTATTTCTTTTATAAGCATATAAGTTGAATAGTTTTTGATCTGTACAGAACTTGATAACGAGGAGAGTATTATGGCAGCTTTCAGCTGATGTGGACCTGCAGCTTGTGCCCCCAAAATTGATATTCAAGACAGTGACATAGCCAGGACATGTTAGAAAGTGGGGCATGATGATGGTGGAAAGGGACAAGGAAGGAAAGCGAGCCAATTAATTGCGTCTTAAGTAATTTGATATAGCTAGGGCCCTGGTGTGACGCTGTAAGCCCCTCTTGCAGGTTTTGGGCTGGGCCCCAAACGCTTTTTGCAAAACAGCCCCCTTGAGTGTTAGTTGAAACTGATAATTGCAACTGACACAGACACAAAGTGGAAACGTTCTTTGAGAATTTCCTTTTGAGCAGTGGAAAGTTCTTTCGGAGGGTCAACTTCAAAAGTGGGACAGAAAATCTCAAAAATGGGGCATTCCCCCATTTGCCACCCCCTCGCTATTCCACTGATTATGGAACAAATATCCTAGGTATTCATGTAACAACCTCGGTGGACAGCTGAATTGGATGATGCCTTGAAGTTCATGATTCTGATCATTTGTGGATTCGAGCCCACAAAAGTTACCCATCAAGGATTAGAAATCCAGCGCTTTGTCCACCTTAACCACTAGGCTGCACTGCTGTGTTTAAAGCTACACTACCGTGTTCTAGGCTACACTGTGCTGGACTAGGCTACGCCACTTCGAAACATAATAACAACTTAAGCTTTGCATCCTACACTCATCAAAGTAGTATGTCAAAAAGAGAACAAAATCAGTAGCACATCAGATGAAAAAGCTTGTCTTTGTTACAGTCGCGTAGCCAATGGTGGTTACCTTTATAGCGAACCACTAAGGGCCCCAACGGAAAAACTTACCAACAAGAGGCCGCAGACCTCCTACTTCACTAAGGGCCCCACACACCTTAGCAACGCAACTGCTTTGTTAACGCTAAGTCTGGTCTGCATAGTATGGCAGTTTACGATAAGATCTTGGGTGTGCATAAGACGTTTATCTATTGTTATATTCTATTTTTCTGTTGTTAAACTCGGATGTGCAATGCAACTGCCACACTCTCTGCAATACCCAATATGGGCAATAGAAGGGAGGGGAACATATTACCTTAAGTTACCTTCTTGAGGTAATTCAAAGACACAAATATCGTTTTTTCCGTTGAACATTTTCGTGAAAATATCAAATTCCTTCCCTATGCAAAATGTATACCTTGACAGCTTCACCGTCTACTTGCTGTCCAAATGTTGTTTGTTGATGTTGCGGCCCAACATCGAACTCACTTCCACATTCCATTTGGTGAAACGCTAGGCCTAATAACAGGCCAAACAATATTTCTTTCATTCTGTTTGGCTTACTTCTTTAAGTCTTGCTACAGACGATGATGGGGTACGACTTTTCTAGATAGTTCCACTTTCTTCCGCGATTACAACCTCCGTCCGCATCCACCTCGAGACGGAAACATCCTCAAATGAGCCTTAGATATCAACAATCAGAACAAGGTGGGCTAAAATTATGTTCCGTTTTCTATGCCAAACATTAAAAATCCAGATGGCTATTATCAAGTCATTCTAAGAACGAGGAAGAATCTGAGAGATTCTTAGCTAAAGAGACTGAGACAGATTCCAGACTCGTAATCTATTTCTTCCTCGTTCTTGGTTTCCTTGAATATCAACTGTTTTAATTTCATATTAATTGCGTAAAAAATGGAACACATATTTTACGGAATATGATTCTCATCTTCCTCTGGCTTTTGATCTTTATTTTACTGCTCAAAGCGGAAGAAGTTCCTCCGACCACGTGGGTACAAGGGTAACAGAGTTTAATTTCGGTGTGGTTAAACTTATGACATTGAGTCCCTGTAGTTCGTTGCCTATCAACGAGCTTCGCTCTTCCTTCTTGCAAATTAATTAATTAAGTTGAAACGCTTCAAAACAGAAGGATGATCAGTACTGTGGATTGAGGCAATACCCACAGGGTTAATGATAGCCTTTCACATTTGATTTTATACTAAACAAAATAATACTGAACATCCTGCACACATAGGGTATTCCGCCACAGAACTGATGGCATCCCCTCCACATTGCTGATGGTATCCCTGTGCAGTACTAAAAATCCTCCAAATTACTGAACTTCTTCATTACTGCAAAGACGTTAAAAAAAGATGGTTTTCTTCAGCTCAGTTTGCTGTGCTTTCTTTCCCTTGTATGGTTAAGCTTATTTATTTTTTCTTCTTCATTTACTTTTTCGGGTGGCGTGCTAAATATTGAATCACTCAAAAATCTATTTCCAGTAACAAGGGTTTGAATGAGGGTTGAGTGCCCCAACACTCAGCAATATCCCCTCACCCTATATATGCTGTCCCTGTAAACCAGGTTTGCTGTCAACCAGGAAGAGACAAAAACCAATTCACATAGTCAGTATTTTGTCAAAGATGTATTAAAGCATTTAATAATAATAGTTTATGCATGTAGTTCTCAATAATCTTCATTTGGAATTATTTTATTGTTCCAAATCACAACACTTCGACACCGCTGGTGATGTTAGCTTGCTTAAAATGTCATTACACTCAAGAATTTCCTGTCAATCTTATTGGACTTTCTTGGCTTCAACAACGTCCTCCATCTTTCCGAGTGCGCTGAAAATAAAAACATTGAATCAATGTATTGACAAATTCAAATTTACTCGCGCAAACCGAATAAACTGGTGTGAGTGATTAAGTAGAGCTGCCCCGGGAAAACATGCATAATTAGTAAGCATTCCCACTAATAATGCCAGTTTTTAAAGATAGCAACCAACATTTTGAATGATACCCCATCTTATGTTGATTTTTCACACTCATGGAAACATTTACCCCATCTTTATGAAAAAGCTTTCTATCAAATTTCCTACCCACTTAAATGGGATTTGATAGAAAAATTGTAACCATGTTTAGAAAATTTTCAGTTGAAAAACACACCCATATGAGCAACACATTTACTGTACCAATTTCATGCTTTTTACCCTCCAGGTTTCCACCTGGGGAAGGGAACCCCTGATCTAAAGTCCAAAGGACAAGATACCAAGTTTTTTAGTCCACACCTGGAAGGTCAGTCATCCACAAGATATTGACCTTACAAGCATCGTACCAGTTAAATATAGCAAAATTTTATTGAAAGGTATACTAGAGTTGAAAATAAAACTTACGTATCAATATCCGAAGTGTCTTTGATGTTTAACATGAGTTGTCCGGCATTCAAGTAAACTCTATTTTGTGATTGTGCCATCTAAAACAAAAACATACAAAATGTCTTATGAATATTCAAATTAGAAAATCCATGACCCAAAATGACCCAGAAAAAGCAAAAGATTACCTATCCCAGGTCGTTCAAATGCAAACATATTGCCTGAAAACTTTGGGATTTTCTACCAATACTCAGCCTAACCTTTACTTAACCGTAAAAAGTTGTTCATTCTGTCTCCAACAAAGTTTTAAACACACCCTCAGAAGGCAAGAGTTAGTGCATGTAAAGGAATTTTACAGTTTCAGACACTGTTGAGTCAAGTTCTGGAGGTTCTGGAAGATTCTAGCTAGTGCAGGAATTCAACTTGATGTATTATCCCACGATAAAAATTGAATTTATGAGAACATTACTTACCACATGAGCAATTCTCTGTGCTGCTCTGATTTTTCGCAGTTTTAAGTATCCAGGGTTATCTGACAGTGCCTGACCAAGGTGGGAAGGAGTCAAGGAGAAAACGTAAAATATAACCGTGATGTTGTGCAGTTGCAAAAACCTGCAAAGCGGCTGTTTGGCGCTGGATATTCTAGAGGGTAAGCATTCGAAACCATGAGTTCACTTTGAATGGAGTGTCTAATGTACAGTAATTTTCAAATTGAATACTTCTGTGCTAAAATGGGTTCAATCAAGTTACCATACCCCTGCTGGAAACAAAGCCCATTCTATACCATATACATATTTAGTCAGCTAGCCTACTAGTACAATAAATCAATCAACGATTCAGGGTAGACGAAGTCGAGGCGACTGGGACTGGCAGTTGGCAAATATTGATTGAGATTTTTCTGCAGGCCCATATTGATTTGTTTTGCAACTAAGCATGCACAGATATTTTTGACCCCTGATCATAATATTAAGTGAAAATGAAAATAAGGTGCAAGAAAGGATATCAAAGTGGCGGCTTTTGCTTCTCCTTCTGCTTGTACAACCTTCTGTTGTCGTTCTTGCACGGCTCGTTCAACCAGAAATGCGGCTCTCTGTGCTTCTTGCTGAGCTGAGAGTGAAAATGAAAGTTAATTTCTAAATATTCTTGTTCACGCAATGCATTCTAGGAATATCCCCTTTAGCAACACATAAAAAGTATAAAAAGTAACAACTGCAGCATGAAACAGTTTTCTTTGGTAATTTTTATTGAAAAATTTAACTTACCAACTTGTTTGGCTTCAACGGCTGCAGTGTATTCTTTCCCAAAACTCAGATCAGTCTAAAGAAGATTGAAAATATTTTTTTATTAAGCTAAAGGCTTTGTGAAGATTCTTAGGTTTATTTGTTAAAATGATTATTGGTTATAAGTTTCAGGTTTATCTTTATAGTTATCTCTGAAATAACAGGAATTATCGTACCAATAGAAAAATCAATTCCAAAATAGGCTCCAAAAATATTTTTGGAATTTCATTTCAGTACAGAAATTCAATTTTGATTTGACAATAGGAATTGAGAATGTATTTCTCTTTATTTCTGTGCTAGCATCGCATGGTTTCTAAGACCTTAGCTTAGGCCAGTTCAATGCCAAAACATAACCAACTACAGGGGGTTAGCCCCTTATCCACTATAGATTTAAGGCATTCCATGACACTATTGAAGTAACTCATTATTTCGTGATTAGGTCATTTAACCCTTTGCGTGCTGCATATTTTTAGACTGCGCATATTGCTGTTGCTGAACATTTTTTCAAGTTGTGCTGAGCGAGCACATGGTCAAGTTCAAACGCATTTTTCAGATGGATAAGAAGGTTAAATAACAAAATAAAGTATTACAAATTTGTTCAAAATAGATTAAAGATTTAGTTTTAAGCCTTAGATTTGGGATAATTGCAGCTTCAACAACTCACAACGCTAGTTTTAAAGAAATTTGAATCTTAAAGTAAAAGTTTCTGGTCTTGATCGTTCTTTTTGGATCCTACATCTTCTATTATGTTAGTAATTTCACGTGGAAAGGAGGCTAATTTGCTTCAGAAAGAGTTTAAAATAAGAGGGCTGAAAATAAGCTTTGGAATGATCCCAAGGTTGCTGGGTTTTGAGTTGCGAAAAATTTGTTTTTTCGATGGACTGGTTTTTCTCGCCGTCTTAAAAACTCGGGATTTGATTTGTTGTGATGTGGAAAAACCGTTGAAAAGTTCAAGAAGAGAAAGTAGAAAACACACAGAAACGAAGCAAATTTACAAGAATGAACAAATTTAAAAACTGGAAAAGACTGGAAAATGTTATCTGGTTAGATTCTTATAATTAAATGATTTGTTTTATCTAGATGAAGTATCATTTATGTTTTTTTTGTGTTTTGAAATTTCTCTGCTTTGCCTCTGCTTGTTGGATCGGCGACCAGTGGGCCTAACTCATCCTCGATGAACTCTTTTCCCTTTCTTCGCATAGCATTGTTGTTCTAACTTAATTCTAGTTCATTCCAAATAATGATAAAGGTTTTGCTCTTTCCTTCGATATATTATTTCATTCTTATACAACTTCAAGAGGCTTATAAAAGCAAAGATGAACGCATGGAAACTTTGTAAACAAACTACGATCGGAAAAAAACACGCACGAAAAAATTTCAAAACTTCAACTCGTCGTATCTTTGAAAACTTCACTGCAAACACCCATATATTTTGGCATTGTTTGAAAGCTTGTTTTACATAGATTTCTAAAAGTCCCGTATGAACATTAAGAAACAAACGAAAACGAAGAAAAACGCGTCTTTTACGAGGTTGGGTACAAGTCGCAGATTTGCGACTACAGCACGAAGAGGGGGTGACTCACGTGTTGCAAATCTGCGACTACAGCACGCAAAGGGTTAAGCTAAGCCTACTGTCTTTTTCCTGAGTAGCCTAGTAAAGAAAGTCAAAACGAATAAGAACTCACAATGGACACATCGTCAAGAATGATGTTGAAATCTCTTGCTCTTTCTGTCAGTTGGCGTCTCATCAACAAACTGACCTGAAAATTGAACCATAAGAAGTCATTGAATCATTTTGATAAAAAGGGTGTACTTCATCAAATACATAAATTAATCTGCCTTTAAAGTCAGAGAACTCATTCATTGCGAGGGGCCGTCCTTGTTCTTTGCTAACTATTTCTGCAATTCTATTTTCAGCTTTGGAAGAATCGCTTGTTTCATTCTTCAATAAAAAGCATTCCCACCATGATCCTAATCCAATTCACGGTCTAACATTGCTTGATTCTAACTCTTAAAAATAAACGATTGCCAAACAGCCAATCCTGATGGCTCCAAAAGATGTATTTTGGGAAGACTGCATGCTCATTCTCAGCCCATTTATTCAACTCCATTCTTATTCCATAAACTTCCTCATATTTTTAGTGAACATTTTTACAGCATAATGTAGACAAATAACATTGATTAGCAATAAAGCAAATCCCAAACCCCAAAAGTCTTACACCACACACAAGATTGGGTAAAAAAACTACCGTCAAGTTATAGCTTGGGTAATTATCATTTTGATCTGCTCTAAGGTTTGGGAGTGAAAACATTTCTTGGTATATCATTACTCTAACCCTTTAGCGCACAAATAAAAAAATAAGACAAGAAATGAATGGTACCTTATGAGAGTGGGCAGGGGGTGGAAATATAACATAAATAACAAAGTACAAACCTCTTGACGCATGGTGATCAACTGGGAAGCATTAAACTGAGCGACAACTGATTTCAAAACCTGAAATAAAAAACCATCTAACAGCCTTTTTTCAAGCAACATATTCATCATAAAGGTTGTTTTAAGTCTACCAGACCCAGAACCAAAGTCCTTGCTCAGAACCACAAAGAATACTTAATCACAAAACCGCAATTCACAGCAATGATAAAAAGTATTTATAAATGAATCACATTTGGATTAAATAGCCATATAAAAACTACTAGTGCGAGAAGTTACCTAAGTTTAAGAGCTCACAGTTTCTTAACTTATCTACGCTGCTGTGAATTTGTAACTTCAATTTGTAAATCGAAAGTTGAACCGCTGGTACCAAAGTACGAATTTTGGTGTCCCCAGGAAATAGAGGAGAGGGATAGAAAGCACTCCTTATTCATTCTAGGAGCATGTGGCGGTGCAAAAATTTAGACACCTTAGACGGAGAGGCCTGCTAGTTAGGCTGGGGTCTGAAGAATAAGCTTGTAAAACCAATACACAAAATGCAACTTATCACATATGTACATGAATGGCTTACCTCGTTACAAATTGATGGCAAAACTCTTTCATCATAGTCCAAGCCAAGTCTTTGGTACATGGTTGGAAGGTTTTCTGCCACAGGTCTTGCTAGCACTCGAAGGCTAATGTTAACCATTTGTAAATCTACAGTAAGTAAAGAAATCAAATCAATAGCCAGAAAAATGTGATACATAACAAAAAGGATATACCAAAAAATTTCTGTTGTAACTTGAGAATGTATTTAATTAGCTTACTTAGTATCATTAATTCCCTTTGTAGGAAACAGTTGTCGGGCAATACTTAAAGAAACAATTGGGTATATACTCTGAAATCCCCGGTAAGACAGCTGCCAATGGGCTTAAAACAGTGGACGCGAAAATGAGGGGGCCAAATTAACAGCGTCTTTTTGGTATGATTTAGTTGTAGACCAAATTTGGCAGTAATCACGAGTTTGTATCAACGGAGGTTTCCCTATAATGTGTATTGATTATTGATTCTCATGCAAAAAGAAATGCTCCCAGGAAGACAGCCCTATCAAAGTTCAAAAGGAATATTACTTATCATTAAAATACCAAGGGAAAACTATATGTGGCCAGGTAGCAGAACATTTTTCTGTGCTTGTGAATGCTAGTGCGATCCCATATGCTAAATGAGAAGAGCTGCATCTACAACTAAACAACAATAATCGATAATTGATTCAGGCAAGTGACAAAAGGATTCCTCAAAATAAATCTGAGTATCATAAAAAATTGTTACCTTTGCTACCAGTTGGTGATGAAATTCTTCTGGGTTTTGATCTGATATCGTAAATGATTGGCCATTGAAACCAAGGTATTCTGAGAAGAAACAATATTTTCTCTTTATAGCAATTTTCAATAAAATCATAGTACTGAAGAGCAAATATCATGGGTGAAAATCAAAAAGTAAAAATTCTTATTCTCTCCTCACACTTTGTAGCAGGTCTCAAGGTGGTTTTTGCACCTGGGACCCTTTGAACAAGGGTCAAGTGATCTAACCTCTTGGCCATCCCCGCCAATACATTCAAAATATAATTCATTTCACACCTGCATTGGGTAATTACCTTGTGTTGAATATCAACCTCCCTATAATTTCAAAAAGTTTTTGAGAGTATAGTTGATATCATGGCTCAAACAAATTTGATTTCTAGTTCATTTCCAGTTTATCAAACAAGCACACAAAAAGCATTTATATACTGGCTGTTTTCCCTGCTAGAAGGGGTTGACAACCCAATGGATTTATCTCATGATTTTGGTTAAAGAGCTAAGTTTTCAAGGCTGGATGTCCTTCCTGATGCCAACTGTTTAGTCTCTTTAACTACGGCATGAGATGAGGTGGATGAATTTTTACCCACACCACAGGGGGCCATTTCATTTGATTAAATTACAGAAATGTATAAACCTGAAATGCAATCCTTCTGCATATACGTTTTTTTGTACACCTCCAATCCTGCTGAAGATGATTGCTCTGTGACCACCATCCACTAGAAGGAAAAAAGTTTCGTTAATTTACTGTTGAAAATAAAAAAACATCAATTACTTGAGCTTTAAGCTGCTAGTCAGCATGCATCTAAAGAAGAAAATTATTTGCTCAAAACTACAATGAGAATCGGAGATGATTGCAGTCTAAGGGGCAGCAAACACAGGGAAATAAGATTTACTAAGAGCCTACACCATCACATCCCTTATGATTGGATCTGTTTTCCTTGGACTGTGTAACTGTGGAGGATGCCCCCTGCTAAACTAGGGTCTAGCCAAGAATTATTTTCACATCATTGACAGTGAAAAGTCAATATGTGGCATACAATAGGAGTTTTTTAGCATGCAGAAAACAACTATGATAATTTTCAAAAGTTGTGAATTCCTCCAAGCTTTGCAAAATACTAATACCTTATAAATAGGTTCTTATACATGTATACATGCATCCAAGATTATGCACCTAAGACCTTGACAAAAATGTGCTCTCTCTATATCTGATCTCTTTTACATCATGGAACAAAAGGCTATAAATTATTGAAAAGTACATTTTCTATAGCTCATAGCTTTTCAACTAAATTATAATTCAAGCTTATCAGTTAGCCCAACTCACAGCTGCACATAGCGAGCACCGGGCTTCCTTCTTTTGACCTAATTCTAATTGCCTAGGCCTAAAACAAAACCTGTGTTTCGTAACTTCGAGCTTAGCGTTTGCAAACACGAACATAAATTCTAATTGGAATTACCATTGTACATTGACTCTTTTATTCCATAAGCTAGAGCTCCGGCACCAACTAATAGTTTCACTCCCAGCCCGACTCCCTTCGGGGCGCCATTGCCAAACCTTGATGCAAAATCTTTGACTTGCTGAGCCATCTTGAAATGTGTTCACTGCGGCGAGAAGAAGGCCCGCGTGCAAACGGCCTGGAAACTACTATGATGAAATGGAGAAAACACAATTCAACTCAATTTTTTGTCGAGTTCTGGGTGGGGGGACAATAACGGGGGGAAAACCGGGGGAAAAGCTCGTATAATTTGACTCTTTCCATACAGTTCATTAGAATTACTATGAAACCAAGAAAAATCTAGAGAATCTCTTCTGAATTGGCTTGATAGAAATGGAATAATCACTTTAAATCCCAATATTAATAATGATAAAACCCCTCGAAAGTAATAGTACTGATGGTTTTCTCCACACTGCGGAATATCCTGTATCAAAACTCTCACCTTCTGATGAACCGAACTACGTTCATATTTACAGCCCTTGACTTAGTATTCTAGGCCATCAAAACTTTCTCGATGAGTGAGGTATTACTTTTGTATCATTTATTTTTTACCAAACATGAAAATCAGACATCAAGAGTGTTACCTTACGAGGAATCGAACTAAGAACCGACCCAGGCCCTTGGCTTTGTCCATTTGGACTTTACCACCCGAGCCAGTTTTGGTCTAAGAGGAACTCTCCTTGAGTAAAAGCGATGTTAACAATTGAGTACATTGCTTCCACTTCATGGGGGTCACATTCTCCACTAAACGCTGATTTTGTTGAAGTTGAGTCTAAAATACCTTCCCTTTTCTATGTCTAAGCAATGATCATTCAATCGTAATTTGGATATTGTTCATCTATAATTTCTCTTATTAACTTATTTTGGATAAGGCTCTAAGCTGATATGACTTTTGCGCACTTTCTTGGCTAAAGCTTTGGAAAATTAATTTACATAGGAATTCCAGTATACTTGAGAAGCATAATGCCGTGAGTCATATAGATGTTTCTTTCGTTCACATCTCACTTGGCCTCCGGACTCGTTTCATAACTGGAGGCTGTAGTACCCAACAGAATTTTTAATCATATAGAGTATGAGACCCAAAAACGCTATGACAAATATTGACTGATTTCCAAGAAGAGAAGAATAAAAAAAACAGCAACAGTTTTCTATTTTATAGACATTCATTTTTAGTGCATTACCAATAACAAAAATTAAATATCCAAAATACTTCATAAAGTTAGAGGCTTTAATTAAGAAAATATATCCCATTGACTACTTAAAGCTAAAAAAATAGATAATCAGATGTTAAATCATTCATTTTTCGGGGTACACTTGATTTTCTAGATAAAAAGTCTAGCTTATGTGTTTACGAAAATATTTTCAATTTGAAAACACCTTGAAGAACTTTCCAATCTAAGAGCGATAGCTCAGCATACCAAGTATAGCTGCCCCCCATATGTCAGGTTCCTGCACATAAGAAAGCTTCTTGTATAAGAAACCAGCCCGAAATTCTTTCAGAAGGGCTCCTTTTACAAGAATTGGTTCCAGGTCTGAAATTGCAAAGTTTCTTATTTCAAGATTTGTCATGCACTTTATTTCTATATAGCTACTGAAGAAAGATTGCATCTACTAATGAGGAATTCGAAACTTCTTTTTCAGAGGAAAAGAATATTTATGCTTCTTTTATCTATAATTTGGCATAAAACATTAGAAAAATAGCTTCTTCTTGAAATGATGTGCAACCACTTATAAGAAACATTTACCCTGATTATCAAAAGGTAACTTTAGATAAGAAACATCCGAAGGTCTGAATTTAGAAAGTGGTTATCATACGAAGGAACCTACTTCAGTTGATGTGTACCTAGAAAAATTGGTTGTGCATGGCATTTCAAATGTCCCACAATGTCCCATAAAATTCCAGACTAGTCCCATAACAGTCCAGATCAAGCTTGGTAGGTAGTCGAGGAAACGTTGCCTCCATGCCCTGTCCAGTTGGTATGCACGAATGTGCCTGGGTTGGCAAGCAACTCATAGGTGTGAGCTCCAAAGTAATCTCTCTGTGCCTGTGTGAAAATAAATTGGAATCAGAGCATATTAATTTAGGGGGTACTGATCCCAATTCCTAGAAATTCGTAGAAATAATCAAAAATTCAAATCCCAAAGGAAAAAATAGAGAGATTCCCAATGTAGACGTGTTTAATCCCAATTGCCATTCACTTTTTCATTTCCAATTCCCAGTCCAGAAGTCCAATCCCGTTTTCCTATTTGAATAAAAAGGCAAATTCCAGAGCCCAATTTACTCCTTCCTTTCCTATTTGATTAAAAGTTAAATCTTGTTTTCCTGACATTCAGACACATTTATTCTATGCTATAACTTTTTGCCTTGCTAGCATTAAATGCTGGGATGGTGAGAAAAATCAGAAACATAGTGTAACATAATCACAACACCCTTGCATCTACCACTCATTTGAGAAGTATGTCGTAAAGAGAATGAAAATGAAACCCAAACTAATTGTTAAAACCTTTTAGTACTGTTTATGGATATATTATGTATCTTCGATATCCCCAAGGCTTGTACTGATTAAAGACTGAAATACTTTCATCTCCAAGAGAATTTAAATCATTAAATATCAGAAAATTCTCTTCTCTTGCTTGGTTATCTTGAATTCTTCGTTGCCTGTATTAGCCGTGTTATTCAGATAAAGATTCAAACTAATAAAACATATTTTTGTGTTTGATTTGTAGACAATTGATTTCTAATCAGGAATTAAATTAAATTATGGAATTACCTGAATCAGATTGGCTGGCAGCATTGCAGATCTACAATACAAAAAAAGATAAAACAGTTAATTTGTTGATCGTTATTAACAATTGATATCTATACAGCAAGATTGAAACTGGTTTCCTTTCTTGCATTTCAATCTCAAATTGAGATTAATTGATTTCAAATAATAACTATGTGACGAAGAGACCCGATGTGCCCTTTCGCAATGACCCGATGCAAATTCGTAAACTACAACTAAACATCAAATACCAAAGTTTACGAGTTACTGCACAGCCAGTGTAGTGATAACCAGAAGGTCACATTGGGTATGATCACATACTTATATTCCACTCGTTCTTCTAGTAATTTCTTGAGCGCTCTTTGTGTATCTTTAGCCCCAATCTACCATTTTACTTTTCACTCATTACTCTTGCATTCATTTCGGCAATCTTTAGATTGCAATCTTTAGTTCTTGAACACCAACATAGTATAGAATACCGACTATGTGAAACTGTAGATCCTGTGCCCAAGTTTACAAGCTACTGCACAGCCAGTGTGGTTACTCCTTGAGTAACTAGAACAATTCTTTTTGTATCTTGAGCCATATCGTAACATTTCAGTTATATTTAGATTCAACTTACATACCTATATCCATCGTAAAAAGCAAGTGCAGTGCTGAAAGCTGGAGTAGGCACACCAAGAGTTGCAGCAGCAGCAACCACTTTCCTCCAAGAGTCCTGAATTATTAAAACGTTCAACTCGATTCAAGGTTGTTGATAACAAAAAAATAAGTCCGTCACAAGCATTTTATCCCTCCAAAGTACTGATGATATCCCCCAAAGTACTAACAACCAAAGTGCTAACACCAAAGTGCTGAACATCCTTCTTAGTACTGCACAGACATTCCCCAGGTTATTCGCTGTTCACAGTTGAATATTTAAGCAGGGGAGATTTGTAAATTTGATTTATATATCACAAAAATAACAACAAAATATATTCTAATTCATATGTTAATTTTGGTTTAATGTTTTCATGGGTAAGGTTGGTGAGATTCCATCAATCTAGTTATTTACATAAACAACCTACCTGGCAATTCTCGATTGCTTTTTGGAAGAAGTCATCCAATAAAAGATTCGTCAATTCTGGATTCTTTTCAAACGCTTCCTTGATGTTTCCCAAGAATCGGCTGAAAAAAACCAACTTATGTCAAAAATATAAAATTATCATGGCAGCATCTTTATATAGTAATTGAATTTGATTTTCTAATGGTTGGTAGGAAAATACACTTACTACCTTCACAAGGTATTAGTTTATGAACAAAGCACAAAGGATCCACTGAATAAGTAAACTAATCAAGCAGTGCATTGATAGTTGATAGGCAAAGCATACCACCTTCGTAAGGTATTGGTTTATGTGCTAAGCACGAAGGGCCCACTGAATAGGTAAACTAATTGAAGCAGTGCATTGATAGTTGATAGGCAAATACGCTTACTATCTTCGTACGGTATTGGTTTATCTGCTAAGCACAAAGGGTCCACTGAATAGGTAGACTAATCGAAGCATTGCATTGATAGTTGATAGGCAAATACACTTACTATCTTCGTAAGGTGTTGGTTTATGTGCAAAGCACAAAGGATCCACTGAATAGGTAGACTAATCGAAGCAGTGCATTGATAGTTGATAGGCAAATACGCTTACTATCTTCGTAAGGTATTGGTTTATCTGCCAGCACAAAGGGCCCACTGAATAGGTAAACTAATTGAAGCAGTGCATTGATAGTTGATAGGCATATACATTAACTATCTTTGTAAGGTATTGGTTTATGCACAAAGCACAAAGGATCCCCTGAATAGGTAAACTAATCAAGCAGTGCATTGATAGTTGATAGGCAAAGCATACCACCTTCGTGAAGTATTGGTTTATGTGCTAAGGACAAAGGGCCCATTGAATAGGTAGACTTATCGAAGAAATGCATTGATAGTTGATAGGCAAATATGCTTACTATCTTCGATTTTATGTGCTAAGCATAAAGGGGGCAATGAATACGTAAACTAATCGAGCAGTGTGATCGTGGTCGCTCTTCTCCCTATAACCACACCTCAAGATTCCTTCTGCTATTTTTGTCTGTAAAAACAGAGTTTTGGTTTTCTTTACTAGCAATTCATGAGAAAGACCTGAATATGGGCTTCAGACAACGATTCTTAGTATATCCAATGCAAGGAATAACAATCTGTTAAGTTTCATTCGAGTACACCTCTTATGAGTCAGACACAAAGCTCCAGTAGTTATTATGTTTCGATATAATTCCAATTCCTGCCTCCATAAAGATAAATTGGTGAGAGAGATGACATACCTGCGGATAATGCAACCACCACGCCACATCAAAGCGATGCTTCCGTAGTTCAAATGCCATCCGAATTCTTTAGCTGCTTCTCTCATCAGCATAAAGCCTTGAGCATACGAAACTATCTTCGATGCGTATAATGCCTGAAATATTGCAATTAGAATATTACTTTACGTGCAAAAGCAGCAAGCAAGTAAGGTTAACAAAGTACAATAATATAGCCAGAAAATCAGATGCATAGCAAAGCAAAATATGGATTACTTAAGCTTTTCGGATCGTCTGACACTCAACAGAGTAATAGGTCAGAAAGAGAACGAAACAAAAAACCTTACGAATCATTGTACCCAAATGTGGATCGAAATAAGCCAGTCAGAAAAGAGGTAAATGATTAGTCTAATGAATTTCACTAACTTAGAAACGTGGCCAAAAAGGCCCCTAAAATATTTTCACCGTATCATCTCAACAATGGTTCTTGTGTAGAAGCAGGATTATGAAAATCAATCTAGATAATCCGTGTGAATGAAAATGGACCGATCAGGAGAGTCAAACAAATAAACTCCTGCTCCTTCTCAAGTTTA
Source organism: Pelagia noctiluca (assembly GCA_963924455.1). Taxonomy (NCBI): domain Eukaryota; kingdom Metazoa; phylum Cnidaria; class Scyphozoa; order Semaeostomeae; family Pelagiidae; genus Pelagia; species Pelagia noctiluca. The sequence goes on from OZ004327.1 coordinate 2,503,647, forward strand.
CTCCTCGACCATATCCAGTAGTAACTGTCTGTGATGGATTTCCCTTTTACATGAGAAAGTTGTCACCCTTCGAAGGTAATCTACAGTTGTTATGGTTCGTCTTCAAAGTTGGTGAACTTGGATGTAATCTGTATGACTGGAATGGCTCTGACTAGTTGAGTGTCCCATACACAGTTGCAGAGAGCGTCAAAGTGCAAATATATAGGTCGAGGGTTCATGTACTGCTCAGGTCAGTTTCATTCACAAAAATTAACTTGATAAACTCTGATTAAAATGTCATTCCTTATCTATTTTTAGGGTATGTAGCACCTTTAGTTGAAACCTCCCGTATTAGATAATCCAAAAAATCTCCTTGGCAGTATGGTTCCTTTAGTAAGCACTGTATTTTCGAATATATGCTATGTTCAAGGAAATGGAAAACATCTGTAATGTTTTCTTTAGAGCGATAGAATCAATAACATCTCCTCTTACTAAATCTGGTCCCCTACAGCACTTTAAATGTGTATTTGATATAAGAGCCCTACCTTTCTAATATGCTCAATGAACTCAGCCTTATCACCAGTGTACTTGCTTGAAGCGGGTCCCTTGAGCTGGCTGCTGGCACGAACTCTCTCGTCCTTCAAAGCAGACAAACATCTCGCAAATACCGATTCACCTGAGATGAAATGAGAAATTGTATGAGTAGAAATAAAACATTGTTTCCTTTTCATATATCTGTAAAAGTATGTGCCTTTCTGGCTGTTTCTGCCAGCTGGGAACTTAGGAGTCAGGGTGGCACTTGTCTACTTTAATGACAAGATGGATCATGACATATTTGGGGCCTCGAATTTTAAACATAAAAACATATTTAGGGTGAGGAATTTTGAAGACTCAAAAAACGTTTATTTTGGGTTTTAAGTTGGACCCATCGATAAATTTGGATTTTCAGAATTCAAGGGTTGCAAGAATTATATATGAATCAATCACTATCACGTATTGCATATTTGACGACACATTTGGACTCTTAATAAAATGTTAATAACTATTGTCGAGCTAACTGGTTACTACTGCCATGATCGATCCTATTGGAATCGTAGTTTCCACAAATTCTTTCATGTTTGTTACATCATGCTAGCAAATATAAAAAATTTCATAGTCCTAGAAAGAAAAAATATTTTTTCATTCCTTCGATGATTTATGGAGAGTTCCTTACCAATAAGAGTGACGGGAATGCCATATTCCAAAGCCGATATTGCAGTCCATTTTCCAGTTCCTTTCTGAAAATTCAAATATGTAAATTGATTAGAACTTGACTTTGTGTGGAGCCAGTGCTGTAACGCACAGTGTGCAACCTCAAACAGAGAAAGGACTCCAAACATGAGGATCCTGAAAAGGGTACTGATCCCAATGCTAAGCGCTGAAATAATCAAAAATCTCAATCCAAATGAAAAAAGAGAGAAATTCTCAATATTGACGTGTTAAAAATCCCGATCCAAATTTACTTTTTCATTCCCAAATCCTAGTCCCAAGAAGTCCAATCCCATTTTCCTAATTAAGAAGAAGGCCAGTCCTAGTATCAAATTTTACCCCTCTTAACCCTGAAAGATGGTTTCGTTCCCATCCTCGTATTGTTTGGTATGTGTCAGTTACCTGCTGTAAAATTAAACACTGAATAAAAAAAACTGTAAAATCTATCATATCTAACAGTGGTAGGGCCAGACTTGTTGGGGGCCAAGAGTGAAGTGTGTAGAGATAGGGTACACGAAAGTAAACCTTTACTCCTCCCTCAAGAAAGTTTCTCATTTATTTGGTCAATAATCAAGGATCAACTACGGCAAAAGTATATAACTTTCTGGTGCCACTAGTGAATGAAATTTTCATGAAAATGTTTATCTTGTACCTGACCAGCAGAATCCCTGATTTTCTCAACAAGATAAGATCCGTCAGTGTCTTTGAAGGCGAGAATGTCCCTTGTGATTTCAATCAGGAAGGAATCAAGCTCACCCTTATTCCATTCTTCCAAAACCTTAAAAAACAAGAAGATTTTTCGTTTGAGAGTTCAAAAAAGGAATACAATCTCCAAAGCCTGTAACATTTCTAAACATACAAGAGTGGCAATCTAGCATTATGCACCATCGAAACATCTGTACAAGAACTTAGAGAAGACACCAAATCATAAGTTGGAAGGCGAAACCTAAACAAGAAGATGATTGATTTGAGAGTTCAAAAACGAATACTATCTCCAAACAAATTGCCACTCACTGAGCAATCTGAGTGACCCGATGCTCTGCAGAAGAATGCGGTAACGCTACTCCAATGGCCCCTCGTAATAATCATAATTTATCATATCACGACCAAAGAAAGATTTGCTCGGTATTAATTCAGATAGGGTGTTAACTGTGGACACAAATAGAGGCCATTTTCATTAAAATTTTGTCTAGGCGGGATTTTGAGCCACAAATGTTTTTTTAAAGATTTTTACAATATGTCACAGAACTTAAGGCTAGTAAATAAACATTCAGAAGATATTGATGTTAATTACCTTCAGAACACCATATATGTTACCAGAGAGCCAGTCTCCTTTCTTGTTTCTCTTCTATACGTTACCATAGCCATAGATTTTGTACTTATCTATATTTGTTACCATTATTTTTTTTCTTTGATTGCTGTGTTTACAGTTAATTGTACAGTACATCCTGGATTAACCGAACCTCGATTATCCGAGCCTCGATTATCCGAATGCTAAAATTTTAAATATATTAATTGTTTTAAACCAATTTTCAATTAACTAAATAAGAAATCTGTTCTCTGCTTTACTTTTCACATAAATTTAGATGTAAAAACATTATGTCACACATCAGTTTTCGATTAAGTATCCGAACGGGTCAGCAAAAAAATGATTTCAACCTGTTCGGATAATCGAGGATGTACTGTATTGTGCTTTTTGATGAAATCAAAATGGTAGAATGGAATAATAAAAATCATGTGTTACCTTGCTCATCTCTGGTGGGGTCATTCCAAGAGTATCTTTCATCAAGTGATAAGCTTCGCAAATCAACTGCAAGGCAATAAAAGAAGGATAAGAGACTGGTAATTCACCAAAAAAAATTTCTTGGTACCAGGGAAAGCCTACTGTTCCTCTGAATGTACTCATCAAGTGACTACTCTGAACAATTTTTAAGAAAGTAATTCTCTTCCGAGTTAATTTGAAATCTTCATTCAATACTATTATATTAGATAATTTCCAATGTTATTCGTTTGAAAATGAAATTAAATGTTCAAAATAATTCATTTTCAATAACCTAAAATATTTTACAGTAAGTAGACCATGGGCTGTACATGAATATAAAAGGATTGAGCTAATTACAAGCCTAGGTATTTTTATCAGAACATTTCATTTATCTTTTTGATTTCATTTTGCCAAAAATTAACCAAGTCAATTAGAAAATTAATAATTGAAAAATATTAGAAAATACATTAAACCAATTTTTGAAAAACAAAAAGGCAAAAATTGAAAAAAAATAATAAGCGAAAAATGGATAATTTTATTACAAAAATAACACGATTTAAAATGTAGAAAAGATACACTCTTTTTTTTTTATAAAGAATATCTAATTTTTTCCTGAGCCTCAATATTCTTAATTTTTTGCTATTTTGAGCCTCGGAATATTCTTAAATTATTCTTACGGCAGAAAACACGGATATAGCAATAGATTGTTATTATTGTCATAAATGCCAAAAAAGTACACCTACAGTATTACAAATCTGGTGGATAACACAACAATATCCTTATTTCCTGTAAAACAGAGTTCATCGACACTTGCATCAAAATCTAGGTGAGTGTATTTAAACCATTCCCGGTAAAAAGCACACCAATTCAGAAGTAAAGAAACACTCGCTAAAATGCTTTTCCATAAGATCTGAGCCTCCCAATATTCTTAAAATATTCTTAAATTTCACCGATTTTGAGGCTCATTATTCTTATAAAATTTATTCTTATAAAAAAAAAGAGTGTATCTATAGAAAATAGACAAGATATCATTTATTGGAAAAGAAGTCACCCACCAAGCCGGATTCGAAATAGGAAATTTCAGATTAATTGAATTATCAATAAAAAATAAAAATATCCACCGAACCGGATTCGAACCAGTGACCTAAGGATATCTGACGTGTGTCAACTACAGTCCTCCGCTCTACCAACTGAGCTATCGGTGGTATGCACTAATGGCAATTTTTATCAATAACACTTCAGTTAATTGTCGTTTACTGTCATTATAATAATTGAATAGTACTGTGGAAGAAGTGGAGGGTATTCACTACATTGGGATACTCAGTAGATTGAAAGGTGCTAAGTACTGTGGAGGAAATTTATCCCCAAAAGTAACGAACATATCCTCTATTGTTGACAGTAACCCTCCGCAGTCCAGAACATCCTGCCTAAACTTCCCTGTACACAGTGCTGAACACCCTTCAACATACTGAACAGACTTCCCTTGGGAGATCAAAGGAACAAGAGAACTTTGCCAAAGTTAGGAAGGAAAAAAGGGAACTTCGGCTCTTAAAGGCAATGAACGGAGATAAGGGAGGCAAAACTATAAATAGACCACAATTCAATTCAATCAGAGCATGCGCAAACGCAACTTTGCAAAGTGATCACATGAAAGATTTTCGATCAAAGCCTACCAACAGCCAAAATGGCGGAAAAGCTGTGGAGAAGCTAAGAGCCTCTGGAGATCGCCTATCTTTTTCTTGATAGCAGGAAAGTCAGAGGTAAGCCATTAATTTGAAATGTAATCAATGTTAGCTAGATGGTCTATACGTCCTTTAAGACAGTTCTTGTTTTCCATCTTTTTTGACATGCAACAGAATTTTGTCAAAATAAGCATGACACGGTTGCCCTTCTTATCTGCTTCTTTAGATTATGGATGGCTTTAGGCCTTTATTATAGTCTCTTTTTGCCACTTAAAGGTCTTCCCCACATCTTTCATTTGCATAATCAACAGAAGTATAGCAGCAGGCAGGCCTAAGAACCTTAAGGCATTAGAACCCTGGTCTTGCCCACATGAAACTTGTTATAATCAGAGCTAAATCCTAAATCTAGTACAAAAATGAGTAAGAAGTAGGAAGTATTGAATAATTTTAAGCCCCAAGTCCCGTCTCGTGAATTGTCACACTACCTTACCAGCCTTTGTTCAAAGTATTTTTTTTTCAAATCAAATTAGTAGAATAAAAAAAGTATCCTGAGTTAGCAGAGACAAGAAGATTGTTCATCAAACAATCAAACATTTACAAATATTCATTCTCAATTTATTTCTGAAGGAGTATGACGCCTGATAGATATTACAGATAGAGTATGACCCCTTTCAAGAAAGGATTTTATTCTTTTTAGAAATATTACTAATACTACATAATTATATATCAACAAGTTGTATCTTTCTTTGTTGCAGCCACGAACAAGGTTGCTGATGTAGCTATGAAGATGTGAAATGTTGATGCTGAATCAGTTTCATCTCCTTCTAATGAGTCTTCTGTTCTTGATATTTTGCTATAAAATAATTTTGATGCTAAGATGACGATTTTTATCTTAAAAAGTATATTTTCATACTGATGTCCATCTAAATATTATGTGGGTTTGGTTGAAAATGGGGTTTAGAAATTTCACAGAATTTTTGACGATGTTCTGAATTGTTTATTTGATTCTTTTAGCAATATGGAATATTTCTGTCAAAAGCTTTTCTGATGAAACTATGGTTGTGCAGGCTCTGCATGCGCCAAATAGAAGGGAACTAATTCTAAAAGTCTTTTTCGGTGTGAGCTGTAAAACAATAACTTCATTTTGTTATCATGATTTGGATGCCTTGATGCAGTGTTAGCAATAGTGATGGTTAGGGAAAATTAATCAGGATGGTGGGAAAAACATCAAATCTGGCAATTTTGTCAGAGAAGTTGAGAGGTTTGGGTGATATCTGAAAAATGAATTTCCACCACTGGATTTTAGAACCTTTCTTAAATTTGCATGTTGTTAGAGGAAGTCACACAGTTCGGTGTTACTGTCGGTAGCCTTTTTAGCATTCACTTGAAAATGAATAAATGAAAGTTGCTTTGAAATACTAACATTTAATAAAAATACTTAACAATATTTTTCCATTTCCCAAGAGAGGCCTAAACAAGCCTAAACTTGAATTTTTAGGCTAGCAGGGTAAAGGAAACTAACCCAACCATTCAGGAACCAATAAGTTTCATTTATTACATTGACATCAACATCGAGAAAGATATAAGGTCTGGATACTTACCTCTAAATTTTACTGGTCTCGGTGACTTCGCTGAACTCCAAGCCTTCTATCATGGCGAATTAAAAAAGAAATCACGTCTCGGCCAAGAGCCTTTTTACCTCTGTTGCTTTGGGCTCCTCAGCAAGCCTCTTTTAGGCCTAATCTAATACCGATGATGATATCTGTCTTCTTGAGTTGCCGCTCTAATCCAGGCTCTGAATACAAAACATGCTTATGCCTAGTTGAAAAATTCCCATTTCATCTTTGATTGTCTGCTTGCTGGAACAAGAAGCTGTATCGCAGCTGTCCCGATTTGTCAGCCATTGTGATTTTTGCAATCACAGCAATCCCAGTTTTTATCTGATCACATGAAATTTCGATCCAACGAAAACCCGGTTATCCTATTGGCTGCTATTTATGGGTTGCCCAGACCCCTGGACTAAAGACACCTTTTAACTCCGTAGATTGCCTTTAACCAGAGATCAAGATTCAAAGAATACGATGAGTGTCTTATTCTATATACAGCAAAAACCCGCTACTAAGAACCTAGAAATTAAGAACCTCTAAGCCTATAGTTTTTATATTTTGACCGTATTTTAAGGTCAAAATTACGAAATTTAAGTTTAAAGTTTATTAATGTTTACTGACAATAATAATGGTATTCAAGGATTGTCAAAAGACCTACAAATAACCAGTAACAACCATTAACCACCATTATTACTGCTATTTGCTACAATTTATTTAAGAACATTTTCAGGCTAACTCCTAAAAATGTAGGTTGTTTGTTGCGAGTTTTTACTGTATTAACAATTTTTGAGATGTAGCTATGGACTACACAACTCCATGGGACGTTGAGAATTTCTCATGGGACTAGGGGAGCAGACTGAAATTTAACTGGGGAGAAGGACCATGTACCCGCACCCCTAGAAGACCCTATAGGTCATAAGACATAGTTAATTCTTTGCATTGAAAACCAGAATCCTACCTGCATATCGCCATATTCGATCCCATTATGAACCATTTTGACAAAATGTCCCGCTCCTTCTTCTCCAACCTTGGGAAGAATCGAGAGCATCATTTAAAGGAAAAAAACAGTAATAGCCCATGAATAGAATAGTATAGCGCATAAATAAATAGTTAACAAATTAACAGTCTTTATAAATAGTAAGTAAGTTTAAGAGTAACTTGATAGCCTGTGAAAGGCCATTCTAGCCGGGGTAAAGAGCCCCTAGTTTTACATCCCTCCTGAAGGACGAAGGATGATTGAGTGAGATGCTTAGTCAACACCTGTAAGGTCAGCCATCCAAATATTGACTCACATTGGAAGCTGCTTAAGCTACTTGGCCATTCATCCTACAATAACAAGATGCTTTTTCCAATAAAATGAAAAACAAAACTCACCCAGTCGCAGCACGGCTCTTCTCCAACTTTTGCTGAGATTGATTGGAAGATGTTCTTAATATGAGGCCTAGGTAAAAAATGAATTAACACAATTCAATTGAGATTCAATCAATCGGTAATAAGTTACTAGTAATTAGTTCAGAGGGTCATCAACACATTATCATCGCTAAAATCTTCCTGTGTGAGGTGATACGAAAGCATGAAAATGGTACAGGGATGTGCCACTCGTATAGGTTTTCATCTAAAAATATGTGAACATAGGTTTCCTTTGACATACTGGCAGATACCTTTTCAAAATTTTCTTTGATCCACTTTCAGTCAACTCAAATGAAAATGTAAGGGGAATCTAATTTCATATGTCCATGGAAACATACAATTTACTCTAGTTTTCCTCCATCTAAATCAACCTGCTTAGCTGTAGAGTACCTTTGATCTACATAGTCTAAGAGGCCCAAGATTACTATGTCTGCTTGTTAAGATTCAGCACCGATTAGGGCTTGTCTTTCTTACATACAGTAGTTTCATTACCATCTTTGTAAATTTGCTAACTACTGGCCAAGCCCGTGCTTCATACCTATTTTATAGGTTTTTTACGATAACTTATACATGAATGGATCTTTCCTTCAAATCCGACATAAATGCAATCTAACAAAAATAGCCTCACGTAAAATGGTGCATCTCTGCATCGTTTTATTCATAATCCTAGGTATCATTTCCAAAATCAATTGTATTACAGGTGGATCTGCTTATACAATCACAACATTAACCCTATCTAAAGGCAAGTCATTGCTAACGTAACAGCAGTAAATGAAAACTTACCAAGCTTCAGGCGCCCCTCCTGGCATGAGGGAAGGTCCGTATCTTGCACCATCTTCACCTCCACTCACACCACTGCCAACATACAAAATACCTTTCTGCTTCAGGGCGCGTTGTCTTCGCTATAAAAAGAAAATTTAACAAATAATGAGAACACGCATACTGACAATAACCATAGGACTGAAGATGAGTCAACTGATTAGGACATAAATTAAACTGTAAATTTCTAGAGATGATTCAATCAAGATTATATATAAAAGATCATTAGTTTTTAATTTAAGGTACCCACCCTGAGGTAGATATCTTTTCTAAGGTCACTAAAGAAAGAGTATTGAAAGAACTGTATTATTACCATATTATCATCAAAACATAGGATAATTGTTTTCTTTAAAGCTTACTTTTTTACAAAATTTCAAGTAGTTTCGGTTGTCGTGAATGGAAATATACACTGAACATAAATGTGTCTTGGTTTGTTCTTTATCAAATCACTTACAGTTTTTCACTCACATATCAATGACTGATTCAAACACAAATAACGGAGCATATAAACGCGAACAGACACGTAACTACCCCTGCAGGCTTGGTGAAACACTTATTCCGAATCTGGGTTATATAAAGGGTGGAGTAGGGTTACCTTAGGGCGGATTAGTGTTATCTGATAATCAATGCAATGTTTTTTTAAATTTCGAATTTCTTTAATTTATTTTTATTTAGCTTTAATTAGCTTTAGTATATAGCTATTCTGCATCAGGTAACTGTAAATAAGGTATCAAGAAAATGAAATAAAGGTACGATTCTATTCAGGATACTTTCAATTTGCAAACCCATGACTACATTTGAATTTCATTTGATGACGTCATCAAAAGAAGTCAAGTTATGTATCAAATGATTGGTCATGATTAAGACGATATAAAGATATGCAATGTCCCATGCCCCTGCTCACAGGGTGACCTTAGAGTAAGATTCCGAACAGGAATATCTATTCCTTAATCTATTTCTTTATCTATTTCTTTATCTAGTCATTGTTTTAAATCCAAAACGTGCACTTAAAGCAAACCAATGCCTGAAATGCAAACCATGAAACCCAAAGCCACCAATTTAAAGATAGAACGAGATGGCGTGTGGTTTCCTTAGTAACCACTATGTGTAACCCAAATATTGGGGTCTTTATCTGATGGTTTTTACCATAACAAAAGTCAGGAATCAGAAGCATTGTACTAGGTGGTGATGATAACATATGCTTCGATTTAAGAGTCGTGGAAAACTAACAAATGTCAGCAACACAAGCCTTTTTTATAAGAGCCTGAGCTCTGGAGCAGTACATAAAGTGCATGAAAAGGTCAGGGTCTTCGAGGGGTAGGCTGGGCCCCAGTGTAAAGGTGAATCGAATGGGCCTAAGTACCCCTGAAAGAGAGCTTAGGATCAATAAAAATAGATAACTTAGTTTTCATGGATACCACAGAGCCCTGGCCGCCCTGGCAACCTTCCTTCTTACCCCCCTCTCTCTCTCTAGGGTACTGCGAGAGGCAGGCAATTATCAATTAAGACCTACAACGTTTCCAAGTTTTCGGGGCTACTAGGATACTGATTCTCTCTTGGATTTATACCTTGATTGTTGCTTATTATTTTGCTTAAAACAACAGACTAGCTACTTACCTCTGACCGAAAATGCGTTTATTTGCATGTCCCTGGCAAGAGGAGCCTAGTAAAGCAACTCAAGAGATTCATAGTCCTCATGTAATACTTTTTTTAGAAAAACTATCAAGGTTGTTGCTTATTCAGAGAAGTGTGCTAAGTTTTGTTAAACATTCGTCGCATCTAAGGGGTTGGTTCTTGTAAAAGGTTCCTTAAAAAAATGCGTGTAATGATCAGATAAGCAACGAGTGCACAGCAATAGATTTTTGTTTTGGCTTTATGAGAGAGTTTTTTATTGAAACTGTTAGAATACGGTAAAGGCCCGAGAAGGAACGAAGACACAGAATATAGAATTTGTTTTCCTTTATGAGGAATAAGTTTGATTTGAAACTGCAGGAGTACGGCATATCTATTGATTTGGATATTCAAAGGGGCGAGTGGAGGGAAGATGATTTTTATTCAAATAAATTAATCGATTCGCAGCAGCATCCATAATGTCGAGACGTCGTTAAGTTTGCCAGACGAGTGGGAGAATAATTTGCAGCAACTTCCAAAACGTTGGGCTAAAGTTGTTACTCGTGGATTGGAGAGAAACGTTGTGTTGGTCGAGAACTTTGATTAATCACGGTGAAAAACTATCAAGCGGACCATTTTGGAGAAAGAGTTTGCCACAACAACTCAATTTATTGCGTCAAAACTCTCTACTTGGTAATTTTGGAGAGGAAAGATTCGTTTATCACAATCCTCATTTCCTTGCAATTTAAACTATCTACCTACTCGTATTAAGATAAATTTGCCTTCATTGTCAACTTAAATTCATTACGTTTAAAACGTTCTACTTGGTAATTTCGGAGAAAGAAGAAAAGTTAATCACAAACCTAATTCGATTGCATTTTAAATCATATATCCACTCATTTTGAAGAGAAAGGTTGCCTTCATTGATAACTTAAATCTATTACCTTTAAAACGTTCTACTTGGTAATTTCGGAGAGAAAAGAAACGTTGGTCGAGAACTTAAATTAATTAGGCCAGCAAATACCTAGCCTATCTCAACGATGGTTTGGAGAGAGTTTGCCTTCAACAAAAACCTAAATTCTTCATGTTTAAAACTGTCTTCTTGGTAAATTTGGAGAGAAAAGTTACATTCACCAGGAACCTCATTTCATGATATTCTAAACCACTCGTTTGGAAAAGAAAGTTGCCTTCATCTTCAACTTAAAAACTAATTGACCGATTGGAAAGGAAAGTCGCACTTTTTTACGGCTTAAATTCATGACATTTTAAACCATCTGGTTTTGAAGAGTTCGTTGCCTACGTCTTAGTACCAACAGCAAAATGAATCCAGCATTCAGGATTTTCGCATTTGTTTACACGGCAGCAGGGTCATTCGGAATGCTCTCCAACATCATCCAACTCATCTTAATATACCGGAACCAAAAACCAACCAACTCCGCCTTCGCTCTTTCTCTCGTCAGTCTGAATATAGCAGATTTACTGGCATCAACATCATTCGCAGTATCAGGCTGTGTCTTCTTCGCTGGCATGTTCAACGCAGTGGATAAGTCGTTATACCATTGCTTAACCCATCTACTAACGGCTGCTATCGTGTTCTCGTTAACGCTGTCATTCACACATGTTGCGTTCATCGCCATACAGCGCGTTATAGGCGTTGTCGCTCCTTTCGAAGCGAAACAGATCATCACGAAAACAAGGTCTCTAATCGTCCTGGTAATTCTATGGTTCATATCCCTGTTATTAGCATTAATAAGATACTACATCATCAAGATATCGGTGGTGTTGTCACTCCTGGCAATTATAACCGGCGTCATATTGATCATCATGTATTCCGTAATATCCTATAAGACTATGAAGCGAGATATTCTTCGCAATGTCAATGCTGACATGCGCAGAAGATGCCAACAAACAGATAGAGAGGTCATGTTGTATTCCATCGCCATTACTGTTATTTTCGTCATATGCAACTTTCCGATAGCAATGAAAAACTTCGTTGAATACCCAGGCATCGTTCATTTGATTAGCAACGTGCTGTTTGTTTTGAACCCGTTTCTGGACACGTTCTTGTATTTTGTGTGGAGCTATTACAAACGGAGGAGGCAAGCGAAGACGAACGAGATACCGTCAGAGGAAGTGAATTTGACAGCGAGAACCAACGAGACTTCACTGTAATGTACTCGGTACAGAAAAAAACTTCAAATGAGAACCATTTCTTTAAAGAGCCTCAAGCCAAGAAGTTCAGCATTTTAGAAAATGTTTCCATGACATTTCTAAATATGTTGTGGAAATAGTTATGAGTGTTAAAATATTTTAACATTCTACTTTAGACCATCAAATAGTCACTGAAAATTAAGAGCCTTGTAGGGTAAAGCAGAAAAATAGAGGTTCTTAAACACGGATTTTCACTGTACCCTAGCAATGTGTCTTCAAAATAATAAGTAGTATCTGTAGTGAATTGTTACAATAGTGTTGTTTTTCTGTCATTGTTGCTGGCATTTTATTCATAGTAGACTGTTTGCAGAAATCAAGTCATATCTAGCTTGCACAAAGACACTTTCAGAAGTGTAGGAAGTAGGAATAACTGGGTAATTTCTAAAAGGTGTTTTTTCTGTGCGCAGGCTTGTCATAATCTCCCGGAGTCATCTATCGCAGCTGTGGTACAATATATATAACTATAGGTGTTTCAAGAACGAACAATGAAAGGCTCATTTCTGTTCAGGATACCCCATTTGTAACAAAGGCACATTTATTTTTTCACATACTAAACTTATTATAAACGAAGCATGAAATGGGGTAGGTTAGGGTGACCATTACTTACATTTGTGTCGGTGTATTCCGAATTTCCTCCATCAATGATGATGTCCCCAGAAGAGAGAAGTGGTACCTATCAAAAACAGAATCAGAATTAGGTCCAAAATTTTAAAAAACAATTAAAAAACAATTATAAAAAGTAATTAGGTATAAACTGTCTGATGAATGTGCAAGCATGAAACCTAGAGTCACAGAAGAACATATCTCCATATTGAATGTGGATTCTAATGAGCAATTGCACTATACTCGCATATAAGAGGCACTAAAGTAAGGATAGGCACACACTATTTGAGTTGTATATCATGTACTTTTTCAACATCAGCTTTGTTTACAAAAGTTAAGAAACGTTCAGCGTGCTCCTTTTGCAATCAAACATTCAAAATCAATTTCTCACAACTCAAGCAATTTTTCCCCTCATGCAAGGAACACACTTGCTTTTTGTGAAAATTGTTTACCCCCAATTCAAATAGAGCACTTCAGATTTAGTTTTGGTGACAAATTATCTCACTCCTAGCCTATTGCTAACTACATTTTAATAGCAATATACTTACAAGTTTATCAATGAACTGATCAACAGCCGAGCCAGCCTTGACTAACATCATCACCCTTCTCGGACTTTTCAGTTTTGAAACCATCTCCTCCATAGAGTGAGCTCCAACTATCTTTGTTCCTACGAAATATCGTCAACAAGTGAAGGATACCGCCCTGCAGTATATTTAAGAGAGGTTCCAGAAACCTCTTTGGATTCTTGGAAACTTGTGGAGATTTGATAGCTTTCTACAGGATTCCAGAGATTTCTAAGGGCCTCCAGGGATTTTCCATGGATTCACTAGAATCCTAAGGTTAGAAAACGAATGAGTTTCAGACTTGTCTTGCCCCTTGTCGAAAAGGGTTGTCCAAGGATGAAGAGAAACAGGTTTATTTGTATGGCCTTCTCAATAGGTAGACAAATTGGATACCCTAATAATTCCTTTTTAATCTCATTCCTCTCATACTCATGTGACTTTCTCTGTTTTAAACCAAAAAAGATGCTGCAAATCATTAAGTATTAGGAAATTACCTTTTGCTTCATTTGCCAAGAATTTATCAACTTTTTCAACGGTTCTGTTAAAAGCACAAACCTGAAAATCAAATATAGCAAATTATAATGAATCTAGAAGTACTTGAAAGAAAGCAAGCATCATTTGTCATCTCGGGTTTGGGGTATGGCAGTATGAAGCTGATGTGAATTTTCAGCTTCTTATGCCCCCATAATTAATATTCTAGCTCAAATATCCTTGGTTCTCATTTACTGAAAACGGAAAGATGGAAAGCTGAGTTGACTGACAGCTTGTAGTTCATGATTCTGACCGTTTGTGGATTCGAACCCACAAAGGTTGCCCTTCAGGGATTAGAAATCCAGCACTTTAACCACAGGCTACACCTTGGGTGTATCTTATCTTGGTTTATCTTACTTCAAACAAACTTGTGCATCCTTGTCTTTCATTTTCATTCTAGTCCCCAAGTTTCCACTTATCTGTGGTCACTGGCAGATTTAGAGGCAGCAGGGCCCAGAGACAATGACCTTGATTTTAACAAATTTGACGTTTTCTATACTTTATTTTACATTTTTGATATTTTAGGGGCCTTTTTTGCCCCCAGCCAAAACAACCATTGACCTAGGTTACGGGGTCTTTGACATCAACTTTGAATGCAATTGATAAAAAATGAATGATACTTACAACAAAGCCATGATCATTCATGTTCAAGATGAGGTTTTGACCCTGAGGAGAGAAGATGCTTTGGAATCATTTGATGAAATACATTTCATATTCATCTGAACTATACATTGATTGATAATTGACAGACAAAATGATGATAGACAAAACAGATGGAAGGGGGGCAGATGAAGCCACCAAGTCAACAGCATAAAAACAATATGACACAAGAAGATAGACAAAAAATCTTCATTAAGTGTTTTCCTTACCTAATTTTCAATAGATTTTTGTATAAAGCATTGTTGTTTGATCTAACTAACCTTCTTCTTTTAGTAGAATTGAAGTGGGCAACAATAGCTTGCCCGAAAGATCTAAGGGATTTTCACGAGACACGATGGCAGCCAAGGGCGGTTACATACCTCAGAGAGTTATCAGTGTACATGAATAAAAGGAATGGTCACACAATCGGGGTCCAATTTTGAATGAGATTTCCAACTTCAATTACCAGTCCTTTAGCAAGATCAGCTTTAAAAAACACCACTTACTACATCTACAATGATGCTTTGAAACTCATTGACTTAATATCTTCTTAAAGCTGCTCCGAAATTTGTTTGATTTGATCATAAGAATGCAATCAGATCTTTTTGAACTTATCAGGGGAGAATGTAAACAAGACCCAAAATTATCTCAAAACTACTTTTTTACAGCATATCTGCAGCTACAATTAGAGTCAGTAAAAATTGAATCCTTCTTTCTGTGAATGGACAAAAGGTAAACATACAAAACAGAGACAAAATCTTGATGGAATTCTGAAAACATCACTTTTGATTCTAGTTATTTTTCATTTATAATCTTTAACAGCCAATTCACTAGTCTTAGCAATTTGTGATAATACAATGTTTGTTCAAGAGGAAGATAAAGATAAAGATAGAACAATTAGGAATTAATATTATTTAAATTGGTCTATCTTCTATAATCACCAACCCACCACAAACATTGTCATGAAAAAGAATGGTCACCATGGTGCCACCTCATACTTCACAACCCATGTGCAGATAATGATGAAGGGAGTAAGATTGTGCAAATGGCAAAACTAGAAATTTGGTCCAAAACCTTATATCTCTAAATAAGTAAAAATTTCCAGTTCTGCATGCAATCAATGTTTCAAAGAAAGGAAACAAAATAAAAAGAGAGGGCAACAGAATGTGCAGCTATCAGCAAGTCTTGGAACCATGTCAATTAAAATCAAAGAAAATAACAATAAACAGGCTTGTTCCTTATATCTAAACCGGTGTGACTTTTTTGCAGGTTCAGGTTTCTGGTTTGAGTCTCAAAGTCCTTGTTCTTTTTTAAATCAATTAAATCAATATTTTTTAATATTTCATTTCTCTGAAGGGACCATTGTAATGTGGAAATAAGTCTTCTGACGTTTCCAGAGGAATCCTTGCCTTGTCACCGTCATAGTCAGATTGCCTTATTATCTTATGTTTATTTAAATCACCTACTTTAGAATTTGTTAGCGTAGTATCTTTTATTTCATTAAAACCCTACTTTAGAATTCTGATTACTTTAGCTATTATGTCACATAAATACTAGATTGCAAAGTTTGGCTTTTGCGCATGCGAGATAATTTCCCCGAACGATAATTGTGCGGGTGTGCGCGGGTCAACTCACAATTTAATTATGTTACCAACTGCGTGGCTTGGACATATGCACGGCTAGTGCAGGGTAAGGAAAATTTTACAAAGGGAGCTGTGCGGGCCAGATCTCGCCCGCGCAGGCCAAACTTTTCAGTCTGGCATAAATACAAATATGCGTGAATGCATTGGTACTTGGGGGGGGGGGGGCTTTATCGTATCATACATCATTATTTACAGTTGGTAAATACATAGTTACTAAAAACTAATTCAAACCAACTATTTACAATATTATACAAAGATTATTTATAAATTAAACATTTACAATTTTTGCCATCCCATTCTTCTTTGATCTCCCTTTTAAAACTTCTCAATGTTTTAGCCCTCTTTAGTTCACCATTTAGAGCGTTCCATAGTCTTATTCGAGACAGTTACTCAATCAATTCATTACAGTATAAAGGGTGTGTCTAAATAATTTTCTATTTGTTTGGCCTATGTAAAAAAGGGCCTAAGTTTTATAGGTCTGTCGTTAGTACTCACCATCACAGCCAAGCCAATGACAGCTATATCGGCGCTGAAATGCAAAAAGAAATAGATCAGTAAAAGATATTTTAACATTTGCAAATAATTTCCACTTAGCTTGATAAAATACTCACCAAGGTTCGGAGGCCATTTCTTTGTAATTGCTTGGAAATTAGTGAGCTAGCAGGGAGAGAGGAAAGCTGCAGAAAATAGAGCAACTCTAAACAAATGAAAGATTCGAGGGCTCGCCCACAGCAGCCTCTTTCTTATATCAGCCTCTTTATCATATCAGGTTTCAAAAATCGCAGAACCGCAAAACATAATGGTAGCGCAGTGCCCCAGTGCGCCAACACACATCACTCTTTTTTCTATAAGAACAAACCTAATTTTACCAAAATCTAAGAACAAGCTAAGAACAAACTGAGGCTAACCAATTTTAGCTCAATATAAGAATTTAACAAATGGCCTAAGACTAAGAAATAATTATAAAACAAGCAAATTGAAATGTCAGAAGTTTACAAAAAATCAACAAAACTGATGTCAAAAACAGGCTTCCAAATCATTATAAAAGTAAGAATGATTTAAGAACATTTTAGGTTGAAACTAGATGAATATTTAAGAGCAACCAGCATAAAAACAATTTCATTGTCTCTTACAAAAAGAAAAAGTGTAATTTGCTTGTTTTATACTCATTTTTCTTAATCTCATGACTAACTCGATTCTTTAAAAGATTAACAAAGGGGGCTATTTTTTCAGAGTGAGTGCGGTTTTTCGTGACCATTCCCGTTTGGTCTTTCATACTTGCAAATATGAAACCAGTACTCAGACAAACAGTTGAATATGACACTGGGTATGCTGTAGACGAGTTAGAATATCTCATGCCCCCTTCTTGAAATAAAATACATGTTGAGTTCGAGAAGCCCTCCCCAGAATATGTCCTGTATCTGCCAAATGTTTAATCATTTATCATTTCGTTGTAACTTAAAGGCATCAATAATAGTGATTCTGTTGTTAGTGGCATCATACCTTATTGTATACCAGTGTCACATTCAGTTGTTCTTGCCATTTTAGTAGTTTTCTTTTTAGTAGCACTGTTTCCTATTTCTATGCATGAAAATTGGATGTGGTCACGTAAATCCACTACCTTTCTGAGAAATCAGCCCCTTTTGGGACTTTTTCAGAAATATCCACTGTAAAAATGAATTGGTATTCTTCATGAAAAGGCTTTCCATTTGTAAACGAACAGCAATTATTGCAAACTCTGTCCATTAAAAGCCCCATATTGCTGGCCCCCCTGTACAAGAAAGCCATGGTATGACATGCCGCAAAGTCAGAAAATACAGCAAAAAACAGGACTCAGAGAAAAAGTAATAGAAATATAAGCAATTAATTCCTTTTTTATTCAGTTGTAGCATACGATCAGGCATACGAGACAATTATATATCGTTTAAACTGAATGACGTAATTCGATTAAAGTTTTAATCAACTTTAAATTTCACATATGAAATGGATTTAATTCTATGGAATTGAGTAATTCATAATTCTTGTTTTTCATTACCGGGTGACGTAGATAACATTTGTGATTTGATTTCTCAAAACACCTGTTTTCAGGAAGGTAGTATTAAGAAGGGAGAAGTGAGATCGCCAAAACTTTACTTGGGAAAGGGGGATTCAGAAGGAAGGAGAAAGGAAAAAATTGCATACCGTCTGGGAAAGGGAAAACCGTATTTTTTCCAGGGGGGAAGGGAAAATTACAAAATTTTGAAGTGAGAAGGGATATTTAGAGTCCTGTTCCACAACCCCTAAATTTCTAACTAATTCTATAATCTTAGATTCATGCAAATCTACCTCCTTGGACAGACAAAAACAACTTTCAGACGTTGGTGAGATTGGTTCTTCTGAAAGTAGTTTGCTCTGTGCAAAGCCTACCCGAGTTTCTCGGTGCAATCTGTTCCCTTCGGGATTTTCATAGTACTGCAGTGTATCTGATGGGAAATATATTCTAAATATCTTTGGAACACACGGCCAATTTGCACATAACCTGAGATGAGAAAGTTGGCTGGAACTGGCCCATCTATTCCATATAGGTAATTGGATAAAAACAGCATACGTTTATTGATTGAATTCCATCCCACATTCCAGTATTATCAGGTAGAAGGTGAGATACATCATCAGGTAGAAGGTGAAATGAAATTGCATATATTTACGCATTCTGTTTTTATACTTCATTGTTCTTCTACCTATTAAATACCAACTACAAGCTTTCATCCCATCTTCTAGTGTTTACATGAGATTTCTGAACATTTCAAGATTTTTGTCCTATAAATTCATTGAAGGTCTCAAAAAGATTTTTCCAGATTTTAAAAACTCATGTTGATTTTAAAAAGATTTCTTGAGATTTATCGAGATTTTAAAGTTGGCAACAACATTTTTAGGAAGCGTATATCTGTGATGTTTGAGTTATTTCCTTTGCTGAAATATACCTTTAATAGTTCCACTAAAAGAACAAACGATGTGAATGTTTTTAGGTGGTAGATGCAACATCCTATGACGAAGCAGTACTTGTATGAACACCCGTGCCGATATGACGTGTACTTGCATTGATGATTAGGCAGCGAATACCATCCTGGGTATGTTAACGTATACACGTGTGGACCATCCAGGGGGTTACAGACACGTATACGCCTGTTCTTTCGTCTTGCAAGTCTTACAAGTCACTTGGCAGCACCATTTAAACTTGCACTTGCATCTTTTCTTCTTAGTCTCAGTGTGTTTTCTATACCCCCGGTCACAGCACATCAGCGCACAACCGTCAATCCCCGCAGAGTCTTTATTGCAATAGCGTCCTCTCGTTCCCATGCTCCCTTCCTTTCTGTTCGCAGAGCAATAGGTAGGGGAATCCTCCAAGTATGCGAGATCCTGATTGGTCAACGGCTTGAGTTTTCTGTTCTTTCGCAACAAGGCGATTCTAGCGCCTAACTTTTGTAATGTGACTTTGGAAGCACAGTCAAATTTGTCTTTGAGTTTCATGCCGATTTCTCGGAATGAGGGAATCACCCTGGAGCAAGTTTGCGTCGTGCAGGATCCAGAGACGCCATGACATTTGCAACGCTTGGCAAGGTTCTTCTCGATCGTCTATAAAGAGAAAAAGTCGAAAAATTACTGAGGCCGTCGATCATTGCCCCTGTTTTTGTTAATTAGAAACGTAACTCAAATTCATCCCAACTCCTTATTACCATTGGCCAGTCTCTTATTGAAATGATCCTCCTTATGAAATTATGACAGATTTCATGATGAAGGTCTAGAACGAGGCACATTGATATCATTCTGATTATTGCATAAATACTGATGATATCCCCGATAGTGCTTAGCATCCACCATAGTACACAACATCCTCCACAGCACTGAGCATCCTCCACAATACTGATGGTATCCCTCTATAGTACTGAATATCCCCTATAGTTCTGATTCTTTCCCTCTGCGTTACTGGAAATCCTCCACAGTACTGATGGTATCACCCACAGGCAGCAGTACTTAACAATTTTCAACATTACCGATCGTATCACTCTACAGTAATGAATTTCCCCTCCCAGTACTGAACATTCTCCATGAATATCCTCCACAGTATTGAAAATACTAGAGAGTACTGTACATAGGTTCCCCGGAGTGATAATCAGTTTCTTATAGAAAAAGAAAACTAATCAAAAATCCCACCTTCCTCCCTGCTTCATTATTATGTAGATTCATCAATACCCGATCAAACGACCACGAGTTTCTCCATCTCTCCCTCTCGTAGGTATCAACGAACTTTCTCGAGAACAGAATACCGAACTCGACATTATCACTGCACCCACTCCACTGAAAACCGTGTCCTGAGTAGCCCTGCATGCGTCCGTCGCAATGACATTGGTTTATCTTCCCTTTACTGCACTCCTTCGTGATGGCATTAGCAATGCCTGCGGAGAATATCGAGTGCACGAATGCTGCTTCTCTTGTACCTGGAAAATAATGATTGATGCAATTTATACCATAAACAAAAAACTGGCAGGTAAACCTTGACAAACCCATAAAAACATAATAGCTCTAAGGGGCAAATCGCTTAAACATTTTTGGCTTAAGATCTTCAAAAATCTTTAATAATCTTTAAATATCCGAAACTTCTTTACAACTTTGGCCTAAAAACTCTGAGTAAAACTTGGAAAATCACTGAAAATCTTTGAAATATATGAAAATCTTGAAAATCTTTAAAAATTTCGTAACATCTCGTACATTTCTCTTGAAGTAATTTGCCTCTCGAAGAACGCCATAAGAGCTAAAGGGTACCCGAAGAGCATCGTTTCAAATTCGTTGTAAATCGTTTCATAATCGTTTCAAATTCGTTGTAAATCGTTCCATAATCGTCCAACATCTACTAAGCTACAAACACAATGCCTAAGAAAAACAGTCAGCACAATCAAAGTTTAAGATTCTTTAAACTAAAGTCCTTTTTCTTGTTACATTTTTGATATGAAAGTTTAGTGGATTTCGCTTTGTAAATGCAGGAGCAGGATTACCACAACATATGTATGATATACTATCACTGAACACAATAAACCAACACATGAAAAAACCAACACGGTGCAGGTGATGAAGCAGAACATTACGAGGATCATGTAGCATTTACAGTTAAAGCCTTTCCCATTGAATAATCCATAAGATCTTTTTATAGGCTATTTCGTTTATTTGGTATTCGAATATCTATTTTGTTCCAAATAACGAAATAACATGTTTATTGTATTCTAATGAACGACATAACCTATCAGCGACCATATTACTAACCCCCCCCCCCCCCTCCAACTGATCATTATTTACATTACAGTACCATAATACCATACCATCAATGTAGCGATTACACCTAGTGCGCATGACACTGTTGCCGATAAAAGAGTTCTTTACTTGCAGAAATCACGCGCAAGGATAAGTTCATCACATGATGACAGATTTTCTACGCGTTGTTTCGAAACAATTTAATTGCATAAAAGGCTGAGTTGTTTTACAGCAAAGACATCTTAGAATTGATTAAGAACCTCGTCCTGAAAAGAATTCAGGGGTGGGCCCTAGAGGGATTAGCGTAAATCGGAGATGGGTTGAAAAGCGGAGGAAGCTTTAAAACGTAAGAAGGGTATCAGACACGCTTTGACATATCTTCGGGCTCTGGTCTTCGAATACACAGCCTTGTTTGTAGCAATAAAGTTAATTTAATCAAAATTGTCAGCCACACGGAGAAATCCGCTCTGATTTTATTGTTATGAGGACCAATCTTTCAAATTGCAAAATTATATACACGGATTTCAATGACGCGGATACGCTCAAGGGCTCAAGTTGAAAGTTTGTAAGTTAAGTGGGATGAAGGCTCAAGCTTGTAATCAAACTTCTCATGACCTTTTCAGAAAGACATTGATTCGATATCACTGGAGAATTGTTGTAAATCAATTTATATTCGTCCCAGGTCGTTTCATAATCGCTGCTAAATCGTTTCATAATCGTATCAAATTCGTTGCGAATCGTTTCATAATCGTCTAGAAATCGTTTCATGCTCGTAGAGAATTCGTTGCCAATAATTTCCCAAAGATTTGAGGAAAATAAAAAATCGTTTCAAATTCGTTGCGAATCGTTTCATTGTCGTCTGGAAATCGTTTCATGCTCGTATACAAATCATTTCAAATTCGTAGCAAATATTTCAAAATCGTTATGAAATTGTTGCAATCGTTTCATACTCTTTACAAATTCGTAGGAAATCGTTTTATGATCATTTCAAAATTGTTGCGAATCGCTCCATAATCGTTTACATTGATATGCACCGAGACCGTATAAACATGAGGCTCCCACAAAGGTTTAAATCAGCTTTAACGAGTAATGCCTTAAAAAGAGTCATGAACTCACGCATAAAAACAAATACCTCCCGATGCCTTTTGGTGCTGATAAGACGAGAGTTTTTCTTCATTTTTGTACAAAAACGGATATGAACATATACACCCTAGGGAACGTCTGTAAAGTATTGTTGAAGATATGAAGTAGTTCTCAGTACTGTGGAAGGTATTCAGCATTGTGGCCGACATTGAATACTGTGGAGGGAGCCACATGCACTGTGCTGATATCACCCAAAGTGCTTGTCGTTTCTCTTCACTGTTTTCAATATCCTCCATTGTACTGATGGTGTCCCTCCACAGAACTGATGGTATCCCCAAACATTACTGAACACCCTCGAAAGTAATGATGGTATACCTCGACAGTACAGAAGGTATCCACCCATAAAACTGAATATCCTCAACAGTACTGAGGGTATCTCCCACAGTACTGAACATCCTCAATAGTACTGATGGTATCTCCCACAGCACTGAACATCCTCAACAGTACTGATGGTATCTCCCACAGTACTGAACATCCTCAACAGTACTGATGGTATCTCCCACAGTACTGAACATCCTCCAAAGTACTGATGGTATCTCCCACAGTACTGAACATCCTCAACAGTACTGATGGTATCTCCCACAGTACTGAACATCCTCCATAGTACTGATGGTATCTCCCACAGTACTGAACATCCTCAACAGTACTGATGGTATCTCCCACAGTACTGAACATCCTCAATAGTACTGATGGTATCTCCCACAGTACTGAACATCCTCAACAGTACTGATGGTATCTCCCACAGTACTGAACATCCTCAACAGTACTGATGGTATCTCCCACAGTACTGAACATCCTCAACAGTACTGATGGTATCTCCCACAGTACTGAACATCCTCCACAGTACTGATGGTATCTCCCACAGTACTAAACATTCTCAACAGTACTTATGGTATCCCATGCTAGTAATGAACATCCTCCATCCACAGTACTTCAGAAAAGTTCACTCGGGGTGATGATGCAGCTGTTATAAAAGTTTTTCTGGTCCGCTGTTTCTACTGTCTCGTTGGATGATTCAACAAAACAACATAACTAATCGGTCTGGCCCTAGTCCCTAATTGAATGGTTTAATTGAAGAAAAAACACGGATCAGACTGAAAACAGATTGGGAGACAATTCAACATCTCCTGAATTGTACAAAAAAGGAGATATGAAAAACCATGTTTAGTAATCTTAAATGAGCGATTTGTCTCTGTAATTATGAAACCAGAGTGGATTTTTCAATTTGGGTGATATTTTAGATGGGATTAAATTTATCATGGCAAACAAGCACCGTGTATCTGAACTCCAGGGATTTAAGATACGGTTGATTGTGTCTGAGACCCTCGTTAAGGCTTCTTGAGTTATTATTAAGCAAGAGTAGATAAGAGAGCAGGACCAGACCCACACTGTTATGCAGTCAATTATTTTAGTGTCGTCCAAGCTGTGTCAACCTAGGGAATGTCTGTGCAGTAATGTGGTGGGTGTTCAGTACTGTTGAGGATCTTCAGCACTGTGGAGTGATACCATCAGTATATTGGAGGGGGTTCAGTACTGTGACAAGAATACCGTCAGTACATTTAGGGAATACCATCAGTACTGTTAAGGATGTTCAGTGCTGTGGAGGGTGTTAACTACGGTGGAGAATGTTCAGTAATGTAGAGGATCTTCAGTACTGTGGAGGGATAACATCAGCATATTGGAGGAGGTTCAATACTGAGGGGATATCATCAGTATTGTAGAGGGATACCATCAATACATTGAAGGGTGTTCAGTATTTGGGAGGATATGCAGTACAGTTGGTGTCATCTCCCTTGTACTGAATATCTTCCACAGTACTAATGGTATCCCTTTACATTAAAGTACTGATCATCCTACACAGTACATAACTCGTGTAAAGTACTGCACAGAGGTTCCCCAGGGCGATAATGAACGCTCAAGCTTTTCATCTATATTCATCGATTCAAGTTGCCTTAGAAACTGAAATAAGCCATTTAGAACAAAGATCACCTAATAGCCACGTGACCACGTGACAAGTCGATTAGTGTATGAAATTACCTGATTTGAGAGCGAGACCAAATGGTGAATGATTTCTCCTCCGATGCGAGGTTACAGTGGAGCAATTCCAACGCCTCCATCTGAACTGGTACTGGCATTCCCTGAGAGCAATCATGGAGCCCTTGATGACACTCGGCATCAGTTGGATGTTGTCCTTGCAGAACCTCTTCTGCATCGTCGTCAATTCACTGAAAAAGTCGCACTCCATTCGCTTAGAAACTGATACCACGTGACTAGAAAGAGCCAATGACCTGCAAGGAAGATTAGCTGCATTAAACTTCGTTCTAAAATATATGATTTTTCAAAGGACAGCAGCTCACAACGGCCAAGTAGTACCGAAGATTCAAAGATTCTATCGTAAGATCCACTCATGATACTGATTATATCCTTCCATGTAATCAGAATTAGCTACAGTAATGCATGGTATTCCTCCAAAGTAGTGAACATCCTCTAAGGTGCTGATGATATTAATTCACAGAACTGAAAACTTTCTTTTCATTCATTTCAAATTCTTTAGGCACAAATGTTTTATCAAATTCTTTTACCAGGACAGTCAAAGGACTGATTTATAGTGGGACTTGCAAATAAATATAAAACTAACAGAGGCATACATTAAGTATCTTAATGAAATATTATCTGATCAAAAACTAATTAAAGTTGCATTAAGCATGGCATGATCGAGAGAATCAGCAGTTCGTGTTCGTAGTTGTACAGACCACTGTGATGGTAACACCCTCCACTGTACTGAATGGTATCCCCCACAATAGTGAATGGTATCCCCCACAGTAGTGAATGGTGTCCCCTACAGTAGTGAATGGTATCCCCCACAGTAGTGAATGGCATCCCCCACAGTAGTGAATGGTATCCCCCACAATAGTGAATGGTATCCCCCACAGTAGTGAATGGTGTCCCCTACAGTAGTGAATGGTATCCCCCACAGTAGTGAATGGCATCCCCCACAGTAGTGAATGGTATCCCCCACAGTACTGAATGGTATCCCCCACAGTAGTGAACGGTATCCCCTACAGTACTGAATGGTTTCCCCACAGTATTGAACATCTTCCATATTACTTAATCGTATCCCCAGACGTTCCCCAGGGTAATCATTTCTGTGCTCTTTTGTAGGGTTGCTAATTAAGTTTCGCCAGTGATGTGCCATGTTTCTGTTATTGGAAAGAGGCCTAGCCATTCAGACATGCAAGTGGAGCAGAAACTCACTAATTCGATTCAATGAGAAATACTTGCATACAGTGCCAAAACAATACGAGTTCAGAGGTCTGTATAGCCTCTGGCTACTTCACAGAGAAAGCAGCCGCTCCACCGTTGCTTTGCTACTTAAGCGCGAATTACACTCAATTGGTCGAAGCCGTAATCTCGTCAAAGACATGCGCACCTATTTGTTTTCTACATTTTTTCGATTAAAAATGGATTACACTGTTATTTTTTATGTTGTAGCATTTAAAATCAATTGCCAGAGGTTTATGCTTGCCGTAATGCTCTCAAATATTTCGATTTTAATTAACTACGCATTTTCAAATAAGCAACATGTCAACGACAAAATAGGGCTTGAGTGAGCAAAACAATAAGGGACCGTTGTAGGATGCGCTGAAATACAACCTCAACCTGGGCAATGTCTGTGCAGCACTGTGGAGGATGTTCTATACGGTGGGGGATATCATCAGTACTGTGGAGGATAGTTATCAGTACATAGAAGGTGTTTAGTACTGTGGGGATATCATCAGTTCTGTGGGGTGGATACCGTCAGTAATGTGGAGGGAAACTACAAGTATTTTGAAAAATATCTCCACAGTGCTTGTGGTTGCACTTCATGGTATTTACCCCTATTATTTACCCTTAAAGAAGAGATTTACCCACTGGATGAATTTCTTGGGAAAAAACTCAAATCAATGTTACGTGTCTGAAGGGTATGATTAACAAAACGAATGCTTGCAACGTAAACTTTTAGACAAAAAACTAAATGCAAGATAAACGGATATTCTGTAACAGTCTTAGATCAGTACAGAACTTGATGATGGCGAGAAAAATAGGACACAGAGCAAAAAATAATAACTCTAAAACTACGAGTTATCATATTCCGCCATCTTTCCGATTTTACTCGTCATCCTTAAGTTCTGTACCCATCTCAGACTATACTGATGTAGCTACTACTCTGAAATATATCAGATACAAAGTTTAATAGTTATTGCGCTTCGTTATATTTCCGAATTTCCTTGCCACACACAAGTTCTGTACCGACCAAAGACTATTCTGACGTACTACTCTGATGAGTGTCAGACGCAAAAGCTTCGAGTAGTTATTATGTTTCTGATATTGCGTACTGAAACCAACAGACCGGCTCTACAAAAACCATCAAATCATCTCTTTAAACCAACAATTTCCCTGATGCACATCGGCCGGAAATTTTACTTTGCACCACAAATTATTTTAAGTACTTTGTATCAATGCAGAGGTAAGACTTCAATAAAAACATGGAACTCCGCTTTTATATGAAGGGAAGAAAATTTCGTGGGAAAAACTTTCGTGAATTGAAAAAACGCGAGATTTTTCAATTCAAGCACGATATGATATTTCACGGAAAAAACTTTCGTATTCAATTAGAAACCGACGAAGTACAGTAGAATCCCAATAACTCGAACAAGCAAGGGACGATCAAAATAGTTTGAGTTATCGAATGTTCGAGTTATCCAGGCTCTCGACTAAATGAATAAGGTTTAATAAGGGGAATACCATCAAATCTGCTTAGGTTAGCGAGAGTGCGAGTTATCGGGATTCTACTGTTTTTTTTTCAAAATGTTTTTTTTTTCTTGAAAATATGACCCAATTTAGTTTGCATATGAAGTGCAAGATATTGAATTAACGATGCGCTGTGTTGATATTGTAGAGGATCGTCCTTTATCACTATACACTTGTTTTTTTCAGACCTACTCATCTAAACATGCCTTTTGAGAAGTGTAAGACTGCATGATTTGAAAATTCAACTGATTGGTGTTGTTGCTTCCTTGGAGAAACAAATTTTCTTTCAACATTCGCTTTCCGATCTTAGAGTTAGAAGTTTTATTAGATACTTTGATCTTTGATGATATGTATAATGCTATTATCACACATTTTCTCCTTCAAGTTTGTTACTTTTTCGTATACTTTTAGCAAAACCTAAACAACTGTTGTTGATGTACGAGAGACTGATGTGGAGTGTGCGTGCAGTCAATACAAATTTTCTAAGGATACCGGTTCCCAAGCTTGCAAAATGTATTCAAATGGGCAGTGATGAATTTTCTTTGAAATATGGTATGAAGCAAGCATATGGATTTGTTACAAAATTCTAAAATTAAACAGTTTAATAACGAATTTATAGTAAAGATGGAAATTCCACAACGTTTCGGGATTATACCCGTTAGTGATATATCTACATAGTACCACACGCAGTCAACTCTTTTGTATGGATTTGTTAAGGCAGGTTCTGAGCATGGCAGCATAAAAGCTGATGCTGAATCTTAGCTCGTGTCACCAGAATTGATATTCTAGAACAATTAATTCCTAATATTCTAGAAAAATGAATGACGAACAAATATCCAAATGAATAATAGTATTGTAAAAATAAAAAAGAAATAGCTAATAAACAATAAAGAACATTATTAATTCAACAGGAATCTGAAGACAGAGCTAATAGAGAAGACAGAGCTAATAGAGTTAAAAGTGTAGTGATTAGAGGAAAGAAGAAAATATGGCGATGCCTTATTAATCTTTGAACGAGTTTTCTAGACCTCCCCGAGACTGGGTCATAACTACAAAACCAAACAGATGAAAGCAGCATCAAAAGCAAACAATAAAGAACATAGACAAGTCAAAAGAATCACAGGTATATAGAAGAGGTGATAGACCAACGATATAAACCAACTAAACAAACAGTTAGATAGAGAAAGAAAAAACATATTGTTACACTATGTCGATTTTTCAACAAGTTTTCTAGACCTTTCCAAGACTGGACAAAGAAAAACGCCGGTTGTTCAAAAACCAACAAAAAACAACAACAAGATAAGAACATTAATGACTAAACCAAATGTATTGTTAATGTTAGTATTGTAAAAATAAACAGAAAATAACAAAGTAAACAATTAAGAGCAGCAAAAACCAACAAATGTCACTGGTAGATAGAGCTAATAGAGCTACAATAGAATATAGAGAAAAACGTAATATATTATGATTCCCAATTCATCTTTGTATGAGTTTCCAGAGTTGCCTGAGACTGAAAGAGAACTTCGACGTTGACTTCAAATAGCAAAGATGAAAACCAAAAAATATCAGGATGGCGAGGAAAGTAAAAAACATAGCGAAGCATAACAACTACTAAATCAGAGCAGTGCGTCAGAACAGTCTTTCATCGGTGAAGAACTTGATGATGGTGAGGAAAATGTAAAACATAGGGAAACAAATAACTACTAAAGCTTTACGTCTGACACTCATCAAAGTAGTACGTAAGACAAACTACCCTGATTTTTAATGCCTTAGCAATTCTGATGATCTCTTTCCAATGGTCCTTTTTATTTTCTAATTGATCTAAATATGATAACTACTTTCGATCCACACCAGGTAAGGTTTTGTTTTCATTCTCTTTCTGACGTAACGAGCGTCAGACGCAAAGCTTCAATACTTCCTATGTCTATATATTTTTCCGATTTTCCTCGCCATACTCAAACTCTGTACCGATCAAATTATCAGCATCGTAAAACCAAACTGAAATAGCAAATGAACAATCAAGGGGATCAATAAACCAACAAAATCAACAAACAAACAATCTACTCACATCCATTGCTGAGCTGTCGACGTCTCCAGGAACAGCAGAAACAAAATCGAAGAATTGACCACGAGAAACAACAGCTCTACGACGTCCTTCATATTCAACAGATCCACGACTCCTCAGATCAAGTTGAAAGGCATCTCAGAATCGCTAATTAGCCTGTAATAAAACGATAAACAATTCAACAACTGATACTGCGAGATCATGAAACGCAACTGAATTAAAACACTGAGTGAGCATTCAATAAGGGATAAATTACGTTGAATAGAATAGAGCCAATTTCTTAAGACAAAGAACACGGGGGTTGCATCATGATAAGACGTATGATTTGACTTACTAACATATTCGCGATAGAAACGACGTCATATTTTCTCAGCGTCCGAATATTTATGCCCGAAGGGGTTGCACCGTGGTCGGACATTAATTGACTTACTAACCTATTTGTAACAGAGGCTATGTCATGTATTTTCAGTGTCCGAATGTTTATGTCCGAATGGAGACATATGATTTGACTTACTTGCGATAAAAACTGGGTCGTGTATTCTCATCGTCTGAATATTTAGGTCCGAATGGGATGCACTGCGCTCAGATGTAATGATCTGATTTACAAACCTATTTAAGTTAGTGGCTACCCCGTGTAGTTTAAGCATCCGAATATCTAAACTGTACAGACATTAAGTAGTTTGGAATATTTGGTGGGAAATTTGTTCGTATGCAGCAGAAGATTCTAGCAACAAAAGATAGGGGGTCTTATTTCAATTGATGCCTTCTTGTCCTTAGTAAGGAAAAACTGGGTGAAGTGATCCATGACAGCAGGTAGCGGCTAGTTGGTTTCTGGACGTATCTGGTAAAAGAGCCATGTAATCAATGGCCCAGAAAATAAAAGGCTAATAAAGGGTGACATGTTGTAGAGGTAAAACGGGTAAAAATGCACCTGCAAACCACCTGCTTTGTTGCTAAAGATTTTTCACGGAGAAGGTTCGAAACAATCGTCAGACTTAATTTCAAGGGTTGTCTAATGGGCAGAAATTTTCAAAAGTTTCGTAACATAAATGGATGCAATAAATGAACTAGGAACTGTATTTGATCAGTACCATAGTGAAACATGATATCTACTACAGCATCTGACAATCATCACCATCAGATAAGTATTCCAGAAAGGGAACGAAAACGATACCTAACGAATTATTATAACCATATGTGGACATAATTCCTCCCTCGATCACTATACCAATCATTAACGTGATCAACCATTCACCTCCTTCCTGATTTATCAGTTTTGTAAAATTTTTGAAAATTTGTGACATGAGTAAAAATTTAGTACATGGGTGTTAGTGCGCAAATCCTTCATTAATGACAAAAACGTATTATTATGCATTTTGGCACATTCAAAAGATATGCCAAAAAAGCTGCTTAGCAGTAATGTTTTCTGGGATTTGAAAGAAATGAAAAAGGAATAATTCCTGAAACGGGGATGGTATTGTTTTTGGAGAATTTTACGAGAATAATTTCTGAAAGTGCAATGGTATTGTGTTTTAAACATCAATAAATCCTTCAAATTCATCAAAAATAGAATAAAAATTTCAAAAATGCTGATCAAACCAGAATTTCAAAAAGGAAGTTAATCGACTGAATATTATAATAACTATGATTAGGCTTGCCCCCGGGACAGAGATAGTTTGGTTTAGGGCAGGCATAGATTAATAGCGGATTTAATTATTATAGAATTAAACATAAATCAGTTGATTATTGAGAGTATTGTGTTGTTCCTAACAGACAAAAGCGGCGGATCAGACCCTATTACATGACGTAACGAGATTTGGACGGATTTCACCGCTTCTGTTCGCTAGAATGTTGTGCTAAACCACGCTTTATATCCATTTCAATGCGTCTCTGACAAACTTTATCTGGCTTCTTTGGTTTTGGAAGACCGTGAAATCTCATTTCGCATTTTTGACGTGCTGTTCATTAACCCAGCCAAAGTAATCAAAGCCTGGGATATTAAGTGGATAGCATTCCATCAAAACATCATCGAGGCTAGGAAAATAGGGGATAGAAAAATAAAGGGGGCATGAAGTGTACGCGAACATAAATGTTTATTTACCAACATATGAAACTACATTATCTCACTCCTCGAATTCCCTTCACGTTACTGCAACAGTCCCTCATATTTTACAGCATAGCACTCCCCGTAACTGCAAGATATCCCACCAACTCAACATTACCACAACTATTCCTCCATATTGCTTGACATCATCTACAAGGCTGCAAGTTACCCTCCACGTTACTGATGATATCCCTCCACATTAATGCATACCATTCACATAACTACAAAAGTCCCTTCACAGGGTGTTCAGTAGCTCTTAAGATTACTTTTAATATTCCTCCATATTACTTCGCACCTTCCATCACCACGTTACTGATGATATCCCTTCACATTACTGAATAGTATCACTCCTCATTACTGAACGCCCTTGATAATACTTCAAGATACCCCCTGAAATTAATGAGCTACCTTCAAATTTCTACAAAGTCCTTCCACTTTATTTAATACAGCATATCATTCCGCCAGATATCCCTCCACCTCACATTACCACAAAAGCCTCTCCTCGTTACTGCAACTGTCCCACAAAATTATTGAGCAAACTTTACATTACTGCAAGATATCCCTCCACATTACAAATGATATACCTCTGCGTTTCTAAACACCCTCTACAACTCTGCAAGATTTCCTTCTACGTTACGAGGACATCTTTCCGTTAATGAATACCTTCAACATTTCTGCAATAGTCCTTTCACGTTACTGTAACTACTGAATACCCTCCACATTCCTGCACTAGTCCCTGCACGCCACCGATGATATACCTCTACCTTACTAAACACCCTCCACGATACAGCAAAAGTGCACATCCTCCACATTACTGCGCACACAATACCTACGGTGCAGTTCCTGCTCTGTCTGCCTTGCGATTAAAAATATCCCATGGCCTTGCCATAGGCGTGGGACTTTTAAGAAGAGATTCTATGCCAAGCATCCGAGGCTTTCGATTGTTATCTCCCTCCCCTGCTGTTAATAGCAATTTAACTGCATTTTGAGAAATTGTTTCCCCAATTATAGGCCTAAAGATCATATCTTCGTTTTAATAAGGAAAACAGGAAACGTCTGAACCCTATCAACAAACGCAATTAGCATGAAATCACTCTCTGATTCATTGCAAACTCGACCAGCAAATCCCGCAATCTGATTGGTTGTTTGTCTGTCATCTATTAAAAACTCGACTAACAATTCCCTTAAACTGATTGGATGCTTGAAACTCGACTAACAATTCCCGCAATCTGATTGGTTGTTTTTCCTGCGTGTTACCATAGAAAGCATGACAGACAATGGGAGGCAGGAAGGATTTGCGCAGCTCGTCTCAGTCTGCGGAAATACCTCGGGAAATACGCATAAGTTTGTGGCTCGTAATGGTATACTGAAAATGCGATAAGCCCCAAATTGGATTTGGATATTAGTATAAGGCCTCAATTACTCGAGTATTAAATGCTATGCAATGCAGTTTATGACATTATTCGATAATTTCATCGTTTGTTCCTCGATTAAGATTCAAAATTTCTACACCGTGTGATTCTTCGAGATTTTAATAACCGTCTTTTATTAGCTGGCATTCTTGGCATAATTTTCGACCACTGCGCAGCCGCAAAGCTGAGTTTAGGCAGTAATGCGATTTGGTGTATAGCAATTTCGCAGAGGCATTCAAGGATAATGTTTTGTATTGAGAAAACGGTTGTAATACATGGCATGATTGAGTAGTTTGTTATTATCATGCCAGTCCGAGAAAGGCAATATGTTCACCAGAGGCATAGCCAAGTGTGCTGCAGAGCAATAGCATTTACACCAGGTAGTACCCGAGGTCTTGGTGTGTTCAATGTTCTTGCTTTTTCTAAGGTTAGGAATTCGAAAAAGTCTGCCCGTTAAACAACCAATTGCTTTTGTTGGCTACCACCAATCAGCTGGGTTTTATATCCCC
The DNA here is from genome assembly GCA_963924455.1 of Pelagia noctiluca. NCBI lineage: Eukaryota > Metazoa > Cnidaria > Scyphozoa > Semaeostomeae > Pelagiidae > Pelagia > Pelagia noctiluca. The sequence goes on from OZ004327.1 coordinate 2,537,262, forward strand.
AACGGCTCACAATGCAACGCATGTTTAACCGCAATGCAAGCTTCAATTACTATTGTCACTCGATTTTGATAGGTAGGCCTTTGTACTGCAGGGCATACTATCAGTACTATGGTTAGTATTTAGTACTGTGAAAAGATACCATTAGTACTGGGGTGGATACCATCAGAAATATGGAGGGTTTTCGATAATGTGGAAGGATACCATCAGCACTGAAACCATCAACAATGTGGAGGGTGCTCAGTAATAAAGAGGGATATCATCAGTAATGTGGAGGATATTAAGTACTGTGAAAAGATACCATCAGAAATATAGAGGGTTTTCAGTAATGTGGATGGATACCATGAACACTATGATTCATCAAAAATGTGGAGGGTGCTCAGTAATAAAGAGGGATAGCATCAGTAATGTGGAGAGATAGCATCATTCATGTAGAGGCATGCCATGATAAACGTGGATGGATGAATTGCATTAATGTTGGGGATATTTAGTAATGTGGAAGAATACCATCAGTAACATGGAGGAATAGGTTGCAGTGTCACTGCAATGCAGTGATGTGAAGAGATATCATCTGTGACGTGGAGGGGAATCCTGCAGTTATTGGGAGTATGTTTAGTAAAGTGGAGGGATATCATCAGTAACGTGGAGGGATATAATCAGTAACGTGGAGGGATGTCATCAGTAACCTGGAGGGATATCATCAGTAACGTGGAGGGATATCATCAGTAACATGGAGGGATATCTTGCAGTAATCAGGAGGGATAAAAGGTGAAGGGTGTTCGGCAATGAGGAGAAATACCATCAGTAACATGGAGGGATATCTTGCAGTAATCTGGAGGGATAAAAGGTGAAGGGTGTTCAGTAATGAGGAGGAGTATCATCAGTCACGTGGAGGGATAGCTTGCAATAATGTGGAAGGTATTCAGTATTAAGTACACCTTGGCTAGTGTGAAGTACAATGCCTAGATTAATTGAACTGGTACTCACATTTACATTTACACTGAACCTCCCTAACATTTGTCGAAACTCTTCGCTTGTTGCAATCAATTACAAACGCCCTTGGGTAACCTGAAAAAGAGGGAAACCATCAGCTTTAAATTGGAAAAGATTCAAGATGCATTTTGCGATTTAGGGAAAAAGCCTTATTATGTTTTGCTTTGTTTGCGATGTTTCTTGCCATTCATAATGTAACTGAGATCCTGGAAAACGCTTTAAAGTTTTCTTCTGTTGTGCTTATCCCCGTGTCTCAGACGCGATCAGCCTCTCTTGTGATGACAGAGATTAATCAAAACGAGCCAGGCCAGCGTTTCTCATCCAGGGGGTTACTACTGGTCTGAATAGGGCTGCAACCAGCTTTACTATGGAATATCAGAACATCAGTATAGCCAGAAAAATCGGAACCATAATGAAACGAACACATAGATACTACTTAAGCTTTTCGTCTGACACTCAACAGAGTAATACGTCAGAAAGAGAACGAAATAGAAACCTAACTGATTTATATACCCAGATGTGGATCGAAATAGGCCAATCAGAAAAGAGGTTAGGTTTCTATTTCGTTCTCTTTCTGACGTATTACTCTGTTGAGTGTCAGACGAAAAGCTTAAGTAGTATCTATGTGTTCGTTTCATTATGGTTCCGATTTTTCTGGCTATACTGAAGTTCTGTACCATTCAAAGACTGTAATATCAGAACATTAGTTGATCGGTGCAAAACTTAACAATGGCGAGGAAAATCGGAAACATAGCGAAAGACTGTCACTACTTTAGTTTCTGCGTCTCATCAGAGTGTTGCGTCAGAAAGAGAACGAAAATGAAACGTAGCCAACTGTTGTACCCAGAAGTTGATACAAATTGGTTGGGTCGTCAAGCGATTCTTTAGGTCTAGTTTTCGTTGTCTCTCTGATGTTTTACTCCGATCAGTGTCTGACGCAAAAGCTTACAATGGTTGTTATAGGTTCTATACTGAATTCCATATATTGTGTAAACAGATGGAATTCATTTTTCTCCTCACTCTCTCGGTAATCTATTGGTTGTTGTACTAAACCAACGATGACGACTAGTTGATCTTAATAAATTATACCAATCCAATGATTAACCTCTTTTCTAAATGGCAGAGTCACAATATTGATCGGCCTTACTAAAACCATTTCTTAGGTTTTCTCTTTAGTTCTCTTTCTGACGCAATACTTCATCGATTGTCAGGCAAAAAGCTATTGTAGTCGATATGTCACACTATTCTTTAACTTTTCCTAACATCAGTAAGTTCTATAAAGACTGTCACTGACACATATATACTGTCTATAACTGACATACTACTGTGGAAATCTAGCTAAGAGACCCTAATAGTTGCTCTTTGGACATTTTGGTATTAATTTTGGGTAGATTTGTGTACCTTCCATGGTGCGTCCCTACCAGAATTACCCCCAAGTACCCCCCTTTTGACTCAACTAAAGAAACCTATGCTGATTAGAGTATGAATAATGATGCTTGAAACAAAATGATCGGCCAATACCGTACAAGCTCTAGCTCCCCTCTCTTTTAAGTCCCCCCCCCCCCCCTCTGCATACAAGAAAGACTACAGAGCGAAATGCGATAAGCTAGGGATAACTAATCGATGCATTCAGTCGTAATATTGCGAATTTCTAACTTTACATGCTTGAGAGTTAAGAATTTCTTCTGCATATTTCTTCTGCATATCAAATTTCTTCTTGCCTCTAATAAACCCCTTACCTAGAGCCAGAAAATTAAATAAGCCTAGAAGGCATGATAGAGTTTTCACGGTAAGTATTTTATCACCACCAAAGACAAAAATTCCACATTTAAAGATTAGATTCATAAAGATATAACACGTTATTCCTTTAACTATTGATCTTTAGACTCAGCTCTATCAGACCCTATTCATGGTCAAACTAATTTATCAGATCGTTGAAGATCGATAGTTAACTGATTTATATATAGTGCGTGAAAAGAATAACGTGTGATATCTCGATGATTCGTATCTTTAAATATGAAGTTTACAAATTCCTTTATGTCCTCGTTGAGAATCATAAGTAGCAGGACAAAAATTTATCGTAGATCCATATACACCCACGTCTAAATGCACATCCCCGAAAAACAGTTATTTACATAAATGGCTTTTCATTCCCAATTCAATTGATGGTTGGATATTGGATAAGCCGGGATTGCTTTCCAAGTCAGAATAATTTATTAGCTTGATTGGATGAATGTCATGTGTAAACGGCTAAGGCTGTGGCTAGGTCTTCCAACCATAAGACTCGTTATGTGCTTCCATATGATGAGACCTTGACCCAGTGAACATCAACAAAATAATGCTTCATTATACTAGAAGCTTCCATAAATCAATGTCAGAATCGAAAACTATGTCTGAATTGCAAATGTTTACCCCATACAATGTAGGCACAGTAGTGTGGTTTGGTGATAGGTAATATCGTAGAACATGTTCAGAAGTGTTAGGCGTGTGTAGTAGTGAGGGGAATGTTCAGTAGTGTAGCAGATGTGCAATAGTTTGGTGGCTATCTCTGGGTAGAGTGAGACTAAGATGCTCAGTAGTTTAGGAGATGTGCAGCAGTATTTGGGGAATGTTCATTAGTGTGGTGGTTATTTCTTATTAGTGTGGGTAACGTTTAGAAGTGTGGGTAACGTTTAGAAGTGTGGGGGGCTTGTAATAGTGAGGGACATGTTCAGTAGTGTGACAGATGTGCAATAGTATAGTGGTTATCTCTAGGTAGAGTGAGACTTATTGCGATATGCAGCAGTGCGAGAAGTAGTGTGAGATGTAGATGCCTAGTACTTTAAGGGATGTGTAGTAGTATTTGAGGAATGTTAGGAAGTGGGGTGCTCATTTCTGAGTAGTATGTTTAACGTTCAGAAGGGTAGAGGGATGTCGTAGTGAGGGGCATGCCCAGTAGTATGGCAGATGTGCAACAGGGTGCTGGTACTCTCTAAGTAGTGTAAGACTTTAGGGGATGGGCAGTATATGCAGGAAATATTCGATAGCGTGTAGTCAGTAGTGTGGCAGATATGCAATTGTGTGATGGCTATTTCTGAGAAGTGTGGGGAGTTTTTAGTGATCTGGGGAATGTAGTTCGGTGGCTATCTCTCACTTTAAGTAAAGAGGTGTGCTGTATATTGAGAATGAGGAGTATCTCCTCAAGTAGTTTGGGGTGTGTGTAGTAATCATGGGGGGTTATTGAGATGTGTGGGGCTTTCAGTAATGTGGAGATTATGTTTGAGTGGGGCGAGGGGTGTCTAGTATTGAGAGAGATGTTTAGATAAGTTGGGATGGGCATAATCTCTATGAGTAGTTTGGAAATGTTCAGTATTTTGAGGGATGTGTATCAATATGTCGGTTTTTTTAGATAGTGTGGGGCCTTTCAGTAATGTGGAGATTTTCTTCTAAGGGGGTTGAGAGATATTTAGTGGTGTTTGGATGAGATTTGAGTACTGTGTGGAACTGTTCAGTTATTTGAGTGATAAACAGTGGTAAAATGTTTCATCACTGAATGCAGCTGGTTTCGAACCGAAAGCCATCTAGAACTTTAGCAAGAAGCTGGCTTTACAGAAGCATCAAGCTGCATTTGAAAATGTTCCATTTGCTTTTACCTATCCCAAGTATCACAAGTGGTTTTGACGTATTTCTATTATATCATGCATTGTTAATTAGAAACATAGTAAGCATTTACTAATTTAGACTAAGTAACCTAAGCACATTCAAAGATTGCATTAGAGACATCATCTGCAATTTATTTGCTATGTTGCATTGTATATTATTTATTGCTAGTTTGAAAAATGGCAAGCATTTTCTAATTCAGACTAACATAAGCAACTTTACGAAGTAATCATCGGCAAACGACATTTTGACAAAATCTTTCAATTATCTAGTATTTTAGGCTGTCTTAGTATCATCTGGAAATGCATCGATTTTCTAGCAGGGCATTAGGATGGTCCTTGATTGAAGCCCGCTCCCCCCCTCCCCTCCTAAACTCTGCTCTTTGTAAATCAAGCGCAAAACATTTGTAACAAAAAAATAAAACAAACTTACTTGCGAGCTTTTTAGCTTTCGATCAGTCACGAATGTGTAATTAGCTTCAACTTCCACCAATCCCTGCAAAAGGCAAAATAATGCTACGAGTAAGAACAGCAACCAAACGGCCAAATACTAACATGGTTAGAATGATAGTCCAAAAGAAAATATGACTCAATTTGGGTACGTTGTCCTCAGAATTTTTTTTATGAGAACCTGATCTCTATAGTGCATATCAACTATAACAGAGGCAGAAAATCAACTATTGATTACCCGTTTTTTATAAGGAACACCTTCTTAGGGCTCCTGAGGCGGAGATTGTCTGGCATTCTCCGATATAGGTTTCTTGAAGTGTTTCACAAAAGAATCCTTTTAAAAAATGCATCCACCCAGTATTTTGCTCTCGGGCCTTTGCGGCTGCTGGCTCATGCCACAGAGTATCCATTCCTCGTTGAACGCAACAGATCCAAACCATTCCATCCCAGGGCCTTGTCCAGTTCATATCAACAAGTTCATTAATACTACTTGTGTGTATTTCTGTAATTAGCAAGCTTTGAGCATAGTTTATCGAAACAGATGGTTAAGAAACCTATTGTTGTACGTCTTTGTTTCACGGTTGATGTTGAGCAGTACTTGAAAGTGCACAACATATGTCTTATCCTCTCTCTTTACTACTGAAATTTACATGTAAAAACCGCCAACACGAATATGAAGCTGAACATTATATAATCTTATCTTAATAACGAATATTTCTGGATAGGGAACCAAAACAAGCGTTTTGGTCTGTTCGCTCAATCATGACCTTGTTGGCTAAACAATAGCAAAGCAATATACTGTTCAGACTTGCTTTATTTATAAAGCAATTATTCCTAATAGTTTCTTAACTTCGTTCATAAAGAGTAAATGCTTGAAGATCAGTAAGGATAAAAACCAGAATACTTGACATGGCCCAGGCCAGATTGATGGAATTTCTACTTTGCCTGGCAAGTCACCACATTGTCCATAGTGTCCATGGTATTTGAACTCAGACCTAAACAGAACTTATGATTATCGAAATCTAGCACAGTTTCTTGCTGAAGAAGTTACTAATAAAAAATAGTGTATATGGGAAAAGGCTCCAATATAGAAATAAGGGAACATGATGAAAAATGCATGGAAATTTGAAGTTCTTTCAAGTACAGCCATAACCACACTGAAACTGATCTTTGTGGGACAATTCACTTCACGAATGCGAGTACAGTGAAGCCGGAATTCCACCATGCGAAATTTGATTTGTTAAAGGCAGGTACACGTATCGTTCTCATAAGGAACTTAACATTTGCACAGTACCAAACAGGGGAACGTGTGTGTACAGTTTTGTGAAGGGTGTTTAGTGCTGTATAGAGATAAAATCAGTATTGTTAATGACATTAAGTACAGAGGAGGAGTATCATTAGTACTCTGGATGATATTCAGTACTGTAAGGATATCACAAGTACTGTGGAGGGATACCATCACTACTGTGGGGTATACTATCATATCTTTGGGGATATCATTGGTATAAGGTAATACCCACAGTGCTTGTGGTATCCCCCACGGTACTGAATATACTCCATAGAATTCCACGTACTGATAGGATCTCTCAATAATATTTATCATTCTCGATAGTGGTGGATGATATTCCCCATCCCCCTCCCCACAGAACTGATGATATCTCTCGACAGTATTGAACATCCCCCCACCGTACTGAACATCATCCAGAGTACTAATCATCCTCCAACGTACTGAACATCCTGCAGAGTACAAGAAATCTTCCGCAAAAGTACTTAACAGACAATGGTGGTAATGGAAGTTTCTTAAATCTTTAAGATTTAGATTAATAAAAGTTAGTATGATAACGGGGAGCACAAAATGGGGAACATAATACGTAGCTACGCACTATGAAGATGTTTCCTCTGCCTAAATGCAAGGAAGTAAGGTAGAGCAAACATCAAAGAACTCGATTGTGTAAATCAGCCCGAAGGAAACGAGTTTATAATTGTAGAATCGATAGTGAAATGGTAATCTCATTACATGAAGTATTTCTATTATGTTTTCAAAGAGACTCGGTTTACGATTTGGTTTGATTAAATTTGACAAACAGATACAATCAGCGTTAGTTTAAGTTAGAAATATTGATTTTTAGTGATTCCCTTTGTTAAGTTACCACACGAAGATAAGGCTATGTTCAGCTCTGAAAGCCTATACCTATACTGTACTATGGCACATTACTCAAATGCTTTGGACTGATTACAACCAGAACTGTAGTAGCTAGTAGCCAACTGCCACTAACATATACATAGAAAATGGTATATCTATATCCCAGTAGTATAGCAGACTTTGCTATATACTGTAGCTACTATGCTATGTAATACTATACTATAGTATAGTATAGTATAGTATTAGTATTAGACTATAGACTTTACTATACTGCACTACGTTATGCAATACTAGAGTATACTGTAGTGTAGCAGACTATAGACTTGACTAGACTGTAAAATGCTTTGTAATGCTACATATAATATGATATAGTGTAGTAGACGATAGACTTTACTTTACTGTGCTATGCTAAGTAATGCTATGGTATAATTGAATATAGTAGTCTATCGACTTTACTTTATTGTACTATGATATGTAATGCTATGGTATAATATAGTGTAGTAGACTATAGACTTCACTATACTGTACCATGCTTTGTAATGCTAACCCAGCTTTGTCTACTCTATAAACGTTAATAGTTAATCAAGAGCATTCAAGTCATCAAGTTAACCAATCAGTGTCTTCTACGTTTAGTTTAAGTTGCCAATTGCCGGTGTGAAAGTGATTAGGTAATCTTGGGCAATGTTTATATAGGAAAATACAAGCAAATCTTGCCGCCACTGTTACTTTAGCCTAACTTGAATTTGTCCTTTAAAGTGAGTGAACTACCAAGAATAAACAATACGCAGCTACATAACTTAACCACGATTTATTCACTTGCTGAATGTCAACATAAGCTCTTACATAGCCTCGTAAAATGCAGAGATAAATGCCTTTCCATACAAGTATACGAACAAATCCTGAGTAGCCCTTATTCCCATTCACCTAAGAATGTTGTACCGTTTTTCTTATCAATTTGTCTGCAACAAGTGACAGGAATTCGTTCTGGATAGCATGCCCCTAAACCCTGCTCAATGATCCTTGAAAGATCGATTAAGCCCCCAAACTAAACCACGAAACCAGATTTCAGAAAGGTTTGCAAGACGCTAGAAACCGTATTTGGACCTAATTTAATTCAAAGAGGTGTGAAAGTTTTCTTAGACCACCTGGAATCTAGAACATCAATCCTCAAATTGCTTAAATATTACTTTAAAATAGCGTCGTGAAGCTTATTACCTACAGCCTAACTAAATATGCTATCATTCTGTAACTTACCAATCAACATTATTCTATACTTTGATATATTACGTTTATTCTATTTTAAAATGCTATTCTATGCTGTACCTTATTCATAATACTATACAATACAAAACAATGCTATACTATATCGTGATATACTATATTATACTATGTTATGCTATGTAATGTTTACTAGCTATAGAATAGTATAGTATAGCACAGTATAGTAGAGAATACCATATGATAGTTTAGCGTAATATACTCTACTATAATAATCTAACTCTATTTTACAATGTTATTAAATGATGTAGCTTATTCGTAATACTGTACTTTACTATACTATGCAATGTAATGCTAGCTATAGTCGCTATAGTATAGTATCGTGAAGTATAGTAGAGCATATTACAGTTTAATATAATGTAGTTAAGTTGCTATAGCGCCCAGAAATAACGTTATAACGGTAATATAGATTAGTTATAGAATAAACGAAATCAAATATACCAAATATAATTTCATTATACTTAGTTGATCGAGATGATATGTAATATCCCTCATTGCTCACTATTACACACATACTGTAATACAGAAGAAATACACATATATACTACAACTGCTATTACATACCAACGAGTATTCCAATAACGCGGAGAAGATTCAATATTGGATGACAAACGACAGCCAGTTAATTCAGATGTTTTGCTGTGTTCAGACAAAGTGAGACGTATCTGTGTTCTTATCAAGACACACCTCGGGTTTAGATCTAGAATCCGTTAGATATAGTTGCTTATCTACATGAAAAAGCCAGTCTAACATAAAACCTCAATTCAGCGCGTAAATACATCTTTTATGATCGAGATACTTAACTCGAAATCACTTGATCATGGATAGTTGTCTGGCATAAACATCAGCTTTGCAATTTCAAAGCAATTCTCTCCTACACGGAGATAACTAAGATATGAGAATTCTGTTTTTTAGTTCCCTGTTCTGTTTAACTAAGCTCTAAGGGTCTTTTGAGAATTTCAAGATTTTTCAAGATTGCTGGAGAATTTCAAAGGTATTAGTCATTCCTGTCTTTACACGTCCGAGCTCCATCAAGGAGTTAATTCTGAACATTAATCTTGTACGAAAAAACTGAATTGAATTCACAAGGATTAACATGGAATTCAATTCAATTTCATAGTACAGAATTTCGTTGAGACTTGAGTTCTGAGTCTGCATTCAGGCTAGAATACCTGATTCTGTTTTCAGTTCCCTGTTCAACTAAACTCTTAGGATCTTTCGAGATGGTATATACGCATTTTTATAAGCAATTTCAGCTCGAGCTCAGTACTAAGAATTGCTTAGCTGGAAGGTGAATTTGAGTACTCAAAATTGCTTAGCTTTTTTTTACTAAAAAATCTGTTTCTTAGAAAACTATCTCACAAGTTGTTGTACAACTAATGTTGATAGTATCTTGCATACAAAAGTGTGCCTGGGTACTAATATTCACTGTAACCTACTTTTCGATAGCTGCTGCACGACTTTCATTGCCATTTTGACCAGAACAAAGAATTTCAAATTGCTTGGCATTCCTCTATCCAGTACTTTATATGCTTAAGTTTTTGTCTTGCCGAGTACTGCCTTGCATATTAAGCAGTTGCTTATAAAAGAAATCCGTGTAAGATTTCTAGAGAATTTCATGGATTTTTTAAGGATTTTAGTCATAATGTACGATATGTCTTAAAGTAATCTACCCATCTACACTCTGTATAAAATAAGGCCAATTTTACACGTCTTGATCATGGCCTAGATATGTGTACAGCTACAATACTCCCAAGAAAAACGTCTACCCTGCTAATTCTACCTTGACACTGACTCCATGAAATATCAATTTGCAAAAGAAAAAGGAAATATTCTAAATTTTACGTTGGGCTAACCAAACATTTAGCCTGTTATTCTTAGGAAAGAGTCAAGCAATTTTGTGACCATAGTTCTAGTTGATTATTGAAAAGTCATTTTCAGGTCTTAACTATGTTAGATCTATTTTTACTTTACGAAATCCTCTGTGTTCGCTAAGTTTATATTGTTGTTGTTGTAAAACTTCCTGCTGCTTGTTTTTCATTGTGATGTTTGTGTCTTGAATTTGTGCATCATATCTTGATATATCTTAACAATCCTCTGCTATTAATGCCCCCCCTAAAGTTCGGGTTGATACATGCGTCCCTACCTAAAGACTCTTCAGTGTAACATGTCAGAAGCAATGTTATTCCATGTGATTGTCTTTACTTTACTATGTGAAACCTTTCTTTGATTCCTAAAAACTCTATATCTCCAAATCGACAGCACGTAGGAAAGAAGGCTCTGGGAGAACTCCCCCCCTCCCTAAGATTATGAAATAAGCAATTAAGTACCCATTTTAGTTTTAGAAAATTGCGTCTCTAGCTTAATGAAATAAGAGCCCTTCAAACTGAAAAAATCAGGATCGTACATTGTTACCCTGTGTTCATCAAGTTCAGGTTGTTGTTGTTGTAACAATTCTTCTATAGTTGCCCCACCCCCAAGTTTGAAATGCAACCTGCATCACAATATAAAGACCTCTGTAAGGTAACATGTCAGAGCCTAGATGTTATTCCATGTACCGATGGTGTCGTTTGTAATGGTATGCAATGCAGCACACCTTAAAATATCAACACATTAACACACATTGAGCTCATATTGAACTCCAATGAAAGGTTTACGCACACTTCAAACACTGCTAGACGGGTAGGTGGGGTATACGATGATATTATTACAAAGGCGGGCTGAAAACGCCAGATGACAATGAGATGAGATTCCTACACTAATCAACTTAATATAATATTGATTCGAAAATAATTGAATTATTGAATGGAGCTCAAACCAAGCCGAGACAGTTTCAAGGATGTTTGACTCACTTTACTGAGTGACGTTGGCAAAACTTGAGTAAAAATAGCTTTCATCTTAAAGGATCAGTTCCACCCATAATGCTCTGCATGTCTTTTATAGGTCAAGGCAATAAGTTCTATATCAACATCTTGACAGGACACAGGACAGAAGAATATCTGCAAACTTGATTTTATTCAAACTTGAAGTAACTACTTTGAACTAAGGGCTAATGGCAGGAATCAAATTTATTGACACCTAATCGAAGATATTTTCCTCCTTTTTTGTAATAGCTTCGCATGATTTCGCAACCACAACAACTAAAACAAGCTTTAATAAACAAGTAAACATAGCTTTTTATCATGATTTTCATACTGCAGTGTATAGCACGTAACTTTCAACATCAGGTCTTTTGACGCTTCTCAATTGCAATCCATAGGTGTCAATAATGGGTAGTTAGATATCAAAAATCAGGTAGCCCTATATGATTCTTTGATTGGTGTTTCTTATATCGGCTACTAGCGTACCATCTATGTCTGAATAAACGCAATATCTTCGACACCCTTTAAAAAATTTTCTATCAAGCCGATTTTGAATAAAAAGTTAGAAATTTAATGCAAGAGAGCTAAATAATTTGATACGTATTTTCATAGATTTTTCTTGCCGAAACAAGCTAAATCAATTAACGATTTTCTTAAAACCTAATTATTGGGCAATTTAAGATCCAATTCTTACTTATCTGTATCAAAATATATTTGAGCTTAAGGGCCAGTTTCCCCCATCATGCATTGCACGTCTTTATAGCTAATGACTGATAACTTTGTACACGAAATTTAATTGAATCATTGAATGAAGTTTGAATGGGATCTAGAGACTCAGGAATGCATTGGAAACATAAAGCAATGATGAATACTTGATCAAAAATAGCTTTCAACTTCTTCAAGGGTCATTTCCACCAATAACATACGCCCTTAAACTGGATAAATACCTCAAGTTTTAAATTCAAATCTTATCTTGACGTTTGAAGGATGTTTGCCAACTTGATCGAATGAGGCTTGAAAAACTTAGGTTAAAATAGCTTTTCAACTTCAAGGGTCAATCCACCCATAATTTGAGGGAATTTACGCGAGCTTCCTGCCAGCAAACTACCCCACCCTAAATCATATTTCAGATTCAGGTCACAGAGGGGTGGGGTTCTTCTTTAATAAAGTATGTACCAGGATGTGTATAATATCTAACAGGATGTGCTGTTGAGGATAGTACCCTTTTGCGAAGTTTTAAACTAGCCTAGGGTATACGATTTGGATTTTTTTCTAAGTAACGGTATCATATGCAAGCAAGCAAGTAGATTTGTTTGTTGAAGCAGGTTTGGAGTACTCCAGCTTGCAGCTGATGTGGACCTGCAGCTTTTGACTCCAGAAACAATATTCTGGAACGAATATCGGGTACTCATTTACCAACCTCGGAAGGATGTACAATTACGTTGGCCGACAGCTTGTAGTTCATGATTCTGACCGTTTGTGGATTCAAAACTAATAACCTTGCCCTTCAAGGATTGGAAATCTTAACCAACATCTTAACCAACCGGCTGCACCACCACTATTTGGCAATGGAGCAACCATGTCATCTTAAGTAGCCTTCTTATGTAGACATTCCGTCGTAAAACTTTCGAAATGAAGCTGGCAACAAGAAAATATCCAAACCTTTACACTTCTAGACTGAAAACCTGACAACATCACGTGTATTTAACAAGCTAATGGTATCAATTTTGTAAAAAAAACATCTAGTCTAGGAAACAATTTTTGCGTAAGAATTAGTCTAGCAAATGCAATGAACCCCTTCTCTGTGGCTAAAATGTAGAGATCTAGTCTGGAAAACGTTAAGGGTGCGGCAGTTCGTTATATAATTGTGGTCTATGTTTGCAAACTTCATTGAATAATGTTTGTGATACTTAAGTAAAAATAGCCCTTCACTTAAAGGTTTATTCCACCCATAATGCATTGCAAGCCTCGATCCTTGATGACGGTAGGGTTTATATGAAAATAATCAAATAATTGAATGGAGTTCTTCTATCATTTAGAATGTTTGCAAACTTCATTGGATAATATTTGCGATACTTAAGTAAAAATAGCCTTTCACTTAAAGCTCTATTCCACCCATAATGCATGGCCAGCCTCGATACTTGATTATGGTAAAGTTTATGTGAAAATGGGTCTCTATTTCATCTGCACACCGAGAAAATTAGCAAACTTTATTACGAATAATTGAAGGTCAAGACTTGAGCTTAAATGGCCAATTCAACCCAAAATGCATCGTACGTCTTTGTTGAATAGTTAATGATAGAAAGCTAAATGAAATTTATCAAATAACTGAATAGAATATCAGCAACTCTAATCAACGATGAATACTTAATTAACGGGCAGAGGAAGGCTTGAGGTTAAAGGACAAATTTTGCCCATACGCCATTATACGTCTTTACTGTATAGTTAATGACAGAAAGATAGATGAAAATAAATTAATAATTGGTGATTGGATGAATTTCAAATTTCATATGGTCACTTGGATGATTTTCGTATACTTAGTCGAATGTAGAAACATATAAAAAGAATGAAGAGTTGAATTAAATGAAGAAATATATGAAATAATGAAGAGTTTTAACTAACGGAGAATCAAATCAAATGAAGAAATATTAGTTAGTTGAAACTGATAAAACGTGCTTGACTGAGTGGTAAAGAAGTATTTAACCATTCATCTAATACTTTACATTTAACTCAAGTTAGAGTGCCTATCCTGGCACTGGCTACAGTGCTCGATGTACGCTAGTTACGCTAGTATATAGAGAGCAATGAAAAAGTAGAATTGATTGTTGTTTTATAGTTAGTTTGGTAAAGTATCATTAATCAAAGTGATGGAAAGTATAGTTTTCTAATTCAAGCTACTTTTAACAAAGCAACTATGAGAGCAGTAAATCTAAAAATTCAAGCACTTGAGGGTTGAAAAAGTGCAGGTTCTTATGAATAAAAGTGTGCCACATGGTTCACTACTGCTAATCGAAAAAGTCTTCTTGCTTGTCTGTCAGTTTTAAAGAGAAGCATTTAATGAAAATACATAGCCTTCAACTTTTTTGATAAGAATATAGCTACAACCTTAGTTTTTTTGCTGCATATCATAATCGATAAGATACTTGGTTTTTTAACCAAGGGGCTGTGAGTTCGATTCCTCCCACCTGCATTATCTCACTGGAGTATTCTCTGCTGGTACCAGGCGTTCCTGTGTTCAATAGAACCGTACTTATCCGTTGTATAAGTCAAAACTCACAGAAATGAAAAGATCTTATAACTATCACACCAACTATATAAACTTTGTTTTTTTCCAGCCTATCCTTCTTTGTTGTAATAGCACTATTGCAAAGGTCCTTTGTTTTTTAACCAAGGAGTCGTGAGTTCGATTCCTACCACTTGTATTACCCCATTTCTTATTCTCTGCTGGTATCAGGCGCTCCTGTGTTCAGTATAACTACACTTAACAGTTGTAGCAGTTAAAAAGAAAATCAAAACACCGAATGAATAAATAGGAAAATTCACTTACACGTGCAGACCCTGCTCTTCCTCTCTCCGACTGACACTGCCACATCAAGACGGGCTATTTAAGTTCTGTCGAAGCCAATGCTCACATAATAACCAGCTGGATGACCTCGACTTCTTGTTGTCAAATATTTCTCTCTGGACACAAATATTGTTCCATGCTTTTCATGCCATTGGCACGAAACCTCCCACATGGTCACAATGGAGCTTGGTTTCCATGAAATCCTGCGTCAAAAGTAGAGTATTTACTCAATGAAATGCTAGCTTTTTTTATAAGTTCTGTCCTAAATAAGGGTCCACAACTGTCCAAAATATCAGCCTGATTCACATATCACATGACCATCACGTGATCTAAGCACTGACTGGCTGATTCAATTTTAACTCTCAGAAATAATGTCTGCTCAGTAATATGGAGGTTTCCATAAAAGTGAAGGGAGTTTTGTGGGAATTTAAAGCGTTTTCAGTGATGTGGAAGGATTTTTTATTAAAAATGTGGGGAGATTTTTCTAGTACTGGAGGAAGACTTAATCAGTTTTGTGAAAGATGGATTCAATAGATTGGATAGGAAACCTATCTTTGTATGTTTTTGTTTCACATTAAATGTTGAACGTTACCCCAATGTGCACAACGTTTGCCTTGTCATCTCTCTCAACTGTTAAATGTTTACAAATACACACTGCCTACAAAGTTGTAGGAGGCATGTCAAAATGTTGTAGGAATAAATGTTACTCAATATCACTTCCTTCGGTCTCTTTATCGTAGCTAACTCAAACTATAATCTTGAAAGTATTTACATGATATGAATGACAGTGACACAGAAAGGTATGAATAGGAGGGTAGTATCGAAAGAATGTGCCCCCAAACATTTAGGTAAAAGTAATGAAGCTCCCTTTTACTTCCAGGCATTTCCTTTCTTGCTCAATAAAAAGCCGCCCTTGAAGCATTGTGTGCCCTCCTAAAAATACGAGATGCTTCATTTGTACCTCCTTTCAAGGGATTTTATATGTACCACGTCATCGCTTTTATTCAACGAAAAATAGCATGAACAATTTTGACATAATCATAAGACCTCATGTTGATGAAATGCTAGAGCTAGAAATGGCGATAAAAACAGTATTTACATGACAAACAGACTTTCGTTTTCTAAGTAGCTACTATTCCTCTTTGCCATCCCCCTCTATTCAACGAAAAACAGCATGGCCGATTTGACAAACTTGTAAGCCCTCGTTTTACGGTTCCCTATAAAAAACAGTATTCACATGATGAAATAGACGTTGAAAGAGATTTCTAGGGTCACTTTGCTCAATACAAGGAGTAAGGCGGAACGGCAAAGTCTGGAGCAAAAAAAAGGAAATTGGATATTCTTGACTTATCTATAGATTCTACTCAAATAATATTGAAGCCTTGAACAAACTGGTTTCTTTTCAAACGTTCAATGCAAATACTGTATTGGCTCGAAGTTGCAGAGGAAGACTGTTTTCCCGCGTTCCTTGTAGGCCTGGCAAGTCTCCACCGCAGCCAAAGCTCCTGCGCAATCTAAATGAAGAATACACACAGTTCCCCCCTCTCAATTGTTAAGCCTTCAGAGTGAATATTTTCATAATGCACGACTTTCCGACTTAACTGAGATAAATGGGGGTTTCTCAAACTTCAAGCAGAAAAAGGGGGCTTAATTGAGAGGCATGGGTTTTCTTCAATTTATGACAGTGATTCTGCCATGAAGGCCCTGGCCCTCCTCGCCCTATGACGCCTACTTTAGAAGATAAATTTACATGAAGTATTACATATGTTGTTGTTGTCATTAGAAGAAGTATTAGGAACAAAATGGAGTTCCCACTGCAACAGAATTCTGAGTTACAGGAAAGAAAACCTTTTAAAATTCGTTGTTCTGAAAGTAGGTTTAAAGGAGTCGTGGCCAGTAGTTTAGCAGAATTAAAGCAGATAGCATGCGAGAAGTTTAGAATGAATTTGAACGAGGTAAAAGTCTATTTACACGAAGATGGAACTGAAGTCGACGATGACGAGTATTTCCAGTTTCTACCTCCTCAGTCGAAGTTCGTTGTTTCGACGACTAGTCAAGATGCAGAATATGGTAAGTTTTGGTTTGATGATACCATCGTCTTATGATAAGACTCTTATCTACCTCGAGTAATTTGATCTCAATCGAAGGATATCAATATAGGCCTATCTATGTTGGCCAGTTTGTTATGATTTAGAATTTAGGCCTGTCGTCAAGGTTTTCGACACAATTCTGTATCCCTGAATCTGTGGCTTTACTATATCCAAATTTCTATGTCTTCTTCTATGAATATGTAACTTGATAGTAGCAGATAAATGTTTAGACCAAACTGATATTTAAGGGGGCTTAATCAAGATAGGGAGGGGTTATCAAATATTTGATGCAGAGAAGGAGGGCTTACTGGAGAGTAGGAGTTTTTATCCACTTCATGCAATATCCAGCAATAAACATGCTTTAGCATGGAACTACAGTGAAATTATAATGGTAATTTGCTTACCCCAATACACGCATTTTTGTTTATAAGCAATTGCTTTATAAGCAAGTCAGTACTCGACACGACAAAAACTTAAGCAATTCCAGTACTGGATCGCAGAATGCTAAGCAATTTGAAAATTATCGTTAAGATCCTATTGGCAATGAAAATCGTGCAGCAGCTACATAGAAGCAGGTTTTAGTGGATTTTAGTACCACGGCACACTTTTGCATGCAAGATACCATTTACATTTGTTGTACGAAAACTTGTGAGACAGTATTCTAAGAAACAAATCTTAAAGTATAAAAAGCTAAGCAATTGCTTAGCAATTTTGAGTACTCATATTGGCCCTCTAGCTAAGCAATTTTCAGTACTGAGCTCAAGCTAAAATTGCTTATAAAAAAAATGCGTGTAACATCGCTGGGCAGAAAGTCCCTTTCATTCAGGGCAGTTTAATATTGAGAGAAAAGATAGAGGCAACTCATGCCTTTCGGTGTTGTAAACTGACCAATCATGAATATTGTAAAAATCTTACCTTCTTCCTTAGGCATTGATGATTGCATGAAAAGCCATGAAAGGTGTGAGGTTGAAATAATCAACACCCAAGATTTTCCAGACGGCGGACCAGCATTGATGCTAGAACCGCAATTAAGAAGGAAAATCATTTCCAACCCAACATTCTTTCTTGGTTTAACTGATGAGCAGTTGGAGGAGGTTGTTTCGCTGGAACCTGAAGACGCAATGAGAGAGTTAGACAAATCAAAAGATGAAATCATGGCTTATCAAGACTGTTGCGAGCAGGAATTGAAAAGAAGGACAGAGCTAAGAGAAGCCCAAGAACTTATGCAACTGTATATTAAGGCTAAAGATAGAAAGAGCTTCAATGATTAGCTTTGTGTTAGTGATAACACAAGCAAAAAAATATCCAAAAATCATGCAATTTATGTGTGATTTTTGGTTGTATTGTTTGTCATTTAGATTTTGTATATTTAAGGAATTTTGTAAATAAAATTTAACTGATAAGGAGAACTGTCTATATTTTTTGCAGAGAAAGGAGAATTGGGAAGGAGGGAGAAACTACATTTTACAGTTCTTAGAGAAGGAAAAACAGTATTTTCCAGGAAGGAAGGGTGAAATTGCCAAATTTTGAAAAGGACTGAGATTTTGACCCCTGTGACTCACTATTGATTAATGAATTAGGGCTGATAGATTAGGGCTGATAGATTTTGATTACGGTACAATAACCAGTGCAATATGCAGTACAAAAAAAATCAAAACCCTTCTTTTAATTTCAATCTCAACTTTATTTGTAAAACAAAAAATAAACTAAGTGACAATAATACTGGTATTCTACCAGACCTAGGAGACACAACTTATCCTGGGCATATATATACAAAAATTCCAATAAAATTTTATTTTGTTCCATGATCCTTTATAAAAAGAAAAAATTTCCTTAAAAGGTAGGGTATTTGACAGGGACAAAGTACATCTAAAACTGAAATGTCTTCTCTCTAAAAAATGGGATAAACTCTAGTTAAAGTATCAAGGTCAATTTCCAGATCAATTTCCCAAATGAAATTTCTCCACATCTGTCGTTTCCTTTGCATTATTTCACTTCCTCCAGATCTGTCACTCCTTCACATCTTTGACTCGCTCCAGATCTGTCACTCCTTCACATTTGTCAGTTTCTCCAGATCCGTCACTTCCTCTAGTTTTGTCATTTTCTCTAGATCTGTCACTTCCTCTAGTTTTGTCACTTTCTCTATATCTGTCCTTTCCTGTACACCTGTCACTTCTCCCAGATCTATCGCTTCCTTCACACCTGTCACTTACTTGACAACTGTCACTTTCTTCACATCTTGAACTTTGTCCAGATCTGTGACTTCCTCCAGATCCGTCACTTTCTCAAGATCTGTAACTTTGTCCAGATCTGTGACTTCTTTATGATCTGTGACTTTCTTAGGATCTGTGAATTCGTCAAGATCTGTCACTTCCTTCATATCCTTCGGTTCCTCAAAATCTGTCACTTCCTCCAGATCTGTGACTTCCTTGGGATCTGTGACTTCCTCCAGATCCGTCACTTTTTCAAGATCTGTGACTTCCTCCAGATCCGTCACTTTCTCAAGATCTGTAACTTTGTCCAGATCTGTGACTTCCTTATGATCTGTGACTTTCTTAGGATCTGTGAATTCGTCAAGATCTGTCACTTCCTCCAGATCTGTCACTTCCTTGGGATCTGTGACTTCCTCCAGATCCGTCATTTTTTCAAGATCTGTGACTTCCTCCAGATCCGTCACTTTCTCAAGATCTGCCACTTCCTTCACATCTGTCACCTCCAGACCATCTGTCACCTCCAGACCTGTCCCTTTCTTTACATCCTCTGCAGAACATAAATCTATTTTATCTACCACATGATAAAATCCATTTTCATCCTTCATGTCCATCATAGAGCATAGCAGTATTTCAGAGAAACTTTGTTTCCCAAAATCATGCTTCAAAAACTCAGTCAAATACTTGTCATCAATTTGCTTTATCCCCTTCTTCTTCATCTTTCTAATGTTTTTACTCATCTTCATAACTGTTGCATGGGGCTTGAATTCTGATTTCACGTCATTGGCTAACATAATACTCTTAGCAGAATATTTCTCTAGCAATATTTTGAACATGTTTTTGAGACAATCTCTCGTCTGATCTTGCTCGTTATCCATGTCTAAGAATACTACTTGATGCCTAAAGTGACCAAGCCCGGTGAAATTCAACTCCTTCAGACTTTTTTGATATACTTCTTGCAAATCATTTCTTGATTCTTTCAAAGCTTCTTCAGCGTTAATCATATCCTCATCATCAGACAGTGTCATTACCAACAGTGTTATATGTAGTGTGGGAACAGCAACTAACACATTCTTAAACAATTCTTCTTTTTCAACCACAGATTGCTGAAATTGTTTTACCTCCTCTTGAATGGAGCTATCGTCTATTCTAATGGCGAGAAAATAATTTGGGAGGGGTCTTCTATCTGATTGTTTCTTATTGGAATTCTGCTCTTCAATGTTACCATCTGTTTTTAAGTTTTTGCCATGTTTCCCTTTCTTCAATTTCTTCGTTTTGTCACCCATTGGAGGCTGGTTGATGTCATTCTTAGTGGCAATTACTGAATCTTTCCCTTGTTTGCGTTTCATATTTCTCTTCTGCCTCCTAACTCCATCTTTCCCAGAGTCTAGCCTTTTCTCAACTTCCATGTAAGCAGGGTCTGTTTGGTCAAAAAGAATTTCCAACAGCAGCTCATCATCTGGCATTCTCTTTTCTACGTCAGCAGAGCAACTTGAAATTTTATCTACATTTTCACCATCTTCCACCATACATTCAACCTTATCTGCCATCCTTTCCCCGTTAAAAGTTCTTTTTTCGTTACCATCTCCTAGAGTCTCTCCCATGGCCATACTGTTTTCCTCCAATTTTTCAATTTCTTTTGTATACATACTCTCAGTTTCTATTTCTAGAAATTTACTCCTAGATATTTCTTCCTCAATTTGTTGGCTTTCTTCTGTGGGTTCCATTGCTTTCTCAAACTTTTTAGTTGCTCCAGTAGGTGTAATCTCTTTTTCAATTACTATATTTCCTTTTATAATTTCTTCTTCAAAATTTCGAATTTCTCCTTCTTCTTCACCTTTCCCTCCTAAGTTTTCAGTTTTGGCCATAGACACTTCATCTTGTTGAAACTTTGGACTCATGTTTGCACAAATATTATTTCCATCTTTTTTAGTCACTTTTTTAGATCTTCTGGATCTCAAAAAAACACGATTACGCTTTCTCTCTGATGCGATTGAGGACTTCAAATTTCCTGAAATTTCCATGCCTTTAACTTTATTTTCATCACTCTGAATTTCAGCCATTTTTTCCGGGTTAAAAACAGCAACAATGTTGTAATTTTCAATCAGTGTTGCAAATTTTCTTGCTTCAGATTGCAATTTCAATGTCACCCTATCTGATTTTCTTTTCGACGCGCATCGAGAATGCAAAAACGATATCTTAGGCCCTCCAAACCTGTTTGAACAAATATATGGGCCTAAGTGAAATGCGCGGTTAAATGTTTGAATAAAAGATGATACTTTTCCAAAAGTGTCGATACTCCGAACCCAAAAGTTAAAATAAAGATGCTTACCAAAGTTTCGATGCTGCAAAGCAAGCAAAAGTGCTGGTTTCATAACATTTCCTTTGATAATGAAAATAACGTTAGCGTAAGATGCCGCCATGAATTTTCACCAAGAAAAAGAAAGCGCGGTAAAGGAGCCTGGGGTCTAGTATCTATGACGTAAATGGTATGACAGCATACATACATGAAACCAAAAGGTTTTTTTAAGTTATTTCCAGAAGGGGCGTGGAGCATTATATCAATACACATAGTAGTACAGGAGATCCTGGTATGTTTGATAATCTCATTTTTGCAACAAGAAGTTCATATTTGAAAACTACTGCCTATTACACTCTCTGATCATAATAAATTCAAACGAGGACATAGTCCCACAGGACTCGTGGCTACAAAATGACAGACATGGTAGCTTGAGGGGACAGCTATCAGTTAAAGCTTATAAGTAAAGAAGACAGATGGGTGAAGAAGGGCTTTGTGGCCTAGCTAACAAAAATGTAAACGCTCGCTATTTTGAACACAAGATGACAACTTTTAGAAATACTGCAACCGTTCCAACAAATAATTTCATATACTACCATACATAACAAAATAAGCAAATTATTAGCACCCTGCAATATCAGACAGCCTTTACTGGGATGTCAGTTCCTCTTTTACAGAGCTATCGAGTTTAACAACTAACAACCAACCAAAATCATAACATTTTTTATACAAAAAAGGCAACACCTGAAATTATCTATCATGCTTAGCCAAGCAACAAAACAATAATACATATTCCTCAAAATTCTCATTTCGCGCAATGCATGATAGGAATGTGGTACCTGGCAACCCATACCTACCAAAAGCAGTTTTTGCAATTTTAATGGTGAAATTTCGACTATTTGTCAATAAAAGTTGCCGAAGAAAAGATTCCTTGAGCAAAACTAGTTCAAAAACTTTCAGTTTGTAGATTCCAAGGTACAAGTGCATCATTCACGGCCTAAATCGTTCGTAGTTGTACTGCTGTCCAAATGTAGCCTCGCTTCACCAGGCGTAAATGCTCAAAATGGATGTCACTGTCACACGGGCTTAAGATCCAAACAGCGTATATGATATAAATAAATTGCGGTTTTAGCATTGGTGGAGCGAGGCTAGTCAAATCTATGCTGCAGCATCCAGCTCTCTGTAATTTCAGGCAAAAAGACAAAAGGATTCACTAGGTGTGATCACATGGAGAAGAAGGACCAGGGTCGCACTGCTGGGTTATTCTACCTATTCATTGGGCCCTCTGTGCTTTGCAACCAATACCTAAACCAATACCTTACGAAGATAGATAGAAAGTGTATTTGCCTATGAACCATGCAGTCGTTATTTGAAGCCATGTGTTGCTAAGAGGGACATTCCTATCATGCATTGCGCGATATGAGGAATACAATCTTTAGTAGAATCTT
This sequence comes from Pelagia noctiluca, assembly GCA_963924455.1. Taxonomy (NCBI): domain Eukaryota; kingdom Metazoa; phylum Cnidaria; class Scyphozoa; order Semaeostomeae; family Pelagiidae; genus Pelagia; species Pelagia noctiluca. The sequence continues at coordinate 2,560,234 of OZ004327.1, forward strand.
CCAATTGGTTTTAACAAATAAACAATATGAATCACAATCAACTCTTCCAAAGCGGATGCCTCTAGAAAGCTGACATACAAACACCAAGTAAAATCGGACAGTTTTTATCTCAAGTACCTTCCAAATCATATGGAAAATGCGGTACACCCGTATTCTTTAATACGGACACCAAGTAAGGGTTTAAAGTTGTTGTTTTTACTACCTTCCAAATAATATGAGAAATGCTGTATGTCCGTGCACTATTAAACAGATACCTTGCTGATACAAACACTTTTTCAACGTTTCGAAGGCGTTTGCATTAGAGAGGTGAATGAATTACTTCAGTTACAACCACAGTGATAAACAGTATTTCTTTTCTTGGCATCCTTCGCCTTCAGTCCTGCACATTGCAAATGATACCAATCATCACAGTCTTCGCATTGTACCCATGTGTTTTTCGCCTCTTTCGGATGACTGCAGTCAAGTGAGGCGCACAATTCGTGCGAGTATCTCGTATCGTTACACAATTTCGTCTTTGTTGATTTAGCTGATTTGGCAAACTTGCTTCTAGTGTTCATTATTGGTGTTTGTTCCTTGCGATTTTCTTTTTCAAGAAACATCTTTCGTTTCTGTGCTCCTTCAAAGGAATAGACAAGGTTCAAAGCTTTAGGATAAACAAATGTTAGAAACAAATGATTTGAGCAAATATTGATGATATTGGAAATAAATTTGGTACTTGAGTTTCAAAATGGTACAAGTTTCATTTGAAACTTGAAATGTTTGTGACACGATTTCACAAAGCATGGCAGAAATTTTGTTCTGAAACTTTTCACCTTTGTAAAGTGTTCAAATCTAAATTCATTGACGGAGACAAAATTCAATAATTAATATTTTAAAGAATGTTTTTCAAAAGTAACAATACTTCTAACTAGAGTAAAATTTTTGAAGGTATCTTAAAAAGAATGAAATCATGTTGTGTTTCTGGCAATACCTGCACTAGGTATAAAGTATCTTCCCTAAAGATTTGATAGAACCATCTGCTATGATTTTGAAAAAAGCACGTTCTAAAAATACAATTCTATCACAACTAATTCCCTGTATGCAATCCATTTACCTTAAAATATTTGCAAGCACACTAAACAACAGCTTGTAACTCAAGAAATGATGAAGAAATTAGAAAAAACAATTGCAACAACGAACCTTTAGGCTTCGTAGCTGAAACTGGTGTTTCTTCGTCCTGCTGACTCTTCCCTTGCAACTTATGATTCATCAAAGTCTGCCGTGGCACTGGAGAGGCGTACACCGGAGAAGAGGGTGAAACGTTATGCGTAGGAAGGGGAATAGAGAAAAGGGGCAGATCTTCATCGCTATCTTCATCAAATGTAGATGATACTTTAGAAACGAGAGAACGGAGTTCATCGTCAGACGGGGTATTTGCCAGCAGCTCATCAAACGGGCTTGTGTGTGATTTGGAGTTTTTGCCAATGTTGAAGGAAGTGCTATTTTTATTTGAAGGACTTTTGAAAACACTAAAAAAGAATGATAATTGCATAAAATAAAACAGGGTGGTATAAAGGCAGGTGCAGCTTAATGGGGTTACTGGAGTGCAAGTGCTAGGGGAACCAAGCAAATTAGAATGTCGAAGGGGGCCCTAGCAATGCCTTTGACCGCAGAAAGGGGCCCACCAGGAAAATTCTTCAAGGGGTTCCCATTATACCTCTGAGCACTATTATTGAAAGCAAACTAAAGTGATTAATCAAATTAATTTGTGAGTATGAAAAATGAGCCGAGCAAGATACAAGCCCAAAACCACTGATTTGCTGCATCAGTGATCTACCAACTGAGCTATCAAGGCATTTGATTTTAAAAACCGATCCGAGTCTCATCAATGTCAGTCATCACCAAATCCACTACTGGTCTCTACTTTTGGTGAGTGGTTCATTTTCGCAGAATAATTTGATTGATTTTCCTAGTCCCGCTTCTTTCCTAATACTTGAGATACAACTTACCTCTCGTCACCACTTCCTTTATTCAAAATATCAGAAACATAAGAAGTAGTTGGAATTTCATTTCTGGTAGTTTCTATGGAGGTATGCCTCTTTTCTTCCATTTCTATGCTCTCCTGCCTCTTTGGTAATATTCTCTCAAACTAAAAGGAAGGTAAAATGAATTAGCATATGATAAAAGAGTTGCAACATATCACGAAAAAGTTGTCAGAAGTAGCAACAATCAACCATTACCTACTTTTAACTAGACAGGAGGAGGAAACTGATGAAGACTTCTACTATTAGAAACAACTGGCAAAAAATCAATAAACTTTTTCAATTTCGACCGGAGCTGCAATTTTTAGTAAAATGTATACATTCATTTTTGTTTCAACTTAAATTGATCATCTCAATGTTTATATGAGACTGGCTTATCAATTTAATTGAGATAATTTGTGAGGATTAAACTAACCAAGTAGGACCTGAGCTTCTAACCCTTGAAGGGCAAACTTTGTAGGTTTGAATCCACAAACGATCAAAATCCTGATAACAAGCCGTCAGTCAACTCAGCTTTCCATCCTTGCAAGGTTGGTAAATGATTTTTCAGGATATTCGATTTTTAGAATATTAATTCTGGGGGCACAAGCAGCAGGTCCAGAGCTCCAACTACCATACTCAAAACCTGCGTAAAAAAATTGTTAAACAGAGACTCACTATATGAACCATTGTAGGTAGCTTCTTCTTTGGCTCAAGTTCAGAAAAATAAGAAGCCATTTCATAATACAATAGATCCTTGGCAAGCAGAGCAAATACAAAATTCATAGCCACAAACTACAAAATTCACAATTTAGATACCCACTTTAAAAAGAAACTCTGAATCCTTCTGTGGAGCATAATCCCCTGCTTGCAGCACAGCTCCTCGAGTATGTCCAAACCCAATCACATCTCCTGGTTTCAGTTTAACGGAGCCAAATATTTTGAAATCGTTTACATATGTGCCATTTAAGCTTGTGTCACAAAGTTCATACTGATAATCATCACCCTTTGATGTTCGTATGATTCTTGCATGCATTCGAGATATGAGTCCAGTGTTTTTTGAGGAATCCAAGAAAAGGTCGGCAGCTATTTTGTTTCTTCCTATCAGTGTTATGTCTGATTTTATCCTGAAAAGTAAGCAAACAACTTAAAAAGTCTAAAAAAATCATTTGCAATGCAGTCACAAACAGAAGGCTAGAGGCAGAGGGGGGCCCCAAGGGGGGGCACTTGTAGGACTCTTTCTGTCAAGAAAAATTTTCTGATTTGTATTCTCTGTTCCAGGTTGGTTTGTTTTCACTAAAATTTAGAACATGTGACCAATCTCTTGAGTCATGTTTGGAGCAATAACTCTTTGTAATTAGTATTGCATTTTGATGGAAGCAATAATGTCGAAGAAAAAGCATGTTAGCATCAAAAGATTCAAGTCCCAAAAGGCAACCAATTGAGCAGAACTGTAGATGCCAGTCAAAAAGAACCTCCCTAAAAGTGAAGTTTTTGAGGTCATCTACAATTGTGTCCAGTAAATGCACAGGTTGGGTGGCTGACAATTTTTAATGGCTCGATATAAAAACAGAAGAGCTGGGCTTTCCTGAGATATAATTTTCCTTTTTGGCGGCTTACTATACTACAAGATATTAACTCTTAGTTCATGTACGTTTTTGGTGGCTGCATACCTGGTGGCTTACAGTATGTCAATTTTTTAAATCACTATAACTTTTCTTTGGATAAAGGAAACTGAATTCTGTTTTTGTAAATGCAAGCTAAAGGGTTGGAATTTATTATTAGTGCATTTTTGGTGGATGACAAAATCTTAAAATGTACAAAAATGGTGGCTTTTTTAGAGATTAGGTCTATAGACGAATTCCAATTTGAATTCATTCGTCGTTTTCCATATATTTTTACTAGGTGAATAATGTTATCATACAATTTGTAATAAAATAAGGTGAAAATGTACACTATGGTGGCTGACATTGCTGATTTCCTACCAGTCACTAAACAAGCAATTTTAGCAATTTTTACAATTTTTTAATCTTGTTGGAAAATGTCCACCTCAAGTGGTGCTGTATTTTCAAAGGTTGCACTTGCTTTTTTGGTTACAAAATTAGAGCAAAAAAAACAAAAAAGGTGCATAATTGGTGGCTGACAAAATTCAAAACCCATTAAATAAGTATAAATGACCATGAACATATAGATCGTTGAAAGCTTTTGAAATGAATTTAATCTTCTGTCTTTTTTTTCTGGAAAAGTTTAAATGGTGAATGATTTTTGTACGTTTTAGTGGCTGCCACGCAGCATAAGCAATAGTTTTGACCGAGCTCCGCATAAAGTCTTCATCTTTTGAGCGCTGTTTTCTCTGCTTCCTTTTGGTGTAGAGATTGCGCGGGAAAATTTAAATAAACTTTTTGCGAATTGCGTCGTTCTACACAACAGTTGAAACAAAATAAAAAAGTTATATGGCTGATAACAAGAATGGACAGAAAATTCACAAAGCGTCACAAAGCTGCTTTGCTTTAAAAAAATACGTTGTCAGCCACCAAATGTGTACTTTTTACATTTTCTTTTACTATAGGAAAGTCAGTAATATTGAAAGGATTGAAATCTCAAAAAAGATAAATTTAATGTTCAAATTTGGTGGCTGTAAGAGGTTACCATTAAAATAATCTTAAAAAAAAAACTCTTGAGTCAGCCACCAAATTGAACCATCGACCTTTCTATTTTGATGTACATTTTTTATTCTGGTCCTAAACTTACCTTTCCTCTCAAGGATTCTGAAACGTTTTTTCTAATTTTGTAAATGTACAGACTGGTGGCTTGCAGTTTTTGTAAGACTATAGTTTACCTAATGGAGGCACCAAAAACGTACTTTTTCACGAAAAAGTTACTAATAGCTATTGCTATTCGTATTATCCATGTATTGTTAAAATTTCAAGTTGGTGAGAAAATTATTTGAAGAGATATTCACAAGAGTATGTTTTTTGTGTTTTTATGATACTTCACACACTTTTTGACTGGCATCTGTAGTGAAAACAAACCAACCTGGAACAGAGAATTAAACTAAGGAAATATTTGGGGGGGAGGTAAGGCATAGTTTATAAATAACAAGAAAATTATATATGGTCAAAACCAATAGAGTATAAGCTTTCGAATAAAACAGTCTTTGGATGGTACAAAACTTCCATATAGCCAAAAATATTGGAAACATAGCAAAACAAACACATGGATTACAAGCTAAAGTAAGCTTAAGTAATCCATGTGCTTGTTTTGCTGTTTTTCCGATATTCCTGGCAATATTGAAAATAAAACACTCAGGGTTGGACTGGTCAACTGGGATGACAGTGAACCCCTGGTAGAATGTTTTTGATTTTCTTCATAAGAGCAGCAATAATAAAAAAGTAACTAGTTCTACAGAGTCTGAATTCAGAGTCTGGCGTGTTTCAAAGAAAACTCTGAAACCAGGTTTGCCTTCAAAGTTTATTACCCACAACAGTAAGTGAATCCCCGCATGCCCAACGCCTTTATAGACTGGTTAGGCCCTATGGCTGATGATGCCCTGAGGAACAATTTTCGTCCTTAAGGCGCCAGGCGTGCTGTCTTTTCAGTCAGGTCCAAACTAAGTATACTAAACATGTCCTCAAAAATATTGTAGAATACTACGTTGTTATAATCGTAGTATACTACGTTTGGACTTGACTGCGTGTTGTTGTCCTCCTCCAGCCAACATGTAGTAAATGATTTATCAACTTACTCAATTCTTTCTTTGACGTCCGGAATTGTGAGCTTCTGTCCTATATGTGTCAATTGAAACTCGGCTGTCATCTTGGGAGGATTTTCAATACACGAAACGTTTATTTCTCAATTCACTGCTTGTAACAAAAGTTCGAGAAAAGTTTAACGAAAATCCCGAAATCCCCGAAGCTTTAGACTTTGCTGTTGCATGTGAGCATGTTTGTTGTTGTGTTGTTCTGAAAAAATTTGAGCGGGAAAACAATCGAGCCTCTCTCTCATAAAAACCTCCTTCACAGGACGCAGCGGTTATTTTAAAAATGAAAAACAAACAGGAGAAGTTTCAAAATGGAGGACGATATCTCACTGAAACTTCGCAAAGAAAATGCACACCTTTTATCAAAGTTGAAGGTTGGAGCATCAAAGTTAAGACATTCAGTTTATGAAGCAGAAAATAATTCTGCAGCTGTTTTAAAAAAGGAAAAGCAGCAAAGTAGTCGAGCTGCAAAGATGATGCTGCACAAATCTCAAGGTCAGCCGAACAAATTTAGGCCTACCAATGGAACTGAAGAAAGTGGCCTACCAAAACCAAATCTACATCAACCAGAGAGGGGCCAAGCTGCTGGGAAGAGAGTAGCAAGAAAAAGTCTTACAAAGACAAGTACGCCAATGTGTTCTCTGGCGGATGAAGCAAAGTCTAAAGAAAGGAATGTTTGTGTGGTCAAAACGAAAACCCCGAAGTCAAAAAATCTCCCAAGATCAATTCTGGTTACACCAGATACTCGAAAATCAAAGGTTAATGAGCTTAGCTATCTAGTGAAATATCACAATACAAATAATTTGAAATCAAAAGAAAACACAAAGATTATAAGTTCATACTAAAGGCAAAGAAGATTGTATACCAAATGACTACACCGATGGCAGCAGTGAAGAATTAATGGGCACAGAGATGCCCCTTGCTTCAAAATGACTTGTACAATTTCTTGGGTTTTCGTTCTTAATATCTGTCTACAACGTAGTACTGCCATGTATGTCAGACGTCAAGCCTTGGTAGTTCCACCCTAGGGATGGTCTATTCATTTTTGTTGAGGATGTTCAGAGCTTATCATAATCATAATAACTTGCTACACTGCATACAGGAGCGTCCTTATACAAAATTTACTAAAACAGTCAAAACTAGTTTGAAAAGTTAAAACTTCTAACGAACCAAACGAAACTAATCCTTGTAAAGAGAATTGGGTGTGTAGGAAGACGTACGAGAGAATGATGACCAGGAATTTCAAATAATTTAAGCTACACTGACTTCACTTAATTTTTTCCCAAATGAAAGTACTGTAAGGTAAATAATCAGCACTGAATATCCTCCATAGTGCACTGATGGTATTCCTCTGCAGTATTCCCAGAGTGAGTTCATTATTGTCTACTATGTTTTTTATTTTTCAATGCTCTATTGATCTCATCTTAGACCCCAAAGCAAGACAAGCCCAAAGTCACCTTTCCATCCAGCTTACAAGATAATGATTACTTCTTGCCAGAATCACAAATTAGTGAGAGAGAGAAATCTCTTCTAGGCTACGACTGGATAGCTGGAACACTTGATAATGACTCAACAGTCACGGAGCAGTCAGATCAGTTCTTTGAAGAAATTAAAGAATTCAGAAGGGTCAACAGAGATGAATGTATCAGTAAAGAAACACCTTTTCTAGGGTAGGCTTTTTCTTTCGCAAATCAATTTATTTCCAAATATATCATCTCTCAATTCTTTATTTTTACTTTATTCTCGAGAACCAGTTAAGGTTTTTTGATTTTGGTTTTTCTGAAAGATTGGTTTTCTTTTTGCAAGCTGAGAAGTTTTAGAGGGATATTATCAGGATTTTTATCATATCTACAAAGCCTCCTTATGCGTTGCTAAGTGATGTTTTCCTATCATGCATATTGGTGAAATGTGATCCTCCACCTTCAACAGAATCATCTATTCTTTATAAAATTTTGTGTAAAACATTCTTCCTCAACTAAATTGTAGTTGTCCCAATTAACAAGATAACTTATTGATTCTGTTTTAATTTTAGTGTCAATGATTACATTCCAAAGTCTCCAAAGAAAGCAGTAGTTTTTAGTGAAAAAGAAAACGAAAGACAGAGTGACATTTGCTGTGAGTATCGCAAAGTTTTACATCTTTTTCAACTGGAAAGCCAATGTAACATGCACATTGATCTATGAATCTTTGAAACTTCTTGCAGCAGAAAACCTCTGTTATACTTGATTACGATTGTCCAACATTCACGTTAGCGAAACATAATAACCACTAGAGCTTTGCATCTGACAATCGTCGTGGTAATACGTCAGAAAGAGAACGAAAACCTAACGAATACTTTTGCCCAGATGTGTATCGAGATAAGCCAATCAGAAAGGAAGTGAATGTCATCTTGATGATTGGCCTGCTTCTATCCATCTCTAGGTATAATAATTCGTTAGATTTCATTTTGGTTCTCTTTCTGACGTACTACTCTGATGAGTGTCAAACACAAAGCATTAGCAGTTATTATGCTTCATTACATTTCCAACCTTTCTCGCCATCCTCAAGTTCTTTACCAATCTAACACTGTGCTACTTCGCTAACAAGTCTTCTAGTTTGATTTCAACTAATACTAGTTTTAATCTCCTCCAGGTGGCAGCACATATACGATAAATGGCAGACTGAATCCAGTACCAATCCATGGTCCTTATTCCCAGTGTCCTGTTTGCAAGACTAAGGATGCACCAGAGTCAGAATACGATAATAGCTACGTAAGGTAAGTTCGATACGAGGTGCCTGCTCGATAACTATCTGTTTGTATCCAGCATCCTTTGATATAGGGGGCGGGGGCGTAACTCGTTTATCTAAGGATAACGTAAAAAAGGGGAGCTGCCCCTTAGATTCCTTACCTTTTTGATGAACGAGTTTAGATCTAAAAGGCAAAACAGTATTAAAGGTTTTATTACACTATAGTATGACTAATGACTTTGAGAGCAATAAACTCGGAGTGATATAAATTTTGTCTCCTTTCATGGTTCTACTCAACATTGACACTGATATTTTCTTTCTAGAGTCAGTATACCTCGCTCTACTCTTCAGTCACCATACAGAATCAAACCACACAGAAGGAAAAGTTTCGACCCTTCAGATTCACTTGCACTGTCCGAGGTAAACCCAAACTTGTTTTTATAAATTCTAGCATCATTGTATGACCTTGTACTGAAGTACTCTCCAGAAACTAATTTTTTAACGATAATTCTAAGACTATCAATTGGAATGATTAAACGCTATTTTGAATGACTGTTGATTTTCTAAAAACATCTTTTCAGCTGTTCACTATTCTGGGGAATATCATCAGTACTGTGGAGTAACCCACAGAGCTTATGGTTTCTCTTCACAGTAGCTGCTGATCGTTTCCCTCCACAGTACTGAACAGCACAGTACTGAACACCCCCACAGTACTGAACACCCCCACAATACTGAACAGCCCCCAACAACACTGAACATCCCCCAGAGTTCTGATGGTATTCCTCCAAAGTACACAGTACTGAACACCATCCACATAACTAATAGTATCTATCCACAATACATAACATCCCCCACAGTTCTGATGGTATCCCTCCACAATACTGGACAGATCTGGACATATTTGGTTATCATCAAGTAAACAACTATTTATTTTTCTAGCACTGTTTAGCTGGTTGGCAGTGTGCAAGACCTGCATATGCTCCTGGTCCAGATAACCTCGATCTAAAGTCAAGCGTTAAAACAGAAACTGGATTATCTGTTTTGGTAAGTCTTTATTTGCACGATTCGATGGGAGAGTGTCGTATTCCTAAAAAGGGGCGATTTTATATACCTTAGGGGGGCAACATAAACTGACTTGATTCATAATTTCCTGGTTTTTATTGAGAATAGTTGCAGTTTAGCAGTTGGGAGAAATATCACAATTTTGAAGCTAGACATAAATCAGGAAAATAGGGGGTGCCATTTGAAGCAATTTCTCAAATCGTTTAGTTTTCAATTTCTCCAATTAGTAAACTTTAAAGGACCATATCTTTCATTTTTTTTATGACCAACGTATCCACTGTACGGGGATGAAAGTATGAAAACTATGGGCTTAAATTCACGACGGTAAAAACATAAATCTAGGCTAAATAATCTTAGGGAAAAGCACGTTTGTTTACATTGTCGCAAAAATGTTTGATTTGAAAGAATTGTTTAGCCTCGATTTTCATTTTTGATGTCGTAAATTTAGAGTCAATGTTTCAATTCCCTACAAAGTTTGTAAGTAAACACAAGACAATTTCACCAATTCCACTTTGAAGATCCTAAGGTATCCATAATTTAATCATCTTCAACTAAACAGTGAGACTTTTTAATGAGACACCCTTCTTAACATTTCTAGTCCTGATATTCAAATTTTGCTTCAGGAAGGGGGAAGCACTCGAAGAAGTGGATACCAACGGCAAACCGAAGAACTTCTTAATACGACCATTGGTATGCGTCACGGGCTGCAACTCCTCGAAAGAGACTACCAAGGACAGAAACGAGCTAATAGTACGTCCTACCCTGCTTTTTAGAGAGCTAAGTAAGTAACGATTATAGGAGATAAGCTCAGCTGGAGAAATTCATGGGTTCCAGAAATAAATTTGACTCCAAGCAAGAAAAGCAAAACATAAAAAGCATTCATTTGTAGTTTACATCGATCCCAAATAGCTATCACAGTTGATTGTTCTTTTTGAAACTTTCTGCAACGACAATTGGGGTTAAGAACAGGTTTTCAAACATACCCATGTTGCCGATTCTGAAAAATTACGACGTTCAGATTCAGAGAAAAGAAGGAAATGTTTCTGCTATTTTTTCCTTTTGCCGACAAAGTGACGAATAAATCATCTAAACAACTTGGGAGCTTTTTATTTAAATTATTTTGATGACAAATAGCTTGTTCCCTTATAGAGGCTTGAGCTACTTGAAAAGCTTTACCAAGCTCGAAAACGAACTGAAAATATTTTCAAAAATGACCAAATCTCAGTTTAAAGATTTGGCATCGATATAAACTACATTTAGGTGCTGATTACAAGGGACTGAGTTTTCGACCCCGAGGCTCAATTTTGACAATGTTGAAACGAACGTATTTCTCAGTTAAGGGGTATCACCTTTAAAAACTCCAAACACTGGCCTGTCTCGATGTTTACAGCTGATGACCAAAAAAATACAAACCCAAGTACAAAAATATGGAATATCATCAACGAATTATCAGGAAATCAAAATTAAAAATTCATAAATTAAAGTCGTCTACGATATACTAAGTTATCCAATTGTAATATGATATAAGACAAAAGTCGCTAAATAGTAAGTATTTTTACATCCTGGTCGATAATTAAAAAGTCTGCTTATGCTGCGCGTTTAATAAAGTAGAAATAGGCTGAGTTATGAATCACATTTATTAGCCAAAAACAGGATCCGTTGAATAAAGTCTTGATCACTTGGTGAACTGCAGTACCGTGAGTCTCCGCATGTAAGAAACCCGAATTATCAAATGTGTATTATTAACCAAGGGAAGAGAGTCGTCATATAACTGCAATCAGCAATTAGGATGGTTACATATTGAAAGTCTCTACTACAGTGTTGATCAAAGCAAAAATAATCATGGCTAATAGATGAAATGCTGCTTAAGGTGACAGGCTACAGTTTCTGAAATGTTTATTTTTTATAAGCGAAGACTCACTGTACTACGATATCTACTGTACCTGAAAAGCGCCCATACCCGAGGGTGATACTTATCACATTCTTTCACTAATTCTCCAAACAAACAACGCTCAACAATATTTAACCTTAATCAATTTTCACTTTAAGGTTATCGAGTGAAAAATCGAAGGTCGTCTAGCCAAAAAAAAAGTTCATCGAAAACAAAAATTAACAAATCTACTTTTTACACAAATCTATACAAATGGAATATATTTAGTCGGATTGTTTTCCTAGTCACTATGGTGAGATTTGCGTCAATGACGACAGAAGGATTGCCTTATTAAAACTTGAGAAGATTCTCGTGGAAGTAGTTGTGATATAGATCGTTATAGAGGTCTGCAGTAAAGCAGTTATAGAAAACAAACGATAATCAATCTACTATGTAAGTTGAAATTTGCAATCAAAGCGGTTGCCGAGAGAATTACCATAGGGCACGTCTGTACAGTACTGTGGAAGGTGTTCAGTGAAGTGAAGAGATATCATCGTGCAGGGTATACAATACACTTAGGGGGTTATCATCAGTACTGTGGAGATAATAGCCAAAATGCTTGTGGTTTCCCTCCACAGTACTGATGATATCCCTCAAAGTACTGAATATCCTAACCAGTACTGGTGATATCCCTCACAGTACTGAACATTCTCCAATGTACTGATGGTATCCCCATAGTTCTGATGATATCCCCTACACTGCTGAAAAACCTCCACAGTACTGCAGAGACGTTCCCCAGGCAGAGAGGTCCTACCAGAGCAGTGAAAACTTTTTTCAGCCTTCCATGAAAATCATAATAATCATCAAACGGATATCTCGCAACACCGAGGATCGGCACCATTGATTTCCTGTGATATTGATGCCAAAGTTACCCATGATCCATTACATAGATTTCCTCATGGTAAAAACTCAGATTCTGGGGCTATACGCGGAGATAATACAAAAAATAAACGATCAATAGGTTTACCTGTTAAGTTAAACAGCCAACGATTTTGTCCTTGTCAGTTCGTTATTCATCTGTCCCTTCGTCGCGTTGATGCTTTTGATGATCTTGTTTCTGTGACCAATTGCCAGGATGCCGATGTCTTTCAGGTTTTCATCTGTGAGCCCTAAAATCTGGCGAGGAGTGACTAGGCCCTTATTTGTGAAGTTGTCTATGTACTGACCCATCTTGATGGAGTCGAGCCATTCTTTCAGGGTCTTCATCGAGGCGTAGTCCAGATTCTCATCCCTGAATCAAGATAAGGAGTTCAGATTCATTACGCATTGTCTACAGACCTGGTCGTGAGTATTTCAGTAGGTGCGCAGTAAATCGCCCTCCTCATTGCTATCTAGAGTGCTATTTGTTCGTGAAAGTGCACATCGAGGCACGTGATTCCCTTTGGGTTGAGTAAATCAGTAGCGCGACCGATTGCGTGATAAAGGAATGCATTGAGATAAATCACAGCAATCAGCCGTCTAAAAAGGCCAAATCAAGGTCTAATCAGGACAGTGGTTTTAGCACTGGCCGAAGGTAGAAAAGTCCTGGTTTCGAGAACCGGCTGGGACATATTACAGCCGTGGCAGCCTACCCGTGATTATGTTTGTCGAGAGAAGAAACTCTATCAGTTCAAAAATCAAATTTGGGAGTGAAGAAGATTTTTGATATTACTTGGTGCTAGTGATTCTAGAAGAGGGGGGTTCTTAACAACAATGAGTCGAACTTGAAATAAAGAGGTTTCTAGAGGTCGGTTATTTTCTAGAATTGAATGGGTGAAATAAAATAACCGGGATAAAGTAGAAAAAATAGAAAAAATTTTTGATTTTTCTACCTTTTATCAAAAGCCAAGTTATTTAATGTATTTTAGCGGCCAATGAAAGAACTGCAGTAACTGATCAAAACAACAACAATGATAATACAAATATGAATAAGTTGTTCCAATCCTGCATGTGGGAAAACAAAGGAGATGGATCATTCGTTCAGAAAGAAACTCGAATGTTACCTTTTAGTGACAACAGATGCTTCCTGCCGAAGTAACTCGGGGTTTCTGATCCACTTGTCGATCGTGGCTCGAACATCTCTGAACTTCGGTCTCTTCACTCTGTCTTTATGCCAGCAAGACAACATCAAGTCGTGGATTACTTTTGGACAGCCCTACGATAAAAGCAGTAAAGTGATGAAAGGCGTGTTACACGTGATACTACTATCTTCGGTTTTATTGGTTTGTCAGATATTCACTAAAAAGAAAGACTATTGGATTGAATAAAGAAAAATTCGATTGTTGACATTGTAAGGTATTGGTCAATATGCTAAATGCACAATGTCGATTGATAAATAAGAGACTACTTGAGGCGGTTCATTGATGTCGATAGGCCAGTATGCTTGCTACCTTCTCGAGGTATTGATTTATGTTCAATGTCGCTCACTTAAATAGGGAGACAAATTGAAGAGGTGCATTGACAGTAGAAATATAAATCTATAATAATCTAATTATATCGATCTAAAATATAAAATTTCAATATGCAATCTGTCTTCAGAAGGTATTGTTTTATGTGCAAAGCTAAAGAGCCCACTGTATAGGTAGACTTATCAAAGCAGTTCATTGATAGTTGATAGGCAAATACTCTTACTATCTTCGTAAGGTATTGGTTTATGCACTAAGCACAAAGTGCCCCCTGAATAGCCGGATTTCATGGAAGCAGTGCATTGATAGAGTAGTTGAAGCAAATACGCGTATTGTCTTCGTATGGGATAAACAGTCAATTATCGAAGACGGTAGATTCAATTAGAAAGTATTCCATTCGAAATAGGGTGTAATAAAATCATTAAAGTAATTAACTACTAACCATTGGTGGAGGAAGCCTATAACCAGTTGCAAGTCTTTCAATAACCTGTCAAAGTAAATAAAGTAAATTAAAATAAAATTTTACACATAGAATCAAAAGCTTTGTTTAGATTGATCATTTTGCTATACCGTGCGTTAATCATCTAGTGATTTTTTACTCGTAGGTACTTGCACAAGCAATGTCTATGTTGTATAATACGAGGAAGGGTGTCCGTAGTAGTTGTACCAAGGAAAGCTATCAGATCCTTCGTGTACCACGGAACGTTGTACCACGCAAAGCTAATCACACTCTTCTAACAAGTAGGGTAAACAAGAGTCGGGGGAAGAGTTATCGAATATTTATTGTTTATATTGAAACTGTTGAAATTACCTCCTGGATACTCAGTAAAGTTTATCATTGCAATTTCCATGTATTTGTAATAAAAAGACGTTAAAAATCTTATCATTTCTTCTCAAAAGCTGAGCGCAGGATGTTATACCGTAGCAAGTCACAGATTTCTTTCCCTTGCATGACAAAGATACCTTCAGTGTCCTTTAGTGGGTACACATTGACAACAAATGATACATGAGCGTACCTCGTAATTTCCCCAGTCCCAGTATGGTCTTTCGCCGTAAGACATGATTTCCCAGCATAATATCCCGTAACTCCACACATCTGATGCAGTGGTGAACTTCTTGAATTGAACGGCTTCAGGGGCTGTCCAGCGAACAGGGATTTTGCCACCCTGGAAAATAGCAATCCATTTTAGAAGTGCAGACACAGAACAATCAGTGACAATAAACGGAACTGGATTGCTTTATATTTGTACAATTGACAACAATATGGCAGGTAAATCTTATATCAAAGCCTATCTGAGCAAAGACTCGAAGTCGTGAAAATTGTAAAAAAACGGTTAGGCCACACAATAAACAAATTCTGAGTAGTTATTGCTTTAGAAGACACTGATAAAATATTTACGATAGTTTCAGAAAAAAATCACTTCTCTTTCAAGGAGTTTCCATCAGACATCGTCAGGAAAGTCTCGTTTTCATGCCAACAATCAAAATAAAATCGACATGACATGGTATTTTATGTACGCTGACTATAGCCCAATAACCATAGCCCAATCAACCATTGATTTCCTAATAGATATCCACCCTTGATTATCACAACAGACCATGGGAATCCGTGTTTGCTTACACAGTGTTTCAACAGTCATTTTTGATTGGAGGCTTATTGTGATAAGAAGTGCTTGAAAAGCTAAATTTCATGCAGTTTATAATGATTCTGAAAAATATATTGAAATGAGAAATTACCGTGGTATTATAAGTTTCTTCTGAACTGAGTTCTCTGCTCATACCAAAGTCAGCCACCTTGCAAACCATGTTATCGTCCACTAAGATATTCCTTGCTGCAAGGTCCTACGATAAAAGAAATCAATTGATTTAAAGAGACATAATCAGAAAACTAAAAGTAGTTTCAAAAGTATCTCGAAATTGCAAGGCAAGATAAATCGGAAAAATAGCGAAACATAAAAACTACTTAAGCTTTGTGTCTCACACTTATCATGTAGTACATAAGAAAGAGGACGAAAATTAGCTCTGCAGAACTGCCCTTTATAACTGAAGTATTGGAATCTTTGTTAAAATTAATTTTAGAGATTTCCCGGAAAAAAATTGTTTATGATTTTGTTGTCACAATAGCACGACAGCATATGAAAGGTTTATCTGCATGAAATAAGTTATTTGTCCATTCATCTTTGATTCAACAGGTCTAGAAAAGGAAATGGCCCTGTTTCTAAGACGTAATTGAGGATCTTCCCTATTTGAGCACGTAGATTTTTCATTACTTACTCTGTGGATGAAACTAAGCTCAGCCAAATACGTCATTCCATTCGAAACACCACGTGCCATACCAAGCAATTGCATATTCGTAAATTTGCCATCATTCTCCTAAATTTAAAAAAAAATTTCATCATTTTGAGCCAAAGCTTGAAACATCAATGTTATTCAATTAACAAAATTATACTTTTGTATACAGTGTTTCCTATCTAATTTTTCTCTAAGTCTCACTTAGAATTATCAAATAAAATAATAATCATTGAAAGTGAAATCAATATAAAGGAATTACCTGAAGGTAGGAGTCCAAAGAACCGTTGCTCATAAACTCGATGATGATCATTATCGGTCGATCTAAAAATACAATTAAAATCATCAAATTCGACAATGGATCTTTCAACAGAGTTGGCCCTAACTAGGACTTGAAACTGTTCGCAATAATCTTTGCCCTTTTTCATATCTGAAAATCTCATCCCATTCAACGTGCACAGAGTAGTGCAGGGGTGTGCAGTAGTGCGAGGGATGTCCCTGAGTGGGGTGTGGGGCATGTTCAATATTGAGAAGGAATCCCCTCACTACTCATGAAATTCCTTCACACTACTGAATACCCCCTAACTGCTAAAAGATATCCCTCTACTCCACTGAATATTACACTGCTCTACAGACTACCTTTTATCTACACTACTAAGATATATTGCTAAGTTATTGGCCCGATCGGAACAGTTGTTAGGGTGCTGCTCTATAGTGGGAAAGGTCTCAGGTTCGAGATCCGGTTTGTTAAGGCATATATCAAAATAGCCCACTGGTATATTTTTCCTATAGACCATGCCTTACGAGTTCATGTCAGAAAAAGAATGTATTGTTTACCTTTAACGACGACTCCTTCCAGCCCAATGACGTTCGGGTTTTCAAACTGACCCATGTAAGCTGCCTCACTGAGAAAATCATCCCGCGCTTTCTTGTTTGCATTGCTCTGAAATAATGTAAAATAATACTTATTTAGCAGTTTATAAGGAAACACGTTCTAAGTGCTGAATTAGATAACACAAGAAAAATTGAGAAGAAGCGGGATTGGAAAATCAATCGAGATGATTTGTGAGAATGGAAATGACTCGAGTAGTGTTCGGGGGTTCAAGTATTATTGGGGTAATTTTCATTCTCACAAATTATCCTGATTAACCCAAGGAAAGTCTAAATTCAAGTGGGACATATCATAGGTTAAAAAAGGAGATCTAACCTTGAGTGTTTTTATAGCTACAATTCTCTCTTCCTCCAGTGGTGGATGTAGTGAACCTTTGTATACATCGCCAAACTCACCTACAATCACGAAGAAAATATTATTCAAAGATCGAATCACGAAAAATAACTCAAAAGTTTCACAAAGCACCTTAAGTCTGAAGCAAATGAGGAGGCGAGTCTTAACAGCTGGTTGGTTTCCTTCAAAAATAAGACCATACAACATGCGTGAAGTAATGTCATGGATGTTTAGCAGTGTGAAAATTATGAGTAAATTTACGTTTAACATGTTGGCCTGCTAAAGACCAGATTCCTTTTTTCCATCAGGGGCAGCGGACTTCAAGTTGCTTAGTCAAAATTTCGAAGATCACCCATAAGATACTGACCTCACAAGACTAAGTTTAACTTCAGCTGCACACAGTGAGTGCGAGCCCCACCATCTTTAAAAAGTACAGTGAATACTCAGTAATGTGTAGGGACATCACAGGTGGTGCGAAAGCTTCCTCGCAATACTGAAAACCCCCACACTACTCATACATAACGCACCACACTAAAATATATCCCCCCAAAACATAGCAATTGATATAACAACTTACCACCACCGATCAGTCGCTCTAGCTGAATCCATTGTCTGTCCAGTTCTTTGGAAAACTCCCTCACTGCGTCTGCAAGATCTTGGTATGTCGTGGGGTCCACGTAAACTGGTACCCCACTTGGTAGTATCACTGTCAAAATAAAAAAAATTGAAGTTTGAACTTTTTAATGGCTCAAGCGTATGCCCCACTGATAATAAGATTTTAATACATTTCCTACAACATGCTAAAGGCCATGCTGTAATGAATGTTGCATTTCTTTGACCAGCCATACTCATAATGCAACATTTGAAAACTAATGTTGCGTGCATTTGGATCGCCAGTAAGAACAAGTCTTGTTTTCAATACTGAGATCAATATTTCAATCAACAATTCATGCAACATATCCTTGTTGGGTATGCACTCTATATTTGGTAAATTTTGATGCAAATAGTGGAAACCGCTACGCTGTCGAAATGTGCATGAGATACATGCCTCAAGTAATTATGAAACGTTGCAAGAAAAGTTGCAAGCATTTTGACTAAAGCAAAAGAAAAATTTAGAATAATTTCGTGCGAATGTTGTAACAATTCCAGTAAAATAATTAACAGATAAAATCACCTTCTCCATTTTCTAACCGGACCGGCTTCAGATGGGCTGGGTGTTGCCTAAATGGAGAAAAATTGTAAATCAACTTTTATATTCTCTGTAGTTATTTTGTAAGATTAGTGGTGTTTGAGCTGGTGGTTTAGGAGAACAGAGATGAAGATGTTGAGGTAGATAAGTAGATCAGTAAATCCTTTTTGAGCTTTTAAAAACAAGTTTTGGTTAACGGCTGAAGTAAATTTGGATAAACCCCCTCTCAAAAAAGCTCCTCTTCATAGCATTGACTTTCAAAGAGACCCCCTCACGGGTTTAATCAGATTATAACGGTAAGCTAAATAACTAGTTTGTCGTATACGTAAACTGTCAGGATGTGAGATATTCATTTAAGGCCTACTTCTTATCTGTAAAAAGAATCTTACCTTCGGTACCGAATACAGCCCAAAATGACGATGGCAATGACCAGTACTATGAAGCATACTACAGAAACAGTTATGATGACATTGGTATTCACGGCATCGGCTAGAAGAGATAGAAAGATGATTTTTAATACTTGGGTCATGAGAAATCATTTGCCACCAGTACTGTGGAGGATGTTCAATACTATGGGGGAAACCAAAAGCACTGTTGAGGTAACACTCAAACTTGTAGTTTCCCTCTACATAACTGATGGTATCCCTGCACAGTACTGAACATCTAGCGTACTGAAGGTGTCCCTCCCAAATTCTAAATACCCTTCACAGTAGTGAGTGGTAGCCCTCCACGATACAGAAAACCCTCCAGAGTACTGAAAGGTATGCCTACACAGTTACAAACACCCTTCACAGAAGTGTATTGTATCCCTCCACAGTCCTAAACATCTTCCATATTAGTGAATATTGTCCCTCCACAGTACTGAAGAACCTCTACTGGGGTATCTCCCCAAAAGGACTGATAATACTCCCACATAGTATTAAACATCCTCCACACAGACGTTCCCAAGGGTGATTACTAGAACCATATGCCAAATATTCTTTACATTTTCAATAGCAGAAGAATCCTAACTGCACTCGGCATCGTAAAGACGCAAGTGACATATGTATCTAGGTTAATTCTTACCTACAACGAGCTCATACAATAGACAGATGACTTACCCTTAGTGGGTCGACCAAAGATCTCGACGAAAATTTCTTGAACATTTGAATAGCCAGCATTTGTATGTGAATCAATCTGCAAGTAATAATTCACTCCATTAATAATGGTATGATTTTATGGTACGTTTTACTCAACTCTCAGGTGCATTCGAGATTACCTTATCAGCTCTTTTTACACTGGCCCTAAATGGCATTTATTTTCATTGTGCGACGAAATAAGGCCCAGCATCAGAGAGCCAACGTTAAAGAGCCAAACATTTACCAATTTTCTCCAAAAGTGGCGTTAATTTTTCATTTTACTTTTTGCTAGCCTGCACCTTATTTTAGGCGGTATTTGGATATATTATTTTATATCTAACCAAAATTAGAAGAGAAACATCAAGGAAACTGGAAGTAAACTATTTTAGATTAGTAAATTTAGTGTTCTTTATTTTAAGAGTTTTCGCAAAAATGGAATAGGTTTGATGCTTGGGTAACTTCCTCAGCCATGTTTACCTTTCTAAAGCTTGAAAGAATGAGCTCCTTAGATTAAAGTGTTTATACATTTTACGTGTAGAGGCTTTATTGCGCTTGATTGAACATCCACCTTGACATCATGTGCGAGAACACCTCTGTTTAACTGCAGTAGCATTGATCAACACACGATCTGACTAATTTTTTTATGTTTTAGCTACTTTGTTATCTTTTTCAAGGACAAAACATGTCTGTAACATATAATTTTAAGTCTTTTCTTTCCTTGGTCTTTTCTGGCGTAAAATGTAGCCCTAAATGGCGTTAGAGCAGTTTCTTGGCAGAATGTGGGCCGGCATAAAAAAGGCTGGAGTAAAATTAGGACCAGCATAAAAAGGGCTGATAAGGTAGATAGTGATGGAACAATGATTTGTGTACCGGATGTCATAGAAAAAGCCGCGTTTCATTTCATTGTGAAGCGCAATTACTTCTTTTATTGTTATTAAATCAAATTCAACACCAACGGCTAGAGTGAATTAAGCCTTACCCGTACTGTATATTCCTGTCTTTGATCAGTCTGTAGCAAAGTGATGTTGGTGTTGACAGTCATTATGGTTTTGCCTCCATATCGTACTCGGTATTTCAAATCTGGGCCTCCTTTTGCTTCTGGTTCCCGCCATTTCACTGTGACTGATCCGTCGTCATTTCTGACTTTAGTAACATCACGTACTTCACTAGGCACTAGAAAAAATATCAAAATGATGATGAAGGATCAGTACCGTAACAGTACAGAGAGTCAAAGTCAAAGAAGTTAATACCAACTGCAGTGCAATCACTTGTAAAAATAAATGCAATCAAGTAGTTTCAACTTATATTTTTACACCCCTTATTTCAAGGTTCAGTGATACACAATAGCGCAGTGATAGAATCCAAAATGTGTAGTGATACATCAAACAACTTTGCAGTAATAAGTTATGAAAGTATCTTAAAGGCCCTTTACAACAATAAAATTGATATCGATCTTATTCCCATATACCAAAATTTAACCTTTCCTGATCATTGTGGTGTTAATTTCATACTTTTTGGGCAACTAGGAGTATCTTTTATCATTTTTCGAAATTAGGCACGGATACTTGAAAAAATCATACAACAAAACTGGAAGAAAATAAACAATAAAAATTGATTTGTTTGTTAGACCATTACAACTAGAGCTTTTTAAGGGTCCTAAACTATTTTGAGGCCTCTGAAATAGAAAACTCCTTTCCTTAGGGCTCCACCCCTGGATGCATTCTTGGTCCCTGTACAGAGATCTAATGCAACTTCTTTGGAACAGGAACAATCAAGATAATTTATGAGAAAATGACAGAGTAGGACTCCAACCCATGACCTCTAGATTCTTACTCTAGTGCGCTACCACTGTGCAACCAGGGCTTTGAATAATCAGGCCAGTTCATTTGCACAGTACAGGAAAACCATATAATTTTGTCTGAATGTGCAGTTTTAACTTGCATTCCCTGAATGTGCATTTCCTTACAATAAGGCATGTATACTTACGTCCTGACTTGGTCTTGAAACCAATACTCTTTCCTCTCATCTGACCAGTTGCAGTTGTGACATTATTAACAGAATAGATAGTGACGGTGTAATTAGTGTACGTCTTGAGGTTTTCTAATTGGTACGACAGCTGGTTTGTACGTATAGCACTTATGACATGGTTACAGCCTGTTTCGCATTTTACTGTTAGCAGATAAGAGATCTGATTTCCAGTTCCTGTTCTGTTGTGTGGTGGCCTATCCCATTTGATAGTGGCAGATGTGGAGTTGATGTTGAGTACCTCGAGGTTCACAGGTGATGAAGGGGGATCTGAAAGTCAATGTATTAGTCAATGAAACAATATTAATTCACAAGGCATGGTCTAACACAGGAAATCAAATTTTACCAAACCAAGCTAAAGCAATTGGCATATGCTACCTAAGGGTTTTCAACTAAGAATATTGCAATCATATGCAAGCACGCTAAACATTATGAAAATATGTTAGCAGAGGAACCTTAAGCCACAGGCATTTAATCGTGTTTGGATTAAATACTCCTCCAAAGTTAAATTAAATCAATATTACGACTGTTCTAGGTTTGAAGGTATGGTCATGGTCTTTACGAAAAGGATGGCTTGGTTTATAGCCTACATCATTCAACTTTTGTTCCAAAGGGCTTGGGTGATGCTTACTATATCATCAGAAATTAAAAAATTTTCAAAAGCGAAAAGGTCAAATTGTCAAAAATTAGGCATTATTGAGATCTTACCAGCAAAAGAACAATAAACTGTTTTTCAAAGAGCCCTAGTGGAGAAACAAACTCTTTCAGTCTACACAATATGGGGATCCATAGTGTAGACAGACTTCATGAGGTTTCATTTTTGTTGTCTTTCTGACGTACTAACTAAACTGATGAGTGACACGCACAAAGCTTTAGTAGTTATTAAGTTTTGCTGTTTCCAATTTTTCTTGACAAGTTCTTTATACAAGATATATTTTTCTTGACAAGTTCAAATACACAGTAAAGTATAACTTTATCTCGGCCCTCATTTTTGCTTATCAGTCTTTAATTGTGGTTATTTAACCTATGTTTTTATCTATAACACTTTCTAGATCGTAAATGATTAAGAGCCGTTTCGGCCTACGTAGCAGTTTTTGTATAGAAGTACTGACCTTCACAATTCGCTGCTGGATCATTAGTTGAGGCAATTGGTCTGAAAAATCCTCTTTTGCATTTGCAGATTTTGTCTCTTGGTAAACTCCCATCCATAACATGGAAACCACATTTGGTGCATGCTTCATTGCCAGCAGTGCTCTTGAAGTACTTTGGCGGACAATCTGCAAAAAACAATTTCATCATCCAAACCAATTTTTAACATCATGAAATATCAAAGGACTACCCTACCTTAAAAAACTCAATTTTGTTGAACCGGGTTCTTGATAAGGTACAAGAAATGGAAGAGACATGTACTATCTAATAAGCGACTATAAATTGAATATTGTCCAAAACACACTGAAAGTATTTTGAATCAGAGTAAAATAAATCAACTTTGTTTTGAAACTTATTTTAGAAATGTTCCTATCAATATTTTAAGAAGTACAAAAGAGCTTTTTCCAGACTAAATAGCTAAATAGCTAAAAGTTGTTTTCAAAAAAGGTGTGTAGTACCTTCTGATAGGCTAGTAGTTTTGGTGATAGTACTGCAGTGCACTTGTTTCTAAATTATTTCTGTAAAGCTACGGCACCACAGGTAACTATCCTCATGTATTTGCTATAAGGTATTGCAAATCAAACAAAGATCCTAGGATATAAGCGGAGCCTGCCTATTGCAGAAATAGCATGTCTCAATACCTATACAGGAATGCTCAGTTTGAAGAGCACACTGATCAGACAAACGTTTGAATTCTGCTTTGTAAACTTTTCATTCTGCAAAATTAAGTAAATTCTTTTTTGCTGTGATAAAGAATAAAACAAACTTATCATAAGCCACAAAATCAAAAAGATACATTAAAAAATACTTACTTGAGCACTTTTGATCAATCTTCTCATATCCTTTCACACAATGACAGCCTCCAGAGAATTTAGCAGTTCCGTTAGCAAAACACCTCATTACGTTATCGTTTGCAGTTGTTATAGGAATGGCATTTGCAACACATTCTCCAGCTATTAGCTTTTCTGAAGTAGTAGAATTTGGAGCAGGAGATTTTGGGAACTTTATAAGATTTTCTGAGATTTCTGGGCACTTGAAGTAATTAATTGCAACACCAGTAACTTGTCCACAAATACCAATGTCTCGTAAAGAAAGATAAATACCACTTTTTCCTTCCATTCCTAATTTGATTACTCTGGTGAACTTTGTAGTCTCTTTTTCTTCCATAGCTGTATAATTGGAGAAGACAGCACTTTTCTTGAAATTGGTTGTGACAGGGTCAGTTGTGCCAGAAAGAGCTCCGTTGTTTCGTTTCACATACAATGGTATACCAAACTGACAACTCTTTGGGTTGATTGAAATAGAACAATCCTTTAAACTGTATGAAACGTTAACATTGATTTCTGCGGCTGGCAATGTTTTGATATAAGGAAGTGTTAGGTATGAATCTGCAATGTCAACACCATATGCGCAAACATGCCAGTATTTAGAGCTTATTGAATAAGTCCACTACAAGAAAAACAGTGAAAAACGTTATAAAAAGTTGGAAGCTGCATATATACATTTCATTATCAAATGGCTACTTTTGATCCCTTTTTATGTTCCTAGAGGAGACTGAAATTTGTAATTATGCTGACAACACAACCATTTACGCTTGTGATTCTAACATCAAAAAAGTAATCATGCATTAAGAGAATGATGCCCAAAGATTAACTGAATGGTTTCCTAAAAATTTATGAAACTAAACGATGACAAATGCCATTTCATGGTTTCGATGAAAAATGAAATAACGAAGTGTCAACTAAAATAGGCAATGCCACTGTGAAAGAAAGCACAGAGGAGAATCTTCTTGGCATAAATTTTTATCAAACACTATCTTTTAATTAAACAACATATTAAGAATATTATGCGAAAAGTCTGGCCAAAAGTTACACGCTCTTGCCATAACTTGGCCTTATATGGACACTGAAAAACTACAGCTGTTAATGGGGGCCTTTGTTTTATCTCAATTTAGTTACTGTCTGCTTATTTGGATGTTCTGTGATGGAAATCTAAATCAACAAATAAATAAAGTTCAGGAAAGGACATTGCAATGAGCATACAAAGATTGTGGAAATGATTTCGACTTCCAATTGAAACAGGCCAAATCGGTAACAATGCATGTGCGAAAAAACATGCAGTTGCTAATGACAGAATTCTTTAAAACCAAACATGATCTTAATCCACCTTTCATGAAGGATATTTTTGGGGAACGAACCATCAGCTACAGTCTAAAGCACGGTAATGATGCTCAACTTCCAAAAGTTTGTATTATAGCTTTTGGAATTGAGACCGTAGCCTACCTGGGAAATAAACTATGGCAGCTGTTACCCCAGCAAATGAAAAATTCCCTAACATACACATTTCCAAAAAGCTTGTTAAATATTGGAAAGGTGAGAAATGCAACTGCCGGCTCTGCAAGACATAAGTCCCGCAAGTTGGCTTCCTAACAGGGTAGCTTATTAACCATTTTTGCATCCTTCTATCCTTGTTTTTAACATGTAGATATATTGTAAACTAAATTATATTTTAATTTTTGCAATACTAGTTTAAGAGTAGGTCTTAATTAGCCATGATTTGGCTAATTTATTTTATTTCAAATATTTAGCCTACTATAAATAAATTATTGATGATGATGATGAGGATTGCTACTTAGAATTTGCTACCCTGTGATAACAGGATCACTCTCTTTACCCTTGTCATGAATTTCTTAACTATGTATGTTCTGAATATTGAGACAATTTGTGTGAATGAAAATGACCCAAGCACGACTCGAACAAACATTCTCTGAATTTGTGCATCAAATGGAGGCACTTAAGCAAAATACAATTCATCATACTAATAAGAAAATTTCATGATACTTTTAGAAGAAAATACAAATGGCTGCAAAAATTTTATGAATGGCCTGAAGTTTTGGTCAACCAAGCAAATGCCAAAAAAAAATTTAGGTTATGGTAAGTATTTGAATCATTATTCAAAAAGTTGATCCAAAGTACCAAAGGACACAATGATATGTTAATGCACATTTCAACTATATGTATATCTATAAGCAGCTGCAGTGCATCATAATTTGTCAAACTAGTAGTCATCAGTGTCAGCTGCGGAACAAAAATAACAAACTTTAACAAAACCATTGTTACAGAAATAAACGGAGAAATTGAAAGCAGAAACCTTAGAGAAATGCAGTTGGGATCTACACCGACCACCCAAGAAGATATCTCTTTTACATGCTGCCTAAAATCCATAAAGTCAACAACCTTGGCATCCAACACTTTCAGCAGTCTCTTGCCCATCTTCCCAGATTGCAAATATGAAGATATGCTATTTGACACCTATTGTGCACTAATCAGTGGCGGCGCTAGCCGCCAAGAAGTGGGGGGGAACGTGAAAGACTGGGGCCAGGGGGCGGACCCCAGGATAATTTTCAGGGCCACGCCCTTTCAAAACTGGCAAAACGCTGTTTTAAACACTGGGGAACGCTTTTTCAAATGCTAGGAACGTTCTTTCACCAAAGGCTCTATTTACATTAGGAAATTCCCTTTAATTAATTGCCTGTCAAAATCAAGGAATGAACGAGGCTGTCCAAATCTTAGAAGTCATGAATGTATAGAAATTGATAAGAATTTATACAAAACAATACTGGGAAGTTATTAGATGAAACGCTAGATGTTCAACATTTTAGCATTAATTACATAGATACAGATATAACCTTGAACTTGGTTAGTGAGGTAACATTTCAAAAATCGAATTGTTACAACAGGAGCTTGCAGTGGTTAACTAGCTTAAAAAAATCCTACCAATTTACTGAGCTTGATATTGTCGGCAATGTCACATTCGCTACTAATTTGAACAAGATCTTAAAGCAAGTTTGACATTCAGTAAAGTTCTATTGCATTCTTAAATTTGTAGTGTCTCTTGTTAATCAAATAAGGTAATGCAAGGATGCATTACTTCATAGACTTGCGTGAGTAGCAACTTCTAAGCATGAATCATAAAAAAACCTCGCAAAAAACCTAACACCCCCTGAAGATTTCTCTACCGATTTATATGAATTACAAAATCGATCCTGGCGAGAGCTGGGGGGACGCGTCCCTGCAGTCCCCACTGTGGTGTCGCCACTGGCACCAACACCAAAATTTATGAAATTTTATTCTGATGCCTTGGCTTGGTTCTTTTCACAACAGGGCAGTGATAAGTCTTGGAACTTGCAACATCAAGTCCCTATACACAGTCATTCCACTCCAAAATTACATATGGTTTGGGAAATGTGACTAAGAAATGGTAAGGTAGTCAAAAAAAGAAGAGCTGGTTTGAAAAGCTTACTTGTGCATTTACAGATGTATTTGACTTTTTAGCTGACCAGCTTGTTAGACCAGGGACTGCGACTACTGCAACTTCCCCTATAAAGAAACAAATTTTATTATAGAATTCTTAATGATCTTGAAAATGAGGTTTGGAAAATCGATCAAATTATTTTATGAGAATGAACGGAGAAGGATTCGAGTCGGGCACAAGCATCAATACTCTAGCTCGATGGGTAGAACCCTGATGACCCAAATCAATGGTCTTGGGTCAAATCATCCTTCAACCATTTTCATTCTCACTAATCAATTTGATTTATTCATAATACATAGAGAATAACACATGTTACCCCTTCTTCATTCACCTAAACTCTGAAAAAAATACACTGCAAGCTAGCCAATGTTTGTTTGAACAGGCTTATCAAACATTTTGTAATTGAGATGATTGGAAAGTCTACCCAACCAAAAAATCAAGAAATTTCCTCAACTAAAACCAGGAGATTTTCTAATCTTTTTTGCCTTGTATTGTTTTTCATCGGCGGTGCTTCTGTTCTATAAAGGACAATTCAGGAGTCTGACCTTTCATGTTTTCATCCGAATATCAACTTTGACTCGTTCTTTTCCTCTATTTCTTTTTGACAATTTTATAAGCCTATAACAACAGTTAGAGTGCCAGAGGGGTATAGGGGGACTTCAGTGCAAGCAAATCTGATGAGAAAACTTTTTCTGATGGGGGTAAAGGGATGTTGAAATGAGCGGAGAAGGATTGCAGCCCGGCACAAGTAACTTGATGTATCAGGGCTCTAACTCAATTTGTAGAGCCTTGATGAGCCAATTCAATGGTCATGAGTCAAATCATCCTCCGATCGTTTTCATTTTCACAAATCCATGGAAAGAGCAACATGTTACTCCTTCTTTATTCATCCATAATCTGAAAAAACAATACACTGCTACCCAACCAATGTTTGTTTGAACAGGCTTATGAAAACATTTTTTAATTGATTATTGAGTTAATTAGAAAACCAACCCAACTAATAAAATGAGCTTCTGAAGGACCAAAAAAGCAACAAAAGACAAACAAAACTCCCTCAGCATAAAATTCCGAGAGATTCTCTAATCTTTTTCGCCTTCTATCGTTTTTCATTGGCATCAATTTGATGTATAAAAGACAAATCAGGAGTATGACCTTTCATGTTTTAACCTAAATCTCAACTTTTAATCTATCTTTTTGAGTATTTATTTCTGACTATTGTAAAAATGATTGTAACAACTGTTGCAGCACCAGGGGGGAAGAGGGGGGACTTGGGTGCAAGCAAATCCCAGGAAAACATTTTTCTGATAGAGGTTAAGGGGTGTTTGTGGTTCTAAAATCCTTGACCATGCTCTATTTACCCTTACTTTTTAAGGCTGGCGCTGCAATTTAAGTGGGTAACCTTGAAAAGCAAATCCCTCCTGAAGCACGTCTTTTATGATCATGGAGTAAAGATCCTTCAATATGAACAATGTATCGATTTTTCCAGCCTTGCCCCTGATAAATATAAGAAAAATCTTATCAGTGTCCTTTTGTATCGAGCCTTTCATATCTGCTCTACATATAATACCTTTCATGACGAAATCAAACGCATTAAGGAGATTTTGTCTAAAAATAAGTTTCCCAGGGCACTTGTGGATCGAATTATTAAGTCCTTCCTTGATAAAACTTTTGCCCCTACAGTTGTTGCCCCCACAGAAAATGAAACTAGAGTACCCCTATCATTTTGCATTCCATTTCTCGGCAGGTACAGTCTAGAGATGAAAACTCGTATTTGTAGACTTGTTAAAAAATGCTACCCTGGTATTCAAGTTAAGGTTATCTTCCGATCTTCCACACGCATCCAGTCTTTTTTTTCTGTTTTAGGATCGCATCCCTTCTCTC
Source organism: Pelagia noctiluca (assembly GCA_963924455.1). NCBI lineage: Eukaryota > Metazoa > Cnidaria > Scyphozoa > Semaeostomeae > Pelagiidae > Pelagia > Pelagia noctiluca. The sequence goes on from OZ004327.1 coordinate 2,589,287, forward strand.
ATTCGCTCCTCTGTTATTTACAAATTTCAGTGCCCTGGCTGCCATGCCTGGTTATATGGGAAAACATCCCATAACTTGATTACTCGTTGCAGGGAGCATTTGGGAATTAACAAGGCTGGTCAGCAGAAAAGAAAAGTTACTGCGTCGGCCATCTGGGATCACCTTAACGAATCTGGTCACACTGCTTCTTTAGATGATTTTTCTATTCTTGATCGAGCAAACAATGATTTTGATTTGCTTATCCATGAAAGTTTATTGATCTAGCGAGATCGTCCTTCACTTAACTCTCAACAATCGTCTATTCCCCTAGCTCTATTTAAGGTATTGTCTTTCTGGCTCACTCCATTCTTATTCTCACGTGTTTTCTTCTTATCATGCGCATTCTTAGTTGTTATTGTCCTTATTAGTATAAATTCAGCCTCGTGCTTCATTGACTTGTAATTTCTGAAGATGGAGCTAAGTGCTGCTCCGGAACGTTAATAATGGCCTAATCATGTAATATTTTTCTCAATTGGATTTGTCCTAATATGTAACTGGAATTGTCTATAAAATTATGAAGTGTCGCTTATCATGTTTATCGTCGCAATCTTGGCTCTTCGATTTCTTATCAAACTTCGTTTTCCTGCCAACATACCTATATCTGCTATGCACTCAGTTCCTACGTTGTTAATGCTAATTGCCAAAATAGCATTATTGTTGCAATTGCCAAAAGAGTATTTACAGCTCCCTTTGCTTGATCATAGTTTACCAAAATAGACGTTTTAGAAACATATTCCAGTACGTCTTCATTTCACAGCTGATGTTGAACAGTACTAGAACATGCACAGCCTATATCTTTTCCCCTCCTCTCTTTACTATTGAAATTCAACATAAATATGATGCTAAATAGCAAGGTGGAAAAATGTTTTGGCCAGTCAGGGCATTTGTTTACTAATCATTCATCCAATCAAATCACTGAAAAGACAATAGATTTCGAGGATTCAACAGCTCAAGTGCCCTAAAAATGGCGGAAAACGTGAAAGCTGTGGCAAAAATAGCGTTCAGGGTTCTGTTTTTCTGCCGTAAACAAGTAAACTATAGCAAACCATTCTTATATTTCTCAAATCTATGATAGTTTATCTAAATTTTTACCGCTTACGAGGTTAATATTTCACGTAATTGCTGTAAAATCTACTCGACAACTCGCTCAAAAATACTAGCTGAAACGGGGGTGGCCTCAGAATACGGGTAAATATGCGTATCTTCCTAGCACAATATATTATATCTATATGTAGGTAATAAGAAATCTATTTATGCATCAAATATGATTTTTTTATTTTGTTAGTCAATTCTAAATAAACATAAGAAAGAAAATGAGTAAAATACATATCAATTTCAATTTTCAAATAATAATTTCGCAAATTTTCTCGACCCCGTTTTTTGCTGTAGCTCAATTTCATTCATCGACATGTCCCAGCTTTTCCATAACTTTTGACGTCAAATTTTGTAAGGCGGGAAACTGAAACAGAAATTTTCAAACAGCTGCAAGTTATAACTAATGGTTTGTAAAGATGGTGGAGTTGTTTTAAAACAAAAGTAAGGGCTCTTGCAAGGTAAATGTTAGTTTATTAGAAATATCAATTATAGTTTATTAGTTTAAAATATTAGTTTGGGTGTTCCGAACTCGCGATTTAAAGCTAAGATTATTTTTGAGCGAGTTGTCGAGTCGATTTTTACAGCACTTACCTGAAATATTAACCTCGTTAGCGGTAAAAATTTAGATAAACTATCATAGATTTAAGAAATATAAGAATGGTTTGCTATAGTTTACTTGTTTACGGCAGAAAAACAGAACCCTGAACGCTATTTTTGTCACAGCTTTTGCGTCGTTCCACCATTTTCAGGGCAATTGAGCAGTGGAATCTTCGAAATCTATTGTCTTTTCAGCGATCTGATTGGATGAATTTTAAGTCAAAGAATGCCCTGGTTGGTCAAAAACATTTTTCCACCTTGTTATGCTAAATATTATAAAATCTTTTCTAAATTAAGAACATTTCTGGATAGGGAGCCAAAAAAGCGTTTTGGTCTATTGGCTTTGCCATGACCTTGTTGGCCAAAAAACTTTTGAAACAAAAGACAGTGCAATCTCAATTTTAGTATAGCCAGAAAAATCGGAACCATAATGAAACGAACACATAGATACTACTTAAGCTTTTCGTCTGACACTCAACAGAGTAATACGTCAGAAAGAGAATGAAATAGAAACCTAACTGATTTATATACCCAGATGTGGATCGAAATAGGCCAATCAGAAAAGAGGTGAATGATTGGTATGGTGTGGGAAAACCAATCAACACCCACGATACAGTGAGCTGACCAATAAAATTATTTCAAGAGTCCTAAGGCGAAAACGAACTCCTTCTGTCTACACAATAGGGGATCCCTGGTTTTTATGTAGACAGATTCCAAAATAGCTAAGTGAAAGGTAGATCTTGCTCTGCCAATTATTCGAAAGCAATTCTCACTGTAGGCTTTAGCACACTCTGGGTTGTCGAGCAAATGTTGACCTATAGCAGAGTCATGTTTTAGTGAACTTTTTGGTTTAGAGGCGCGAGATGGTTGTTCTCGTTGAGGAACAGTTTTGTTGCGTATGCTAGACGGCACGTGTTGTTTAACCCTATCACATAACCGCTGAGATGTGCGACCTACGTACCTGGCATCACACCGGCACGAGTATTCGTAAACTACTAGGCTGTTTTGTGTGGTAGGCACACTATCTTTGCGGATGGATGGGATTATCTTCTTAGAGGAAAAGACGAGACGGGGGCTGACCGTAGCGTAGCACTTGGTTATGGCTGTTTTAATTTGTCTTTCAAATCGCAAAGAGACGTTGCCAATGTAAGGCAGTTTTAGATAAACAGGGCACTTTTGTGGACCAATCTTTTTGTCAGCCGAGAAACCTGCGATTTTATTACGAAAGCAAGCCGAAATGAGGTCTTCTGGATATCCATTGTTGATGAGGGTAGATTTTATTTCTGCCAATTCTAAATTGAGTTTTGGTTCGGAACAGATCATAAGTGCCCGGTGAACCAAGGTGTTAATCAAATTAATTTTGATTTGTTTGGCACAAAAGGAATCCCAACGTGTATATAGGCCGCTAAAAGTTGGTTTCCTGTAAACACTGGTAAGAAAACCAGGTTCAGTTTTCTCCACAGAAACGTCAAGAAATGGCAAGGAGTTGTTTTCCTCCTTTTCAAAGGTGAATTTTAGAGACTGATGCAATGAGTTGAGTTTGGCAAGAAAAATATCACATTCAGACTCTTTTTCAAAAACCGCAAAAGTGTCATCAACATAGCGAAAGTAAATGGTTATGGTTCCGATTTTTCTGGCTATACTGAAGTTTTGTACCATCCAAAGACCAATCTCAATTTTGAAAAAACTTGCATAAAAAGGGGATGATTGCAGTTTAGCGGGCGGCAACCACAGGGAAACTAAATTATCACAAATACACAATAAGTAAATAGCGTCGAATAGATGGCGATTCTTTCGAACGACCGATAAGACTAACAGATCTTGGGAGAAAATGGCTATTCATCAGTAAATGCAACCTAAAGGTGCGATCAAATCTACGAAATTTGCGAAAATATTGTCTTCTTTTTTGTTGTTAGTTTTTATCTCTACCTGGGGCTACCGCCCCCAAACCTTTGTCGTTTATCTTTTGTTAGAATGCGTTAATGTTCAAAGATTATCCTGACCTGCGATGCGAGGTGTTTAGGCCATTTTGGTTCCGATTCCGAACTTGAATTCTCAGCTTGAATAACTTTGCGTTGTAATCAACCTGTGATATTAGTAGGTTTCTTCTTATTTGTTGTTGATTGTTTCTTTTATTGGGGGCAACCCCCCCCCAACCCTTGTTAAAGGCTGAAATACACGATCAGTTTTTTGTCAGTTTTTTCGTCAGTTTTTCCTCTTCAGTCAAAATTTGAGACATTTGGTGACGTTTTCTGACTGGATGTTTTAACACGTCCTTCTTTCGAAAAAACTGATCAGTAAAAAACGTCAGATAACGTTTCAAATTTCAACTCAAGAGAAAAACTGACGAAAAAAGCTGATCGTGTATTCAGTAGTGGTTGTGTGTGCTTGTTGTGCATGGAGAGCAAGTTCTTGTTAATTGTTATTTTCGACGTCGACTATGTAACTGCGGAGGAGAGGAGACCGCCCGCTAAACTGCAATCTAGCCTAATCTAAATACAACAGTAGGTTTTTAAACCATCTATTTTGATAAACTATGGCTTGGTCCATTTGCTACAGAAACAAATTTGTACCTTGTACATCCACAGAGCAAGAGAAAACTGCAGCCAGCAAAAAAACCCGCAAAAACTTCCTTGTTTCATCAATATTCAATATTGCCATCGTAGAAATAATCTTGAACTCCACTGCGTTTGTCTAGACTAGGCCATCATTAGGCCATTTCGATCTGCAAGACCCTTTGCCTTGGGTGCGGCCTAGGTTTTGCAATAATACAATTAGTAGCACACTAGAACACTTCTTCACCTGGCCAAATCAAATCAGTCAAATCTAATGTCGAGAAAACCTCAAATAATAGTAAATCTTGTGCAGAAGTATCTAATCTACCAAAAGATGTAGATCTGCAGATGTGAAACAGATAAACAGTAAGATTCTTGAAGTTTATTGAAAATCTCAGTCTTGTCGCTGCAATCTGGTCATTTCTTATTTCTCGATTCCAGGCTTCTCTGGTTGTCGTGTAAATGTCATCGGTCATTCGGTGTTTGGACGCAGCAGATAGAATTAACGATGCATCAAAATCCCTATTCACAGAGCGTAACTCTTCGATATATTTCTTTGTGGAACTTTGAAGGGAGAAGAGTTTTACTAAACCAAATATTTACGAGAGAAAGGCAGAATTTAGAAAAAGGGGGGAAACTATATTTTTTTCCAGGAGGGAAAGTAGAATTTGCAAAATTTTGAAGGGGAGGAGAGGGAGATTTAAACTCCGGTTCAAGCCTTACAGCCCCCTGTAATAATATCTGCTGTTGTCGTTCTTGATAAGAATGAAAAAGCACTGCTGATTGTTGCAGGAAAGTGGAAACCCGGGGGCACATAAGTAACGTGCCTTACCAAGATTTTGTAAAAGACAATGAAGTGCCTTTTTACCTCGTAAGTCTTTGTGTTGAGTTGTCGAATATGTTTACTTTCCTGTCCTGTCTTACAGTCAAACACACAAGGGTGTCACCAATTTGCATGTTTTTGTTTATTTCTTAGTCTCATGGTTATTTCTTATCATTATATCTTGGTCTAAATATGGCCAGCTTCAGCTCGTTCATAGGTCGTTCTTAACTTTTGACCGATTCCGCGGCTCGTGTCCTTGTAAAATTGTTCTTATAAAAAAGAGTGCCTTTTTTGCTCCGAAAACTACCATACGATAAATGATATAACTCCGGCCAATTGAGAAAAAATTTGTAAATAACAACTGGTATTTACACTGTGGACCTTTGTTGATTGTTGGTGCTTAAACACTTTACCCTTCCTTGACACCCCTTTTAGTTTCCACGTAACTAGAATTCTTGTTCATGGCTGTTGTTGAGTTGTTGCTGAATACGGTAAAGGCAGATTGACAGCTTGATGATATGTCACATGGTCAAGACAGTCGCAATTTGGAAGAGATATTGAGCCCTTCTATATATTGACATGGTTCTTATATTAATGTGATGTACTATATTGTAAGAGTCGGTCCACAAAATCAACGTATTTCAGCGAATACTGGCTAAACTTACAGAATAACCTCGTAGCCCATGACACCTATTGAGAGCGACTGTCTTTTTCACTGTGGGAAAATAAAGCAGGAAGCGATTTGCGCAATGACGTCATATGCTGAAATGACTGGTTGGAAAGCAAATAGAAAACCATTGATTTATTTCAGAATATTTGGTTATTTCGCATGCATGGAACCACAACTGAAGTGTAATAGTATGCGTAACTGTATAGTATATGAAATCTAGTCAGGCAGGGCCTTTTTGAACATACAGACTGGGGGCTAGGCCCCCTAGCCATCACAGTGTAAGAAGGGTCACTCCTTACGTATGCTTCTATTTTACGTGTGAAGGTTTGAAGGTTTGAAGACACGGAGCCCGAAACAGACATATTCTTGTAGTATTAATATTCTAAAACTGATAAATAGACTTATTACATGAGATGAAATATATAAATGAAAACAATATGGAAACAAAAAAGAAAGCTCATACATGAGGTAAACGTGATAAAGAGGCTAAAGGAAGTGACGAGTAGTGCAGTTAGTTCTACTACAACATTGGCCCTAGCAGACAATAAAACTAGCCCCAGTTAATTTACATTTCTAGTGAGTTTTTAGGATCCTACTTATTCTGAGGGCACAAAAACGACCAAATCTCCAAAGCTTACGAGGACTTCGCCCCCTTTACCCCCACCAGGGCTTTACCCAAGACCTGCTGTGGGGCTTACAGCACCAGCTATTAATGCAAATTTATCTTATTCTTCATATTTCATTCCTAAGATATTTATTTTCCCATTTAGTAAAATTCTGGACCCTTCCAAAACAAAAGTGTAGTAAAATTACAAACACTTGAATAAAATCTAGATCTAAATAACATAGAATATCAATATCAATATCAATCACAAATGAAAATCCTTTGTAACCACCCCTACATTAAGTTATTATATAGAGATTACCAATTACATTATTTAACGAATAAATTACAAAGTCAATAAAATCTTAATTACTCGTTAATGAATAGAGCACTAGAAGAACCTATATAAAAAGAAGTTCCTGCCCTAGAAGAATCTATGTAAAATAAAAAACCTACACAAAATATCATATAAACCCTAATTACAAATTTACTATAAAAATTAGCAAAGATACTAATTCACAGATAAATATACTACTGATATCAATAGAAAAATGACAAAAATTATGGAAAAACGTTAAAAACGCAAACCTAAAGATTATAAAGTCTATACCTAAAAAAGAACCCTAGATCATTTCCTAGATATATTTACAAATTTTATAAGCCTTTTCTAACACTAATTCTGGGGGGCATAAGGTTCAAATCAAAAGAAAGGTGTTAATGGGGTCGACAGGGAGCGGCATTCTTTAAAATGAAATCCACTCTGGGAGATACTGAAATTATAATAACTAAATTGTGTTTTGTGGCATTCTTATAATGTTGCCAGGATCGCCATCATATATTCTTTACACAGCAAAAATTTGAATTTATTTATAATTTTTGTTGATAACTTGAATCCAACTAAAACAGGGCTTTTATTTCATAATGAAATAACATTTCTATATATATCATATATTGTTATATACATCATAAATCATTATATTATATATTATAATATCTTTATATATAATATCTACACTCTTTTTTAGATCAGAAGAATTTTATAAGAGCACCAGCCTCAAATTTGGCCAAAACATAAGAACAGCTAGGAACGAACCGAAGCTGACCTTTTTTGGCTCAATATGAAAATTTTATGAAATAACCATCATAAGACTGAGAAATAATTACAAAACAAGATGATGGACAGCGCACAGATAATGTCAGTCGGTTAAGAGAGTCAAACTTTTATACAATCAACACTACTGATAGCAAAAAAGGCTTCCTAACTATTGTAAAAGTAAGAACAATTTAAGAACATTTCAGGCTGAAAACAGAGGAATATTTTAAGAACAGCCAGCTTCAAATCAATTTTACTGGTTCTTATAAAAAAAAGAGTGAAACAAAACTACGTTCCTTCTGTTTATGTCCTCTTGTGCTGTTCCTGTCTCGTTTTAAAAAGTTAAAAACCAGCTCAACTACATTCAATGCTTGATAGAAATATTACTATACTTCACATTCTCTTCATTTGGTTTATTTTCCTTGCTTTTCGTTAATCCTGTGTAAATGTGTTCGTATTCTCTGTTGTTTGGTTGTAATTCCGAGTAATTGGATTCTATGGCTGCCGTTTCTTCAATATTGGTATTCCTAAGAGCAAGATAGATTTAGAATAAGCTGATAAGACTCACGGACAAAGAACATGTCTATTTTTACTTTTGGCCTACTTTTTATCTCCCTATTCATACCAAAATAAATTGCACCTTATTCATACTTTATACCGAAATTTCTACCAAATTCTGTAAATAGGTTTAAGTTCTGGTTGCCGAAGTGATTTCTCTTGCTTGAATTACACGCATCATCAACGATTAAAAAATTTTGTTCGAAGGGATTTAGTTGATAAACTGCTTGGTTGATTTACTCATATCGTACCAAACCGAGCCCTTGAACCTTTTATTGATTTCGTTGTCACAAGCTTTTCCGGTTAATGACTTGCTGCAAGTCCTACGTTTTGCATAGACTTGTAAACTTTCAAATAAAAATCAAAGGGTGTATGTTTGAGGGGCATCTAATTGATCCCCTCGGGAAGAGAGGGGCGAAACATTGCGTTGAGCCCAAAACTAAATGAGAATATATCAACAAGATTGCCATATATTATAGAATTAGCAAAACACTACTCGCCATCTATCCGTCGAACTGAAAAGAGACAATTTAAAAATGACCTTCAGTACATGCAAAGGGCGCCCTTTGGGCATAAACTTGGGTTAATTTCTGTCAACCCTCATAACCCAGAGCTTCCGTTTCTCTTATATATATAGATATAACAAGTTTCTTCAAAACCAACCTTTTAACATCTGAAAATTGTACAACTTTCTCTGCAAAAAAACAAAGCAATATTGAGTAGGGGAATAAAAACTAATTACCACGTAGGCTATAGGTTAATGTTGGAGAGCTACATCTTCTTAGTGATAGCTAACAAGGTCGCTTTCGGCAACTCTAATACAAAAATAATAAATCATTTTTGATTTAATCATCTCATTTTTTAATTTTGACGTTCTATCGAGCACGCAGCAGCTAAAAGCTTACCATTTTGTACCACAGCTCTTTAGAAAGAAATCAAAAGACTCTGATAAGAGAAAAACTCCTTGTTTCCCTATGTATGAAAGACTATATGCCTCTAGCCAATCGAGTCAAAATGATTTATATCTCTGGATAATACAGACCTTCATGTTTCTTTCTTCTATATTTGAAAATGACTGTAGTGAAAACAGCAACCAGGATGAATATGGTTGATCCGTATCCCACATGTAATTCTATACCATCAAGATTGGTGGTCTCTAGAAAACAGAAACAAAATGTTGTCGAGAACTCAAACGGTTGGCTAGCGAACAGTACACCTCTGGAAATTGGCACGTTATCTGGCCCTAATGTTCTAAGGCTTAAGTTGATATCACTTTCACAAATTGCCCAAATAAAACAGTTCAAAAACAACGGTCAAAATCTTTGATGACGTCATCAGTCAAAAATGCTGATGTTAATATTTCGCAATATGTTATAATGTTATATATCATTCAAAAGCTCTTTGAATTCTCTTTTCAAATATGCAAACATCGCGTGAACGTATTCGGTTTGTCAAAAGTCACAGCAGTTTTAAACACGTTTAGGCCTAATTGATGACGTCATCGCTCACGTGATAATGAAACATTTGCTGGAATGGCACGTTGTCTCAAATTTCTCACAATGACCTATTCTAGCGATAAATCTTAAAAAGTTCAGTTAGGCACTTGTTGAGATGGCTGGGCTATTTTCCCTGTCTATAGGAATCTGAATGGCACGTAACTGATGAAGCCCACCCCTCCTGGTTTGTGCGTATTTCCCTCCACAGTACTGAACAACCTCTAAGGTATTGATGGTATCCTTCACAGTACTGATGGAGTCCCCCTTTAGTTCTGAACACTCTCCAATGTACTAATGGTATTCCTCATATTACTGATGGTAACCAAATGACCAGAGCACTCTGGTGAAATTTTCTTCGTGAAGAGGCCTGTCTTCACCTACTAGGGGCTCATGTCATAAACAAATAACTTACCCTTGATGGTTCGACCAAAAATAACGACGAAGATTTCTTGTACATTTGAATAGCCAGCATTTGTATGTGAATCAATCTGCAAGTAAAAAAACACCCCATTAATAATGGTATGATAGTAGAAGTCTATGCTACATTTCTATTAACTTCCAAGTTTATTTGAAATAAGATAACAATGGAACAATGGTTATCATTAAATGATTCTTTAAGCTTCATTTTCGTTCTCTTTCTGACTTTTATGAGTGTTAAACATAAAGCTTCAGTAGTAATGTTTTCTATTTTACTAGCAACCCTGAACATTGTATCCAACATTATGGATAATATGTATATCAATATTGATCACATCGTCTAATACTGCACGTCATTTACCCCCTTCTATGATAGGTCATGTACCTTCTAGGGTATTGGCATTCCAACAATTTTAGTTTTTATCAACATCTGCCCAATGAGAAATCGTCTGGACACTAGGGAGGAGCTAAAAGTTTGTACCAATCAGATCACATCTAAACAATTGTTTCTAATCACGCTAGCTTAACAGAGTCCAAAGCCTTTAAACCTCACCTTTACTGTATATTCCTGTCTTTGACCAGTCTGTGGCAAAGTTATGTTGGTGTTTACAGTCATTATGGTTTTGCATCCATATTGTACTCTATACTTCAACTCTGGGCCTCCTTTTGCTTCTGGTTCACGCCATTTAACTGTAACAGATCCGTCGTCATTTCTTATTTTAAAAACGTCACGTACTTCACTCGGCACTAGAAATAGATCAAGATGGTGATGAAGGATCAGTGCCGTAAATGACAGATTAAGCACGGTTATAAAAGAAATCACTTATAAAAGTAAATGCATTTAGCAGCAATGAAGTAATTTCAACTTGTATTTTTACATTTTAGTGATATTCTATTTGCGCAGTGGTAAATCAAAAATCTGTAGTGATAAGTTGTAAAAGTAAAGCTTGAAAACTACACCACAAAAGTGGCGAATAATAAGCAATGAAAATTTATTAATTTGTTAATTCATTTTTCAGAAAAACAATACTCCTGTGGGCTCAACTCTCTGAACACATACTTTGTCTCTCCACAAAGATCTAATCGAATTTCTTATCACGAGAATAGCAAAATAATGTGTGTGCATTTAAATTTCCTGAACGTGCATTTTCTTACAATAAGGCCTGTATACTTACGCCCTGACTTGGTCTTGAAACCGATATTCGTCCCCCTCTTCTGACCAGTTGCAGTTGTGACATTATTAACAGAATAGATAGTGACATTGTAATTAGTGTGTGTCTTGAGGTTTTCTAATTCGTACGACAACTGGTTTGTGCGTACATCACTAATTACATGGTTACAGCCTCTCTCGCATGTTACGGTTAACAGATAAGAGATCTGATTTCCAGTTCCGTTGTGTCGTGGCCAATCCCATTTGATGGTGGCAGATGTGGAGTTGATGTTGAATACCTCGACGTTAACAGGTGCTGAAGGGGGATCTGAAATTTAAAGAAATTAATTGGATAATATGCAATCAAAATTCAACAAAACAACAACAACAACAACAACAACAACTATCAACAACTATTAACAAGTTATTGAAACAAAGATGGCAAGTGTGTAGCTTACATCATTCAACTTTTGATCGACCGGGTGATGTCTCAATATATCATCAGAAAAAGGAAAATTTACATACTATTAAACACCAGACATTACTTAAAGTTATTGGAATAGATTTATCAATAAGCAACAGCTGCTTCGATAACCAGAGAAAAATTATCTTTAAAACGTCTTTGATCAGAATTCAAGAATGGCAAAGTAAATCTTAAACATAGCAAAACATAACAACTAGAAAGAGAAAGAAAATGGAACGCAACCAATTTTACCCAGAGGTAGATTAGAATTGGCCAATCGGAAAGAAGTTGAATGATTGGTATAGCGAGAAACAACCAATCGTTAGCAGGGTTCCTGTGGAACAATAAACCATTGAAAGAGCCCTAAAAGAACTATTTCTGTCTACACAATATGTGATCAATAGTTTTGATAAAGAAAGACTCCAAAAGATTTTCTTTCCCTCTCTTTCTGATATACTTCTCTGATGACAGTCAGGTGCAAAGCTTTCGTAGTTATTTCTGTTCCACTACGTTTTCCTTGCCATCCTAAAATTCTAATTAACAGTAGTCCACCGTAGTATCATGGGTTTTTCCTTTGAATTCTTTATCAAAGTTAAATTCATCTTTTTCTTTATCTCTTCTCTTAACTTCATCTCGTTTCTGCATATCAGTCTTTAATTGCAATTCTTCGACCTAATAATGATATTTTCATTTGTAATTATAGATATGTTGTAATGATTAAGAACCATCCAGGAGCCTATAATCAATTTTGTGTAAAAGTACTAACCTTCACAATTCGCAGCAGGATCATTAGTTGAGGCTGTTGGTCTGAAAAATCCTCTTTTACATTTGCAGATTTCGTCTCTTGGTAAACTTCCATCTTCAACATGCAAACCACATTTGATGCAAGCTTCGTTGCCAGCAGTGCTCTTGAAGTATTTTGGTAAACAATCTGCAAAAAACAATTTCGTCACCCTAAAATTTCTGACCACCAAATGTAAAGACGAACTTATCCCAACTCTTTAACAAATACACTGGACCGGCAGAAGGGCAACATCCTATCAATATAAACTGAGCCTGTCTATTGAAAAAATAGCATGTTGCATGGCCTTCAATTCCTTGCTAAGAGTGAAACTAAGATAGAAGCTAAAAAATCTAGAGTGCATTGTAAAATATACTCCAGGATGTCCACTATCAAAGTGCCTTCCTCTGTGTCCTTGAAAAACGATTCTAGTCTCACCGGGCAAAGACTATTCTACACCAGGAGAACTATACAGGAATGCTCAGTTTGAAGAGCATACTGATCAGACAAATCAGTGGCCATAGGTTTGAATTCAGCTTTGTTAGCTTTTCATTCTGATAAATCAAGTCAATTGTTTTTCGCTGTGATAAAGAATAAGAAAAAATGATCGTAACCCACAAAATCAATAAGAAGCATTTTGAGAGATACTTACTTAAACAACTTTGACCAATCTTCTCAAATCCTTTAATGCAATGACAGCCTCCAGAAAATGTAGCAGTTCCGTTAGCAAAACACCTCATTACGTTATCGTTTGCAGTTGTTATAGGAATCGCATTTGCAACACATTCTCCAGCTATTAGCTTCTCTGCAGTAGTAGATTTCGGAGCAGGAGATTTTGGGAACTTTATGAGATTTTCTGAGATTTCTGGGCACTTGAAGTAAGTTATGGTAACACCAGAAATAGTTGCGCAATTGCCAGTGTCTCTTAAGGACAGGTAAATACCACTTTTTCCCTCCATTCCTAATTTGATTACTCTGGTGAACTTTGTAGTCTCTTTTTCTTCCATAGCTGTATAATTGGAGAAGACAGCACTTTTCTTGAAATTGGTTGTGACAGGGTCAGTTGTGCCAGAAAGAGCTCCGTTGTTTCGTTTCACATACAATGGTATACCAAACTGACAACTCTTTGGGTTGATTGAAATAGAACAATCCTTTAAACTGTATGAAACGTTAACATGGATTTCTGCGGCTGGCAATGTTTTGATATAAGGAAGTGTTAGGTATGAATCTGCAATGTCAACACCATATGCGCAAACATGCCAGTATTTAGAGCTTATTGAATAAGTCCACTACAAGAAAAACAGTGAGATATGTTATGAAAAGGTCATGATAAAGTTGGAAGCTGCATAATTACTTAAACATTTCATTGTGAATGGCTGCTTTTGCAGATTTTGTTACCTGATGATTAAAATGGGTCATTCCCTCAGTCCTGGCCACTTTTTCCTACTAGTAATATTAAATTTCTGAACATCAAGATAATTTGTGTGAATGAAATTGACCCATCAATTTTCATTTTCCATCAATCAATATTTGCGCATCAAATGTAGGCACTCAAGCAAAACAAGATTAATCATACTTTTGATTCATCATGAAAATTCATCATACTTTTAGAAGAAAATCCATTTGGCTACAAAAATTGCAGGATGGGCCAGTTTTTGTCAACCAAGCAAATGCTAGAATGAATTTGAGTTTGTGCTAAGTATTTCAATCATTATTCGAAGAGTTTATCAAAAGTATCAAATTACACAAATATATGTGTTCAATAATATGTGTGATAACAGCAGTGCATAATTTTTGCTAACTAGTACAAATCAGTGTCAACTGCGCGACAAAAATGACAAACTTAAACAAAACCATTGTTGCAGAAAAAGACGAAAGAAATTGAAAGCAGAAACCTCAAATGCAGTTGAGATCTACACCGACCACCCAAGAAGATATCTCTTTTACATGCTGCCTAAAATCCATAAAGTAAACAACCCTTGGCAACCAACACTTTCAACTTCTCTTGCCCATCTTCCTAGATTGCAACTAAAAAGATGCCATTTTAACATCTACAAAAATTTGTGAAATTCTATTCTGATGCCTTGGTTCTTTTCACAACGGGGCAGTGATACGTCTTGGAAAATCTAATCCTTATACACAGCCATTCCACTCCAGTATTATATCAAAGTCTGGAAAATGTGACTCAGAAATGGCAAGGTAGTTGAAAAGGAAGAGTTTGTTTGAAAAGCTTACTTGTGCATTTACAGATGTATTTGACTTTTTAACAGACCAGCTGGTTAGACCAGGGACTGCGACTACTGCAACTTCCCCTGTAAAGAAACAAAATTTCCTTAAAAGATTCTGAATAGTCTTGAAAATACAGTTTGGAAAACCGATCAAATTAATTTGTGAGAATGAATGGGGAAGGATTTGAGCCCGGAAAAAGTGTTGGTAGAGCTCCGATGAGCCAAATCACTGGTCATAGGTCAAATTATCCTCCATCATTTTTATTAACAAATTAATTCAAATCATTCTGCATACATAGAGAATTGAAAGAGACATCCATTCTATTCACCCATAACATTACATTACTACCCAACCAATATTTATTTGAACAGATTTATGGAAAATCAACCCAATAAAATAAAGTAAACAAGCTTCAGAAAAACCACAAAAAGCAAGAAAAAACCGAAAAACTTCCTCAGCACAATGTTACATATAGGTGATATTACCTGTCGGTGATTCTATCTATAGGTAATGTTAAATATAGGTGATATGACCTGTCGGTGATTCTATATATAGGTGATGTTACATATAGGTGATGTTACATATAGGTGATGATACACATAGGTGATGTTACTTATAGGTGACCTTATATATAGGTGATGTTACATATAGGTGATGTTACATATAGGTGATGTTACATATAGGTGATGTTACATATAGGTGATGATACACATAGGTGATGTTACTTATAGGTGACCTTATATATAGGTGATGTTACATGTAGGTGATGTTATATATAGGAGATGTTACATACAGGTGATGTTACATATAGGTGATGTTACATATAGGTGATATTACATATAGGTGATGTTACATATTGGTGATGTTACACATTGGTGTTGTTACGTATAGGTGATGTTAAAATGTTACATATAGGTGAGGTTACATATAGGTGATGTTACATATAGGTGATGAAACAAACAGGTGATGCTACATATAGGTGATGTTACATATAGGTGATGTTACATATAGGTGATGTTACATATAGGTGATGTTACATATAGATTATGTTACATATAGATTATGTTACATACAGGTGATGTTACCTATAGGTGATATTACATATAGGTGATGTTACATATTGCTGATGTTACACATTGGTGTTGTTACGTATAGGTGATGTTAAAATTTTACATAAAGGTGATGTTACATATAGGTGAGTTTACAAATAGGTGATGTTACATATAGATTATGTTACATATAGGTGATGTTACATATAGGTGATGTTACATATAGGTGATGTTACATATAGGTGATGTTTTATATTGGTGATGCTACATATTGGTGATGTTACATATAGGTGATATTACCTGTCGGTGATTCTATATATAGGTGATGTTACTTATAGGTGACCTTATATATAGGTGATGTTACATGTAGGTGATGTTATATATAGGAGATATTTCATACAGGTGATGTTACATATAGGTGATGTTACATATAGGTGATATTACATATAGGTGATGTTACATATTGGTGATGTTACACATTGGTGTTGTTACGTATAGGTGATGTTAAAATGTTACATATAGGTGAGGTTACATATAGGTGATGTTATATATAGGTGATGTTACATGTAGGTGATGTTACATAAGGTGATGCTACATATAGGTGATGTTACATATAGGTGATGTTACATATAGGTGATGTTACATATAGGTGATGTTACATATAGATTATGTTACATATAGATTATGTTACATACAGGTGATGTTACATATAGGTGATATTACATATAGGTGATGTTACATATTGGTGATGTTACACATTGGTGTTGTTACGTATAGGTGATGTTAAAATTTTACATATAGGTGATGTTACATATAGGTGAGTTTACAAATAGGTGATGTTACATATAGATTATGTTACATATAGGTGATGTTACATATAGGTGATATTACATATAGGTGATGTTACATATAGGTGATGTTACATATAGGTGATGTTACATATAGATTATGTTACATATAGATTTTGTTACATACAGGTGATGATACATATAGGTGAGTTTACATATAGGTGAGGTTACATATAGGTGATGTTACATATTGGTGATGTTACATAAAGTTGATGTTACATATAGGTGATGTTACATATAGGTGATGTTACATATAGGTGATGTTACATATAGGTGATGTTACATGTTGGTGATGTTACATGTAGGTGATGTTACATAAAGGTGATGAAACAAACAGGTGATGTTAGATATAAGTGATGTTACATATAGGCGATGTTGCATATAGGTAATCTTACATTTAGGTGATGTTACATATAAGTCTTGTTATCTATAGGTGAGGTTACATATAAGTGATGTTACATATAGGTGATGTTATATATTGGTGATTCAACATATTGGTGATGTAACATAAAGGTGATGTTACATAAAGGTGATATTACATATAGGTGATGTTACATATCAGTAATGTTATATGTAGGTGATATTACGTAAAATTGATGTTACATATAGGTGATATTACATATAGGTGGTGTTACATATAGGTGATGTTACATAAAGGTGATGAAAAAAACAGGTGATGTCACATATAGGTGACGTTACATATAGGTGATGTTACATATAGGTGGTGTTACATATAGATGATGTTACATGTAGGTGATGTTACATATAGGTGGTGTTACATTTAGATGATGCTACATATAGGTTATGTTACATATAGGTGGTGTTATAGATAGGTGATAATAAACATAGGTGATGTTACGTATAGATGGTGTTACATATAGATGATGTTACATGTAGGTGATGCTACATATAGGTGATGTTACATATAGGTGATGCTACATATAGGTGATGTTACATATAGGTGGTGTTACATATAGATGATGTTACATGTAGGTGATGTTACATATAGGTGGTGTTATATATAGGTGATGCTACTTATAGGTTATGTTACATATAGGTGGTGTTATAGATAGGTGATGTTAAACATAGGTGATATTACAGATAGGTGGTGTTACATATTGGTGATATTACATATAGGTGATGTTACATATAGGTGATGTTACAAATAGGTGATGTTACATATAGGTGGTGTTATATATAGGTGATGCTACATATAGGTGATGCTACTTATAGGTGATGTTACATATAGGTGGTGTTATAGATAGGTGATGTTAAACATAAGTGATGTTACATATAGGTGGTGTTACATATTGGTGATATTACATATAGGTGATGTTACATATAGGTGATTTTACAAATAGGTGATGTTACATATAGGTTTTGTTACATTTAGGTGATGTCACATATAGGTGACGTTACATATAGGTGGTGTTACATATAGGTGATGTTATATATAGGTGATGTTACATATTGTTGATGTTACATATAGGTGATGTTACATATAGGTGACGTTACATATAGGTGGTGTTACATATAGGTGATGTTACATATAGGTGATGGCACATATAGGTGATGTTACATATAGGTGACCTTACATATAGGTGATGTTACATATAGGTGATGTTACATATAGTTGATGTTACATATAGGTAATGTTACATATAGGTGACGTTACATATAGGTGATGTTACATAAAGTTGATGTTACATATAGGTGACGTTACAAATAGGTGATGTTACATATAGGTGATGTTACATGTTGGTGATGTTACATATAGGTGATGTTACATATAAGTGATGTTACATAAAGGTGATGTTACATATTAGGGATGTTACACATTGGTGTTGTTACGTATAGGTGATGTTAAAATGTTACATATAGGTGAGGTTACATATAAGTGATGTTACATAAAGGTGATGTTACATATTGGTGATGTTACACATTGGTGTTGTTACGTATAGATGATGTTAAAATGTTACATATAGGTGAGGTTACATATAAGTGATGTTACATATAGTTGAAATTACATATAGTTGATGTTACATATAGGTGACGTTACATATAGGTGATGTTACATAAAGTTGTTGTTACATATAGGTGACGTTACATATAGGTGATGTTACATATAGGTGATGTTACATGTTGGTGATGTTACATAAAGGTGATGTTACATATAAGTGATGTTACATATAGGTGATGTTACATATTGGTGATGTTACACATTGGTGTTGTTACATATTGTATGTTACACATTGGTGTTGTTACGTATAGATGATGTTAAAATATTACATATAGGTGAGGTTACATATAAGTGATGTTACATATAGGTGATGTTACATATAGGTGATGAAACAAACAGGTGATGCTACATATAGGTGATGTTACATATAGGTGATGCTACATATAGGTGATGTTACATATAGGTGATGTTACATATAGGTGATGTTACATATAGGTGATGTTACATATAGGTAATGTTTTATATTGGTGATGCTACAAATTGGTGATGTTACATATAGGTTTTATTACATATTGGTGATGTTACATATAGTTGATGTTAAATATAGGTGATGTTACATATAGGTGATGTTACATATAGGTGATATTACATATAGGTGATGTTACATATAGGTGTTACATATATAGGTTTTGCTACATATTGGTGATGTTAGATATAGTTGATGTTTGATGTTACATATATAGGTTTTGCTACATATTGGTGATGTAACATATAGTTGATGTTACATATAGGTGATGTTACATATAGGTGATGTTACATATAGGTGATATTACATATAGGTGATGTTACATATTGGTGATGTTACACATTGGTGTTGTTACGTATAGGTGATGTTAAAATGTTACATAAAAGGTGAGGTTATATATAGGTGATGTTACATATAGGTGATGAAACAAACAGGTGATGCTACATATAGGTGATGGCACATATAGGTGATGCTACATATAGGTGACCTTACATATAGGTGATGTAGCATATAGGTGATGTTACATATAGTTGATGTTACATATAGGTGACCTTACATATAGGTGATGCTACATATAGGTGATTTTACATATAGTTGATGTTACATATAGCTGATGTTACATATAGGTGACGTTACATATAGGTGATGTTACATAAAGTTGATGTTACATATAGGTGACGTTACATATAGGTGATGTTACATGTAGGTGATGTTAGATGTTGGTGATGTTACATATAGGTGATGTTACATATAAGTGATGTTACATATAGATAATGTTACATATTGGTGATGTTACACATTGGTGTTGTTACGTATAGGTGATGTTAAAATGTTACATATAGGTGAGGTTACATATAAGTGATGTTACATATAGGTGATGTTACATATGGGTGATGTTACACATTGGTGTTGTTACGTATAGGTGATGTTAAAATGTTACATATAGGTGAGGTTACATATAGGTGATGTTACATATAGGTGATGAAACAAACAGGTGATGCTACATATAGGTGATGGCACATATAGTCGATGTTACATATAGGTGACCTTACATATAGGTGATGTTACATATAGGTGATGTTACATATAGTTGATGTTACATATAGGTGATGTTACATATAGGTGATGTTACATATAGGTGATGTTACATATAGGTGATGTTACATATAGGTGATGTTACATATAGGTGATGTTTTATATTGGTGATGCTACATATTGGTGATGTTACATATAGGTGATGTTACATATTGGTGATATTACATATAGGTGATGTTACATATTGGTGATGTTACATAAAGTTGATGTTACATATAGGTGATGTTACATATAGGTGATGTTACATATAGGTGATGTTACATATAGGTGATGTTACATATAGGTGATGTTACATATACATGATGTTACATATAGGTGGTGTTACATATAGGTGATATTACATATAGGTGATGTTACATATTGGTGATGTTACACATTGGTGTTGTTACGTATAGGTGATGTTAAAATTTTACATATAGGTGATGTTACATATAGGTGAGTTTACAATTAGGTGATGTTACATATAGATTATGTTACATATAGGTGATGTTACATATAGGTGATGTTACATATAGGTGATGTTACATATAGGTGATGTTACATATAGATTATGTTACATATAGATTATGTTACATACAGGTGATGTTACATATAGGTGAGTTTACATATAGGTGAGGTTACATATAGGTGATGTTACATATTGGTGATGTTACATAAAGTTGATGTTACATATAGGTGATGTTACATATAGGTGATGTTACATATAGGTGATGTTACATGTTGGTGATGTTACATGTAGGTGATGTTACATAAAGGTGATGAAACAAACAGGTGATGTTAGATATAGGTGATGTTACATATAGGCGATGTTGCTTATAGGTAATCTTACATTTAGGTGATGTTATATATAAGTCTTGTTATATATAGGTGAGGTTACATATAAGTGATGTTACATATAGGTGATGTTACATATTGGTGATTCAACATATTGGTGATGTTACATAAAGGTGATGTTACATAAAGGTGATATTACATATAGGTGATGTTACATATAAGTAATCTTCTATTAGGTGATGTTTCATATAGGTGATGTTACATATAAGTAACGTTATATGTAGGTGATATTACATAAAAGTGATGTTACATATAGGTGATATTACATATAAGTGATGTTACATATAGGTGATATTACATATAGGTGATGTTACATATAGGTGATGTTACATATAGGTGATGTTAGATATAGGTGATGTTACATGTAGGTGATGTTACATATAGGTGATGTTACATATAGGTGATGTTACATATAGGTGATGTTATATATAGGTGATGTTACATGTAGGTGATGTAACAAACAGGTGATGTTACATATAGGTGATGTTACATATAGGTGATGTTACAGATAGGTGATGATAGTAATACCACAGGTGTTGATTATTGATTTTGTTTAATACTAGGAATGGTTGCGAATATATGTGATTCCTAGTCATTTTAACTCTTCTTTAGTACCTACCAAGTTATTACTACAATTGCTACAATTTACGAAAAAGTCAAATTTACAGAAATTGAAAAGTAGAAACAAGTTGGAAGCGCCGTGAATCGAATTCTAATCAAAAATTAGTACACGCTAATTTAATAACATTTGGTCGGTTTCCAGGAGATTGGTCAACACATATCAAATTAGTATCTAATCATTTTAGGCCCTTGAGTAAATGAAAGATATCATGAATACACATAAGGCTTTTCAAAATCAATCTATTATTATAAATAGTGTGTAGCCTTATTTACCATATAACCTTTGTATACAAATGCACAAGATGATCAGATAAGAAATTCTGAATCTTGAATATCTTGCTGTTCGTTCAGGAATAACGTCCATCTTGATTCTCGAAGGAGGAACAAGGAAGTGAAATGAAACTATAATGAACAACAACAACAACATCAATGGTAAGGTGAGACGTTTCCCACTATCCAAATAAGATTACACAGCTTTCATATCTTCAAAACAATATTTGTTCCTATCTCAAACATCCAATACAAAGATTCTAAGTCTAAAGGCGAAAACGGGGCAGGGAATGTGGTTTCTCACCCCAATTTCTTAAAAGTGGACTTTTCGTTGAACTCATAATAAAGCTTAGTTAAGTGTCCAGTTCAGTATAATCCCAGAAATATTGTAAATTTACTTAATTCCCTCACGAGTTAAGAAAAATTAATAAAAATGTTGTAAATACCGTATAACTGTAGAAAGGTTAAAAGTATAACAATAAAAAGAACACTAATAAGTACGAAAATATTTCTGTATTCAACTCAAAAACTTGCCCATCATGATGCAAAAACTCAGTATCTCACAGTAATGTAAAGGTTTTTGGCTGCAATTACGAGACGGACGGATTGAACTTCGTTTGTATTCAAATACAGAGTTGAATGGGCCACATTATACAAACACAATATCAAAAGTAAAAAATAACAAGCCAGTAAGAGATAAGATTTCTTTTTCCGCTCAATACGCCGA
Source organism: Pelagia noctiluca (assembly GCA_963924455.1). Lineage (NCBI taxonomy): Eukaryota > Metazoa > Cnidaria > Scyphozoa > Semaeostomeae > Pelagiidae > Pelagia > Pelagia noctiluca. Next base: position 2,611,787 of record OZ004327.1, read on the forward strand.
ATTCCGATTATTCATATGTAAAAACATATTCATTACTAACCTTTTAACATCTGAAATTGCACAGTTTTCTCTGAAAAAAATTAAATTCAAAATAGACAATATTTAAAATTCAAAAAGATTATATTGAGTTGTAGAATATAAGTGTGTTTTTACCTTTGCTATGTCTGTGTTAATTAGGTCTTTCAAAAGGGAAAACTTTCATTGAAGTCAGAGTTGGGTTAGTGTGTTAACTAGTTTACATAACTCCCTTGTTTTCAAAACAATTTGCCTACAGAAATGTTTAAAAAGAAACTAAAGATGAATTGTTGAGGGCTAAATGCACTTGCTACTAGCATAGGTTTACTTTTACTTAATATGCCCATTAGAGTAAGAAATCGAGACACGTCAAATTTTGGACGTTCTATATAGACAGGAAAATTACCACAACCATCTAGTAAACTTCCTAACCCTAAATTTTATTAAAGATTCGGCTTCTACATGTTGAAGAGTATCTAAAACTGCCAGGGGCCATTTTGGGCGTGGTCCAGTATTCACGTAATTCATGACCACACCCCCTCACTGTGTGAAAATATTCTTTCGGAATTTTCAAAAACTTTTTTCACCAATGTATAGTGTCACAAGGTAACAAAGAAATAATATAATACTTACTACATCTCTCTTAAACTTTAAGAGGTACAGCGTCTCAAAGTTCTGTTGCTTTTGTTGTTGAAAAACGTAAAGATGTCTATTTTTCGTATATAAAGCGAAGTTTAAAGCCCCAAACACTGGTTAAAATCAAATTAGTTAAAGTGTTTATTTACCATATATTTCAGTTTTCTTTAGTAGGTTTATATTATTTAGGAGTATGTACCAGCGTATAATTATAATTTCAGTAAAGTTGAACTAAAGATCCTTTTAATGCAATAATATTTTTGTGTGAAGACGAAGATTCGTTTGGGAGAACAACTGCAGTATAAAAATTAGATATTTCTTGTGCCAAAGACAAGGATTCCTATTCTTATCTCTTGTCCTAATTTGCAAAAAGCTATCAATAACAGTTATGTTAAGTCGGATAACTCTAAATTCTATGAATTTTACTATTCGCATGATCAGGTTTTGGAAAAATTTCACCCAGTCTGAAATATTCCTGATAAATACGTAGTTGGGTGAAAAACACTTTTATCAATAAGCATCAACGTTTTAAGAAACTAGCTGGAAGGACCAAATTTTAATGTGAGAATTCTTAGCGAATGAAAATTGGTGAAGATAGACACTCTTTTTTATAAGAGCCAGTAAAATTGGTTTGAAGCTCGCTGTTCTTAAATATTCGTTTATTTTCAGCCTGAAATGTTCTTAAATTGTTCTTACTTTAAAATGATTTGGAAGCCTGTTTTCGGAATCAGTTGTGTTTATTGGTCAAATATGATTTTTCTTGACTATCCAATATTTCCGTGTGCTGTCAATCTGCTTGCTTTGTTATTATTTGTCATTCTAGTGGTTATTTCCTATAATTCTTATATTGAGCCAAAAATGATCAGCCTCGGTTGCTTCTTTACTTAGCTTGTTCTTAAATTTTGGTCAATTTTGAGGCTCGTGTTCTTATAAAATTGATCTTATAAAAAACGAGTGTAAGTCATACCATACGGTAAATGATATAACTTTGGCTCTTCTATCGTTAATTGAGACTAAATTTGCAAATAACTTCTTGTGTTTGCACTGTGGCCCTTGGCTGAGTACGGTTGCCTCTTATAACACTTTGCCCTTCCTGGACACCCCTTTTAGTTTCCACGTGACTAGACCCCTTTTATTTGGCTGTTGCCGAGTTGTTGCCGAATACGTTAAAGGCACACTGATAAGTCACATGGTCAAGAGAGTCACAGTTAGGAATAGATATTGAGCCTCTATGTTGACATGGTTCTTATACAGTGATGTACAGTACATCCTCGGTTATCCGAACCTCGATTATCCGAACCTCGATTATCCGAACGCCAAAAGTTTTCATTAAAAAATTTTTGCAAACCAGTTCTTGAGAAACCAATCGAAATATCCGTCGTCTGCTCAAACTGTTGCCCAATATAAAAGTCATATGCAACATTTTTCCAAAAACAATAACTTCTTTGTTAATTAATATTGTCATTTACACAATCGTTGTTATCGTTGTCATTATTACAAATCGTTGTTGAAATTAACACTGTTGCCTTAGTTTTGTTGTTGGTCTTTCCGTTTGCCAAGCTTTTCAATTTGCATTCAGTTTGAGCATCCTGTGACTGTTCAGGACGATGATAATAACCTTTATAGCAAGTTTAGTAGGTAAAATGTTCTTCCTCGATTATCCGAATTTTTTGCGTATCCGAACGGCCCAACAAAAATTTGAGTTCAACCTGTTCGGATAATCGAGGATGTACTGTACTATATTATAAGAGTTGGTCCACAAAATCAACGTATTTCGGCGAATACTAAAGTACACTTACTGAATAACCTCGTAACCCATGACACCTAATGGGAGCAACTGTCTTTTTCACTGTGGGAAAATAAAGCAGGAAGCGATTGGTGCAATGACGTCATATGCTTCAATGACAGGTTGGAAAGCAAATAGAAAACCATTGATTTATTTCAGAAGATTTGGTTATTTCGCATGAATTAAACCACAACTTATAACGCGTAACGTATAGTATCGTACGCGTAACTGTATAGTATATGACATCTTTACACTGATATAAAAATCAAGTCAGGCCACAGGTAGCGGGGAAAATGATATATAAATGGAAAGTTGTGTTCAGTGGATATGTAGTTAAACTATAAATAATGTTATCAGAATCAAAAACTAAGAAAGCCATGTATTTATATATTTTTTGATTCTGATAACATTATGTATATTTTAACTACATATCCACTGAACACAACTTTCCATTTATATATCATTTTCCCCGCTACCTGTGGTCAGACAGGGCCTTTTTCAACATACAGACTGGGGGCTTGCCCCCCATCCCTTGCAGTGTAAGAGGGGTCAGTCCTTACGCATGCTTCTATTTTCCGTGTGAAGGTTTTAAGACACGAAGCCAGAAACAAAAAAGTTTGAATTTTTAGGATCCTACTTATTCTGAGGGCACAAAACGACCAAATCTCCAAAGCTTACGAGGGCTTCGCCCCCTTTACCCCCACCAGGGCTTTACCCAAGACCTGCTGTGGGGCTTACAGCACCAGCTATAAATGCAAATTTATCTTATTCTTCATATTTCATTCCTAAAATACTTGGGGGAAGGGTAATCCCATTTAGTAAAATTCTGGTCTTAACCCTATTATGGCCGGGGGGGGCACAAAGTGCCCGCGGCAAATTAAAAATGCTGTATCTTTAAAAAAACACGTAATATTCTACTGAAACCTGTTCGACTTTTCCTCAAATTTATCAGAGAACCCGAAAAAAGTATTTTTGTTGCTATCACATCTTTGCTAATCACGTGACACCTCTTTTGTCAACAAGCGATCAGGTGTTAAAATGTTTAAGGGCCTATATTTCTGCAACTATAATACATAGAGACTTGCTTGAAGCACCATTGGCTTTTTTTTGCCAAGAGCTTTTGAATAATATATAATTTATTAGTATTTTCAGACGAAAGCAAAATTTAAAATCTATGACGTCATCAATGTTTATGACGTCATATCTATAAAAGACAATCATTTTTTTCATTTGAAATTCCTTTTTTGGCGTTCTTGAATGAAGGTAAACTAGAAAAAATTCTATTTTTCAATCTGAATAGCTACTTTATCTTATTTTTCTTCATTGTAAAATTCATCGACTTGAACATTTATGAAAAAAATGGTAAAAATATAATAAAATATAAAATAATGTCAAAAAATTCATAGATTATGATTTGAAATTGCTTTTTGTTTATAAATAGACCATTTGAGAGGCAAAAATACAATAAGGATAGCTTCAATAACAAGCTAAATGCCTATAAGTAGTTATCATAGTTTTTCAGACTTAGGACGTCACTGTGACGTCATTGGTAGCCATTATGGCTTTGAAAACACCATCAATCGATAGAGCAAGTAAATTTCTATAGTTCTACCAAGTTTCAAGCTTTTATCGCCTTCCTAACAAGAATTATAGGGGACGGGCACAATGTGCCCCCCCCCTCGGTAGTACAAGGGTCCTAAAAGCCCGGTAGTAATAGGGCTAAAGGGGCCCTTCCAAAACAAAAGTGTAGCAAAATTACAAACTTGATGAAGATCTAGACGTAAATTGAAAACAATATTAATCACAAATGAAATTTATTTTATTAGATTTTATTTAAACAAACCCTACAAACAGTTGTTACACAGTTAAGCCCAATTACATTATTTAATAAATACATTACAAAGTCAATAAAATCTAAATTACTCTTAATGAATAGAACTCTAGAAAAACCTATTTAAAAAGAAGAACCTACCCTAGAAAAATCTATGTAAAATAAAAACCTTTAGAAAATATCATATAAAACCCTAATTTGAAAATTTTTCTATAAAAAATTAGCAAGATACTAATTCACAGACAAAAATACTACCGACACGGATAGAAAAAAATGATAAAAGTTTTTGACAAATGTTGAAAAAGCTAGCCTAAAGATAATAAAACCTATACCTATAAAAGAGCCCTAAATCATTTCCTAGATATATTTACAAAGCCTTTTCTAACACTAATTCTGGGGGCCATAAGGTTCAAATCAAAAGAAAGGTGTTAATGGGGTTGACAGGGTGCGGCAATCTTTAAAATGAACTCCACTCTGGGATATACTGAAATTGTAATAACCAAGTTGTGTTTTATGGCATTTTTATAATGTTGCTAATTATAAGGATCACCGTCATATATTCTTTACACAGCAAAAAATTTGAAATTTATTCATCTTTTTGTTGATAAATCAAATCCAACTAGAACAGTGCTTTCATTTAATGGCAATTTCTAAACAAAGAACATTTCTATATATATCATGGATCATTATATTATAAATCATAAATCATTATATCATATATCATGATATAATATATATAAATATTTTTTACATTTAATAACTAATCAATCTACGTTCCTTCTATTTTTGTCTTCTTGTGCTGTTCCTGTCTCGTTTTAAAAAGTTAAAAAGCCAGCTCGACTGCATTCAATGCTTGGTAGAAATATTACTATACTTCATCTTCTCTTCATTGGGTTTATTTTCCTTTCCGTTCGTCAGTCCTGTGTAAATGTGTTCGTATTCTCTGTTGTTTGAATATAACTCCGTGTAATTGGATTCTTGTAATTCATTCAAGGCTACCGTTTCCTCAAAGTTGGTTTCCCTAGGAGCAAGATAGAGATTAGATTAAGCCGATAAGATTCACATGCCTATTCTTACTTTTGGCCTACTTTTTATCTCCTTACTCATACCAAGGTAAATTGCACCTTATTCATACCAAGATTTCTACCAAGTTAAATTCTGTAAATAGTTTGTTAGTTTTGGTTACCGAAGTGATTTCTTTCGAATTACACGTATCATCAAGGATTAAAAAATATTGTTTGAAGGGATTTAGTTTATTAGCTGCTTGGTTGATTTACTCATATCGTACCAAACCGAGCCCCAGATCCAGACCGATTTACGAGGCTTACGGAAGTCGGTCAATTTTTTTGAAAATAAAAAAAAAATAAAAGAAAATTGCATGAAAATTGTTAAAAGAAAAATATAATATGAAATGTCTAAACTCTCCCTGATTCGATTCCTTTTACGTAAGAATGAAAAATCAAGAAATAAACTCGACGTTTCCTAAAATCAATTTGAAAATCATTTCATCTCAACTTCATAGCCTCAAAACACGTTCTGATCAATCATGTGAGTATGGCCTCTTTTTGGCATTGAAGAGATCCTTTATTTGAGACTATTCCAAATAAGGAAAGTAGAACAATCGGTGCAATTTGTTCCTTTGTTTCGAGTTGAAATCCTCAACTCTTATTGGTAAGTCTGTCCGCGGGGGGTATTTTCGAGATTCTTGCGCAATATGGCTAAATCCCATTGTTTTCTATTGTCTTTTAAACAATAAAATGCTCAAATCTGATTGGTAAGTCGGTCATTATTGCGTTGTAAGTCGGTCAGAAACGATCTGTAAGTCGGTCGCCATCGCAGAGTCCTCTAGCTTTACCTCGCAATCTACTCAATCAACTGTTTTGGCGGGCATTTTCATAATTTCTTGGTAAAAAGAATCTTGTATGCAAGCTAGTGATCTAAGTGAAATAGAGTTGAAATACAGAATTAAAGATGAATCTTAAAAGGCTGACAAATCAAACAATAAAGAACATCTAGGCCTAATGCAAGTAAGTTTTTCTCGTTTTATAATTTGTCTTATTTTAGGCCTAAATCTGCCTAAACTTGAAGACTTCAGTGCCCTAAAAACTTTCCTTCATCTTAGAATCTTAGATGGGACCAGCGCCAGACCTATACCTTGGACTCTGTAAATAGTTCTGCTCAGTTAATTTGATTCTATAAATCCACAATTGAAGCTGAAGTAGAATAGCCTTACCTTCCTTGCTCAGCTAATACTTTGGAAGGCTAATAGCCCTTTTTGGGATGTCTTGCCCAAATGAGAAAGGCTTGTCTAAAATCTAGTAGGCCCGGGCCTATGTCGTAAGTCTACAGATTTTACAGATCCTCTTACAGATCTTTTCATATCATCATTTACCATATAAGAAACTTTCAAAACCATTGCAACATTTGGGGCTTGTAGGTAATTTTTGATCATGTTTGATTGACCTGGGGGGTAAAGGTCATGGATCCCCTTCACCACCCTGCTGATCATTATTAATCATACCTATCATTAAAAATATAGCAGATGTATTAATTTCAATTCATCATATCAATTAGTGAACAATGGGGTTGTCCTGGAAATTTGCCAATATCCAGTTGAACTCCACCATTTGATTCCCAGGAGCTTGGTTTGCAGAAGTATCCTTTAAGGTCTCTAGATGATTTTATCCAAAGTTTTCATGACATTTTTTAGTCTAAACTGGAGAAAATATGCTGGGTTCAAAGCCAATTTTATGCCTTAAGAACTATCAAATATACGAAGCTTCCGGGGGCTTCGCCTCCTAGTCCCACCAGGGTTCCACCCTGGACCCGGTTTTAAGTCTGTTAACTTCTAGTCCTGGATCCGCCCCTGGGGTGGGTAATGGAAATTGCACCACCACTAGCATCTGAAGTGAAACTGGCATTGAAAATCAGGCCCCGATCTATTTTATGCCCACACAAAAACGAGATTGCTATACATTAAAGAATTAGCCAGCCACTACTCGCCATCTAACTGTCTAACTGAAAAGAGGCATTCAAAATGGCCTTCAGTACATGCCCAGGGCACCCTTTGGGCATAAACTTGGTTTAATTACTATCAACCCTCATAACTCAGAGCTTTCGTTAATCTTACACATATATGGAAAATTTGTTCAGAACCAACCTTTTAACGTCTGAAAATTTTACAACTTTCTCTGCAAAAAATCAAAGCAATATTGAGTAGGAGATTAAAAAATAATTGCTACATAGGCTATGTCTGGATTTTTAGGTTTTTGAAAAGAATTTCCTTATTAGAAAAGGTGCCCCCATGACGTCATAATGTGCATCTATCCAGTGAGATGCACCATTCAGGTTTCCATGACATCACACTCAAGAGTGGTGTATCGACTGTACATCATCATCTTGGTTTCGAAGAGAAAATTTTACCTCTTTTGAGAATCGAATAAAAATGAAATGTTGGAGAACTTCACCCACTTAATGATAGCTAACAAGTTCGCCTTAGGCAACTCTGATACAAATTCGTGAAAAAACTAAAGATAATGAGGATCTAGGCCCCGCAACATTGAATAAAAGTCAGAGACTTCAATTAAAAGTTTTCTATTACACAAAATATCACATCGTATAGAGGCGTTGCATGAAATGAGGGAGCAAGCAGATCCAATGCCCATTCATTTTAGCAATCATAACTAATCATTTCTAATGTAATCATATCATTTCTAATTGTTGATGTTCTATAGAGCATGCAGCATCTAAAAGGTATTCTTTTTGTAACACAGCTCTTTAAAAAGACATTAAGAAGACTCTAATAAGAAACATTCAATGTATGCGTATGTATGGAAGACTATATGCCTCTAGCCAATCGAGTCAAAATGGTTTATATCTCTAGATAATACAGACCTTCATGTTTCTTCCTTCTATATTTGAAAATGACTGCAGTGAGAACAGCAACCAATATGAAGATGGTTAATCCGTATCCCACATGTAATTCTATACCATAAAGATTGGTGGTCTCTAGAAAACAGAAACAAAATTTTGTTGAGAACTCAAACACCAGTGAATTATCTGGAAAAGTGAATCTTTTGGTTGGCTCTATTTTTAGGTGCAGATTCCTTGCTATTAGGACAACCTTAAGAAGTGTGCCAACCAGCTGATGGACGTGCCAATCGAGGAAGGCAAAGGATAAACTTAAAAGTGATCTAGGGTGACTCACTGTTGGTCTCTGAAGAACAGAATCTGTATTGTATATTTGTTGGTGTATTTGATCTAAAATGGTTGATTCATTCAGTGTGAATAGAATTCAATCTCTTCAAGATTCAGTTTTTCCTTGTGAAATGGATAGAAAGTTTCCATTTATCTCGTTAAAATGTCGGGTGAAGTAACTTGTTTTCCTGCTACTGCATGTGAACGATATTTGTGCGGTCTTAGGAGGGATAACACCCTGCTTTACAGTCATCAGGATATACCTAACTGCGTATGCATTGATTCCCTTTGGTCTGTTGCAATGTTGCAATTTACTTAATCTATGAGTTTTAAAAAGTTGGTTCTATCTAGCGGAAAAGCAAGAGTTGGCTAGAACGACAACTCAACTAACACCACCCCGGGGAACTTCTGTCCAATACTGTGAAGGGCGTTCTTAACTTCTAAGCTATTTTGGTAAACAAGCTGTGAAAACAATTTCATCATCCTATGATGTTTGACCCACCAAATGTAAAAAAAACCTATCCCGACTCTTTAAAAACTACATACGACCTGCAGAAGAGCAACAGCTTTCCTACGTCATAAAGATCATTACAACCCTGCCTCTGAATAGAGTTAAGAGGTAAACTTCAAAGGAAACAAGATTTGGAAATCAATCAAATTAATGTGTAAGAATGAAAGCTGACCAGGATAGCTCAGTTGGTAGACCACTTGGTGCACCGAATCACTGGTCCTGGGTTGGAATCCTGCTCATGTCATTTTTCATAATCACAAATAAATCTAATTGCTATTTTTTTACTATAATCAAGAATGAAACAAACTGATCATAGCATAAGCAATAAAATAAATATACCTAAAAGCATTTTCAGAGATACTTACTAGAACAACTTTGACCAATCTTCTGAAATCCTTTCACACAATGACATCCTCCAGAAAATGTAGCAGTTCCGTTAGCAAAACACCTCATTACGTTATCTTTTGCAGTAGATATAGGAATCGCATTTGCAACACATTCTCCAGCAATTAGCTTTTTTGCAGTAGTAGAATTTGGGGCAATAGATGCTTGGAACTTAATTAGATTTCCTAAGACTAATGGGCACTTGTAGTAAGTTACAGTAACACCAAAAATCTTTCCACAAGTACCAATGTCTCTAAACGAAAGGTAAATACCGTTTTTTCCTTCCATTCCTAATTTGATCACTTTGTTGAACTTCGAAAAATTACTTTTATCTTTCATAGCTGTATAATTGGAAAAGACACCAATTTTCTTGAAATGAGTTGTGACAGGGTTGGTTTTACCAGGAAGAGCAGCGTTGTTTCGCTTCACATACAATGATGTACCTAACTGACAACTGTTTGGTTTGATAGGGAAAGCACAGTCTACAAAATAAAAACCGTATGAAACGACAACACGGATTTCTGCGGCTGGCCATGTTCTGATATATGGAAGTGTTAGGTACGAGTCTCTTTGTTGACGAGTTGGTGCGCAGACAGACCAGTATTTAAAGATTGGTGAATATTCCCACTACAAAAAAAGTGCAAGATGTTATAAAAAGTTAGAAGTTGATTAAATACATTTCATTATGGAATGACTGCTTTTGCTACTTAAAATTTGCTACCCTGTGATAACGGGATCACCCTGTTTACCCTGGTTTTTCTTACTATGTAATTTCTGAATATCAAGATAATTAGTGTGAATGAAAATGAACCAAGCAGAACTCGAACCTCCAAAGTCTGACTTAGCAACATCAACGCTCTATCAACTAAACATCGGGGCACAGCAAACAAAGCCGTATCAATCATACATTCTTAATACTTTAAACAGACAATACAATAATTATAGACTTGCAGACAATTAGACGTTAAAGGTTTTGCATCTTCGGTAGACCATAAACCCTAGCAGGTTGGGAACCAGAGGGGTAAATATTTCGAATAACTCGAACAAGCATCCTATGACTTTGCCCATCAAATGTGTTCGTTGCTTGGCAAAAACTTATTTTCCTAAAATATTAATCTTAAATTTAGTACTCAAGCACAACTCAAACAAAAATCAAAACACAATTCATCATAAAAATATCGATTCGGGCAACCAATTTGATTATGAATAATATCACTAGAAGCTTCATGTTAGGAAAAGACGATGTTAAAATTGTTTCCCAATACTATATATTCGGCCGTACAAACAAACGACCATCTTCAGAGTGAAGTTAACATACAATAATACAAGTTAAAAGCTAGAAATATTAACGAAATAATAGAATGCTAGCGACGATAATTAAAAGAACGATAAATCCGAAAAAAGAACGTCAATTAAAAAGTTGCAGAGGAGTCGATTTCTCTTGGCAATTGAGCACCGGTTTTTCCTTTCTAATTGTCAAAGATTCTGCTATAGTCCGAATAAAATAACTACTTAATTTTTTGTGTTTATTTATTATTGTGAAATCTTCCATTGCTGGTGCCTTGTGACCTGTTTCCAAATGGTGCATGAAAACGTGCGACTTAGAATCTCACCCGCAATGATCTTTTATTCGTTCTGAGAAGCGTCTTGCTGTTTCACCTATGTAGGTTGCTCCGCAGTCTTCTTCTTCGCATTTGTACTTGTAAACGATGTCGTGTTCATGTTCTTTCGCTTGTTTATCTTTAACATTGAAACACGTACTTAACTTCGTACCGGTGTAAACGATCTTTGTCGAATATATAGTATTGGGAAAAAATTCTAACATCGTCTTTTCCTAACATGAAGCTTCTAGTGATATTACAATTCATCATACTTTTAAAGAAAATATAAATGGCAGCAAAATTTTATGGAGGGCCTGTTTTGGTCAACAAAGCAAACGCCAAAACGAGTTTGAGGTTATACTAAGTATTTGATCAGAATCATTATTCGAAAAGTTGATTCAAAATACCAAGTTACACAAATATGTAAAGCCTGGAGTGTTAAAGTGGGGTTATTGTAAGTTTTTTAAATTTCACTGTAGTTTGCTATGGTAATTTAACTAAGGAAGCAAAAAACCCGAGTGAAATATGAGTTTTCGTTTCTGATTTATGGACCAAAAAGTGATTAGCTCAAACGCTCCTCCCGCAAAACAGTTCGGTTTCGTCCAACGCGCCGCGTGACGTCAGTTGTTGTACCGAAACTCAGCTGATTCTCAAAACACATTGAAATCCCTATGGAGTGGCTTGGGAACAACTTATTTCACGCGGTCATTAAACTTCTTCTATAGGTATTTCAGTGTGAATAAAAGGGTTATGATAATTTCAAATATTCTTTAATAGAAATATCTTATTTTACAAACTATTGAATTCGAATTATCATCTCAAAGCGATGGTACAAACTACTAGAGTAGTTAGGTTGCCTAGACCATCAAAATAGGAAGTGCTTCAAGAAATCGATCTGTAAAAATGAAAACTATTTATATATGGTGTATTGTTTCGACAATTTATAGAAAGATGGAGTTTTATGACATATAATTTCCATTTTCGGTCCAGAAAATCGTTTTCTCTCTTTGCATGGCTTAGATAAGCCTCAAACTAATATTGCATAACTTAAGGGGATACTCATCTTTCTCGGAATGTTTACGAGTTACGATCAACAAAGTGATGTTTAAATCGTCTGAAATGACGGACGTGCTTTCTCCTCCATACTGTTCGTCCATGTTGTCAAACTGTGGGTACAACAACTGATGTCACAGGGACAAAAATCGGGAAAAGTGAGGCGTTTCGTGTCACTTGGTTTTTTAGCCTCCAAATTGGCACACTATTTTCCAAATATCTCGAGAACGAAATGAAATATCCTTTTCGGGTTTTTTGCAGTAGTCTTAGAATTACTTTCTCTTTCAAATATCAAATTTAAAAACATCACGACGCCCCCACTTTAATGCACTTTTCAACAATATATGTGATCACAGCAGTGTATGATATTTTGTCTAACTAGTACAAATCAGTGTTAACTGTGCAACAAAACAAACTTTAACAAAACCATTGTTACAGAAATAAACAAAAGAAATCGAGAGCAGAAACCTCAGAGAAATGAAGTTGAGATCTACACCAACCACTTAAGAACATCTCACTCTTTTACATGCTGCCTAAAATCCATATAGTCAACAACCCTTTTGGCATCCAACACTTTCAGCTTCTCTTGCCCATCTTACCAGATTGCAACTATGTCAGTTGCCATTTTAACACCATTGTGTACCAATATAAAAATTGGAGAAATTCTATTCTGATACCCTGGTTCTTTTCACAAGGGGGTACTATACCTCTAAGAGCGTCCGTCAAGTCAATATACACAGCTATTAAAGTAATTATGGTAACTAATATTGGTATGGTGGAAATTATGGTATGGTCTAGGAAATATGACAAACAAATGGCCAGGTAGAAATTAAAAAAAATTGTTTGAAAAGCTTACTTCTGTGGTTAAGGCATTTGTCTTTTTAACTGACCAGCTTCTTATACCAGGGACTGTGATCTTTGCAACTTCCCCTAAATGAAACAAATTTCATTACAGAAATCTGAATGGTCTTGAAATTACAGTTTGGAAAACCAATCAAATTTTTTGTGTGTCAGTGCACTAGCGCAATTGAAGAGCTTTGATGAGTCAAATCACTGGTCACGGGTCAAAACATCCTTGATCATTTTCATTAAAAAATCAATTTAACTCATTCTGAATACATAGAGTATTAAAAGAGACACATGTTACTCCTTCTTCATTCATCCAAAATCTGAATATTTCTAACAATACACTACTACCCAACAGATATTTATTTGAACAGGTTTATTGAAAGATTCTTTAATTGATTATTGACTTGATTAGAAAGTCAACCCAATAAGTAAAATGAGCTTCAGAGGGACCAGAAAAAGCAACAAAAGACCAACAAACTTCCTTTGCATGAAAACCTGGAAATTCTATAATCTTTCGTTCTTTTTCATTAGCAGTGCCTTTGACCTACAAAGGTCAAATCGGGAGTCTCCCAGTGAAATCGAGAGGGTCGGAAGGTCTCCAACAATGCAGGAAAAGCTATGAAGTATAAGTGTATGATTTTTCTCTATGGATGACCTGAAAGAGTTACATATCTAAACATGACCCTGAATGTTTTAACCTGAATCTCAACTTTTAATCTTTCTAGCTATTTACTTCTGACAATTTTAAAAGCCTATAGCAACAGTTGCAGTGTCATAGGGGAAGAGGAGGGACTTGAGTGGAAGCAAATCCAATGAAGAAATTATTTCTCATGGGGGTAAGGGAATGTTTGAAGTCCTAAAATCCTTGACAATGCTCTATATACCCCAACATTTTGAAGGCTGAATAAGATGAATACTAAGATGTAAAACTTAAAAATAAAAACCTCCTTATTTTCTTCAGCTTTAGATGGTTGAAGCACCTATAATGATGATCATGGAGAAATGATCCTTAAACATGACCAAATGTGTTGATACACACTCCGTTGCTACGCCTTGTTAATACTGACTGCTAAAATACCATTAACAGATCCTTTTGCTCAACCCATTTCCTAATAATCAGAAACAAAGTCGTAAGGGGTGGTAGGAAATGGGACGTTAAATATAGCTGATTCTACATTTAAGTGATGTAATACACGTTTTTTTTAATAAGAATCCTAGCTTGGGTCCTAGTACTAAAAGTTTCTAAATTTTTCACCAGTTTCTAGTACTTAAAGTTTCTTAAAAGTTTCTTATTTTTAGATACACACTTAACATCAAATTTTGCACTTTCCCTCGCATATTTCTTGTATTAAAGTTTTCAATTTTATCCAGTGTTTCTCTAAATGAAAACGCGTAGCAAACTTAAATCAAGCAAAAATGTATTGTTGACATATTACTTGTTAAAGTTAGTAAGACACAGAGTCGCAAGACAAGTTAGTAAGACACAGAGTCGCAAGACACAGAGTCGCTTTTTGTTTAGTAAAACTCATGAACACAACTCAAATCATAAAACAGACGAAAAGTAATAAAAAGTTAAACAAACACACTAAACGTTCGACGATAGAACGCATCACGTCATGCGAGTCAAAAGGTCACAAATGTTTTTGTTCTTTCGAATATTCAACACTCCCACTTGACGAGTATGGCGAATCTGAAAATCATTTCACACTTAGCATAGTTCGAAGCTCCTCGAATTTTACTTTCGGTAGACTTTTCGTTAAAATGTCCGCAACCATCTTGTCCGTCGGACAGTACTCGACATTAATCATTTTCTCTCGAACTGCTTGTCTAACATAATGGAACTTAATGTCTATGTGCTTTGTTCGCGAATTCGACTTAGGATTTTTGCTGAGACAAATAGCACCTTGGTTATCTTCATACACTGTTGTAGGTGTTGCTTGTGCAAATCCGATGTCGATCAATAATTGTCGAAGCCAAGTTGCCTCTTGCGCAGCATGACTGAGTGCAATGTACTCGGCCTCTGTGGACGATAACGCAATGACAGATTGACGTTTCGACTGCCACGTGATTGTAGATCCTCCAATCTTAAAGACATACCCAGAGGTAGACTTTCTGGATACCTTATCACCTGCCCAATCTGCGTCGGTGTAAGCAGACAAATCAATTTTGTTTGTTTTCGATGAAACAAACTCTAAACAATGATTTAACGTCCCTTTGATGTAACGAAACACACGTTTGATACCTTTCCAGTGTTCTTGGACCGGGTTTGACATGAACTGGCTAAGGACTCCCACTGAATAAGATATATCAGGACGTGTACCGATAGAGGCGTAGATTAACGATCCGATCGCAGCTTGGTAATCTTTGAGATTGATTGGTTGAGTGTCCTTTGGTGCTTTTTCGAAAACTTTGCCAGTTTCCATTGGAGATGAGACTGGCTTGCACTCATCCATTCCGAAACGCTTTAGTACACTTTGTATGTAAGCTTTCTGATCGATTCGAAGAATACATACCCTCCTCTCGATCTCTTTTGATTGACATTCCAAGGATGAAATTTACTTCACCCTGATCAACCATCTTGAATTCGTTCCCAAGCTTCTTCTTTTCTTGTTTGAGAATATCAAGATTGTTTGATGCTAAAATAACATCATCGACGTAGACAGCAACTATCATCAAAGAGACCTGGTCATTCTCTTTGACAGATTTGTAATATATGCACGGATCAGCATTACTAGCTTTATACTCATTGTTTTTCAAAAAACAATCAAATTTTATGTTCCATAAACGAGCAGCTTGCTTTAGGCCGTAGATGCCTTTACGAAGCTTACAGACTTTGCTTGGATCATTGACAAAACCTTCGGGCTGTTTCATATAGATTTCTGTATCTAATTCTCCGTTTAAAAAGGCAGTTTTAACATCCATTTGGTGAACATTAAGATTCAATTCATTGGCAACAGCTAGAACAGTTCTTATCGAGTTATATTTAGCAACCGGAGCGAAGGTATCATCAAAGTCAATACCTTGCTTTTGGGAATATCCCTGAGCAACAAGACGAGCTTTATGTCTATTAATCTCACCGTTTGCACCACGTTTCTCCTTGAACACCCATCGACTTCCGACTACATTTTTGCCTTCAGGAAGATTCACTAACTCCCATGTGTGATTCTTTTCGAGAGAATCCAACTCTTCTTCAATAGCTTTACGCCATTGATCAGATTTGCTACTGTTCATGG
Source organism: Pelagia noctiluca (assembly GCA_963924455.1). Lineage (NCBI taxonomy): Eukaryota > Metazoa > Cnidaria > Scyphozoa > Semaeostomeae > Pelagiidae > Pelagia > Pelagia noctiluca. Next base: position 2,627,883 of record OZ004327.1, read on the forward strand.
CTTCTTGATAGCTTGAAGGCTCATCATTACTGACTGCAACATTAGCATTCTCGATGAAATCCCACCAGTCTCCCGTGATAATATCCAAACGATCGGGTGCTCTTCTTTCACGCTGAATACGTTGATTCACAACTTCTTCCACAGCTTCATTAGGACGAGCTTCTTCGTCTGGTGCAACAACTTCATCGTCAAGAACGTTATCATTGATATCCTTATTGAATCCAACGAAATTAAAGTCACAATTTGCATCAACTATGTCTTGTTCATTCATTTCTCCCACTTGAGGAAATTGGTCTTCAAAAAACAGAACATCATTACTGCGAATCATTTTTCCTGTTTCAGGATTAAACAATTTGTACCCTTTACTATCACTAGGGTAACCCACAAAGATACATGGTAATGAACGTTTACCTAGTTTGTTCGTTTGCTTTTCGGCCGGCACGTGAACCATAGCTTTGCAACCGAAAACTCGTAAGTGACTAACAGTCGGTTTCTTTTCAAACCAGCATTCGAATGGTGTTTGATTCTTCAACTTTGATGTTGGGCTGCGATTTCTAATGTAAACTGCTGTTGCAATTGCTTCAGCCCAAAACTCAAAGCCTAGATTGGTTTGATGAAGCATTGATCTTGCAAGATCGAGAATGGTGCGGTTCATCCTCTCAGCAACGCCGTTTTGTTGAGGAGAATATGGAATTGGCAACTCACGTTGAATTCCTTTATCCTTGCAGTATTGGTTGAATTCATTGGATGTGTACTCTCCACCGTTGTCTGTACGTAATCTTTTGATTGTGCGTAATTTCATTACCTTGTGACCAGTGGCATTTTCCATAAGTGCCACATACTCTTTGAATTTTAACAGCGTCTCACCTTTTGTTTTCATGGTGTACACAACAGTATATCTAGAAAAGTCATCGATAAATGTAACGAAATACCTTGATCCTCCCACGGAATCGACGCTCATCGGCCCGCACACGTCGCTGTGAACTAACTCTAATGGTTGTTTTGTTTCAGATTCAGCTTTCTTTGGAAATTTATTTCGATGTTGCTTTCCAAATGCACAACTTTCACACTGTTGATGATTTACTTGAGCATCGCAACACATCTTTAAACCATTCACCATTTCTTTCTCTTCAAGGGTTTTCAAACTGTCATACCCTAAGTGACCATAACGTTGGTGCCAAATGTTTACTGATTGATCTACAGCTTTACCAAAACAACAATCTTCATTTAAGGAGACAGTGTTCAACTTGTAAAGCTTTCCATGCTTTTGACCAATTGTGTACTGCTTTCCGTCGATTATAATTCCGCAGGATTTACTCTTGAACTCAACTGCAACTCCTTTCTCTGTCACTGACGGCAAAGAGAATAGTTTGTTTTGAAGCTTTGGAAAGAATAGCACATCTTTTAAGACGAGATTAACTTTATCACCGTTATTTATTACAGTCAGATGAACATTACCTTTACCATAGGAGTAAAGTACACTATCATCAGCAAGCTTTACCTTCAAGGGCGTTTTGAAGAGTGAATAGTCATCCAAACTTTTCTTGTCGGGGGTCATGTGTTGTGAAGCCCCGGAGTCTATCCACCAGTCATCATCCTTGGTTTGGTTTGCTAATTTCAAAGCGATTTCGTTTGATTCATCTTCATTATTAGCGAGTTTCGCTGCAGATTCCTTTCTCTTTTGATCATTTTTCTTTCTATAGCAATCACGGGCATAATGTCCAAGCCTTTTACAGTAATGACATTTCACAGACTTTTTGTTTGAATTGTTACATAACAAAGCGTCACCTGTTTTCTCAGCAACAACAGACGATTTCTTTTCGCTTTCGTGAATAAGCCTATCTCGAACATAGTCCCAAGTTAGTTGGTCCTCAGCAATCGTTTCCAACGCGGTTATTAAATTGTTGTAGTCATCTGGTAAACTACTTATCAGAAGAATAACAAGGTCCTTTTCTTCAATTCTATCATCAATGGCCTCCAAATGCTCTGATAAAGTTTTAACATAATTAATATGCTCCGTCATGCTCTGCCCTTTTTCCATCTTTGCAGCATAAAGTTTTCTCCTGTAGAAAATTTTCTTTGACAGAGTTTTCTGTTGAAAATGTTTTTCTAAGTTATTCCAAGCGTCATTAGCAGTTTGTGATGAACGAACGTAAATCTGTAAATTTGTCGAAATACACAGACAAATTGCAGCCAGAGCTTGATTCTCACGCTTCTTGAACCTTCGTCTTTCCACATCAGATATATTATCATCCATGACTTCAGTACCGGTAACTATCTCCCAGAGATCCTTACCTATCAGGTACATTTTCATATTGAACTTCCACGAGTGATAGTTCTCAGCAGTGAGTTTTTCGATTTTGAAATCTTCGGTCGCCATAATCAAATAACAAGTGTCAGCTAGTCGACCGAATTATCAGTGCTTAATACTAACAAGTGTCTGGGCCCATTACCTGTTAAAGTTAGTAAGACACAGAGTCGCAAGACAAGTTAGTAAGACACAGAGTCGCAAGACACAGAGTCGCTTTTTGTTTAGTAAAACTCATGAACACAACTCAATCATAAAAAAGACGAAAAGTAATAAAAAGTTAAACAAACACACTAAACGTTCGACGATAGAACGCATCACGTCATGCGAGTCAAAAGGTCACAAATGTTTTTGTTCTTTCGAATATTCAACATTACTTTCTGGCTCAGAAAGTCCTCTTATTTTTTTCAGAGTTTCTTAAAGATATTCATGTAGTTCTAAAAGTTTCTTAAATTTTTGGGGCTCTAGTACTAGGTTTCTTATAAACCGGTTTCTTATATAAAAAAATGTGTATATCGGTGTTGCTACATATAGGTGATATTGTATTACATGTATGTGATACAATATAGGTTACATATAGGTCATGTTTCATATAGGTGATGTTACATATAGGTCATGTTTCATATAGGTGATATCAAATATAAAAAATGTTACATATAGTAGGTGATGTTACATGGATGTTAGATATAGGTGGTGACAGTAATACCGCAGCTGTTAATTATTGCTTTTGGTTTAATACTAGGAATGGTTTTGAATAGTTTAGATTCTTAGTCAGTTTAACTCTATTTCAGTATCCAGGAGGTAAAATGGCCACAATTTAGGAAAAAGTCAAATTTACAGAAATGGAAACGAGAAAAAAACTGGATGCACTGTGAATAGAATTCGAATCAAAGATTAGTACACGCTAATTTAATAACTTCATCATTTGGTTGATTTGTAGGATATTTATCAACAAAGAGATCATATATCAAATCATTTTAGGCCCATACATATTGAGTAAATGAAAAATATCATGAATAAACAAAAGGCTTGTCAAAATTAATCATCCTTATAAATAGTGTGTAGCCTCACTTACCACATAACCTTTGTATACAAATACACAAGATGATCAGATAACAAATGCTCAATCTCGAATATGCTTTTTCACGAATAACGTCCATCTTGATGCTCCGGTCTCAAAAAAGAGGAGTTTGGTTATCTTTCTGAGAACCCTAGTAGTTTATGGTTTTGCTGTTATTGCGTTAAAAATATATTTCAGTTTCATAAGTTAACTGACGTCAGTTTACTCAAGGAACTTGACTCACCCAGTAGCAAATCCGTATGTACCTGGTAATCAATTATTCAATTATCGACAGGATATGATACAATGTGCTCTGTTTGCGAAAAATGTGTCCGTGACGCAAAAAGCTCGAAACCCTGTGGAAACTGCAAACACCTCATCCATCAGAAATGCGCCCAACCCAACACTTTTTGTTTAAAGGATATCATGAGTCACTTAGATGCGTGGGAATGTTCAACCTGTAGACAAGACCTCTGCTCGGAATTTCCTCTCAATAATATTGAGCAACAACAGGATCTAATTGATTTAACTTTCAATTCAAATTTTTCTTCCAAGTGTATTTCAACAGCCCGGCCTTATGTCAATTTTGACAACCTTGACAAATTGGAAATTTGCAAAATCTCTCTGAATGAGGGCAACGCTCTCCATAACAACGATCTCGATAGCAACCTTGATCATTCTTCTAATTTTAAATACTTTTTAAAAAATAAATTTTCATTTATCCCTCGAGATGATCTTACAAAATCGCTAAATGAACAAAACTGTGAATTCGAAGCTCTTTGGGTTGAAATAACAAACTCAAGTGGTAAAAATATAATAATTGGTGTAATCTATAATCACCCTCGTAAAGACTCTACCCCTTTTATAGATTATCTCCAGACTATATTCAATAAAATTAACCATGAAAATAAACTAGTTCTTTTGTCTGGTGATTTTAATCTTAAAATCATGTTATAAGACTTAGTAAAAAATTATATCATTTATCTTATTTCGAAACTTTCAAGAATGACTCTAAAAAAATCTGGTTAGGATTAAATAACCTTTTGAATAGAAAGAATACAAAAAATTCACAAGATTTTTCTTTGAACCTAAACGGTAAATCTATTTCAGATCCTAATCAAGTTGCAAATGCATTTAATAATTTTTTTACTAGCATTACACAGAACCTTGTTGATAAGCTTGGAAACACAGATAATCATTTCACGGACTATTGTATTGTATTGTATTGTATTTTATTGTATTGTATTGTATTGTATTAGTTATTTAGTGTTAGTACTAACAATAGTGAGTATACACTAATTTATACTAACATGAGCAACTTCAAGGATTGCATAAATTTAGCTACATACTGCAGAATGAACAGGTACATTTGTTCTCAAAAAACCAAGTTTTGATCAAACCTTTGAATTCTTTGGTATTTTTAGCCTTTTTAATTGTATCTGGTAATGAATTCCAGATTTTTAACCCTTGGAAACTCTGTGATCTGATGCCATTATTGGTTGTTCTGATCTTAGGAATCGCAAGTGGATTTTGGACTATTTGAAAAACAGGAATAGTGAATCTTTTTTTATTGCACCTGTAACACCAGAAGAAGTACAAACCCAATTATCTTGCTTAAATATAAAAAAAGCACCAGATGCTTATGACATTCCAGTTAAGTTGGTTAAATGTGTCAGTGATGTCTTAACTACCCCACTGACTAAACTTATAAATGAGTCGTTTCAATTAGGCCATTTTCCTTCAATGTTAAAGTATGCCAAAGTGATTCCAATTTTTATAGCTAAGTCAAGAGATGACGTCTCAAACTATCGTCCTATTTCTCTTTTAGATTTAATTAACAAAATTTTTGAGAAATTGATGCATATTAGATTAACAGATTAATTTTTAACAGATTAAAGACATTGTTAAACATAACATCATTTTTGAACACCAGTTTGGTTTCCAAAAAACAAATCAACTTCACTGGCTTTTTGGATCTGTATAATCAACTAGTAAATGCCATTGAAGATAAGAAATTTGCATGCTGCATATTTTTAGATCTCGCAAAAGCTTTTGATACAGTTAACCACAGTATCATATTAGATAAATTAGAATATTATGGTGTTAGAGGTACGCCTCTTCTCTGGTTCAAATCATATTTAACTGAGAGGTCACAGGGTGTATTATCTGGCTCTCGTAAGATTACAAATGGAGTGCCTCAAGGAAGTGTACTTGGGCCCCTTTTATTTCTGTTGTATATCAATGATATGCCCTTTGCATCTGACCTTCTGAAATTTCACTTATTTGCTGACCTTTCCTTTCACTAGTTCTGGATCGAAATTTAAAGAGTTTCTTCGAGAAAAAGACATCCAATTACTTTCGTCTTATTTCATCGTCAAAACTTGAAAATCTAAAAAGCTTCAAACACACGATACAAGTGAATCACTTAGGAAATAGGTATTAACAATAACCAATCACAATCTAACAAATGTAACAACTCTGACCAATCAGGTCTTAACAAATGGGAGTGGACTGTTTATGCAAATACAAATTACGCAAAGGAAATTCCTATAAAGTGAATAAGTTTCTAATCTCTAGATTAATAACACGAGATTAATACGTAATACATAATTTGATCAATAATGGTGCGCGTGGGAGTTACGACAACTATACCAATCATTCACCTCTTTTCTGATTGGCCTATTTCGATCCACATCTGGGTATATAATCAGTTAGGTTTCTGTTTCGTTCTCTTTCTGACGTATTACTCTGTTGAGTGTCAGACGAAAAGCTGTTTCGTTTCGCTATGCTCCCGATTTTCCTGGCAATAATATTTTTGTGTGATGATGAAGATTCGTTTGGGAGAACAACTGCAGTATAAAAATTAGACATTTCTTGTGCCAAAGACAAAGATTCTTATTCTTATCTCTTGTCCTAATTTTCGTGCAAAAAGCTATTAATAACAGTCAGTGGCGGAAATTATGGGGGGCTGGGGGGCAACCGCCCCCCCCCCCCCAATTCAAAATGAGTCGGGAATTCCTCTGAAAAGTCGGAAATTTTAGTCCTTGAAGTTCAATTAGGTATCCAACTCGAGAATTTTGATACCTGTGCTATAACAATATATTTTGAAAGAGCCGAATTAATTTCTTTAACACTGGACGCTCTTTTTAGTCAGTGAGTCAATATCAAACATGATATGTTTTTCATTTACTATTCATGTTTTGTATTTATACTATTTTTACATGGTTTGCATTTATATACAGTTGACTCTCCCGATCTCAAACTCTCACGGGAAATTAAAAATTTTCGACCTGACGGGGTTTTTAAGATAACGGTTGTTAATTGCTTATAATGATTTGCAGTTGTTAGGCCGATAGGGAAAAGTTAGTTAATGCTTCACAAGCATGTCTGAAACACACGTGAAGCAACTTGAGGTGATTGGTGGACTTTTAAATGCAGCAACCACTCATGCAACGCGAGCCATTTTGAGCTATGACCCGAGAGCATCTTATAACTCAAATTTGAAGGCACTAAAGAAATGTAATGCTGCTCAACTCGAGTCTTGTGCCACTTTTCTAGGCTTTATAAAAATCTAGAAACCCTATCAGACAGAATTATCCTAAAAATTGAGTCCCTGTTTGAAATGAAATACGATGATTGTGATGGGACATACCAGAACAAACATGGTGAGAATCCAGTGGCGGTTTTAGGTGGGGGCCAAGGGGACCATGGCCCCAGGGCTCGCGCTTTTTTTGACCAAAAAGGGCCCCGCAAAAGAGAAAAAAATGCAAAATACGGTATAGATAACGTCAAATATGGTCACATCAAAGGTCTCTAGAGGTCTTTGGTCCCGGGCCCCGCAGTGTCTAAAACCGCCCCTGTGAGAATCCCCTACTGACTTGTGCCCCGTGTATGCAAGGTAGTAATGATCGTCAAGCTAAACAGGTCAAAATCGAGAAACTAGATGAGGAAAAGCCTGTTGGCATGGTATGGTTATGTCATGGTTGTCTTGCCAATAACAATCTGGATCTGAACGCACTGTCAAAAACTCGTAAAAAGATACAGACCACGGTTTCAACCACAGACAGTGCTCCTGTCGTCACGACCAATGCTGGCAAGGAGAGCCAAGCCGGAGATGAAGAAGCAAATGAAGAAGAAGGAGTTAAGTTACAACAAGAAAGAGACAAACGCGAGGATCGTGAAAGTTACCACCGTTACCAGAATAGGGGGGCTGCAAGTACTGCCCAAGATAGCACAGGCCCAGACAATACCACCGGGTAAGACATATGCGAAAAATACAAGCGAAGAAACTGCTCTCATGGGAGACTCGGTAAAACGCTTGTGGATGGAAAGCCATGTGAAAAGAATCACCCGCCCCAATGTTTCAGATACACAAGATTCGGGGCCAGAAATCCAAAAGGTTGTAGCAAAGGCACCAAGTGCCAGTACTGGCACCCAAGACTCTGTAGCAAGTCGGTGAAAAATAAATATTGTTCAAAAGATGATTGTACATTTTTTCACATTAAAGGTACAATAAGATCATCTACCGAGCAGGAAAATGACAGGAACGTAAATCAAAGGAATCATCAAACTGGGAAGGGCAGTTTTATACCACCACATTCTGACACTTACAGGGTTATTTCAAGATTTGGTATATCAGATGCCACACCCTACCCACCCACTGTTGACGTACGCGATAAGAAAGCTACACAGAGTTTCACTGATTCTGGGTCTTTTTTATTGCAAAAGATGGAAACATGAAGCAGGGCTTCGAGGATCACATAACAGAGCTGGTCCAAAACAGAATTCTAGAGGTGTTCAAGAAGCTGATCAAAGAAGCATTTCAAGCCCAGCCTCCAAATCTGTCTCCCAATCTGCGTCAGCAAACAGTGAGCAACGCCCAGCAAACATACAGTACTGTCCTGGCCAATCAGACAATTCACGGCCACAGCTCCGGCCAAGGCGAATAGCAAGCATACAGTACTGTCCCGGCCAATCAGACAATTCACGGCCACAGCTCCGGCCAAGGCAAATAGCAAGCATACAGTACTGTCCCGGCCAATCAGACAATTCACGGCCACAGCTCCGGCCAAGGCAAATAGCAAGCATACAGTACTGTCCCGGCCAATCAGACAATTCACGGCCACAGCTCCGGCCAAGGCGAATAGCAAGCATACAGTACTGTCCCGGCCAATCAGACAATTCACGGCCACAGCTCCGGCCAGGCAAAATAGCAAGCATACAGTACTGTCCCGGCCAATCAGACAATTCACGGCCACAGCTCCGGCCAAGGCGAATAGCAAGCATACAGTACTGTCCCGGCCAATCAGACAATTCACGGCCACAGCTCCGGCCAAGGCAAATAGCAAGCATACAGTACTGTCCCGGCCAATCAGACAATTCACGGCCACAGCTCCGGCCAAGGCAAATAGCAAGCATACAGTACTGTCCCGGCCAATCAGACAATTCACGGCCACAGCTCCGGCCAAGGCAAATAGCAAGCATACAGTACTGTCCCGGCCAATCAGACAATTCACGGCCACAGCTCCGGCCAAGGCAAATAGCAAGCATACAGTACTGTCCCGGCCAATCAGACAATTCACGGCCACAGCTCCGGCCAAGGCGAATAGCAAGCATACAGTACTGTCCCGGCCAATCAGACAATTCACGGCCACAGCTCCGGCCAAGGCAAATAGCAAGCATACAGTACTGTCCCGGCCAATCAGACAATTCACGGCCACAGCTCCGGCCAAGGCAAATAGCAAGCATACAGTACTGTCCCGGCCAATCAGACAATTCACGGCCACAGCTCCGGCCAAGGCAAATAGCAAGCATACAGTACTGTCCCGGCCAATCAGACAATTCACGGCCACAGCTCCGGCCAAGGCAAATAGCAAGCATACAGTACTGTTCCAATCAACCAACGAGTCCCAACAAACGTGACGACATATCAACCACACCACACAGTAATACAATCAAAATCAAAATAACCCTGCTATGTACTAATTAATAGACAAAGTGTGTCGCCTGCTGCATCAAGCGACTGCAGATGGAAAATCCCCTTCATCAAAGAAACCATTGCTGATAACATTATTTCACCTCCAACAGCAATTGCGGTCACAGAAACGTGGCTTAAGGATTATATATAACAGATGCTTAGGTAAAAATTGATGGTTACAATGTTTATCTACTCTCCATTGAGCCAGAAGATCCTTTGTGGTTGATCTGACAATCGCGGTTTGCTTTCCAGCTATTATAACCAGGATGACTTGTTTTATTTGACCAAGTTTGACATCCTTTGCATTTTTTTGACAACACAATATGATCCAAACACTTTCCATTCTCTTTAGAAATCACCGTAAGGACTCCGTTTAGGGATGTATGCCCCCGTTTCTGCCAGCCCCCATCTACAGAAACTTGACAGTCAGTCATGCCAAAAGGATCTTTTTCATCTATCTTTTGTATTGTTTCAGTTGCTGCTTCTTCACAACTATAGAGAGCAGTATCTTGGTAAACCTGGAATAGTTTATCATTGACTTTATCATACTGTGTTTTAGATATAGGTTTAGCGAGATTCATGAGTCCAGTAAAAGTGTTCATGGCATTATGGCCTTTACCCAGGACCACCGAGAGGGGGGGTAGCCGGGGCAGCTGCCCCAGGGCCCGGGCCCTGCAAGGGGCCCGGAAAATGAAGCTTTGAGTTTTTCATTAAATGTCGTTTTGATATAAAAGAGTTGGGCCCGTTAAAGAGCCGGAGAAAATGAAGTTTTCTTTCTGTCCGTTACACATCTCTAGTGATATCCAAATTCATTCCTTAAGCCAATCGTTAAGTACATTTTCTTCTTGCACGAAATCGTTAAATTCAAGCTTGGCGACATATTCCTTACGTATGCACTACCTTTTAAATATTTTACAGATTGCCAGGTACAGTCCCTAGTAGAACGTTCAAGCTCAAGCTCTAGCTTATCAAAAACTTCATGCACATTGCCAAGCAACATAAGAAACATTGAACGATGTAGCTATTCTAAGCATCAAGAGCGAACTCCCAACTCAACTTAGAAAATATAATTCAGTGGTATAATAAATACCACTAAACTAAAAAGGGCATTCATTGACACAATTGTCGAGAAAGTGTATTTATCAATATTAATGAAGAAATCATCTTGTGTTAGGAATTATTCGTCATTTCATTGCAAAATTGCAGTCATTTTAGCGGAAGCACAGGGGTGGATCAAACATACATATTAAAAAAAAGACTAAAGGATTCTTAGCCATTTTAAGACGTTCTAAATTGCAAAATCTCAGAAGCTCTCAGCGCCCCCCAGACCCCAGCTGTATTTTGCAATGACCTACGGATTTACAAATTTTCGCAAAAAGCGGCGCTAATTTTTTATTATAATTTTTGCTGACATGCACCTTATTTTAGGCTTTATTTGAATATAGTAATGTATATTCAACCAAAATTAGAAGAGAAACAGCAACAAAACAGAAAGTAAACCACTATAGATTAGCAAAGTTAGCGTTCTTTTGTTTTAAGAGTTACTAAATCATATGTCTATGTCCTGAAATGGGTTTTCACACAAATGGGATAGGTTTGAGGCTTGGGTAACTGCCTCAGTAATGGGTGCCTTCCTAAAGCCGGAAAGAATGAGTTCTTTAGATTCCTTTAAGTGTTTATACATTTCAATGATTTGAGAGATGAGACTAGGGAGGAGCAGTGTGAATATGAGGTGGAAGAAGACGCCATCGAAGTGCAGTCGGACGAAGAGGTAGATACAGAATGCACCGAGAAAGAGACGATCGTAATTAACTTATGTTTTCGTGATAGTAGCTACTTTCTTATCTTTTTCAAAGGATAAAATACGTCCGTAAAATATGGTTTTAAATTTTTTCTTTCCTTGGTCTTTGTCCGGCGTAAAACGCGGCCCTAAATGGCGTTAAAGCAGATTCTTAGGGTGGTGGAATTAGGGCCGGCGTAAAAAGGGCCGGCAAGGTATCTCCCGAAAAGCCAATACAGATCTCAGGTTTACATCAAACATTGTTCTTCTGGCTCCAGAGCCAGGGTCAACTTTCTTTCCAGTTGATGATGAATGAAAAGTCTCAATAACACCACAGTTTTTACACTGGAGAGATAGCTTGTGTGAGAGGCCTACACGAAGGGACTCGTAATCAACAAGTTCAATACTTTCATGACATATTTCACATTTACATTTAGCCAACACACTTCTTAGTATTGAAAATGACATCAAAATGTAGTAATTATCTGCATCTTGTTCTTCAGTTTCAATGCTTAGGCGTAGTTTCTTGGCACTTGAGCAAGTTGTTGATATCTCATTGTCATCAGCTAAACTTGTACTGCCTCTACTTGTGCTGGTGCCAGTGCTACTGCTAGTAGTAGGCCCATCAACAACAGGCGCCTCAAACTCAATATTTGCATTTGAACGATCAATAGAAGAGTTACTTACATCGAGACTCTGAATAAACTGATTACCATTAAATTTCCTTTTTTTTCTACAATATTTATTTGTTGGTTTACCTTTAGCCATCCTTCGTAATTGTAAATAAACAGCAGCGAGCTGAACTCAACTTTCTGAAACTTTTGAGAACACATGAAAATGGAAACCGTTAACTGTCATGGTTCTCGAGGAGACTCCTTTGTTCAAGGTTTTATACTTATCCACTCTTAACATCCCTAAAAGCCTCAAAACTCCCCTAACACGCTTCTAAAACCTCCCCTACTCTAACCCCCCTAAACCCTTCCCTAAACCCTCTCCTGAAACCTTCCCTAAACCCTCCCCCAAACCCTGATAATCTTTCAACTACTAACTACCTATCAAGCAAGAAAATCAATGAAATAAACAATATTTAGTAATTTTTTTGTAATGGGGTATTACCCCCTTAACATCCCTAAAAGCCTCAAAACTCCCCTAAAACGCTTCTAAAACCTCCCCTACCCTTAACCCCCCTAAACCCTTCCCTGAACCCTCTCCTGAACCCTTCCCTAAACCCTCCCCCAAACCCTGATAATCTTTCAACTACTAACTACCTATCAAGCAAGAAAATCAATGAAATAAACAATATTTAGTAATTTTTTTGTAATGGGGTATTACCCCCTTAACATCCCTAAAAGCCTCAAAACTCCCCTAACACGCTTCTTAAACCTCCCCTACCCTTAACCCCCCTAAACCCTTCCCTAAACCCTCTCCTGAACCCTTCCCTAAACCCTCCCCCAAACTTTCGGCCTGAAATGTTCTTAAATTGTTCAGTGATTATTCTAAGGTGGATTTGATGGTCTTTCTTGGAGTTGTAAAAAGTATTGTTGATCTGTAAATTAAAATCTGTGGATTTGAAAGGGTTCCTTCACTCTTTCATTATCAAGATGCTCAAGTTAGACGCTAAACTTTCAATTTTTGAAAAGGAATGAAACATCTAGGTTGCACACAGTGGTGTAGCTGAAGTTTGTGGGGCACTTAGTGAAGTGGGAGGACTGGGGCCCCTTGTCTGTAAGTTTTTCAGTAAGGGTCCCCAATACCCGTAAGCCTGTTTTTTCACTATCAGTTGTGTTGATTGGCACAGTGGAAACTCTCTTGACCATCTGATATATCTGTAAGCTGTCCATCTGCTTGTTTTGTAATTATTTGTTAGTCTCATGGTAATTTCGTATAAATTCCTATATTAACCTTAAAATGGTGAGCCTCGGTTTGTTTTTAAGTTTTGGCAAAATTTGTGACTCGTGTTCTTACAAAATTGTTCTTATAGAAAAAAAGAGTGTAATACATCTTACAATTTTCTTTTAAAGTGGCTTCAGTTATGTATCATATATTAAACCCCAAGCAGTTATGCCATAACAAAGAAATTAGGAAATGAGGGAGTAATAGCCAGCCGATCAGAAGTTCTAGTTAATTTCTTTTGAAATTTAGTAGTATGATATTTCTCGGAGTTTTGTTCATCCAACAAAACTCCGAGAACTTTGACATATTTTGACTTGGAGACGTTTTCTTACCAAATTTGATGCTGATGAAGTCAGGATGTCTACTTTGGTAAATGAAAGAGGACAAAGTTAGTCTTGTTAATATTAAGTGCTAATTTGTTGCAGTCAAGTAATGACTTGACCTTAATCAGTTCTTTGTTTAGCAAAAAGGAAGAATGACAAGACACTAGAAGCATTAGGAAAGTTATTGATATAGATTCGAAAAAGAACAGGTCCAAGAACTGATCCCTGTATAACACCACATATCATGTCACACGTGGAGCGAGGAAAAATAATCTGAGTTTTAGAATGATAATCAAGTCAAAGGGGGCTTTTGAGTTCTTGGGATTTTTTAGTGATACCTTCAGCTACCTTCGTAAAATACTCAATAAATTCATTTGCTATATAAACTGAATCTGAAATAATACTGCCATTTTCCTAACTAAATATGAAAATGTATCAGAGTTATTTGGTTTCAAACCAATCATATCTTTAATACATTTCCATAAAATTTCTATATTGCTTTTGTTTTCATGAAAATTACTTCTTACTCTTTCTGATTTCATCAACAACACGACCTCAGAATTGTATGCTCCGAATCGAGAGTGAATGAATTTGACTCTTTGAACTGCTTGAAAAGTTTATCTCTAATTTTCATCATTTTTGAATCTGAAAGTTAATCCAAGGTTTTTTTCTTAATTCTAACATTTTCTTGTTGGACTTTCTTTCTTGACAGTGTTTCTCAATCAGAGTGTTTAGATTGAGTAAAACAAGTGTCAAATATTGTATTAAAATCAGTACTTTCATCACTAAGATAAGATGCCTTGAAGTGAAACTTTGACAAATCTCAATAAAGAATAAACCGACTGTAATTTTCTATTTGATAAAACCAAGTGGGAATTTCCCACCGTAGAGTCCTTGCACCAATTGTTGAACTCTTTGCTCGATATCGTTCACAACAACCGTCCAAGCAGTAAACTCCCTTGTCACCCTGTGAATGTATTTCATGAGGAGAAACGCTTGTTCCATGTTTCGATATGAGATCAGGTCTTCCAAATATTTCGTTATTTCTTCAATATCTTCAACATATGGCTCTGCAAAATAAAAAATGGAAATTGACACAAGCCGTTGAATATGGTTATAGAATAAGGATATGACATTGAATATAAACAAACATTCCGTACCTTTGCTTGACTCGACCCAGCGTTTTATCAATTCTTTGACATCTTTATAATCATTCTTTCCACACAGCATTGGTCGATGCTGAAAAAGAAATAATTTAAATTCTAGTGAAATTAGGCGAAGCTCCCTGGTGACGATTCCATCACAAAACAATTGTTATTTGCAAAAGCTACGAAGTGATAATTTCAGGATACATAGCTGAAGATTACCGAGAAATCGAATGTGCGTTGAACAAGATAAAAAAAGAAACACAAACCAACACACTTTGAAGAAGTTATTTGGAGAAATCTACCACTACAGGTAGGAACTATGGAACGGGTATAGAGTAAAGAATGTTTCATATAATAATGACCTCCCCTGGAAAGGCAATATTTTGTACAAATATTTACAACCACCCAAAAGCGAGTTGGTTTTCGACTAGGCTTTCTAAAATCTATTGTTTGACTCACTGGACTGTCAATGATGATTGGTTGATTCTACTTTCTACATTATACCTAATTATTCATCTATTTTCTGATTGGTTAATATCGACCCACATCTGGCTACAACAAATCGTTAGGTTATCATTTTGATTCATTTTCTGAAGTGCAACTTCGTAAGTCAGAGAAAAACGCTTTTCGCTACAAACCAAACCTTTTCGCCTGACATTCAGGGTATCACGTCAGATAGAGATCAGAAATGAAGCCTAACAAATCGTTAAACCCGGAGGCAGATTGAATTTGCCAATAAAAAAAGAAGTGATTGATTGATAGGACAGGAATCTTTAATTAAGGCTCAACATTATCTAGTAAAGATAAATCTTTCAACATCAATATTTACAAGAACAGCAATGGAAACAAAACATTGATGAATTGAAAACACGTACCAATATTTTATCCCTTGCATTCCCACTATTGTTTTCATCGCCATTCACTTCAATATTACCATTTCCATCTAGTTGGTCACTCTGATCATCCAATTCAGCAACACGATCTTCATCATATCGCAATTCTTCCCCAGTTTGATCTTGTCTCTTCGCATCAGAAACAGTGTTTGACTTACTGCAGCCACTGACGCTATTCACCTTAGAAGCTTCTTCTCGACCATCAATTAGTTTCTTTTGCAACTCTTTTTTCTTCCTGCGCTCTTCAAACTTGATATTCAGCAAGATCTCTCTTCGCAACTCCTCAGGGAGCTCGTTCATCACACTAGCATCGATCTGGGCGAGCGATGAATAACTCGCCTCGACTGAGGTTTCAATGTCCCTTCTACCACTTGCTGTAGTTTCAGTGACAGAATGGTGCCGTGACCCGGATGCCACTACTGGTTGGTCAATTGATGGATATACATCAATATCAGAAGATGCGATACTAGTCCATCTATCTCTTGCATTCTCGTCAACAAATCGTTCTCGGGTCTTTGTTAGTCCAGATAAAGCAACATCAGGCTCTCTAGAATCGATATTTGATCCGAGTCCAATCCGATTCGATGCAACTTCAATACGATTAGATCCCACATTCAACGTCTGATTCTTCGCACGATACGACTCTGTAATACTCCACCGGATATCTGCAGGCAATGCGTTAAACACTGTTGGGTCGATTTGTGATGGGGACGGTAAGCCAAGCTCTATTGGCGGGGCAGACACATTTGGCTTGTCTGGTGATGAGAATAGCGAGGGTAACGGGGGATCCTTAGATTGCGTTTCAAAATTAGGCCTAAATTGTACATTACTCGAAGCAGTACTCTTCATGAACGACTCGATAGTGGCAGAGGGGTTTTTGAGTTGCTTTTTACGCGGTGAAACCTTCTTCTTGCCTTTATTCCTTAACTGTCTACTGAAGTTTGTATCACTACTTTTCCCACGGCCTAAGCCAGATTTCTTGCTTGGACTAGTATAAATTGCATTATTAGTAGCAGAATTACTGGCACCTGATATAGAGGTCACTGAGGAGCTGGCCATAGCTGGCCTTGCTTTGATGCAATTACTAAAGTCAATTGTATTGATTCCTTTAACACTAGAACCATTACTCGCTGACTTCATAAAATCAGCATCTGATTTAGATGTAACTGTTGCCGTGGCAATAGCTGGTCTCGCTTTGATGCAATTACTGAAATCAATAGTCCTTATTCCTTTCGAATCAGCTCGAATCAGCTTGCTTACTTGGATTCCCATACCACGAATATCACTAGAAGAAACTCTGAGGTTTTTGAGGAGATTGATGCATTCTTTAGCAATGACGGCTGTGACATCTGTTGCTGATGATAACAATGTTGATTTTGAGAAATTGTCACAGATGCCGTGTCCCATGTGTTTTCGGGGCTCCGGGGCTTCTTTCTTCCTCACCATTATCTAAAAGGGGTCGATAGTATAGCCATATATGTAGAGTTATTAGAGTTTTATATTAGTAGAGATAGTAGAGCTACACAGGTAGATTCATGTATGAATAATCAGGCTAACAGTAGGTAGCAATATATGAGTTGAGTTGAATTTTAACCTTAATGTGTTTACAACTACAGGCTTATCCACAGTGAGGCATTTTTGACGTGTTTCGGATTAAATCCTTCTTCAGAGCCATGTTACATCAACATTAACTAGTAAGGTAAGGTCTGACATGAGAAATCAAATTTTACCAGAGCAGGCTACTGCAATTGTCATATTTTAGGTGGAGTAATATATATAGAGTTAGGCTGTACTAAATCATTTGTGAGTAGATAAAAATATATAGCAGAAGTTAGCAGGAGTTATGCATGAAAACTTTACCAAAATATTTTGGCCTACATTGCCAAGCAAATGAAGTATATATCTGAAACAATCGCATACCTTGAGTGTGATATGAGTTCCTTTCATTTGTATGGCTTTAAGACGGTCGTTGACTTCCTTTGCTAATTCACCAATAAACGAGAAAGCTTCTCGATCCTGTGGATGCAAAAATGAAGTAGGTAAGCTACTAGTTGTTGATAGTTCTTGTTTATAGTTGATAGGCAAATACACTTACTATCTTCGTAATGTATGGGTTTATGTGCTAAGCACAAAGGGTCCACTGAATAGGTAAACTAATCGAGCAGTGCGACCCTGATCCTTCCTCTCGATGTGACCATACCTCCTGATTCCTTTTTCCTTTTTGTCCTGAATTACAGAAAGCTGGCTAATTCTCCCCTCACACTTTGTGACAGGTCTGAAGGTGGTTGCGAACCCGGGACCCCTCGATCAAGGGTCGAGTGATCTAACCACTCGGAAATCCAAGCTACTCAATTGAGACATTTGAGATAACGTAGAATCTCGATATAAGGAGCCCCGGATATAACGTAGTACACGGTTTAACAAACTGTAAATGTCTGGTCCCTTGGATTTGCCTTATGAAATAACTCCCCTGGTATAACAAACTCCGGATGTTCAGAGTTCGTTATAACGGAATTCTACTATGTATTTCAATTTTTATCAAGAAAGCCTTACTTAAGTTTTGGCATTTCACACATCAAATTCAATGAGGTTGTATGGCCAGCATACTTTTCTGGATTATAAAATCTCTTATACTTTAGGGGTAAATGGATCATCACACTTTATAGTGGAAAAGGAGCTCTCAGCTATCAACAAGTATTTCAATACAATACCCTGGAACCAAGATTGAATTCAGACTGATGAAAAGTAATAAACCTACCTCAACGAACCGAATGCCATAATTAATCTCAGCCGAAACACTCTGTCTTTCGTGTTCTGTTTTGATTGCTCTATCATCCAGCCCTCTGCAGTGTTTATGTAAGGTTAGGCCGGTTTTTGGCCCAAATTTGTCTTGAAGTTTCGACAGAGATATCGAACGTAGATCAGCACATGTTGTCACTCCCATTTCGTTTAGTTTGTGCGCAAGAGATCGCCCAACGCCAGGCAGATTGGTTACTTTTTGAGGGCCTGAATTTGAGAAAAAGAATCTTTGACATTGATATACAAACTCAAAATTAGACGAAGAAGGAGGTGAATTAGAAATATAAGTCCTCCCCTTCATTAGTTTGTTTGCTGAAGATCAACCAAAACTGTACACATTATCAGCTACTTTCAAAAGGTGCCAAGGAAAAATTCATTTGTCTGACACACATCATTGTTTGTCTGTAAGCTGATTTTCACCCAATCGTTGGACGAATGGATAATGTCGAAGCCAGCTTAGGATCGCAATGAAGGGCAAGGTAAATCATGAAAGTAAATCTTTAAGTGTGACACAATACGTAAACCAGTATGCTGATCCACTGTTAAAACATGTGACAGGTAGTAGAATGTCGAAAATCAATCGAAATGATTTGTGAGAATGAAAATGACCCGAGTAGGACTCGAACCCACGACCTCTTCATTAGAAGTCAAGTAAGTCAACCACATTATCTCCTTTGATACAAAATTCTAAAATTGACCCTTCCTTTTAAAAAGCAAAGACGTAAACTCAAGATAATGTGGGTCATATAGGGGGGAGGGGGTAATGTTCCCATGTTCCCTTTTAGAAATTGCAAATATTCCCTCATTGTATAAGAAGAAATGTTAATCTTTTGTGTTCTCTGATCCCCGCTTTGCTGTCAATGTTCCCTTATTACTTGTTTGATTTGTCTCATGCCCCCTTGTTCCCTTTTTTAATTATCTTTAATCATGGGCATGTTCCCCTGTTCCCTGGAGCTGTTATATGACCCTCGAAAATGAAGGTACAGGCCTGTATGCAAGAAGCAACTTTCTGTATCCATTGTTATATCGGCTGTAATACCAATATCAAGAATAAAACAATATACATACCAATGAATTCTTTGATGTCGTCTCTTGCTAGCTGAAACTGTCCGTTGGGCTTTGCTTTCCTGGTAACCATTCTCGCCAATAAGATATTAGACGCAATACCAGCAGAAGCCTTGCAGCCAGTTGAGTTGAAAATGTTTTCTCTCATCTGACGGGCGATGTCCAGGGCACTTGAATCTGCGTAAGGAGCAATGATTATAGATACACAAAGGAAGCCCAAGAGAATGCAAGTAATGTGATCAAGAGAACCAATGTGCCCTCCCGGTTATCACCACACTCGTAACCTTAGGCATTTGATGTCCGGTTACACATTGTTGGTGTTCAAGAACCAGAGAGTGCTCAAATTGCTATGAGAGCAACGACCAAAAAGTCTAATGGTATAGAATGGTTCAAGATACACAATGATTGTTCCTTAATTTAAGAGAACAACGAGCGAAATACAAGAATAAGGTCATAACAACCAATGTGTTCTACTGGTTATCGATACACTGGCTTGCAGCATCAAGTAAACTTGGGCATGCGATGTACGGTTACACATTTTTGGTGTTCAAGAACCAAACAGTGCTCAAATCGCGATGAGCAAAAAAAAAGCAAACAGCAAAAATGATAAAACAAGGCTCAAGATACACAAAGATTGCTCAGGTACCTACAAGAGCAGCAAGTGTGGAATAAGTATGGTAGTACGTGTATGTGATCAAGAGAATCAAATGAGCCTTTTTCGAGATAAACCGAAAAGGGTTCGTGCATCAAAATGTAAGTTTCTTTTCTTCATTAATGCGAGTATGTTGAAAAATGACTAAATACGGTCTTTAATAAATGCACAAAAGTAAAGCTATCTTTTACCCTCTGAGATCAAATCAGAAATATCCAGCAATGCTTCATCGCAGCTGACAGCCTCGATATCACTCGTGAACGAGGCTAGAATTTCATAGAACTGCTGAGATACCACTCTGTAACTTTCGAACTTGTATGGCACGCAGATTATCTCCGGACACAAGGTCTTCGCTTGTCCCAAAAACATGCCGTTTCGGACACCTCTGTCACGAGCTTCGTAGCTGCAAGATGCGATTTCGGACATGGAACTGACACCTGCACTGTTGGTACCTAAAAAACAATACTGGTCAATCAATAATCTTAGTTTTTCGAGGATTGAACTGAGATACTGAGGATGTTTAGTTTTGTGGGAGATATCATCAGAACATTCGAGTGTGCTCAACAATGTGGACGTATACCATTAGTACTGTGGAGGATATTCAGTACTGTAGAGGATGATCAGTAGTGTTGAAGGTAGCCTCGTGTACTTTCAGTATAACAGTGCTTGTGGCATCCTTCCAAAGTACAGAACATCCTCCATAGTACTGATGATATCCCTCCACAATACTGAACATCCTCCACAGTACTGTGCAGACTTTTACCAAGGCAAAGAGTGTGAGTATTTCTTCCAAAACCTTTTGAGACTGTTTACAGGAGATGATACCTTGGGATGATTATAAAAACATTAATGGGGGAGAGATGTAGACTATGTTTACAATCCAAACAGAAACAGTCTTTTCAATGCCAATTCTGCTGCCTTTGATATATAAAACAGAGATATGGGTAGAATATAACAAAGAATACCTTTAGAAGCATGGCAAACTGCAACTGGCTTCCCTTGCAAATCAGGCTGCTCCTTCAACGTCACAGACACAAAGAACGAGTCCATGTCAACATGCATGATGCACCGCTCCGATTGACAGCCTCCTTGCTTCTTCAGTCTCTTACTTGCTGATGAAATCATGCTCGCATACCTCTTCAGCTCACTTCTCCACATCGACAAATGATGAAGTCTCGAGTTCGAGTAGAATTCATTCATAAATCCGGGATCACCAGCTTTTGACAGAGGTTTTGAGTTCGAGCTACTAGCGTAGTCGTGTTTGGTTAGGGCTGGGGCTGTCACATCAGAAGCTTTGCTACTGCTCATGAGAGCAAATGCGGCTTGGTCTTGAAAAGAGCCTAAGTACGACTTATTTATCTCAGAGCGTGGAAGTCCTTGGTTCGAACCACTTGCGAAGCCATCATTGGATAGAACAGAAGCTGGCACATCAGTAGCATCACTACTGTTGTCGTCAGGAAATGAGGCCTGGTCTCCAAAGTACGCAGAGTATGACTTACTAATGTCAGAGTTCGGATATCCTAGGTTCGAGCCACTTGCAATGCCACCCTCTGATAGGATATGATCAGTCACATTAGTAGCATCCATACTGTTGCCGTCAGTAAATGAAGCATGGCTTACAGACACACTATCATTCGAATTGGTAGTGTCAACACTTGAAGAGTCTAGGTTCGAGCTACATACGTCATAAGAAAATTCTTTTCTACTCGTATCATCAGCATTCGAATTCTGGCCATCATCACTAAAAAGATCTGGGCTCGATAACGCAGACTCAGCTGACGTTTTTTCACATGAGCCAGAGTAAACTGGATCATCTTGTAATCCACCAAAATCCAAACTATTCCAATCTGCTTCTTCCCCATCTATCTGAAAATCACCCCTCGTTCGGTCTATAGGCTTTACAAGTGGCAGTTTTCCTGGGGGTTTATTCGGAGGTTTAGGTGTGAAACTCGCAAACATATGTTGATGCTTGAAATTAGGCCCATTGTATAGAAGATACTTCTCAACAGAAAGACATTTACCAGCTTTAACACTAGAAAAACAATGAAACTTTAGTTCATAAAAACGATATATACGTCTCTGATGTTTAACTCTGTTGAACAAGCTCTGCAATGGCATACAGTGTTGTGTAAGGAAACAACAAGAACTTTAAATGTTACCCCCAACAGTACTGATGGTATCTCCCCACAGTTCTGAACGTCCTACACAGTACTGAATGGTATCCCTCCACAGTACTGATGGTATCTCTTACAGTACTGGTGGTATTTCTTCACAAAAGTATCCCTTCACGGTATTGATGGTATCCCTCCAAAGTACTCAATATCCTCCACAGTACTGCACAGACACACAGACGTTCTCTAGGGTGTAGATAGGCACTAACTCACTCAGATTAGACAAACGAAATACTTTAGAATGGATTAATGAAATTACCTGTCTGTGATCCAATCGGGGTGACAAACTTTCTCATTTCTAAAATTTAAAGTTAAGTCTAATATTTCCATCGATTCTTAAATTTCTAAATTTCAACTTTTGTGGAAATGGATGATATGGACTATGATTATGAATTTTGATGGTTGAAATTAAGAATGAGAAAACAAGATGTTCTGTATTTTGAAAGATACAATTCCTACGAAGTTTTATAGAGTTGCATATGATATCTCAAAATCTAAGCAAGCCTTTTGTCTGTCCGATGAAGCCTTTTGTCTGTCCGATGAAGCCTTTTGTCTGTCCGATGAAGCCTTTTGTCTGTCCGATGATATAAGTAGCAGGGGAATCATGTATGTATGTAATTTCAAAATATACCCCTGCAGACATCAGACATCTTCTTGAGTTTCATTTGCATCTCATTTCGTTTAAGTTGAATTCAATGAGATCCTACTAACTTATCAAAATGAAAATTGAGTTGGTGATTACTTGTAGTTAATTACTTTTAGTTACTTGTAGAAGGGGATGTTCCAGTGGTTAGATCACTTGGCCTTTGTTTAAAGGGTCCTGGGTTCGAAACCACCTTCAGACCTGTCATAAGTGTGAGGAGAGAATTAGCCAGCACTCTGTAATTCCAGGCAAAAAGACAAAAGGAATCACGAGGTGTGGTCACAATGGAGAGGAAGGACCAGGGTCGCACTGCTCGATTAGTTTACCTATTCAGTGGGCCGTTTGTGCTTTGCACATAAACCAAATACCTTGTGAATATTGTAAGTGTATTTGCCTATCAACTATCAATGCACTGCTCCGATTAGTCTACCTATTCAGTGGTATTTGCATATCAACAACCTATCAACTATCAATGAATTCTATTATTGAAACTGTAAGTTAACTTACTTCAACTCTTTGATTTTACTATCAGGCAGGTTCGTAGCGATGATATGCGTGCAGACTCTTTTTGAATAGTAATGTTGGAAACGTCCACCATGATCAGCCATTATTTGCTTCAAGTGGTCAGATGAAGGATCTATGAAAGAAAAACATGATGAGCAATAAAAATGTTTCAAGACAATATATTTTTCATTGGCCATCTCCTGATTCCTTTTCCATATTGCCTGAAATAATAAAAAGGGATGGCAAATTTTCTCTGCAAACCGTAAGTGGTAGGTTTGAAGGTGAATTCAAACCCATTCCCCTCTGAGCAAGGGGTGAATGGTCTAACCACTTACTAGCTATCTCTTTTATAATCAAATTATTACAGTAAGTGAGAAACTAAGGCGTAAGTGGTATTATTTGAGAGAAGGGGCTTTTAATCAAATTTTATGGTAAATAAAAACTTACTTGTGTATCCATTGACAAATATGCAAACTCCTTTGAATATGGACGATCTACAAGAAAATTTATAAGTGATGCAACAAAAAAATTATACATGGCAATTGAAAGCTTTTACTTTCCAGGAATCTACCTCTAGGCCTAGTAGTACTGAAAGTTCCTTAAATTTTCTATTGTTCTCTACACTCTTTTTTTCTTATAAGAATAAATTTTATAAGAATAATGAGCCTCAAAATCGGTTAAATTTAAGAATATTTTAAGAATATTGCGAGGCTCAGATCTTATGGAAAAAAGTTTAGCGAGTGTTTCTTTACTTCTGATTTGGTGTGCTTTTTACCGGGAATAGTTTAAATACACTCACCTAAATTTTGATGCAAGTGTGGATGAGCTCTGTTTTACAAGAAATAAGGACATTGTTGTGTGATCCACCATATTTGTAATACTGTAGGTTGCTTTTTCGGCATTTATGAACAATTTATTGCTATATCCGTGTTTTGTGCCGTAAGAATAATTTAAGAATTAAGAATATCGAGGCTCAGAAAAAAATTAGATATTCTTATAAAAAAAAAGAGTGTATTGTTATAGGAAACAATAAAACAAATAGGCCATTGTATTTTGCAAGGAATCCTAGCTCTAGTTTTCTTATGAACTGGTTCTTTATAAAAAAGCATTTACTAAGTTCTTGAATGCTGTATTCTTGATCTGGTACAGGTGCAAGGGTGGCCACCCAGGTCGACAAAAGTGAAAAGCCCTGCAATTACCTCCCCTCCTCTTTCCTGCTATTTTCATTGAGGCCTTGAAATTGCTCTTCAAGCTTTCTCCCTTTTTCCTTCATGTAACCACCCTAAAATACAAAACAGCAAAAACCTTGTAAAGATAAATAGGACAAAAAATCTCTTAAAAATAGGATTCGCTCTTCCCACCTTGATTGAAAGTTTATGTGTACGGCCTTGCACTTGATAGTCTGAGTATGCAGTTTTTATTAACTTCTCAAGTGTGCACAAGCCATTTCCTATTGTTCCATCCTATTGCGCTAAACTATGTTGGGCAAGTAGTGCCACAGCTCTGCGGTATGCAGACCCCCCAACTCTCCTGGTTTCACCTACTGGCAGATCCCGGTTTGTCTTTTGAAAATCATAGGAACTCAAATGTTCCAACCCTCACGATATGACCGGGAGACTCCCGATTTCAGTGGTCATCTGCCGACCTCCCGACAATTAAAAAATCCTCCCGATTTTTGAAAAAAACTTATAATAAAAATAAAAAACTGGTATAAAATAAAGAAGAATCAAGATCACTGTCAGCAGTGCAACCTTTTTATAACGGACAAAACGATTCTATGTGATTTAAATCAAAACGTTAGAATAGTTACGACTACGACATCGAATAAAGCCAGGCGCCAAGCTTTGGAATTTTATTACTCAATGCTCTTCGTAACAAATTCTTTCAATTGTCAAAACTTCCCTAAGGTCAAGTGTATACTTGACCTTTTAGAAAGTTTTGAGGCTGTGAGCAGGTAATTTTTCTTTTGTGAATCTCTTTTCTTTTGTGAATCTCTTTTTTTGTGAATCTCGCTCAGCTCGCGAATTCTCCCGCTTTTCCTTCTCTACAGGTTCCAAGGTATGGGAACTGCCAATGATAAATGATATAGGCTGAATAGATTAAATAATCTCCTGGTTTTGTACTGAGGAGGTTTGAAGGTCTGGTAGTAGAGCTCTTGTGTTTTTGAGGGGCATTCGTATATGAGTGAGGTGCCTATTTTGGATGACAACTTTATTCTTACTCTTACCCATCCTTCCCAGCCATTGTCATTTTTTCTTTTAACTGCCCTCTCTTTCTCATCTTTTCTTCCTAACTTCTCCATTTCTCGAATTGATCTATGACTATTACCATCATCTTACTAGAACAGAATTGAAGTTGTTCAGTTCCACGAAACTTATTTTGATTTTTCTTTTTCTTAAATTTTTGGAGATTTAGTTGAATTGTAAAATGCGATTCTCTCTTTCAAAGAGAGGCTGTTTCTATAGAAACCTAACAAGATGGCGAGAGTTTTGAATTTGAAATGGACAACAAATCAGTTTTTCTGAAATAAGCTTTTACTTTTGAGGGTTAATTCTGAGGGAAAATGTCTGAATTTTCAGATTTTGAAGATGAGGAAGGTGTTGAAGAGCCAGATATTGATTCTGGAGATGAAGATAAGGAGGAGGAAGAGGTACAAAATAAGGAAAAACTATTAACTTATTTTTAGGCCGAAAATGTTTTGTTGCTCTGCCGTCTGCCAAATGCTTACATGCAAGATCTCGTTTGATTCTGCAATGCTCTGTGGACTAGACTGGATTAGGGCTGTCAGTACTAAATATTCTGTAGTTCTTGAATTGGTGTCACTGGGTGGAGGAATTATAATATGCAAGTGGGCCGGGGGCACCACCCACCAATCAGTCAGTATGTTGCGCACAGTTTTCAGTTTCAGTTTTCAGTTTTTCGGTTTTCATTGATTTATCAATTAATCTTAAATACAATCAATCTTTACATTACACTACATACAGCTAATTACATAAAATGAATTATTAATTTCAAACTACATTTAACATTGATTACAGATAAAAAAATAGACAAGCAAGAACATTTACAAGATTGTATATAAGATTAATTGACTAAGGAGGAACTCTCTAAATAGATAGACTAATCGAGAGAGAGTCCCCCCATTAAAAACAAGAAAACTAAAAGATTTTATCAAAAACAACAACAAACCAGATAACCAGATATATGTTAGTTTACCAAGTGGCAATTGGGGCTTTTCAACAATCTTGAAGTGGCATCATTATTGCACCCACCCAACCAGAAACGCTCCTCTGAATCAATGGGTATCCTGTCATTAGTACCGTTAAGCCTAGCAGCGTCTACCCATTCCATGAAAATTCCCTAACTGGGACCCTGCTGGAAAACAGGGGGTTGTGGCGGCAGACATCTCTTTTATGGAGCAATATCAAAAACGAGAGAGCAGTAATAGGTTTATTGTCTTTAAACAATTAGTACGGCCTTAGCCTCAGGTGTTAGTTTGATCATATCATTGATCATACCCAATTTCGCCTTTCCTGCAGCTATTAAATTTCTAGGAAACCAACCCTGTGTCTGGTCCTTTATTTGCTGTAGATTCATAAGCACTAACTTATATTTGACATTTTTGAATATCATTTCATTTGGCATTGTGTCTCTTAAATGATTGAAAATTATGTTTGCAGGAAATAACAGACAATCCGTTGACAAAAGAAGTGATCAGTGATGCCCTCTCTCTCATCTGCAAGACGGGAAATGGATTGTCTCATGCTTTCGTCAAACTTGATATACATGAGAGGTAAGCATCAATCATACATGAGCAGATCAGGGGCGACACTGAAATTCTTTTCAAACCAGTTGATTTGCATTGTCAGAGCGCAAAGTTGCCAAAATTAACCTCTGAGCCTCTGTTCAGTACTGCAGGGAGATTGCAGCAGTGCTGTGGAGGATGCTCAGTACTGTGGAGGATATTCAGTACTGTGGAGGATGTTCAGTACTGTGGAGGATATTCAGTACTGTGGAGGATATTCAGTACTGTGGACGATATTCAGTACTGTTGAGGATGTTCAGTACTGTGGAGGATATTCAGTACTGTGGAGGATGTTCAGAACTTAGGAGGATATTCAGTACTGTGGAGGATATTCAGTACTGTGGAGGATATTCAGTACTGTGGAGGATATTCAGTACTGTGGAGGATATTCAGTACTGTGGAGGATGTTCAATAATGTGGAGAAGAAACCATGAATACTGTGTTTGATTAATTCAGTACTGTTTGGGGGACCACAATCACTGTGGAAATAATACTAAATGTGCTTGAGGTTTCCCTCACTCATGGTATCCTCCGCAGTAATGAAGGTAGCCCCCACTGTATCAATTGTATCCTCTGGAGTACTGATAGCATCAAACTGCAGTACTGATGGTATCCCTCTGTTACTGGAAACCCTCCATAGTCTTGAGTATCCTCCAATGAACTGCAAAATCGCCCCCCCCCCCACGGTAATCGTGGTGTAAGTTCTACATTCTCCATTTTTGTTTTGCAGGCAGATAACAGATATCAGTCTACTGAACTGCTATATTCATCTGAGATATGTTGTAAGTACATTTTAAACGTTTATGTCAAAAAATTATGTTGCTTAAGTATCACTCTCAATATCATGCCTATTGTTGCGGATGCTGGAATACTGGAGGTAGGTAATTTTGCATCTGTGGTGGTACATCTGCTTCTGGGGTGGAATATTAAACCGCAGGTGGTGGATACTAATGCTGGAGTTTGGAGTCGGGAAGTTGTTGCCATTTTTCAGGTCTTTTGCAGTTAGTTAAAGTAGTTGAAGAGGCCAGATAGGTTGGTCTCTGTGTTCAGTGAAAGGTGCAATTTTATTATAGGTGAATTTGTTGGGTTTCGTGAGAGCCCCAATTACACAGCATTCGGTATGCTACAGTACTAACCTAAAGGCCAACGGTTTTAGTCCTATTTGGGTCATTTTCATTCTCACAAATCATCTCCATGGATTCTGCTATACCCAATCAACTGTCTCAATTTGATTTAAATTTTATCTTTCAGGACGTCAGTGGAAATAAATTGAAAGAAATTTCATCTTTGAATTCTCTCACTCATCTGCTCACTTTGAAGGCAGAGAAGAATCTGCTGAGAAGTGCAAAGTTGGATGAGGTGATTCTCAATTATTGTCCGTTATTACTTTTTATTTTTTGTTATTATTTGGTTTATACTCTTTCAGTAGCAGTTTATTGTTTCTCTCACTGGGCACTGGGTGATGATTGGCCATACCAATCATTCATCTCCTCTCTGATTGGCCTATTTCGATCCACATCTTAGTATGATACTTTGATAGAAATAGGTTTCCTTTGCCTTGCCTTTCTGAAGTATTACTCTAAGGAGTGTCAGACGCAAAGATTTCGTAGTTGTTATTGTTTCACTATGTTTCCGATTTTCCTCAATATCCTCAGTTGTTTGTCTTGTGCTTCGGAAAATTTACTCATCATGTTATTATGCAAAAACAGCCTGCTAGTCGACTTTCTACACCCTCAACTAACCTCTAATTTGATCAGTTTGAAAAACTCTAATCGCTGTCACAAGGCAAAAAGAATGCGTTAAAAAGCAGACATGTTCTTCTGTACATGTACAAGTAGACATGTTCTTCTGCACAGAAGACCATGTCTGCTTTTTAACGCGTTGTTTTTGCCTTATAATTGCTCTACACTTTAGCCAGGATAGGCACTCTCTTCTCGTGTTAGATGTAATCGCTGTCACATTATATTTCAGATGCCATATCTGCAGATCGCAAGCTTTGCCCACAACAAGATTATGGACACTGAGGGAATCAACCATCCCCTATTGGAATCACTTAATCTAAAATGTATGTCTTTTCTAGTTCTACTCGTTTTACTATTCACTACCATCTATCACAAGGTGCTGCACGCCGTTGCGGTATCCCCTTTCTCAGCGCTTTGCACCTCCTATTCATAGATTTTGTGCTTCTACAACATTTGAACAAATACTTCTATAACAACTAGAATACTTCCATGACAACATATACTCCTATGAAGACAATACATATAAATTGATGTCACATTAGATCAATCTTTAATCATTTGTGTACGTCTCTAACCAAGAAGATTGTACGTAAGAAACACAGCTATAGACTGGTTGTTGATTCGTTGTCATCATGGCTTCAAGAATCCATATTCCAACGCATTTTATTCCAACTACTCCGTACTTATTTACTTTTCCTGTTTTAACTCCAAATGATTTGAAAATTATTTTCAACGGAGGGCAGTTCCAAATACATTCTGGTTAGACCGATACCTTTATTTGCTATGTGTGGACTTGAGGTTAGTATGTGCCAGTTTCTCATAACCTCTCTTGTAACCTGGCTCAAAAAGTTAGTCGAAATCGAGACAAGGCATTTCGTAATATTCTACGCATGCGCTGGGAAAATAGCACAACAATGCTGCGACTGATTTGACGTCACAATTCTTAAATCGAATCGACGTCAGAAACAAAAATTTACCGAAATTGATAAAATCAGGAATCCAAACAAAATCATTTGTCTGAATCTCAAAGCAAGTGGAGAATGATGAAAAAGAAAGAGAAGCAGCAGGAAGAGACATTGGAAATGAAGAATGCAAATAGAATGTCGCATAGAAAAGCTTGTTAAGGGAAACGAGGAAAAGGACAAGGCTTGACAAGTAGCAGAGGAGAAATGGGAGGAAGAAGTGGAGGAAATAGGATGAATAGATGTTGAGCGAATGAAGAATGTTAAAGAAACGTACGTTGATTTGACCACGTTAAGTGATGCTGTCTCAGGGAAGACCAAAGGGTGAATCTTTAAGTTGGTGGCAGTTAAAATCGAGAGACAGATAAGGAATCAATTGATGATATGGTGGAAAATACCTGAGAAAGTATAACGTGGTCAAATCAACGTATCTACGTTTCTTAGAGGTGGTTCATTCGCTTACCATCTATTCTTCCTCTTTTCTCCACTTCCTTCTCCAATTTCTCCTCTGCTACTCGACATGCCATGTCATTCTCCTTATCTCCCTCAACATGCTTTCCTGTGCGACTTTCACTTTGCATTCTTCCATTTCCAATATTTCTTTCTGCTGCTTCTCTATCCTTTTTCATCATCTTAAGCTCTACTCTCCCCCTCCCTCTCTCTCTCTCAGTGAACTGGTATTGACACAGTGCAACGTACAATACAACGTACGGTAATTGCTGTAAACAAATGTTCTAATGAAAATACGCTAAATCGCGGAGATCACAGAAGACTAAACGCACTTCCCTCCTGAGAAGACTTCCCTTCTCACTTCTTAGGAAGAGCCATGCACGATACGTTTAGCCTTCTTTGATCTCAGCGTTTCAGCGTATTTTTATCGGGACATTTCGTTTAGAATTAACGGAACAGTTTGGAATTAATATTCGGACTTATGATTTCAATCGTAATTTTATCAATGTTATTGGATGTTCTTTGTGACGTCACTTTGATTTAAGATTTGTGACGTCAAATCAATAGCAACGTCAACATCGAATTTAGTCTTATTGAATTATCCAAATTTGAGCAATTCAATTCAATCCATTCACTTCATTCCTCTCTTATTCGTGTGAAAACGAGACTATCACCACCAAGAGGTTGCTCAAACTGGTTTCGTAGTTTTGAGCGTCCAGCTAATTTGTCAATAGCAATAAGCTTCAGCTCACGCATTAAGTCTGGTCCTTGTCTACTCCATCAATTTACGCCACACAAAAGACTCTCCAATTAGAAATTGCTGCTCACAAGTAACCCTCTCCATTGTAAGTTTAGAAGGAAATAAATTCGGTCTTATCAAGGCTGTATCTTGTATCTTACAAACTATCCCGCAACGTGGCCCTACTGAATATCAAAGGTTTGTCATGATAAGCTGTGACTATCAGGTCAAATATTAAGTTTAGAAGCCATCCGTCTAGAACTCTTAGAGCTTTTTCTGTTATCTTTTCGCAACGCCACTGTTTCTGACATATGTTGGCATTGCTCTTCTATCATATCAAATAGGGAGCGAACTGATATCCATATTTGGTATAAATCCCGGAAAAGGAATCCTGAGTTTGATTGTTTCTTTTTTGTCTTCTCAATTATACATATTATTGAAAAAATTATTTGGAAAGAAATGTTGCACCCTAAAGTTCATGAAGTTGGAAATCTGTGATATTGAATTTTACTTTCGAATCTTTAATTTATGAACATTTGGAGAGCTAAAAGAGAGGGTCGGCTTATTTGAAAAAGGTGATGCTTAGGGAGGCTTATTTTGAATTTCTGCTTGACGATGGGGGCTTCAAAGCGAGGGGTACTTAATAGAGCTTTTACACAGTATCAGACATAATTTTGCCTTCTCTTTTAGCAAATGAAATAATTGAAGTGACGGGCCTGAACCCGAAGAAGCTGGGAAAGTTGCGAGTGTTGGAACTCAGAGGTAACAAGCTGATGAACACCAAGGGAATCAAGCTGCCCAGTCTCACTAAACTCTATCTCGTAAGTATGGAGTGCTTTTCCTAAATAAAGTCTCTTTTTAATGTGCAAGCCTGGGTAAGGCTCAAGGCTTTATTACTAGCGGGGATAAGGGAACCCTTGTTTAATATGCTAGCCTGCAAAAGACTAGAGGCATTATGTGCATCATATAGGTCACAGTACCATTCAATATGTCACTACATAAATAGTAGTAATTAATGAGGTCATGTTGAGTTTAGCGAGTTTGGGTTTAACGTGCTAGTCTATGAAAGGCTAAAGGCCTTATCGCTAGCTGGGGTAGGGAACCCCTTGTTTAACGTGATATGTTGTGAAAGGCTAAAGACCTTACTAGTGGCAGCAGTAAGGGACTCCTAGTTCAACGAGCTAGTCTGTGAAAGGCTAAGGCCTTATTACTAGCTGGGGTAGGGAAACCCTTGTTTATCGTGATATCCTGTGAAAGACTAGAGGCCTTATTTCCAGTAGGGGCACAGTAACATGCAATACATCACTACAGTGTATAGGTTGATAGTTGCTAATTGATAGGCAAATACGCTTACTATCTTCGCAAGGTATGGGTTTATGTGCTTAGCACAAAGGAAAAGGCCCACTGAATAGGTAAACTAATCGAGCAGTGCGACCCTAGTCCTTTCTCTCGATGTGACCACACCTCATGATTCCTTTTGCCTTTTTGCCTGGAATTACAGAGAGCTGGCTAATTCTCTCCTCACATTTTATGACAGGTCTGAAGGTGGTTTCGAACCCGGGACCCTTCGAACAAAGGTCAAGTTTCTTAAGCACTCGGCCATCCCTGGTATAGTAGTAGTGAGCTTTTTGAGTTGACGTTCATCGTTCTAGCATACAGAAGGACAGAAGTTTTAATCCCAGGAGGAAAACGGAACCCAAAGTTTAACATGCGAGTATGCAAAATGCTAGGGGCCTTGTTCTCCCGCAGGGTAAGGTTGGGAACCTTAGTTTTCAACATTTCTTCGGAAGGACAGTGAAGTGAGTTCTGCTTGTAGCTCTCTTATTGGATTATCTCTCGACAGAGAAGTGTGTTTAACTAACTTGTGTACAAATAGTGTTTCAGATCTTCTCATTGTGTTGTAATATTCCTTTTTTTCCAGGGTGCTAATCAAATTCGGGAAGTTGATGAACTTTCTGAATTACAACATTTATCGTTCCTTCACCTGAGAGGCAACAACATCGAACTGTTAACCGGGTTTTCTGAGAGCATGAAGAACTTACAATACTTGAATCTAAGGTATCTTCTTCATTCGAGATGATTTGTGTTAATGAAAATGACCTGAGCTGAACTCGAACCCACGACCGCTGAACTTTGAATGCCAGTGCTTCAGCCTCTTGAATTATCGCGATACACGCTTTTTTTTATAAAAAGAACCTAGCTAAGGGCCTAGTTCTTTAAGTTCCTTGTTTTGAGACCTCTTTTGACATCTTGGTAGTTCTAAAATTTACTTCATAGTTCCTTAATTTCAAATGCTCATTAAGTGAATAGGAATTTGTACCGACGCAAGAAAAGCTTTCAAATTTAACATTTTGCAATAAACTCATGATAACAAAACATGTTACAACACAAAGAAGCTCAGCCCAGGCCTATATAACGTAAAGGTTAATAAAAGTCATTAAAGAAGTTAAAATTGTAGACCATTAATCATTATATTGTAATTATAAAGTTCCTTAGCTATTGGACCGTTAGTAGTAAAAGTTCCTTAAGTTTTTCGACCTTCTTCATGAAGGTTACTTATAAAAGGTTAAAAGGTCAAATGCGGAGTAACTGGTAAAACGCCCGCAATGACTGGCACAACAGTTGAGTGAATGAGCAACAGCACAACCAAATGAAAACGCTGGTATCTTTCGCGTCCAATATATTAGTTCAGATACTTTGATTTTTGATGAATGTTTCTGCTTTCAGACAAAACAACATTGCTGATCTGAATGAAGTTGCAAAGTTAAAATGTCTACCGATGCTCAGAGCTCTTGTTTTACTTGGTGAGTTTTGATTTTGTGACTGGCAAAACAACAACTAATTGTCTTGTTTGAGTAAGATCTAGTGGTATAGAGATAATAAAAGGGAACTCTACGTGTAGAGAAGTAATAGCTTTGAAATGTAACTAGGGCCCCTGCTCTACAATCCTGTACGCGTGGTCTGTTAACGTCCAGAGTGAAGGGGCACTCAACCAATCTAAGCGGGATCAGACTTACTTCTGCTTCTATTTTACGTGTGAAGGTTTGAGGACATGGAGCCAGAAACAGACATCTGACATTTAGACAAACATCTGACAAACAGACTTCTGACATTTACATATTTAAGACTAACAAATGAACTAATTACACGAGAACGCGGATGAGAACAATAAGAAAGAAAATAAGAAATTCATACATTGAGTAAATCTCGATAAAGAGGCTGGAGGAAGTGACGTGTAGAGCAGTTAGCCCTACTAAACCCTGTAAAATGCCTTAATATATATATTATATGTTATGATATATATTATCTATAACATATATACATATAATAGTCTCTGCTAGCATGAATGAGTCAGTGGCAACAGTATATAATATTATCATTTTCAATTTTTCATGTTTATAGATAATCCAGTCTGCCTTGAAAATGGATACCGAATCGAGGTTCTTATATTGCTAAGGAGGCTAGAAAGACTTGATAAAGACCAAGTTAACGAGGAAGAAAGACAGGAGGCAGAAGAGGTGAGTGTTGAAGGTGGTCAGTGAAACTCGGGTCACCTCACTCCCATGGCCTGATGGTCCTTTGGGCACTTTGATAAGTTCACAGTTTTCTGCAATCTCCCAAGTAATCAAGGGAGAGCATAAAATCTTGTGTGTTTTTCAGTTTTTGTGGAATTATTCAGACATCCCGCAGTGACAACCCTGTCGAAAAGCTCCCCCCTGATGTAATATGATTACCCGCCCAGAAAATTGATTTCTCCCTGCAAGATTTCCCGGGAAAATTCACCCCCTGTGTTTCTGTTGGTTTCCCATGAATTTTCTCCCCCATTGAAATTTCTGATACATAGTTCACTTTTAGTTTAGCTGCTTTTAGTGTATCTAGGGCAATATTAGTTTCATAGCAGCTTAAGAATGTGTCTACTTTTTTCTGGCACATACGGTTATAACAACAACCTTTTAACAAACATCAGCCTGAAACTTAGGTCTGAAAATTTTGTCATCCCTAACCTATTTGAGATAAGAATAAATCAATTTCACTTAACTAAAGCACTTGCTTAGATATGCATTGGAAACACAATTTTGGGAAGGGTAAGGGATGATAAATTTGTTCACAATAATCACTTCAAAATAAGAATGAAGCAGACTAAAATCAAAACCCAGTATTCTTTGAAAAAGATTTACTTACTGAGTAAGTTTATGTGCTAGCTTGTGAAAATCGGAGGTTTATTTCCAGCAAGAGCACGGGACCCCCATTCTACCGTCTCTTCTGAAGAACAGTGGGTACCGAAGGTATACTCGAATGACTTATGGTCATTACCCTAAATAGCTAGGGGTCTGGGGGCGCTGAAAGCCTAGTGGAGCCCCAGGGATCTCCTGAAATCCTACCATTTCTAAGGCCTTAAAACGGTCTAGGATCCTGTAAATTCTCTTCCTGCATGATAATAGAAAAGCACAAGAAACAAAGTACGTTATAGCCCCTGAATACCCAATGCCCTTGTACTAACCATGTATTTATGGGGACAATTACATATTTCTTTTGAATAATGGACACTTGATCTCAATATTCAACTCCAAATCTGTACATAGGTACATAGATCTAACAAACATTATTTTCAATAGAACTAAAACAGGGGCAGTCTAAAACTTTGCGGCAATTTATAAGTCAGAGTTGGTAAACTTTCCGAAATGCGTTACGCCACTCTGCTTATTTTCCACTAAGTCATTTGCAGTGTTAACTAGGGAG
This sequence comes from Pelagia noctiluca, assembly GCA_963924455.1. Classification (NCBI taxonomy): domain Eukaryota; kingdom Metazoa; phylum Cnidaria; class Scyphozoa; order Semaeostomeae; family Pelagiidae; genus Pelagia; species Pelagia noctiluca. Next base: position 2,663,537 of record OZ004327.1, read on the forward strand.
AGATTGTCTACGAGGTCTTTGTATTCCTCAACCGAGCAAGAACAACAATTCATTTTTGTCTTCAGTTATTAATTATGAGGAATCTGTTTTTGAAACCAAAGTGCACACAATCCAAGCTAAACAGAAAAAGGGGCCTAACCCCTTTGAAAGAAGTTTTGTTGGAAACTTTTGGGGGAGCAACTGCCTTGTCAGCTACGTCGGGCCGTGCATACACCGTGGTTATCTTACTTCTCATTAAATGAATGTACTAAAATTTGAAAACTTCAAAAATTATTTTTGGCCAAATTTGTGGGGGGCATGGCCCCTGTGCCCCCCCCCCCGGTGGCGTGGGCCCTGTGAACTGTTAGTCAACACCTCGAAGGAAACCCATCAAGATGTTCACCTCACACAACCGAGCTTAGCGTCAGCTGCACATAAAGAACTGCTTAAACTGCACTGCCACTCACCCCACTGAGAGATGAAATATTTTGTAACAAACCAAGCATCAATTTTATTTTACTTCTCTAGATTTACGAACAGAGAAGACAAGAAGAGGCGAATAGTGTAAGTTTGTTTTTTATCATTTATCACTATTACCCACATGGACGCGGCATTAGAATTCCAATACCTAATGACAACACGTGATCCTAATGTGTCAGCTGTCGTATACGAATATATCAATACATGTCTGACATCATCATATGAACAAAATAATAATGCTAGCAATCCATGATACGTATATCAATAATAAAATATCCTTAATTCGCACTTTAGCGCTTTGCTTTTTTATCGTAGTTTATGCTTCTTGTTATTCTTTCTTAGTTTGTAATTCTTGAAGTAGCTGCTAACCTATTACTTTTTGTAAAAATTGTATTAGGCTATTTAAAGATAATGAAATCTGAAAAAATCTGAAAATCTGGAATCCACTTACTATCAAGAGAAGGCCCATAAATTGAGAAGGACAAGGCGAAAATTAGTTTCTTATGAGAAAATGAGTGCACTTCTAATACTTTAGGTAAGATTATTTTTGGTTGCTTCTCCCTAGATGGAAACGATAACTTAATATTTTCAATATTCTTTTTAGGCTGCGGCCGGGGTAATCCAGATCGAAGAAGAAGACGAATAGTTGAAGAACTCAGTTTTTAAATGTTTATCTATATTTTTGTTTATTTCATAGTTATTTTTGATTGCATTATATATTAGAAAGATGACGCGTTCTTCTTTTATGATACCTAACGCATAAGAATATTGATCTATCTTTGATTGGTGCCAAACTATGAGATGGGAGAACTCTTACATCACTCAAAAAGCATTTTTCGATGAGCATGGCCATCTACTTCTGACCCCAAGCCTATATATATAGGATAGGCCTAAGCCTGGCAATAAAGTGTCTATTTTTATACTTTTCAGGTAGAAGGAGAAGTACTGAGTTTAGGAATTATGATTATAATTATATGTACAAAAGTAAACATACCAACTGCTTAACAATAATTATGAGTTCTTTCTGCTCGTTGGGATCTCTTCCAGTTGTACATTGGTATACCATGTGATACTGTAGGAGCCTTAGGCCCAGATCTCACCAAATCTGGTCGCCATTCTGTTAATATAACAGAGAAGCTTGCCTCGGTTTACAGCTAAGATCAAAGGCCAAAGGCCAAAAGTACTTGGTGTACTATCCCGCTGTCCAGCCTTATTCTACACTATTCTTACAGGGAATCGACAAGGTGAAAACGAATCTACTATTCTCACTGAGGAGATCACGCCAGGTAGCAAAGGAAAGAGATTCCCTAACTCCCAGGAGACCAAGTATAAAAGCACAAGCATGCCAGGTTTCATTCTTCTAGCAACGAGCTGTCCGGCAAGATACGTCACGATCCCTCCCTCCTCCCCAGCTTCGGCTTGCAAGCCCGGGCCAGATCCCTCGTCCACATCTCCTGCGCTAAGAGTATACAGCAATAATCAATATTCACATTCTTCTCATTGTACTTTATGTTGTCTTTATTTTATGTTTAAGGTACCTGGCTATCATAGACGAGTCATCTGTCCCGCAAATTGTCACTCTCTCCTTCCAATAGCGAAATCTTCTCCTCACCCCATATCTTTCCAGATTGTGTTCGACGATTTGCCGCTTAATTTTGTGGTGAAGGAAAAAATTGAATTGTGGGCGTTTCCTAGGCTCAATCATATATGGCTATCATTTCTCTTTACACCAGAAGGAAACCTGACGTACCAAAGCCCCAATAACCTAACCCTTACCTTAGCGCTAAACATGAACCCCAATGCTGCCCCAAGTCTGAACCCTTACCCTGAATATAACCCAAAATGAAACGCTCCAAGAAACGAACCTTAGAAGACTTAAGTCAAAACAGTGTTGTCTCGTGTGCACAACAGGAAAAACCAATGTAGTTAATAGATTTTACTGGTGAAAAGAAAACCAATTATTTCTTCGTTGAAAAAGGTGGCAAAATCTAATCATGATGACGTATCATTTCATTTTCTCAGCAACTTTACTAATCATGGACATGCTAAGTATGAAAACCAAAAGTGAATGACTAATACTAAGAACAAACAAATCAAAAATGAAATTTTATTTGCTTTGGTATAAGAATGCATGTTTTTACAAATATTTCATATTCGTCTCGTCGTGGAAGAAGAAGCAACGGTGAAGAAACTAGGTAAGTGGTTTTAGTTTTTATTAGAACTAAATCCTTTGATAATTTTAGATTACACCCCTCTTTTTATGAAAACAATTTTATAAGAACACGAGCCTCGAATTTTGGCAAATCTAAGAACAAGCTAAGAACAAACCGATGCTGACCATATTTTGCTCAATATAGGAACTTTAAGAAATAGCCTTATACTGACAAATAATTACAAAACAAGTAGATTGACAGCACACAGATATGTCAGATGGTCAATAAAGCCAAAATTTGAACCAATTAACTCAACTGATAGAAAAAACAGGCTTCCAAACCATCATAAAGTAAGAACAATTTAAGAACATTTCAGGCTGAAAAAGGAGAATTTTCATCTGAGAACAGCCAGCTTCAAACCAATTGTACTAGTTTTTATAAAAAAGAGTGTATGAAACTAGTTCTTAAAAAAAAGAGTGTAAAAAAGAGTGCATCAGCTTATGGCCCCCCCCCCATCTCAAAAAATGTTTCAAATGTACCTTGAAGCAGGGATTTCACGTTCGTTAACTTGTCCTGTGTCTCGCATTATCTCAAACGCTTTTGAAGGTCGCGAACAAATCTGACCCAAATTTCAGCCTGATGTCGTGTAAGATGAGGACACTGGACTCGAAAACCTATCTAAGTGCCCTGGACAATATCTATAGTAATTTCATCAACGTTTCACTACTTTTTACCATATATTATTATTTGATGTATATACTTAAAATTATTATCTGTAAGTTCAAGATTTTGCAGTGTGCACTGTGCACGCAGCCTAGGGTCAGATTAATTGTTTTTCGGTTTCATTTTTCATTGAATTAGTAATCCATCCTTCATAAACTGGTTTCTTATTCAGAAGACGATTATATTTTCATTTTTGGGACATCTTTTAAGTATCACAGTAGTTTTGAAATAACGACTCAACAGAGTTAAGGAGAAGATCAGGTATTTCTAAGCATATTATATTATCGCTTACAAAAACTCAAGGTTCATAAGACAAAGCACAGCACAGATTGTTTCGCAAGTCAATGTTCACAAAACTTATATTTCATATTTCTGTTTCAGGAAAATTATTCGAAATGAAAACCTCGCTTGCATGCCTTGTGCTGGTTGTGGCATTAGCCTCCTTGTCATCCCTGACAGAAGGGCGGAGCTACAGGAATGCCAGAGAAATCATAGACAAAGCGAGAAGGATGATTTATGTCCCAAGAGCTGGCCAGCCATTCCCGCTGTCTTCATCTACCAAAAGGGAATCAAGAGATGATAAAATGGCAGCCCTGGCTGAAGATGCTGAGAATGAAGATGAAGACTTTGAAGAGCTGCTGGACGGCGAGACAAGTGACGAGCCTCTGGATCAAGACGAGGATGAAGAAGTTTTACAGCAACGTAGTCCATGGATTCGATTCCGATATCGCAAAGCTCTAAAGAAGCTTCTGCAGAGGAAACTGAAAATTTGTGGATAGAATTTGGCAGCCCAGAAGAAAACAGAACCTGAAAATTTTGAAATGTAAAACTATCTAACCTTTAATTAATCAGTAAAATAGTTGAAAGTTAAAACTATGGTGGTAATAGTTGTAATTGCGTACTACTGTGTTAGATTGTTATAGATAGAAACATAGTTATTAGACTTGAATGGTTAGACGAAGCTTGGGTTTCATTCTTTTGTTAAAGTTTGGATGTTGAAAATGTCTTAGTGGTTCACAAAGTTAGGCAAGATTCATTATAAAATTGACATATAATGTACTGGTATGTTGCAAATTCGAATATTTGTTGAAGTATCCTTTGCGACTGATTTTAAACTGGAATATATCCATCAATGGAGAAGAAACATTTGGGTATAGTTGTCCTACCCATGTTGCCCGACCGTGTAGGTGATAAAACTGATGAGACAATACACTTTTGCAATGTCACTGTTGAAAAAGGTGAACTAAGAAATATACAACAGAAGGCTTCCAAACCATTTTTTCTATCAACTACGGTAAAAATGAATATCAAAAATATATTAATATAAATCAATCACATAAATATCTTTCTCCCTGTGAGCGGAATATCATGGAAATATAAACCGACTAAATATTAATTTTCTGATGTCTAACCTAACTCAAGTTCAGTGATAGAAATATGAAGAATAAACCAAAATTTTCTGAATTGAATATAGATCAACCCACTTTGGGTGCGAATATTATCCTGTCTTATAATACTTAATTACCTTCAGCACTTCACAACTTTCAGTTTTTTAAACAGAACGACTATGTCGAACAAAACAACGTATAGCTCTTGCATAGGGAGGGAATTCCTCATTTGCCAAAACACAGTAAGAAAGGGTTTATTTAGGGCTCTGTAAGGGGTCAGTCAAGGCTCTGCAAGTGTTCACAAGGGCTTTAGTTACGAGGGGAAAATTATTCAAAAAAATCTCGCATACTTTTGGCTAAAAATCTGAAAAAATCTTTACAAATTTAGCCTGAAAATTCATAAAAGTCTAAAAATCTATAAAAAGCTCAAAAAATCTCAGAAATCTTTGAAAATCTTAAAAAATCTCTTACACTTTAATCGAAGTGATTTGCCCCACTTTTAGTTAGGGCCAAGAAAGGGGTCAAAAAAAGATTAGTAATAGTTAAGTAAGGGTTTAGAAATAAATCGAGATAATTTGTTTTCTAAAGTTTAAAGGGGTTCAGTCGAGGGGTACGAAACTGCTGAAAAAGACCTACAAGGACTTCAAATTTTGGGGTTTCCAGAATGTTGGCCTGGATTTTCTCAAGATTTCTCGAGAGAAAAACCTCTTTAAGATTCCTGGAAATTCATCGAGATTTGATAGGTTTCGAGAGGATTCATAAGTTCTATTATGGATTTTTAGGAATTCTTCGGGATTCACAGGGATTTTCGAGGCAGAAAATGTACGATGTTCCTGGCAGTGCCTTCACCTTTGGGATCATTTTGGGCCCCGTAAGACATTTTTGTGAGGAATTCCCCCCTATGCACTCTTTCTCTTCAGGCTTGGAGCAATTTGATATAAAAGTCATCTTTTTTAATGGTTTTATGTGAAACCAGCACATAACACAACGAAAACACAAACTTTGAAAGCATATTCCATAAAAATGCCGCATATGAAAACTGCGGAGGAGCCAATCACTTGGGCTTGTTGAGGTATCGCAGTGCAAGATACGCAAGGAGCCGCATTATAGCAGTGTATATGAACAGTGCCAGTATGCATTGCCATAGTTCGATGCCAAATGAAACTTCCTGCAAGATTTCGGACCCTGTTATGCCTGACGTGGAGTTGCTGAGCTTGCACGACTTGTAAACTGTTGCAAATGTGCTGCAGCTAAAAAGAGAAACAGAAGAAATTGTTAATAAAACCCCTAACCATATATAATAGCAATACAACGAACGTATTTCAATCATTCACGTCGTTAATGTTTCCATGTCGGATGAGCAGTGAAACATGAAGGCGTTTTCAACGTTTTATGTGCTTGTATCTGAAAAGCAGCGAAATTTTGGACTTTTTCAGGGTTTGTTCTAACGTGACTTTGGGCCTTTTTTCTTGGAGCTGGAACCACAGTAGATCACCCTAAGATTACTGTGACTTGCTATTGAGCTTTTACTTTCTTATGACTATCATGATCATCTGGAGAGCTGGAAGCTTTTTTAGAACAAGACATGAGTATTTTCTTCAGCAGAACAGCTGTAAATCTTGAGCAGTGATTACTAAAAGCCGGATTTGATGGTGTTTTAGTCAATAAATTTGTGTAAAATAAGCTCAAAAGTAAGAAGCAGGCAGGATGAAATCAAAGCCAAGTGTTCTTATTAAAAAACGTGTTATCACTATTTCTTTGGTTATCTTTCTCTTGAAAGTTTTCGTTCAACGTGCTAACCTAGAAAGGGCCTAAAGCCTTATTTCCAGCAAGAGCAGGGAGCACTAGTTTAATGGTCCAGTGAGTTGTTTAGTCATTACATCGAAGTTCACCCATTCTGATGCTGACCTCAAACGACCAAGCTTAACTTCAGCTGCGCATAGAAAATTGTTTAAGCCTCCAAGGCAATCATCTCCTTGGAGATCTATCTATTTGAGACCGGTTTATTTCCTTGTAACCCTGTGTTTTGAAAATTAGGTTTTTAAGTCCTCGGATCATTGTTAGAATACCTTACCAATGAAGATGAAATCGAAACGTTTAAGAAATAAGCTTTTACTTTCAACTACAATCCGGGACAAAACTCCATGAGACAAGCTATAAAAGTTTACTAATTTCAAATAGCACTTATTTCAATCTGCAAAAAAACCACTCACCCCCTACCCCCCGATTCAATGTTGGCTTTTTGCGACTAACCAGGCATGTTGCTTCAACAAATCACTTGAAATTACCAGAACAACATTGAATTGGGGGTATGGGGGAGGTTCTTTAACAGAGAAGCTTATTTCATACGTTTGTCTCATGAGTTTTGTCCCGAATTTTAGTCTCTTAACATTCATAAACTTAGGAAATTGGGCTCTCGTATCATCATTATCTGATACCGAAATATCTTTCACTCACCTGAAAACCTCAGTGGTCTGGAACTCGATCTCCATCATGGCAGAGAAGGAGTAAGTGATGAACGAGATGTACTTCACCCACGACAGCCAGAAGGGCACGTTCTGATTGTAATAACCACCCAGCAACATGAAGGACAGCATGAGAATGGAGGCTATCAGAAGGGACGTCTTCAGCGTCTTCACCGAGGCTCCGATGACTAGGCCTATTGACTGAATCGAAAGTAAAGAGGTTTAGATGAACGCACAGACAATGCATTATGGCTGCTTTTACAGGGTAACGTCTATGCAGTAAAGATACTCTAAATAGAATGGAGGTATTGATTTGAGGTTCCTTCTACGGTACTGAACACCCTCTTATGTACCAATGGTATTCCTCCACAATATCGTATCCCCCCACAGTACTGAACACCCTCTTATGTACTGATGGTATTCCTCCGAAGTACTGAAAGTATCCCTGCACAGTACTGATGGTATCAGCCCACAGCGATACTGATGGTATCCCTCCATAGTATTGATGGTCTCCCTACACAATTCTTAAAGTATCCCTTTACAGAACTGAACATCCTCCACGGTACTGAATGGTATCTCTCCACAGTACAGATTCTATCCCTCCGTAGTACTGATGGTTTCTCCAACATTACTGAACATCCTCAAGAGTAACGCGCAGACATTTCCACTAATTGTGACCACATGGGTACAGTGATAAACTGGACAATTCGGAAAAACTTATAATCCCTTTTCTGTATTCGATACAGTGTATCGATCAAAGACAATTCTCTTACCTGTGCAGTAATAGTGCTCAAAACCAGAAGAAGTACCGATGCAATGAATCGAACACTACTATCAAGACCGGCCATCCAATAAACTATCGTCCAGAATATGACAGGCTGTAAGACGACCAGTGGTATTTCACTGACTGACTTTGCGACGTAATAAGCTGATAGTCTGTACATCCCTGCCGCTCTTTCCTTGCTTATGACTGCACGCTCACTAGGAACTAAAAATGAAAAGTATCCATCAGTTGGATATTGATAATGATATGCAACAAGTATGCAATAATGCTGAAGAATTGAAACTTTTTTTATAAATACCATTACTGCAATCAAATACAACCACTATACCACTAATTACAGGAGAGGACAAAAAGTCAGCAAGTCCCCCACAATGAGAGGAACTTCGAGGGGTTATGGAGTATGAAAGCATTATTTTGTGCCCCTTTTACCGGTATATCACATACGTAATCAAGCATAGGGCTATAGGTAGTTTCGGGTGCTAAACTTTAGGGAAACAATATCGCCTCTTAATAAGACTTATCCCTGCTGAAAATAAGCTCGGGAAGAAGTAGAAAATACAGGATGAAAACTCACATGAAACCATGGCTTGAAATAATGGCGTAAAACCCCAGTAGACGACTACGAAGAAGAGCTGGAAGAGAAAACAAACAATAAAACATTAACGATTGGTCTTTGATCGGTGCAGAAATTCCCGACCATCTTCATGATTGTGAGAACCATGTGATAATTACTTTATGGACAACTTTTCTGTTCAAAAATTGAACCATATACAAATGAATTTAAGGAAAATTTGTCTTCAGTTAAGAGTTAAGACCAGTTCAACATCAAGAAATAAAAAAGGAAATGGAACAAAACTTTTAATTTATCAAGAAAGAAAAAACCATTTAAACTAACTGCTGCGTTGAATACGGCGAAGAAATTAATAAAAAGCTGGTAGAGAAACACCGCGACGCAAAAAACACAAATATGTTCGATTAAATAATTGTTTCTAATATTTCGCCCTGCTAAGCAAGGCTTCCTAAGAGAATGATTAAATGTAATCGAAAAATCTTTCTCTGAGGAAGCCTTGCTTAGCAGGGCGAAATATTAGAAACAATTATTTGATCAACTTATTTGTGTGTTTTTGCGTCGCGGTGATCTCTACTAGCTTCTTGAATCTTTTAATCCTGCCTTGCAAAGCTGCTAAGCAAGCTGGAAGACTAGGCTCGATACCAAGAGACCAAAAGAGAAACAAAAAAGTTTGTCATGTAGTAGAAAGACGGCTCTACATCGAACAGAAGAAGAATTTCCACTTACCACCCCAGTCCTATCCCGTAATGAAGTTTCAGTGTATGGAGTCTGAAACCAGATCAATCCTGTCACGAGGGCCAGTACGAAAGTCTGCAAATCAAACACAATAACTGTGATCAACATGAACAGAACTAGTTGCGGGCACTTACAGTAAAGGACGATATCAAATTTTCTAAAACTGGCACAGCAGCGGTTTCATTCTCCATCAAGTATTGAAATTTTGGCTCAATAATAGATATCATTTTCTAATTTTTCAGACTAGGTTTGGTTATACATTTTCGAGATTTTGTCACGAGTATGGGAACTTATACATTTTTAGAACATTTGTACTGATATGGAACATAGAGGAAAAATGTGTGCGACCGCTGACCAGTCCGCCATTATGCGTCTGCACAGCTTTGCACGCTTGGAAAAGTCTCAAAGAGAAAAAAGAGGGTAGCTATTTTCATTTCTCGCCCCCTGCAAAGATCACGTGTATGATTTTATCTCCGATGATTTGACAGTTCTGCCAGAGCGTTGGAGCAACTTTTGACACCACGAGGGGCTTTTGAAACCCTCCCCGATGATCTTCGTCGAGGGAATTAGGTGCGTGTGATTTCGCGCCAATATTCACTGAATTCAAGGAAATATTCAAATGGAAATTGCAAAAAAACTGCCGTTGGCCCTTCTGAGATTTTGCAGTGGCAGTTGGTTTAAGATGCACTCTTTCGAATAGAACAGGTGAGATATGTGGCAAAATTTGCATTCATATACATTTTCGTTGTTAGGCCCATGGTGGTCGACTTTGCCGCGGTGGTCTGTTATTGACAACCAGTGGGGCAAATACACTTTTTATTCAACACTCAGACTAGATAGATGATCATGACATGCTTTGATAATACAGTGAGATGATCTTTTTTAAGTTCCGAAATCTTCATACAGCTAACGCTTTTATTTATGATTTTATTAGGATATCTTTAACCGACCTGTACTTTGGTTAATTTTTAAAGCCATATTTGCGCCCAAACTTTGGCATTATCTTTCTCAAAAACCAGAGGTGGCCCTTCCAAAATCTTTTCAGCACTTAAAAGCCACTTGTCTCTTCTTGTTAGATTATATCAGCTGGTATGCGCCAAAATTTGCAAACGTTGTGAAATTTAAGTTTTAGTCGAAGTACATTGAGCGGCCTAAAATTTTGCTTGCTGCGGAGAAACACGTTCTTCAACGCACCGCACTCTGTCACGTGACTTACGCGCTCTTCATTTTTGTTTACACTGAACACTCAAATTATAAAAATGGACAGTTAGAGTCTAGATACACTTGACCTATTTAAATGAACTTTTAGAGGGCTAGCTAGCTATTCTGTATATTATTTTATCATTCATTTCTTGATCGATTCAATATACAAAGCTTGGGTCTCTAGGTTGCATAAGATTTCACTGCCAAAAAAAACAAATCAAGTGGCGTCTTTTAAGGTTTTCCTTATTAATGTACCTTCCAAAAACTAAAGCTATAATATGGGCATGTCTGGCTTGCCTTAAGTTTTGTTTGGTTGTTCCATACACTTTTTTTTTATAATAAACCTAGCTTGGGTCCTAGTACTAAAAGTTTCTTAATTTCTCACCAGTTTCTAGTACTAAAAGTTTCTTAAATGCTTCTTATTTTTAGATACACACTTAACATCAAATTTTGCACTTTCCCTCGCATATTTCTTGTATTAATGTGAAACCCACCTACTAATACAAGTAGACTCAACATCCTGTGTTCCTCTAAATAAAAACGTGTAGCAAACTTAAATCAAGCAAAAATGTATTGTTGATATATTCCTTGCGGCTCAGAAAGTCCTCTTATTTTTTCGGAGTTTCTTAAAGATATTGATATAGTTCTAAAAGTTTCTTAAATTCTTGGGGCTCTAGTACTAGGTTTCTTATAAACCGGTTTCTTATAAAAAAAAACGTGTAGCCTAGGCCAGTCCAGTCTAGAAAGTTTCAATTTTGTTCAATGAAAAATCATTAAGGACCATCCCTTGTAAGCAGTGAAAATAATAAAGACAACAGTAATATCCTTCAATAATTTTCTGCATTTATTCAATAAATTCTTAAACATTTCATATACATACAAATAATAGAATCTTTCAGTATTTTCAGTTGAACATTAAAAGGGTTATATTACATGAATTTTGAATTTTTCAATCTACTCTTTTTCTAGATATTGAGCAACATCAGAGCAGAGGAAAACAATCTGCCTGTAGTGTAGATTCATGTGTCCTGTGTGACCCATCAGAGCCAGCTACCCAATTCTCTTTGCAGTATTAAGGGCATTCTCCACACAATGGTAAAACTTGAGATACGTTGGAACAGATATGCACCAGCATTAGAGCAGAATCTTCAAAACTCCGAATTATTGTATATTGGGTCTGAGTCTTTGAAAACCCTGTTGAAACTGTCTCATCAATTGAATTTCCTTGGCCATATTGGAGTTGTTTGCCTGTTTATCCAGCAACAATTCAAGTAATCCTGGCGGAAGAGGCATTTCACCATTGCAACATCCGTTTATTTCACCCTGAAATGATGTTGAATGAACAATATGATGATGAACTAAAAAAATTATAATGTCAGTTTATTATGTTTCTATTATTATATATTAACTTACCAGCTACAAATATCCTAGACTATCAAATTTTTGATACTATGCAAGAATTTCATCCTCTAAAAAATTTTAATTAGCATTCCTTCTCTTTAATTTTATAGAGAAGCCCCCTCTATCTGACACTAGATTTAAGTACTTTAGTGTATTCTGTTCCTGGATAAAAGTTTAGCTCACCCTAATTTAGCTTATTTACCAAGGCCATGAACTCTTTGAGTCATAGCTGAAATACCTTTGAAGAGACTTAGAAAATTGGAAGCAAAGCATCAGAAAGGCACAATTTGTCAGTAAAATCTCTTCCAAATATCATTATTTACAAAATTGTTGAGGGAGGCAGGGCTAGAGGGGTAAAGCCTAAACTTACGTAGGCCTATAGGCCTTGAACTTGATAAAAGCACAATAGGAATTGTGGTTACTATTATGTTAAATTTGTGTAAATGAGTTAAAGAGAATTTTTAACATAAGCATAACATAACATCATATTTACCTAACTCTGAAGCATTCGTTTTATGTTGTTGTTTTCTTGTCAGTCTCCTGCAGCACGGTTTGCAAACTACCTGCTATTGTTGGTTTGATACCAATACCTTAACACAGAATACAACTCGAATATCTTGGGATAACTGTGTGTTGTTTCAAAAACTTTTCTGCCTTTCCTCGACCACAAAAAGGCAGCCAGTCTCACTTCTTTCTTTTCTTTTTTCCTGGTGTTGTTGTAGCGGCAATCGCATGAATTGCCCAGAAAACTGTAAAAAGTTGCAGAGCGAAAATTTTCTGTGATCAATTTCAAATTCTCCACCGCCCGGAAAAATAGTGCGGAGTTGACGTCAACTTTTTTCGCGCGGGAACGAGCGGCCTCGCTTTCATTCGGCTTGGTGGAAGGCTGCGCGCGCATATTTTACATTTTTCCTCTATGTTCTGATATGGATATACATTTTGCTTTTTGAGAGGTATGTCCCTGTCTGAGCCTCGATAAAGTACCCGGGGATCTTTTGTTCCAGAATTGCATATTGTAAGAAATACAAGACGAATATTCTCACGAAAATCAATGGATGCTTTGTAAACAAATGAATGTTGACTTACTTGTATAAAGTTTAGTTTATCCCATATATTTGCTTTGGTTTGTATGAAAGTTCTTCTCGAGAGGACGATACATTGCGTTTTTAGAGAAGCGGGCCATTTCGGAGCAGCGCGTTTCGGTTCGATAAATGGTTCCTACAAATACAAAAATCATCCGTCAAGTTTTAGAATGTGGATGAAAATGTGGAATCTGTCTACGCCAAAAACATGGATACCATATTGTGTAGGTTATCTAATATGTAGGTAAAATCATTAAAATTCAACAGAGAAAAAGAGCCAAGAGACACAATTCTAATGGATACTTAGGCCTTTCAAAGTCATGTCCTTTTAGATTGTTAATTTTTTATTTCTTGTTTAAATCCATAAGTCATGCTCTGAAGAGGACATCAGTCCGAAAGGCCTAGGTGTGCTGTATCAAAGTTGTGTTTCACATAATTTATTTTGAACTATTTTTTCTGAATAGAAAAAAGAGTGTGTTTTCCCACTCAAGCTTTTTGGGTAATGCACTGTTTGTCTCATTACTTTGTTTCTGCACTGCAATATGAATAACATAAAACTATAACTTACCGGAGAGCTGTGGCCATTGCATATCACAACACTTGTTGAGTCGACAACTTCACAGTCTGGCGTTGTGGAAGGATTGGAGAGAACTGTGACTTCAGGACTCGAGGTTCCATTCTCAACAAAATCTGGTTTTCTGTCTTCAATACATTTCAATCCTTGATGAGGCTTTTGCAATGTGTCTGTTTGAGGATCAAAGGGGTCCGACACGGCAGGATATCTGAAAATAAAGATTAAGATTTCATCCTTGGGAACCTGTGTGCAGTCCTTGGAAGGATACCACCAGCACTGTGGGTTTTACCTCCACAGTACTGATGGTATCCTTCTTCAGTTCCATTATCCCTCTACAATACCGATGGTAGTTTCCACAGTACTGAACTTCCTCCATATTACTGATGATATCCCTCTACAATAATTTTGATATACCCTATAGTACTGGTATCTCCACAGTACTGATTATCCTCTAAAGTATGATGATTGAAGAGCCCTACAAAATTGATGGAATCCTTAAAAAAGCTGATCCCGACCTCAGTATCCTCCACAGTATTGATGATAACCCCACAGCACTGATTGATGGTGGTATCCCTCCTAGTGCTGATTGTATTCATCTGTATTTCTAAAAATTTTACTTACATTCTTGAAAATTCAGCAATAATCTTGTCCTCTTGTTCTTTTCCAGATTTTAACATTTCCACTAAAAAGAAACAAATAGAAAATTGAAATTGATAATAAAGACGTGTGAGACTATCAAAAGGAATTTCTTGCGATAAAATCATTCATTGGGCTAACTTACCTATTGCATCACAGCCCAATCAAAACTAGAAGTTAGCATATATAAACTATTGAAAATCAAATGGGTAAATCGAAAAAGTGAATTTTGAGGCCTGTATCTCATCTCAATTTTCAATATAAGAAGCTGTTATTCCTAGTTGGAACGTCAGGCAGTTTATCGTTGTAGAAATATGGTACAGTAATGTTTCAAGTGTTCAATAACTCACTCATATAATCAGCAGGGTTCCAGTTCGGATCACAAGGAAGCCCAATGTCATCGAAGAAATCCACTGCTCCAGATGCTCTGCCATAGTATGCCACCTAAACAAATATCGATAAATCAAGAAATCTGTTAGAATTTCCCTCAGTCCATAGACCTGGCCTAGACCTTTCTTTCAAAAGCTCAACAGTTCATATACCAACTCTACAACGGAAACTGAATCAACATTTGAAAATTGAAAAATGGAATTGAAAACAATATGAATAAAGGTGATTAGTTGCTAAAGCAAATATTTTCAATAAACTTTCAAGCTTGCTTTTAAGTGTCTCTTATCTGTGGACAGTGGACAGCAAAACAGTGGATGGGAGGCCCTTATAGAGGTAACCTAGTGTGAGTGCAAGCAAGAGTTGCTTGTGGGGTGCAGCAGCGCTCACTAAAAACCAGCTATTTCATGCTAGAAATTCTAGACGGTGTGGGTTCTGAACCATCAAGCACCAATTTTAAACTTAACATTGAGGTGTTGTCTGGTGGCCAAAAATTGTCAAATTGAATATTTAACAAAATGACACACCAACACATTATTCTATCATATAAATTAGGATGATGTACATGCTTAAGTGGAGATCAGTTAGTACGACCACCAATTGGCCAGAAAAATGGCCAAAATAACAAAGCTACCACATTGACAGGGTCTTCTCTGTAAAATTTTTCATATTCCTGGTCGTGATATCAAAGTAGCTTCAAACCCCCTGACAAAGGGGGCCAAATGGGTTATTTTTGGATCTTCTTGGAGGTCCTGAGCCGTATTAGTGAGGTCACATATGGCTGGGTTCTACTGAACCTCCCCCTGCTGTTAAAAAGGCCCCCCTATAGAGACACTAGTACGTTAAACAGATACCCACTCACCCTTCCATGACAGAGCAGCAACAACTTGTCAAAGAGATGGAAGATTTGACTGGAAGGCTGGTGAATGGTGCATACGATGGCTTTCTTATCCCGTGCAGCAATCACCTTCAGAAGTTTTATCAAACTGTAGGCTGTAGACGAATCTAAACCAGATGTCGGCTCCTTTAAAACGGAATAAAATGCAATAATGACCATAGAATGAATAGGAACATAGTTGCTTGGAGAGGTGATGGGATTTTGAGGACTTTCTATTCAATATGTTATACTTTATACTTGTTTTAGTATCTGTAGTGTATTGTCAGAATAATGTGTTTATTTTTGTGATTGAATATTTTACCCCATACTGGTGTCTTTCTTGACTTACCTAGTTTAAAGCATTGTACTAGTATATTAGTTCAATCATGCTTTCCATAAAACTTTTCAAAATAAACCATCGTTTCAAAAATTTAAGAAATTTTGTGCACAAATAAATCTTAACCCAGATTCCGACTCAGGACTTCCCACTAGGTTAGCTTTTATCCCTACAAGTGATAAAAAAATTTTAAGTAAAAGGATTTAAAAACAAAATAACTCTTCTTACATCCATCATCAGCAGATCTGGGTTGGTTATCAATTCCACACCAATGCTTGTTCTTTTGCGCTCTCCTACAAAAATATCAACAAATTCTAGTTTGAAGGCTTCTAGGTTTTAAAAAGAGTTTGCTCAAGAATGCTACTAAGGGGAGGTTACAAACAGGTCCTAAACCTGTGGACCGAATTTACAATTTGGGGCTCAATAACAAAAGCTAGTTGGTCCTTTATCCTTGGGGCTAGAAAAGAGAGTGTGTAGCAATATAAAAGAATTGGGGGCTATAGGATAATTGAAAATGACAATATGCTTCTTGGAATGGTGGGAATGAAATAGCCTTGGTCAAAAATTTCCATTAATCTCTCCTAAATATGCCTCTGCTTGGGGCCAGAATGTTGTTTTGAAGACAACGTTCCTGGAAAACAACAATATGCCTCAACGATATAAAAACATAAGCCAGCCTTAAGATTGATGTAAATGGTGTCATGGGTGGTTTTCTCCTGGAGACATTGACAAGTATCTTCATTCCAGAATAAAAGAGTAATTACTTTTAAACTTGTGATTTGTAATTGAGCCCTTTCTTGGTGTAACTGATCAATTAAAAGATATAGCCAGAGAAATAAGATTTACCTCCAGAAAGTCCACCACTTGAAAATAAGCCGCCACCCATCACTAAAAGATAATCAACATATCCAATATCATCAAATTGCCAAAGTCATTATATTTAATTATATCATTGCTTTTATCTCTCTATAATCCAATTATGTTTGAAGGATCCCATATTGGCAGACAGAAAGAGTTTATGTTTCCACTAGAGATCTAATTAGCCAATTGCGATCCACATCTGTGTTTAACAATTCGTAAAATTTCATTAATACTGGGGAGTGGTTGCTCTATTGCTTGAATTGATGGGAACACCCCAAAATATTATAGATATTTTGAGAAGAAGTCCATGGCAATAAACTCAAGAATCGAAAACAGCCTCCCCCATTATAAACAATTTTAAAGTCTAAGGTTAAATTATTGGATTTTTGGAATTTGACTTCTTTATTCTACCAAAAGTGACTTTTTCAGTTACAAATAAAATTGTTTGAAAAGGGGAGGGGATACATTTTCATAGAATTTTAAAATCAATTTGGTAAATTCAAAATTCAAATTCAAAAATTTTGGCAAGCATTGCAGGTCCTTATGAAACATGTGGGTAGATTTGAATACCAGGCTGAAGATGGAATTTGAATTAACACTCTTACTTGTTTTTTCGCACTTTCTGATATCCAGAGTTTCAATGACCTCATCTACTTTGGCCATTTTATCCTTGTACGTCATTGAATCTGGGAGTCGCAACTCAGCAGCAAACTGGAATTGAATTATCATATGCAGTTTAAGAAGAAATCCAAGGCTGAATTTTAGCTAAAATACTTACTAAGTAACTTACTAAAATACGCAAATCTTCTTCTAGCTTAAGGCATGAATCCTCAGAGGTAGCAGAGGAATTCAAAACTATGAATATGATTGACCCAATGTATTGGCTCTACGGGGGTGGGGGGGGGGAGGTTAAAGTCCTCACCCTCTACTCTAAAGGATGACCCTTTTTCTCTGCTATGTGAAGACATATCTTTACCTAGTACCTACAATCCTCGCCATAAACCTCTTGAGACAAACCAAAAGATAGGCTCAATATGTAATACTCTTTCTATGCAAATAGAGGAAAATGCTCTACCCCCTTGCCCCCTGTACAATGTTGGTTAAATTTGTTGCCAGGGCATCAGGGAACAAAAATGCATATGAGTTGCCAGAAACAACATTGAAATGGGGGTTAGGGGTAGGACTGCAAGTCAATAAGTTGTGTAATAAAGATTTGTCTCCACAGTTTTGGCGAGGGTTGTTAGTAACTTTTAACCTACCATTTTTTAGGATTTACTCCTTGACATAACATAATGAAAATGGCAATGCATATCTGTGCCAGGTGCAAACCTCGTTGAAATCTATCAGATTTACCCAAGTATCCATGGGGATCTACCCCCCCCCCAGGCCAGAAGTTGACGCACCGCACCATTACCAAAGATAGCACTGCTATAGAACCTCAAAGGGTATAGAATTCCGAACCAACCCGAGTTTCCTGAACTAAGGGTAGTAGTCATCTATGATTTAACTTGGAAAGCTGGAACTAGAGTCAGATACTTGTCAAACAATTTGAAAATTTGATATTTATACTTACATCTAAAGTTTGTCGCATTGATAAATGTGAGAAAAATACGTCATCTTGCAAAACATATCCAAGTCGTCTTCTCAGGCTTTTATCCATCTTTTTCCCGTTAATTGTCACTATTCCGGATTTTAGTTCACCTCCCGTTCGTTTGTTTCTGCCACCAAGGATGTTCAGTAACGTGGTCTTACCAGCACCTGAAAGAAACATGGACCATAGATTAAGGAATTATCAACATAGGGACAGTTAGGATATCATGTTCAACCTGTGACCTACATTCAGTAATGGAAATTGTTTCTTACGAAGTTTTACCAGCGCATCGTAAATCATCAAATAAGCCCCCCTCATGACAAAGGCATGGATTTTCATCATCTTAAGACATACACACAAAACAATATTCGTATTCGGGCCAGTTTCCCAAGGGGTTGGCCAGTCTATGAAGTAGTCTTCTCTAAGTGGACGAAACGAAAATAAACTCACCTTCATAATGGGAGATTTCAATATTAACTTGATGAATTATGATAACCATGCACAAACTAATGATTTCATTAACCTAATGTTTTCTCATCACCTCCAGCCTTCAGTCCTTCATCCAACTCGTATCACTGATACAACTTCAACACTTATTGACAACATCTTTGTAAATACTGCTGTAGATTCTAACATTCAAAGTGGTAACATCTTATCGTTAATTTCTGACCATCTACCTCAATTTTGTATCGTAAACGAATGTACATTTGACTATAAAAACTCATCATATTTTGCCTATGATTATAGTAAGTTTGATGCTAATAAGTTTCTTGCTGATTATGCAGAAATTGACACCCACTTTTTGACTGATCAAAATATTGAAATGAGTGGAAAATTTGATAAATTCCTTCTTGATTTGAATTGTATTATCAATAAGCATTGTCCTCAAAAAAAGTTGAGTAAGAGGAGATTAAAGTTAAGAGCGAAACCCTGGATTAACTCACGCATTCAAAGAATGATAAGAGTCAGAGATAGATTGTTTCGAGATTTTAAAAAAAGCAACTCTTCAACTCATTTAAAGGCGTACAAGTTGTTTCGTAATCGTGTTGTTAATGAACTAAAAGAAAGTAAGAAAAATTATTACCATCAGTATTTTGACGAAAACAAGAGTAATATGAAATTGCTTTGGAAAGGCATCAAAGATATTGTCAATCTAAAACCTAGCAGTGCTGACACTATTTCACACCTAACAGATCAGACTGGCTCCCAAATTAAGGATCAAAGTAAAATAGCCAATGAATTCAATCACTTCTTCACTAATGTGGCAAATGATATCACAAAAAATCTCCCAAGAACTCCCAAGTCTCCATTATCTTACTTGTCTAACCCAAATTTAGAATCATTTTTCATCTCTCCTTGCACCTCTGATGAAGTATCCACTGTTATTCAGTCTCTAAAGAATGGTAAATCATGTGGTCCAAACAGTATCCCAATTAAGTTAATGAAAATTTTAGATTCACATGTTTCAGTCCATCTGGCCACCTTGATTAATGAATCCTTTGAAACAGGTATCTTTCCTGATAAGCTTAAAATAGCTAAGGTCATCCCAGTTTTCAAGAAAGGTCTCACTACCAAAAAGTCTAATTATCGACCTATCTCCTTACTCTCAATTTTTAGCAAAATTTTTGAAAAAATCATGTATAAACGTCTATATGGTTTTCTAGAAGTACATGAATTGTTGTTCAACATGCAATTCGGTTTTCGTACTGGTCATTCAACTGACCATGCACTGGTTAGCTTAACTGAAAATATAAAATCTTCACTAGACAATAATAGATTTGGTTGTGGGATATTTGTTGATCTTCAAAAAGCCTTTGATACTGTTAACCATGACATTCTTTTGCATAAGCTCGAGCATTATGGAATTAGAGGAATTGCTCTGAATTGGTTTAAATCGTACTTAAGTAATCGCAAGCAATTTGTCTCTGTTAATGGGCATTCATCCTCAACATGTGAAGTAGCATGTGGTGTTCCTCAGGGTTCTGTTCTTGGTCCACTACTATTTCTTATTTACATAAATGATTTGCCAAACTCTAATTTATTATCTTTCTTTTTATTTGCTGATGATACCAATATTTATTTTGAATCCGATGATCTCACGAGATTGACCAAAACAGTTAATAAAGAACTAAAGAAAGTAAAATCTTGGCTAGACTGTAACAAACTTGCACTTAACATTGAGAAAACGAATTTTGTTATCTTCCATTCACCCAGAAAGAAATTACCTGCACTCGTAGACCTCAAACTTGGCAAACATAATATTACAAGGAAAAAATATGTCAAATTCTTAGGTGTTCTTGTTGATGAACATCTCTCCTGGAAATACCACATCAGTGAACTTCGTAAAAAACTTTCAAGAACAACTGGACTCTTTTTCAAACTTAGGCATTATATTCCATTGTCAACTCTTCTCTGCTTGTACAATTCACTTTTCTCATCGTTCCTAAATTATGGTATTATCGTTTGGGGTCTTACAGTTGACACTTACCTTGATCCATTATTTGTATTGCAAAAGAAAGTTCTTAAATGTATTAAGTTTCAACAAACCACTACTCCGTCTTCACCTCTATTTCATTCATTAAAGGTATTGAAACTTGAAGATATGATTCATTTGAACATACTTACATTCGTCTTTAAAGCTGTTAATAAGCTCTCACCAATCTACTTTCATAACTATTTCACTCTCACCACTACTTCCCATAGGTATGGAACTCGTCAGGCCACTAGAGGGGATATATTCATGTCCCTAAGAAGGACAACTCTCTATGGACTAAAAACAGTCCAATATTTTGGCTCTAAATTATGGAATACTCTCCCACTTTTCATACGTGTTGCTCGCAATGTTTCAAACTTTCGTTCTAAACTAAAAGAATATTTTATTAATTCTTATATTTAAATTTTTAAGGGTATATCTGGTTCATTTATTTTATTCTAAAAAGTTTTTTGTTTCTTTATTAATTGTTTTTATGGGGGGGCTCTCTCTCGATTAGTTTATCTATTTAGAGAGCTCCTCCTTAAGCAGCCTATCCTATATACAATTATGTAATGTATTTTTTCTTAGTTTACTTTTTGTGTGTATTGTGACCTTAATTTATTTTATTGTAGATTTGTACTTGTATCTAGGTGTATTTTCTTAATGTTTAAAATTGTATATAGGGTGGATTGTTGATTAAATGAAACTGAAACTGAGTGGGCCTAACGCTTGCCATCCCCTTCTCAAATTCTACCACCCTTATATCATGCTCAACCACATCCTTCCATCCAAAGAAGGGCAGCAAATAATCTCATAACGTTGTTATTTTATTTTGACTCATAATTTTGTCAATGGTTCCATTAGTATAGGCCTACTGTTTTGTGTGAAACTGCCACGAGTCACCTCTAGGTGACATGAAAATTCTCTCAAGGGTTCGAAAAGTATTTTGAACCAAAGTACTACCTTCTTCAGATGACGTAAGTAAGGTTTTTAGTAAAGTTTTTCATGAATTCTTTTTGATGGGTGGGTGGTAAGGTTGAGAGTAATCCTGGAACCCAAGGAATCCAAGAAAGCAGACAATCATATTCTAAATACAGTAGATTGGGAATTGAGCGATTTGAAAAATTTGAAGAACTTGTAGCTAGTTGAAGATAAGAAAGGAAAGGGAAGGGTAGCTGTTAGCCAGGGTAACTACCAGGGGCTTAAAGGGGCCCGGTAAGATATATGCAATGTATTGTTGATCAACTGTAAAGTTGATCTCCCTGGAAAGTTCAGCCTCTCAACGGTCCTGTACAATGCATACAAAAGCAAGTTAGTACTCGACAAGATAAGAACTTAAGCAACCTCTTGTACTAGATAGAGGAATGCTATAAGCAATTTGAAAATTTTAGTTCTGATCGAAATGGCAATGTAAATCCTGTAGCAGCTACAGAGAGGTAGGTTACAGTAGATATTAGTAGCCCGGCACACTTTTGTATGCAAGATACCATCTACATTTGTTTACAGCAATTTGTGAGATAGTATTCTAAGAAACACAATTTTAAGTAAAAAAACTTAACATTTGCCAAGCAATTTTGAGAACTCAAATTTGCCTCAAAGTAAGCAATTTTTAGAACTGAGCTCGAGCCGAAATTGCTTATAAAAGATGCGTGTAGTGTGAACTACCACAGCTTAAAGCATCAATTCAATTAAAACTATTTTAACATTCTTTCACGTATTTTAACCCGAAATGAACAATTCTGCATTATTAAAGACCTCAGTGAACATAAGTCAAGCGTTTAAAACAGAACAAAACAGAAATTGGACTTCCATCGCGGTCTTTGTGTAAGCCTAAGTTATGAAATTGAAAATGGAAATGGAATTTAAATGTCAAAGCATATTAGAATGAAAATCCCCGAACAGTGGTGCAACAGCGCTCTGTAAGACGACAGTGCTGTTTCTTGTCAACAACGTCCCTCAGTATTTACAGGCCAGGTCAGACTGGAAAGAACTGTATGGAACTTTTCAATTGTTTGACAAACACTTTTCTTTCTTGGATCCGATTTCAGTCATATGATTATAGCACGATTAGTTTTGACACACACTTTTCAGTAAACTGTAATATTGCATAATGTTTTGGAAGTAGGAAATTCGAGGATAGGAGATCACGTTGAATGAGAATTTTCTTCCTACTCAGTTTTACATCCAACTCTACATTACTCAATAGCAACGCCTAGTTTCACATCACCAATTTTCACTTTTGTCTTGATCAGCATAATAATGGGCCTTAATCTTATCAATTAATAGTATTACTAATTTTTTATAAGAACACTTGGCCTTTGATATAATGGAATTAGATTGAAGCCTGCACGTATTTTTTCCTAAGGAGCTCCGAACAAAACCAAGACTCTCGAACGTTCAGAAATTTAAGAAATTCCAATACTGGAAGAATACTTCCTGAGAAACTTCCATATTGTTGGTTAGGTATACACGCATTTTTTATAAGCAATTTTAGCTTGAGCTCAGTACTCAAAATTGCTTAGGTACACTCTTTTTTTTTAAAAGAATAAATTTTAAAAGAATAATGAGCCTCAAAATCGGTGAAATTTAAGAATATTTTAAGAATATTGCGAGGCTCAGATCTTATGGAAAAACATTTTAGCGAGTGTTTTTTTACTTCTGAATTGGTGTGTTTTAACAGGAATGGTCTAAATACACTCTCTCTCCAAAATTACGATGCAAGTATCGATGAGCTCTGTTTTACAGGAACTAAGGATATTGTTCTGTTATCCACCATATTTGCAATACTGTAGGTGTGCGTTTTTGGCATTTATGACATAATAACAATTTATTGCTATATACGTGTTTTCTGCCGTAAGAATAATTTAAGAATATTCCGAGGCTCAAAACAGCAAAAAATTAAGAATATTGAGGCTCAGAAAAAAATTATGTATTCTTATAAAAAAAAAAGAGTGTAGAGGGCAAATTTGAGTAATAAGAATTGCTTAGAAATTGTTAGTTCTTAATATTTGAAGATTTGTTTCTTAGAATACTACACTCTTTTTTTTTTATAAGAATATCTAATTTTTTTCTGAGCCTCAATATTCTTAATTTTTTGCTATTTTGAGCCTCGGAATATTCTTAAATTATTCTTACGGCAGAAAACATGGATATAGCAATAAATTGTTATTATTGTCATAAATGCCAAAAAGCACACCTACAGTATTACAAATATGGTGGATAACAGAACAATATCCTTATTTCCTGTAAAACAGAGCTCATCGACACTTGCATCAAAATTTAGGTGAGTGTATTTAAACCATTCCCGGTAAAAAGCGCACCGATTCAGAATTAAATAAACACTCGCTAAAAGTTTTTCCATAAGATCTGAGCCTCGCAATATTCTTAAAATATTCTTAAATTTCACCGATTTTGAGGCTCAATATTCTTATAAAATTTATTCTTATAAAAAAAAAAGAGTTATCTCACAAGTTGTTGTACAACAAATGTAAATGGTATCTTGCATACAAAAAAGTGCTGGGGTACTAATATCCACTATAATCTACTTCTCTATAGCTGCTGAACGATTTTCATTGCTAGTCGGATCAGAACTAAAATTTTCAAATAGCTTAGAATTCCTTAATCCAGTACTGGAATTGCTTAAGTTTTTGTCTTGTCGAGTAATGGCTTACTTATAAAGCAGTTGCTTGTAAAAAAAATGCATGTACCTATGAACATCAATTGCAGTGACAAATTTAGAGGGTTGCAGTTGGAGATAGGTGACCCCCTTTGCCTACAAAAATGGTTTTTGCACCGATGTTCTGGAAATTTCTGTTCACGAGTTTGCAATTATCAGGGCCCTAATTAGGTAGCTGGCACCCTTCAGATTTCTTCAGGATCAGCCCCTATTAATGGAGAGGATAAATGTAGGAATTCCAATAAAAAACATGGTTATAATCTTATTTTCTTCCTCTTTTCAACTCCAAATAATAACTCAGCCCCTCTATGTTTTGTTGAATTCTAAGACACAGAAATTCCTTGATATTTATGCGGAAAAAATATGGTTGTCCTGGTGACAACTCAGCAGCTGTGAACTACTGACAAGAAAGACTGGATCGAGCATTAGTCATTCTGAAATTGAGTCATTCGCGGCCATGTTGGTAGGTCCCATTCAGTAGATTGAGATTCCACTAAGGACTGCTTTTTTCGTTGATGATTGTTGGAATTTCATGAATGCCCAGAATGCTCCTGGCACTAAACTGAATAATTGTGAGCTATTGTTTGCAAAGAATCAAGTCAATATTATTTCTTTGGCAGCCATATTGAGAGGCCAAACGCAAGCCCAAGCAATTGGCTTCAACATCTGAATCCAGAGACAACAGAATGCTCGATCCAGCCTTTCTCTTGAGATCAGTGCTGTGAAAATTCTTGTACAACTCACTTTTTTATAAGGTACCATTTCTAGAGGAACCTAGATGTAGGGAATCCAAAACCCTAGTGAACTTTTACCACTAAAAGGGGGATCTATTAAAGTTTGGCGGATTGGGGTACATTTTGGATGTAGAATATGGTTTTTAGAAAGGAGCGATTGAAGGTTTTCTGAATCTTCATTAGCAGAAAGGGGTTTTTGAGGAAAAAATAGCTGACATAGGACGGTGAAAAGCAGGAAATTATTGCAGTTGTTCAGGCAATTGTTTAGGTACCCAATAATAGACTCTCACTAAATACAAAAACACAAAAGAGCCTTGATTTGAAACGTATTTATCTTACTAGACTTATTATTAAGGAGAACACCGTTCTCATGAGGTTTCGGTTTCCTGCGGGTCAACATGAGAAATCTCACCTGACTACAGGGAGAAAACTCAAAGAGGGTATGATTATGGCATCAGGCAATTTTTTAGAAAGAAAATAATCTTCCGATTTTTAAATGATCTCGTTTTATAAACATTGGCCCAACTCTAAAAGGAAATTGGGTACTGTAGTAGCATTATGCATGGACAACACAAAAGTCATGCAACTACTGCAGAATTAGTCAAACTGGTCTGTGTTTAGTTCATGGGAAGTTACCTGGTCCTTCTGTTTCTGGCAGGGTAATTGGCAAAAAATGCTGTTTTTGAAAGGGATTTTGGCACAATTTGCAGGGCAGCTATACATCCCAAACCAAACCGTATAGTTTCACCCTGCCTGAGCATTTATCTCGACTGTTTTTCCAAATGCCGCTTCGCATCTTCTGAGAAACGCGCGGCTCTTGACAATTTAATATTGCGTTAATTTACAAATTTTTTCAGCAAAGAATCTTATAGAAAACTCGTTCATCAACCAGTCGCAAATTTATCTTTCACGATCTAGAAAGTCTGTCATATCTTCTTTCACGTTTCAAAACATTCATTCCCACAATTATGACCAAATCTTCTAAATTAATAAAATTTTTCAATAAAAAAAGTAAACAAACAAAGCCTACCCGAGGGTCCCATAATCGCCAGAACTTCGCCGGGTTTCACTTCCCCACTGACATTCTGCAGCGTGAGTTTTCCTCCATTCTCGACAGCAACTGAGAGATCTTTGAAGACCAAATGCGTTGGGGTAACGTTTCTTACTGAATGGAGAGCAACGTTTTGAGAGAGTTGAATGTCAATCTTCGCATCCATGTTTGAAGGTTTTAACACAGCGGCTGCATTAACAGGTGGTTCTTTCATCTCGAAGCTTCCCGATCTTTCTATTCAAGACGAATTTACTCTCAATTGACCAATCTTGAGTCAAGTTTTTAATTTCTATGAGCAGTGCAGCTCTTTCAGGCAACAAATGAAATAATTCTAGTAGCGTTTCCTGAGGCAGCCTCTAGTCGTGGCAGTGCGAGTTGAAAGAAACAGTATCAAGTTTCCAGGTAAGATATGTTGTTGTGGTTGTGTTGTCATAATACGTACGGTGACGTAATTTCCAAAAATTTAGTGAATCGAGCGTTACAAGTGTATGATGAAATCATTTCGCATTTCATGTGCTCCCATTCCAAACAAGGGTAAGTTAAAAAAAACCCCTCTCAGCAGATGTGGCCTTGGGAGGAGGGCACATGAATTATCGTTGGTTGGGGTGTGCCACAGAGATCTTTAGAGCATATCTACAAATTATACCAATTTTTTAAAGATGCCCCAATTTACGTTGATATTACCCAATTTTGCGAAAATTTGAACCCATACTATGAAAAAGCTATTTCTTGGATTTCATACACTTTTGCAAGGAATTTGACAGAGAAATTTTACACATGTTTAGAGATTTTGGGTGGAATCTATACACCTATGTGAGAGGCCTATCTCTGTACTGATTACACTCTTTTTTTAGAACAATTTTATACGAACACCAGCTTCAAATTTGGCAAAAACTTTATAACAAGCCAGGAACAAACCGAAGCTGACCATTTGTTGCTCAATATGAAAATTTTATGAAATAACCTGAAGACTGAGAAATAAATACAAAACAAGCTAATGTACAGCACACAGATAATGTCAGATGGTCAAGAGAGTCAAACTTTGCAACAATTAACACTCTGATAGCAAAAAAGGCTTCACAACCATTGTAAAAGTAAGAACAATTCAAGAACATTTAAGCTTGAAAATAGAGGAATATTTAAGAACAGCCAGCTTCAAATCAATTTTACTGGTTCTTATAAAAAAGAAGAGTGTATATACTAATTATATACTAGTTATAAAAATAACTACTAATTATTATCTACTTTTCATATACAGCGACAATCTTGAAAAACGAAAGAGAGAAAAAGCCCCTTTGAATCAAAATTCCATGCCAAACCAGTGTCATTCAACAAAGATTCGCAACTTGATTTAAAGACTGCCTAACAGGCTGGAAAGAAAAAGATAAAAAGAACCACAATTAATTATTCTTCTGTCTTGAATAAGATTATAACCATTTGTTACATGCGTGGGCGTTCAGAACAAAATATAATTCCGAATCTCATTGCTTCTCTTTCAATTTCCATTTCGAAATTTATTAAGGGAACAAAGAACTAAATGTTTCGTTAACATTCACCAAGAAAAGTACAGATACACTCTTTTTTTTATATAAGAACCATTAAATTTAATTTGAAGCTGGCTGTTCTTAAATTTTATTCCATTTTCAGGCTGAAATGTTCTTAAATTGTTCTTACTATTACACGTATTATTTTATAAGCAATTGCTTTAAAAGCAAGTCAGTACTCGACAAGACAAAAACTTAAGCAATGCCAGTACTGGATGGAGGAATGCTAAGCAATTTGAAAATTTAGTTCTGATCCAATGGACCACGAAAATCGTGCAGCAGCTATAGAATAATAGATTACAGCCGATATTAGTACCCCAGCACACTTTTGTATGCAAGATACTGCCGACATTAGTTGTACAACAACTAATGAGGATATAGTATTCTAAGAAACAAATTTTTAAGTGAAAAAAGCTAAGCAATTGCTAAGCAATTTTGAGTACTCCAATCTGCCCACCGGCTAGGCAATTTTCAGTGCTGATCTCGATCTAAAATTGCCTATAAAAAAATGCGTGTAAAATGCTTCGTAAGCCTGTTTTGCTGTCATTTGTGTTTTCTTGTCAAATTTTTACTTTCTAGTCCTGTCTGAGTGTAACTTTTTATTTCGGTCCCCAACAGCCCCAGGCACCCTGGCAATTATTCTTGCAATCCCCTTCTAGATAGTTCTTGTAATCTTTTGATTCAGTTTACAGGCTTACTACTACCCCATGTTTTTTTCAAAAAATAGAAACAATTCAAATCATCAAGCATAGAAATAGAAAGATGCCAACGAACTTTTCGTGATTCAACCTTTTTATTCGATTCAGATTGCTAATCTGAGATTATAAATATTGTATACATACGCATTGATTATATATTCATCAAAAACAAAATACGCTTACCTATTGTGACTCGTAATAAAATATATTCAAAATTTAGTACACGTATTTCCCATACGAAACTAGTAATATTATACACGCTTTTTTTATAAGGAACCTAGCTCAGGGCCTAGTAGTAAAAGTTCCTTATTTTGAGACCTCTTTTGACCACTTTGTAGTTCTAAAAGTTCCTTAATAGTTCCTTAATTTCAAGTGTTTACTTAGTAGATAGAGATAAGTATCGACGCAAGAAAAGCATTAAAACTCAACATTTTGCAATAAACTCGTGATAAGGAAACATGAAACATATTATAACATAAAGAAGCTTAGGATAGACCTATAAAAGGTAACAGCTAGTTACTTAGTAATTAGAGAAGTTGCATATCTACACCAAATGAATATATGCAAAATTATAAAGTTCCTTAGTTATTTAACCTTTAGTAGTAAATGTTCCTTAATTAAGTTTTTCGACCTTCGACATGTAGGTTCCTTATAAAAAAACGTGTACTCGTTAAGATTCAATTATTTGTTCTCTTTCAGAGGTACTTCTCTGATAAGCGTCAAACTCTAAGCTTCAATAGCTTTTATGTTGGCTATGTTTCAGATTTTTATCGACATCCTTATGTTCTTTACAGATCAAAGACTGTTCTCACGTACTACACTGATGAGTGTCAGAAGGAAAGCTTCAGTAGATAGTATGTTTCTGAATATTCCCGATTTTCCTCGCCATCCTCAAGTTCTGTACCGATCAAAGACTGTTCTGACGCACTACTGTAATGAATATCAGAAGCAAAGCATAAGTAGTTATTATATTTCGCTTTGTTTCAAATTTTTCTCAAAGTTCTCATAGACTGTCAATTTGTGAGAAGAAGCCCAGGCGTTTGAAGGACCAAAATTGAAAGAAACTGCAGTATCAGACTAAAACTTAGAAAGAAACTGAAATCGCTTATGGAACATGAGAGCCGTTTTTCATGTTTTATTTAGTTTCAGTTTTTTAGTGTGTTTCAGTAGAAATTATTGTCCTGAAAAATTATGGACAATTGCATTTCTCGTCACTTCTTTTCGGACACTTTTATCCATCAATTGTCCGTGACGTTGTCAATAAACTCCATAATTTATCCATAAAATTTTGCTATGGAAATTGAAAGCATTTCATCCATAATTTGTCCCCAAATTGTCACTAACTGCACACTAATTTATATGGACATGTCCAAATATTTTAGTGACAATCTACCTTAATATTTATGGACATCAACCCACTTCAATGACTCATCCACTGTAGTTTTAATTTTTTCTTTGGGAGATATTGTCCATAAATTTTGGGGACACAACCAAATTATTTAGGTACAGGACCATAATAATTGGGGACATTGACCCTTTATCCTTCATTGTGTGAATTTTTCTTTTTTAGATGATATCCATACATTTTGAGGACATACTCAAAGTTTTCTGGAACTTTTACCAAAATACCTGTTGTTGTTGTTGTTGTATATTGTTGTGATCATTTAGGTTATATAGGCCTAAATGATTAACGTAATATATAATTTGGCGATAACATAACCAAACCAAACTCGACTGCCACTACGAACGATTTAGGCCGTCACAATTTTGGTAGCAATGTGTTGCTAGGGGGCAGTATCCTATCATGCATTGCGTAAAATTTTATCTGTCATTTTCTGCAGAGTCATCTGTTGCCTAATGGCATTTAATAAGGCAGGGAAGTGTTGACTTAACAACTCTCTCCATCGTGGTTCAGATGTGACGTAAAATACGGGTCTGAACCCCAGGAGCATCATGCATAGAAGATTTGAATCAGCTAATGTAGCAAGATATAACAGTCTACTAGAATCAAGTATGAACGTCGAGCATCGTCGAGAAACGATACAATGATCTTTTGTTTTGACTAAGTAACCCACTACACCGTCCTTTGAAAAAGACGTTAAACTAGGGGCCTGGAACGAAGTGCGTAGTAGGCCTAGATTAGCTAAAAATAACCATTTTCTCTAAATAAATAATTAATGCCACTACTGCTAATACGTTCCCCTCCCAAAAATTTGGGAATTTTAGGCCTAGCTGGAAGTTCTTTTATAGCAAAACACAATTTAACGTTGTGCTTTCCTTCGTCACTTTCGTCCCTCTTTCAAGATTGTGATTGTTAATTGATCGGCCATCTTGGCCTCGTTTCCGAAATTTCGTGAGAGGAGAGCACTTATACTCTATAGAAACAAAGACTAGGCTAGTGATGCAGGATCCGCGAATAACAGATCACACACTGCCAAGATACACGTCAACTGAAAAATCCTATGGTGACAATTATTACGACATTAAACAGGTCTTTATTTACATGGGGCGGACTTGCACACATACAAGGGTCCGAGCAAATCCAAAGATTAAGGTACAAATAAAAATGATGTAATTTCAAAACACTTTAAGAAGTAGATTGAACCAAACCCGAGGTATCAGTTTGCTTTCCAGTAAAGGGGGCTATCTACAATTTGAGTGTTTCAGATTGCTGGGAAGCTCACAAAATTACCGCAAGACCAATTTCAATGCAAGTTGATAAAGGGGAGTTTCTGGTAATCTATAATCATACTCTACTACAAATAAACTGATAACAAGTTACTGATTGCATTCATTCCATGTAAAAAATAATTATCTGTTGTGTTTTTGTGGCCAGTCCGCCCCCCCCCCCATTAAGTCTTCAAATGATGAACGATTCTAAAACCTTCGATTCCGATTTGATATACATAGGACAAGAAAAGGCACCCGACCATGTGACCGCTAGTGCCATGAAATTCCAGGGCAAAGTTTTTTGAAATTGAATTTGCTTTGCTTTGCTCCTTTATTACTCTTGTCAAAGCAACAACAGGTGCGAAGCATTACATCCTGTGTGTGTATTTAGTAATTCTATGGTATATTACGAACCCTGAATGATATAATGGATGGCCCGTTCCACATCCCATTGGCAATGATCGAGAGTCTGCTGACAATACTCCTCCGGCTTTTGCGTCACCTCAGCAACACGCCTGATTTTGAGCGCGCGAAAAGCCTGCTCAGTGTCGCTGCCTAGCGACATCAACGTGTGTCCAGCCTCGGCTTCACAAAATCCGATAAGTTTGCAATTATCGAAGAAGCTGCGTCTCTTGGCGATAATCAAAACCTGGTTGACGTCCCATTGGTTTTCACGCAGCAGTTTTGCAGCCTCGTTTAGGGTTAACTCATGACGTATCGCCATGATATAGTGGATTTTTATGGCGTAGCAAGCCTCGGTATAATTCCAGTTGTAAGTCTTGAGCATTTGTAAGCAACTCGCTTGCGGGCATAGGCCTAAGTTGAACAATTTCTTCACCTTGAGAAATTTAATGGCGTCCTCTGCATTCCAGCGCGATATTTCCAAAGCACCGAATATCTCAGGCTGGGGAAGATCCGGGAACTGTTGCGATAAGGCAAACAAGTGGTATTTTTCTTTTTCCGTTGTGACGTTGATTTTCAAACTTCCTCTTTTCTCCTTCTTCTTCTTCTTGAAGCCAAATAAAGATTTCTTTCTTCCACCTTCTTCCGGAAGTTTTTTGTAGGAAACACTGTCGTTGCTCGAGTCGAGAAGGTTATCGACTTCCGGTTCCTCTTCAAACGAAATATTTTGCGGTACGGTGCCGAGATCGGGTTGAAATGTTCTAGACCTAACTCGGTCTGGGGATAGCGGAACGATGATTTCTTGCTGCACGGGTAATATGTTAATGCTCTCGAGTGATTGAGTTTTCCGGAGTTTCAGTTTCTCAGCAGAGTTTCTCTTCCTTTCTTTATCATTGAATCGGCTGGGCGGATGCAAATCATTTTCGAAATTCCCGCACGCGGAAAATAGATCCTGTTCAGACCGACTTATTTGCCGTGACATTGCTGATGATGCGAACCGGGTACCATCGTAATCCGGGCTCTGTGGGGTGGTGGCTTCTCCCATCCATGCGGACGGATCGATTACGAATTCACTGCTAAAATCACCTGGCTCTTCAATTTCCGGCGCAGGAATGTTTGTCGGAACGTCATACAGGTTTTCATGGTCAGAAAAGTCGATCTTTTTCAACAATCTTGGTGGTTTAGTAGGGGCCTGCTTTTTCTCAAATGTCCTTTTTGCTGGTATAGGCTTATTTTGCACCGGTTGTTCTTGTGCCGGCTGGTTGGCTAAAGGCCCATCTGGCACTGGTCTATGCTGCGTTGGCTTGTCTTGTACCAGACCATCTACCGGACTACCTGATGACTGCTTTCTGACGAGCCTTTCTCGCAGTTGTCCTTCTAAAACCAGTCCATCTTGTATCAACCCGGCTGGCATTGGCTTATCCAGGACAGAATCATAATTTGCATCTTGTGCTTGGCTATCTTGCACCGGCCTCTCTGGTACGGGCCTATTTCTCTTCAGCCCCTCAACAACAAGTCCATCCTGTACGAACCCATCATTTATGTGCCTATCCTGTGGTGGCCTGTCTAGAATTGACCAATCAGGTACATCCTCGTCATAGTCTGGTCTCTTTGGAACTGGCCTACTTTGTACCAGCCCATCAGATACCAGCCCATCAGCTACCAACTTTTCTTGGTCATGCCTGTCTTGCAATGAGCTTTCGGGTATTAGCGGGTCTCTCGATGCAACTTCTGGTACAAGATATCCTGATGCATCAGATGATGTTCTATTTTGAAAAATCTCATCTGGTGCTGGACTATAATGATCATTACCGTCATTCAGTGGCCTTTCTGGTACTGGTCGATGTAGTGGGAGCCTGTCTGGTATCTCAGGTGCAGCTTCATCTCGTTCTGGCCTCTCATTCAAATCACAGCCTCCAGTGGACGAGCAAGCCGCAGCCTCGTTTCTAGAGCTGGCTCTGCTCCTTCTATTGAAGTCTGTTCTTGGGAGGACTTTAGGCCTGACAGCCTGGTCTATTTGATTTTGATGCTCTGCAGGCGAACGCACTTCAGGTTTCAGTGTCATGTCCTTAGGCTCTTCAACCGGTGTTTTCGCTTCTTCAATATCCATGGCCATGTAGCAAGATAGGTAGCGTTGAAATGTTCCAGCCGTAAGACCATCAGGGACAGGCAGACTTGTTGGCCTACATCTGTCCAATTCGTCCTCTGAAAAGAAAATAGCAGCAACATGACAAAGCATCTGAATTAGTGAAGTAATTAAGAAGATTAACAGAGAAAAGTGTCTGCGCTGCCCTTAAATACCCATTATCAACCAACAAGCCAAGTTTCAACCATTAGGCCCTTTTTATTTTTCCCAGTCGCCTTCTTGTTTTTACAAGCAGTAGTAATGGTTATGCTTATTTCTCTTTTCAGATATTGGTAAGGTTGTCGTTGAAGATTGTCACGAAGTTTTGTTTCTTTTTTCAGGATAATGCTCTTTCAATCAATTTGACAAGAAGGGATATAAACGTTTCGCAGCATGCGTTTTCAAAAAGCTCGGGACGAGAGCTAATAAAATGACAGAGTTTATGAAATTTAACTTTATTTGGTAAGTACTCTACTTTAAGTACTCTTCTTGGGGTCAACGGTCCCTAACAACAAGTTTCATTCCTTTCAAATCTATTCAGATTAAAAATCGACCATTGAATTTAATGCAGCGGCTGCTAAACTGCATTCTAGCTGTGGGGCAAACGAACGTGATTTACCAACGTATCTAATTCCGAAATTACAAAGTCTGTGTTTCGGATTCTCGTTAGAGAGTGCTCAATACATTAATGCAGAGCGTGATATTTATTGTGAAGAAAAGAGTCAAAACACTCTCAACATCTCGACAAACCTGTTTCGTGGTTGCCCACTCATCAGGAGATGAACAAATAATAAGATATTGATAATATCAAACAGATAATGTTAACTAATAAATATGATGTGGATCTTTATTTGTACATTTCCTGATGAGTGGGAAACCACGAAACAGGCTAGTCGAAATGCTGAGTGTTTTTTTACTCTTTTCTTCTCAATATATAACTTAGAAATTTATGTCAAATACGTCATATAAATACGATTGAGCCTCTCCAGTTTTCAGATTGAACTTTCAGTTGGTCTAAAGTATCCCTGCGATTCTTGTCGCTTCCCTCCCAATCATCACTCCAGCGTCCCTGCAGGAAAGTACGAAATTAGTTACCTTCTTTCAGCGAGCTTGGCAGTTCGCCATGCGACGGATTGCGAGACCTGGGTGATTCGCCTCCCTCGCTCATCCAGGAGAGACGTTTCTGTTCTGGTTTGGTGAGAAAGACGTCATCTGGCATTGAGCCGGTGCTCGACTTCTGCCCGTTCACATGGCCAGTTGGTGAAGGTACGGCGATAGGCTGAGTTCTGAAAACAAATGAAAATGTTAAATGCTCATATTCGAAGAGGTATTTTCACGATATTTTGCTCTGTTAGACTCGGGCTCAAAACAACATTGAACATAAATATTACATTCTTTCCTACAGCCTAGTGCTGTTTTTTGCTCTTCATCTTTCTTTTATTAAAATAAAAGCTTCCAAAGATCTGAAAAAATCGATTTTTGTAGCCTACAAATAAACGTTGCAAACAGTAGAGTTTGATCGTCTCCTTTCACGAAAGCTGGCTAATTTCCCTCGCAAATTTTTCTAGGTCACATTAAATCCAAATCCCTACTCTTGTTTCTTCGGCGTTTGTTTTGAAAGTTTGAATCAAGACGAGCAACGAGTGCCTTTACCTCGTGATGGCAGTAAATCAGTCAGAAGCCTTTTGTCATTTACTTTGGTTTCTGTTTTGGAGTCAAAATGTTGTATATACTACCTTGGTCGTCTATCAACAATTTCTGTTCTTATTCAAGAATAATTATTTAAATCGAGATAATTTGTGAGAATGAAAATGACCCGAGTAGGACTCGAACCCACGACCTCTAGATTTGTACTCTAGAACGAACTCAATAATTATTTTCTTGTTACAATGCCTCTTTAAGATATGCAAATAATTTAGGCCAAATGTGATATGGACTTCTCAAGAAATTGAATTTAGTCTTATGTCAACACCTATGTATGAACTGTTCTCCCATAGTGGTAAAGGATAACACACAAATGGTGAAACATTATCAAAAATAAAAAAAATAAAAAACGACGATACACATAACAGAATCAGTAAAAGCTGTTCAGTGCAGGGGCGCATCTAAGGGAGGGGTTGTGGGGATTGTAACCCCTGCCCTTTTTATTAAGGAAGCTAATTTGCCCTATTTTCGTCAGGCTAATCATTCTGAATTCCCCATTTCAGAGAGAAATTGAAGGATTCTAAGCCATTTTAAAGCCTCAGAAATGTCAAAATCTCAGGACTTTCCGGGGGCTCTGCCCCCTTGACCCCTACTAGAGTCCTTCCATGCCCTTTTTTGCGGCTAAAACCCCTGCCCTCCAAAATTCCTAGTTGCGCCCCTGCAGTGCTTTGGTAAAATCACAGGAAAATAATTCCATGGTTTTACTAGCACCAAAGATGGTATTGTTAAAGCTTTTGCTAATGTTATTATATTCCTTATTTTGTTTCACCTTTTTATTTGTCTATTAATGAATATCATTATTTCTATAGCTATTTCAGACAATTCGTAACAATTTGTAAAGATTCCCAGCGATATTGAACGCCTTTGAACGATTGTAAACGATTGTAGACAATTTGTAAGGATCCTTTCAACAATATAAGGCGATTTGCGTCCATTTCGAACAATTCTGGAAGTTTGTCAAAAATTATGGCAAGATTCCCATCACTTCCACGATGAATTTCAAGCTTCCTTCGACAATTGCAGGTGATTTGCAACGATTAGCAATAATCATGGAACAGTTTACGAGGATTATGGAAAACATCTACCGTATTTCTTCGATTGTAAGCTGCCCTTGAATATAAAAATTGATCTGAGATAAACTATTTAAGCTGCTCTTGAATATAAGCCGACGAGAACGTCTAAAACATTTTAACTATTGAAACGTTGCATAAAAATATGTGCTCCCACTTCAATGACGGCTGTATAAATCAAGATTCTTCTGCAGGCTGGAATGGTGAAAAAATAAATGTAAGCCGCCCTTGTTTATAAGCCGCCTTTGTTTGTTAGCTGTTTGAATTAAAAGACGCAAAATAGCTTGCTAGAAGATAGATGTAAGCCGCGGCTTATAAAAGAATTACTACGGTATCCACAGCCCATGAAATTATCTTCTCTCTGTTCTGGAAATAGCACCAGTTTAATGGCGATTAAATGCAATTTACTCGCGGTTAATGGGCAATGAAGCTCGCTTACTTGCTCCTGGGGGGGTTTGTTGCCAACGTGTTGATATTTAGATAGGTTCTGATTGGTTACAGCAATAAAAGACGCGATGGAGGTATTTTATATACAAAGACATGTTTGGTTGATTGCTTAACAAAGTAATCTTTCTTGCATTTCGAATCAGCTATTGTTTTCATGAGCTTGCATAAAATCTAGGCGTGACTTGGTTGAAGGTCATTCGTTCAAACAAGCAGCCAAGCCGTTCGTGTTTCTTCTTGAAAGTCCCACCCTACCCACCACAGCTTCGGTACTTATTCTTCCACGGTCGACGGTGAAGGGGCGAATCGTAATCTTGAACCGAGTACATAGTTGTTTTCACGGAAGTACCCGATTGGTAATACCGCTACCTCTACCTCTACAAAAATAGTTTCTGAATGCACCAAACATCTTTCCTTTTAAATCTATTTTGATTCCAGAGAGAGGGTCCCTTCGCCGATGACTGTGTGACAGGTGCAATTGGCTCGGAAAAAATGTGTTTTTCTGTCCAATCACCGACAGTAAATAATGTTTCTGTGCTAGCAATCCGGGCCAGTGTACTGCTGCCCAATTTTTCTAGCAACTATGGTTTTACTTGTCGCATGAAATTCGAAAAAGTAGTTTTTTTGGGGGGAAGAAAATACAGGGAGTTGGGTGTTTTCGCACAAGTTTTTTCGAATGAACTGACAAACCTCTTTGATAATGGCTGTATGCTGGCCTATTTGCAGGACAGCTACCAGTGTGAACCTTGAAAGGTTTGTCCGTTCCTTAAAAAAAATTCATTGCAACCATTAAATGCAGATAATTCACTTACTTTTCCTGGCCGCCATTTTGAAAAACACCAGGAGGTTCACGAGTCTCGATTCCAGGGCTCAGAGTCGAGGTAGATGCATAAGGGATCTTGCATTGCATTGGCGAGGTCTGAGACTTAATGAATTTTCCAAAATCGTTTGTCGTCTCATTCTGACCGATCCAGACATCAGAAGACCCCCTGAATAAACAAGAGTGAAACATTTTAAGAATGAAGTTGAATTGTATATTCGTATCTGAGCACATCAAAACAGAACCACTCAAAATCTTTAAGGTGACAGGGCTAAGCAAATATATTGGAACCCTCAAAGATAAAAACATAAGTGGAAAATCTCATGGGTTGAATCGTCGATTTGAGGAGAAGCAGAATGTGGAAAATCGATCGAGAGAATGAAAATGACCTGAGTAGGACTCGAACCCACGACCTCTAAATTCGTACTCTAGAGCTACTGATACTCTATCTAGTGATGGGACTCTGATGGTCCTCCTGGTGCAAGAAAGTCGTCGCCCTTCGGCACGAGTGTTAAAGAGCCCCGATAGGTTCGTCTATGCATTCGGTGAGTTGGGTTGCAATTTGCGTGAATGAAATGATCTGGGTTTCTCAAAGCCCCAGCGTAGTGGTAGTGCACTAGAGTACGAATCTAGAGGTCGTGGGTTCGAGTCCTACTCGGGTCATTTTCATTCTTACGAATTATCTTGATTGAATCGTCAATTATATGACTGAAACAAATGAAACCAAGCCTTCTCAACCCTGGAGCAAGTAAGTTTAGAACAAAACGACAAACACAATACACATGTGAGAAATGCAGTGCAGTCTTGGCTGTCATGGATGACTGGAAAACTTACCAATGAGGACTCACTTCATGCAATGCTTCATAGCAATGTACCTCTTGGCAAGCTTGGGAATTTCAATTGCCTAAATCTTCCTTAGGTTAAGTAGTTATAGGCTGGAGAAATCTTGCAGTGCCTAAGTTGGTCTCCTTATCATGCTCCGTTTAATTTTGCTTCTCTTTTTTTTCTTTTCAAAATCAGATCTAGTTTGTTTATTGTATTCTAATATGTGTAATAAAGTAATTTTTAAAGTAAATAATTATTGTATCTAAATAAATAGCTCCCTTTAAATCAGTTGATTTTAACTAACGGGGCTACCATACATAGAAAAGAGAAAATGAAAATGAAA
The DNA here is from genome assembly GCA_963924455.1 of Pelagia noctiluca. Classification (NCBI taxonomy): domain Eukaryota; kingdom Metazoa; phylum Cnidaria; class Scyphozoa; order Semaeostomeae; family Pelagiidae; genus Pelagia; species Pelagia noctiluca. The sequence goes on from OZ004327.1 coordinate 2,702,343, forward strand.
AATGAAAACATTTTTGGTCATTGGTCACTCTATGTAGCTAAGTGACATACACCTATCTGCGTTGCGAAAAATGGCCGGACATCTATTGAGGAGCCCCGGTGAAATATCTTGTAGGATCCTACAACGGTCTGCTGAAAACAAGTAAAACCAAGTTAACCTACTCGAAAGGTTTGATGGCTGTTATGCAATCTCCGTCACTGTATTTCAGGTCATCGAGGTAATGTTGAATTCCTGTTGCGTAGCTTGAAGTCGGATGGACCTGGGTGGAAACAAAAATATCAATCATCACTTCAATATTGTGAAGCGGATTCAGTACTGTGAAGGACACTACAAGTACTGTGGAGATGATACCTACAGTGTTTGTGATTTCCCTCCATAGTACTGAACACCCTCTATTGTACTGATAATATTCATCTACAATACTGATGATATCCCTTCCCCACTGTACTGGACATCCTACACAGTACTGAACACCCTCTATTGTACTGATAGTATCCCTCAACAATACTGATGATATCCCTTCCCCACTGTACTGGACATCCTACATAGTACTGAACACCGTCCATATTACTAGATAGTCGTTCCCACTGATGAGAAAGCGATGTGGATGCTGGGGCTAATTCAAAGATTTTTTTATCCTTATTGGTGTAGGTAATAATCGAAAGACTCACCGATACTAAACAAGATTTGGCTTCTTCAAAGTTGAGCCTCTCATCGGGGTTTTCAGCCCAGCATCGCATCATGACCAATGAATAGAACTTAGAGGGACAATAATCTGGCTCTCTCAGTCTCTCTCCGTTTTTAGCCTTTTCTACCACCTAAAAAGAATCACTGGTTTAAAAGGAAAAGAATAACATGGATATTCCTACCATATGCACCACCGAAGGACCTAAAGCATAAAGCATGTTGGGACTTTGATGCCCTAGGGCCAAAGCCTATCTGGTATCTTCAATCAGGAATCTTTACATGTTTTATTTGTTTATTAGGACAAACATTCTCAACACTCACAAGGTTTTTTAATATCTTGTTGTTTGAAATTAGCCTGTTGCAAATCTTCCTGTTTGAATTTACATATTTCGAATAATAACTTTGAGATTTGTAAACCATTCCTACTGACTTTACTCTCATTTGTTTAATCATACAACTGTGCTATTCTTGATATTTAAAACTGTTATTCATTCATTCCTTTTTGCTGTATTAATTCGAGAGCGAGTTCATATATTGAGTTAATACATTTGGTCTTATCAAGGCTGTTTCTGATACAACATTTGACATGATAGTCACAACTTATCATGATAAGCCTTTAATATTTAGTAGGGCAACGTTTCGGGAGGGATCTGTCTCCCATTGCCCATTGTCCGATGATGGGAGACGGATCTCTCCCAAAACTTTGGAAGGCGTCGAGGTTTTCTTCGGCTAGTAGATTGTAAATTAGTTTAGTATCTTTGTCGTTTTCCATGGCTAAAAGTGGACATAACTCTTGAAGAATGGTCACGGTCAACGAATCATCGAATTAGGGACTTCTTCATTTGTCTTGCTGTCCAATTGCGTACAGGGTTGCCAGACACCTCATACCAGTTTTATGGCCAGATTCCTTCCCCCACGAGGCCAAATTAGGTCCTTGTGTAGCCAAAGATTTCAAAGATTTAATCAGTTAAAATTTAACAATTAGAATTCTGCTCTGATATGGAATCAGAAAAAGAAATATTCAAAATTGGGAATTAATGAAGATTTTTCGAAAAGAATTATGGCGCGCCAAATGCACAATATTTCGAAAAACCTAGTTCTTCGATCGAAAAACCTGACTACCGTGTGATAAGTTTGATTTGGTCCAAAAGGCCCCTGAGTACTATCTGCTTACAGTGCTTTAGCACAAATTTAGGTATACCTAAATCAGTTATTTTTTCTACTAGTCTCTCCCGAAACTTTGCCGTACTAAATATCAAAGGCTTGTCATCATAAGTGGTGACTATAATGTCAAATATTGTGTGTTTATTGGAGTTCGGCCTTAGGCCTACTACTTCTACAACATAGAGAGTTTTTCCAGGGTTCAATTTCAAAATGAATTCAATTTTTGTTAAACCAACTCCACTCCAGTAGTTTAATATGTTAAAAATACTCACTTCTTTAGATTTAAATTCCTTCCATGGATGTTCACCGAACGTAAATAGCTCCCAAAGAACAACCCCAAAACTCCAAACATCACTTGCACTTGTGAACTTCCCTTGAATCAGACTCTCCAGTGGAAGCCTAAAAAAATAATTATATACTGATAACTAAGAGCTAGGACTGCGGCAATTAGCCCGACATTTTAGTTAGCATCAAATTCAATTCAATAATACCATTCAAAGTAGAGTTGCAATTCCAAGCTGCATAGCTATGACACATCAATTCGATATAAATAAATATTTACAGACTAGGCCATATTCTAACTTTTCAAAACAGTACTTACCCTGGGTACCAGAGCCTTAAAATTAAAAAAAATGGAAAACAAAAAAAAAGAAGAAGGAAAAAGAGGAAAGGCAAACAGTACTAAGCTCCATCTTCAGAAATCATGAATAGAGTTGTTTATCGATGGACTTTTTGCATTGCAAAAATTAAAACATCAGTTATTCTACGATATAGCTATTCTATAGCAAATATCAAAAATAACCTTAATAATCGACCAAATTCACAATTTTATAGGTTTTCTAAGGCCTCATTTACACGATGCCCGTTCACTATGAATCCTTATCAAAAGTGATACGGATATGTTTTGTTTACATGAATCCGCACTACTTTTGTTGCTGATGGGCTTTCCCGTTACACCAGTGCAGATTCGCATGAAATAGAGGTGAAAATACGAAATGAGGCTGAGAGTTCAAATACGAATATGCATAGAGCGGGACAGCGCATGTAAACTTGGACACGGATCAAAAGTAAGCCGGATTTGCCGTTTACACGAGACCGGATCATTTTGAAAACTACTTGCTAGAAGGATCAGAATTGATAGGCTATCTGTATCTATTTTGATGCGCATTGCTTGGTCTTGTGTAAAGGGCAGGCGTATCTAAATCACTTTTGATACAGATTCAAATTGATCCGGCTTTGTGTAATGGGGGGTCTAAGACAACGCATTTTTATGCATACAGTATAGAATTAGCGACATACCATCTAATTGGTAGAGCCTCTTCTTGAGTCATGACCCACTCCTTATCTTTGCCAACAAGTTTAGAAAGACCAAAGTCACTGACTTTAACCTGGAAGAAAAATTCAAATGACATCCTTATTTCTTACCTTATAATTGATAGGCTGACATACACCTGAAAACTAGCTGCTTAAATTTAATAAATTTGCTGAAAAAATATCTTTAATTTAATTTATGAATGAAGGGACGACTGCACTTTAACGGACAGAGTTTTGTTACCTACAAAAATTGAATTGAATTCTAAACCGTTGCCTAAACCCTCCCATAAACCCTCCCCTAAACCCTCCCTCAACCCTCCCCTAAACCCCTTTCTAAAAACCCTCCTTTAAACCGTTCCCTAAACCGTTCCCTAAACCCTCCCTTAAGCCCTCCCCTAAAACCACAGAGCAAAAATTCACTTCAATAACCGATCAGGTAACAAAACTCTGTCCTCTAAATTGCAGTCTAGCCTGAATGAATTAAGGAGACTTGTCCTACTACAGAATGGTATCTATCCCACACCTAATCAACGTGGTCGAATAATCAACGCTGGCATACACCTCATAACCAATGCTTTAGTGTTGAGAATTCAAGACGGTGAGAATTCTAAACCACAATGCCTTCAACTTGAAATGAAGGGGGTGTCTAGTGGTCAGTGACTTTCAAACTTGAGACTTCTGCTTCTTTGTACTCAATAGATAAACATTTACATTACAAAATAAAAAATTACATTACAAAATACAAAATTAAATACCAGGACGAGAAAGGTCTTGACTACCCCAGGGCTATTACACCCAAAAATTAACCACACATAGATTTAAAATTTATAGAAACTGAAAAACAACAAAGTACTTAAAGAATGGCTGAGTGACGTAAAGCACAGGTTCAGTGTCTCTTTATAAGCAAACCGACCTGTTTTATGAATGACATCTAAAGTCAATTTAATCCACATAGAAATCAAGGAAGTTTACAAGCCCTGCTTCAAATACAACTCGTTTTAATTCAGGGAAGTTGTCGCTATTGGCATAGCCACAAAAAGAGTTCACTTTTTGACACATGAAGCATGATAGTCGCTGAATTTCCTGATTTTTACGTAAATTACAACAAGAGTGAACCAGGTTTTACGGATCAAAATTTCAAAACTTGTGGATTGAGAATTGAAACCTACTTGATTGTGAGCTGTGACGAGGATATTTCTTGCTGCCAGATCCCTGTGGACCAGACCCTTCTGCTCTAGGTACATCATGCCACTTGCGATTTGAACAGCAAATTGACAAAGTAGCGAAATCAAAACAATTTCCTTATTTCGCAATCCGTCAAGCAACGAGCCACCTTCAGCAAACTCTGTAACCTGGAAAAGAAAATATCATTACAACCAAGAACCGGATAATACATCGGATGACGAAAACAAGATGAGTATTTCAGGAACAATCTAATTTCATTTAAGATTCAATTATTAAAGACATTTCAGTTATCAAAGACATTTCCAAGAAGCATGAACTTGTCTTATAATGATCTTGTAAATGTCTTTAATAACTGCAATGTCTTTCATAATGGAATGTTAATGAAACGAAACTGTTGCTGAAATACTCAGGTTTTTTGTCGTCCTACTTATTATCTGGTTCTTGACGTAACTACGTTTTCTTTATTCCATCGTTACAATTAAACCCAAAATAAGGCTCGCCAAAAATGAGATTCAATACACTTTTAGACCATTACTAATCCAGAAGCTAAGACTGGTCATGGATATACCGCTTCACAGAGTGGTTAATCTCTGGGTCACCTAGTTAGTAAGCTGTTACTCGTAACTTACCATACTCAGGAAATCCTCCTGTATGGAGAGGCCGTACAGTCTGATGATATTGTCATGGTTCTGGTCAAGTTGGGAAAGAATCGAAACTTCCTTCATAAATGCCTTGTTTGAATCTTCTTTCAAACATTTTACAGCAACTGGAATCTGAAAAACATTGAATATATGAAAAATTGCAAAGAAGATTGTGTTAAGATTGATGACTTATCAACCCAGACCTTTGCTAATGTGTAGAGAGTCAAACACGCAGCCCCTTGGCTATTAACCAAGCACCTTATTATTGTACGATGCAGCGCACAAGCAAAAGCTTCTTTTAAACATTTACAGCAAAGGGAATATGAAAGCCATGATTAGTATGAGGCAAAATAGCAAAAAGGATGGTAGGAAAATCGATAAAACTTCACATGAAAAGCCTGTCATAATTAACACAGCCCTAGTTCCCTGCTGGGTCCAAAACCAACATCAGACTTAATTGAAGCAGTAGTCTAGCAGTCAGTCCTTTTCAAAAAGAGACTGGTCACATTACATTGCACATAAACAAGCTTCAGTCAAAATTAGGAAACCTCTTGAGTTAAGATTTTGGTGAGTGTGAAAACATCAAGAGCTTCTGATTGTGAATTTTTGCAAGCACATGGATGATCATTCCTTTTCAAAAGAAGCCAGAAGATAAATAGTAACTTACCGTGCAGTCATGCCCAGCCACTCGCCTGGTCCATTCTGCTTTATGCACCCTTCCGAAGTTACCTTCACCCAAGATCTCTTTGAGATTAAGGTCTTCACCCTTGATGATGACTGGTGCAAAATCGTCCCATAATCTTATTGCTGGGGGGACCTCTAGGTCTTTGCCTTTTTGTTTCTTTCCAAGAACCTGTAAAAAACGAAGAGTTTACAAGGTGAAGATGGCTTTGATGGATGGCACGTAAGTCAAGAAAGTTGTTTCAAATTGCACATACAGCCTTGATTCATCAAATCTAATAAAGATTGGAGGTAAGAATGTTTTTTGTTGGCCAGGTTGTGCCCCAGTAAACGCAAATTTAAGTTACCCTTGGAAAGCAAGAATCCAGGAGGGTACTCTTAAAATTTTAATCCCAGCTTCTACCGCAACCCCAGCTTCCTATGGGCCTAGATTATCTTCTTTATATTTGAGGTATGAAATCAAGAAATATTATAGACAATTTTTTTCAATTTTGGAGACAGGAGAAACATATTTGAGGTCTCTTTTTGAAGCCAGTTGATACATTTGGTTAAAAATAGGTTTAAGATACCTGGCAAGATTTATATACTGTAAGTTGTATTGGACAACATATTCGGTCAGGTCTTTAAAATGGGCAGGTTTAACATATTTTGGGTTCTGAGAAAATGGCCTGAAAGGATCATCCCCTTCACAAAAGTTGACAAGTCAATGAGATGAGCCCCTTGGGATAAAGAAGTTTGGGTTTTAAAAATCATCTCAGTTTCAACAGCTAAATGAAACTAAAACGCTCAGTCGGAACTGTTTCAGATGATTTCAAAACAAACCAACCAACAATAAACAAACTAGAGAAAAACCAAAAGGATTCAATTTTTTCTGCACGCATTGTTCTCTCTTGTTCTTGTTAATCTGATCAAAAAGATAAACAAAACTGAAAGCCACATTTTGTGAAAAAATAGAATTGCCAACATATCAAAATTTCATGAATAAGGATAGCTCTCTTGCCATTTTTAATGAAAAAAGAAATTAAAAGTTCAATGGGCATCCAGAGAGAATCATGGAAATATTGCATTGTTCTATGCAAAAATGCACTATTTTCAATCAAAAACTGAGCTCAGATGAGACTCTCAAATTTGCCTTACATTTGAATAGAATACCTGCCTGGTTACTTATCCCTAAAATGTGTTTGCTTAAGCATCTTCCTGCAAGAGGAAGCTTAGTAAAGTCATCCCAGAATATGATGGCCTTTATTGAATGCTTTTTGTGGAAAAGCTAGCCCTAATTCCGGGCTGGATGCTTATTCAACTGATATATATCTAAAAGAACAGCTGCATATCAATTTGAATACGTTTCTTAAAACGGTGAGACTATTGAATCTAACAAATATAAGTTGAGATAACTGCAATGCACAATGTAAATTTTTTAACGGATGATAGACTTTATCTATTAATTTCGGAACATGTTTTTTAAGACATCTTTTTTTAAGACAGCTATTCTTTAAGACATTTTAAGTTAAGCTAATTTTACTTATATTTCATCTATTGAATTGTACTAAGGGTAAGTTTCGTTGTGATCCCCAATAAGTATCATTGCTAAATATTACTGACATTGTAATAAAGTTATCATGATAATACACTCTTTTTTATAAGAATCAGTAAAATTGGTTTGAAGCTGGTTTTTCTTAAATATTCCTCTATTTTCAGCCTTAAATGTTCCTAAATTTTTCTTACTTTAAAATGATTGGGAAGTCATTTTTTGCTATCAGTAAGTTTGACTCTCTTGACCATCTGATATATCATTTGTGCAGTCTGTCAATTTCCTTGTTTTGTAATTATTTATCAGTCTCATGGTTATTTCTTAAAATTCTTATATTGACCCTAAAATGGTCAGCCTTGGTCCTTCTTAGCTTGTTTTTAACTTTGGGCAAAAGTTGAGGCTCGCGTTCTTTTCCAATTGTTCTTAAAAAAAGAGTGTTATGATATAAAAATAATAGTATCATTTTGATTATTTCTTACAGGTTTTGAAGCCAGATTTTGAAACCTTGTAAATTTTCCTTTTTGTAACTTAAAACAAAAATAAATTTATTCATCTGGGAATTTCCCTTACTGAAAACTGACACTATGGACTAAATTCCCAATGAAAGTGAAAGTATCAAGTTCATGTTTGCCAATATCCTTTGCACCTGACCAAACGTAGCAAAGGGGTGTGGGGTATAAAGAAGAAAGGGTAGGATTATCCAAAGCTTTATACTTTTCTACGAGAGATTTCCTAAAATAGTATAACAAATGAATTTTGCTTCTACTAATACCAAAATCCTTCCAATAGCCTTGCCTCGAAATTTTCATAAAATTATTGATAAGTACCTGTGAAAAAAGTTCTTGGAAAAATTATTGAAGGAATATTAATATGTATTTTTTATCTTATAGAAACACCAGTTTTCTGCAAGCTTTCAAAATGTTTAAGTTATATGGAATTCAAAAAATTGGTGTATTCTGGTGGGTAAGATCTCTGCTTTATCAAATCAAATCAAAAATAAATTTTCAGCCAATTTGATTCAAAACTGAATTGTAAACACCCATTTGTGTTACTTGGGCATATGGCTATAAGGCTCTATCTTGAGGTATTTTCATATTTCAACTTATTTATACATATTATTAGGTATTAAATCATATTTTCAAAATTGTGTTATTGTTATATCTAAGTTCTGTAGATTAATATTACACAATGTTTCAAATTTTGCTGGAAAGTATTTTTGATTTTATTTATGAATGAAATAAGAAGACTTTTCTTACAACAGAATGGTATGTACCCACCCCAATCAACAAGGTCAAATAACCAATCGAATCACAGCACAACAAACAACAAAACAAACGCAACACAAAATAGCCTAGGCCTTTGCTCATTTCTCTTCACATCTTGCGTATTTATCACCTAGTATTGTCATGCAAAACTAAACCGAAGCTCCTCGCAAATTTCAAAACACCAAAAATGATATAAAACTCACAAACCTTGTTAAACTTCCCCAATATCCCTCCACTCTTCGTAACTCTGGAGACGATTTTTTCGAAGCGTCTAATGTCAGGGCCAGAAAGAATACCAATCCGACTGAGGTCTTTGCGCGTAACGTGTGTAATGTCATCGACCTTGTAGACGTGCAGCTGGTTTCTGATGGCGGACAGGAAGGCATCGAGGTTTTCTTCGGCTAGTAGATTGTAAATTAGTTTAGTATCTTTGTCGTTTTCCATGGCTAAAAGTTGACATAACTTTTGAAGAATGGTCACGGTCAACGAAACATCGAATTAATGACTTCTTCATTTGTCTTGCTGTCCACTTGTGTACAGGGTTGCCAGACACCTCATACCAGTTTGAGGCCAGATTCCTTCCTCCACGAGGCCAAATTAGGTGCTTGTGTAGCCAAAGTTTCGACATAACAATTAGGAATTCTTTTTAGACAAAGATTTAAAAGATTTAATCAGTTAGAATAACAATTACAACTCTGCTATGATAAGGAATTAGAAAAAGAAATATTCAAAATTGGGAATTAATGAAGAGTTTTCGAAAGAAGTCATAATATTTCGAAAAACCTACTTCTACGATCGAAAAACCTGACTGCTGTGTGGTAAGTTTAATTTGGTCCAAAAGGCCCCTGATTACTACCTGCTTACAGCGATTTAGCACAAATTTAGGTATACCGAATCAGTTATCTTTTATTTGTTACTTAGTGACATTACCATTATTCTTAAATTTACTAACCACTAACCTAAACTGTACGTAATACCCATTTTAAAGGTTTTGTACAATAATTTATATGAGATAGATATTAACAAATAGTCTGTCTGATGATTGCGTGAGCATGAAACTTTTAGTAACAGAGAGCCAGTCTCCTATCTTGTTTCTCTTCTAGATAGATAGATAGATACCAGCTTCCTAACTCCGGAACCCTGTATCCATTTTGAGCTCTAAGAATGACAAATCACATTATTTTAAATGACATTTGATAATATCGCATTGCAAAAAGATGTATGTTGGAAATAAAGCACAAAATTCCGCCATTTCTTAAAGCAGAGGCCAAACCAATTTTCGATAGCCACAAATAGGCCAGATTTCTCAGATCTGAACACCCAGTTGGCAACCCTGCTTATGCATTGAAAAGTTTGAGTATAAGGCAAAATACGTGTTTATAACTGTGAAATCTTGCATTATTTAGGAGTTTGTTCTCTTCTGGGAAACGTACTAGTAGGAATACTAAATGAAAACACAAATTTAACTTTTAGTTTTGTATTCCGGCTACAGCTTTTCCCGCAAAATAACGAAGGGTAAATATTTAATTCTGACGTCTTTCATTCAGCACAGGGATACAAAAGTGTTACACGTGAGAAGTTTCATCCAAAAGGCTTTCACTTTCTCCAACTCCAAATAATGATGGTAATGTTTTGAAATTGAGAAAAACGAAATAATATTTGGTCATGAAAATGAAAGAACATCAAATTTATCCTTTCTTTGTTCTTTTACATGGTTCATTCGTTCTCATAAAGAAGTGTACAAAGGACTAAAGGAGTCTGTATACACAAGTATTTTATGGTTATCAGTGCTTAAAACCACAAGCCTATACAAAAGGATGTTCCGATTCCGAGTAGCGCAGTTCTATGTGGGCAGTTCATGGTTAATAGGCAAATAAACTAAATGTGTTCGTACGGTATTGGTTTATGCGCTAAGCTCGAAAAGGCCAATGAATAGGTAGACTAATTGAAGCAGTGTATTGATAGTTGATAGGCAAATACACTTGTTATCTTCATAAGGTATTGGTTTACGTGCAAAGCACAAAGGGACCACTGAATAGATAGACTAATTGAAGCAGTGTATTGATAGTTGATAGGCAAATACACTTGTTATCTTCGTAAGGTATTGGTTTACGTGCAAAGCACAAAGGGACCACTGAATAGATAGACTAATTGAAGCAGTGTATTGATAGTTGATAGGCAAATACACTTGTTATCTTCATAAGGTATTGGTTTACGTGCAAAGCACAAAGGGACCACTGAATAGATAGACTAATTGAAGCAGTGTATTGATAGTTGATAGGCAAATACACTTGTTATCTTCGTAAGGTATTGGTTTACGTGCAAAGCACAAAGGGACCACTGAATAGATAGACTAATTGGAGCAGTGCATTGATAGTTGATAGGCAAATACACTTGTATCTTCGTAAGGTATTGGTTTACGTGCAAAGCACAAAGGGACCACTGAATAGATAGACTAATTGGAGCAGTGTATTGATAGTTGATAGGCAAATACACTTGTTATCTTCGTAAGGTATTGGTTTATGTGCAAAGCAAAAAGGGCCCACTAAATAGGACGACTAATTGAAGCAGTGCATTGATAGTTGATAGGCAAATACACTTGTATCTTCGTAAGGTATTGGTTTACGTGCAAAGCACAAAGGGACCACTGAATAGATAGACTAATTGGAGCAGTGTATTGATAGTTGATAGGCAAATACACTTGTTATCTTCGTAAGGTATTGGTTTATGTGCAAAGCAAAAAGGGCCCACTAAATAGGACGACTAATTGAAGCAGTGCGTTGATAGTTGATTGGCAAATACGTTTATTATCTTCGAAAGGTATTGGTTTATGTGCAAAACACAAAAGGCCTAAACTGAATTAGTGGACTAATCGAAGCATTGCATCGATAGTTGTCGTAAAATATTCGTTTATGCGCAAAGCACAAAGAGTCAACCAGATTGGTAGACTAATCGAAGCATTGCATTAATAGTTGGCACTAGAACAGTCTTTGGATGGTACAGGACTTCAGTATAGCCAGAAATATCGGAAACATAGTGAAATGAACACATAGATTACCTAAGCTTTTCGCCTGACACTCAACAAAGTAATACGTAGAAAGACACGTAAACTTAACAGATTTATATACCCACGTATTACTCTGTTGAATGTCAGGCGAAAAGCTTCAGTAATCTATTTGTTCGTTTAGCTATGTTTCCGATATTTCTGGCTATACTGAAGTTAGTACTAGGCAAATACACTTGCTATCTTCATAAGGTATTGGTTTATGCACAAAGTAAGAAACGAGAACAAAAAGGTGGCCTAATCAAAGCAATGTCCAGATTTGCTACTTCCTATCAGCGGAGAGTTTGAAAAAACACAACTTAGTTCAGTTTTTCCATTAAATATGCATCATTTATTGACATGATTTTTCATAATCAGTTTAAAATTCAATTTATCGTTTCGGCTTCCTGAGCTTTGCAACTTTCTCTTTCCGCTTCTTCACATGTTTAGGAATCTTATTTTTCCTTCTTTCCCGATTTTGCTCCTTGATAAGCTTCTTGTGTTCCTTCTTGGTCAAACTTGGCTCTTCTTCGTTTGTCCCTCTTTCTTCATCATCCTCGCTGTCTGAATCGGAAGATTCGTCAAAGTTTACATCTACATCACAGCTTGGCTGTTGAGTGTCTTTAGTACTGTCCTAAAATAATGATAATAATAACCTAGCTTTATATCCAAATACCCTTTTTCAACCAACTAAGTTTATCAGCACAACACCTAGGCAGTCACATGAATTTCTGAGTCAGAAATCTAAACTGCGCAGCTACATGAAAGCAACTCTTGTTGTAGACAGGGAATTTCCTGTAACTATCTAAGCACCTACCTAACCTTTGGTTTTATACTTGACTTCCACTATTTTGACCATGGAGATTCGAATAAGATTTTAAAACATTTTGGATTTTGACAGGAAGTGCCATTTTTGATGACGTCAATAACTGTCATTTTCAGAACTAATATCGCTTTCACTCTTTATTTGCAAGTCTGACGTGTTCGAAAGTATTTTAGTTAGACAGCACTTGATCAGACCTTTCGATTGATATATCATTTGTTTGACTCTAGCAAAATCTTAGCAATTTCTATGACGTCACCGATCCAATGACGTCATATTTGGACTATTTTTAGAATTGATTTATCTCGAGTTTTTTCATCGACTTTAACTAAATCGACCAAGCAGATTCTGAATTTGCAGTTGATGAGCAAACATTATGAACAATTCCCTGTCTATTCGAGGCCTTTTCAATATGTTGTACGTTCAAATGCATGCTGCAAATCATGGACATCCAGAGGCCCTTGCTTATCAAATCTTTTGAAGTAGCATAATCTTTGAAAAAGGAAGACAAATACAATGTCACCTTTAACGCTAACCCTGCCAATATCCGAGGAAGAATTTAAGCTCAACAATTGTCATAGCTAGTAAAAACCAAAGTAGAATCTCTAAAGTGAAGTGGATAAAATATACGGTACGAGACAGCTAGTTTGATTTGAAACTATTTTGGGAAGTAAGATGTATGAAAAAATGCACATGAAAAATATAGAAAATGAGAAAAATTAAAAGCAACATAAGATGGATCAATCGCATTTACTAGAACATTAAGCATGTAAAAACGGGCAGGATACAAGTAAAGTAGGAAATAACAAAGAAACGGAGAAGGTTGGCATTAGCTATAGAGCCACTCATTAGGAAACGGATTAATAAAGTCCTTCCAGCAACCTCTGACCGTTTCCTATGCATTTCTGCCTGTTTCCTACCATTTCCTGGTCGTTTCCTGCTCGTTTCTACTCATCCCATGTCTTAGTAAATATGGAATTTCAATTACCTGTTTTTCTTTGCCATTTTGTTGCTTTATCTGGTCATTATGATTCTGCACAACCTCTGCTTCACCATCCTTACCTTCAGCTAGTATATCAGGCAAGTCTTTAGCACCAGACAGATCCTGTTTCAACCCTGTCACCATTGGATAATAAACATCATTGGTATCCCCACCTTTGGCTTTCATTGAGTCCCTCTCAAAATCTATCACCTCATCCAGCGTCCTGGGTATAAAGGCGTTTTTAAAAACTTCTTCATCAACCAAGTCATGCTGTGCGACCTCATCTTGGCTTCTTTTAACAGCGATTTCTTGCAATCTTTCAAGATATTCATCCATGTTTTCTTCATTGATAGTTGGATCAGTTACAAACTCGAATAATTCTTTCACGGTCATCGTGCTGACACGATGTTTCCTGAAAAAATCATTGATATTCGTGCAGTCTTTCCTGAGGAACGTCAACGCACACGGATGGTCATGCTCTACTGATTGTGACACATCAATCACATACAACTGGTCAATGACCTGATTATACAGCATGTTAAACTCACTCAAGTCGGCATGCACTAGCTTACACTTCCAATACAATGCCCTTATCATTTTCACACACTGCAAATACAGCTCTCTAGCCTTTGACTCTGTGATGCTGCAATCTTTTAGTAGCGGTGCAGGCCAGCCATTGCAGCCTATGAAGTCCATGACTAAAACATGACTCCGCAGAATATAAGGCTCCGGACAAGGAATGCCTCCTGTAAACATTCTTGTAAGATTCCGCATTTCCTTTTCGGCCCAAGTTTTCACCATCTTCCGCGGATTACTCTTACAGTACCCATGTCTGAATCTAAATTCCCCACTCACATATTTATCCCTGTCCTTAAAAGTCAAAATTGAAGTCTTATAAACCTTGACGGCCCTGTCTTCGTCATTTGGCCCGGTTGCATGATAAACATTGGCCTCTTTCCCTGTGCTGATACAACCATTGATGCTTTTAATAAATCCTCGATTCAGCAACTTAAACAATATCATCTTAGTCCTGGGGTCTAGAACTTGCTCCACAGTGGCCCGATCTGCCTTATCCTTCTTTTTCTTTTCGTAATCTTTCTTGTGATTGCCGTGCATGACCTGTGAACCCTGACCTGATTTAGGCCCCTCATATCCCCCAACATCAATCTTATTCAAGAATTTCCCGATGGCTTTTTCTTGAGGCTGGAGCGTGGCTTTGAACTTGTTTCCAGAGATCTTGTTTGAGTTGACAGAGATGTTCTGGTTTCTACCTCTCGAGTAGTCATAGTCGTCTTCCCAATCATAGTCTTCATCACTATCATCGTATTCCATCTCCTGTAATCAAAATGTATCTTGTTAGAGCAGTTAACTAGCATGTACCTATAAAATCTAGGATTATCCAATGAATGGTTGTTTTCAGACACAGTACGCCAGTCAAAAATTGGAGTATTTTATTTATCAATAGATAAAAACTTAACAGACTTTACATGGACGATACGTTGGGAAGCAAAGCTCACGGCTATTCCTGGGTCATCAGACTGAATACATGAAAATACCAAGTTTAGAGGCACAATAAATTACTTTTATCACTACAATCATAACGAAAGATATAACAGAAAAAGAGAAAAGTTTTTTATTGCTGTATGTCATAAAGCAAAAGGCCAGTACTTCTTGTTTAATCAAAACCAATTCGAACACCTAATTCTCCATGACCTGCCTTGAACGTCTTCCGTTCAAAGTAGTGGTATTTATCTGCATGGCAAGAATGCACACTGAAGTCAGCTGCTCGTACAAAATTTGAAGTGGCTATGAGTACGGGAGCCGTATCCCAAATTTTAACAGCTACAAGTGCGGTTGCGAGTCTAGGCATGTATTTTTGCAAAATTTCTACAACACCTGTAAGTTGTAAAATGGACAAGAGAGTAAAACTGGAAAAACAAAGTACTCATGCTATTTAGATTTGGGATATGGCTCCCATACCCCTAGCGTACATGCAAAATACTTTGTCTCTGTTCTTTTCAAGGCACAATTCTAAAGTCCCATCCTGCGTCTGAAAAGGTTATATTGGCAGGGCCAGCAGATGCAGAGTTGACAGAGATGACAGAGAAACAGCACTGCCCACTGCCTATTCATCAATTCAAAATCAAAATTCATGACAGTTAAGGTTAACTGGCTTTTTACAAAATTATTCATCTACCTCTTCTTCAACCTCTTTTGGCAATTTTTTTATCTTTGCAGTTCGATCATTCTGTTTTTGATCAATCTTTTCCAATTCTTCCTCGGCATCTTCAAACTGCGTGTCATCGATTCCTTCCATTTCTTGCGCCATCTTTGAAAAGAGCATTTTCAAGCAGTCTCGGTACAAAATATAAATTTAGTTGAATAGATGGTAAGACGAGGCTGTTACTATAGCAACAAAAAGTAAAATGGCTGCTGAAATTTATTGATTTGAGCAATGTTTTGATTTTGATACAAACATAAGTATGGCCAGACCGAAGTATTACACTCCCAGTGAAGTTAGCGTTCATAATACATTAAAGGACCTCTGGGTTTCCTTTCTTGGAAAAGTTTACGATTTAACTCCACTTTGCCTGAAGCATTCAGGTAAGTTAAAGTTTATATAGGTTAATAGAAATGGAAGACGAAGGGCCTAAAAATTAGGAGACTTGATGTAATAATATTATCATGACTTAGATAAGACACAAAACAGCACTACCCACACCTGCCAGAAACCTAGAATAGATTCAAGATAGAGGACACCTACATTCAGATCATTATTTTTAGCGTCTTTTAGTGTTTATCAGTGCAGTTAGCGGGGGGAGTGGCTATTAGATCACTTGTTCAAATGGTTCCGTGTTCGAAACCACCTTCAGATGGCTAACGGTATTCGGCGAAAAAAACGAAATAGCAAACTACAACGAAATAGCGAAATTACGAAATAGCAAAATAACGAAAGAGCAAATTAGCAACATTATGTAATTAGCAAAATGGCAAAAAACAACAACAGCAACAAAGTTTTCATTCAAACGAGATCGTGCCATTTTTGAGCCAAAATCCTTCACCTTCACCACGTTTCAGCACACATGGAAGATGGAGCGGCTATTGCCAATTCATCTTCTAGGCAAATATGCAGATCAAGGAGGCGCGGTGTACTCAAGATTACTTGGGTTGGCTTACCATATTGAATAAGCCCTCCCCATACCATTAAGCCCCTTTTAGTATCGATTGCAAGGATTACCATTTATCTAATCAAATGTTATGGTTTTTGATTTAAACTGAGTTGAATTTGTGTACCTGACTCCCAAACATGTTGGCTGATTTTAACAGATATGGGGTAAAAGGGCAAAAAAATATTATTCATATGGAAATCCCTATACTCATACCATTTTTTCTTTTAGCAACAAGTCTGATTTGATAGAGCATTTTCCCTCTTATGTTTTTAATTCTTTCAGGTGATACTCTTCTAAAGCCAATTATTGCTGCTGGAGGCTCTGACATAACACATTGGTTTGACAGCAAAACGAAAGATGTGGGTATCAAGCGAACATTCACAAATTAGCTTTTATGGTACCATGCATGTTCTCAAGAGTAACACATATAGATTGAACCAACTGCATCTTCCCCTCTATCCTAACTTTCAAACCTCACTTTTGAAAGGCAATGTTGAAAACTCAGACTTCTCGGCCTTTTATCGTTTGATGAAAGCCAGAGAAGTCCACACACACACACACACATACAAACAGAATTTCTACCCCAGCAATTTTCCCGCTTTAGCAGGGGTTGAACGGTCAATAAATTTGTCACTCCAAGACCCCCTTCCCATTAACCCTCCTTCTCCAATGTCATCACTCTCATATTATTCTCAACCAAACCCTTCAATTGCCTTACTGGTCTTCCCTTCTTTGTGTTCTTGCCTCTTCCGATTCCAAGACGTCCAAGTTTTTGTATTTGAAAAGCACGTATAGTAAAATAGAGGTGCAGCTACAATCCCCGCCAAAAGTCTTGGAAAACCTGCATGATTTCTATAGTGTTCAACATTTTCCCCTCCCCTCCCCCCCCCCTTGACAATGTTGTTTCTGATAACAAAAACTAGCCCAATAACATTCAGCTATTGTTTGGTTTGGTCGCATAAAGTACCTTGGGCTTGATTGTACATAAAAGGCTAGGAAGGCTAAAAATGTTTAGTTATTTGGTAAAGTAATCAAGGGTGTTCCAACTACTTTTGGCAGGGATTGTAGGCCTTGATAAAACAATGATATGGGCCAAACTGTGAATGCTGTGCCTATCAGTGCAATCTATCTTACTATTTCAGTTAATCTTCCATTATTATTGATATAATCATCCTTTTATGTATAGTTTGATTTTGTTAAGTTAGCTTGTATATATCTGTATATATATTTTTAGCAATTAGTGTAATTAATCAAATGAAAACAAATGCATATTACAGTACAGCTAAGGTTGAAAAGAAAATGGATCATGTTCAAAAATAGCATGACATTTTTTGAGATGGGAAAGATTTAAAAACAAGGTTTTTCTAGAATAACTCTTTGAATTTTCGAAATAAAAGCTTTAAATGCATATGCTCATAGGAACCAACAATACTAAAATAATTGTCAAAAAAATCGTTAAAAGAGCAAAACATGTGGCCTCAGGTCAACTAACGTGTTTTGTAAGCCTTCTTTCATCAATAGTGCTTTGTTTTACCTTCTACAGTCATCACAAAATCTCAAAATAGATAAAAGGGTATCATATATGGTTGATAAAGGAGTAAACAAGTGGCTTACCTTTGGAGCTTAACAAATCAGAGTTGCACTGTAATTTGGCATTCAAAAGAATTTTTCTAACCAATGAAACAGCCTGATAAACGTAGCGCGCATATTTGAAAACATGATGAAATGAAATGAGTAGGCTGGCAGTAATACCAAACAATCCAGTTAAAAGACACTAAGCTTCACTTAGACTGATTTGTATTGATTGCTCAAGCTCTTTAGAAATAAACAACAAAGCAACGAACGTAAGAAACGTTAAAACGTCATAAAATGAGCAAATTGTGGCTTAAAAACTGAACCCAAACATGGTAATAATGCAGATCATTAAATTTGAATCTGAATAAAAGATGCAACAATTTTGATTCAATATGAGCATAGTTGTCGCTCATAGTTGTTCAAAATGTAGTAGATCACTGTATTTGGTCATTTTTAGCTTTTCCTACCAACCCATCTAAGCCTTTCTTTCCAGCTTCAAAATGGACAAAAGGATAAATAACACTTTCACCATAAAAATGGCAATGATGATTTGACATTGTACAAGTTTGACTCTTGGTTGTGGAGGCAATCAATTTTTCCATGAAATGACTTTTACAATTCAGTAAAAAGATTTACTCTCGTGATGTAAGCCACTTTCATATCATTCAATCAAATATTGTCTGCCACAAGAAGTACTCAGTTTGTAACTCTTAAAGCCTGGCGCACACTAGAGCTTTCTGCTTAGCAAAAAGTCATTCGTGGCAGCGTGCTAAGCAGAAAGCACAAGTGTGCGGCGAACGTTTTTGGAGTTTTCTGTCACTCGTGTCGTTTTTCACAAATATTCAACATGTTTGATATTTTCTGCCACGAATGACGTTCTCCTCTGTGTGTGCGCTGAACCAGAAGCAGCAAGCTTACAACAACTCAGCAAAACGCATGCGCATCAAGGAAATTAAAACACAAACAAAATGGCGGGGCAAACAGAGCAGAGTGAATTATTGACAGATGTAATTTTAGAGGACAAAATTGCTGATATATGGCCAGATTATCAATGCCTTTACGATGTCACATCTCCAGATTTTAAAAACAGGGATTTGAGACAAAAATCATATGAAGAAATGGCAGAAAAAGTGGGAAAATCAGGTAAGACAAGTTTCAAACAACCTAAACCTGTGCTGAAACCCCTTCTTCGTTATATTCTTTTTCAAGTAAATTAAACAAAAATTGTCTGCTGTCAGATCTTATAAAACAAATTGCTTCACTGGGTTTCAGTGTGGATTTGAAAACAAAACTTTACTAGGTAGCATACCTAATTATTTTTCAGTTGATTGGGTAAAAGCTAAATTGAAGACATTGCGAAATAGCTATACCAAAGCAAAAAAGCCTGGATCCAGTGGTAGTGCCAGAAAATCCCTGACCAAACGGGCTGCCTGGTTGCTAGACAAATTACAATTTCTTGCTCCACATGTTGCAACAAGGACTTCTATTTCAAACATTGATACTGTGAGTATATGATATATCTATATATATGTGAACTATTAGTTGCTTTTTAAACTCCAAAAACGTTCGCCGCACACTTGTGCTTTCTGCTTAGCACGCTGCCACGAATGACTTTTTGCTAAGCAGAAAGCTCTAGTGTGCGCCAGGCTTTAGATATGATAAGTTGAACTGCTTAATCCAACACTTAAGAGTTACAAACTGAGTACTTCTTGTGGCAGACAATATTTGATTGAATGATATGAAAGTGGCTTACATCACGAGAGTAAATCTTTTTACTGAATTGTAAAAGTCATTTCATGGAAAAATTGATTGCCTCCACAACCAAGAGTCAAACTTGTACAATGTCAAATCATCATTGCCATTTTTATGGTGAAAGTGTTATTTATCCTTTTGTCCATTTTGAAGCTGGAAAGAAGATTGCTTTGATATTGTTAGAAAGTACCTAACAAAACTTCATTACGTAACCAGGAAAACTGGTGAGTATTTTGGCGCTTCCATTTGTCAGCGATAAAAAATGCTCCTTTTACAATTTTTCGTGTAAGTCAAATCAATCTTCTAAGTTTTAAACTATAGTAATACTATTCACAAGCTTTAGTGATGAAATGGGAAATATTATCGATCCGATACTGATTCAAATAATGTAAGCCACACTTTTACTCATTTATCATTCTTTGGATGGTACAGAACTTCAGTATAGCCAGAAAATCGGAACCATAATGAAACGAACACATAGATACTACTTAAGCTTTTCGTCTGACACTCAACCGAGTAATACGTCAGAAAAGGGAAGGAAACAGAAACCTAACTGATTTATATACCCAGATGTGGATCGAAATAGGCCAATCAGAAAAGAGGTGAATGATTGGTATGGTGTAGGAAAACCAATCAACACCCACGATACAGTGAGCAATAATCTTATTGGTCAGCTCACTGTATCGTGGGTGTTGATTGGTTTTCCTACACCATACCAATCATTCACCTCTTTTCTGATTGGTCTATTTCGATCCACATCTGGGTATATAAATCAGTTAGGTTTCTGTTTCGTTCTCTTTCTGACGTATTACTCTGTTGAGTGTCAGACGAAAAGCTTAAGTAGTAACTATGTGTTCGTTTCATTATGGTTCCGATTTTTCTGTCATTTATCATTATGTCAGCAACTTAAAACCCCCCATTTATCAAATTTCAATCATCTGAGATTGAAGTTAAAAAGAATTATTCAAAAATCTCAATCAGGTTTGATTTTATCGCTTCTACCAAAATTGATAATAAAATAGTTTTGTAAGCCACTAACACCGTCAGCAACATAAAATGTAATCGACCATATCTTCCAACTTGGTAAGCCAGTAGATTCTGCTCCAAAATCAAATCAAAAAGCGATCCTTCTATTTATCTATATCGAATTTTTGTCGGTCAGCCACATATATTACTCATTTTATAAACAAAATATGACTGACTTTGGAAATGTCACAAAATAGGCTTCTATTTTTGAACATGATCAATATTATTATTTGATGTTATTAATTTTTTTTAGATAAGAACACACATTGATCCCACCACAAACTGTGTCTTTCCTTACACCCCGATGGGAAGGTTCATCCACATCTCACCACGATGCCCCAGAACAGATTGGTCCAATGATTTCGGAAGACCCTGGTGGAAGGATGAATCGTATTGCATTGGGTTACTTTCAAGGAAAACAAGAAAAATACGAATAATCAACAACCTCACTTCGCAAGAACAAACGCTTGAGGTAAATTTGTGTTTTTTATTTTATGCATGTCTATTATCAGTCTCTGATTGGTACAGAACTTCATGAAGCTAGAAAAATCAGGTGTATGAATTCTTATTACAATTATTACTACAATTATTATTGTTAATTGTTATTGATTATTTAGTTAGTTAGTTGGTTTGAATTAGCTTTTTTTACCTATCAATTAGCTATGGTTATACCAACTTTAAATAAAGTTAATGAAAAAAAATTCTATGCACCAAGTGCCCACTGAAACAAGGTAGACTAATCGAGCAGAACAACCCTGGTCCTTCCCTTCAATATGATCACATCTTGTGACTCCTTTTGTCTTGAGTTACAAAGAGCTGGCAAAGTCTTTCCTGACATTCTATGTGACAAATCGGAAGGCGGATTCGAGCCCACAACCCTTTGAACAAAGGTTGAGCGATCTAGCATCTTGGCTATCCCTGTCATACAAAGAACCAAACAGAACCCAATAGAACATACAGGTATATGATTTCTGATTTGTTAAGAATAAGATCTTTGTTCTCAGGTCTGCTCAGAAGAAATAATGACAGAGATACAGGACCGCTATTTGGTTTACAACGAGCATGCAGCCAGTTACACATGGAAGTACAACGGAGTATACCTCGATATGCACAGAACATTGGAGGCTAATGGCGTCCTGGATGAAAGTGAAGAGTTTTACAACCTCGGAATGGATGAAGATCTCTTTCTTCCTGCAATTCATCTGTACTTTAATGATGACCTCACTGAGAAGTAACGGAAGTTGATTTTCACTTGTTGGGATTCGGTTATGTGGATAGTGAGTTTAGACGGTTTATTTTATTGCTGTTCAATTTTCTGGTACAAGTTGTTTTACTTTATAGAATATCCTTGTTTAAGTATTTTAATGACTCTCTAGTAACTCCCCCTTCTTACAGTCTGCAGTTGAAACATAACCCAAGTCCACACTCTTAATGTTTGTTAATATTTTGACTGCATCGGTGTAAATTGCATCAGTTATTTCAAGAAAACAAGATACAGTCACTCTCCTATGAGGCTTTGCCTACCAGAAGGAACGAGACATGCTTTACATGCTGATTGTTCCGATACTTTTGGCAAGGATTGTAGAATAGAGGTGAAGGGATAGAGCATACGGATTACATTTGTTGCATAATTATATCATATTTTATCAAAACGACAAAAACAAGCCAATAGCCGACTTTGCATAACAAATTACAAATAATTAAAATGTAAAAAAATTGATGCGAATAAATACGAGGCATACTGTGAAACAACAAACAAATATTCACTTCTATGCTTTCCTTATTTTATAAGAAAGTCTCCAAATGACTCCTTTTCTGAAACTTAAAAATACGAGGCTTTACTAACAGTCTAGGGAAGTGTGTGCGTGGAGGATGTTCATTTTTGTAGAGGAATACCATCAGTACTGTGTAAGAAAGCATCAGGTGGAGGGATACCATCAGTATTGTGGAAGAAAACCATTAGTACTATTGAGGGTGTTCAGTACTATGGATGAATACCATCAGTTCTGTGGAGGATATTCAGTACTGTCAGGGGAAACCACAAGCACTGCGGGTATTACCTCCACAGTACTGATGGTATCCCTTTCCAGTACTGAACATCCTCCACATTGCTGATGGTATCCTTCCACAGTACTGATGGTATCCCTCAACAATATTGAACATTCTCCACAGTACTGAATGTATCCCTCCGCAATACTGAACATCTTCCACAGTACTGATAATATTCCTCAACAATACTGAACATTCTCCACAGTACTGATTGTATCCCTCCACAATACTGAACATTCTCCACAGTACTGATTGTATCCCTCCACAATACTGAACATCTTCCACAGTACTGATAATATTCCTCAACAATACTGAACATTCTCCACAGTACTGATTGTATCCCTCCACAATACTGAACATCTTCCACAGTACTGATAATATTCCTCAACAATACTGAACATTCTCCACAGTACTGATTGTATCCCTCCACAATACTGAACATCTTCCACAGTACTGATAATATTCCTCAACAATACTGAACATTCTCCACAGTACTGATTGTATCCCTCCACAATACTGAACATCCTCCACAGTACTGATAATATTCCTCAACAATACTGAACATTCTCCACAGTACTGATTGTATCCCTCCACAATACTGAACATCTTCCACGTGCGGAATGGTAAACTTTTTGTTTGGATTGAGTAGCTGGACGACTTTCTCATAAAATAATAAAGCAAGTGAGGGGATAAAAATCATAAATGGTGCAAAGCAGCAAAAGAACACAATAAATAAGTAAAATGTTGACACCCGCTATCTCAACTATCTGTTATATTTTCCTTTCATGCATTGAGTGGAAAAGGCTTCACTATCTTTTGTGGTACAATCTATTATTATTTATTCATTTCATGATTCAGCTATACTGATTCAAAATCAACTTTGTTTGAGCTTGAGACAGCGGATACCAACTACATATTTTGCAAAGAAAAACTTTCTTGGATAAGAAGGCCACCCCTCTTATCAGGGCCTGCCCTCTACGTGTAAACAAGTATTTAATGCTCATCCAATTGCGATACTACGTTTCTGTAACACTGCAGTGCTTACTAATTGTGCTACCTACTTTAACTTAAAGACACACATAGATGGGCCAATTGATTTGCTGTTCTAATTCAATTTAATCAGCTCTTGTATCTGGTCAATGGAACTGAATTACAACACAAAATACCAAACTACAAACCATCTGTGCGCGCCTTCAACAGAAACCTGCCATCAAGACTTGACTCGCCGCTTCGGCTTAGAGCCTTCCTCATCTCCAAGAACGGTAAAGTAAACAAACGGAAAGAGGGAACTTATGAGAATAGCTATAAGCAGAAAAGAAAATAAATTTGTTTTTACAGCATTGTGAATATACCCAAGCTCCTTCAGGTGTAACTCTGCTGGTATAAATGCCGGATTCAGGTCCAACGCGTTCCGAAAATGCAGCGTTGCTTGCTCTATGTCGCCACGTGATTTTAGAATTTCCCCCAACGTGAAGTGCTGAAGCCAAGCATTTTGA
This sequence comes from Pelagia noctiluca, assembly GCA_963924455.1. NCBI lineage: Eukaryota > Metazoa > Cnidaria > Scyphozoa > Semaeostomeae > Pelagiidae > Pelagia > Pelagia noctiluca. Next base: position 2,726,727 of record OZ004327.1, read on the forward strand.
TCGGACGGTTGCAATTCTAGGGAGCGTTGTGTCAGATATACGGCATCATCAAAGTATTTGAGGTTGTGTAAGACTCTTGCAAGGTTCAAGAGGACGTCAGCATTGTTTGGTGTAATAGCCAAGGCGCTGCGGAAGCATTCTATAGATTGGTATGTGTGCCCTTGTATTCTGAGAAAGTTGCCGACTTGGTTGTATAACACGACTTTATTTTCACCCTGAATAAAAAATAAATGTTTGTTGTAATCAACAACGAAAAATCAACACAGCTGACTCCAGTAAAATTGCTGTTACTGCCAGTTTCACTACACTTTCAACTTCTGCCTGGTCATACTTTTCGTCACAATCTCCCATAATCACCACTTTCTATCTTCCCAAACCAAGTTCATTGACAAAGGCAGTATAAGTGACTGCGACATTTGAATATTTTCTAAATGTTATAAATGATCATAAGTGGTCTGTAGATCACCTCTGCAATCGGGAGTCTTTGAGTCATATCAAGGAGCTGGAACATATGATACTGAACTTTATGGGTAAAATAAGGCCACTTTCAGTATCAAATAAGGGCACTTTAGGACCAGGAAAAAGAATTTTTTATCTATTACAAAATCAGAGAGTATCCAACTCCTCCCCTTACCAAAGACAGCAGAAATTGACTTATGCTTGAAATGGCACTCACCTCAAGAACAGCTTGCCTGAGACTTGATTCGATAGAAAGAAGGTCGGGATCATCAAATTCATTCTTTTTAAAAATCAGAGCCACCTCTGGTTCCGGAAATAATGGGTGCTTGCGGCGACCGGAAATTCCTTCAAGGTGATCAAAGGGAGACTCCAAAACAGGCTTTCCGCAAGATAAGGTTTCTTTTACTGGTCCTACTGCTTTACTTTCTTCGCCTCCAACAATATTTGATCTGAAACAATATAACACTCTTGTTACTTATAATCTCGCAGGGTCAAAAAGAAATTATAAAAACTTTATATTCAAAAACTAGAATCATAGAGATATCACATGTTATTCCTTTGACACATATAAAACAGTTAACAAATAATCTCAAGAATCAACCTTATCAGGTCTTTTTCATGATCAAACTAATCTTGAAGACCCTTCATTGACTAATTTATTTATAGTGTGTCAAAAGAATAATTTGTAATGTCCCTATGATTGGTGTTCTTAAGTATGAAACAATAAAATAGTTCATCATTATTCACAATCTTTAGAAAACACTCAATATGTCAAAGTCAGTAACACTACCTTTGTCCGAGAATTTTATTGGAAATTTTAACAAATGTGAACCTAATTGGGGGTAAGGGTCATTTTAGGGACTACATGGCAAGGTCTGGTTTGGATCCTTTTTTGTAAAACAAGTGGAGGCCATGCAGTTATATATTGAAAGTCTGTGATTTACTATTAAAATATAATGGATTCTATTCTTCCAAGGTATTGAATGCTGAAAATCCTTGAGCCTGAGCTGAGTATGTTCATGAAATGCATCCTGGAGATTGTGGGGGAGCTGTGATTGATAAGTAATCAAACTGGTTATTAAGAATGTAAGAATTTAACTGAGAGTGATTCACATCCACGGCAACTGATTTGCACATCAACACCATATGTGCTATCAGGGCAGTTTGAATTTAATCAGTCTTACTCAATCAGTTAGTTAAGTACTGATATGCCAAATCAGTGATGGCAGGTTCAAATCCTTCTATGGTTAATTTCTTATTCTCAATAATCAATTGGATTAATTTTCAAAACCCTTCTCAACTTCTCAAACAGACAAGGATTGTTATAGTTTTTGAGAAAGTGGTGCTGAGAACATATTCAAAGTTTGCGACAAATAATGCAGTTTGGCCACACCCCTTTATGCTTGTAGGATTCGACAGCTTCCTTTTTGGTTGGTTTGGTAGCCAATGTATGTGGAGAGCCTAAGTGATAGTTTCAACCATGAATGAATAATACAGAACTGACAATCAAACAAACTTTTCCTGGTTTTGATTCTAATAAAATTGAATGAGATATTAAAGAAATATTAAGGAAGGATTAAACATCACCGAAACTCAAAACATTTGCATAAGAATTGAATTTGCAGACAGCTGCATAAGCAGGACGGTAGTCTTAAGACTAGCAATTCAACTGAGGCTGAGCAACAAAGTTGACAAAACGATTTCTAACTTAAAACTGTCATTTCATTAAGATATTTTAATACCTACCCTACACCTGCGGCAACATTAAACCGTTTGGAGGCATTTGAAGTGAGGCTTGTTTGGTATTTAGGAGGGTTGGCCTTCATTAACAAATCAAACAACGGATCAGCCTCGAAAAGTTCCCGTTTGACTTCTCCAGCCACAATCTTCTGGACGCCATTTTTCTCACAGAGCCTCCAATGTGTCGCGCTCTTCGTGCTGCAACTCGAGTAAAACAGGCCGTAGGACACTAGATAAAGTGCCAAGTAAGGCACGATGGTGTACTGCGTCTTAACCATGAAGATTTTCTGGTTTAAACATGAAGATTTTGTAGAAAACAAGCTCTGGATTGTTGCTAGCTGATTTTGTTTTGAATGCTACCTGCCAATGAAGCACCTATATACAAAAACAGTAAGGAGCATTCTCATAGCCTCTATTTGGAAATGTACCAAAACGAGGTAAAAAGTGCTTGGATCGCATTTTTATTTCTTTGCAAAAGCTTTGAAAATCACTTCACATATTCAAGAATGTTAAAAATATCCAACTATCTACAGATTTATTAAATTTGTGAAAATATGCAAAAACTCAGCATTAAACTAACTGTCTTTGAATGGTACGGAACTTCAGTATAGCATACGCCACAAAACTGTGCCGCGACGAGAACAACCATATCGTGTCTCGAAACCAGCGTCAAAAAAAATCACTCAAACATGACTCTGCTATATGTCAACATTTGCTCGACAACCCAGAGTATTTCTGGCTATATTTAACTAACTCATTTAGTAAGAAGGGGTACGTGGTGATGTTATATGGAAAAACAGAGAAATCTAGGTTTTCTCAATCGACCTCTTGTGTAGATTTGAACACATGATTGTTTGCCGTTAGCTCTGCGATAACTTAATACATTCAAATGGTGGTAAAATTGTATGATATACAAATTCGCTATTGTGTCACGGTTAGCTAACAGGCAGGGGCAAAAGTTCCGTGAATCCAAAGTAGGGTTGAATCTTTAACGCTTGATGCAGATCCGATTCGGACCGAAGTGAACTTGTACATTGATTCCAGATTTTACATTTCATTAATCAAAAACAAGGCCTATTAAAAATAAAGTTACAAATGAAAAGCCACAAACAGGTTTCATATTTCTCTCCCTTAGATTAATTTAGTTGTTTGTATTGTTTTTTTATCTGTATTCTTGTTTTTAATGTATTTTATATTGAAACTTGTATGTTGTGAATTTTAAAATGAAAACTAAAACTGAAGCTTAAACAAGAGTTCTTAGGGTTCTTACTGTACTGTGATTAAAATTTCATCCTGCAGTCGTCGACTTTGGTAGCTATGCGTTGCTAAGGAGCATATTCCTATCATGCACTGCGCGTAATGAGGCCTGTATTGCAGTATGGTTTAACTGTGCTGCGGCCATTTTGGATTTTTCTTTCCTATATATTAGATGATATATACTCGATTGGCCAGTGAATAAGCATAAAGAAACCATCGAGTAACATTATCTCGCAAATGAACGATTGCATATGAACAAACATTTCTGGTTGTTCGTTCTTAAAAACAATTTAAAATCGAAATCTTATTTATACACCTGCTCTGGCCTAAGTACATATCTATTCTCAAGCAATTCGCATTTCATTTCATAACATGTTTCTTGTTGTTAAATGAGAAATCAGAAAAATGATCAAGTTGATTATATTTTTGTGTTTTTTGAATGGTTTGGTTTTGGAGTTGAAATGTGATAATGTTACAGAGCAGCTCGACGCATTGGATGAAGTAATGGCTGAGGTTGGTGACAAGCATTTGTGATGAATTCATGATTTCTGTTTTCTTATCAGCCAAGATGTTTCTAACATACAATGCCTGACTGCAAAAAAGTAGGCTTACCCGCTTTATGTGCTCCAGGTCAGACCTATGGCGTTTTTTACCTGGTGGGTCTACCCAGAAAACGTTATGTCTAGGGCCAGCTAGGATAATTATTTTTGGGTCCATCGATATCTTGGCTTTTTGGTTTTCGGTCTATAAAGAAACAAAGTCGCTGTACTCTTAAAAATATACGGGGTTAACAGATTTAATAGATCTGTGGTTACAAACTTCTCACGGAACACATTTCTTCCTGATTCGCCTCAAGGACTCGATCGATGATGAAAGTTTGATTTGAAACATCATTGTTGGTTCTGTCGAAATGCATCCAGCATTCTGGGTTTGCATCAAACTCGACAATTTTGATTTGAGTGTACGACGATTTCCAATGGCTATACGTGTTCTGGGTTTGACTTGGATTGTCCGTAAAATGGATGACTCCTATAAGGCCCCCAAAACCCCACAATTATGCTCGCTTATTATTATTTGTAGGAGTTGAACGCTGTTCCTCAGAATAATGAAGCGAAAGGAGATGAATGCGTTCAACCAAAACTTGGTTTTTGCAAAGATGACGTCAATTATAAAATTGCAAAGGTAAGAACACATTGAGACTCATTTGATTGATACGATACTGATGATTTGTAGGGACGGGGGAAGGGGAGGGCAGGAAGATTTATACATATTGTATGTTTTTAGATACACTAAGAAGTACAGTCTTTGAATAGTTCGAAACTTCAAAATAGCCAGAAATATCGGAAATATAGCGAACCGAACGAGTCATTCACTTCTTTTCTGATTGGCCTATTTCGATCGACATCTGGGTATATAAATCTGTTAGGTTTCCGTTTCGTTCTCTTTCTCACGTATTACTCTGTTGAGTATCAAACGAAAAGCTTAAGTAATCTATGTGTTCGTTTTACTGTGGTACCAATATTTCTGGTTATACTAGACCATAGAAGACTAAATTTTTCATCTTAACAAGCCTGTTTTGTGATTTCCTATAAGACTCTGACACTTCCAAGACTGTTATATACTATTCCGAAAATGGTTTGTTCTATGCTTGTTTGTTTTGTGCACTGTTATCCACGAAACAGGCTTCTGGAAATCAAGATTGAATCGATACAGACCCTCGTATTGTATGTTGTTATCAATTGTTTATAGGTTATTAACAAGAAATTCATGCTCAAAAGACCCAATGCCTTCCTGTATTTCTGAGAATTATGTTGATAGAGTCCCCTTCTCGAAATATTTGCAGGGTATACTTTACATTACGTTCGTTATGCTGGATGAAATATTGTTTTACCATTGAGCGTGAAACTCGGAGAAACAACAAAGATATATTCCTTTTGAGTCTATCTCTAAATATACTTTATCTTTTTATATTCTTTGATTTTAGGCCCAATCTGCTTTACATTCATTTTACGACGGACTAGTTGAAACTGGGCTCGATTCCTTGACTATTGAAACAAAAGGTTCGATGTTGTCATGCAAAAGAGAACTCAAACGACTCATGTGCAGGGATAGATTCCCACGATGCTCCAACGGAAAGGTTTTCTGGAGCAGTGGAGCCAAAAATTGTGGAAAGGTTCTAGAGAAGTGTCCACAAAATGTACGGGACAAATTGGGACAGTTTGATTTTTGCAACAAGTTGAATAAAGGAAGGAAAGACATAAAAAGTTGTAAGTTTTTCAATTTCTAGTTTTTGATTAAGTATGTCCTGTAGATGATTCACTATGAAGCTCTCCAAGTTTCTACTGTTTCCATTGTGAGTGAATGTGTAAGATGGGGTATCTTCTCCAAAAGCATGCTAAAGTCTTTTTCACTGAATTGTTTAGTCTTTCGAGTAACTAAAAGATACAGTTAGAAGGTTATCATTGGTCCATGTAGAGTAGTTATTCCTGCTTTCTTGACGATATCACTTGCTCACGCTTTCAAGAAACCGCCAGCTAGCTGGTTTATCAAGCTAAATTACCCACTTTCTTGAAATTAGTAATGAGTTCTCATTTTAAACCACCTTTAACCATACTGCGTAGGAAGCGATATCAACACAACTCAAGTTCCTAATGATTTTTACATTTACGGATATTCAATTTTCTGTTGCTATAACATTGGTATAAAAAGGGCTTATTGAGCAATCTGTAGCCGACGCTGTTTATAGAAATTCATTAAAAATTAAATCAACTCCCAGTTAGAGATAGAGCCTAGATGGATACGAATGTTATTTTTGGCTCTATGCGTGGTTACTTACAAAGATGAGATTGAGAATTTCTCATTAACAGCAGGGTTTTATTGATAAAGATAAAACATTGTCACATGACTTTTAGTCGAATAAGAAATTACAAGGTATGATAGTGAAAAATATCATAGCAATTGGGCTAGCAAAATTGTGATATGCCCCAGCCAGGTATCAAGCCCAAGAAGCTCACTCTGGACAGCGTTTGTGCAGTACTTGGGAGCGTGTTCAGTGCTTAACACATAAAGTGCTTGCAGTTTCCCTCCACAGTACTGAGTATCCTCCACAGTACTAATGGGATCCCCCCTTAGTTCTGAACACCCTCCAGCGTACTATTGGCATTCTTCAAATTATTATGGTACCTCCACAATACTGGATATCCTCCACAGTACCGAAAGCCCTCCGCCGTATTGCATACAAGTTTCGCATGGTGAAATTGCCTAACATGGGCCAAAGAAATTTTCCTATGAGGGCAATTAATTAACGCACTAGTTATCTATCATATTCAGCTCCATGTTTATGTGAAGTTCTTGCATTACATCATGTAAATTTGTGGGAAATTTGTATCTAACGAAACTCCTTCGTATCGCAGGCTCGTCCCCCTTAATCATGAGTGACATGAAGTACTGCTCTATCAAGAAATCAGACAAAGTCTCTCCATGGAATTTGCATTCGGCGATCGAGGTCAATGGATTACTCGATATGCAAACCTCGCTATGGAGCTTGTCAAAACAGTGTGTGACTGGCTTGTCAAGGTACCTCTGCTTTCCTGCTACACTATGCTATCGAAACGAGGCTGGAAATCTTCTGAAGAAATACAATGGGTTGTGCAAAGAGGCTATCCAATCATGGTTTGTTTACTTGTTTATTAATGCTTTGATTATTCATCACTTTTGCTTTCGATGGGAAAGACTGGTATCCATTATCGTTCTGTGCTGGATATCCACCATCATGGTACACGTTCATGCTCCGAACTGTCAAATAAATCATTTAGAAACAATATCATCTTGAAGAGTAATTTGTTGTTGAAAGCATTGAGTGGCACAAACCATAAATGAATGATATCAATACTGAAATGATCACAATACCGAAAACATAGCCAGAAACATCGGAAACATAATGAAACGAACACATAGATTACTTAAGCTTTTCGTCAGACACTCAACAGAGTAATACGTCAGAAAGAGAACGAAACATAAACCTAACTGATTATCGTACCTAGATGTGGATTCATTATGCTTACGATTTCTCTGTTTATATTGAAGTTTTGTGAATGGATATTTGTACCGATCAATAGTGAACATTTTTAATGTACAGTGCATTTGTTTGCAAATTTCTACGAAACTTATCAGAAATGCTCTTCTTTTTTCCAAGATAGTTTGAAGGATTGGAAATCAGGAAAAATTAGGCGAAATAAGGTTATATTTACAGCAAAGTCGTAAAAAACCAATCTAGTACATTCTAGTTTTCAAGAAATTTGATTCCTGATCACAACCGTATTTAGACAACTTCAAACGATATGTCGATGTATATCATTGGTATTTTGGATATATTCAATTTGCTAAAGATATTCATTGGCTCGTTGTTTAAAGTCGTTTCAACAATGTTGTTATCAGGAATCAAATTGATTGACGACTATAATCAAGGAGATTCATCTTTCTGCGTCTTTGCTTCGACTTCACCTAGGTTGGAGCCAATATTCCTTCTTTTGATTTCACCTGTGATGTTTTGCTCACTAACATGAACACGAATCTTTCATCCTATGCTATGTTTTCTATTTTAGATTTGTTTATCGTTTCAGCTCAAACGAAGTCATCAGCAAAGCATTGACAGATATATTCTTGAAATGTTGATTATCCTACATTACAGGAAAATATTCTTTGGAAGATTCACTTATGATAAATAACAATAACTTTTGTTTTGTTTTATTTGATGGAATTAATCTCACCACGTAGTTTCGTTTCTCTTCTGCCACTGTTTTAGTGCAATTACGGAAATAAATATTGAATAATGAGTAAAACACGTTTTAATATTGGGAAAAATTATAATGCTGGGAAACATCAAAGGAGTGCAGATTTCATTCTGAGGGTAAGTTATGAAAACTTACTAAATCCTCATAAACCATTACTAAACCCTCCTTCACCCTCATCCCTACTGAGCCCCACTGAGAGAGGGGTAACTTCCTTTGACGACCTAGTTATCATGTGCCTGCCTAGGTTATGGGTATTAGTAATATTTTGCCCGGTTTATGAGGCACGTTTCATGACTTTATTAAAGAATTGCTCTGGTAATAGGTCTGATGTACAAGGATTCTCTAAAACAGAGTCACGTAAACTGAATTTCGGGCTGAATCTTTGTATTTTCCCCTTGGTTATGAGGTTCCTTTTTAAAAATATTGGTATCGCTATTACAAATTTTGCCCGTATTATGGATTTATCTTTTGAACTATCACAGCACATAAATACTATTACCTATAGGAGTTATCCCCATCCTTGACCAATCTAAACCCTTATTCAAAAGTAACCCCAGAAACCAATAAAATTCACTTCAATTGGAAATTATTGTTAGCTCATTCAATTCAATGAAGCCTGGGCGAAAGAAACAACAACAACAACAGCCGTGTATAACAACAACAATTTCGCAGAAGATAACAAAGTTCGTGGGAGCAGCGAAGCAGGTGTAGTGTGTGTCAAATGAGCCTCTTCCATATCCAGTTAAAAAGCAGGTAAAACCAATAAAACATGTACTCGAAAACAACAGAAGACTTAGATGGCAGTAATGAAGACCTCATTCCTCCGCTCACTGCTGAAAACGCGTTCGGCTACGCTCAAATCAAGCTCGGAGCTGAAGAAGAAAACAACGCCGTCGATCATCATGCACCGTACTCCGTGATATTCTCAAACAGCCCACGAAAATCGAAACGTCAGCGACTGCACAAATGCATGCTGTTTGCTATACTGTGTCTCATAGTTCTCTGTGCTGTCTTCATAGCATTGTTTATAGGGGCTAGTAATAAGGAGGGAGGGGATAAAAAGGGGGGAGATAAATATTGCCTGACCCCCGGGTGTATTGATGCTGCAAGTTTCATGCAGAATGCCATGGACTCTTCAGTCAATCCGTGTAATGACTTTTATAGATATTCGTGCGGGGGCTGGTTGAAAAACAACCCCATCCCGGAGAAGAAGTCGCGTTGGGGTGTTGATTCCGTGCTTGCTAAAAGAAATATGTACACGCTAAAGCAGACTTTAGAAAGTAAGAAGTGGAAGGAGTTAGCAGGTGCCAACGATGCGAAAGTAAAGGCCTACAATTTCTACAAGGCTTGTATGAACAACGATAAGAGAAAGAAGCTGGGAGGGAAGCCGTTATTGGAGTTATTCAAGGTGTTTGATGATGAAGTTTTGAAGGCAGGAAGGGATAAAAAAAGCCACCTGAGAAAGCACTTGGAAATTCTCAACAATAATTTTACCGTGAATGCCTTGTTCCAGTTGTTTGTGGAAGTTGACGCAAGAAACTCAAAGCGATATTCTATCCAGGTAATTAATTGTTCACTGTGGATATTTGTACAGCATTGTATCAATATCCGTTTTTGCATTCGCCGTTGATATTTGCACTAAATATGTACTCACAAATGGATGGGAGTCAAAAAAACTTTTAAAAAAATCATCAAAGGGAAATGCAAAGGGTTGAACCAAAGGGAAATTGTTAATCAATCAAAACACAGATCTACTCTTTAGAGCGTTAATTGTTTTGCCCTATTATTACCAATATTGACAGTCTAGCCCCGTGGGATGGCCAAGTGGTTAGATAACTCGACCCTTAAAAGAATCATGGGTTTTAAACCATCTTCAGACCTGTTACGTTAAGGGTGAGATAGGAATTTTCAACCTCTTTGTAACTAGGTAATAAGGCAATATGAGTTAATAGGAATGGTTCCGCCGTCTAAAAGAAGGACTAGGGCTGCATTGCTTCAATAAGTCTACCTATTCTTGGTGCTTTGTGCATAGAACAATACCTTGTTGACAGACAGTAAGACAGTAAGCATATTTGCGTATCACCTTTTACCTTGCCTATCACCACTCCTTGATTCATGTATTTATATTTTGTGAACAGTTTTAAAAGTGGCCTGAATTTAAATTCATACGCAACTTTTGCCATCAATGATTGATACCAGAATAACCTGCTTTCTTATCCCTGTGGCTATTTGACCGGCAGCTGCCAACTGCTTTCAGAATAATATTCGACTGACAGTCATCAACACATGCGTAAAGATCGAACTTGATCCTTAGAAAATCTCTTAGTTGACGTGAATTTGCTTATAAATAAATATTTCATTCAGAAAGCCTACCCCAACCTTCCCTTAATGAGGGGATCCCCAGTTCAGTAGATCAACTTTGAATCAACGGTTCAATCTATTAGTTATAATTTAAGTTTTTCTTAACCTGGCAGAATGTGGGCAGTTATTCAGCTGCTTATCTAGCGCATGCGTAGAAAACTGCTGGTCACTTAGGCTTTGGAAAGCAGACTGGCTGGCAGTCAAATAGACACATCGATTCGTCTTTGATTAGTACAAAACTTCTATATAGCTAGAAAATCTGGAAGAATAGTGAAGCAAAAACATGGATTACTTAATCTTTTTGTCTGACACTAAAGAGAGTAGTTACATCAGAAAGAGAATGAAACAAAAGCCTAACAAATCATTATACTCAGATGTACATTGATAAAGGCCAATCAGAAAAGAGGTGAACGATTTGTTCACTAAGTAACTATGCTTCCAATCTTTCTGGCTATAACCAAATTCGTGCTGAAGAAACAGCATCTGTCGACCCTGATGCAAATGTTTGTTGATAATACTCAACAATAAATCACGAAGGAAAATTACTCAACGTGTTATTTACTTCTGCTTCAATTAAGTCCATCTGACTCTCAACAGCAAATGAAAATTTGACTTTCCTAACATGTTGTTTATTCCTGTTTCAGATATCGCAGAGTGGACTTACGCTTTCTAAAACACATTACACTGGAAATATGACGGATAAGGTGATTGAAATCTATTTGTTTGAGATATTATTGAAACTTCTAAGGATGTGGGTGTGCAACAGAAGTCCAAATCCCCTTTCTTCCATTCAAACTTTCAGCTATTTCTCTTTCCCCTTCATTAAGTAGGATGATTGGTTTGCCCCTAGAAGAGGGGGTACTCAGTGCTGTTTTTTGGAGGGAGGGCTGGCTAGTTGCATTTTCAAGGGTATTTTTCTGAATCAAAGTAATTCTTAGTTTTCAAAGCTCGAAATCGATAATATTTTTCAAGATCGGTAGAAAAGATACAAATTTGTTGATTATTGTTGTTTTTTTAAGACCTGGTTTTTTAACACCTATTTTTTAACCCCTGGTTTTTCTAATTCATTAACCTCCATTTGATTAACAAAGTGGCATATATATATTATTGTAAATGAAAAGATTTATATTATTTTCTGATGAAGACTTTCTTACGATTAATGATCTTCTCTAGGTGCTGGCAACATATCTCAAATACATGTTTGACGTCCATGTTCTACTTGGTGCTAAAAACAACAACCAAACAAAACAAAGCATGATGGACATTATCAACTTTGAAACTAATCTTTCCAAGGTTTGTTTACAAAAATTTCATAATGAATTGTAGGTATTTATTTAGAGGGGTCTCTTTCTGGTCTCTTTCTACCTTTATTCTGCTCTAAAAGTTCACTAGCAATTGCAATACTGGATCAATTGGCTATTGTTTCAGTTACCAGACTTTCTTTCTTTTATGACTATCATGTCAGTCAGGCCTATTATTGTATCATGGTCTCTAAACATTGCCTTTTTATCCCTCTATTGATAGGCCTGTTTTTGATGAAAGTTATGCTTTGTTTCTTAGATATTTGTTCCAAGAGAAAACATGACAGAAATAGATAAAAGCTATCAGCGAATAACGATTGAGAAACTGCAAATGGAATGCCCAATGGTAAGCTCTTTTAAAGATTTGATTATTCAAGCTGGCACCTTAAAATCTCCTTAAAATCATAAATTCATAAGGCGTAGCCTAACATGGGAAATCAAATTTCACCTAATAGGCTACCATAATAGACCTTTTTCACAATGACGTAGAATGTGTTTGAAAGTGAGGCAGGTGATGTGATTCCCTGCTGAGCAAGAATTCTCCATCATATCATTATGCTATAAGCACAACTACAAAACAATCTATGCGTTGTTATGAGCAATACACGCCTATGTGATTGCGCTTCACATGATATCGAAGATAGTTCCTAGAAGAATTTCAAAAGAATTTAGATCATTGTGAAAGTGGTCCATTCTCATGGTCCATCGCTAGGACTATCCATTATGAACCTGTTTTTTTATAAACATAGCTCTGAAGAAGGATTTGATACAGGAAACATTACCTTCCCAAAATGAAATTGGTTTAATCGATCCTAGATAGATCAATCTCGATATATGGCTGTTTTTAGGTTCTTCTTAACAAAACGTTCTTAGTTTTGATAGAAGGGATCGATTTCGTAATCGCTTTTTAGGATCAATGCATGACGATTTACGTTATGTTCACTATGCTGTATTCGGTTTTATTCGTTTGCTTTTTGGTTTGTTTTGCCCGTTCACACTGCTCTGAGTAAATATGAAAACGCTGCAAAAACGACGAAGCGTTTGCATTACTCTGCTCCGGATAGGATTATAATTATCAAAAGTATCTGTTTTGCCGTTCACACTACGTTTTGCGTTTTGGAAGTCTCCTTATTCAAAATTATCGGTTTTCAAAATGCGTTTCCTAAAGTCTTTGTTTTAAAAATGTGTTGCCAAAAGTCTCCGTTTGTAGATTGGGGGAAGGTGAACGAAAGGCGGCAACAGATACTTTTTTATTAGCTTTCATTTGAATACCGTGCAATGTGAACGGGGTTTTAGATCCCGCGCAGTCCTGAATCTCTGTTACCAAACATCTGGTTTACAGATTCCTGCTACAGCACTTAATTCTTTTAGCTTTATCGAATTATGTAGAAATGAAAATAGAGTTAATGAAATTAAATGAATCCTGTGTCCAATTAACACTTTTTTAGGCCATGTAATTGAGGTAAGCAAGATGGAGAAATGTTCTGGCCAATCAGGGCATTTTTTTTTACTAATAATTCTTCCAATTAAATCGTCGAAAAGACAATAGATTTCGAGGATTGAACAGCTGGCCAAACGACGCAAAAGCTGTGGAAAAAAGTACGTCTAGGCCCCGGTTTTTCTAATTTAAAGTTATCGATACCATTCTTATATTTTCAAATCTATAATAGTTTCTCTAAAGTTTTAGTGTTTAAAAGGTTGATATTTTACGCAATAGCACTAAACATACGCTCGATTTTCCACCCTGCTTTTGAGGTAGAAGTGAATCAATCAAAACTAACTGAAAAGGCACGTACACATATATTCTGGCCATTTTCTCTCGTGGCAGGGTTTGACCGGTCCATGGGTTGATCTGCAGGAAAATCCATGATTAGGGATATAGAGTAGAGTTTAATAAGCAGATGCCCTTCCCGACGCCATTCCTTTAAGTTGCCTCTTACAAAATTTAAGGATACGGTGGATGAATTCTAACCCCTAAACCCCCACCCACAGGGGTGAGATGCTGAAGAGACTATGATTATCATCATTATGGCTTTAATTTTCGATTAAAGATCAATTGGCTGAAGTTCTTTCAAAATGTGTATGGTCACGTGGTCAAGATAACAGCAAAACAAGAAGTTATTGTGCTGGCGTTACCGTACATGAAGAAACTGTCAGGTCTGATCGAAAGAACCCCTTCACGGTAAGCTGATGTTAGAATGCAGTAAATACCCTCATGTTTATGTAAGCGTTTCCATTCTTTTGTACCCTAACTGTAAGTAACACCTTAATGAAAAACTGTAGGCTGAGTTTTTTTAAGTTATGTACCATAATTGAAGCAAATAATCAGCCTGTTTTTTCAGTTTCTTATAAGTTTATATTTGATATACCCATAAACATTGGAAGCAAAGCGAAGCGAAAATATAGATTACTTAAGCTTTTCGTCTGACACTCAACAGAGTAATACGTCAGAAAGAGAACGAAACAGAAACTTAACTGATTTATATACCGAGATGTGGATCGAAATAGGTCAATCAGAAAAGAGCTGAATGATTGTTATAGTGTAGGAAAACCAATCATCTCCCGCAATACAGTGAGCTTACCAATGAGTTTACTACAAGAGTCCTACTCTTGACATATTACTCGTTGAGTGTCAGACGAAAAGCTTCGAAAAGCTTAAGAAGTCCATGTTTTCGCTTCACTTTGCTTCCGTTTTTTCTTGCTTTACTGAAGTTTTGCCTCGATTAAAGACAAGTCCATATTCAAGTAAAAAGCTACTGAAATGAAAATAATTTGGTATAGTGTGTGTCAGAAGGGCACAAGCACCAATCCAAGAGTCACAGAAAAACATGGTCTGTTCATTGAGTGTATATTCTACTTTATTGTCATTTACTTGTTGTAGTTTCATTTTCGTTTCAGAACTCTGTTTCTTTACCTCCACTGGAGAATGATGGCGAATTTTGTCGGTTATCTGTCAGACGAGTTTCACGATGCGCAGAAGGATTTAGAAATAGCCCTTTTTGGCGCATCTTTGCAGCAAGAGAGATGGCGGACGTGCATTGCCCAGACAGATGGTTCGATTGGGTTTGCACTAGGAGCCATGTTCGTCAATGAGTCATTCTCAACCGAAAGCAAAACTCAGGTTAGAATTCACATATGATTATCATTATTATCATATTTACATCCCTTTATAACGTCATTCAAGGGACTGGCTGATTAAATATGTTATATCCAAAATCTTTTCGACAAGGGAATGCTTGAAATAAAGACTCGAATAAGTTTCTTCTTTTACAAATTACTGATTTGAAAAACTTAAAACACAATCTTTTTTAGCAAACTTTTAATTTTTTTTCATGGTTAATACAAGGTTTAAAGAAGTCCTTAAGGTAACTTTATACCAAGTAGAAAGTACGAAAGTAATAAAGGAGGGAATTTTTCTCGAATATCTTCGAGGGGTTAAAAAGAGTACGTTATATTCAAAAGTACTCTGTAACCGAGTAAGTTAAATTGGGATTATACTGTATCTCTATACGTGTAGTATGGGCAATATACGATACAGCAAAAGACGCCAGTTCTAATTTCACACAATGTATTATGGGAATATTTTTAAGGATATAAAATCTCAGGCCACTGAGGCCTTTAAAGCAATTGCTCAACGCAGCCAAGATCATAGCTGTTGCTTTGATCGACTTTTGAAGCACAAAATTGTAATCTCGAATTTTCGACTACCAAATGCTGTAATTCAAATAATAACTCTAATACCGCTCTGTACTTCTGCACATCGAGCACTATGGTTCAAGTGGAGACTGCTGTATAGAGAGTAATTTGCTGATATATTGATATTGAATATTTGCTGATATGAATACTCCTTTCTTGCTTTACTCTATTAGCTAATAATGAAAGCTAATTTCATTTGAAACAGGCCAGAAAACTGGTTGAGGAACTGAGGAATGCGTTTATTGATAACTTACCAAATGTGCAATGGATGGACGACAAGACAAGAGCAGCTGCTAAAGGAAAGGTATGGATACAAACTTCCTACTATGATTAATATTATTCTTAAAAAGCAAGTGCTTTATAAGCAAGTCGGTACACGTCAAGGGGAAAAGTTTGGCATTGCAAGTAATCGAATTAATTTGTGAGAATTAAAAATGACCGAAGCAGGGCTCGAACCGAGTACCACTGTTTTAGTGTGGTATTGTTTTGGAGTAGTATTGTTAATTCAGTGGTTTTAGGTTCGAACCCTGCTTGGTTAATTTTCCATTCTCGTATATTAATTCGATTGATTTTTTCAAATCCTGCTTTATCTCAATGTTCAATACTGAATCATAGAATGCTAAGAAATTTCCACAATTTTGTTTAAAGGAAATGCGATCTGATACCATCTTTGTTACAGATACAAGCGTATTTACCTTCAATGCTAGTTTATTTTCAATGCTAACTAATTGATTGAGCCTTCTGACACGTAAATCATCTAATTTCTAATCTTTCTTCAAAAAACACTACCAACAAGTTAAGCAAGTGTTGAGAAATTCTGAGTGTTGAGTATTGTATGCATTTATGTTTATATTGCATTCATATAGTTTCCACTGAAAACTATATACAATGTTAAATTAATTAAGAAATAACAATGGTTGAAATTATACCGTACATCGATTGATAATGATAACTTTTAAACAAAATTATAAAATAAAAACAACAGCTCTGCTTATGAGAAGTTGCTTATTAATAATGTGGGTATCCTTTCTTGCACAAACATGGTGCAACAGCTCAATATCACTCCCTCTCAAAGTGTTTGAAATGTTATACTAAACGTTTATACTTTAATCACAACTTGTATATAATATCTAACTTTTTCAGGCCTTAGCTGTTTTTCCCAAGATTGGCTTTCCTGGAGATATCGTCGTCCCAAATAAGCTGAACAAAATGTATTCAGGGGTAAGTTTTTATTGTTGTTACTACAACGAATATATCAATGAGGTTTAAAGAAACTCAAAAGGGCTCAAGCGGAGAGCTAGTTTTTAGGTTAAGCTAATTTTTTGAACAGCATACGATATTCAAGCTTCTCTTTTATAAATTTGATTTTACGTACAGATACTTTTGTTATTCCTACCCCCTATCTTTTCAAAACATGTACTTCCAGAGAAAATATCGTCACAATTGAAGATTTCCTGGTAGATTGAAGATTCCATGCAAAACTTTATATACCTTACAAATACGGCTGCAGGCCTTGGCCTTGCTACGATAAAGGCCCTTTCAATTATTTTATAAACATAATTGAAGTAAAATTGAAAACGTGATAAACATTCATGGCTTAGAAATGTGTGACTACGCCAATAGCAGCCCTAATGGAACAATCTTGACAAAATTGCAAAAATGCTACTGACTGTGCCTAATATACCAAGTTGGCTTAGGCAAGTGAAAAGGTCGGCCCAAAATTCAAAACCTCTGGAGTCTTTTACCAATTCTGTGTTTTATGAATTTTCAGGTCTAATACTTATTAATGTACTAAATTCTAAAAGAGGCAAGAACACTGCAAGAAAAGTCATCTGTTCTCTCCCTAAGGCCAGGATCTATACTAGACGTAGTTGCTTTGATCTTAAATCCTACACCTAGCTGTCCTGAAGTTTTGCACCGATCAAAGACCGTTATTCTATGTTTGCTCACATTTACAGCCTTGAGCTCGGACCAAAAGATGAAACAAAACTTGAAAAACATTTTGTTTTGCTTTTCTTTCCATGTTTGATGGTTTTGCAAAATACTTCAGCAACAACAAAACACTACCAAACATTGCTCGAAAAGCACGATTTGTTCAAGATTTGTCAGATTGTGTATTTTGCCAGATTGTGTATTTCGATTTGTTGGCAAATGTCTTTGAAACTGTTCAAAAACTTTTTTTGCTTATCACAGGCAAAACTTTTTTGTTAAACATATGTTTTATTTGTTGCCAAATTGACAAACATTCTGCTTAATAAGCAAAAAGGCAAATATTTGTCAAAATTGCTTGATCTTCTCCCAGGGCTCAACTTTGTTATGGAGATCTTTCTGCTGAATAAAAGTCATTTGGCGATGCATTAATGACATTTTATTTTCAAGGTTTCCTTCTCTGAAGATGATTATTTCTCCAACACTCTAAGCTCGTTGAAGTTTAAAGTGCAACAGAATCAGAAGATGCTGCCCAAACCTGTCGACAAGAACATGTAAGTCTCTGCATCATACTGAGTGGACCCAAAATAAGTACAGTCCAACCCCATCCTACGACCACCTTGTTAATACCACCATATCATTATCATGGCCATCTTTTTGTTACTGTCCACTTCGTTTCTACAACCACTCAATTATTATGGCCACCTTGTTATTACAGGCCATCTTGCTATTCTAGGCTATTTTGCTATTAAGGTAACTTCGTCTTTACGGGCCACCGCGTTATTACAGATCACCTTGTTCTTATAGCCACATCATTAATAACAGGCTACCTCGTTATTACAGTCACCTCGTCAACTCTAACCTTAACCCTATGAGTCTTGTGAAACCCTGTTACTGTAACCAACTTTTCCTGACCCATTAGTGACAGTATTAATGGGTCTCCACTCTACACCTGTGCCCAGCAGTTTCACATAAAATTGCATTGTATGATTTGAAGAGAAAATATATTAATTAAGATATTATTGAAGAACTTTTAGTACTCATATTTGTCTCTGAGCAATTGCTGGAACTGACCCTAAGCTGGAATCGCATATGATAATTTGTGTGTTTTTCGATATAACATCCTTACGAATTTAAAGAGTTAATGTGATCGATTTCTCTTTTCAAGGTGGTACATGACCCCTTCGACCGTTAATGCTTATTACGACCCGACACGGAATCAAATTGGTAATTTTACACTCCTCCTGTTTTCAAAAATTAACAAATCTCAGCTCATTTCTATTGAGATCACACTATCCAACTGTGTATTTTATCGGTCTCATGATCTAAGTGTACATATCTATTGGGTAATGCGTTTCAAAATAGAATACTCTCTTACCTTATAAGGTATTTTCAGCAAACGTCCTGTAGATGTTCATGCTTGCTAAATCAACTATCAAAGTCATTAGTACTTTTTGCTAACATTTTTCGGAGTATGGAGGTCAAGTTAGGCTAAGGTTGTGCTTATCTGCAAATTCAAAGGGTGTATGTTGCCTCTATTTTGTTACGGAACAGTTGTTCCAACATTTGTGCCAAAAATTGACATTTGTTGAATGCTCACCCTAATCTCAAAGAATTTCTCTCAGCCCATTCAAGTGTTATGAACTGTAGAGGGATATCATTAGTATTGTTGGAGATATCATCTGTGCTGTGGGGGATACAATTAGTTCATTGGAGGGTGTTTAGTTTTGTGGGGACACCATAAGTACTGTGAAGGGATAATATCCTGTGCTGTGAAGGTCCCCCCCCGAGTACTGATGGTAACCCCCTGAAAACTCTCCATTGTACTGATAGTATCCCCAAATGTTCTAATGGTATTCCTAAACAGGACTGGACATAATCCACTGTGCTGAACATCCTCCACATTACTGAACATTCTCCACAGTTCTGAAAGTCCTACACATTACTGAACAACCTCTACAGTTCTGAAAGTCCTCCACACTACTGAACAACCTCCACTGTACTGAACATCCTCCACATTACTGAACATCCTCCACATTACTGAATTTTCTCCACAGTTCTGAAAGTCCTCCACAGCACCGAACATCCTCAACAGTACTGAACAGATGCTCCACAGTGCTAAACATCCTCCACTGTACTTATCATCCTCCACTGTACTTAACATCCTCCACAGTACTGAACATCCCCCACAGTACTGAACAGATGCTCCACAGTGCTAAACATCCTCCACTGTAATAAACATCCTCCACTGTACTTAACATCCTCCACAGTACTGAACATCCTCCACAGTACTGAACATCCTCCACAGTACTGAACATCCCCCACAGTACTGAACAGATGCTCAACAGCGCTAAACATCCTCCACTGTACTGAACAACCTCCACTGTATTTAACATCCTTAACAGTAAAGTACAGATGCTCCACAGTACTGAACAGATGCTCCCAGGGTTGCTATATATGCTGAGTTTTGTATCGAATAAAGATAGTCTTACAGTAATAACAATAAAGGAACTTTGTTTATTATAATTTTAATGTTATGAATATCTAACTTTCAGTATTTCCGGCTGGCATTCTTCAACCACCATATTATGACGTACGTTACCCGGGGTATGTGCTGTTTAATTTATTTTAACCGCTCATGTATGCAACCAAAACCCAAGCTCCTTGTGGAAACCATTCGCGAGGACTGCCATCGTAGTTCTTACAATTTGTAGAATTAGAAATTTTATTTTGAACTGCTGTTTTGATTTAAGAAATCCTCTACCTTGTCGGTCCTTTTTACGCCGGCCCTAATTTAACGCCGGCCCTTTTTACGCCGGCCCTAATTTCGCCACCCCAAGAATCTGCTTTAACGCCATTTAGGGCCGCGTTTTACGCCGGACAAAGACCAAATAAAGAAAAAATTTAAAACTTTATTTTACAGACGTGTTTTATCCTTTGAAAAAGATAAGAAAGTAGCTACTATCATTCAAAAAAATAGTCAATTACGATCGTCTCTTTCTCGGTGCATTTTGTATCTACCTCTTCGTCCGACTGCACTTCGATGGCGTCTTTTTCCACCTCATATTCACACTGCTCCTCCCTAGTCTCATCTCTCAAATCATTGAAATGTATAAACACTTAAAGGAATCTAAAGAGCTCATTCTTTCCAGGTTTAGAAGGGCACACATTACTGAGGCAGTTACCCAAGCCTCAAACCTATCCCATTTGTGCGAAAACCCATTTCAGGACATAGACATATGATTTAGTAACTCTTAAACTAAAGAACACTAACTTTGCTAATCTATAGTAGTTTACTTTCTGTTTTGTTGCTGTTTCTCTTCTAATTTTGGTTAAATATACATTACTATATCCAAATTAAGCATAAAATAAGGTGCATGTCAGCAAAAAATATAATAAAAAATTAACGCCGCTTTTTGAGAAAATTTGTAAAATTTTATTTTGGCCCTTTTAACGCCGGCCCTTTTTACGCCGGCCCTTATTCCGCCGCAGGACGAAAATTAACGCCATTTAGGGCCGGCGTAAAAAGGGCCGATATTATTCAATAGAGGAAAAAATTAAGTTGTTTTCATAAGAAACTCTGCTAAATCTTTCTCGTCTTGACATAATTTTGGAACGGGTAGTTAATAACTATGGTAGGGAAAGGTCCTTAGCCAGTTTCTTAACACCAGGAGCTAATTTCGCATTAAACAAAACACAGCTCAGTTGGACTAATTCAAAGGTAGCCTCTGCATGACTCTTGTGTTGTCTGTGTATCCTCTTGCTTATTCCTTTTAGAGGTAGGCCAATGTTTACTAGACGAAACGATCTAAAAAATCAAGAGCTATTCTCTTTCGAGAAATATGCCTGATGCCCCAATCTGCCCTGCAAAATTCAACTAATTTGCTCTGTGATATCAGGTTTTACCTTATTTGGGTATCACACCCCGAACCTTGCGTTTCGACCCATAATTCTGAGAGAATGAAGCTCTCCAGTTGTTTTTGATTCCGAGATTTACTTGATTGTCTCCTTGTTCAAAGGAAGGTTTTCGACTACATTGGAAGTAACAATAAGTCCTGTCGGTTTCTTTTAAAGGTTTTCTTACGGAGTGAATTAAGTTAAAGCAAAAGTTTTTAGTTTATGACAACAATTTCCAGGCACAATTCTTATTTAATCTCAAACATATCAAATTATTCTAAATGGTTTTGGGAATTTTTTAGAATTCTTGGTGTTCCAAAGATAACAAGATGAATTTATCATAATTTCTTATTCAGTCTTTATTAGGTAATTAAATAAGTATTCCTAAAGACGAGCCTAAACCTCAAAAACCAGACACAGCAATCAATATGAATTCAGGATAATTAGAAGTGAACAAAAAACCTTTTCAATGAACTCCTGTCCTAGCCCTTAGCTTAATAAAATATGTAGACACCCAATACTCCATATACATTATATACTCTGTATACACCATAGACACCTTAAGTTTGGCATTTTCAGCACTCAATAAAAGTTATATACTCAAAACTGCTTAAGAGTTTCCCATTTTCATTGGCGTGAACACTTAAGATTAGGGGCTGGTTTGAGGCTCCACATCACAGTTGCAAGCAGAGGTTCCCATAACCTAATCAATAAATTCATTATTGTTCTTAAGCATTTCTTTATTTCTTCATGTGTCGTCCTTCTTGTATCTTTCTTTCTTGTCAATAATTACACGTTTTAAGTGCTTCGTAGGAATGAATCTTAACTTACCCTTGGAAAGTACGAGAAAAGAAGATATTTTGTTGTGGCACTACTTGCTTTTTGAGAAACTCCATTAAGATTTGCATGAAATTGTTGGGTTTCGCTTTATTGAATATCAGCTTGTGCACACCAACTTAAATTGTTTTAAATGAGCTATGCCATTTTTACAAGTATGAAAACGTTTCTCATCTATTTCCACATTGGTCGTTCGACTGAGTACTGTGTTGTTATTGGCATGAATTAAAAGATGGATTTGGTGACAAGACTTCTAACCCACTGTAGTTCAGTGGAGAAGCCAGAAGCTCTGAATAGGGGGCATTGTCCACTTCCTGTATTCACTTGTAGATAATAACTCATAAAAAGTCATTTTTACAAAAACTGATATTAATTTCCTTCTAATGGGATGAATTACAGCTCTCCCTGGTCCCCCCTCTACCTACCGTAAACCTGGGTGGAACGGCCTCTTGTGCAGATCTTGGTGGTTGTAGCAAATATTCTGTCTATCTATCTATCGTCACTACTCTGGTTGTGTTTCTTTTAGTTGAACCCTCCTTGTTGATATTTCTAGAAATCACTACTGGATTAGAGACTGTCCATCGAAGATAATGCGTTCTCTGGGTACACGGTTTATATTTCTGAGTTCTGTAGCTAGCTATGAAGTTGATTTGATGTTTCTCTCTATCGCAATTCAATTCGATTGTAGATCTGTGAATTTTGGAGGTATTGGAGCTGTGATTGGTCATGAGCTGCTGCATGGATTTGATAACGACGGTTTGTTCATGTTGTGTTATTTTGAATATTTTTAAAATCTTTCTCTCCTTTCCCTTTCTCTCTAATTCTACCCACACGCTAGAAAACCTTTATATATACTACATTTAATCCTGCATGTGATGGATACGCTAAGACAGGAAACATTGGAGGTTAAATGAAGGCAATAGGGACCATTTTTTATTAAAATGGGCTCCGAAAGAAAGCCAAGGCACCTGAAGCTGACACCCCTGCAAGATCTCGAAAAAGGTAATAGAGTGCTACTGTTATCGTCATACCTTCAGAAAGTGCCATCCAGCGTATTGAAAATGCACCCTTGAAACTATGTGCGCAATGTGCCAAAGTTTTTACGCTTCTCACATTATATAATTTTGTATGTAGTGGATATACACTAGATAGAGGTTGTTACCACGCATGATATGATATACCGCCCTTGTAAGTGTATGTATTTGGTGATCAAAATTGATCCCCCCTTAAGTAATACATCAATTTGCTTATTGCTATATCCATTTATTTCAAAGCAATAAAATCATTTTTCATGATTATCCATTTTTTTAAAGAAAACCAATTCTAAGATTTTATTTTATGGTTATTAATCATTTTTCAGGACGTCTGTACGACAAGAACGGGAATTCTGGGAAGCCATGGTGGACGGAATATTCAGTGAAGGAATTCAAAAAGAAAGAACAATGTTTCATTGATGAATATGGGGAATTCACCGTTGCAAATAAACATGTAAGTATATGAATTATACAAATTTTTCAATATAGTCTTTGTTTTTATATATACTGAATATAGTCTTAATTTTTGAATATGTCATTTGCTTTCTCTTTTTGTAGCTAGTAGGGCTGTAACTTAAGTAAGAGGGGTTCGTCTGACTGGTTTACTTGTTCTAAAGAACACCATGCACATGTTTTGTCATTCTTTAGAAGATGATAAACATTTGAAAACAGTACAAAGGAGAATACCAAATAAACAAAATAGTAACATATATGAAAATAGAATGGGTAGATGAGGGTCATATAGGGGGACTCATGTTCCCCTGTTCCCTTATAGAAATTGCGAATTTTCCCTCATTGTTCTAAGAAGTTATGTTAGTCTTTTGTGTTCTCTGATCCCCGGTTGCTGTCAATGTTCCCTTGCTCTCTTTTTGATTTTGGGCATGTTCCCCTGTACCTTGGAACCTCTATACCTCATAGATGAAGATACAATATGTGTGATAAAAATAGAAATAATTGATAAACAAAATTGAGTAATTTGGGATTATCTAATGGGAGAGGGTTTGACTAAAGCTGCTACATGAACCCAGTGAATTGTAATAAGAACGCCAGGCAAAAAGCTTTAGTTATTACTAGGTTTGCTGTTTTTCTCGCTGTCCTCAAGTTCTGTACCAATCAAAGACTATTCTGACGTAATATTCCAATGAGTGTCAGGCAAAAAGCTGCAGTAGTTTTTATGTTTCACTATGTTTCCGATTTTCCTTGCCACACTCAAGTTCTGTGCCTATCAAATTTTTTTTTTGATTAATGAAATCTATCAAAGACTATTCTAACGTACTACTCTGATGAGTGTCAGACGCAAAGCTTTAGTAGTTATAATATTTCGCTATTTTTCTGATTTTCCTTGCCATCCTCAAGTTCTGTACTGATCAAAGAAAGACTGTTCTGACGTAATATTCCGATGAGCGTCAGGCAAAAAGCTTCAGTATTCATTATCTTTCGCTATGTTTCTAGCCATCCTCAAGATCTGTGCCGATCAAAAAATGTTTAAAGCTTTTGTTTGTTTGTTTCATTGCAGATAAATGGCAAAGTGACACTTGGTGAGAACATTGCAGATAACGGTGGCCTGTCCGCTGCATACAAGGTAAAACTAATTCTAACTAAAAGGGGCTATCCGAGTGGATTGCTACAAGTTCTCTTATTCTCAATTGCTCTGCAACAAGCGCTACACTTTCGACTGATATAATTCAAAAGGGGCTGCTGTTGTTGTTTTCATTTATTTAAATATCATGAAGCATGCATTACATCTGGAAGTCGCTCTATCCCAGTTTTTTGATTTGCCTTTTGAATTGCACTAAATTTTCTGCAGATTTTATGTCCTTTGGGAAACTTCCAGATTTGTGGCCCGAAGGATTTCAGACTATTCGAACCGAAAAAAAATGCTGTTGAATATGTGACGTTACTATGTATTGAAATTTACCCTGAACAGAAATTCTTCAGTTTTCATTTTTCAAGCAGTCACTGATGCTTGATTTAGCAACTAGAAGAATTAATCCCAAAATCAAAAATTCTTTTTATGTGAATCCGAGTTTCAAGCTTACGCTCTCATCAGACAGACTATACAACTCTTACCAACCCAGAATATACCAATTTTACTCATCTAGACTACTCTCTTTTTTTAAAGGAGCCAGTGAAATTGATTTGAAATTGGCTGTTCTTGAATATTCATCTATTTTCAGCTTGAAATGTTCTTAAATTATTCTTACTTTTACAATAGTTGGGAAGACTTTTTTGCTATCAGTAGTGTTAATTGTTGCAAAGTTTGAACCTCTTGACCATCTGATATTATCTGTGTGCTGTACATCAGCTTGTTTTGTAATTATTTCTGTTTGTAATTAAGTCTTATGGTTATTTCATAGAAATTTCATATTGAACCAAAAATGGTCAGCCTCGGTTTGTTCTTAGCTTGTTCTTAAGTTTTGGCCAAATTTGAAGCTGGCTTTCTTATAAAATTGTTCTTATAACAAAAGAGTGTATACTAATGCAATGTTTTTGAGGGTTATTTGCAATTACTCTATAGCTAGCGTATATGGAACACTATAGCCAGCTAGGCACGCTCTGACTCGAGTTAGCAACTACACACAACTCAAGAACGGACAATGAACGGTGCATTTCTGTTCAAGGTTCATTTCCATTCACCCCAAGCTACAAAGTAATTACTTTCAATTTATTTTTAAATATGTAAGATTTACTTCGCTTGTAATAAACGGATCAATGGAAAAACTGTTTTCTTTATTTGTTGTTTGTTTTCAATCATAACAATGATAATTTTTGCAACGTCGTATCGTATTTGATTTAATTTGTTAGGCCTACAAAGCGTGGGTGAAGAAAAATGGCGATGACCCATTGCTACCCGGCCTATCCAGGTCAAACGAGCAGATCTTCTTCATTTCTTTTGCTCAGGTGAGCCTCCTTTTAGTGATAATGTTTAGGACGTCAGTTTCAGCATACAAAACCATGTCTTATTTATTACGTACTTATACCTGGCTATGGCTCCACAGAGGGATTTGAAATCCAAAACAGAAAAGCAGGCCTCTAGCGTGCTGGCATACGATTAGTTTATGTAACAAAGACCAAAAGATACCTTGTTTTAAGCAGAGGTACACAAGCGTGCATTGCATTATTGCTTTTGGCAGTATATGCTGGTACTGGTATTTTTAATACTTCCATTGGTGAGTCGGGCGAGTTTTTGTTAAACGTGCTAACCCACTTAAGGTCAGAAGAAACCCTATCTTTAGCAGGGTCACAGTAGCATGCATTACATCATTGTATATAATACTTATTAAATATGATGATATACGAGGTACCTTTTTTATGATAATACCATCTGTGCAACAGAACGTACTATATTTCAAGATGACTACCATCAAGAAAACCCTAGAAATTAAGTCTGTCGGTGGTTGGAACCCTTGACGTTCAACATTTCTAGCACCAGATTAACTTGTTTACAGATGGACGCCACTGCACCTGATATGGTGTGGTGGGCAATGTTCTAGGTTCGAGACCTGGTTGAAGCCTATAACAATCGTTCTGATAAATTTATTAAATATATTCTCATACTTTTTCTGGGTCACTCTGTATGTTTTACAACCTCTTTACAGTCTTGGTGCACGAGCTCAAGAACAGCTGCTTCTCTAGCACAGATTGACACGGACACTCATTCTCCTCCGCCTGACAGGTAAACATCTAACATTCTATCCTCCACAATGGTGTCTGAGATCTAATTAATCATGCTAGGACCTTGTTCGGTAACTTTTACCACTGTATTTCCCCAATATCTCCTAAACGGCCCCTCCCCCGTAGAAATAACACCTTCCAATGCAAATTGTGTATCACAAAGTCGACCAAAATCACTTGACCTTCCTAATAACCTCGTCTCATGGTATTACCCTCTTTAGGCCACCAAACTTTACCTTAATGAATGATAAAACTATAGGCAGTCTTCGTCCTTAAATTCTTACTGTCTGCAAAATATGAGATCCATGGTTTTAACATAGGCAGACTCCAAAATGTCTAAATGAGAATGTTGACTTTACTCTGCCAATGATGCAAATACAGACCCAATTTTGGTTTTTGGCACATTCTAGGTTATCAAATCGAGGAAAAGGACCTATGGCAAATTTTGATGAAATCATATTTCATATTTCTAGGGTTGTTATATATTTTTATAAACATTTGATTTTTAAAGTTCTTGTAAATATATTTTATTTCCAGGGTTCTTGGCTCAGTTTCCAACTCCGATGAGTTCGCCAAGGCTTTCAACTGCCCGCTGGGGGCTGTCTACAACCCAAAGAAAAAATGCAAGATTTGGTAACAGGTGACGATTTGACTTTAAAGCTGTAAATATTTGTTCTATGTAAGTAGGGTTAGGATCACAAAAAGAGCTTGAGTTATAACTACAAGTATTTGCATTATAGATAAAACGAGTGGTAGTTAATTTTGTTTGACTCACAGCACAAATGACTGATAATGTACATAATGCGAGTTGGTTTATTATTTGTATTATATTATATTATATTATTTATAACGATGAGAATTATAGTAATAATATGATATGTTTAAAGCTAGAAGTTACACTAATTTGACCATAATAGAAATATTGATTAGAATAGGGCCCACTGTAAAGGTAAGAAAGAGAATGTTCAAAAGCTATAAGTTATAAGCTACATAAAGCACCCGAATTGCTTAATGGGTATGCCTGAAATAGTACATAAAATTGTACTTAAACTGTAAAAACTGTAAAAACGCAGAGATAACACTTCTTTGGGGTAGAGGGGGAGAGGGGTAATTTGTTCCATATTTGAGTAGCCCCTGTTTTGAATGTTGAAGAGGTCCATAGGTTTTTATACGTTCAGCATATATCTTATGGTTATCAAATCTTAATATCATCTTATCATTTATCAATTTTTAGCTGTTTAGATTCTTAGTACTTATTATTGCATTTGTTTCTTATATGATTATTTATTAGTACTTACTTGTGTATCGATTATTATAGCCTTTCTTCTCGTTTAAACTCTTTTTTCACAAGAACCAGTAAAATAGGTTTGAGGCTATATGCCTCTATCTTCAGCCTAAGATGTTTTTGCATTGCTCTTTTCGACATTATTCTTCGGAAGCCGGTTTTTGCTATTAGTTTTGTTTGTTTTTGCACACTTTTACTCTCCTGGCTTGTCTGCCATTTTGCTGCCAATCTGTTTGTTTTGTAATTATTTCTCAGTCATATAGTTGTCTATTATAATTAATCTTCAGCTAAAGATGGTCAGCTCATTCTGTTTTTAGCTTGTTCCCTAAAATTAGGCAAAATTCGAGGCTCGTGTTCTTATAACCATATTGCATAAAAGAGAGAGTATAAGAGGCTGAACAGCAATGCTAGACAATATTAACTCCTTTACTGGTTTTTCATTTACTAGGTTTCATTTGGTTTGTTATTAAGAAGATGAGGTTACTGATTCAGGGCAGAAGGTGAACAACCCTTTTCGAGGGTAGCAGGTCGTTGTCAGAATTCAACAAATGCACCTGTCCAAGGTTTAAGACAGACATGTGTGTAAGCTGCTTTGCTCTTACTTCTGCGATGAATTACCAACATGGAGGAAGATATTTATAAAAGTGCCACCTACTAGGTGGACTTGCATGAGTTTTTGATCACTAAGATGCATCAAACTCACCCAGGGTCATGTCTGTTCAGTACAGTGGAGGTTGTTCAGTAAAGTCTTTGGAGAATGTTCAGTACAGTGGAGGTTGAGGGCCATCATCAGTACAGTGGAGGGGTAACATCAGTACAATGGAGGGGTAACATCAGTACAGTGTGGGTTGTTCAGTACCGTAGAGCACTTATATCCTCTTGTCCCGCACTTTTCCCGCGTCTAATAGATAAGGATGCGACCTCCGCGAAGGAGAGTATTAGCTTTAAAAATTCCAGACGATCCTCGAGATAACGGAACGCTTTCAACCGTGAAGAATTGTCAAAACTTCCGTTTCAGCTTTCAATGAAAATGCCATGCGTGGTGATTCCCCTAATGACATGTTTTGTAGTAGCGGCTTCTTCGGCGATTCCTTTGGTAGACAAAAGGCTCTTATGGCGCTGGGCAATGGATCTCAAATGGGCGTGTAATTATAAAGTCATCAACTTCGACTTTACTTTGTGATCTTTACTTTGTTCGGTCTTTCGACGACGGCCATGCTGCATGCATGGTGAGGCTTTTTGAAGTCGCAAGCCGCCTCCCTGGGAACCTTTTTCTGCTTGAGAACGAAAATCTGTTCTCAGTCTTTGACTTGATTTGTGGAAGATGGTCATCTCTCTCTTGCTTCTCGGCTGTTTCGCCGTGATTTTTGGGGTTCTGTATATCTTGCGGTCGCTGATTTCGCCTCCAAATGTCAAGAAGGTGCGAGCAGTGAGTGAGGAGAAGTTGGATCTGATTAAAAATAGGTTCACCCCTTCGAAAATTCCCAAAGATGTGGATGTAATCATTGTGGGGTCTGGAATTGGAGGGATGAGCTGTGCTTCGATCCTCAGCAAACACGGGAAGAAGGTATGTTTTCATAAACTCTTTGCAGGTGTGCTGTTTTCTGTTTTTCCCTTGAAACTAAACATTCTAGGGGCAATACACGCATTTTTTATAAGCAATTTCAGCTCGAGCTCAGTACTAAAAATTGCTTAGCTTTTTTTTTGTCTCTTAGAATACTATCTTAAGAATTATTGTACAATGAATGTAAATGGTATCTTGCATACTAAAGTGTGCCGTGGTTAATATCCTCTGTAATCTACTCATCTATATAGTTGCTGCACGATTTTGATTGCCAATCGGATCAGAACTAAAATTTTCAAATTGCTTAGCATTCTTTTATCCATTACAAATTGCTTAAAGTTGCATGTTGCAAAAAAGAATTGCTTAAGTTTTTGTCTTGTCGAGTACTGACTTGCTTAAAGCAGTTGCTTATGAAAAAATGCGTAATAGAATAATTTTTTGATGTACAGCATTACCCATTAACAATTAATCAAAATATGGATGAAGTTGAGCTTTTTAGCCATGAAAAATGTACACTAATTGGGCTTAGCCCTTCCCAAATACACTCTTTTTTTATAAGAACAATTTTATAAGAACACGAGCCTCAGATTTTGCCAAATCTTAAGAACAATTTAAGAACAAACCCAGGCTGACCATTTCAAGGTCAATATAAGAATAATACGGAATAACCATGAGACTGACAAGTAATTACAAAACATGCAAATAGACAGCACACAGATACATCAGATGCTCAAGAGAGTCCACATTTGAACCAATTAAGGTGATTTGAAGAAACCAAACGTCTTTTTTATAAGCAAGTCTCAAATGAGGTTAGTGCATAAAATTTCTAAAGTTAGATAAACAATAGAACAAAAGATATAATTTGTTTGAGATACCCAAGTTTCGAAGTGAATTCTTTAAAAAAAAGGTACTGTGGAAGGGCTTACCCAATATATCTGTTCATGGCTAATTATTGCCTACATATATTTTGGTTAGTTGTTGTATAAGTTTTAAGAGAAAAGAGGCCAAAAACTTCCTATTTACGCTTTAAGGTCAGCCCCTCTGTTGCGAGAGTTTTCTGATTTTCGAGCAATTTACCCCACCCCTACCAATCATAAGTAATAGTTTCTATGCTTCTCCAACATTCCTCAATATGTTTAAAAGCAAGATTGAATTTATATGACTATTTAAAGGTACTTGTCCTGGAGCGACATGACAAACTTGGCGGATGCACACATACTTTCAATTGGTCCAGCAAGAACATTGACGGCAGTGGCTACAGCACTTGTGAGTTCGACACAGGATGCCATTACGTTGCCGTGGACATGGCATACGAGACTGCTCGCTCCGGTGCCGTCATGAAATACATCACAGATGGGCAAGTAAAATGGAATGACCTTGGCGACCCCTACGACCGATTGGTCCTGCCCCATGACCCTAGGATCGATAATAACTGCCCCAATAACGACAGCTATGACTTCCTATGCGGGGCAGACCGTCTTGTGGATCACATCTCAGAACAGATCAACCCCAATGCCCCCAGTTTGAAGCCGAGACTGAGAAACTTCCTCGAGTTCTGCAGAGTTGCGCACAACACCATCATCCCGCTGTTTCTTTTGAGAATCTTTCCACGGTGGATGGAAAGCCTACTCAAGCCGCTGTACTCTTCGTTCCACAAATATGGGGAGGTGACTACTGGTTATGCCATGGAGGGAATGCTGTCTCACGGATTCTCTGGGGAGGATATTCTCAATAATAAACCTATTCCTTCCAAGTCTGAAGAAGGCTTGGTCAATACATGGAGGAGATTATGTGGTTTGTATTATCTCCCTTTGGTTCTTTTTTCAATCCACATACAACAATAACTGTTAGCAAATTATAAAACCACACAACCACCAAACCTCAAATGAAAAATTCTTTAGATACTTGGGTCATATAAAATCTTTTCTTTGGATGAAAAACAGAAAGAGTAATTTCCTAAGAGCTGAGCTGTCTGCGTCTGTGGTGCCATCTCATCTGTGGTGCTATCCCATCTGTAGTGCCATCCTTAGTGGGAAAGAAAGGTCAAGAACCTATTGTCAGCTAGTTCCCACTATGTAGGTTACTTAAAAAATGCAGCCAACTGTTTAAAATTTTCAGCATTCACTTGGGGATGATAAACCAAAAATGATATCTGCACACAAATATGTACAGAATAACAAATCACTTTCAGTGGAGGACAATGTGCCAATAACTTTAAGAAGAAAAGAGCATGCACCTTTAGAGGTCCATACCTGATAGACAGGGCATATAGCTAAACCATCTCACATCTTCGTTACTTGTGTTTTCTCGATGGAATCTTATGAAATGAGATGTGGGCTTTCAAAATCATCCAGGTTAGTTTCTATGAAACGCCTATGAGTCATGTAATTGATGATGTTACAAAAAGGCCAACATGTGACATTTTTTAGGTAATCACGCACACATACCTTAACTTATCAACATATCTGTAATATATTTGAGTTCAGTGCATCGAGGACTCTCAAACGAAATATACATGTTCAACTTGATATGAATTGATATAAAATGTCTGATGACGTCATCATATGTATTCGCTGTGACTACAACCCAATAACCATTGATACATAGTTGAAAATAGCGTATAACATTATTATTTGGAAGAAACCAGGAGGACTTATTCCGAAACTCGACGTTCAGAGGGGGCTAGGAGGGAGCATAATTGAATTAATATAGACTATTAGGATACTTGATACGTCATTGATACAATACAGCAAAATCGATGAACATAACATAATCAAATAAATGAAATCCTTTCTTGGTATTGAAAGGTTTTCTTCCTATTCTGAACTGGAAGCAGTCACACTTTCAGGTGAAATTTTCCCCTCTGCCTTGTGCTTTTTGTTCTTGGGACATGATAACTTTGGCTCTCAGGCTCAGTAAGGGAACACCTTTTCAATATCCGCCTAACCTCTATTTTAGAAGACCCTTAATTGCACCTTTTGGGACCTTTCCTGCTTGGCTTTAAACACAAAAGAAATGATAGTGACTTTTAATAACTGTGAGCCATTTTAACAGCACCAAGTAACCTCGTGGATTTCTCATCAAATTGCCGTGCATACGGTTTAAGTCTTATGAACTCAACTTAATATCTGCGTAAGGTAGTGGTTTATACGCACAGCATAAAGGGTAAATGTAGAATAACGCATACATGTAGAATAATCAAGCAGTGCCATACTTCAGTCTTTTTGCTTGCAATTACAGAGAGTAGACAAATTCTCTCCTCGAGCACCATTCGACAGGTTTGAAGATGAGCTAACAACATTCCGTGTCATAATTATTTCGGTCGAAAACTGTTAGTTTCTGTTAACTTGTCCTTTCAAGGATTTTTGCAGTGTAAATTTCATAAACCTAAGAGGAGATTATTAATACCTAAGAGAGGTATCATATAAAAGATATATATACATCAGCGTGGATGTTCCGAAATTTTGGGGCTACCAAACTATGAGCCCATTGTTTATCAAGCTTTGCCGGAAGGGGCCTCATTTTCAAAGAGACTTTAAAAATTAGGGCCCCTATCTCCTAGGCGTATAATGTAAAGAAGAGAGACTTCAACCTGTACCAGTTTCGAGCTTATATCTCGTTAAAGATGCATGTGGGGAATGATTTGAATTATTCAAAGATTTCATCCCGTTTCAGGTGTTATGGTGCACCCCCTTGGAGACTACGCATGTCAACCACGTGACTCTTCTATTGTTGCCCACTCGCTGACGTCATGGTATTATATGAATGGAGCGTCTTACACGGACGGAGCAACGCAAACCATTTCTGAAGGTGCTGCAAAGGTCTGTGCGATACTTGATTAAGAATAATGCTCAAACGTTATGAGGTTGATAGGCAAGTTGATAGGCAAATTCACTTTCTATCTTCGTAAGGCATTGGTTTATACGCAAACGACAAAGGACCTACATAATAAGTAGACTAATTGAAGCAGTGCATTGATATTTGATAAGCAAATACGCTTTTAGTATCTTCGTAAGGCAATGGTCTATGCACAAAGCATAACTAGCACACTAAATAGGTAGACTAATTGAAGCGGTACATTGTTAGTTGATTGGCAAATACGCTTACTTTCTTCGTAAGGTATTGGTTTGTGTGCAAAGCTCAAAAGGCCCACTGAGAAGTTAGACTAATCGCATTGCAACCCTGGTCCTTCCTCTTGATGTGAACACACCTCGTGATTCTTTTTGCCTGGAGTTGCAGAGAGGTGGCAATTTATCTCCTCAAACTTTGTGACTGGTCTAAAAGTGGTTTCAAACCAACGATCATTTGAACAGGGTCGTTTGATCTAACCACTCGGCTATCCCCGCCACGATAGGATCGTCTGAACGGATCGCTACAGTAGAATCCTGATAACTCGAACATGCGATAACTCGAACTCTCGCTAACCCGAACAGATTTGGCATTCCCCTTGAGCCTTATTCATGTTATAAAGAGCCTCGATAACTCGAACATTCGTTAACTCGAACTATTTTGATCGTCCCTTGCTTGTTCGAGTTATCGGGATTCTACTGTATCTATCGCAACGGTTTGTTTAATCACTCGCACTATAAGTTCTCAAACCAATGGGGAGTATCAAATCAAGTATCAAATAGGCTAGACGGAGTTTTAGGGTGTTCTATTTTTGAAATAGCGAGAAATATCGGAAGCATAGCGAAACGAACACATAGATTACTTAAGCTTTTCGTCTGACACTCAACAGAGTAATACGTCAGAAAGAGAACGAAACAAAAAACTAACTGATTATTATCAAAGACTGTACTATTCTATTTTCATTTGTTAAAATTTCAATGGCTTAAATTCATTTGAAGTTTTTCTTGTATTAATATTTTTATATAGCTATCTTTCAAGAAAGGGACCGTTCGAATGGATCGCTATCGTTTTAAACGTTGTCATTTGAGACTGATGGTCTTGAAACATACAATGTCAATTGGTTTAACTTTTTGTGCTTAAAATTAGAACAAATCCTTTATTAGTGTGCACCATTATCTGTTTCACTAAAAAATTAGTCACAAGACTGGATGCAATTAAGTATTTTTAGCTTGAACGGTGGTGTAGCAGTGGTTAAGGCGCTAGACTTCGTATCCTTGAAGGGCAACCTTCGTGGGTGCCAATCTGCGTACGGTCGGAATCATGAACTACACTACAATCCGTCCGCCAACTCAGCGGTCCATACCTCCGAGGTCTGTAAATGAGTCCCAATGTTACTGGAGTGATACCTGACAGTATCCCCAACTAGCAAAGATGTGAAATACCTTGACACTTGATTGAAGTCAATTATTTTTACTGTTATTATTATCATCAGCAGCGTACTTGAGTGCATTTATCAAGAAGATTTGTTTGCCTGAAAAATAACACTTGCAGGACTCGAACCCACGAACTCTGACTACCAGTTTGATGTTTTTAATTATATAAACCTTAGTTCAAACACTTAATACTGTTTCAGGTTGTTTACGAACATGGCGGGGAATGCCTGGTTAATGCCCATGTTGACGAAATTCTGATTGAAAACAACCGAGCCGTGGGAGTCCGCGTTTGCAAAGCTACGTCATTGGAGCCTGGGTCCGACCAAACATCTAACAACAACATGTTGGAAATCAGAGCACCAATCGTCGTCTGCGCTACTGGTATTCATAACTTGTATGGGAAGATTCTTCCGAAGAATGAGAAGATTGTCAAGGAGTTCCAGGCGACCAATAAAGCTATTCCATCTTATGGTCATATGTATTTATTCGTCGCTATTAAAGGTAACCTGGTTCTGATTGATGGGTGTTGCATAGATAGCCATAATTGAACATCCATAGCGAATCATAGCGAAATATAATGATTTCTAAAGCCTTGAATCTAACTCTCATCAGAGCAGTTAGTCGGAAAAGTCTTTGATTGGTACAGAACTTGAGGATGGCAAAGAAAAACGGAAACATAGCGAAAGATAATAACTTCTAAAGCTTTGCGTCTGACAATCAACAGAGTAGTACGTCAGAACAGTCTTTGATCGGTACAGAACTTTAGGATGTTGAGGACAATCAGAAACATAGCGAAAGATGATAACTAATGAAGCTTTGTGTCTGACAAACAACAGAGTAGTACGTCAGAACAGTCTTTGATCGGTACAGAACTTAAGGATGGCGAGGAAAATCAGAAAAATAGCGAAATATAATAACTACTAAAGCTTTGCGCCTGACGCTCGTCAGAGTAGTACGTCAGAACAGTCTTTGATCGGTACAGAACTTTAGGATGGCGAGGAAAAACGGAAATATAGCTAAACATGATAACTACTAGTGCATTTCATTTGATAACCATTGGAGTAGTACGTCAGAACAGTCTTTGATCGGTACAGAACTCGAGGATGGTGAGGAATATCAGCAACATAGTGAAACGTAATAACTACTAAAGCTTTGCGTCTGACACTAATTAGAGTAGTACGTCAGAACAGTCTTTGATCGGTACAGAACTCGAGGATGGTGAGGAATATCAGCAACATAGTGAAACGTAATAACTACTAAAGCTTTGCGTCTGACACTAATTAGAGTAGTACGTCAGAACAGTCTTTGATCGGTACAGAACTCGAGGATGGTGAGGAATATCAGCAACATAGTGAAACGTAATAACTACTAAAGCTTTGCGTCTGACACTAATTAGAGTAGTACGTCAGAACAGTCTTTGATCGGTACAGAACTCGAGGATGGTGAGGAATATCAGCAACATAGTGAAACGTAATAACTACTAAAGCTTTGCGTCTGACACTAATTAGAGTAGTACGTCAGAACAGTCTTTGATCGGTACAGAACTCGAGGATGGTGAGGAATATCAGCAACATAGTGAAACGTAATAA
Source organism: Pelagia noctiluca (assembly GCA_963924455.1). NCBI lineage: Eukaryota > Metazoa > Cnidaria > Scyphozoa > Semaeostomeae > Pelagiidae > Pelagia > Pelagia noctiluca. Next base: position 2,763,426 of record OZ004327.1, read on the forward strand.
CTACTAAAGCTTTGCGTCTGACACTAATTAGAGTAGTACGTCAGAACAGTCTTTGATCGGTACAGAACTCGAGGATGGTGAGGAATATCAGCAACATAGTGAAACGTAATAACCACTGAAGCTTTACGTCTGACAATCAACAGAGTAGTACGTCAGAACAGTCTTTGATCGGTACAGAAATTGAGGATGGCAAAGAAAAACGGAAACAAAGCGCAACATGATAACTACTAAACAAAAGGGTTAAAATGGGTTCCACTTATAGTTCCCCAGGGCACATCTCAATTGGTGTGCCACAGGGATCTGTTCTTGGTCCACTACTTTTTAACATCTTTATAAACGACTTATTTTGCGTGGAACTCGAATCCGAGATATGTAACTTTGCAGATGATACTACAATTTATGCGTGTGATACATCTGTAGACTCAGTTATGATTAAACTAGAAAGTGACCTACAGGAATTAATGCATTGGTTCACGGACAACGGCATGAGCGCCAACCCATCGAAATTCCAAATACTGTTTCTCGGATTGAAGGACAAAAATAAACTTTGTCTCAGCATGAAAGGACAACTAATTCCAGCAAGCGATCATGTAAAACTTCTGGGAGTTAAAATTGATAACTCCCTAAAATTTGAAATACATGTAAAAGAATTATGTAAGAAGGTCAATCAAAAGGTACATGCATTTGGAAGATTAAGGCCATACCTAGGGGAACAAAAACAATATTCAAAAGAGAAATACGAAGTTGGGATGGCAATAGCTGCACGTGTCACATTTGCAATTGATTTAACTTCTTATTAGTTTTGCCTTTACCTTATTTCATTTTTAGTAGATTGTAAATAGTTGGTCTTAATTAGTTATTTTAAACTAGCAGTTAACCAAATTTAAATAAGTTAATGATTATGATTTTTATTATGATTATGATAAAGCTTTGCGTCTGACACTAATCAGAGTAGTACATCAGAACAGTCTTTGATCGGTACAGAACTTGAGGATGGCGTAACTAAACATAAAGACAACTAAAGATTTGATAAGATTTGATGATTCTTTCTGTTCGCAGGTGATACAGATGAAGTAGGAATCCCGAAAACTAACACTTGGTACTTCAATGGTTACGACACTGACGAATGCTTCGACAAGTACTTTGCAGACCCAACTGAACATGTCCCTCCAACCGTCTACTTGGGATTTCCATGCACTAAGGTGAGTTGTTATTCGATTAATGATCCATTCTTGATATTCCTGGCCTTGTGCTTACTGTTCATCCAAACGGGGCTATTTTGTCTCCCAAAGGGACTGTTAATATGGACAAAAGTATCGCATCCTCCAGGTTATACGTTGAGTCCCACTTGACATCTTTTGGTTCCACCATACAGCTTTGATAAGCTAATAATAATTATGATGACGATATAGGCTTTACGAAGAACGCGTTATTGTTTCTTTTCAGGGTATATTATCTTCCCACTTTCCAATTTCACTTATCTAGGGGCTGCAATAACAAGCTTGAAAATGGGGAAGAAATTTCAAATATAAACACGTGTTGTTTTTCCTACCACGTATCTTTTCGCCAGGAAGATGGGATGTATTTCCATACAAACAGCCCCTGCGTTCCGTCGACCATCCCCATGGGTCCTTTGCGAGGGGGTTGGTTTCTTTCTTTATTTTAATGAAATCGGAAATAACATTGATTTTCAGGACCCAACGTGGAAACGGCGTCACCCCAATGTCTCTAACTGCATTTTGATATCCGATGGAAAGTACGAATGGTTCGAGAAGTGGGAAGGACTTCGAACACACAAACGAGGCGATGAGTATGACGAGTTGAAAGAGAGGTTTTCTCAGAAGCTTCTAGAAGTCCTCTACTCTAAGGTATGACAAGATACTTCTCGTGTTGCCTTAGTTGTGATAATTAGTTGTGTTGCCTTAATTTTGTGACTGTGATTAACTAATGGGAAAGATCCCCTCAGTATGCCCCATGCTTTCCCCTGTATTCAAAATGACAGACAAAGAGTTTTACCAGTGAATTTGGATATTATTTTCTTTAACTATATATAGTAGCAAAGGAAAAATTCAATAAATATTCATGATCATGGTAATATATGGCATAATTGCTTCATCCTTTCAACGTTGTTACTTCATGTACTTGTAGGTTTAGATTTTTAACACTGCAGACATCCATCACTGATAGTGAAACTTTCTCTTTTATCCAAATCCCCTTTACTGGGACTCTGGTACTCAAGGCTGTTAATACTGTAGTATTGGAACATTTTGCTAATGTCTCCGGTACTGAAGACTCCTTTAGAAATGCCCTGTTAATGAGAAACTATTTCATTTTTGGAAACGGTTAGATAGCTATGTGTGGAAAACTAATCTTACTCACAAAGCTATCAACTGTTAGCCACTATTATTTATTATAATGTTAAGGGTCAATTTGGCCTATGTACTTGCTTCATTTAAAATTCATTTTTTAGGTTCCCCAAGTGAAAGGAAAAGTACTTTGGTACGAATTAGGCACGCCTCTTTCTGACTCGACCTTCCTGTATTCGTACAAAGGAGGCTCGTACGGTACTCGATGTAACGTTGACTACTTCAGCCGAGACTCGATGCGATGGTTGATGAGGGGTGATACCGAGATTGAAGGGTTGTACATGGCGGGACAAGATGCGTGGACGCCTGCGGTGGCAGGGGCTATGTATGGGGGCCTCCTTGGTTCCATCAAGGTATCAACTTTTATTTATTCCTCTCTTTTTCTGCTTTATATTAGATTGACCAGAAAGAGAATGCACAAAACCTTAAGATGTTGAGTACTGTGGAGGATATTGAGTATTGTGGAGGGATGCCATCAGCACTGTGGAGGGAAACTAAACTGAACAATCCACAGTACTAATGGTAACCCCCACAATTCTGTGTGGTATTCCCAAACATTGGTTAATATCCTCCACAGTACTGAACATCCTCCACAGTACTGAACATCCTCCACAGTACTGAATATCCTCCACATTACTGAACATCCTCCACAGTACTGAACATCCTCCACAGTACTGAACATTCTCCACAGTACTGAACATCCTCCACAGTACTGAACATCCTCCACAGTACTGAACATCCTCCACAATACTGGACATCTTCCACAGTACTGAACACCTACACAGTACTGACATCATCCACAGAACTGAACATCCTCCACAGTACTAATCATCCTCCACAGTACTGAACATCCTCCACAGTGCTGAACATCCTCAACAGTACTGAACATCCTCCACAGTACTGAACATCCTCCACAGTGCTGAACATCCTCAACAGTACTGAACATCTTCCACAGTACTGAACACCTACACAGTACTGAACATCTTCCACAGTACTGAACATCCTCCACAGTACTGAACACCTACACAGTACTGACATCATCCACAGAACTGAACATCCTCCACAGTGCTGAACATCCTCCACAGTACTGAACATCCTCCAAAGTACTGAACATCTTCCACAGTACTGAACACCTACACAGTACTGAACATCCTCCACAGTACTGAACACCTACACAGTACTGACATCATCCACAGAACTGAACATCCTCCACAGTACTGAACATCTTCCACAGTACTGAACATCCTCCACAGTACTGAACACCTACACAGTACTGAACATCTTCCACAGTACTGAACATCCTCCACAGTACTGAACACCTACACAGTACTGACATCATCCACAGAACTGAACATCCTCCACAGTACTGACATCATCCACAGTACTGAACATCATCCACAGTACTGAACATCTTCCACAGTACTGAACATCCTCCACAGTACTGAACATCCTCCACAGTACTGAACATCCTCAACAGTACTGAACATCCTCCACAGTACTGAACATCCTCCACAGTACTGAAAATCCTTCACAGTACCTAACATCCTCCACAGTACTGAACATCCTCCACAGTACCTAACATCTTCCACAGTACTAAACATCCTCCACAGTACTGAACACCTACACAGTACTGAATATCCTTCACAGTACCTAACATCCTCCACAGTACTAACCATCCTCCACAGTACTGAACATCCTCCATAATACTGAACATCTTCCACAGTACTGACATCATCCACAGAACTGAACATCCTCCACAGTACTGAACATCTTCCACAGTACTGAACATCCTCCACAGTACTGAACACCTACACAGTACTGAACATCTTCCACAGTACTGAACATCCTCCACAGTACTGAACACCTACACAGTACTGACATCATCCACAGAACTGAACATCCTCCACAGTACTGACATCATCCACAGTACTGAACATCATCCACAGTACTGAACATCTTCCACAGTACTGAACATCCTCCACAGTACTGAACATCCTCCACAGTACTGAACATCCTCAACAGTACTGAACATCCTCCACAGTACTGAACATCCTCCACAGTACTGAAAATCCTTCACAGTACCTAACATCCTCCACAGTACTGAACATCCTCCACAGTACCTAACATCTTCCACAGTACTAAACATCCTCCACAGTACTGAACACCTACACAGTACTGAATATCCTTCACAGTACCTAACATCCTCCACAGTACTAACCATCCTCCACAGTACTGAACATCCTCCACAATACTGAACATCTTCCACAGTACTGAACATCCTCCATAGTACTGAACATCCTCCACAGTACTGAACATCCTCCACAATACTGAACATCCTCCACAGTACTGAACATCCTCCACAGTGCTGAACATCCTCAACAATACTGAACATCCTCCACAGTACTGAACATCTTCCACAGTACTGAACATCTTCCACAGTACTGAACATCCCCCACAGTACTGAACATCCTCCACAGTACTGAATATCCTCCACAGTACTGATTATCCTCCGCAGTACTGAACATCCTCCACATTACTGATGGTACCAGGGTGAATATAAGCAATAAGTCATTCTCACGAGTTTTCTTGATTTATTTTCTAAATCCTGCTTCTTCTCGAGTTAAAATCATCATTATTTTCTATTTCAGGTGCTTGGAGTGTTCCAGGCATTAGGTCTGATAGGAAGAATAATAAACAACATGACTTGTGCGATTCAACGCAAGACCAACTGGAGTTACCCAAAATCCTTCTACACTGCTCTTCAAACCTTGCTTGGCAGACGCTTCGTGTCTTAGTCTTTTTACAGTTGGGGACATCTATTAAAATTTTAACTGGGGAATTCAATGAACTATTTAATATCAACGAGACCTAAAAAGACATAAACCCTTCAACCATATGTAGCCATTTGAGAGAGATGGTTTAGAAACTGAAAACATGGGCACCAGTGAACTTGATTAGCAGAACGAGAGTGCACACTTACAAAAGAAAACAATCAAGACTGCATCAAGTCATGTCATTGATTTGCTAGTCAAACAGAACGAAAGAGGACCCTCACTAAAGAAAACAAAGGAAAATTACATCAAGTCCTGTGACTGGTTTGCTAGTTTACTCATAGTTTATCGAAAATAATGGTTTAGAAACCTATTTTTCTATCTTTTTGTTTAAGTTGAGAGTGCACAGTCTTTTGTTTTGCCATTGTTTTAGCCAACAGGGTCATGATTGAGCGAATATACCAAAACGCTTCTTTTGGTTCCCTAGCCAGAAATATTCGTTATTAAAAAAGATTCTATGATATTCAGCATCATATTCATGTAGGCAATATTCAAATGTAAAATTTTAATAGCAAAGAGAGAGGATAAGACATACGTTGTGCACTTTCAAGTACTGCTCAACATCAACTGTGAAACAAAGACGTACAACAAAAGGTTTCTAAACCATTATTTTCAATAAACTATGGTTTACTAGAACGAGAATACACAATAACAAAAGGGTACAATATTAATTCTGAAGATTCTCAGCTCAAAATTTCAAACAATCGACAATTTATAGTTTCCAGACCATCTCTTTTGAATGACTATGTTGAGACCTAGGAGCCTGGCCTAGACCCTTACTGGACCTTGGCAACTGATATTATATTTGACGTTTAACAATGTAGAATTATAAGTTTTCACACGTATCGATAAAACGAGAACTATATTTATATTAAATAAATTCATAAAACATTTTTTAAGTTTATTCAGAAACAAAGCATAGCTATAAACCAAGGAAGATTTAGGCCGTTTAGATTATAGTAGCTATGCGCTGCTACTCCCATCATGCCTTGCGTGAATTCAAATCTGCAATCTTCACCAGTTCCTAAAAGATGATAACCTTCCTACTAACTTTCTGTGCCCGTTTTACGATGGTTTTCTCTCTTTGGTTTTTAGAGGGCTTCAAGATCATTTTAAGATGAGTTTGAAAGTGATCTTTCGTAATCTTTGCTAATAAATTGAATATTTAGTCGTTTTGCTTAATGGGAGTTTTATAATATTTTCTACTAATTTTATGGGTTGCTTTTCTTCTTTGCTGGGGTATTTAATGGAGGTGTAAACTTTAGGGGGAGATATTTAATTGGTTAATGTTGACGTACACGTTGCAAGATGTTTACAAATCCTAGACCCTGGAGAAACGTATTCTACCTTAAACTCTGGATCTTACAACCCCTCACAATATACAAGAGACTTAACATATTTACACGCATACTAGGTCTGTTATTCGACTTTCACTAAAACAGTGCTCGAAACATTAATGCTGAACGTAATATCTATTATCTTACTATTGTGGATAAGATATTCAATAGACTTAAAAATTTGCTTCTCTTAAAGCGTATTTCGTGGTTGCCCACTCACCATGAGATGCACTCATAATCTCCTGCTCGACACATAAATGTAGAACGTATGTATATTGTTGAGAAAAGAATCAAGAGACTGAACTTGCATCTTTACAGTACTGAACAGGCTGGTAGATATGCAGAGCTCTCTTTACTCTTTTCTTCACAAATAGCACATTGAAACACTTAAGAAACTTTTGGCCCTTCCCCTTCTCCTTACAAGCAAGTGGTCTTTTGATTTTGTTTTCAGCTCTAACTGAACAACACCCAACAACATTGGCTGAGGGGGAGAAAGCTTGGTTTATGGTTATGAAGGGTTGTAGATTTTGCAACGGGTGCCTCGATTTTGACTACAACGTCGAGGGGTATTAGGTAGATAGTTGTTGTACTGTAGTATGCTGTCGTATTCGTTGTGTAATTCTGGGAATCTTGATGAATTATCAAGATTTAACTTTAGTTTGCTCTTCTGTCTCGATGCCTGATGACATATTGGATGCATTGATAAATGTATGATAATTTGCTTAAAAGGTAAGAAAAAACTTATAGGTCCATCTCAACAAGCCTGTTTCGTTGTTTCTCACATCTTTGGAGATCACTGATCTCAAAATAAAGACTGGATCGATCATTCTTTTCTTTCTGGAGCCTAATGTTTGAAGCCAATGGCTACGGCTTCCACTTTGCTTCCCAATATGGCTGCCAAAGAAATTATGTTGACTTGATTCTTTTTAAAACAAAAGCTGCACGATTTTCAGTCTCGTGCTGATTATGCATAACATTCCAAAAATCATCAAAGAAAAAGACACTCCCAAGCGTAATTTCATTGTATTGATATGGGCCTCCCAATATGGCTGCCAATCGACTTCATTTCAGAACGACAGTACTCGATCCAGTCTTTATGTTGAGATCAGTGGTGGAGATATGCCAGCTTCTCGAGAAGGAGAGCTTAGTTTCTAGAATCTTGTCTTTTCTAGTGAATTATACCGCTTTACTAAAATGTATTGTGCAATATCTCGGCAAACCGATTTACAGACTTCGTATCTGTGAAATATACATTACCAATGTATTCTTTTACACAAACAGCCTTGAGTATACCTTGTAATATATTGGGTTAATTCGTGTGGGGGGTCTTCGCTTAATTTTGGGTAGGGTCTGCAGCTGGCTTGTCAAAAATGATACCATTGGCAAGACTCGTTATGACACAAAATTTATACCCCTGGTTAGACTTCCTGTTGGGTACCACAGGAGACTTATTTATACCGTTTATTATATGTTTATACTTATTTGTACTTAGTTATTTTTGATTTGCTAAGGGGGGCTTATTTAAAGCTGACCAAAAAGGGCAAATGAAGCTTGAAAGAAGCTTCTGATCCACTCATCTACCTCGATACATTTTATTTCTGATTTGTACGTCGACATGACAAATATCTCTATAAGTTTATGTGCCTATCAACTAACAACAACTAACTATCAACTATCTTCGTAAAAATTGACCTTATGACCAAACTGAAGTAATGGGTGATTATTTAAAAGGGGGGCTTGAACTAACTTTCCCCCCAGTAAAACGAGTAAAGTTACCCAGACCCCTCTGACGTGTCAGTGTCATGTTCAAAGTACAAAGCGTTCTCTAGAAATTTCAAGATGGCGGTGTAGCTGTGTCAGCCTTGTTTCGTTTTAATCATTTCTGCATCAAATAAGTTGGTATAATAATTTGTTCAAGCTTTCTCACGCTACTGCAGATTCATTTGGCAAGATCCAGCATCGGTAAATTCATTTCAATTCTTATGTAGAACCTTAAGAATTACTTTCACAGAGTGAGTAACGTCAAAGGATATCACAGTCAAGTTTCCGGGCCTAGCTAAATGTGATCTTCCTTATCTGGCTTCAGGCCAAATCACCCAAAATTCCTGAATCTTGTTTGAAATATTCTTTTAGCTTGGTCATCAATTGATATATCTTACAATTATTTTAGACTTTCTTCCAAAACAACAACAGTTACTACTGGTACATTCCAACTTGGGTGGGTGTGTGTGTGAGTTGGGTAGGCTTAATAACAGCAAGTCATATCCAAGTTGGCATTCCTTTGTAGTCTGTGAGCTAACACTGGATAACTTTGACCTAAACAATTGACAACCTACCTATAGTCTACATCGAACCTGAATTGAATCAGCCTGTATGCAGACCAGATTGGAAAATATGTTGTGTTTGGCCTACGCATAGCTGCGAACAAAATTATGAGAACAATTAGCTTCTGCATTAAACAATAGAAAGGTGCGAAAACACATCCTAAAACAATAGAAAAGGTGCAAACATAGCTGCGAGCAAGAACAAGTTTTCCACCGTGGTCTGCAGATAGACTATGGAAGGACATAATTGGATAGTTTGTAAGTGAGTGGCCAATAATATGGGAACTAAACTAAATTCTACAGAGGGAAATAGTATTGTTCACATACTTCTAACTTCCTGATATGGTGTAACAGCAAGAACAGTTGATGAAAACTCTTCACTACTAGTACCTTCTACTAAATAAAGTGTTGCAGATTTATTTGGTTGATTAAGTTCTTTTCAGAGAAAATTGATGAAATCAGGAACAGTCTTTGATCAGAACAGAACTTCAGGATGTGAAGGAAAATCAGAAACTTAGCAAATAATGATAGAAATTTAAGCTTTTGCGTCTGATATTCATTAGAGTAGTCCGTCAGAACAGTCTTTGATCCTACAGAAGTTGAGGATGCAAAGAAAATTTGAAAATCAGCAGTTAACTGTTTCGTATTTCATATAGAAACCATTTTTCTACTTGCAAATAAAGCAAAAAGATTGTTAGTGGGGATGTTGTGTAAAATGTTTTTGCTATTTCTGTGTGAGTCGAGTTTAATGGGCGCAGTGTTAGATTTAGACTTTGAACTTAATAATCAGCATCTTGCATTGTTACCCTGTGTTCATGTTTAGTTAATGTTGTTGTTGTTGTTATTGTAACACTTCTTCCTGATTGATTTCTCTATGGTGTTTGCGTTTTACACTCGTGCCTGATATCTTTTTATATCTCTGCCATCCTCTGCTATCAGGTTATGGGCCCAGACTGGGTTCAGAAAAAACATCATGTATATGAATATTAAAGCCTAAAATAGACTTTTTTGACAGTTCTCATGGATTTATAAGCTTGCTGGTGGAGGCTAGTTTGTGAGTCAAACATGGCTGCCAGGCAGAAAGGAAACATTCTCAAAAGTTTTGAGTTTGCCAAGCTAAATCGCACCAACTACAATGAATGGAAAAGAAACATGAAATGGTTTCTTATGGGTGAAGACCTATGGGGATTTGTCGATGGATCAGAAGTAAAACCCGAGGATGTCGAAGATGCGGGAGTTAGGACAAAATGGCGGAAGGGAAATCAAAAGGCCCTTTACTTTATCGGTACCAGCATTGCACCCGAGCTCCAAATTCACGTGGATAATGTCACGACTGCAAGAGAAGCGTGGACTGCCTTAAAAGATCAATTTCAGCGTGTGTCGTTGATGTCGTTGATGTCGTTGACAAAGAAAAACATGATCTGAGCAAACGATTTGCTGTTACAGATCAGGGTGAAGCTCATTACCTATTAGGCATGTCAATCAAACGCAATAGGTCCGAAGGAACAATGTTCTTAAGTCAGCCGAAGTATGTTGAAAATGTTCTGAAAAGATTTGGAATGGAATCATGCAATCCAGTTAGCACTCCTTTAAAAGTCGGAGTTAAATTTTCAAAGAATGAAGAAAATGAGAACTCTGTGAATCGCAACTTGTATCAACAGATCATAGGTTGCTTGACATATCTAATGACAGCAACTCGTCCGGATCTTTCAGCTGCAGTTGGAGTTTTAAGCCAATACATGTCAAATCCAAGCAAGGAACATTGGTCTGGTGTTAAACATGTTTTACGATACCTTCGAGGTACTACCGAACATGGATTGAGTTACTCAAGAGATGGTGCTCGTGTTACGTTAACCGGGTACAGTGACTCAAGTTGGGCTAATTGTATTGACACGCGACGTTCAACGTCTGGTTATGTGTTTGCACTTAACGGCAATTTGATTAGTTGGAGAACAAGGAAACAGTCTTCAGTTGCCAAATCTTCAACTGAGGCCGAGCTAGTTGCCTTAAGTCAAGCTACGCAAGAGTGCGTATGGTTACGGAAGTTATTAAGTGAGTTGGGGTATTTTCAGAAAGATCCTACCATTCTTTTCGAAGATAACCAAGGTGCAATTAATTTGGCGAAGAACCCCAAACACCACGAACGTACAAAACATATTGCTATCCACGATTTATTTTGTCGTGAACGATTGAATGCAGGTGAAATCGATGTTCAATATTGTCCTACGAACAAGATGTTAGCGGACATTATGACAAAAGCAGTTGCACGTCCAATGTTTAGGGAAATGTGCCTAAAGCTGGGAATAAAGGACATTAAAAACAATACGATACTGATTAAGGGCGGCTATCACGCAGTGCACAGTTTGCATACTGGGTATAACACAAAAACACAGGAAAGTTGTGAGGGGGGTTGTCAGAGGGGACGTTGTGTAGTATGCTGATGTAAATTTCTTGCTTTTTATAGAGAAGTATAAAGTTTGAAGATAAGGAATCTATTCAAGATGTCATCAAATATTAAAGCAGATGAGGCGACAGAGAAGATCAACTCCCCAACATTCCTGCAAAGGACTCTATCAAGTTTACGCATGGTAATTGGTTTCATCAAATTCTCACAAATCTTTGCTTTTTTCTGATTATAATTCTAACCTTTTTTGCAAATCAGACCGTTTCACTATGACCCTAGATTACACTGCTTGTAAAAGCCTTTCAATTCTTAACTGAAAATTTACAGACAAAAGCAACCTAAAATGATTCCAACTTAGTATTGGGGATAAATTCCTGTTTGGCATGTGGTTGTTTTGTAAACAAGCACCCAGTCCAGTGTATTTCTAAGCCTTTTTAGGATAAAGCCATCAAAGTTGGCCATACCCTTTGAGTGTCTAAGGACAAATTATTACTTTGGATTTAAATCAATCAATACTGAATCCATGGATATTTTTTACAATGATAAAGTATAAGATGAAAGTTAAGATAATTTGTTTGGATGAAAATGACTCCAGTAGGACTAGAAACCATGCCATGAGCCCTATCTTCGGGCCTCAAACCTTCACCCTTAAGGTTTTGATGCTGTAGGATGGACTCCTAATAGTGCTATTTTCAATTCTTTTTCTATACATATCTATTGATTTTCCAAGTCCCTCTTCTCCTCAAGAAAACACTTTATAACTTTCCAAAAAGATCCAGATATCGTTCCTTTGCTGTATTTGGCTAATGGTAGCCAATATCTGATTTAGCCATTTCATTTTTTCATTCAGAAATATCAAAAAGTGTTAGATGACTCTGTTCCGTATGGTATGCAACGATGGATACTTCTAGCTTTACTGCTCATTGGGTATGTGGCACGTGTTTACTTTCTACAGGTATGTATATTCTCATCTTTCATTCACCTATTATGTGGTTTCAGTGCTATGTTATATGGTAGGGTTGATAGGAAGATATGCTTCCTATATTTCTAAAGGCCAGTGCAAACAAGAAAACATTGTTGCTGAAATATCACTGACTGATGTCACTTACAATGTTGCAAGGGTGCAAAAAATGATGTGAAAGGAATACATTTGCCTTTTTAAGGAGCCAGCAAACTAGGAAACATTTCATGCCAGAAAGCAAAATGAGCATGCGAAAACATTCTCTGAACAGTCAACATTGTTGCCAGGACAAGCAAACATTTGTTGCACCAAATCTGGTCCAGGAAGCAAAATATATTTTTGAAAAAACCAAAAATGTTTTTGCGTCCTTGATCAGTCCATGCCCGGAGACACGTGCGATCGCACGTGCACGTGCCCACACACATGCAAAATAATTTACACGAGCTAAAAATCGCACTAGCCCATGATACTTTTACCTGCCCATCGCACGTGCTAAAAATTTTTCAATATAATTATCTTTTCCCAGTAGAATTTTTGTGAATGTATAACAAATTTTCTCCACAATTCCCTTGCAACAGAGCTTGTTTTTGAATCTTGCGCAACAAATAGCCAGGAATCCAATGCAAAGTAAGCGACGAAAGCGGTACTCTTAATTTGTCATCACAGCATCGTGACACTTTTATCTTTGTCTGACTAGAATTTCATTAGTTGCGACGCGTTTGCGAAGAGATAAGATCAAAGCAGAAGAATTGAAAGATGTCAACGACCTTGGTAAAACAAGAAAGGAAATAAAGTTGAGTACTCAATCTTCGTTTGTTGGGCATAGACACAAGGCCTATGCGAAGCTCTTGCATATGTAGCCTGCTATTGCTATGATACTCGAAAACGCCATCAGATAAGGAGATAGTAACAACAGTTAAAGGAAAGGTGAATGGGTTTTTGAAGAAATTGAATTCATATAAATTTTTGTGTCTTGTTTGCACTTACGTTTGCTTATCAGTCAAATGAAAACAACGCTCACTGAAACTATTACCGATTTTAACGAAGAAATTGAGGTGGCTGGCACTGACAAAGAGCTCCTGACAAGCCATCTGGCAACATTTAGAGTTACAGATGAGCTGAACATTCAACGTTCGTTTGTTGCAGCTGACGATAGGCGTAGTGACAGCTCCGACAAACAGCAAATTGATATTGACATCAACGGGATGATCAATGACGAGGGTTGAAGGAGCCAAGCCTCAGTAGAAAATAACAAGCCCTAAAAATGTCAAAAGCCTGCTCCAGACAATTTTGGCTGACTTGGTTGAACCAATCATTGAAAATAGGAAATGGTACGACCCAAAAAACTGGACTAAATAACCGAAACTATGGTATAGACGAATTAACTGCTATGGCTGAGCATTTCAGTGTACACTGTTTGCGGCAAAGTTCGATAAACAAAAGTGCTTTCAAGAATGGAAACTATTCCACTTGTTTGTCAATGCAAATTATTGAGGACTTGATGCAAAGCAGTTGTGGAAGAAGGTGTTTCAATATAAAAGAGCAGAATACCCAATCCTATGCATTGTTGCAGACTTGGTCATGTGTTTGTCTGGATCCAACTCAACTATGGAGAGGGCATTTAGTTTGCTGACTTTGCTGCTAACAGACCGACGTTTGTCTTTATCACACGACACCATCAGTGATTTAATGACCATAAATGTGAATAACAAACTGTGCACCCCCAACGAAAAGAGCAGCATAGTGAAAATCTGCCGCAGAAGCCTTTGAGATTGCCAAGCGTCGTGTTGATGACCCACCCGAGAAAGTTCCAAGATTGGATGAGGAAGCAGAAAGCGAGGGTGAAATTGAATCTGACATTGATTTCGGAACAAGTGACACTGTCGAACTTGTTAAGATATAAGACCGTAACATTTACATAAATAAACTTCTTTGTTTTCTTCGTAATTCTTAGCTTTTATCAACTTAGTTTATTGTTCTGTTGAAATATATAAGAGTGAAAAACATGCTTTTGATCCATGGTGCGTAGGCCTTTATTTTCTTCAAGAATATGAACATGGAAGTGTTGCTCTAACTTATAATTTGTCGCCTTTTGAATTCCATACTATGATTGAAAGTTTATCGAATCAAAAGCATCAGAAATGAAAAAGAAACAAAATATGAAAGTAAAACAATAACAAACACTTTAGTATAACTATCTCTGCAATATTTAGAGTTGTTTTTTCACGACCTCTTTAATCGCACGTGCAAAAACTAAAATTTGGTTGTCACAGCACATGCAAATTCTAAGACACGTGCGAAATACAGCTCATGCATTGTTTACTTCCGGGCATGGACTGCTTGATGCAAGCTTTTGCAATTTCCTTGTTTGGCTCCGCAAACACGGCAACTTTATAGAAGCATTTCAAATCAAATAATGATCCACAACAATGTTTTCTTGTTTGCGCTTGGCTTAAGGTACTGACTTATAACCTAAGTGCAAAGGAACCACGGAATTAGAATATTGGAGGAGTGCAAGCCTTGTCCTTCTCTCTACGAAATTGTTGTGATTACATTTGCCAGAATTTCAGAGTGCTGTTTATTCTCCTCCATTAGATTTCTCCCTCTATTTAGATTTATGAAATTTTAGAGCATGAATTACCTTGTTGTTGCTTTTGTAGGGTTGGTATATCGTGACATATGCGCTTGGAATTTATCTTCTAAATCTTTTCATTGGTTTCTTATCTCCAAGAATCGACCCTGCAATGACTGATGATGCAGGTAAATTTACTTTTCTACTGCTGGTTCAAATTAAAGCTGTTATTGAAGACAAAAAGACTCGGTTCAATTTGGTTAGTTTTTGAACAAATTGTCAATCAGACAAATTTCCTGACAATTGAAAGTATACCCTCATACTTGAATATATAGTGTATTTTGTGTCCACATTAGCACAAGAGCGTAACCAGACCTCATTTGCCCAGTTCACTTTGAAACGTTTTCAAAAAAATTGCCATTCGCCACTATCAATACGATGAAGTGACACCCTCTTACGGGGAAATACAATTGTTTTAACTCTGTTTCCAGACAAACAATATTTCAATTGAAAGAATACCGTCATATTCAAATATTTCTGTGTTGGGAGTTCACATTCAAACCATGAGTGTATTTAGAAAAAAAGGAAAAATATTTTGGAATATTTTTGACTTCATGATGTTGAAAGTTTTCAGGGGGGTATAAAAATGTGACAAGTTCTCTTCAGGAACTCGCTTTCAATTTAGAGATTGCTATAATCAAAAGAGTGAAGAATATTTTAGGAATTGATAAATTTTGTTTAAGTATTTATGGTTTTTATGTCTTTTGTACATGGATTGTGTGTTAATTAGAGTTTTATGATGATGTTCAAGATGATGGACCAAGTCTGCCATTAAAGTCGGATGAAGAATTTAAGCCCTTCATCAGAAAGCTGCCAGAGTTTAAATTTTGGTAAGTTCCTTATATCTATTTTATACTTCGTTTATTTGCAAAATGAATTTTTCTGGTGAGAGCTTAATCAAGGGACCTTAATTGACCTGGCCATGACACTTTTTGTAGATGGGGAGTGAATCTCCCTCCTTACTGTTTTATGGTGGGCTGTTCTTGAGTAGAAGTGCACATCAAGGTGGACAATTCCCTTAAAATATAATAAATATGGAAGGCATCTAATTGCCCACCTCAACTGCCTGTGGAGGGCATCGGATTGGAGCAAGGCAATGGCCTACCTTGAATGGCCATGTATTATTTGAGGTTACTCTTACTTGCCTTTGAGGGCAGGGGGTTTGTTCAAGGAAGTGAGCTTTTTTAGTTGGGCCTTTTGAATGTTGGGGACTTTTTCAAAGTTGGAGGTATATTTAGGCATTTCCGGTAAATATGAAAAGATCCAATTGCATCAATGCAGAGACTCGGAAACAAAGGAAACCTGATCCTGCTGTTGAACGTACTGTTGTTTTAGCTGCTTGATATCATATGGCATTGTGTGATTATTAACAATAATACCCTTTGGATAAAAATCTTGTTTCAATTATCTTATTATTCTTGCAGGCATTCATCGTTAAAAGCTGTTGTTGTTGCAATCATATGTACGTTTTTCGAAGCGTTTAATATCCCTGTGTTCTGGCCAATTCTCGTGATGTACTTCATCATTCTATTCGTAATTACCATGAAGAGGCAGATTAAGGTACGTTCGTGTTTGATATCAATTCATTTTCATATTTCAACTTCATCTCATTTTCTTCCAATACGTTCTTGTCGACGTAGATACTTTCAATCGGCCTTTTTTCCGTCCACTATGATTAAAGACATACTAAAAGTGTCTGAGATCTTATTTTCCTAATTTACAACAATTGTGGATGAGTACTATCAATAAGACAAAATAAACTTGGACTGGAATCTTTTACGAATCGTTCTATATGTTTGCTTAGAGTCCTGTCGTTTTAAATACGTAATTAATACTTGGCCCTGTGGTTACTGGCACTGACAGTTTTGGTATACCCTATCCATACTAAGTACAGGGTGTAATGGTGTGCAAGGGTGTAATGAGGATGTAATATTGTACTCTCCCTTGGGTACCTCGGTACATTTTACCTGTCACCACTCTCATCTCTGAACTTAACCTTGATTATCATTTTTCATATTTTCATATCTTTCATGAATATGGTGATGATGATATTTTATGTTTTCAGCACATGATAAAATACAAGTATCTTCCATTCACCCACGGCAAGCGAAAGTACAAAGGAAAGGACGACGGATCGACATTTACTCAATGAAACCATAGCAACTAGACAATAGACGATGGTAGGTTGAATATGACATTTCTAATGAACAATTTTGATAGGCTGCTGCCAAGCGGGGGACCTGTCCATATGAATAAAAACAATCTGAAAAGGATCCTTATGGTCCTTGGGCTTAATCAGTTATTCTTAACCGGGTTTGGAGAATTTAGCTAACCACAACACCAATGGTCTCAGAATGTCTTAGGTCGCACATTGAAAAGGAGAGGACCTAATCATGATCCCTGAGAACCATTTATTCTTGCCCAGAGGTGGAGAGTAACCCAGACCACGGCACCAGTGGTCTATTGAAATGTTCAGGTCTCCGGAGAGAAAAAAGACGTATACTTTACTTAGACTCAAATTTTCTCTGAATTGAAATTAGAAGAATCACTAGTTCAAGTAGGAAGATAGGATGAATGAGCTGTTGTTTAATATGCTAGCCAGAATAAAGGCTTTCCCTTTTTCAAGTAGGTTATGGTAACTTTAGGTCATTACAAGTCTAAGTTGATAACATGCACTATATGTAGTAGTATCTGGGGTTTAATTGTGCTCGACTTAAACCCGTCTGCACCAAGAAAGGCTTACTAGAAAGCCCCTCAACTTAGATTTCCATAATTATAAGCATCAGAAGCATGTTTTCATCAATTTGTCCATTAAAACAACATAACCATTAAAAAGAAAGGGTGTTACCATGATCCCTGTGAAACACGACATAACACTTTCTCTTTCTTGTCTTGTATAACAGAAGGATCCCCTCGATTTCTAGCAAATCTATATTAGGTAAGTTCAAGTATTTCTTTAGGCTACTAGGGTACACATTCAAAAGAATAGGGCCCAAGCATGATTCTTGTGAAACACAACATACCACTTTTTCTTACGTGACTTCAAGAGCAGCACAATCTCTCGAATTTCAAGCAGCTTCTTTAGATAAGTCGGTATCCTTTAAGGCCACAAAGATATATAAAAAAAGAAAAGGACCTAAGCTTTATCCCTGTGAAACACGACTTAGCACTTTTTCTTGGGTCGTTGTAACAGTAAAAGGGTTCAAAAATGCATGTATTTCGTTTAGGTTGTCTGTCAGGTTTCTAGCTACTTCGCATTATCATATTTGTATCTTGCGTATTGAATGTTAATAAATAGCAGATATCTATAATTTCTTGATTGCTTACCTCATTGCGTTTTCACAAGTTTCAATCCTAACTTGATAAAATTGATAGGTTGATAGGCACATACGCTTACTATCTGTGTAAGGTATTGGTTTATGTGCTAAGCACAAAGGTCCACTGAATAGGTAAACTAATCGAAGCAGTGCGACCCTGGTCCTTACTCTCGATGTGACCACACCTCGTGATTCCTTTTGCCTTTTTGCCTGGAATTACAGAGAGCTGTCTAATTCTCTCTTCACACTTTGTGAGTGGTCTGAAGAAGGTTTCCAATCCGGAACCCTTTGAACAAGGGTCAAGTGATCTAACCACTCAGCCATCCCTGCCACACAGAGATACATTAATTTATGATAAAGGTCATCGTACAGCCAAATAGCTAATGGCTAATAGCTAAAAGTATATGAATTATATAAAAGATAAGACAAAAATAAACCATGCTTTAAAGAGGTTTTGATAAAAATATCTTCTTCAGTTGCTTTCAAGTTTTAAAGTATGGTTTATTCTTGCCTTATCATTAATGATAAAGGTCACCACACAAACAGATAGCTTAGTGTGATTCTGAAACACCAAGAAGACTTCTGAGACAGGCGTTTATTTTGCATACAGAAAAACACCTAGCTTTGTCGAATTAAACTCAATTCATAAACATCATCGTTGTTCTAGTCTTTAAATATCTGTAAAAATCCACGGTCCTTTACTCTCATTTAATTTTGTGGTGAAAACTTTTTGAAAAGTATTAGGCCATTGTATCACTTGAACAACGTAGCGTAAAGTAGAAAGAATCTTTTGCAAAGAAAACACAATAGTGAAGATACTGGTTTGGATTGTCTAGAATAAGAATACTGAAAGAATTTAAAAGATGTGGACTTAGTGAGAGCAAGAAAATAAATATTTCTACCCTGGGGAACGTCTGTGTAGGGTGTTCTGTGCTCTGGAGGATGTGAATGGCTATAGAGGATGTTCAATCAGCACTTTAGGGAGATATCATCAGTACTGTGAGGGATACCATCAGTGGGTTGGAGAATGTACAGTACTAGCACTGTGGGGGTAGTATTGTATTTTGAGGGGATACCATCAGTACTGTGAAGGTTGTTCAATAATGTGGAGGGAAACCACAAGATTTGTGGAGATAATACCCAAAATGCTTATAGTTTCCCTCCATAGTATTGAATATCCTCCAAAGTACAAATAGCACCTCCCTTATGATAATGTCCCTCTACTGCGAAACACCCTCTAATGTTCTGTTAGCATCCCCAAACAGGACTTATTATATCCCCCACAGTACTGAACATCCTCCAAATTACTGATGGTATCTCCCAAGAGTACTGAATGGTATCCCTACACGCTTTTTATTTTATAAGGAACCTACCTCAAGGCCTAGTACTAAAAGTTCCTTACAGGAAACAATAGAACAAAAGAATCCATTGTATTCTACCAGAAATTCTAGTTTTAGGTTCCTTATAAATGGTTCCTTATAAGAAAAAGCGTGTACTAATGGTATCCCTCCACAGTACTGAACGTCCTCCACTGTGAACAGACGTTCCCCAGGGTGATGTCTGAAAGATAACTCATATCTAGTCTGAAAGATATTGGTCTTCCCGCCAACTTATTCTTCTTACAAATGTCGACTCATTCGTCCTCTTTTTTCTGCCTTGCATGATGGGATTGCTGCCTCGGCTTGCTAAGCATTCTGGACGTTTTTGTGCTTTTTCTTTACCATCGTTGCTTTTCGAGCACTGGATGAAAGTTGTTCCATATGATGTGAAGGAAAGTTCCTTTTGTCTATATTTTTTCTGTATGATGGGAGCGTTATCGTGGCTCGCAAAGGACTCTAGGTATTCTATGCTATGCTCTTTACGTTCAATTATGTTGTTGTTGTTGTTTATGCATTGTATAAACACTGAACCATGCGACGTATCTAAAATAGCTGTTTGATTATCTTCCTCTTGCATTGTGGGATTGTTGTCGTTGCCTGCAAAGGATTCTAGGTATTCTGTGCTATGGTCTTGATGTTCAATATTATTGTTGTTGATGTCTATGCATTGAATAGACATTGCATTATGAGACGTAAATGAAATATCGTTTTGGTTGCCCTCGCCTTGCATGATGGGATCATTTTCATGGCTATCAAGGCAACGAAGATCTGAAACATTTCTTTGATTATCAATATTGTTGTTGATGTCTTTATTACTATTTTCTTTGTCGTTTTTGATTTCATCGCTGCTTAAATATTGACTACCTATTGCTTCAAATGACGGAGTTGAAATACTTATTTGACTTTCCTCCTGTCGCATGATGGGATTTATATCATGGTTTACAAAGGATTCTGGGTTCTGTGCATCATATTCAATGTTTTCTACATTGTTGTTGTTGATTTCATTCCTGTCTGTATTATCATTGTTGCCTATACTTTGGCTATTCATTGTTCCAAATGACGTAGATAAAATACCTGTTTCTCTTTCCCCGTCTTGCATGATGGGATCGTTGCCATGGTTCACAGAGGATTCTGGGCTCTTTGAATCAGATTGATACTCAATGCTGTTGTTGTTATTGATATCATTCATGTTTATATTGTTATTCCTGCCTTCATTTTGGCTATCCATTACTCGAAATGACCCAGTTAAAACATTTGTTTGTCTTTCTTCATCTTGTATACTGGGATATGCCATATTGCTACCACTATCATGATTCGCAAAGGATTCTGGGCTCTGTCCATTATATTGATACTCAATGATGTTGTTGTTGTTGTTGTCGTTGATATCATTCTTACTTATACTGTCATTGTTACCTATACGTTGGGTACTCATTGTTCCAAATGACGCAGTTAAAATACTTTTTTGGCTTTCCTCATCTTGCATCATGGGATCGTTTTCATGGTCTGCAAAGGATTCTGGGCTCCGTGCATCATATCGATATTCAGTGTTGTTGTTGTTGATTTCATTCTTGTTTATACTGTCATTTTGGCCTTCGTTATGGCTCTCCGTTACTCGAAATGACGTAGATAAAATACCTGTTTCCTCGCCTTGTATCCTGGGGTATGCCATATCGTCATCATGGTTTGCAAAGGACTCTGGGTCTCCCACATAACATTGATACTCACTATTGTTGTTGTTGCTGTTATTTCCACATTGAACATACATTGTCCCCTGCGACGTAAATGTTTGGGCGTAACAATTCCGAATCTCTTCAAAACTGATTGCCTTATCTTCAATATCAATGTCTAGTGCTTCCAACGGCCTACTTATATATTCACAGTCATGGGAAACATTTTCATCCGTATTCGTGTCTGACTTCATAGAGGCGTCTAGGCCTTCAATTTTGTCATTAACATCCTCACGAGTTTCTTCGTTGTTCTTTTCAGTTTCAGTTCTCAGATTTTCTTCGTTATTCTTTTCAAATTCTAAAAACTCTACATTTTTCAAGGCGGCAGTTAGGAGTTCTTCTGTTTGAAAACATGGTTTTTCCTTTGGCTCGAAACACAATTTGTCATTTTTTTCAAGATACGGCCTTTCTGGGGTTGAAAAGCACGAACTTTCGTCGATATCTAAACAGGATTCGCCACTTTCATCTTCCATATACCTAGCCTCGTAATCAGTATGTTTAGAAGCTACCTCCATAGATTGATTTTCAGGCGAGTCTCGTTTCAGATCGTTGGAGTTATGGACGCAATCTTCTACTGGAGGGTTGAAAGGGGTTTTAGAATTTTCAGCTGGTATTTCATTAAGTTTCTCAACAGGTGAAGCTTCTTTAGCCTCTTTATCGTCATCATCGTCATCATAATCCTCGTATTCGATCGGTGGGAACGAGATTGGTTCAAAAATCCAGCTATTTGATTTCTCTTCTGGACTTTGAAGCATGTTATCGTCATCATAGCAAAGTTTACGCGAGACTTCATTGGCCCCACGGCTCTCTGAACTAGATGACGAGATATCAGATGAGTCACAACCTGGGTTCAGGACCCCATTTTTATCCTCCAGACCTGGAAGCTGGGGGCCTTCGTAAACATTGGGAGCTCCATTACTTTCTGCTGATACACCATAAGAAACATTGTAATACGGAATGTGATATACTAGTTGTTGAAGCCCGGTGATAGGATCATGCACTAGATACAGTGGATACCTACTGCCCAGTTGTTGTTGTTGTTGTAAATCATACTCTGATGAATGATGTGTAGTGTCTGCATTATCATTGTTAGTATCATGCAGTAAATACAGTGGATATCTGCTTGTCGATTGCTGTTTTTGTAAATCGTACTCTGACAGTTGCTGTGTAGAACCAATGCTGTTGTAAAACAAGGCATTGCTTTGTAGACCCGTTTCTGGATTAATGAAAGGCACAAAGTAGTATCCTTGTGGAAGGGCCTGTGGGTCTTGCGCAACACAAGAGTTTTCACTGGTTGGTGACATATCAGAGCTGATTGGCTGGTAGTTGTAGTTCGGGGTGCTTTCCGGTGATATTGCGTAATACTGCTGCGGAGAAGCGTAGAAGTTTGACTGCTGCGCAGGATTAACTGTGACGTAACCCTGGGCATCTTCGGTTGGTTGGAAGATGGAAGATTGGTCAAGATTTCGATCTATCGTCCCGTGATTCGGCTGAAGATGTCTCTCTTTTTTGCGCCATTTGGCTCTTCTGTTTTGGAACCAAACCTTTGATGGGGATGAATAAATATACATAAGGATGGAAAATCTGAAATAAAGTGGAACAAATGGAATGGAATAAAGTGGGTTTGGTGCTCTATGGGGGTGCTAATACATGCTATATTTTAACAAAGCATCAGAAATCAGCCATTCAAATTGGCGACAACCGTCTGGAAAGTTGGCACTCAGAGTTGTTTTTATCAACGAGGGAAGGGTAAATGCCCCCAACTCCACCCCCTTAATCCGCCACTGCTTTCAGGTACTTTCCAACATGAAATAAGAAAGAAAGACGTTGGAGAATAGGTTCCCTTCCCATCTATCAAGTCTGATAAAATGTTTAGTTTTAGCTACCTGAATCTTGGCTTCGGCAAGCTCAAGTTTATCGGACATGAATTGACGAACGTTCGCATCAGGGTAGTGCGTCTGCGCAAACACCCTCTCTAATTCCTCCAACTGAAATCTTGTGAACGAGGTTCTGTTTCTCCTGGATTTCATCTGTGCCGAAGTGGAAGAGAGGTTGGTCATGGTGGTTACCACGCAACTTGGTAGAAACCTCGCTTTCGTCATCTTGAGGAAACCTGGAACACATAAATTTGCAGCCTTAATTGTTACTGTCCTACCTGGTAGTACTCGGGGATCTTTCTGAAACTTAAATGATACTGTGGCAGAATTAGCCAATTCATCCTTTAGAACTGAATTGAAAAGAAAAGGAAATACCAGGCCCCCTTTAGGCCAGAAAATCCGACCACAACAAAGTTGTGAATTCTGTAGTCTGGATCCGTCCCTGTGGCACTTGCGGGCTTCCGCACACAAAATGGAAAAGTGCACACAAGAATTCTAGCGGCCTGCACCCAGCCATGGGCGAGATTACGAGAACAAAGAACAAAGCTTTTCGAAATCAATCGTATCAAATTCAAACCATCAGTTTCAAACGCTTAATTTACTCTTTTTTTATAAAAGCAAGTAAACAATTTTAGACTTGGCTGTTCTTAGATAATTACCCTTGCATGTTAGGCCTGTTTGAAACGCGAATGTCGTGCTATTAGCGCGCAGATACGTTACATTTCTGTGCCAATAACTGAGCATTTTTGAACGCCCTTTCTCAGCGGTGGATCCAGACTACAGCTACTACTGCTTGAGCTGTAGTCAGATTTTCAGGCCTCGTACTTTCCCTTTCTTCTAAATTATAGCCTGCGTACAGACTTTATGGCCACTTGGGAGGAGAGAAAGGGATAAGGACAATGAACGACGACGATAAATCCTACTTGCTCTAATTCTGCCAATTGTACCAATTTGAGCAGTAGTCAGAAATTTTCTTAGGTCCGCCCCTGCTTTCTTGTTAAGGAGACTTAAAAAGTTTCAAAAAACACTTGTTAAACATGAAATTTCCTACCAAAGTTTCTTTACTTTTGAAAATGGTTTCTTACAAAAAGTTTCTTATAAAAAAATTAACGTAAAAGGAAAATTAAGAGACTGTCGGTGCACTCTCATTTCTTTTTCAGTTTTGATAAAAAACTGACATGTTAAAAGAGAAAGATGAACCCTTAAACATTTACTATATACAAAATATAAGGATAAAGTAAAAGTAATATATAGTTCTTGATCCGACAGTTTAAAATACTAGGAACTCCGGAACCATGGTGTCTTATAAAAACTTCAAGCCTTCTGCTAACTAATTTGCTTGCTTAGATATTAATACTATGACCCCCCTATCGCCGTTGGATATTTCTTGAGATCACTACCTTATGTAATATTTGAGGCCTTAGAGGCTCGTCCTCGCATTTCTACGACATCGTCCCCATAAAAAAGTGCACCTTGCACTGGTGGCACCAGCCTTTGCTCCGACCGGCATCCGCTTCCTGTTTTTAATTGATGCTTTGAAGCTGTAAATTTAATTAAATTTCCTCCGGCCAATGATCTCGCGTTTCGCAGAAGGGAAATTTACTTACTGTCACTTATAAAGAGACAGTCTCTGAAATAGTTGGCACAGTATTTGGGCACCGAGAGAGACAGGTAATGGTTTGTAACTAGCAACAGGGCCAAAATGGAAGAGAAAGGCCAAAATGGAAGAAAATTTAGAAATACAAATAGAGAAAAAATTATAAATATGAAATTGAAATCGAGGGAATCGATGGTATAAATTGATATGAATTAATACTTGTTATGAAGACATTTTTGAAATGAAGAACAAAGTCAAAGATATGAAGAAGTTATGGAGAATTGCATGGCTGAAAAATGGAGTAATTTCATAAATTCTTACTTTTGACTGGAAATTGCCAGGAGGTGTTTGTCTGTCTGGAGTTGTCCTTGTCTGTCTCGACCAATAACTGAGGTTTTTCACAGGACGTGGAGAAGTTCTCGAAATTTCCATTTTGCATTTCCCCATCGCCTTTCACCTCCTCGTCTTTGAGTCTTTCCACCTCCATTACGAGAAACGTGAATACTTGTCAGCCTCAAGAAGTTCTCGAATTCACAGATTCTCGTTTTGGTCGAGAACTGTGGTGAATCACTGGACAGTTATCGGAAAATAACATTGGTTGGGTGGAATATTCGTGGTGAAATGGCGAGATTAACCCTGCTGTGGACACGTCGCCTCGAGGGTTTGCTTGATAAGCCGAGAGAGTGTTGATGTACATAGTTTTTGTCTGAGTTTCGTTTCTTAACTCCAGGGCAGTACGACCATTCACGGGCCCCAGGGTAACAGCTGATTAGAGAGGCCTAGACTCCTACTGAAAGAGAGGCTATGATTAATAAATACGGATACTTTTTAAGCCCCTTGTAATCCCAGGCCCCTTGGTAACTACCTTCGTTGCACTCTTTTCGATACCCCAGGTATACCGATAGGCACTACATCATATTGAACTTGAGGACTTGGCATCATGGTGTTGTGCAATACTTAGTTCTCTAAATCTATTTCAAAACCTTTCTAAACCCAAATTCTTAGAACGAACCACAATGATGCTTATCTAAACTGTTTAGAACACAGGTTATGGTCCTTTCTTAGATTCTGGGTTCAGAAAGGTCTTCAAGCTAGAATTATAAAACCAAGTATTGCACAACACCATGAGGTCATGTCCTTAAGTTCAATATGACGTAGTGCCTGCCCTAGGTACCAGGCTCTCAGTTTGGGAAATACAGCAGTCTGGTTTTATGTAATCCTGCCCCCGGCTATTTGGATTCAGGCTCAGTAAATACATATGGAACTGCGCAGGAATGAATGTGAGCTGCGGAGTAACACCAGTAAGCAGAAACACTATGAAATGTAAAAATCAATTATGAAGAAGTTTCTTACTAGATATTCTTCCACAAACGGAGTTTCTTGAAAGGTCATCCAGTTGAAGAGTATGAGTTCAAATCCTCATAACGAGAATAAGTTTTCTGTGTGTGAAGAAATCATGCTGATCAATCGATGCTTGACATCTCAATGGATAAGTGTGTTATCCATAAACGTGTCACCAATGTCACCTAGACTAAGTTAACTGTTTAACCTACAAAACAAAACGTATACTGATGAAGATTGAGACATCCAAACGTTTACAAATTGAGTTTACTCAATATTATGTTTCTTTACGAATCTAGGAAAATTGGCCCCGTACTCGCATTGTTATGTATCCCTTAGAAACTGATGTACAACAAGCTTTTTGTAGAAGACTAGTTTATGAGGAACTTATATTTCGCCACTATGTGATAAGGTGTTGGTTATGTGTTTGTAAGATGTTTTCAAGATTTATGTGATAAGAACGCCAGTTTCATGAATCTGTCAGCTAGGTTCATTTCAGGGTTCCTTATAAAAAGAATGAAGGATTTTCACTCTCTCATTTTTGTTAAGACGTTAAGACCTGAGAAAATATAATATCTCTGAGTTCTTTTTATTTTTGGACTTTGGTTTAACCCTCGTTAACTTTCTAATCGTTGCTTTGTTCACCTTTGGTTTGAAATCGTGATATTCACTTTTTGATAGGCAACTGAACTTTGGCCTCAAATTTTCCTGAATAATTTTGGTTTTCAGCCCTCGACGTTGCTTAACTCAAACTGTTGCTAAAGTTTAGTGTTGAACAGCAAACAAAGCATAATATAATATAACCGAGTGGCCCATTATTGGTACCCCAGACCATAAATAACGTGCAGACGAGAAAATAATTTAGTAATTCTGAATATGTAGGCTCTGTTATAACTACAATTGCAAATCGCAAATTAAAATTTGGGCTTAAGTGAATTGTCAAGGAAGAGACGCCATTTTGTTGCTAGGTGTCCCAATACATTTTGAGCCTAACTGTGCATGTCGGTTATCCTGACCACGGCACCAAAATGTGGAGTATAGAAAGTCGAGGCAACGACACAAACTTTGATGGATATGAGCAAACCTATTTACTGGCGTTGAAGTACCATGGAATTGTAGTGAGTGTTTACACATGCCCTGCCTAGGCGAGAACAGAACATTGAAGAGTATATTAGCAACAAAACAACTCTTACATAGCAATATTAGAGTCCAGGCCTCCACACCTTACAGTACTTGTCAAATATTGTGCTTTTAGCAATGCACGTTTGAATATTCAAACAAATATAAAGTTTGAATAATATTCGAAGTAAGTCGGGCACTTTCAGCACAGTCAATACGGTTGCTTAACTAGTTATACTTAGTTGCTTGCTTCATTTCATCGAGCCCTGGAGTTTCTTATTTCTTTGGTCATAATTCTAGCCAGCCTTAAATTGCTTACACTTTTCTATTAGAAACGAAGCTACATAATGGTAACAGAGTTTCTTTGCTTTCACCCGAATTATGTTACGAAACGTTTCTTAACAAATTTCTCGACCCCCCCCCCCCAAATCCTATTTCTTCTTAATTTGTGTTTACATGGAAAACATGAGGTTTTGCTTTCTCACTTCGTTAAGACTGAGTCCACATGTATAAAGAGTTTCTTATAAAAAAGTACGTTTGTGACCAAACAGAATATAATCAAGGCCACAATGATCATCAAAAGGTCAGAAATAAAACGACCACAGAGAAGACACTGTGCAAGGTCTTTCAAGGTTACTTTCTCACAGAGAAAAGCGAGTACAGAAAGTTATTAATTGACTTTATGCATCGCAAATACGGAAATGAAATTGGTTAATAACTTAGATTTTAATTATCCCCAAACCTTCTACGTAAATGCTAGATCCCTGTCAATAAGAAACACAACCACGGGTTGTTGAGGAGGGGGAATCGCTGCGGGGTAGTCTTGGACTTTGGACTGGTCGATGTGGTTGTTGTTGTTACTTTACTCTCCTTCCGTTCTCTGCACAACAGCAGCGGCACAACACAGAAGCAAATTTAGCTAGAACGCAAAGAAGAGGCTTCGTTTGAGGTTGGCCATTTTCATTGTCGAAAGGAGGTAAGATTTGATCCCATTTCTCAGTTTCTTGCATTGTTCTAGTCTACTGTCATAGTGGAGAAGTGTTCTGTCTTTTTAAGTCTAGTTAATCCATGAATTCATGATACCCTGCCAGAGCGTTGTTAAACAAATCAAAGCAAAAAGGCATGGTCCCAAAGTAACTGGGTCCCTCAAATATAAGACGTGGGCCTCATTTTTGCTACCATCATGTAACTTCACAAAGAGATTCTAAGAATGTATACACTTTCAAATTCTTGAATACTTTTAGTCTGAAGAACTCTCTTCAAAATGGAGCTTGGTAAAATTGCTGCCAATTTGGTTACAAGTGTTGCATCGGGACAGGTAGGATGTTGTTTTTACGTTTATATTGTTTATAAAAGCAAAAAAAGACTTAAAAGTTCATGGATAAGTTTACTGCGGACAAAATATTGATTAATAAATGATAGCAGTCATGGATTGAAGTGGCATGCAACATATTGGTGGTGCAAGCTTTCCTCCAAAACAGTGGATAGAAGCTTGGACAGAGAGGCTATTTCCTATCAAAATACCAAGCAATTTCACAACACAGACTAAGAAAATTTAGGATTATTTATATTTCTACGGGAGGCTTACCTTCTCTGACAGGGAGACTTGAAAAGGTCATGGACTTTTAAAATTTTTTAAGATCTGTCACGTAAAGGGTAAGAGAATCACCCAACTTTCCGTTACCCTAAAGGAGAAAAGGTAAACAATCAAGAGGTGTGATCACATTAACAGAAGGACTAAGGTCCCACTAATTTAACAGTAGAATTTTTTATGGAAAGAAACTTTTTCCTTTTTAGCTTAGAATTGCCAAAGTTTGATGCACATAACTTAAAACAAAATTTGCAATATTCATTCCAACGACTCAGTGTGATGCAATGGAAGCTTTATTCTCACAAAGTATTCTACATTGCTCCTTTCCAAAAGTTTATTTCAAATGTTTAGAGTCTTTTTGAACCTTTTAAACTTCCCATTTTACCTCAGGTCCTCTTGTGCTATGTTCCAACACTTGGCCATCCTTACCACAACAAGTATTTGGGAGAATATGTATTGCGTCTTTGATCTTAGATTCCTTTTCAACTTTCAGTCTGTTGCGTTGTCTTCCTTGTGGCAAAGTCAATCAGTGGTAATCGTCTTTCTCAGGAGATTCGGATGAAAATTATGCCGACTGTGGGCGACGGAGTTGAGCACCATTAAGCCTCAACTTGATGCCCACAATGTCGGCCTAATTGGAGTCGGTTTGGAGAACCTTGGGGTCCAGGCTTTTGTTGATGGCAATTACTTCAAGGGAGGTTCGTAATCAATAAATCTTTCAATTCATAGTTTTTTCTGGCCCCTTTTTTGTAGCTGTGTTCAGTCCATGCCCGGAAGTAAACCATGCATGAGCTGCAATTCGCACGTGTCATAGAGTTTGCATGTGCTGTGACAACCAAATTTTAGTTTCTGCACGTGCGACTCCAGAGGTCTTGAAAAACAACTCTAAAGAGTGCAGAGATAGTTATACTAAAGTGTTGTTATTGTTTTACATACATATTTTGTTTCTTTTTCATTTCTGATGCTTTTGATTTGATTCACTTTCAATCATACAATGGAATTCACAACGCGACAAATTATAAGTTAGAGTAACGCTTCCATGTCCATATTCTTGAAGAAAATGAAGGCCTACGCACCATGGATCAAAAGCATGTTTTTGCACTCTTATATATTTAATTAGAACAATAAACTAGGTTAATAAAAGCTAAAAATTACAAAGAAAATGAAGAAGTTTATTTATGTATTTTTTAGTTTATGAATTCTACTGTCTTATATATAATCAAGTTCGTCAGTATCGCTTGTTTCGAAATCACTGTAAGATTCGATTTCATCATCGCTTTCCGCTTCCTAATCCAATCTTGGAACGAACACTTGGCCTCCGCGGCAGCTTTAATTATACTGATATTTTCGTGGAGGGTCCACAGTTTTTCATTCACATTCATGGTCATTAAATCACTGATGGTGTCGTGTGATAAAGAAAAGTTGCCCTTTCCAACGTCTAGTTGGATTCAGACAAAAACATGACCAAATTTGCAACAATGTATAGGTTTGGGTATTCTCCTCTTTTATATTGATAAACCTTCCCCCACAACTGCTCTGCATCGAGTTCTCGATAATTTGCATTGACGAATAAGCGGAATAGTTTCCATTCTTGAAAGAACTTTTTCTTTATCGAACTTTGCCGCAAACAGTGGTACACTGAAATGCTCTGCGATGGAAGTTCATTGGTCTATACCATAGTTTCTGTTAATTGTCCAGTTTTTTGGTCGTACCATTTCATATTTTCAATGACTGGTTCATCAAGGCCAGCAAACCTCGTCTTGAGCAAGCTTTTGATATTTTTAAGGGCTTGACATTTTTCTACTAATGCTTGGGTTCTTCCACCCTCGCCATAAATCATCCGTTGATGTCAACATCAATTTGCTGTTTGTCGGAGTTGTCCCTACACCGATCGTCAGCTGCAACAAACGAACATTGAATGGTTAGATCATCTGTAACTCTAAATGCTGCCAGATGGCTTGTCAGGAGCTCTTCGTCAGTGCCAGCCACCTCAATTTCTTCTTTGATAACGGTGATACAGTAGAATCCCGATAACTCGAATATGCAAGGGACGATAAAAAAAATTCGAGTTATCGAATGTTCGAGTTACCGAGGCTCTCGATAACATGAACTTTTTAGAAAATCAGCCTATAATTCGAGTTATCGGGATTTTATGAATAGAACAACAACAACAACAACAATGTCTTTATAGCGAAACTGAACGATAATGCAACTTGAACTTGAAAGTTTTTCATTGAAAGCGATTGTTCTACAAAAATGAACTACTAATCTACATCACAACTGCTATAACTGTCGAAACACACATCACAGGACACCATGTGTATAAGAAGATTTGGACGCCAAAGCAAAATGAATATCTGGATGTCCGTTGTTAACCTGAAAACCCTCTAGATAAGTATGCTGTTTGTGTCCTGAAAGATGCAGATATTGTGGGACACACTTGAAGAAAGGAGATACTGGCCATTTTTCTAAAATGATTTTCCAATTTCTTTGAAGTCATTCGTAAGCTAAGTGCGTTGCATTTACAAGCTTAGTGCGTTGCCATAGTCACTGGAAAGAGGTGCAATCAGGGGAATGAAAAGTGTTTAATTGTCGCATGCAGCCTTGAAATCACTGGACTTAAGAACTTTGTCTCTATTCTAAAAAAACAGCTTGATTCAATAAAGAGTTTGTGATTAAAATATCGTTGTTATCGTTGTTGTTAGTAATTTGGCCCAAAAATTTCGAGTTATCGAGAGGAAATAGCCGCAGCGGGTATAAGAAATTGTTCGAGTTAGCGAATGTTCGAGTAATCGGGGGTTCGAGTTATCAGGGGTATATTCATATGTAAGTAGTGTTGAAGGTTCAGGGGAAATGCCAAATCTGTTCGAGTTAGTGAAAGTTCGAGTTATCACATGTTCGAGTTATCGGGACTCTACTGTAGTTTCAGTGAGCGTTGGTTTTGGTTGAAATTGGTGTTATTAGCACCAGCACATCAACGTAAGTGCAAACAAGACAAAAACTCATCCACCTTTGCTTTAACTGGTGTTGCTGTTGTTATTTTACACCAAACTTTCACGACTCCCTTTTTTTGTGACTCAACTTTTTCATGGCCAATTACTGCCTCTTTACCCCATGAAACGAAGGAAGAGTGCTCAACTTTATTTCCTTTCTTGTTTGACAAGGTGGCTGTCATCTTTCAATTCTTCTACTTTGATCTTATCTCTTCTCAAACACAACGCAACTAACGAAATTCAAGTCAGGCAGAGATAAAAGTGTCACGACGCTGTGATAACAAATAAAGAGCGCCGCTTTCGTCGCTTACTTTGCATTGACTTCCTTGCTTTTTGTTTCGCGTGACTTTAAGACCAGCGCTGATGCAAGGGAATTTTGGAGAAGATAATATTGACAAATATTTACACATTTTTAGCACGTGCGACGGGTAGGTAAAAGTATCATTGGCAAGTGCGATTTTTCGCTCATGTAAACTTTTTTGCACGTGTGTGGGCACGTGCACGAGCGATCGCACGTGTCTCCGGGCAAGGACTGTAGTGTTCAAGATCTCATGTTGCAGTAATTGTTAGTTTAGGTAGCTATGACTTTCAAGTGGCTATTGGCAGTTGCATAGGTATTGATATTCCAAGAGAAAATTTTTCAGACTAGCAGCTGAAAATAATTGGTGGAGGGGGCGGCTGCCCGCTCGCACCTTTAGATGAGCAACTAGCTATTGGTTATATTAGTATCTGGCATTACTGGAAATGGGATCAATCATTTTTGTAAAGAAGCGCATTTGAAAAAAATTGGAAAGAGTTTATGACGATTTTGCAAGGATTATTGGAATGATTGGTAGCCTGCGCACAAACTTCATTAAGAGGGCATAATTACAATTCCTTCTTTGTGAAGTTTGCACGCAGACAGAATGATTGGATGTAGTTACCAATAATTGAGGAATGATTTGAAACTTTTTACTGCAAATCAAGGACTACTTTACAGTGATTTACAGAACAATTTGCAAATATTTTGCCACACTCTATCTCAAATATAATTGCTTTGTTTTGTTTTTTTAGATCTTTACATTGATGCTGATAAAAAGTGCTACAAAGACATGGAATTCAAAAAGTATTCAAGTTTTTTATCATTTCCATTAAAATGTTTGTTTTATGATTTTTACTTTAAGGGATGGATTGAGAAAACAGATCTAGTAATGCTGGAAACTTCCTGTAGCAACTGTGGCTATAGTTGCTTGGACAGCATATTTTACAATTACTTTGATAATAGTTAACAATCAATATAGATAGCTCCTTGTTTGATCCTTGAATTGAAACTGATATATTAAGCTATTTTGGTTATAGTTATTAGAACAGCATCGTCTATAATGGCTTAAAAAGCTAGCAATTATATTTTACTTGAATTTAAAAAGATACTTGAATTAGTAATTGGGAAAATGAAATTATGCTGTAACCTATTTTTAAGTGCTACTGTATAATTCTAGAGATTAAAACATCATTGTTTAAAATTATTTTAATAGTTGCAATCCATTTTGATGACCCCTAATTTCATTTGAATTAGCAATCAAGAAATAAAACTTGAGGAGAAGCAGGATCTAGAGGTCGTGGGTTCGAGTCCTACTCGGGTCATTTTCACAAATTATCTCGATTGATTCAAGAAATAAAACTACGCTTTAAACTGGGTATGACTTTTAGCAATTGTGGCTGTAGCGATTAAAACATTATAACTTATAATTTTCTTTTTCACACTGTGTTTTTGTTTGTAGGTACAATGTGCTGACTATCGCTGGTGGTCTGGTTGCAGCTGAAACACGAAAATCCCTTGCTAAGGTGACAATTCAAGCTTGACTCATTAGAAGTTCATACTAAAAAACGTTCTTCTCCAATCTCAAAGATTATTATTCTTCCATAGTTTATTGAAATATATGGTGTGGAATCCTATTATTCTATCTTTTTATGCAAATATTTCAAAATTGACAGTGCACAGTCTTTTGTTTTGGCATTGTTTTAGCCAACAAGGTCATGGTTGAGCAAATAGACCAAAACGCTTGTGTTAGCTCCCTATTCAGAAATATTCGTTATTTAGAAAATAATTCATGATATTCTTCATCATATTTATGTAGGCAAAATTAAAATATACAATTTTAACAGTAAAGAGAGAGGATAAAACATACGTTGTGCACGTTCAAGTACTACTAAACGTCAACTGTGACACAAAGACGTACAAAAATAGGTTTCTAAACAATCTTTTTTGGTAAATTGTGATTCTTCTAAACTCTTTTCTCAATTAAAATATTTCTTTGAATAGTTAAAAGCAAGAAAAATAAACTTATTATATTTCTTTGCCTATTTAGGAAGTTAAAAACTCATACTGTATTCCCTGTAAGAACTCTTGTAGAATTCCTCATATGTGCAAAGTAATAATTTGAACTCGTGCATACAGGGATTTCATAGTATTATCAAAATTGTTTCAAATTGTATAGAAACTAAATTATAGATAGACATGGCCTATTTAAACTGATAAAGTATAATATTAGTTCATATGGCTACCATTAAGAAAATGTGTTCTCATGTGTTTGCCACCACAATCATTGTAATATGCCACTACCAGGTCTCAAAACCGGAATTTACCCATTGAATTGAATTGTGAGCGAGATAACCACTGTCCTAAACTAGGAGAAATGTTTAAACTACTTATTATTATGATATCAATTCATAAGGCATTTATATTCTCACCAGTGGAGCTATTAAAATTATGATATGTCCTAACCAGGTATCGACCCCGTGTCCTCATCTACTATAGGTCAGTCTGCTAACCGTTGTCTTATTCAGAAGAACAGATTGTTTAGATTAGTGCTAT
The DNA here is from genome assembly GCA_963924455.1 of Pelagia noctiluca. Lineage (NCBI taxonomy): Eukaryota > Metazoa > Cnidaria > Scyphozoa > Semaeostomeae > Pelagiidae > Pelagia > Pelagia noctiluca. The sequence goes on from OZ004327.1 coordinate 2,798,076, forward strand.
AGATTTCTGGTTTATCAAACTCTAGGCCTATCCTCAGTTGAGGCATTAATCCTTTACAGCTTTGTGTCCCAGTTGCAGTCCCACTGCATGAAAAGGGTCATTAAAATTAATGTCCCCTATTTGTCTAAAATCTATAGTATGGGGTGAATGAAGAATGCTCAGCTGGAATCTGAAGTCAAAATTTTGAAATTCTTGAAAGACACTTCGGAAAGTAGTTTGTTCTATGGAAAGGCTACAGAGCCATGTATTAGTGCATAAATTCATGATGGACTATGCCTTATGAATTTATCTTGTTCAATCAAATAAACTAACTTTTATCATTTTATTATTTTCTAGACAAATGCCATGGGAATACAGGGCGATATGAAGGGCGATGGAATGCAGATCGGTGGCACGATTGTCGTCAGTAAAGGTGGCGATAAAATGTTGTTTTGTCACAAGCAAAAGAGTCCGGGTGATCATACAAATGTCGATGCTGTTTTAGAATCATTGGGTATCAAGAAGGAGGATGAAGAAGCATCCGCAGAAGGAGGGGCACCATCAGCTGGTGCAGAAGGTTAGGGTGGAAACTTTGAAAGATGAATTATTGTTAACATGTTAAATTTTGTAAATCATGGACATTCCCGTCTGGAATTTCTTTATTGGATGGATGAACTGCAACTATTCAGATAGCAAAAACTACAACACACGGTTTTAGAGTTACCCATAAACCTTTGATTCCCTTATTTCTTTCTTTTCGTTTATCTTTGTTTTCTAACTGAGAGTTGAATATGAAGCTTGGATTCAGCAACTAGGCCAGTCAGTAATGTTAGGGTTTAGTTTTTCAACCCTCTATAGGCTTATTTTGAAGCTTGAGATATAATATCAAATTAAAGAATAAGAGATGGTCAAAGTTAATCGTATATTCACTGGATCCATACAAAGAAATGACTCATCTACGTACTTTTAGAAATTGCCTTTCAATATCAAATTAATAGCTAACTCTAAAACCGTGTATACATAAAACTTTGGAAAAATCAATGCATCATTACTTCATATCATAAATCTCCCAAAGTCATTTATCAGGTTTAGGAACTTTTTTCGCTATGAAAATCCTCAGAAATTTTGCTTCAGCTGCCTCACTTGAAGAATTGATATGTTAAATTTCCCGGCAAAATTATGTTTTCAGCTGACTGGCCTAAGTTCTTGCAATTTTAGTCTGGTCGTAGTTATCTCAGCTTTTCAACGATACCTGCATTTTGAATCTACATTTGCAATAGTTTTAAGATATCTGCAAATCGTTTCACAATTTCACCATCGTTGCGTTTGAAATATTTTGTGAATCGTTCGCTATCATTGAATATCCTTGTAAACCGCTTCTTTAACATTCATCATCGATTAGTTGTCTGATCTGTAATGACTCACGTATTACTGAATACATGATCATTTCCTTCGTATTTTGATGCAACGTATTTTTTCCATTAGTCTCCCCTCGATATTTTTCACCCATCTAATGAAGTATTGACTTTTGTACGTTTTATTCTCGAAAATACACGATAAAGGATATTATTTTGTTTCAAATTGAAAGTAGGATGTATAATATTTTCTCTTTCACAATGTTATGATGCTTATAGTTTAAAATGCATTCATTTGCAATGTTATAATGCTGACTTTTGTTCATTGTAAAGAGAATCAGAAAATTTATATAACTGTGTACTCTATTTGTATTCTTCTTAACAAACATAAAGAATTCAGAGGATTTTCAGAACTGTGCAGGGATACCTTCAGCACTGTCGAGGGAATATCTAAAGTACTTTTGGTTTCCCTCCACAATACTAAATAGCCTCCATAGTACTGATGATATCCCCCGCAGTATTGATCGAATCCCTCCACAGTACTGAATCCCTCCACAGTGCTGAATATCCTCCACAGTACTGATGGCATTCCTACACAGTACTTAAAGTATCCTTCCATAGTACTGAACCAAGGCCGTACGCAGAAAATTTTTAGCGGGGGGGCAAAACCCCTTATGAAGAACTTTTTGAGGATATCCTTTATAGGAAAGTATATGCTTTTGGAATTTTTTTTTGGGGGGGCAGCAGCCCCCCTTACCCCCCCCCCCGCTATGTACGGCCATGTACTGAAGATCCTCCACAGCTCATTACTGAATATCCTACATAGTAGACACTGATGGTATATGCAGCCTCCAAAGTACTAAACTTCTGCACTTATGGTTTTCTGCAGCTAGTAAAGGGGGTTTTTATGGAGAAATTCCCATGTGTATGAGGATTATAAGCAAGATTTTTAGGGGGCTGGTGCTATTTAGCACCTTTCCTTCTCACAGACTCTGATCCAGACAATCCTATCTTCATCTTAGTTTTTCTCGGCACATTCAAGAGTTATTCATATTTTAACTTCATTTTTTCAAATAAGATTTTAGTCCAAATTATGTTGGCAGTATTCAGCTGAAATTGTGTTGAAATTATTTGAAAACACTCTGCTCTTTTGTTCCCACTTCTACCCACAATGCATTGCCGTATACTATTTAAGCCAATGTGCTTGAAGCTGCGGGAAGGAGAAGGAGAAGAAGGGAGTCACCGAAGCAAAGGAACGGGAGAGAAGACCTTGGGAAAAGGTGCAGGACAGCAACATCTTATGCACTGAGCAGGAAGAAAGCGCAGCGGCTTATTCCATCAACATGCCATCAGCCGCAGACGTTGTCGAAGAAACCAAAGGAGAGGAGCTGAAAGAGAGAACTGGCGAAGTTGTCGGTGAGTGCAATCCTGCAGGTCCTCTTTCGGGTTTAGGCCGTAATCTCTTTCAATTTTAGCTTCGGGTTTCTCAATTTCTCTACCTGTCTTTATTGCGTCTACTTTCAACAAGCTAATGGGTTACAATTTCTCATTTATGAGGATTTATTCTTTGATATTTGGGATGATAAACTGGAAGAGAGAGAAAGAAAAATCGTAGATCCTGCATTGTGCAGTCGTGCGTGAAGGGAAAAACGTGGTCTTTTGTCTATCTGGATTTTGAATCGAGAGGCGTGTCCGGTTTCCATTCACTGTTCTGACAAGCTATCTCCTATATAGGAAGCCTATAGTCCTGTGGGCTATGTATTATCTTGAGTTTATCTTCCTATTGTGTCTGGCATATGAACTTTAAATGTTTTGGAATTTTGAAATTTGTTGTTTTAATTATTCTCATTCAAGCAAGTGCCACAGGTGACTTTAGATCTGCGCTCCTCCACATCTGTGCTCCTCCACATTAGAGCTCCTCCACATTAGAGCTCCTCCACATTGTTACTCCTCCACATCGTTACTACTCCACAATCATTGCTCACCCAAATCAGTGCTCCTCCACATCAGTACTCCAACAGCAGTGCTCCCCCAAATCCGTGGCCTTCACATCTGAACACCTACAAAATTGGAAACCCTGTTTCATGAGCAGTCTAGTCACAGCTGTTACGACCGGGAAGTCAAGTCCTTTTAGGCCCGTTTTGCTATCCCTTGCAGAAATTTCATTGTAGCTTTAGTTATATTTAAGATACAAAAAACCTGAAAACAGATTAAGACTCAACATTGAATTGTCTATTAAAATTAGTCTAAATATTTGCGTTTAACATAACATGGAAATTTAAAACAAATTTTCAAGTTGACCTCACCAGTTTTTACGAAGCGCGACAACAGAATTTGCAAAATGATAACCGACCGCATTGCTAAAACTCAGCTCAAAAGGAGGTAAGTCGTTCAATTATTATTTAATAATGGTTAAGAAAACATAATAAGATACATTTGATATATATTTATTGTCCAAAACCTCTGAAAACGTTCACCAGAAAGGCCTGCTTCCGATAACTTGTCCTCCATTACGATTTCTCAACGTAGAAACGGGTGGACGCTGCGTGTTGCTGCGCAGCAGCAACAACGAGACACACGGTTTTGCCCTGTTTTTGCTCCAATGGGGCACCTAAAAGTAGCTGGGGCTCTTGCCAGAATGACTAAAAATGCAAAATTAAACTTTCAAATGAAAGCTTATTTAATAAGGAACAAATAAATCGCTGGCCCCCCGAATGCTGAAAGACCGTTTGACTGTGCGGGCTCGTTGAACTTTTAAAAACCACGTTGGCATAGCTTGGTAGCCATAGCCAACAGGGGGCCAGGGGTATCATTAAAGCCTCGTTTTCAAGCTAAATTATGCTGAAAAAATGGAATAATTATCTTTTTTCGTTTAGAAGCCCCGAGCAAAAGTTTGGGCTCGATTTTCGGCCTAGGCCGAAAAAATGTCGAAAACACTACTCGAATTTTATTTTTTTTCTCGTAAAAGAAAGAAGGAATTAAAACAGCAACTAAACAGGTGTGTTAAATAGGGTTTTATCTATTAAATGATGCTAAACTTCAAACATTTCTCAATCTTTAAGTACCTGAAATTTATTTTCAAAAAACTTCTAAATTTGCAAAATCAGTGCGCGAGGTCTGTTGTCGCGGAAATTTGGGCTGACTTGAGTTCCGCGAATACAATAGGGCGTAACAGCTGTGTAGTGGTTAAAATTGCCTAGATTTGTTTTTTGTGCACTTTGTATGGCCAAACGCAGAAAAGTTCTGTGACCTATTGCCTGTATAAATTTCATTTGGAGATTGGGAACCAATATCCAAAACTATGGAAGGAGCTGCATGCAAGATATCTTGCGCAATGCTTCATGCTCGCTTTGCACATTGTTTTGCAATATGGCATTGTTTTGCTACCGCCCTGTTGAATGCACATTTTTTTTATAAGAACAAACTCAAATTGAATGGTCTGCTGAACCCAGTTAATTGTTCTTGGCATTCAATTTTCATTCTGAGCTAGTTTTCCAACTTTTAGTATGGTCGTATGTGAAATAACCGTATTGATTGCGGAATGAAATCTCACCTCATTCTTTCGATTTCGATTTGTAGCAACTGGCGTAACTGGCACGGTTAAGTGGTTTAATGTCAAGAATGGTTATGGTTTCATCAACAGGTTGATATTTCCAATTTTAACTTAAACATATACTACAAAAGCTGATTAAAAAATTTTTACCATTGTATAAAGTATATTTTTGATTTACTCTTTCTATCTTTTTAAGTTAGTGTGCACCAAGGACTGTTTTCATAAGGTAAACTAATGGAGCCTTGAATCCCTGGTCATTCCTCTCTACGTGATTAGACCTTGTGATTCCATTTGCCTTTTTGCCTTGAGTTACTGAGTTTTGGCAAATTCTCTCTACCCCCTTTATGTGACAGGTCAGAAGTGGGTTTGCAATCAGTTGGGTTAATCCAAAACCCTTTGAACAAGGGCTGTGTGATCTAACAACTTGGCCATCCCCGTACCAATTCTCCCTCTTTCTACGAAAAGTTTATGCCTATCCGGAACCCATTATTTAATGGCAATTTTAACTTGAAAATGATGATTCGACTCACCCGTTAGACCTGTAGATTGAACTACCAGAAATATAGTGCTAAATACTGTTCCATTGTTGGTTTCTCACTGAACTGAGAGTCAATTTGTTGCCTATCCCTTCCGTTTTACACAATTTTTCTTCATTTTGCAGAAACGATACCAAAAATGACGTTTTCATCCACCAGGTAAGGATAAGCTATTTTATCTTGCATCTTGGTATTGGCATTGAATTACCTAATGCCCTCTGAAGTGTCCCAATTATATATTCATTATATAAAAATACGAGAGTCTTACTATCTAAAGTTTATAAGATTCTAATAGATAAATTCAAAAATAAACTATGCCTTTGTTAAATTTTTAACAAAAGCATAGTATATTTTTGAATTTATTCATTATGTAAAGATTAAATCGGTTCACAATCAAAAGGCTTTTGTGTAATTTTCAGTCTGAAATCTTTTTTCCCTATTCAGCCAAAAATTTAGCTCAAGGTTATTAGGTAAAACAGAAATTTTCCTTCTGTTAATGGTTTTGTACCCTCCTAAGACCATCCCACATCATTTCCAATCCCATTCTTTGTTTCTTCATTACTTTGTACAACTTGTGTTGGAAGGAAATTATACATCAATATCAGATACAACTTAGATTAAATATTGACTAAACAACTCCCTCCAAATGTTCAAATAGTTCTCAATGATTAGTAACCCATTATTGTTCATATTTCTAGACTGCCATAAAGAAAAACAACCCAAAGAAATATCTTCGCAGTGTTGGAGATGGAGAAACTGTGGAGTTTGACGTCATTGAAGGCTCAAAGGTATTCATTTTTTGAAATATTGGCTTCGTGTTGATATGGTTACACTCACAAACAAACAGAATTTATATTCCGCCCAGTTTCCCTACTGGCAGGGACTGACCAGCCCATAGATGTGTCAGCAAATTAACCTATGATTTTTGTTTGGAGCAAAGTTTTATGGCCGGATGGCCTTCCTGATGCCAACCCTTTTTAGTTTCCTGTTATGACACACATGGATACGATGGATGAATTCTGACACCAAACCACAGGGGAGAGATGGTTCAGATGGTTAATCAAGATTAATTGTGACGCAATGAAAATTACCGGAGTAAGACTTGCCCTGCAATCCCTTTTTGGGACATTCCATGTCAAGTGTAACCACCTCCGGACATCATACTCTGGGATTTGCCTGAAATTTTATATGCATGTTACTACCATTGAGCTAAACATTTTGTGAAATTTTGAAGGTTCTATCACTCACCGTTGCCTAGCAACAGCACTTTGAACTTTTGACCTTTGCGGCTTCTGCGCCTGGCCTTAGATTTCCTAATTTTGTCCAGGTAGGTCCTATAGTAGTGTATGATACATCATTTTGAAGCTCTTGAGCTGAACAATCCATTGAAAGTATTAAAATGTTCAAAGTTTTACATATTAAAGCAAGAAAATACATTTGAAATGTTTGACCTTTGACCTAAGGGTCAATGGCAACTTTGATTTTGATAATTTCTTTTTCAAAATGTTTCTTGAACCATACTCTCCAATGTGTGAAGTTTTCAGAGTGGGATCTCCATGGGTTTAGTGGCAATTGCACTTTAAACATGTGGAGGTTATCATTGAGGAAGACAAAAGTCGATAAACATGAACTACAAAAATGTTTCCTATGAGATTACTCTATAAATACACTAAGTTTTCTGTTTTTAGTTTTTTTTAGTCAAAATCAATTATTTCCTTTAGATTCTGATGTGACTGTTACAGCTATAGTTCCTTCTTTAACCAAGGAATACGTATGACTGTTAGTCGTAACTGGATTTAGATGAAGTAAAACATCTGAAGCATCAATTACCAAATGATCTGGCACATGAGGATAGATTTAGAAAGGGCTAAGACCGTGGGAATAAAGGAAATATTAATGGAGACTTCATTTAATGCAGGAGGAGAGTCCGTAACTTAAACTAGCCACCAATATTCGTCATACTCAACGGCAATGTAACCATTAATGTGTTGAGTTTCAGTTGATGGTTTACAACTGAAACTGTAGTCTCTCACCATCAATATGGTTTCCTAAAAATGGAATGAAAGAATGGAGCTTCTGGATGCCTGCTATTGTCTACTTTCAAATTCTTCCGACAATGAAGATCTTTTCTCAGTTAATTCTTCCGTTGAGATCAGATCAATATTGATACCTTTAAGGTCCGAGCGTACAAATTAAAATAACACATTCGGTGTTTGACTGTTATCTTTATAGGGACGCATAAGGCTTGTCCTTGTGGCTTCTTGCTTAATGGTGCCTCCAATATCGCCAGAGGGACATTTACCATAGCTTGTAGCAAGATCATGCTACTCTGTAGGCATAACAAAGTCGTATTCGTGCAGACAAAAATGCCAAAAATTATCCAGATTTTTTTACTGTCCAGCAAAGCCATCTGAAAAATAGATGACCTTGCTGAAAATGGCAAGTGTTTCATGCAAGTGTTGCATGAGATGTTTCTGGAAAACATAAACTGAAACTGTATTATGCGTGTTGCAGTTTAAGATGAGAACATAATTCCCATTTACCAGTTGCTTGTTCTCTTTGTAATGATATACAAATGGGTGAATTGTGACTGAGCGTTGTTCCAATGGAATGATTGAGCCTCGTCTTGAACAACGAATGAAAAGTTTTCCGCTAAATCACCAATTACAAAAAACTCAACATCTTTTAGAACCTCTTTTGTTCATGCAAACATTGGGCTTGCTGTTTTACAATAAAGTTATCTTCCATTGCATCTACTTTGCTACAGGCAGAATTTGTTTTACTTAACTTATCTGTTTATGCTTGGTAGCTCGATATGATCCTATCTTGTTGGCTCGATGTCTCTTGACTGGACTTCAATATACTCTAGTGAACTGTTTAACGAAAGTAATTCATTGTCTGCTGATACGAATTGTGGTTCGCTATCTTCTTCTTGAGAAGATTCTTTTAGGTTGTCTTCGATTACGTTCGCTTGAAGAATTCGTAGCTGTTTACTTTCACAAAACACATTGATGGTGAAAGACTACAGCTTCAGTTGTGAACCCAGACTCATTTCTCATGTCAAGTGTAATACATCAACTGAAACTCAAAACATTAATGGTTAGATTGCTGTTGAGTATGACGAGTATTGGTGGCTAGTTTAAGTTACAGACTCTCCTCCTGCATTAAATGAAGTCTCCATTAATATTTCCTTTATTCCCACGGTCTTAGCCCTTTCTAAATCTATCCTCATGTGCCAGATCATTTGGTAATTGATGCTTCAGATGTTTTACTTCATCTAAATCCAGTTACGACTAACAGTCATACGTATTCCTTGGTTAAAGAAGGAACTATAGCTGTAACAGTCACATCAGAATCTAAAGGAAATAATTGATTTTGACTAAAAAAAACTAAAAACAGAAAACTTAGTGTATTTATAGAGTAATCTCATAGGAAACATTTTTGTAGTTCATGTTTATCGACTTTTGTCTTCCTCAATGATAACCTCCACATGTTTAAAGTGCAATTGCCACTAAACCCATGGAGATCCCACTCTGAAAACTTCACACATTGGAGAGTATGGTTCAACAGACATTTTGAAAAAGAAATTATCAAAATCAAAGTTGCCATTGACCCTTAGGTCAAAGGTCAAACATTTCAAATGTATTTTCTTGCTTTAATATGTAAAACTTTGAACATTTTAATACTTTCAATGGATTGTTCAGCTCAAGAGCTTCAAAATGATGTATCATACACTCCTATAGGACCTACCTGGACAAAATTAGGATATCTAAGGCCAGGCGCAGAAGCCGCAAGGGTCAAAAGTTCAAAGTGCTGTTGCTAGGCAACGGTAAGTGATAGAACCTTAAAAATTTCACAAAATGTTTAGCTCAATGGTAGTAACATGCATATAAAATTTTAGGCAAATCCCAGAGTATGATGTCCGGAGGTGGTTACACTTGACATGGAATGTCCCTTTTGTGGTTTTGTTAGAAACGCAAGATGAAATTTGTTGACAGTGATGATTTTTTATAATGAAATATTTTTATGAATATTAATTATATACGCTAATCTGAGTCAGCATAACTTTCACCGTTTCCCACGCTTGAATTGTTGGCCGATGGGCTTTTTAAGGAATGATCACATTTTATATTTTTATAAACTGGAAGAAGTAGTGACAGACCTAATCTTAAGAATATATTCCAATAGGTAGTATTGACCGCCATCCTCGCTAGTTCTGCCAGAGTCTTTTTCTAGAAGGCAGGCAGTATCTAGTGGATGTGAATGAATTCTAGGTAGGCTCTTCTATGGGCAGGTCAAAGGGGGTAATTCTTTAGAAGGATGTGCTAAAGGAAGATCAGAAGGTCGAAACCACAAACAAAATCAAGGCATTGATGATCGATAGAACACAGTGGACAAGGGTAGTGTCATAGGTTCAAACAGGAATTTGACGGAGATAGATAGATAGATAGATAGATGGATAGATGGATAGTAACAAGGAGGGCCATTGATTGTACACTTTTAGAATTCATAAGGCATCAAGATAGAGCAAGGAATTAGCTGCCTGAAAAGACCAGTCTAACTTAGTGCTCAATAACGGAAACTACGAAGTCAAAAGTATAAAAAAGATAGCGAAGGACTGAATAGACAAGATCATGGTACTTTCATGCCAAAATGAACAGAATATGATAAAAGTATCAACCAATATTAACTTTTTTTTTACCTGAGATCTTAGAAAAATTTGCATATTTACCATACCACATGTAGCCTTTAGTGAGTTAAATAGAACGCAATTTGCCCTTAGTTAAACAGTGTTTTAATTCATTTCATATCATGTTTTTGAATGATCTTTATTCAAGGGTTTTGAAGCAGCAAACGTGACTGGTCCTGATGGTGAGCCGGTACAAGGAAGCAAGTACGCACGTGAGTAACTTAATTTTGATTTTCCCACCAAAAATTATAAGAAATCTTTCTTGCAGTGGATTTGAAATTCAAGGCAATGAAATTGGTTGACAGTGATGATTTTTTCTTTCATGAGGTATTTTTGTCTATGAATATATATTATATACGCTAATCTGAGTCAACATAGATGTACCCTTTTATGTGCTGCTTTCTCTTGTATCCTGGATGTTTTTTGCTTAATATTTCTCAAGTTGTACTGTCCGAATAGATTGAGATACACACTGACCTTAATACTTTCCTAATTTTCCTGGAAGGGGCCCCCGGAATATTCTATTTTCATGTCCCTATTTTATTAGCACCTTGGTAATGAAATCTAATTATTATATGATCTGAGATGTGGTGTATTTTCAGCCAATCGCCGTCCCCGTTACAACTATGGATACTACCGAGGTGGCAGAGGTTACTATGGAGGAAGGGGGTACGGCAGAGGCAGGGGTAGAGGATACGGGCGTGGTGGAGGACGCTACAGGCGCAGATCTGGAGAGAATGAGGAGAGATCAGAGAGTGATCAGGAACACGAGGAAGATCAGAAGGAAACATCAGAGTATGAAGGAAGGGAACCTAGAGATTCAAGATACCGGTAATTGATTCTCAGAATTTATAACGTTTACCACAGTGACATCTCCCTCCACGGACGGTTTTAGGGCCCTGCAATTTCAGCCAGGCCCCACGCTTCGTATAGGCAAAAAGGGAAAGGGTTCGTGCAAAATAATGAAAATTGCAAAATACAGTAAAGAAAACATCAAATTTGGTCAAATAAAGTTGTTTAGCCCCTAGCCTTGCATTATCTAAAACAACCCCTGTCTGCCTCTAACAAACAAAAGCTTGGTAGCTCAGCTTCACCTTACTAAATAAAAGTATATAGCTACACCATATGACTGCTTGAGACTTACCGCAGCATATGTTCAGTTACTAAAAGACCTATATCATTCATGGCGGGGACCAGATGACTTAGTGTCTTTTGCCACCATGAATATCACATAAATACTATTTTACATTTACATAAGCTTTTGCAGCTATATTATATAAAAAAAGACCTGGAGCCTATTTTGTTTTCTTTTTTCAGAAGACGCCGTCGTCCACAGAGAAGTGATGATTCCGCAGGTGATGAGGTAGCTGAAGATGGCGAAAATGAAGACGGAGAAGTAAGCCCATACCGTGGACGCGGAAGAGGAAGGGGCCGATTCAGGGGCCGAGGACGTGGCAGGGGTCGTGGCCGTGGAAGAGGCAGAGGTTATGGAAGAAGTGGTGATAGAACTTACCGTAGACAACCAAGGTAAGATTCTCGTTTTTATTACTGCTTCTATCTAACCATGTGAAAACATCATCTTGAGGGAAATCAATAAGGTTTAATGCTGGCTGTCGCCACATGAAAAGATTTTAGAGCTTGTTGGACCCTTCAGAACAATAAAGAGCAATCTGCGTCAGTCTTTACCTTAACTTAATGCTATCATACGTACTGAGTTTAAAGCAGCCTCCTTTCTACTCTGTTCATGATAGCTAGATAATCCAATTTCCTTCCTAAACTGCTAATTTTCCATGAAGTTTTTTCATGAAATTGTAAAATTTGTGCAGGGGGAAATTGTACATTTTCTATTCTATACTGGCAGGAATAAGATTCTGCTTGGATGAGTGAGAGCATTTTGCTAATATGATGGAAGCGACTCGCTCATTTACATTGATCATGCATTACACTTAGTGGTGGGAACAGCCATAACACAGAAGATTCATCAACGTTTCAGCCCAATTGATATGTTAGATTAGTTCATTGATTTTCATGGATTTTGGGAACACGCACAACTTATCTTTGTGAATCCAAACAATTTGTGACTATTTGTAATGATTTTACAAGAAATATGTTGTAAATGAGGCACAACAGGAATGCATAGAAACTAATATTTTATTGTTAATATATGATAAGCAGTTCATGGCCCTCTGAACAACAGCATTGGTTGAAGGGGTTACCGTATATAAAGGATATGAAATGAAAAAATGAAATAAGCAAATTACTACAAACATGAAAGTTTGATTTTTTTACTTGCAGAGGACAAGGACAGGGTTCTGAGAATGAAGAAGAAGCACTAGAAGGAGATCGTGAACAGAAGAACGAGGTAATTTCAGAAATCCAACAATTTCTAAACAAACGAGTCTTTCATAGGAGCATCAGCTTGTTATCTGACTTGCTAATCACTCAGTAGTCACGTGGTCACGACACGTGAAATAACAAAACACTCCTTTGCCATTCTTCTCTTTCTAAAGTATTAGGCTGGTCATTCAACATCATCCAACAGATATCAAAGTTAATATCAAGTCCCAGTTTGATCCTTCTGTAAATCTCAATATATTGAGCTGATCTTTTCATTATGACCGCCAAGAGGCTTCTTCCTCTTATTTGTATTTTCTAACAATTGCTTCATGATTATACCATTAGTGCTGATACTGAATAAGTTAAAAAAGACACCAAGATCATATTTTGTGAATTTCAATGCATTGCATTGATCCCTCCAACATGGGCAGCAATGACTTCATTTTCAACAGCAGAAGCTGGATCCAGTCTCTATTTTGATAATTTGCTATTTGACACCTCAGGAGGAGAAGAAAGAGGGAGGGAGACGAAGAAGACCAAGGAACCGTCCAAGAAGAAGACCTGCCAAGGACGGGGAGCACCAGGATGAGGAGAAGAGGGCAGGCAAGGAGGTGAAGCCGGAGGCTGTGAATGGAGAGGTGAAGGAGGAAGCCTAACTATTAACCAGCTTCTTCCATATCGTTACTTAATATTATAACATTCATAAGAAGATGAGTTTGCTAAGAAGCGCTCGGCAGCACGCTTACCATTACGTTGCCGAGTATTGAGCTTCGAACTTTCAGATTGAAGGCGATTGTAGTTGAAGAGAAGTTGATTTAGAGGATGCAAGTGTTTGTATCGCGTATGTCGCCACGTGGTAGAATTACATCAAATATTGTGTATCATTGGAACTTGGCAGCATTGTAACTCCATCCAAAGTTGAGTAGAGGTGAAATTGTGAGAATCTTGTTCAGCAACTTGCAAGAATGAAATAGCAATTTCAGTGAACAGTTTGTTTTGCTTTCGTCTGTTCTGTTTTGTGGTTACTCTTGAGTACTGAATAAACGGGGGGTTTTATAAACAGGGGTTTATAAACGTGGGGTTTATAAACAGGGTTTTTTAAACAGGGGTTCGAAATAGCTCAATCTGAGGTTAGAATAATCAAAGAAAATCGCCTAATACGAGGGAAGTGGAACTTTGGATAATTTGAAATAGACGACTTTCACAATGGCGTCAATTCTTTTGAAATACTTCTAGGAACATTACTATCCTCGATATCACGTGGATCCGAATCCCAAAGGCGTGCATTGCTCTTAGCAACGCATAGATTTGTTTTGTAGTTGTACAGTTTGCATAATATGCTGAAGGATCCTTGCTCAGCAGGGAATCACATCACTTGCCTCACTTTCAAACGTTCTACGTCATTGTGAAAGGGGTCTACTGGAAGACAGGGGTTGAAAAATTGTTTGAAAAAAATATAATTAGGGATGAGCGATTATTTTGTACTCGAAGGTAAGGTATGACTCGGATGAAGCATTTTGACAAATATTTGTGTTTTTTTGCTCGCCATGCCTCATGGTTGAGTTGCATTCCCAATGATATTTGTCAAGCAATATTGGAAGACTAACCACACAAGTGGAAACCATTACTGATTTATTTGAAAAAAGCATTTTATCAAGGGTTTCGAGATGTATTCCCTTGTGATTAGCTGAAAATCTGCTATCACATACAAATATGTTTAAAAACTGACACACATCCTGAATGAAAGTAAAATTTATAAACGATGGGTGTAGTCTGATACATTAGTATGATTTAGTTCCAAAATAGTCATATCAACTGAGGTTCGGATTTTAACTACACAACACTATTGTAAGTATTGCATAAGTCAATTCAAAATGGCGAGAAATTGTAAAGTGGTGAGGGCTAGGCCTAGGTTAAAATTCCCATAACTCGTGTCAGACAGCTCGCAAAAAAGATTTTGGAGTGGAAATCTAGAGAATTTCGCTAACAACATATTTCATAACATTTATTAATGGTAAATCGAGTGAGAAGTTATTTATGATTTGGAATCGGAGTGATAGTCAAAATATCAGCTAAGAGTTTTTGAAGAAGGGGTTGTCATCTAAAATTGATGCATAAGAAGTGTTAAAAAAAGTCATTAATCAGGTAAAGTGCTTTGTTGCTACTTCATTTTCGGCATCTTCATTCCCTAAATTTTCCCTCCAAAATCATGTTTCTGTGAGCTGCCTGTCACACGAAAAAAGTCATTAATCAGGTAAAGTGCTTTGTTGCTACTTCATTTTCGGCATCTTCATTCCCTAAATTTTCCCTCCAAAATCATGTTTCTGTGAGCTGCCTGTCACACGAAAAAAGTCATTAATCAGGTAAAGTGCTTTGTTGCTACTTCATTTTCGGCATCTTCATTCCCTAAATTTTCCCTCCAAAATCATGTTTCTGTGAGCTGCCTGTCACACGTTACGGGAATCTTAGGCCCCGTTCACACTAATCCGTTTTTGTACAAAAAAGGAGAGAAAAATCTCCGTTTTTGTAAAAGTGTTCACATTGACACGAAAGAAAAGGACACAAAAACGGAGGTTTTCGAAAACGTTCTCCAGATTGGATATCTACAAAAACGCTGAAAAACAATGTGAACGCACAAAACCGAATGTTTTTGAAAAAGATACAACAACAATGCACAAAAACGTGATGTGAACGCACAGAAACGAAAATTTCTCAATGCGTTTTGATCTAATGTGAACAGGCAAAAACGATGGTTTTTCTCTTCGTTTTTGTACAAAAACGGAATGGTGTGAACAGATAGCTTCGACACTACAAAAACGAATAATGACAAAAATGGAGTAGTGTGAACAGGGCCTTAGTCTAGGCCCAAACCTTATAGCCTTGCAATTTTGCCGCTATCTTGAATTGAACGTTGCAATACTTTCAATAGTTTAGTGTAACTGTGCTAAACATTCAGTACCGAAGAAATGGGGGGGGGGGGGTAACCATGGGCTCCTAGGCCCGTTAAGTCTATGTTAACTATGTTTAATGAACATAAGCTCTCTTTCAGGGAAGCTTCATTCCATGTTCAAAATGTAATGCGAACAAAGGTTATCAAGATGGCTTTCCACGAAGGTTTGTTTCCTCTTGCAGTGAGAATAACACAAAGGTTTCAAACATTTTGTAAATTGACCATTTGTCTTTTGGAAAATCTTTTTAGGCCTTCTGGTAGGCTGAGTTGATTTTTATTCTGCTCCTAAGTTGGGCTACTTAAAAAGGAAGGGGGAATGCTAATATGCGTCTATCTTCCTGTAGAGACTGGGCAATACCTCAAAACATTCTAAGCGTTTCTGTAGTAAGACATTTTGATTGATGAAAAGGGGTCAAGACAAGGAAACATCGGCAAACCATTGCAAAAATAAGGCATGTCTGACAAGATGTGACAAACAGTTTAGTGTCAGCAGCTTTTTAGTTGAATTTTAGAATAAAGAGATAAAACTCATTATCAACTGTTTAAATTTCCATGATAATTTCTCTACAATACTCATTGAATACATGATTTGCGGTACAAAGTGCTTTCTATGAAATGCGAGTATCCATCATAACTTTTTTGTTACAATAGTCTGATTAGGAACCCATCATTTATGTTTTTGCTCGTTTGGTTGTTTTTTCAACCATTAACATGGACAGACCTTTTCTTCATATTCTGGCCCATTTTGTGGAATTTCAAGGTCGGAAGAAGATTGTTGCTCAGGAAAATAAAACATGGTTATCCAAAGAAATACCTTTCTTCAAAATAGCTAGAAATATCGGAAACGTAACTAAACGAACATAGATTAATTAAGCTTTTCGTCTGATACTCACATGATAATACGTCGGAAAGAAAACGAAACAGAAACCTAATTTATCTATATACCCAGATGTGGATCGAATGGGTTTATAAATCAGTTAGGTTTTTGTTTTGTTCTCTTTCTGACGTATTACTCTGTGAGTGTCAGACGAAAAGCTTAAGCAACCCATGTGTTCGTTTCGCTATATTTCCGATATTTCTGGCTATTTTGAAGTTTTGTACCATCCAAAGACTGTTCAAATTTCTTTCTGCGATTTATTCTGGATGCATGACACATTCCGGCAGTTGTGACGATCTTCGGGCTCTCTAAAGAGAGCCATTGAATAAATGGACACCCTTAAAACTGCTAACCAAGATAGAATTAACATGGAACGACCTTGGTAAAACTTGCTTGTTTTTGAATGCAACACTTTGTCACACATTAATTGAAATTGATTGCGAAATATAAGACAATTTTAATAGAACTAAATTTTTATAGAATTATTCTGAAAACATTCAAATTTTGGTTGAATAGAACCAAGTACCAAGTAGTTTCACCCCGATGTTGCTTCACCCTTGCGCTTCATGGTGAGCCTCTCTTCGACTTTCTGATGCTTCTTCCTCAGATTTTCCTGGACCTCCTCCATGATCTTCTCCCGCTTTCTCTGAGCCATCAACTCCTTCTGTTCCAATTCCTTTCTAATCTGTTCCGCCTTCTCTTTCTCCGTCTGTTCCACCTTTTCCACCACCTCAATAACTTTGATGCTTTTCTGCTGAAGTTGTTCTCTGACTTTCTTCAAGTTCTCCTCTCTCTTCTCTTCTGCAATCTGTGGTTTAAAACCAATATTAACAAAGCCATTATGTCTAAAAAAATTGCTTGTAGAAGTATAGCAATTTCTTAATGGGTAGGATTTTTTGTTAATGATACCAAGGTTGAACGGCAAATTAGTATCTTGGTAAGGTAGAGTCCTTGCGCCCAAAGTGGCCACCTTTCGAAACATTAGTTAAAATAAAAACTCTCAAGAAATGTTCCAACCTCCACTTACAATAGAAATACTTCTCATTTTATTGTCTAAGTCCCACCATGATTTCAATGTGATCCTTCAACTCGTTTTCTCAAAACAACAACAAAAACAAGGAACGGTCAAAATGGCCTAAATCATGAAATGTGTTCAAATTGGCCATTACCTTTTTAGTGTTATGTTACATGACCCCCTATTTTGCTTTTCCAGTCATCTCTGTTTTCGGGAAAGAACGCGGTCGGAAAGCGAACCAATGAAATTGCCAATGCTTCACATAGGGTGGCCAAGTTAGAAACAATTCAACCGATTGAGAGCCTTTCGAAAATGTCGCCCCCTGTTCAGTTCTGATGAAAAATATTTCAAAATCCTTTCTCATAATTCAAGTCAGAGGTCGAAGTGTCGTTCACGTTCTTTTAAATTTTGTTTACAATTATAAAGCGTAAATACGAGACTAAAGCGAAGCGTGACTTGGAAAAACGAACGATCAAATGAAGGAATACTCACACTCAAAGTAAAGGTTAGGCCCTGTATGATTCTTGTTTATCGGATTATTTACGCAGCAAAAAACAAAAATAATAAACAAAATCAAGGTTATGGAATCAGCAAACATTTTGGCGTGTTTTCGAGAAAAAAACTAGACCCAAACCTATTTGTTTTTAAATCTTTCTTCAGACCGCTCAGATTTTCTCAAATCGTGGAGGGTGGCCACTTTGGGCGCAAGGACTCTATCGATTTCTGCACTTTAAGCCCATATAAAACAATAGTACAAGACTAATGGAAGCAGTGCATTGATATTTTGATGTTTTTGGGACAATGTGCAAATTAGTTATCTTCTGAAGGTGTTTGAACCATTGTTTGGACTATTGAGTAACTACAGACTAAAGACTAAATAGCTCACTGAATAGAGCAGTGCGACCCTTGTCTTTGCCAGACTTAGATATGACAAGTTTAAAGTTAAGCTGGACTCTTTGGACAAGGGTAGAATGACAATCAAACTACTGCACCGTTCTCAGATAGAACAGGGTGAATGCAAGACAAAATTAGTATGAAAAAATATGCAAACGAAACTTACAGCAAATTTTGCCAGTTTCTGCTCGGCCTCCTTGACTTTAGCTGCAATTAACTCTTCATGAATTTTCCTGGCCTCTTCCAACTTTTTAGCAGTCTCAGCTTTCTTCCTGGCCTGCTCCTGACTTTGCTGAGCGAGAATTTCTTCACTTGTTTTGAATTTCTTTTCCGTTTGTTCTTTGATTGCCTTCTGACGTTCTTCCACCGACTCGCTTCTGATCTTCTGCGCCTTCATTATTTTGTTTTCGTGTTTCTTGCAGTTATTTATCACCTCCATCTCTATGCTCTGGAAGTGAAAACAAAAATTCAACATTCGTCTGCGAAAAAGATGCCTGGTGGATGTTTTCGAACATTGATCTATGGAGATATAGATAGAGAGAGTTGACAAGGAGCGAGTCTAAGTTTGAATATATGCGTTGGGAGAGAGAGAGGGAGGAGAAATGTTAGAGAAAAGACCACATAGCTAGTTAGAAAAGAGGGTCTATGCAACTTGTTAAAGAGTATTAGGGTTCAAAGGGTAAGGAAAGGAGATATAATTAGAGAGGGTTGTTGAGAAAGACTGTTAAAAAGAAGGGGTGCATAAAGTGGAGAGAAGAAAACGAAATAAGGATGATGGCTCTGTTGATAGCTTACTCAGTATAGAATGGGTATGAGAGTGCTTGTTTTCATAGTAGGGCAAAGGGGGTTGAGAGAAGGAGGGCCAATTAGAGAGGGGTGTAAAGAGGAGTACTGAAAATTAGGAATGTATAAAAGACAGAGAAATGACTAAAAAAGGAGGCCTGTTTTGATAGGGTGTCCATGAAAAAAGAAGATTTATTGTTCTAATTTTTTAAAGTTATTCTAATTATTGCTCTAATTTGAGGGTTGGTATTATTTTTTACGAGCAAGGAGAGAAAAAGACGTACCTAATTTGTGTCTGATAATTTATATTTGTTTGATTTGCTTTTCAAATAGTGTTTAAGTGAATAAAGCTTGTGAATAATTCAGAGAAAGACTGTATGTGTGTTTTAGTGCTAAGGGTGCAATAGCTTCTGGGAAACTTCTTACCCGTCTCCTCTCCTCTGCCAGTTTTAATCTGATGGCAACTGGCGCTGGCTTGATCGGGGAGTCGGTCACTTTCTCTGGGGGAGGTTTCGTCGCTTCTTTCACGATAATTTCCAGAAATTTCACGTTAGCTGCAAAGAATGGTCATAACTATTAAAGGAGGCTATAAATCTTTTTGTAGGTTAAAATTAACAAAGAAAGTAGGCTATCTTAGCTGGACGAATAAAAACTAGTTTCAAGGCTAACATCCCTTACCATTTATCCCATTTTCCGAATTATTGGTTTCATGAAGGGTCGTGTCAGCCTTCTCGTCGATGTCCTGCTTTCCTGGGTTGCCATTGCTCATGGACTTGGTCTCCATTTTCATTTCTTGTACGTCAGCCATGTTGAACTTCTTTCTAAAACGCTCTTAATAGGCAAAAAATTATCTAACGGTAATGTTTAGCAACTTTCCTTATAGATAATTGGCCCAGGTTTCAGACTTGAACCTGAAAAACCCAATAGGGCTCTCAGTATAACTTAGTATTCAATTAATAGCAAAAATGAAAAGTTTAATGAGAGCTTTAATGGTATGGTTTTTCTTGCTGTGAGAACAATCTTTATTCGTTCCTTATTCACTCCCAGAAGGCTTGTCAAGCTAAATATATTTAATTTACAAGCAGCAAGCAATGCTTTTTCATCTTCTCGAGTCAAGTTTTGTTTTTCCCTCGTTGTTTTTTTTGGGAATCAACCACGCCCCCTTCTTCGAAATATTTACAAGAAGTATCCAAATAGTCTTACTCACTGCAACGCAGAAGAGCCAAATAGAAAATGTGTTTGTTGGTATTCATCTATATCTCCCATTTTTTTGTTTATGGGGAATCTAATCACAAACAAACTTTTGCCACACTAGGTCTCTGGCGAAAACAAACCAAATACCCAGTTTTCCCTGCAAAGTTCGTTATTCATTCGGTATCGTTAGCTTTCAGTTTAGTCAAGAGCTTGCAGTTTAGTCAAGAGAGTAAATACTGCTACAGATATTGAAGTTAAATTGAAATTAGCTGAAAATTACTGGTAAAATACTCACAATGTTATTGAAATGTTCAAAGTTTCTCTCCGGATTGACTTTACTTTTCGTTTCAACTGAAGCTCTGGGGCTGACGAAAGAAAATCTAAAATCGAACCCAGGAAAATTCTTTATTTTATGTGTCACGTGACTTTTCCAATTGTTAAATTTAGGTCACGTGGGCAAACTTGGAACTTATTTGAAAATAATTTATTGCATTTTGCGTTCGGCACAGCTAAAATCAGATAAATAACAATAAGAATAAACTGGGAAGTCATTTGGGAATTCGTTGCCTTTTGTGCGATTTGCAATTGCTTCTTGCTCCACAAGTTTTTCATTCTCAAATTTTCATTTGCATATTTACTTTTGTAACTTGTTCTTCGAGAAGCTTGTCTACAAATGCCTTAGGGGTAGATTCCACCAATACTGGAAAGTTAAGATTAGCTCTCCGAGTAGGGTTTATGGGAAAGATGGAAATAAGTTACGAACCTAAAATCCTTTCAAGACTTTCAGAAAGAACTCTATTATGCTTTGAAAACAGAGACTTTAAACGACTGCTAGCAAAGTTTAGATGCAGCGAACACAGCTTGGAAATCGCGCTTGGTAGGCGGTAAGGCACCTTAGAGGATGAGGACTTCCGGCTTCGCATAAACTGTAATTTAGATGCTATCGAAAATGAAGCGCATTTCCTTCTAGAGTGTCCAGCCTACTCAGAGGAACGGAAGAAGCTCACTGAAGCATTTCATTCTCGTTCCCGTAACTTTGCTCTGCTTCCTCAGAACTCCATATCTATCTTCATGATGACTATAAATGCCAGCTCTATTGAGCCCAGTGCCCAGTCGCCACTTTCCTTAAACTTATATTTGCCACTTGACCTTAGCAATAATTTTTTCATATTGACTATTGTTTGTTGTTGTAGTAGAATTAGACAAGACGACGCTCTGCAATTGTATTGTAGCAAGATCACCATAATGAAATGAAATGTTGCCTATTGTTTGTTGTGTATAGACAAGTTTAATGAATATGTTTCTATGTTAAGTCTTTGTAGTGTGTAAGGGGATAAAAGTAGGCTGTTTTTAATGACGGTAAAAGGAGGCAAAGAAGAGGTTAATGACCGATATCACTAAATTTAGACTTTCAAAAATGTCTTAGTAGAATCCCAATCGTTACTAATCTATCTGTAGATCTCAAAGAGGGCCAGTGGTATACACCGCCTCTAGAAATTTGGGTGAATACATGTGGGTTTTTATCTTTTAAAAAGGACTTACCCCTTAGTAACAAATGTCATCTTACTTTGTTCGAATCTTAATGGGTATACACTCATTCCACTCTTGCATATCCCACTGTGCGAGGCACTCTTTCGAAGCCTTACGAAATTAATAGTTCCAAAGCAGCTAAAGAACTCTTGTCCAAAACCAAGGGGTGAAACAAGCTTTTTCATTCACACATTTTCATGAAAAAATTGTTACTGGAGATTTGTGAATGAAAACTTTTAAAGCAAGGAGAAAGATAGCTATAGATAGCAAATAGAATGGGGAGGAAATTTAGATCTTTAATGGTCATTAAAAAACACTCACTTAGGCGTGATGTATAGGACCCAGGGGACTGGATCAATGGCCCCCCTAGGCCCTCTTTAAGACGGCAAATTATGATCCTCTGCCTAATTTACTTTCGACTTTATTCAAACTATTTGAACCTTTTGAAATAACCTATTAATACCTATTAATCTAACCTAATGTCTTTAAAAATTGTTGCAATAATGAGACTATTGCTTAGAATGTCAAAAATTTCCTAGTATAACTACCAAGGGTTTAGGAAATATTTCGAAAATATTTGAGGTACGACGCCTGAAGGGAAGTCTCCTTAGCAGGAGGGGCAGTGCAAAGGGGACCTCTTTTTCTCTTATAAAATCGAGAGGGGGTTTGTGGTACCTCCAATACCCCCTGGTTCCTATGTTCCTACCGAATAGAAAATATATGGTTATGTATCTGTAGCCTTGTACCGTGAGTGAATTTTGACGGGGGTGCTTATAAAAACTAATATGTGCTCATTCAAAACCAAAGAAGTAAGGTGTCTTCGAAAGAAGAATTGTTTTAAATCAAGGATCCTAGTCACGTGACATTACATTTGAGAAAAGTAGGAGGAATGGAAAGAACGCAAGAAAAACATGGCGGACGCAGCGATCAAAAACCGTTTGAAACGAGATTAATAAATCGACAATTGTGTCGTTAAAAGATGCAAATGTTAGAGGATTAATGCAAGCACAAGATGGCGCACGTTACAAGTAATCAGACGGAGAGATTAGTTGGTAAGTTTTGATAACTAAGCTGTGTAGATTGATAAATATTTTTAGGCCAGGGCCCTTTTTTCTTATCACGATTTTGTTTCCCGATAACAAGTTTCGTAAGATTACAGTCTGAGCAGGAATAGAGGATGTCACGCTTATTAGAAAATTAGAAATGATCTGTTTTTGTGTGAGAAAGTGGAAAATTTGCACTCTTTAGACTATAAGTTGATTCAGTAGTTTAGATAGATAGTTTCGTGTCTTTTTTAGATTTTCTTGTTGTTGTTTTGCTTTTTGAGTGAATTTCGGTGATCGTATTTTAGAATTTACTAGACACTGAAAATAGGCTAAACACCAATTATAAAAGAAAACAGAAAAACAGGCATAAATAAGCTTGAGAATATAGTAGTTAGTTTTCTTTTTTTGGTATTAATATCTTGATATTTTGTTCATCAAATTGCATGCTTGATCACTTTTCTAATTTTCATCCTTTACAAGATCATGAAATTTTCAGAACTAGAAAAAAAAAGTTAGTGGGGAATTCGCATTAATAGATAGCTCCTAACATATCACTTCTCTTTTATCAATATCATTAAGAATTCCAGATAGAAAATGCAAAATTGATAAAAACCCTTGAAATAAATATAAGTATTTTTTTTAATATTCTAAAAGTTATCAAATAATTAGCATTTTGTCTTTTGCCTTGCAGCGTTTTTAACTAAGATCAGATATAAGATTTCAAATTCTGAAATAATTAAAGATTTAGCTCATTATTTTATAAAAAATATAAGAACAAATAGAAATTTATAAAAGAAAGGAAGTCAAAACTCAACCAAGGAAGCCAACTCACAAGAAAAAATATTCTGCTGCCTGGTCTTGAACAGTTTTGCATCTTTCTTAATTTTGTTCTTCCGGAATTCTACTTTCTCAAAGAAGAAGAGTTTGGGGGGTGCAAGAACCCACAAAGCTTAACAAAACTTTTGGCAAATCCAGAAACCTGAGACATTTGCATCCTGTAATTTTCATTTATTCTGTAAACAGCGTGAATTGCAAAACCTGGAACACAAGTTTAAACAATGTCAATTTTAATTTGTGACCAGGTAAAACATCTAAACCCAATAAGCTGCATGTTTTATGAGAAAAGCCCTCCCCGATGGCCGATGGCCAAAAATTAGAAAATTTGCAATCCGTTAAAGCCCAATGCTGCCTTTCTTATAATTTCAAATATTTGATGTATTGAAAATTATAAATATCATAGAAAATTAAGATTGTAACATATAAGCTTTCAGGCTTAACCTTATCATCAAGACAAACTATTTCTTAATGTAGATGATTTTAGCACTGTTTCTTTCAGATAAATGTAGGTTAGACTTGATTTATGCTTTAGAAAACACATTTTGATGAACTTGAAAAACAAGGGTCATATGACAAACAATAATTCTATTGTCAGCATTAAAACCAAAGGTAAAATTATATAATGTCAAACGATACACAATTTAATCAAATATGACATTTGAGAATTTAACCAGAATTAATAAGAATTGAATTCCATAAGACCAAACCATTAAGACATCATTGAGATTGATTCATTGACTGTCAAGGTCTCATTTTCCATTAGAATGTAGAGGGAGACTTAATGGGGCGGGGTCCTAGGGCTGGTGAAAGAGTTCATCCCGCTTTCAATGAGAAGCAAATATTTCCTGGAAATCTAATAGTCTAGAGGGCTTGTCATCTTATACATATATCTTTTTTACCACTTCTAAAGCACCTTCGATCCAATATTCTTTACATTGCTATGAACTTAGTTTGTAATTTCTTTTATAAAATTATTTTTTTCTTTTATTTTTTTTTATTACTTATTTTATAACTTTATGATTCATGCTTCATGATATAAGAATTTTTCAAATGAGATTTCTACCTCAAAAGTTCAAAGTTGTATAAACCACATAGCTCTTGACACATGCCTAAAATTGTCAGCTTTCTCATATCTCTCATCATATTTCCTTGTGACTTTCTGTTTCCTCTTTGTTTCTTTCATGATTCATATATTATTAATGATCAATTCGCTTTAGTACCTTCTCTCTGGCTGATTGCTTCCATGAATTCCAGACAAAACCTTTAGCAGCTATGTTTTGATATGTACCTGATATTTCTTAGAACTGAACACAAGTTCAAGGCATTGTCTTGAATAGAAACCAAAAATATCTTTTTCCTCTTTCTATCATTCATCTAGTTTTGCTGAAATTATTTTTCTCTTAGTTTACTCAATTGCATCCATTAAGAAATATTCTTAAGTTTGCCTTATTGATTAGTTCTTCAATATTCCTAGATAGAATTGTCAAATTTGTCCCATGTGTGTGGTTAGGAAACATTTTTGAGCTTTGAAGCCTTTCAAATGCTATTCAAAGTCATTGACATCTATAGATGAATTATGAGAAGAAAAGGGTTCAAACAGGAGCCTTGGGGAACTCTGCATATTGCTATCTTAGCCATTGTTTTATGACCGTTAACAGCAGAGTATTGTATTTTAAATTTTCAAGATAGAATTCAAACTAATCCCCACAAAGACAGTTTCTTTTTAGTAAAATTTTATGGCCAACAATGCAAGGCTTTTCAGATAGAGAATGGTAAATCCAGTTGCCTGTTGTCGATATTTTCATACCAATAGTCAGTGCTATTACTTGCAGATATTACCTTCAGGAAAGTTTTACTGTGGAAAAAAGTTTGGTCTAGCCAGTAGGCAGAAGGCAAGATAAGATAAAATACTGTAGATTGGCAAAACCTTGGGAGGGATGCAAACGATAGCAGAGACACTAGAAGATGCAAAATACCCTGCTGTTTATTTCCCTATCAGCGCAATTTTCGACCTCCCTCTCATATTTTAAGCACATAATTCTTAAATCGTGTTCAACTTATACAATATTGAACAACTTATAAGCGCTCTGTTAAATTGCTGATTTAGCCGGGAATGTTTTTGAATCAATTATTCATTATTTCCTGAATCCTTTCATTTCACAAAATGAATTGACAATAAGATTTCTCTTCTTATCTTCTTTTCCTTTGGATCTTATCAAAAACAGTTGTTTTCAAAGCAGCTGTCTCTCAGATCAAAGTGCTGATAGCCAGCAGGTTTCTTCCTTGATGTACTTCAGAATCTCATAAACCATGTATAATTCATGTTTAAGATACTTCAATTTGAAGTCAGCAGAGCAAAACCCTATGGAACGTCTGTGCAGTACTGTGGACAATGTTCAGTATGTAGGGTGATATCATCTTTATATGATAGGGGGGTACTATCAGTACTGTAGAGGATGTTCAGAACTGTGGGGGATACCATCAATTCTGTGGGAGGATACTATCGGTACTTCGGGTTTACCATGAGGAATACCACAATGAGGATGCTCAGTACTTTAGTGGGATTTCATCAGCCCTGGTTTTCATTTTTTTTCTCATTTCTATTTGAAATTCCATTTAAATGCAAAATGAAAATAATTGTTAAATGCAACTAAAATACAGCAAAACAGCACAATGCAAATCAATATTGATAAAAGCTTTAATTTTGGTCTATTTGTACAGAAATGAAGTTTCTTTTTTAGGAGGAACACTCCTAGTAGTCCAGAGACTAACAAGAGAAGAGCACCCCCATCGTTGGAAATATATTTTTGTATGCTAGCTGAGTATTAATATTGCACTTTGGAATAAAAAGAAAAACCATTTCTTGGTGGGATTAAAAGGAATTCTAGAATAAATTCTTTAAATTTCTTTTAAATCAAATTTTAGACACAGGGTTTCTTATTTCTCCTGGTAGGTCATTCCACATTTTTGCCCCCAGGTAGCAAAAGGACTTATCGAGCCATATTGGAAAAATACTGTGGAGGATGTTCAGTGCTAAAATGGGGTATTTGAGGCCATGTTTGGAACTAGAGCTCAAATTTCTGTAGTTGTTTGTTAATCAGGAGATCAAGTCTAATGAAGAGAAATTTGTATTATAACTCCTGTTTTGTTCCTCCCTATTACTGCCACTGTAATGTTTACAAAAAAGTTAAATTTTGACTTTATATCTTGCAGCCATCAATAAACTACTCCCAGAAATAGAAACATTTCTACGAGAAGCGCTCGCAACTGAATCACTCACAGAACCAACCAATCAACGCAGGGAGCAACTATTAGCAAGACTTGAGGGCCTAGCAAAACCTCCGCAGCTACCTCCAAGAGGAGGAGGAGGAGGGAAGAGAATATCGGCGTCATACATCGGGGATGAATTCATTAACAAACCACCAACCGTCACAGCGCTCGCTGACTTACACTCAACACGTGATTTCATTTCCAAGCAACGGGAGATATCATGGCGGCAAAAGGAATCAGATGTTCCCTCGGCTTCTCAGGTGGTTCCTGCTCCGTATGCCAGCAAGAAGAGAAATCAAGTGTCAGAGTCCGAACAGGTTAGTCTGAGTTTTATTCATTGTTTTAGTGCTAATTAGGCGTTCTCAAATGTCTACATCTCTCAAATACCTGTTGCAAATGAAGTTTTATTGCAAAGGTGAAAGGTGAAGAAAGTTGATTGCCTGTGAAGGATCCACAAAAACTACTCAATGCACTCAAACTCTCTCTCCTTTACTTGCATCTCTGCGGGTCAACATTTCTCTTTGTATCAAGCCAAATTCGGTAAGAAATAGACATTTGAGAGGGTCTAAGTACCACTAGATACAAAGAAGTTCTAGGAAAGATGCCTCCTAAAATCTGTTGAAAGTCGAGCCTAAGAAATGTCCTTTAGAAGAAGGCCCCAAAATGTTAGCAAAGTAATCTAAAAGACAGTTCTTTCATTAGGTATTCAGAGATGGTAGGGATCTGGTGCAACAGTGACATCAATTAGAATTGCAGCTCAATATTCCTTTGTCTCAGAGGCAAAATCTCAAGAGATTTCTCGCTTTTTATCATGGCATATACACCATACTATGAGACCATATACTACAATCATGTTTTATCAATTTAGAAAATGACAACCACAATATATCTTAAAGTGCTAATGCAGCCAAATTTGACATACGGTTTTTTTTACTTCATATGAAAATTTCATCTTTTCTGATTAGTTTGGTACAATTTTCACTGTTTTCTGACGAGCGATCGATTTTATATGAATATTTAAAAACACACACTTCGCTAGACACAGCTCCTCATTTGTGACGTCACATTGATGACTCCCGTTTTGCTGTCTATAGGATTTTGTATGGGAAATGACGAGCACGCGTTACATTTTTTTTCATAGCTCGCGTTCAGGTCGACCGATTTCAATTATGAATACAGCAGCCAAAGCGCAAATCTTTTCTCCACAATACCAATATTTTTTTGTAATTTTTTTATTCCGTTTTGAGCTGGAAATTAATCGTTGAAAATTAGCAACTCTTCACCAGGCGTGACGTCATACTGATGCGCCTTATTGTTCTTTCGCCGTTCCACAGGGAAACACTGTTTGCAGTTTATGGTTGTTCGCACTCTCCATTGTATGTCCCTGCTACGCAAGAACGGCCACGCAATTTCTTTCTTTTGAATTCAGTCGCCATTTTGAATATGTAACAATGCTTTTCGAAGTGTCATTCAATCAGCGATTTTGCGGGCCGCAAAGCCTACAGGGATTGCGCATCAATGTGATGTCACAACTTGTCCTAAATTGTCTAGTCAAAAATGCTCAAAAGTCCGACTTTGACAAGCCATAGCGAAAAAACTATGAAGAATTGGGAGATTCTGTTTACACCATGTTAATTAGGAGGTTGAAAACTATAGAATGAGGCAATAAAATCGATATGTAAAATTTGGCTGCATTAGCACTTTAAGAAATAGTGGCAATAGACTAGATGATTTTATGTCTTTTCTCAATGTCAATGGCATACTTATGGTAAAAATTTGTTTTCTATTTAGATGTAAAGATATGGATTATCAAATTTTATTTCTATTACAGCATACCACTGATAAACCTTCCATATCGAGTGTTTCTGATGAAACTGGAATTTATGAAAAGATTCCAAGTGAGAGTGGAAGTGGCAAATACGTGGACATCATTCAGTATGACCCAAAAACTGGCCCACCACCTGTTCCAGAACGAACGCACCGGAGTCATCCATTAGCCAGGAAAGAGACAGTAGAAAATGATGATTCCTCATTGCCAAAAAAGTAAGTTTCTTTTGAAAAGTCCGTTGAAAATGTGAGAGATCTGGAGAGGATTAGGTAATAATACATGATTTTCCTTATGCACACATCCCTAGTGGTACGGGATTAGAATTAATCTTTCATATCCCTGTGTGTGGTAATAGGCATCTAAAGGTTCGGCGTAAGGAAGGGCAACAGGTAATGTAAATGTTGCCCCACAACAAAAAATATGGATATGTCTGGAGACAAATTCTTGGCCAGTTCCCTCAAACGTAAAATTATCTCTTTCAGCAAACAAGCCAAAATCTTAATCCACGACTTGCAGAACCCGAGCCATACTGGCCCACTGAAAGAACTCCGGAACAACGCAAAGATCTGGTGCGTTTTGAAGAAGAAGAAACTGTACGTCTTCAAAGACCTCACGCACCCAGCGAGCCAAGTCATCGACATGGCTGAATACGATGTTCATATTGAAAACATGACGAAATCGAACTTCCGGTTGAGTAGGCCCGGGTTTCCTTCCCTGCTGCTGGCCGCTGAGAATGACGACGAGTACCGACAGTGGATCAGTGCGCTGGAGAAATGCAAGTACGAGGAGCTGGATGACATCATCCCGGAATCATTCAGGACTAAAGATTACAACGATGAGGCTTTTGAGGAAGCTAAAGAGGATCATATGTACGAGAGACCGTTGGAAATTATTGCTGAAGTCGACAAACTCAACACCAATAACGTGAGTTTTCGTTAATGTTTCAATCCAAACCATGATGACCAAAACAACAATGCCTGGAGTCTTATTTCTTAAGATTAGACTTATGACATATCTCCCAGGGACCCTATAGGGAGGTCCTGGTTTCCCTGTTCCCTCAGAGAATTATGATTTGTTCCCATTAGTTTTGGGCAATTTTCTACGCATTCCCTGAAAAATAAGTACAAAATCTTCCCTTAGTCCTCTAGCTTCGTTCAAATGTTCTCTGTTCCCTGAGCAATTTTTGGGCTGGTTCCCATGTTCCCCAGAACCCCTATACGACCCTCGCTTATAAAATGTCTACCAGAGACCGCTGACTAGGTGGTATTGGGTCTCATGGCATTTCAGCTCAAAACACGGCCCTGTATAAGTTTTGCCTCAATTTAACATCCTTCCAGAGCTAATTTTCAGAACACGTAAATTAGAATGCTACAGAAGGCAAGCAGTAAGCTTCTTGTAGACCAACCGAGACAGTATTAGATAAGTACGGGTAAATTGCAACTTGTTAATGAGACTTTGTGGTTGTGTTTATTATAACAACTTGTAAGGCACATTCTAAATTGAGCCAGCTCTGAAAAGCCCCTTTCTGAAGAAAATATACATTAAGACTCGCCTCTCAATTAAGCCTAAAGACCAGTTCATAAGTATTTTGGTAGGTGAGCAGTAAATCGCCCACGTCGTTTTTATTACCTTTGTATTGGATAGGTAAGGAGGACAACTAATCACCCACCTTCAGTGACCATGGAGGGCATTGAGAAAGAGCAGGGGGCCGCCCGCCTCAAATGGTCTGATCTGATGCTAATTGCTAAGCTCTCTGATTTCGAACTCACAGCACTGGCTACTATATGCAGTGTTATTGTTCAGGCTATTACGCCCCTGCATGCAATAAGGCATGGCCTTATTCAAATACGTTCATAGAAAAGTCACCTAAAAAATTCCGATATGAAATTAGGTATTCAATTACTCCTCTCTTGCTCAAATTTTGAACTTTATTCCAGGAAAAATTGCCAAAGAAATCATCTTCAGAGTTAGTAACGAATGACATCACTTATGAAGACATGTCGGGCAGCCAGAATATTGGAACAGACGATTATGTTCCATCTGAAATTCAAGCCAGCTTTGTTGATGGCTTTGGGGGTTTGTCGTATGATGCGGAATTGCCCCCTATTCCGTTATCCTCCGATGAGGAGTATTTGGGGGATCACCCTATTCCTAATAAAGGTAATTTGCTGTTTTTGATTATGATTGGGGGATTATGATGATCGGTGAGAGGGCTTGGTTGCTTAGTTGTTATTCATAATTAGATTGGGACAATATCATCTCAGCAAATCCATATTACCTCGGTGATCATCAATGCAGTGGTAATTTCTAAGGGGAAAAAGGAAAGCACTATCAGAAATTTTCTACATTGTATGAAATTTTCAAGATGTTTTTTGGATTCTCGAGATGGAAGTACAAAGATATTTCACAAGATGGAAGTACAAAGATATTTCACAAGATGGAAGTACAAAGATATTTCACAAGATGGAAGTACAAAGATATTTCACAAGATGGAAGTACAAAGATATTTCACAAGATGGAAGTACAAAGATATTTCACAAGATGGAAGTACAAAGATATTTCACAAGATGGAAGTACAAAGATATTTCACAAGATGGAAGTACAAAGATATTTCACAAGATGGAAGTACAAAGATATTTCACAAGATGGAAGTACAAAGATATTTACAAAGATATTTCACAAGATGGAAGTACAAAGATATTTCACAAGATGGAAGTACAAAGATATTTCACAAGATGGAAGTACAAATATTTTTCAAAGATTTTCAAATAGGTTCAAAATTCTTGAAGTTGTTATTTGTTGCTTTTGCAGAAATGTTGAAAAATCGCCATCTTCCCGCCTTACCCTCAGAAGACCAAGTGAGTGGATCCTTCGATTCTCTGACGTCATCGTCCGAAGAAGACACGCCGTCTCAATCAGAGAAAAAACCCCGCAGCAGTAGCGGCCCCCCGGCTTACAACATCAAATATCAAGAGCAACTCAGTCTCGATCGCAGAATTTCCGGGTCACTCACACGTCAACAAGAGAAGACGAAATTCTTCAGTGATCCTGACGCAGTGCATTGTGGGATATTGCATCAAAGAAGGGTTCTTGCTGTTTGGCAGAAAAGATATTGCAAAGTTAAGAACGCAACACTGCTCTGTTACAGGTATGTAGTTTTAGGTCGGGAGGGAAATAGCGTTAACAGTGTGATGCAGACAGAACTTATTTTATACCAAAGAAATAGGCACAGTTTATAAGCTACCATAAATCGCATATTGCCTGAAAAGTAACTAAATAGGTTTTTATCGAGGCAAAATACATCAACTTAGAGGTCGTCCTGTAAAATTCCGTATTTGAGTGAATAAGTAGGCAATCATGAGTTGAAAATCTTTACGTTTTAGTTTCCTGCTATTCTATTGTCGTCCCGAGCTCAATATTCTACAAAAAACTTCTTTAATATTCATGCATGAGGTTAAATTCCTAGAGTCTTGGTAGCTAAATCTCTATACAGGGATATTACGTTATAAGCACAGTCGCAAACCTACCAGTGGTGTAATGGTAGTAGAATCTGCTCACCACTTTATCAGCAGGTCATGGGTTCAAAACCTAGCTGAGTCCTACTAAAGGCTTTAAAAATTGTATTTGAATACCTTTCTGCCTTGCACTAAACACAAACAGATGGATTGAGAGTAAGGGGATTTTGAGCCAGAGAGTCCTGCCTAGAAAGATAGCTGTGAACGGAGGATGGGCATTCGGGTTATCAGCGATGTGTATGGCTCTAAGAAGAGTTTTTTGCGATTTGGTAGTGTAGAAAGCAGTGATTAGTTTGATGAAAAGGAGAATGACAGTAAACGAAATTAGTTATATAAGGGTTTGGACCAGGCGGAAATTCCAGAGCTAGTGACACTTTTTTCTATGATCGGAGTTTGGCTTTTACTGGAATGACTAAGGCATATTTGGCTGCTTATGGATTTGATTAACCATCGCTATAAATTCATTTCAGAAATCCAGATGGCGAGGAAAAACCAGCACTTGAAATTTATCTATCTGGTTATAAAATCGAACTCTGTGACAAGGAGACCTGGAGAAGCCATTCCTTCAAGGTGTCCCGCGAGAATACCGAAGCAATCTACTTTGCTGCAGAAACCCGCGAGCAGTTGATGCGTTGGTTGACTGTCTTAGTTAAAGAGAGCGATAAAGATAAATTTGCTGGAAAGGTACCTTTTTAATTTGATTCGTTTTTTTTAAACTGCAGGTTTACTACTACCACTTCATTTATCGGCGTCTTTCATAAAACAGATCTCCTGACCAATACTTCAGGGTGTATTTTGCTGGGATAATTCCAACTTGTCTTACAAGTAAATGTTGTTTGAGTTGTTGCACGAAGCAGTCACACGCTTGCAACATTCACCGCAGCATCAAAGAACAAGGATTATTTTTGCATTGCACGAAACGTTGTACGCGTTGGATCAAGGCTTGAGTATATACACCACTCTAATATAATTTACTGAACCCTTTTAGTGAATTGAAATACAGTGTATAGTGTATATAAATGTTAAATCCTTTATTTTGTGAGACAATAAGGTAAAAATATATGAGAAACCAATAAGCCCAATGTTGACAAATAACTAATAGCAGCTTGGTGATAAGACATAGACAACCCTTGTACTGTTATTATAGACCATTTTTTATTCCTTGCTCAATTTTTTGTGCTACACTCACAGCTCCACAACCAAGTTAAAAAGGTATGATTTGAATTTTTCGTTGTGATAGGCTTCCACAGACACGTACGTAAGTTTGTCGACAGTACCTGGAGGAGGCCCTACGGCTCTTCTACGTTCCCTGTTATCTTCATTATGTTATCTGTTCATTATGTTATCTGGGTTTAAAGCCACTTTCATTGACAAAAGATGACAACCATTGACTTTTTGGACAGTGGTTTGGTGGTCGTTTGTTATCATGAAGTTTTTCAGAGATTCCTAACTTTTTGCGATAGGAAACAATTTTGGTGAAAAGTTTGGAAATTTAATCTAAAACTTACAAATTTGTGAATTTCTTTATCATGCTTATCTGACTAGGGTCTTATTACAAGCAGGGACACGTAAGCTTAAGAGAGAACAAAACATTTCCAGGCCATGATTTGACTAATGTTGGTCAAATCCCCGCCATCCAGAGTCTCTTGCATCAAGCATTTAGTTTACCCACTAGATGAATTTAGGTAAGCTGCATGGGTTGGGTCTTCAATATCTGATAATCTTATTCATCAAAGGATTTGTTTTAAGTCTTCGATATCTTGGCTATAACCAAAATATTGGGACTGTATAGATTTTGCAACCTGTTCAATTTCAGATGGAGGCTTTGCTGGGAAACAATATACCACGAACAGACATAATTTATAAAAGCCTTGCGTACCAGACAATTTCATGAAATGAAATAAGAATATAATTCCGAGGAACATCTTTCAGTTTCTAATATTTAAAAATCGAGAAAGAGCAAAAAATAGGCGGTGTTAGACTGAATATTTCGACTTTTTTGGAAGCCTTTTACATCAAACGTTTCTCTCCCGCTTTGAACAAAGGACTAAAGGCGTCTAAGGAATTGCAATTATTTTCTTAGTTGGTTCCTCTCATTTGTTGTCATTGTTTCTATAGCAACTAGGAGTAGCATTTAACGAGTTTTGTTGTTGTTTACCTTCACTGTTGAAATGACATAATAAATTGTTGAAATTTTCAGTCTTACTCCGCCTATTTTTTGCTCTTTCTCTATTTTTAAATATCAAAAACGGAAAGATGTTCCTCGGAATTATATTCTTATTTTATGACATAATTTGTATTCCAGCTATTTTCCAGGGGTTGACGGGTCTATGGATTTTTCTCCAGACATATCCATGACACTTGATTTTATTATATCGTAACCGCGTACCCTTTTAGTCGCCTCTTACACTGTATAACAGTCAATATCAGCAGCTGAAAAAGAAATATTTAATGTCTCTGAATCATACACTAAATCGATGATAATTATATTTCAGGACACTTTGCCTCGTGGGAACAAAGGACTGTTGACCCCTCAACCGTCTGGTGATACGACCAGTATAAGCTCAATGGAGAGAAAGTTCGATGACGAAGGCTCCACTTGTGGTTAGTGATTTATAATTTGCATAATTATTCATTTTATATCACTACTATGAGTATAGTAGTACATGAAGGTCCTGTAGTGTTTCATGAAAAAAGAATCTACAGTCTGAAATTTTATTCATTTGCCCCTTGGGAAGGGAATCAAGAAAGGTCAAAGCTGGTCCATGCGAAGTTACTCCATTGAATCCAACAACTTGACACTATGTTCATTTGATAGGTCTTCAGATTTTCATTAAGTATATCCTAATTTCGCCGTTGAGTACTTTGAAAAATCGATTATTTTTGGAACTTATTGTATCAAAAAATATATGAGA
The DNA here is from genome assembly GCA_963924455.1 of Pelagia noctiluca. Classification (NCBI taxonomy): domain Eukaryota; kingdom Metazoa; phylum Cnidaria; class Scyphozoa; order Semaeostomeae; family Pelagiidae; genus Pelagia; species Pelagia noctiluca. Next base: position 2,833,180 of record OZ004327.1, read on the forward strand.
TATGCTTAAGGTTATTTAGCCATCAGCAGTAAATATCAAGTTAAATCTGTGTAGTCGACTCAATGTAGGATCTTTTATTGGCTGATAAAGATAATCGTTTTAAGAGCATACTGTAGTTGATAAGATAGAAGCCTGATTTTGCAGTTTTTCCCATTGTTGGTCATATTTGATTTTAGATGCTGATTCGGAGTCGATGGAAAGCTCTGTCGACGATACTCTTGATAATGAACAAGGAACACCCAAGAGAAGAAAGAGACATTCGCTGAAAAAGAGAACAAACTCCGAACGATTTCAAGACAGCGACGCCAAATTACAAGGTATGTAAACACTTCTCCTTCCCCGCCAGGCGGTTTTAATCTTGAAATGCAGCATTAGCCCACACCTTGGTGTAAGTAGCGAATCTACTGATATAAATTGGATTCTTTATTCAATTCAGCTTAAAATTCATATTGCTTCAGAAAATAATTTTGATTGCAAAGATCTGACACTACATGCAAATTCAGTGGGTGCCTTATATTTTTAAATTCTTCACTTATTTCTTCTATAAGAGATACAAACATTATCTATAAGGAACTAGGCTGCCCTGTTTTGCAACATTCAGTTCGTTAGTGGCTTGTTAGTACTGTAGTACACAGCATTCAAATATTTTTTGTTGCTCAATTAAGATTAGGAAAGGGCTCGACAGATGTTGTGTTAATGGATTGGTTTAGGGTGATCCAAGGGACTTTTAATTTCCCACAGGCCTACTTGTTTATTCCCAAAATCTCCCCGAAGTATTTCAAAAATTTATAACTCATTTTAGCTTTTGATAAAATATTGATTTTTCAAGGATACTTATATCGAGTACTATCCAACAAATGGCAACGTCGCTGGTGTGTGATCAAGAACCAACGCTTCCTCGCTTACAAGGTCTCTCCGTATGACTTGCCTGAAATCGAGGCTTCACTGGACACTGCTAAGCTGGTCCTTCCTACTAGCCTGACTGACCTCTTTCTGATGAAATTGGTATGGGAAGATCTGCAGTTGTTGTTGCTAGCTGCTACGTCTGAGGAATGGAAGAGCTGGTCTACCATGCTAATGGTAAGTGTAATGGCATATTTTAGCAAGTAATTGATTACCCAGAGTTCTATCATCTGAGCTGTGGTTATTGAAACGTCAATAGTGACAACACGTTTTCTCACTCGAGGGGAACCTTTCTGCAGTACTGTGGAGGGTTTTGAGTAATTTTGAGGATGTTCAGTACTTAGAGGGAAACCATTAGTACTGTGGGAATAGCATGGGTACATTAGAGGGAGTTCATTAACGTGGGGGATACCAACCGTACTTTACCATCAAGCAGATTTGCCAACTTCCTCGATATGAAAACCAGGAGACTCATTGATCTTTTTTGCTTTCTATTGTCTTTCATTGGTGGTGCCTTTGATATATACAAACTGGGGGTTTGAAGGTCTTGAATCAGTGCATTGGAGTGTGGGAGATGTCATTAGTACTGTGGAGGGTGATCAGTCTTTTGGAGGATATCACCACACTGTAAGTGGATACCATAAGCTTAAACTGGTCGACCAACTTACTTATATGGTTATACATGAATTTCAATGATTTTATTATTCTTGTAGAAAGACACAGAAAGCAAAACTGAAGACAAGAATCTTCACAGCAACTTGCCGAAACTGCCCAAACACATCCTCAAGTTGAATGGCAAAGGTAAGGGAGAATTTTAATGTCATACTTCTGTGTCAATAAAATTTGAAAACTCTGAAAGCCATAGGAAAATATTTTACTGCAACCTGTTCAACAACATTTCATAAATATAATTCAACAAATTTGTTTCAACATTTTTTTCGAGATTGCACCTTTTTGTTTTCTAGTTCCTCTTTAATTTGATAAAGTTCTAGGGTTATAAAGCAAAAAGGCAAGTGTTTATGCTATAACTTTTAGTTTATGCTTTATACAGACTTTAAATAGTAATGAGTCTATGTGGCACAAACGTAACAAAAATAATGGATAATATGTACCTAAAAGAAATTCCGAGGTCCCCAATGTAGTTTCAAAGATATTGGGACAAATTAAGAAATCTGTCACAAATTTTGGTACTAATCATTCGGGACAAAACTGGCACCGATACAAATACGGTTCTATCGGCAAAAGCTATTTCACCCCATGTTTGTAGAGAACGGTCATCATACTTTTTCGATACTTTGTACCACTCTGAAGATATGGACCATAGAAAAATGTCTGAAGATTGCATAAAGCCCGAAACTAATAATGACCGTGAAGGCTTGCCTTTTTGCTTTATATTCTATAAAAACTCTGCTTTAGTATGTAGCATTTGGCAATTTTATCGTTAGCATGCCTACACGTCTAAATGATGATAAAGTTCTTATAAAGTTACAGCATGCATCATGCTGGTTTTGAATGATATAAGACTGTCAGCACCAAATCAGTATTGGTGGGCTTGAATTCTGCTTGGGTCATTTTCCATTCTCACAAATAAATTTGATTGATTTTTAAAATCCTACTTCTTCTCAAATTGTTATTTAATATGATTTGTCTTATTTTTCAGATAAAAAGGAATCCAGATCAAGGAATAAGGTAAGCCCCAGTGTGATTCAACTTTTCATCAACCCAATTGCTAAGAGGGTGATGTCTAAATGTCACTGTTATCGTGGAGGTTGCTCTCTAATTGTTTAACAATACTTTTTTCGAGCCATATACACTTAAACCCCTTAATCCCCAAACTCTACAAAATCTCACCCAAGGTACCTTAGCCCTTACTACTCTTAACCATACATACCTCTACCAGACAGAAACCTTCATGAATTATGATTTCTATTTTTCTTATTATCCTGTTGTAAATTCGTTGCATTTTCTTTGCAGAAGACCGCGAAGAACGGAACAGCCACCTTTTCCCAAACCAATTCAATGCCTGTCAAGCAATCAGTGAACGCGAAGGATTTCAACAACGAAGTTTACATTTTAGAATCGAAGGACGATACGGGGAAGGAGGGTTGGTGTCATGTTAGCAATGGTAAGTTTACTTTAACACCAAACAAATCCTCAACAGAAATTAAACTCGAAATCTCAGCCAAAGATGTTTTACTACGCGAAGAGGGTGTTTCTCAGGATGGGCACCCTTTGTTCGCCGTACAAAAACAGGATGGGTACCCTGTGATGCTCAAAATGGATACAGAGGAAATTTACAATGACTTTCTTGAAACCCTGTGGCTACAAGGTGCTAGTATCTATGGTGATGAAAACTCGGTCGCTCATAAAGCAATTCAGGTGTTCAAAAATAAATTCAACCAGAAGAACAATTTGACCCGGAAACAATCTCTGATTCCGGACATTAATGAACCGTCGAAACGCGCGATGTCTGACGGAGAACCAAACATATTGCGACCGCGAAAACTGACCAGATCCGACAAAGCTGGTATGACGAAATCTAGCTGGACCAAATCAGGGGGGTCGCGTATGTCCAACTTCTTCAGGAGTCTGCCGAAAAGAAATCGGAAAAAGCACGATTACTCCGCGGACACTACCGACGGCCTACCGAAAACGCAATTCAGTGGAAATATAAAAGAAGTTCATTTGAATGAAAACGGTGAAGAAATATTCACAACCCGGCTCGGAAAAGTGTCCGGGAAGATATTCTATGCTTACGATATCGAAAACGAAGTGAAACCGATCTTCAAGGTTCCGTTGCGAAACGCTGCAATTGAAGACGTGATGGAGAAAGAGAACGACAAGTTCATGTTTTCGCTTAGCTCCATGGAAGATAGAGGGAGTTTTCAGTTTAAAGTCGAAAGCGAAGAGAGTTTTGAAAAATGGACGAACGCGTTGTATCTGCTTGATGATAAGTCAAACACAATCGGGTTATCGAGCAGGGAGAGTCTCCTTGACGAGACGAGAAGTGACGTGGAAATGAGACCGGAAGTCAGCAGCAGTGCCTCGGTTTCAGCCATGTTGTCAAAACAGGCGAAAAACCTCGCCGGAAGTGGTGATGAAGCCAAAACAGAGCGCAAGATATCGGAGGAAGTGTTTCACGGTAATCTTGAGGCAATACGTCATAGTGGGTACCTATTCGAGTTGAACATCACCGAGAAGAACGATATAAAAAGCAGAACGAAGACCAGGCGATGGTGTGTGTTGCGGAAGTCGTGGGTTGAGGTTTACAAGAACGAAAACGATAAGATTCCAGTCAGGGGAATAGCGCTGAATCACCATAAACTTGACGTGGCTCCAATTGAAGAGGTGGGGGAGAAATTCGCAATTTGTTTACATTCTGACGAGGAGAATTTCATTTTGTGCGCGAATCACGAGGAGGATTTCAACAAATGGATGATGGAGTTTAAAAAGGTGTTGAAGAAGCAAGGCCGTAGGACGAGTGATACTGCCAAGCTCGCTTTGCGTACAGCCGGCGGTGGATTACGTAATCTACTGTCCTCGTCTTCGCTTACCGGGATAGGGAAGCGAGACTCGAAGAGAGGCACGATCGTGTTAAATGAAGTAGACGAGAAAGTCGTTGAAAAGTTTACCGATGACGTCGAATCGGGGAATAAGATCTCGGGAGTGTTGACGATCGTGATGCAGGATGGGAAACTGACCAAGCCGAAGAAAAGGGTTTGCACGATTAAGGACGGCAAGTTCTGCATCGCGAAGCGCTCCAAACCGGGGAAAGTCATCTACTCCATTGAGTTATCGAATGTCGCGATTCTGGATGAGTGTGAGATGGAGAAGGGTCTGTTTAGATTCCGGCTGGATTACGGCGAAGGACAGTCGATGACGTTTCAGACGGTCGATCACAAATCCGCCGATAATTGGATGGTTGGCATCTCCATGGCGATACTTCTTGAAAGGCTGACGTCACCGGAGAAGTTTTCGCACCAAGATGTTGATCAGACAAGCGAGAATCAGACCGAGGTTGATGGCCTCGGTATGGCCCAGCTGACACCCACTCTCACGAGGGATCCCCGCGGCTCTACCAGCTCGAATCTTTCCATTGACATAAAGAAGGAAATTGATCGCAAAATCAGTTTTGGCAGCAGCTACTTGAATCCTTTGAGTAATTTGCTCGAATCTGCGTTTGATCCCGCATCTCCGAGGTACTCTGCGTCTTCAACCTCGTCTTCACGAGAAGGGACACTAGAACGAGATTTTGGCACTGCCAGGTTCAGCCGTGCAGGATCACGGAAAGCAATTAAAGAAGAAATGAAGGAAGATATAGAGGAGGTCAGTGCAAGTGATAATGACGTCATTGACGAGACGTTGAAACATACGGGAACCGAGAAGTCAGGCGGAAGTCAAGCGTCTCTTCAGTCAACCGGAAGTGTTTCGAGCACCGTTGCGAAATTTGAGAGAATGAATTCTCCTGTTGACGACAATGTGTTCAAAGGACCTCACAACGCGGCTGATGAATCTGAAATCGAGGTCCAGCTGGCAGATCTACTGAAAGAGAGGGAAGCGCTTGAGAAGGAGCGCAATGTGATTCTAGACCGGCTGCCGGACATGAAAAACATCATCAAGGACGCGAAAGAGCGAAAGGAAAGCGAGAGTAGTTCGTCGGAAATCCCGTTTTTAGCCAAAGAATACGAGACCACTACGTCAGATTTGAATCAGATGAAAAAGAGGTTAGAGGTTGTGAGTAAGAGGCTGAGCATTATCGAGAAATTGCTTGGGAAAAAGGTTCCTAAGATAACGGAATCGTTTCGGACAAGAGCGACTGTAATCAGTCCGCATATAATTGTGTAGTCGTAATTTTCGTCGTCATCGTAAGTAGGAAATTCAGTGTATTGTTGTTCGTATCCATCTTAGGTAATGTGGATATTCCTTATCCCTCGATGAGCTATTTATTTTTCTAATTGGGATCAGTGGCCCTCCTTCAGGACAGTACCAAGGTTAAGTACAGTACCCAACCTGAAGTTTATGTTTTTTACTTAAGCTCAAGTTGCGCTCATCTTTCTAACGTTTAGTTCCCAACATTAATATGGGTTTTGAACACCGATAACTGAATTCTCATTGTAATTTCCATTGCAAAGCTTCGTTTCCATGCAGTCTTTAGTCTTCTGTAAACGATGGGGACATGACGCACACAATATTTTAAAAGAGAGTATGTTTTTGTAAGAAGAGTCTTAGTCTGGTTTTTTGTCCCATGTGTGCACAGGCTTACGACCACGTGGAAAGAGGCATATTGCAATGCAATTGTAATTTTAACAAGGTGGACTGTTTTCCATATGATCCTACCATCTCTAATCAGTGCTTCGTAACTACTCCCTGATGCGAAAGGTTGTCTTTGAATTTGCAAAGGAATTTGGGATATCATATCCCAGACTCCTTTGCTCCGGAAGATGAAGTTCTATCATCGTGGACTAGTGCAAATTTTCCCTGAGAGCGTTCAAATATTCATCTTGTTGTCTTTAAATGCCCAAAAAAGTCTATGATAGGATTCTGGGTTTTATCATATCCCAGATTCCTTTGCACGAGAGGGCGAATCAAGATGGTGGCATTATATAGAAGGTGGTCTGTCGTAATCTGTTGATTATACAACAAAATAGTAACTGTATTTGCTATTATGTCGTATGGTAGTAACCCAGCATTGGCCTAGGGCTGTGTTTCATTTAAATCTGTGTATATACTCCATTGCAGTAAAATATGCTGATAGAAACCCGTATTAACCCAATTAACCACAAGTTATTTCTCATATCCAAACGTATTAAGAAAAATAGAAAAGTGACAGGCGAGAGCTTCCTTCCAGAAATTATCTTATAAAAGTTGCAAGAAGCATTGTTAGGGGCAATGGCTTTCAAGTCGAATTGGGCAAGCCACACATCAGAAAATACATAGCCACGAGTTAGTGTTTAATGTGCTATTCTTATCACTAGAATTGATCAGTAGAATGCACGGCATTACTACATAGAGTAGTATATAAGGTTCTATTAAGTGAGTGAGTTTATGTTGAATGTTCTAGCTGATGTAAGGCCACAGAAGGCTTTATTTTTAGAAGGGATAGGACAGCATGCAATACTTAACTACATAGTTGTAAATTAGGTCCTAGTATGTTCAACGCTCCAATGTGTTAGTGAGTTAATTAATGTTTGATATGCTAGCCTACGAAAGGCCATAAGATGTCTTAAGTACAGAAGGGGCACGGGAGCATCTGCTAAATCACTACATACAGTAGTAAATAAGTTCCTAGTATGTTTAACGCTTCCATTTGTCAATGAGTGAATTTATTTTGAACAAACTAGTCTGCAGAAGGCACAAGAGGCCTTATTTCCTGCAGGAGCACAGTAGTATGTACCACATCACTTGATATAGAAGTAAATGTCCGACTGTGTTTCGAAACTACACGGTCCAGAATCTTAAATCCCAGGTAAACTGGTTTAAAGATGCACGTTACTACACCTCACCCAAAAATCAGCCAAGACCCCCTTTGGCTATTTATCTCCACTACTTGCAATGCCCCTTGAAATGAGAAATATTTTATCCCAAACTGACTCCTATTTCCCTAAAAATCGTTGTTTCTATCAGCATATTTTACGGCAAAAATATTCGTAGTTTTAACTAAGTTTTTAACTTTCTCGTTTTGCTCTGAGAATTTAAGGGCCTATCCAAGGTTACTGCTATTAATCGGTTATCTGCAATCGTTAATTTGTCAAGACTTAAAGTTAGTTGACAAGGGTAAAAAGACGCTTTGTATGTGCATATGCAAGAGTCGGGGCATCCAACAATAGATTTCGCCTCTCGACCAATGGGATTTCAGAACTCATCTTGTAGAGAGATTGGGTTATTCATTTTTATGTCTTGTTCTTCTTGAAGTGAATTTTTCTACTTTGTAAATGGCGTTGATTTATGTTCGTCAACTAACTTCAAGATCAAAGTAAAGAATTAAACAGAATGAACAAGGGATTGCTTACTGGATAGAGTTGATTCTTCTCAAGATAGCTTACGGTTGAAAAATGAAATGAGAAATGCTTTCAATGACTCCAGTATACAGTAATTTCTGCATATAAGAACCACTAAGAAGCTAAGGCCTATAATGTGTTACAACTTTACCCCCAATATATAAGAGCTTGTTCGGCCTGGAATTAAGGATGGTTTTATCTTAAAATGTTGAATGTAACAATTTGTTGCTAGATGTTTTTGATATCAGAAGGTGGGTCGTCTGATAAAAATAAGGATAATAATGAAAATGTTTGAACAGGTTAACCTATTTATCACATGAAGTGCTGTTATCAATGAGGGCTCTGTATCTAAAACTATCCCATATTACAGCAAAACCCTATAACAAAGCTCTGTAATTATTATGTTCAACGTACAATGATGTAAATAGCAATCCTCGAGGCCTCGATAACACATTCTGAAATAACGAAGGTTTATTTTCCAAAAGTGCAGTGTTATCTTTATTTTTTATGTTTGTGATGATAATGTTGCTAAAAGCTTGCAACATTATCATCAATGATGTGTCCAAAAATAGAACATCATACATAATAACCTTAGTAAGGTGATCTAAAAGTGCAAGTTTCTTATATGCGGGTTTTACTGTACGGACAATTTTGAGAGTGCCATATAAAGTTTATGTTCCTAATGTTGGAATTGTGATCAAACACAAATTGCACACCATTATAATCAGAAGATTATAGGAAATCCAATGACATCAAAATCATTGAGGGATGAATCAATTTTCCCCGAAGATTTAATACTGAACAAGAAGACATCCGTCATAAGCTACTTTGTACCGAATAAAACGCCAATTGGTAGTATGCCTGTAATAGGCCGGGAGAAAAAGAAGTTTCCCATTTTTTAATAAGTCATCTCAGCAATACAATAAACTACAGCGATTCCCTAAAAAGTTGCAAATTGATGAAAGAACCCCAAATCGTAGTGTTTCTTTCTATAATTGGGCCATTTGCTAGCCCTTTCATCAGACCCTCAAAGCCACTTGACCCCTTCTCAGGTGGGAGTGCCCCTCTCCCCGGGACTTCAATTATTTATTATGAATTGTCTTTTATGCTTCAAAAATTAGTTTAAGCTTTGACTCGGCCACAAGATGGATTGATTCTTACTTTGTGAAATTTTAATGTAAAAATCGTAATTTTGTTTTTAACTCTTATTCTTAGAAAGAATTTCAAGTAAGGATAATTCTCGTTAATCATGAAATACCTTGAGGCAATCTGACATTCTTTTTCAGATATTCCTTTCAGGGTTGTCTGTGCAGCACTGTGATGGATGTTAGGCACATTTGACAGATATCATCAGTGCAGAGGAGGATACTATAAGTACTTTGAAGGATGTTCAGCACTGTGGAGGATGTTTAGCACTCTTTGGGGATATCATCAGTACAGTGGAGGATGTTCAGTACTTATGGAGGATGTTCAGTACTTATGGAGGATGTTCAGCACCTTGGGGGGATATCATTAGTACAGCAGAAGATGTTCAGTACTGTGGAGGATGCTTAGTACTTAATCATCGGTATAGTGGAGGGTTGCTTAGTCATCTTGCACGAGGACAGAACTGGTTTTCTGTCTGGGAGAACGGCAGCCATGATCGGAAAAACACACGAGAAGGCAGAGGCTGGTTGCTAGGTTGCTCGAGCAACTCTCCCTCGATCTTGGGGGTGCTTGGAAGGATTTTGAGCAACTTTCAAAATGCTTTCAGGTTTCTGCAGAGAAAGCCTGCTCGATGTGAAACAGGAAAACAAGAATTCTGAGAATTAAGAAATCTGTTAGAAAAAAAGAGTAGAATCAAATGCGAGGATATTTCCGGTAATTAAATATAGATATTGAGACCAAGTAAATAGTGTTCTGGTTTTATATAACTGGCATCAGTTGTGGTATATTTTGATGGCACAATTGGAAATTTGGCCCTAACAGAGAACCAATAATCAGCATAATGAAATGGTTGCAAGTACGCCTTTAATAAACTCTGGACTTTTCTCGGAGCAATAATAGGCTATAATAGCACCAGAAAACGCATAAAATCACCAAAAGACTTAATTTGAAAATCCCCTGAAAGGTTAGAATTTCGATTCCTAGGAATTCATGATTCTTTTTAAAATGATACAACAGTAATACCTCTCTATTTAGGAAAGCTTACGTGGCCCAATAGATAAAGTCAACTGCCTTAGTTGCTCGTACCGAAGCTCAACTCCTCGTAAGGGAAGTCTTTTGATTTCTAATATTGATAATGTTTGGTTAAAATTATAAAAAGTAATACCTCTCTTAGTAAGGAAACTTATGTGGCCAATTGGGTCAGGCGAATGGCTTAAGATGCTCGGACCGCAGTTCAACTCCTGGCTAGGTAAGACTTTTGATATCTTAATTCTGAATAAAAATGATATCAACTTCAAACCTATTCTGTCGGTGAGCTGGCAGAGTGCTTGTATCACAGTCAAAGGGTCGAGGGTTCGATCCTGAGATATACCAGGAGTGAACCAATCCCCTGGCGACATTCCACAAAGTGGCGTTGGCTCCACAGGAATTGTCAAGAGGGGCGTAAGGGGTTGGTGGGTTGTCCCCTGGCGGCTCCCCGAGATAGGAACCAGGGGATTTCGAACAAATTTTGAAAATTGGAAAGAACAATGTTTCTTCTCTTTCTACTAAGAAACTAAAGGAGGTCAATTTAGTCTGCTTATTTAGTTAGTTTAGTTTCTGTAATTAGTTGCTTTATTTCGTTCTTTGCGATTTTCAAAATTTGTTCAAAATCCCCTGGTTCCTATCTCGGGGAGCCGCCAGGGGAGACCCCCAACCCCTGACGCCCCTCTTGACAATTCCTGTGGAGCCAACGCCACTTTGTGGAATGTCGCCAGGGGATTGGTTCACTCCTGGTATATCTCAGGATCGAACCCTCGACCCTTTGACTGTGATACAAGCACTCTGCCAGCTCACCGACAGAATAGGTTTGAAGTTGATATCATTTTTATTCAGAATTAAGATATCAAAGGTCTTACCTAGCGAGGAGTTGAACTGCGGTCCGAGCATCTTAAGCCATTCGCCTGACCCAATTGGCCACATAAGTTTCCTTACTAAGAGAGGTATTACTTTTTATACTATTTCCACCAAACATTGACAATCTTAGAAATAAAAAACTCTTACCTTACGAAGGATCGGGCAACAGTTCGAGCAACTAATGCCCATTGATTAGACCACTTGACCAACATTCTTTATGAGAGATGTTACTTTTCATCATTTTCACCAAACATTACAAATCTTAGAAATCAAAACACTTCCCTTCCAAGGAATCGAACTACAGTCCAAAGAACTAAAGCTCTTGGCTTGCGGACCCCTCGGCCAGCTAAGCTTTCCTATTTCTTTTATATCATTTTCACCAAAATATTTTATACTATGGGTTTTCTAAGTCTATCATAGTCTAATACTGCTATTTTTGGAGAACCTATGGGTTTTCTAAGACTACTATAGCCTAATAATGCTCCCTAGACTGTCCCAAGTGGATTAAAAGTCTATTTGGAACAATTTATTCTTGACCTATTTCGACAAAAATACACCATCAAGCGATTAGTTTTTTTTAAATTTGAAAATAAGTTATCATGATTCAAAAATATGGTACATAACAGCCATTTATGCATAAACAAAGTGTATGGAAAAAGATGGTGTGGAAACCTATTGTTGTACGTCTTTGTTTAACGTTTGATGTTAAGCAGTACTTGAACGTGCACAACGAATGTGTTATCCTCTCTTTTTACTGTTGAAATTTTACATGTAAATATTGCCTACATGAATATGATGCTGAATATTATAAAATCTTTTCTAAATAACGAATATTTCTGGCTGGGGAACGACAAGAAGCGTTTTGGTCTATTCGCTCAACCATAACCCTGTTGGCTAAAACAATGACAAAACAAAAGACTGTGCACTCTCAATTTTCGAAAAAGTTGCACAAAAAGATAGAACAATAGGTTTCCACACCATCTTTTCCACACACTTTGACATAGATCAAGATCCCAAAGTAGAAATATTTGCTTCAAATCGCAAAATTTCGACTGGTAACTTTCTTTAATCTGATTTGGAAAGAAATGTTTTTGGGAGATTTCATGCGTTTTCTCCTAGGCTATTATAGCCTTACAATGATCCCTGAACTGTCCTGAGTGGATTAAAAGCCTATTTGGAACGATTTCTGTTGGACCAATCTTCACCAAAAACCATGGGCTAACCATCAGGCTTTTTTCCAATTTTTGCCTGATTTTCGAAAAGTATTTTTGGATGATTTTATGGGTTTTCTAAGGCTGATATATCCTTAAAATGCTCCCTAAACTGTCCCGAGTGGATTAAAAGCCTATTTGGAACGATTTCTGTTGGACCAATCTTCACCAAAAACCATGGGCTAACTATCAGGCTTTTTTCCAATTTTTGCCTGATTTTCGAGGAATATTTTTGGATGATTTCATGGGTTTTCTAAGCTTATTATAGCCTAATAATGCTCCCTGAACTGTCCTGAGTAGATTAAAAGCCTATTTGGAACGATTTCTGTTGGACAAATCTTAACCAAAAACCATGGGCTAACCATCAGGCTTTTTTCCAATTTTTGCCTGATTTTCGAGGAATATTTTTGGATGATTTCATGGGTTTTCTAAGCTTATTATAGCCTAATAATGCTCCCTGAACTGTCCTGAGTAGATTAAAAGCCTATTTGGAACGATTTCTGTTGGACCAATCTTCACCAAAAACCATTGGCTAACCATCAGGCTTTTTTCCAATTATTGCCTGATTTACGAGGAATATTTTTGGATGATTTCATGGGTTTTCTAAGCTTATTATAGCCTAATAATGCTCCCTGAACTGTCCTGAGTAGATTAAAAGCCTATTTGGAACGATTTCTGTTGGCCCAATCTTCACCCAAAACCATTGGCTAACCATCAGGCTTTTTTCCAATTTTTGCCTAATTTTCGAGGAATATTTTTGGATGATTTCATGGGTTTTCTAAGCTTATTGTAGCCTAATAATGCTCCCTGAACTGTCCTGAGTATATTAAAAGCCTATTTGGAACGATTTCTGTTGGACCAATCTTCACCAAAAACCATGGGCTAACCATCAGACTTTTTTCCAATTTTTGCCTGATTTTCGAGGAATATTTTTGGATGATGTCATGGGTTTTCTAAGCTTATTATAGCCTAATAATGCTCCCTGAACTGTCCTGAGTAGATTAAAAGTCTATTTGGAACGATTTATGTTGGACCAATCTTCACCAAAAACCATGGGCTAACCATCAGGCTTTTTTCCAATTTTTGCCTGATTTTCGAGGAATATTTTTGGATGATTTCATGGGTTTTCTAAGCTTATTGTAGCCTAATAATGCTCCCTGAACTGTCCAGAGTATATTAAAAGCCTATTTGGAACGATTTCTGTTGGACCAATCTTCACCAAAAACCATGGGCTAACCATCAGGCTTTTTTCCAATTTTTGCCTGATTTTCGAGGAATATTTTTGGATGATTTCATGGGTTTTCTAAGCTTATTATAGCCTAATAATGCTCCCTGAACTGTCCTGAGTAGATTAAAAGCCTATTTGGAACGATTTCTGTTGGACCAATCTTCACCAAAAACCATGGGCTAACCATCAGACTTTTTTCCAATTTTTGCCTGATTTTCGAGGAATATTTTTGGATGATGTCATGGGTTTTCTAAGCTTATTATAGCCTAATAATGCTCCCTGAACTGTCCTGAGTAGATTAAAAGTCTATTTGGAACGATTTCTGTTGGACCAATCTTCACCAAAAACCATGGGCTAACCATCAGGCTTTTTTCCAATTTTTGCCTGATTTTCGAGGAATATTTTTGGATGGTGTCATGGGTTTTCCAAGCTTATTACAGCCTAATAATGCTCCCCTAACTGTCCTGAGTAGATTAAAAGTCTATCTGGAACGATTTCTGTTGGACCAATCTTCACCAAAAACCATGGGCTAACCATCAGGCTTTTTTCCAATTTTTGCCTGATTTTCGAGGAATATTTTTGGATGGTGTCATGGGTTTTCCAAGCTTATTACAGCCTAATAATGCTCCCCTAACTGTCCTGAGTAGATTAAAAGTCTATTTGGAACGATTTCTGTTGGACCAATCTTCACCAAAAACCATGGGCTAACCATCAGGCTTTTTTCCAATTTTTGCCTGATTTTCGAGGAATATTTTTGGATGATTTCATGGGTTTTCTAAGCTTATTATAGCCTAATAATGCTCCCTGAACTGTCCTGAGTAGATTAAAAGCCTATTTGGAACGATTTCTGTTGGACGAATCTTCACCAAAAACCATAGGCAAACCATCAGGCTTTTTTCCAATTTTTGCCTGATTTTCGAGGAATATTTTGGGATGATTTCATGGGTTTTCTAAGCTTATTATAGCCTAATAATGCTCCCTGAACTGTCCTGAGTAGATTAAAAGCCTATTTGGGACGATTTCTGTTGGACCAATCTTCACCAAAAGCCATGGGCTAACCATCAGGCTTTTTTCCAATTTTTGCCTGATTTACGAGGAATATTTTTGGATGATTTCATGGGTTTTCTAAGCTTATTATAGCCTAATAATGCTCCCTGAACTGTCCTGAGTAGATAAAAAGACTATTTGGAACGATTTCTGTTGGACCAATCTTCACCAAAAACCATGGGCTAACCATCAAGCTTTTTTCCAATTTTGGCCTGATTTTCGAGGAATATTTTTGGATGATTTCATGGGTTTTCTAAGGCTGATTTATCCTTAAAATGCTCCCTAAACTGTCCCAAATGGATTAAAAGCCTATTTGGAACCATTTCTGTTGGGCCAATTTCAACCAAAAACCATGGGCTAACCATCAGGCTTTTTTCCAATTTTTGCCTGATTTACGAGGAATATTTTTGGATGATTTCATGGGTTTTTTAAGCTTATTATAGCCTAATAATGCTCCCTGAACTGTCCTGAGTAGATTAAAAGCCTATTTGGAACGATTTCTGTTGGACCAATCTTCACCAAAAACCATGGGCTAACCATCAGGCTTTTTTCCAATTTTTGCCTGATTTTCAAGGAATATTTTTGGATGATTTCATGGGTTTTTTAAGTTTATTATAGCCTAATAATGCTCCCTGAACTGTCCTGAGTAGCTTAAAAGCCTATTTGGGACGATTTCTGTTGGACCAATCTTCACCAAAAACCGTGGGCTAACCATCAGGCTTTTTTCCAATTTTTGCCTGATTTTTGAGGAATATTTTTGGATGATTTCATGGGTTTTCTAAGCTTATTATAGCCTAATAATGCTCCCTGGACTGTCCTAAGTAGATTAAAAGCCTATTTGGAACGATTTCTGTTGGACCAATCTTCACCAAAAGCCATGGGCTAACCATCAGGCTTTTTTCCAATTTTTGCCTGATTTACGAGGAATATTTTTGGATGATTTCATGGGTTTTCTAAGCTTATTATAGCCTAATAATGCTCCCTGAACTGTCCTGAGTAGATAAAAGCCTATTTGGAACGATTTCTGTTGGACCAATCTTCACCCAAAACCATTGGCTAACAATCAGGCTTTTTTCCAATTTTTGCCTGATTTTCGAGGAGTATTTTTGGATGATTTCATGGGTTTTCTAAGCTTATTATAGCCTAATAATGCTCCCTGAACTGTCCTGAGTAGATTAAAAGCCTATTTGGAACGATTTCTGTTGGCCCAATCTTCACCCAAAACCATTGGCTAACCATCAGGCTTTTTTCCAATTTTTGCCTGATTTTCGAGGAATATTTTTGGATGATTTCATGGGTTTTCTAAGCTTATTATAGCCTAATAATGCTCCCTGAACTGTCCTGAGTAGATTTAAAGCCTATTTGGGACGATTTCTGTTGGACCAATCTTCACCAAAAGCCATGGGCTAACCATCAGGCTTTTTTCAAATTTTTGCCTGATTTACGAGGAATATTTTTGGATGATTTCATGGGTTTTCTAAGCTTATTATAGCCTAATAATGCTCCCTGAACTGTCCTGAGTAGATTAAAAGCCTATTTGGAACGATTTCTGTTGGACCAATCTTCACCAAAAACCATGGGCTAACCATCAGGCTTTTTTCCAATTTTTGCCTGATTTTCGAGGAAAATTTTTGGATGATTTCATGGGTTTTCTAAGCTTATTATAGCCTAATAATGCTCCCTGAACTGTCCTAAGTAGATTAAAAGCCTATTTGGAACGATTTCTGTTGGACAAATCTTCACCAAAAACCGTGGGCTAACCATCAGGCTTTTTTCCAATTTTTGCCTCATTTTCGAGGAATATTTTTTGATGGTGTCATGGGTTTTCTAAGCTTATTGTAGCCTAATAATGCTCCCTGAACTGTCCTGAGTAGATTAAAAGCCTATTTGGAACGATTTCTGTTGGACCAATCTTCACCAAAAACCATGGGCTAACCATCAGGCTTTTTTCCAATTTTTGCCTGATTTTCGAGGAATATTTTTGGATGATTTCATGGGTTTTCTAAGCTTATTATAGCCTAATAATGCTCCCTGAACTGTCCTGAGTAGATTAAAAGCCTATTTGGAACGATTTCTGTTGGACCAATCTTCACCAAAAACCGTGGGCTAACCATCAGGCTTTTTTCCAATTTTTGCCTCATTTTCGAGGAATATTTTTTGATGGTGTCATGGGTTTTCTAAGCTTATTGTAGCCTAATAATGCTCCCTGAACTATGCTGAGTAGATTAAAAGCCTATTTGGGACGATTTCTGTTGGACCAATCTTCACCAAAAACCGTGGGCTAACCATCAGGCTTTTTTCCAATTATTGCCTGATTTTTGAGGAATATTTTTGGATGATTTCATTGGTTTTCTAAGCTTATTATAGCCTAATAATGCTCCCTGAACTGTCCTAAGTAGATTAAAAGCCTATTTGGAACGATTTCTGTTGGACCAATCTTCACCAAAAACCATGGGCTAACAATCAGGCTTTTTTCCAATTTTTGCCTGATTTTCGAGGAGTATTTTTGGATGATTTCATGGGTTTTCTAAGCTTATTATAGCCTAATAATGCTCCCTGAACTGTCCTGAGTAGATTAAAAGCCTATTTGGAACGATTTCTGTTGGCCCAATCTTCACCCAAAACCATTGGCTAACCATCAGGCTTTTTTCCAATTTTTGCCTGATTTTCGAGGAATATTTTTGGATGATTTCATGGGTTTTCTAAGCTTATTATAGCCTAATAATGCTCCCTGAACTGTCCTGAGTAGATTTAAAGCCTATTTGGGACGATTTCTGTTGGACCAATCTTCACCAAAAGCCATGGGCTAACCATCAGGCTTTTTTCAAATTTTTGCCTGATTTACGAGGAATATTTTTGGATGATTTCATGGGTTTTCTAAGCTTATTATAGCCTAATAATGCTCCCTGAACTGTCCTGAGTAGATTAAAAGCCTATTTGGAACGATTTCTGTTGGACCAATCTTCACCAAAAACCATGGGCTAACCATCAGGCTTTTTTCCAATTTTTGCCTGATTTTCGAGGAAAATTTTTGGATGATTTCATTGGTTTTCTAAGCTTATTATAGCCTAATAATGCTCCCTGAACTGTCCTAAGTAGATTAAAAGCCTATTTGGAACGATTTCTGTTGGACCAATCTTCACCAAAAACCGTGGGCTAACCATCAGGCTTTTTTCCAATTTTTGCCTCATTTTCGAGGAATATTTTTTGATGGTGTCATGGGTTTTCTAAGCTTATTGTAGCCTAATAATGCTCCCTGAACTGTCCTGAGTAGATTAAAAGCCTATTTGGAACGATTTCTGTTGGACCAATCTTCACCAAAAACCATGGGCTAACCATCAGGCTTTTTTCCAATTTTTGCCTGATTTTCGAGGAATATTTTTGGATGATTTCATGGGTTTTCTAAGCTTATTATAGCCTAATAATGCTCCCTGAACTGTCCTGAGTAGATTAAAAGCCTATTTGGAACGATTTCTGTTGGACAAATCTTCACCAAAAACCGTGGGCTAACCATCAGGCTTTTTTCCAATTTTTGCCTCATTTTCGAGGAATATTTTTTGATGGTGTCATGGGTTTTCTAAGCTTATTGTAGCCTAATAATGCTCCCTGAACTATGCTGAGTAGATTAAAAGCCTATTTGGGACGATTTCTGTTGGACCAATCTTCACCAAAAACCGTGGGCTAACCATCAGGCTTTTTTCCAATTATTGCCTGATTTTTGAGGAATATTTTTGGATGATTTCATTGGTTTTCTAAGCTTATTATAGCCTAATAATGCTCCCTGAACTGTCCTAAGTAGATTAAAAGCCTATTTGGAACGATTTCTGTTGGACCAATCTTCACCAAAAACCATGGGCTAACAATCAGGCTTTTTTCCAATTTTTGCCTGATTTTCGAGGAGTATTTTTGGATGATTTCATGGGTTTTCTAAGCTTATTATAGCCTAATAATGCTCCCTGAACTGTCCTGAGTAGATTAAAAGCCTATTTGGAACGATTTCTGTTGGCCCAATCTTCACCCAAAACCATTGGCTAACCATCAGGCTTTTTTCCAATTTTTGCCTGATTTTCGAGGAATATTTTTGGATGATTTCATGGGTTTTCTAAGCTTATTATAGCCTAATAATGCTCCCTGAACTGTCCTGAGTAGATTTAAAGCCTATTTGGGACGATTTCTGTTGGACCAATCTTCACCAAAAGCCATGGGCTAACCATCAGGCTTTTTTCCAATTTTTGCCTGATTTACGAGGAATATTTTTGGATGATTTCATGGGTTTTCTAAGCTTATTATAGCCTAATAATGCTCCCTGAACTGTCCTAAGTAGATTAAAAGCCTATTTGGAACGATTTCTGTTGGACCAATCTTCACCAAAAACCATGGGCTAACCATCAGGCTTTTTTACAATTTTTGCCTGATTTTCGAGGAATATTTTTGGATGATTTCATGGGTTTTCTAAGCTTATTATAGCCTAATAATGCTCCCTGAACTGTCCTAAGTAGATTAAAAGCCTATTTGGAACGATTTCTGTTGGACCAATCTTCACCAAAAACCGTGGGCTAACCATCAGGCTTTTTTCCAATTTTTGCCTCATTTTCGAGGAATATTTTTTGATGGTGTCATGGGTTTTCTAAGCTTATTGTAGCCTAATAATGCTCCCTGAACTGTCCTGAGTAGATTAAAAGCCTATTTGGAACGATTTCTGTTGGACCAATCTTCACCAAAAACCATGGGCTAACCATCAGGCTTTTTTCCAATTTTTGCCTGATTTTCGAGGAATATTTTTGGATGATTTCATGGGTTTTCTAAGCTTATTATAGCCTAATAATGCTCCCTGAACTGTCCTAAGTAGATTAAAAGCCTATTTGGAACGATTTCTGTTGGACCAATCTTCACCAAAAACCGTGGGCTAACCATCAGGCTTTTTTCCAATTTTTGCCTCATTTTCGAGGAATATTTTTTGATGGTGTCATGGGTTTTCTAAGCTTATTGTAGCCTAATAATGCTCCCTGAAATATGCTGAGTAGATTAAAAGCCTATTTGGGACGATTTCTGTTGCACCAATCTTCACCAAAAGCCATGGGCTAACCATCAGGCTTTTTTCCAATTTTTGCCTGATTTACGAGGAATATTTTTGGATGATTTCATGGGTTTTTTAAGCTTATTATAGCCTAATAATGCTCCCTGAACTGTCCTAAGTAGATTAAAAGCCTATTTGAAACGAATTCTGTTGGACCAATCTTCACCAAAAACCATGGGCTAACCATCAGGCTTTTTTCCAATTTTTGCCTGATTTTCAAGGAATATTTTTGGATGATTTCATGGGTTTTTTAAGTTTATTATAGCCTAATAATGCTCCCTGAACTGTCCTGAGTAGATTAAAAGCCTATTTGGGACGATTTCTGTTGGACCAATCTTCACCAAAAACCGTGGGCTAACCATCAGGCCTTTTTCCAATTTTTGCCTGATTTTTGAGGAATATTTTTGGATGATTTCATGAGTTTTCTAAGCTTATTATAGCCTAATAATGCTCCCTGAACTGTCCTAAGTAGATTAAAAGCCTATTTGGAACGATTTCTGTTGGACCAATCTTCACCAAAAACCATGGGCTAACCATCAGGCTTTTTTCCAATTTTTGCCTGATTTTCGAGGAGTATTTTTGGATGATTTCATGGGTTTTCTAAGCTTATTATAGCCTAATAATGCTCCCTGAACTGTCCTGAGTAGATTAAAAGCCTATTTGGAACGATTTCTGTTGGCCCAATCTTCACCCGAAACCATTGGCTAACCATCAGGCTTTTTTCCAATTTTTGCCTGATTTTCGAGGAATATTTTTGGATGATTTCATGGGTTTTCTAAACTTATTATAGCCTAATAATGCTCCCTGAACTGTCCTGAGTAGATTAAAAGCCTATTTGGAACAATTTCTGTTGGACCAATCTTCACCAAAAGCCATGGGCTAACCATCAGGCTTTTTTCCAATTTTTGCCTGATTTTCGAGGAGTATTTTTGGATGATTTCATGGGTTTTCTAAGCTTATTATAGCCTAATAATGCTCCCTGAACTGTCCTGAGTAGATTAAAAGCCTATTTGGAACGATTTCTGTTGGACCAATCTTCACCAAAAACCATGGGCTAACCATCAGGCTTTTTTTAAATTTTTGCCTGATTTCCGAAGAGTATTTTTGGATGATTTCATGGGTTTTTTAAGCTTATTATAGCCTAATAATGCTCCCTGAACTGTCCTGAGTAGATTAAAAGCCTATTTGGGACGATTTCTGTTGGACCAATCTTCACCAAAAGCCATGGGCTAACCATCAGGCTTTTTTCCAATTTTTGCCTGATTTACGAGGAATATTTTTGGATGATTTCATGGGTTTTTTAAGCTTATTATAGCCTAATAATGCTCCCTGAACTGTCCTGAGTAGATTAAAAGCCTATTTGGAACGAATTCTGTTGGACCAATCTTCACCAAAAACCATGGGCTAACCATCAGGCTTTTTTCAATTTTTGACTGATTTTCAAGGAATATTTTTGGATGATTTCATGGGTTTTTAAGTTTATTATAGCCTAATAATGCTCCCTGAACTTTCCTGAGTAGATTAAAAGCCTATTTGGGACGATTTCTGTTGGACCAATCTTCACCAAAAACCGTGGGCTAACCATCAGGCTTTTTTCCAATTTTTGCCTGATTTTTGAGGAATATTTTTGGATGATTTCATGGGTTTTCAAAGCTTATTATAGCCTATTAATGCTCCCTGAACTGTCCTAAGTAGATTAAAAGCCTATTTGGAACGATTTCTTTTGGACCAATCTTCACCAAAAACCATGGGCTAACCATCAGGCTTTTTTCCAATTTTTGCCTGATTTACGAGGAGTATTTTTGGATGATTTCATGGGTTTTCTAAGCTTATTATAGCCTAATAATGCTCCCTGAACTGTCCTGAGTAGATTAAAAGCCTATTTGGAACGATTTCTGTTGGCCCAATCTTCACCCAAAACCATTGGCTAACCATCAGGCTTTTTTCCAATTTTTGCCTGATTTTCGAGGAATATTTTTGGATGATTTCATGGGTTTTCTAAACTTATTATAGCCTAATAATGCTCCCTGAACTGTCCTGAGTAGATTAAAAGCCTATTTGGAACAATTTCTGTTGGACAAATCTTCACCAAAAACCATGGGCTAACCATCAGGCTTTTTTCCAATTTTTGCCTGATTTTCGGAAATATTTTTGGATGATTTCATGGGTTTTCTAAGCTTATTATAGCCTAATAATGCTCCCTGAACTGTCCTGAGTAGATTAAAAGCCTATTTGGATCGATTTCTGTTGGACCAATCTTCACCAAAAACCATGGGCTAACCATCAGGCTTTTTTCGAATTTTTGCCTGATTTTCAAGGAGTATTTTTGCATGATTTCATGGCTTTTCTAAGCTTATTATAGCCTAATAATGCTCCCTGAACTGTCCTGAGTAGATTAAAAGCCTATTTGGAACGATTTCTGTTGGCCCAATCTTCAACAAAAACCATTGGCTAACCATCAGGCTTTTTTCCAATTTTTGCCTGATTTTCGAGGAATATTTTTGGATGATTTCATGGGTTTTCTAAGCTTATTATAGCCTAATAATGCTCCCTGAACTGTCCTGAGTAGATTAAAAGCCTATTTGGGACGATTTCTGTTGGACCAATCTTCACCAAAAGCCATGGGCTAACCATCAGGCTTTTTTCCAATTTTTGCCTGATTTACGAGGAATATTTTTGGATGATTTCATGGGTTTTCTAAGCTTATTATAGCCTAATAATGCTCCCTGAACTGTCCTGAGTAGATTAAAAGCCTATTTGGAACGATTTCTGTTGGCCCAATCTTCACCCAAGACCATTGGCTAACCATCAGGCTTTTTTCCAATTTTTGCCTGATTTTCGAGGAATATTTTTGGATGATTTCATGGGTTTTCTAAACTTATTATAGCCTAATAATGCTCCCTGAACTGTCCTGAGTAGATTAAAAGCCTATTTGGAACGATTTCTGTTGGACTTATCTTCACCAAAAGCCATGGGCTAATCATCTGGCTTTTTTCAATTTTTGCCTGATTTACGAGGAATATTTTTGGATGATTTCATGGCTTTTCTAAGGCTGATGTATCCTTAAAATGCTCCCTATACTGTCCCGAGTGGATTAAAAGCCTATTTGGAACCATTTCTGTTGGGCCAATTTCAACCAAAAACAATGGGCTTTTTTCCAATTTTTGCCTGATTTTGGAGGAGTATTTTTAGATGATTTCATGGGTTTTTTAAGCTTATTATAGCCTAATAATGCTCCCTGAACTGTCCTGAGTAGATTAAAAGCCTATTTGGAACGATTTCTGTTTGACCAATCTTCACTAAAAACCATGGGCTAACCATCAGGCTTTTTTCCAATTTTTGCCTGATTTTCGAGGAGTATTTTTGGATGATTTCATGGGTTTTCTAAGCTTATTATAGCCTAATAATGCTCCCTGAACTGTCCTAAGTAGATTAAAAGTCTATTCGGAACGATTTCTGTTGGACCAATCTTCACCAAAAACCATGGGCTAATCATCTGGCTTTTTTCCAATTTTGCCTGATTTTCGAGGAATATTTTTGGATGATTTCATGGGTTTTCTAAGCTTATTATAGCCTAATAATGCTCCCCGAACTGTCCTGAGTAGATTAAAAGCCTATTCGGAACGATTTCTGTTGGACCAATTTTCACCAAAAACCATGGGCTAACCATCAGGCTTTTTTCCAATTTTTGCCTGATTTTCGAGGAATATTTTTGGATGATTTCATGGGTTTTCTAAGCTTATTATAGCCTAATAATGCTCCCTGAACTGTCCTGAGTGGATTAAAAGCCTATTTGGAACGATTTCTGTTGGACCAATCTTCACCAAAAACCTTGGGCTAACCATCAGGCTTTTTTCCAATTTTTGCCTGATTTTCGAGGAATATTTTTGGATGATTTCATGGGTTTTCTAAGCTTATTATAGCCTAATAATGCTCCTGAACTGTCCTGAGTAGATTAAAAGCCTATTCGGAACGATTTCTGTTGGACCAATCTTCACCAAAAATCATCCAACCGTCAACCAAAAATTATCCATCCAACGTAACCATCAGGCTTTTTTCCATTTTTTGCCTGATTGTCGAGGAATATTTTTGGATGATTTCATGGGTTTTCTAAGCTTATTATAGCCTAATAATGCTCCCTGAACTGTCCTGAGTAGATTAAAAGCCTATTCGAAACGATTTCTGTTGGACCAATCTTCATCCAATAACCATCAGGCTTTTTTCCAATTTTTGCCTGATTTACGAGGAATATTTTTGGATGATTTCATGGGTTTTTTAAGCTTTTTATAGCCTAATAATGCTCCCTGAACTGTCCTGAGTAGATTAAAAGCCTATTTGGAACGAATTCTGTTGGACCAATCTTCACCAAAAACCATGGGCTAACCATCAGGCTTTTTTCCAATTTTTGCCTGATTTTCAAGGAATATTTTTGGATGATTTCATGGGTTTTTTAAGTTTATTATAGCCTAATAATGCTCCCTGAACTGTCCTGAGTAGATTAAAAGCCTATTTGGGACGATTTCTGTTGGACCAATCTTCACCAAAAACCGTGGGCTAACCATCAGGCCTTTTTCCAATTTTTGCCTGATTTTTGAGGAATATTTTTGGATGATTTCATGGGTTTTCTAAGCTTATTATAGCCTAATAATGCTCCCTGAACTGTCCTAAGTAGATTAAAAGCCTATTTGGAACGATTTCTGTTGGACCAATCTTCACCAAAAACCATGGGCTAACCATCAGGCTTTTTTCCAATTTTTGCCTGATTTTCGAGGAGTATTTCTGGATGATTTCATGGGTTTTCTAAGCTTATTATAGCCTAATAATGCTCCCTGAACTGTCCTGAGTAGATTAAAAGCCTATTTGGAACGATTTCTGTTGGCCCAATCTTCACCCAAGACCATTGGCTAACCATCAGGCTTTTTTCCAATTTTTGCCTGATTTTCGAGGAATATTTTTGGATGATTTCATGGGTTTTCTAAACTTATTATAGCCTAATAATGCTCCCTGAACTGTCCTGAGTAGATTAAAAGCCTATTTGGAACAATTTCTGTTGGACCAATCTTCACCAAAAACCATGGGCTAACCATCAGGCTTTTTTTCAATTTTTGCCTGATTTTCGAGGAATATTTTTGGATGATTTCATGGGTTTTTTAAGTTTATTATAGCCTAATAATGCTCCCTGAACTGTCCTGAGTAGATTAAAAGCCTATTTGGAACGATTTCTGTTGGACCAATCTTCACCAAAAACCGTGGGCTTTTTTTTCAATTTTTGCCTGATTTTCGGAAATATTTTTGGATGATTTCATGGGTTTTCTAAGCTTATTATAGCCTAATAATGCTCCCTGAACCGTCCTGAGTAGATTAAAAGCCTATTTGGATCGATTTCTGTTGGACCAATCTCCACCAAAATTCATGGGCTAACCATCAGGCTTTTTTCCAATTTTTGCCTGATTTTCAAGAAGTATTTTTGGATGATTTCATGGCTTTTCTAAGCTTATTATAGCCTAATAATGCTCCCTGAACTGTCCTGAGTAGATTAAAAGCCTATTTGGAACGATTTCTGTTGGCCCAATCTTCACCAAAAACCATTGGCTAACCATCAGGCTTTTTTCCAATTTTTGCCTGATTTTCGAGGAATATTTTTGCATGATTTCATGGGTTTTCTAAGCTTATTATAGCCTAATAATGCTCCCTGAACTGTCCTGAGTAGATTAAAAGCCTATTTGGGACGATTTCTGTTGGACCAATCTTCACCAAAAGCCATGGGCTAACCATCAGGCTTTTTTTTTCAATTTTTGCCTGATTTACGAGGAATATTTTTGGATGATTTCATGGGTTTTCTAAGCTTATTATAGCCTAATAATGCTCCCTGAACTGTCCTGAGTAGATTAAAAGCCTATTTGGAACGATTTCTGTTGGACCAATCTTCACTAAAAACCATGGGCTAACCATCAGGCTTTTTTTTTCAATTTTTGCCTGATTTACGAGGAATATTTTTGGATGATTTCATGGGTTTTCTAAGCTTATTATAGCCTAATAATGCTCCCTGAACTGTCCTGAGTAGATTAAAAGCCTATTTGGAACGATTTCTGTTGGACCAATCTTCACCAAAAGCCATGGGCTAACCATCAGGCTTTTTTTTTCAATTTTTGCCTGATTTACGAGGAATATTTTTGGATGATTTCATGGGTTTTCTAAGCTTATTATAGCCTAATAATGCTCCCTGAACTGTCCTGAGTAGATTAAAAGCCTATTTGGAACGATTTCTGTTGGACTTATCTTCACCAAAAGCCATGGGCTAATCATCTGGCTTTTTTCAATTTTTGCCTGATTTACGAGGAATATTTTTGGATGATTTCATGGCTTTTCTAAGGCTGATGTATCCTTAAAATGCTCCCTATACTGTCCCGAGTGGATTAAAAGCCTATTTGGAACCATTTCTGTTGGGCCAATTTCAACCAAAAACAATGGGCTTTTTTCCAATTTTTGCCTGATTTTGGAGGAGTATTTTTAGATGATTTCATGGGTTTTTTAAGCTTATTATAGCCTAATAATGCTCCCTGAACTGTCCTGAGTAGATTAAAAGCCTATTTGGAACGATTTCTGTTGGACCAATCTTCACTAAAAACCATGGGCTAACCATCAGGCTTTTTTCCAATTTTTGCCTGATTTTCGAGGAGTATTTTTGGATGATTTCATGGGTTTACTAAGCTTATTATAGCCTAATAATGCTCCCTGAACTGTCCTGAGTAGATTAAAAGCCTATTTGGAACGATTTCTGTTGGACCAATCTTCACCAAAAACCATGGGCTAACCATCAGGCTTTTTTTAAATTTTTGCCTGATTTCCGAAGAGTATTTTTGGATGATTTCATGGGTTTTCTAAGCTTATTATAGCCTAATAATGCTCCCTGAACTGTCCTGAGTAGATTAAAAGCCTATTTGGGACGATTTCTGTTGGACCAATCTTCACCAAAAGCCATGGGCTAACCATCAGGCTTTTTTCCAATTTTGCCTGATTTTCGAGGAATATTTTTTGATGATTTCATGGGTTTTCTAAGCTTATTATAGCCTAATAATGCTCCCTGAACTGTCCTGAGTAGATTAAAAGCCTATTTGGAACGAATTCTGTTGGACCAATCTTCACCAAAAACCATGGGCTAACCATCAGGCTTTTTTCCAATTTTTGACTGATTTTCAAGGAATATTTTTGGATGATTTCATGGGTTTTTAAGTTTATTATAGCCTAATAATGCTCCCTGAACTTTCCTGAGTAGATTAAAAGCCTATTTGGGACGATTTCTGTTGGACCAATCTTCACCAAAAACCGTGGGCTAACCATCAGGCTTTTTTCCAATTTTTGCCTGATTTTTGAGGAATATTTTTGGATGATTTCATGGGTTTTCTAAGCTTATTATAGCCTAATAATGCTCCCTGAACTGTCCTAAGTAGATTAAAAGCCTATTTGGAACGATTTCTGTTGGACCAATCTTCACCAAAAACCATGGGCTAACCATCAGGCTTTTTTCCAATTTTTGCCTGATTTTCAAGGAATATTTTTGGATGATTTCATGGGTTTTTTAAGCTTATTATAGCCTAATAATGCTCCCTGAACTGTCCTGAGTAGATTAAAAGTCTATTTGGAACGATTTCTGTTGGACCAATCTTCACCAAAAATCATCCAACCGTCAACCAAAAATTATCCATCCAACGTAACCATCAGGCTTTTTTCCATTTTTTGCCTGATTGTCGAGGAATATTTTTGGATGATTTCATGCGTTTTCTAAGCTTATTATAGCCTAATAATGCTCCCTGAACTGTCCTGAGTAGATTAAAAGCCTATTCGAAACGATTTCTGTTGGACCAATCTTCATCCAATAACCATCAGGCTTTTTTCCATTTTTTGCCTGATTGTCGAGGAATATTTTTGGATGATTTCATGGGTTTTCTAAGCTTATTATAGCCTAATAATGCTCCCTGAACTGTTCTGAGTAGATTAAAAGCCTATTCGGAACGATTTCTGTTGGACCAATCTTCACCAAAAACCATGGGCTAACCATCAGGCTTTTTTCCAATTTTTGCCTGATTTTCGAGGAGTATTTTTGGATGATTTCATGGGTTTTCTAAGCTTATTATAGCCTAATTATGCACCCTGAATGGTCCTGAGTGGATTAAAAGCCTATTTGGAACGATTTCTGTTGGACCAATCTTCACCAAAAACCATGGGCTAACCATCAGGCTTTTTTCCAATTTTTGCCTGATTTTCGAGGAATATTTTTGGATGATTTCATGGGTTTTCTAAGCTTATTATAGCCTAATAATGCTCCCCGAACTGTCCTGAGTAGATTAAAAGCCTATTCGGAACGATTTCTGTTGGACCAATCTTCACCAAAAACCATGGGCTAACTATCAGGCTTTTTTCCAATTTTTGCCTGATTTTCGAGGAATATTTTTGGATGATTTCATGGGTTTTCTAAGCTTATTATAGCCTAATAATGCTCCCTGAACTGTCCTGAGTAGATTAAAAGCCTATTTGGAACGATTTCTGTTGGACCAATCTTCACCAAAAACCATGGGCTAACCATTAGGCTTTTTTCAAATTTTTGCCTGTTTTTCGAGGAATATTTTTGGATGATTTCATGGGTTTTCTAAGCTTATTACAGCCTAATAATGCTCCCTGAACTGTCCTAAGTAGATTAAAAGCCTATTTGGATCGATTTCTGTTGGACCAATCTTCACCAAAAACCATGGGCTAACCATCAGGCTTTTTTTTCAATTTTTGCCTGATTTTTGAGGAGTATTTTGGATGATTTCATGGGTTTTCTAAGCTTATTATAGCCTAATAATGCTCCCTGAACTGTCCGGAGTAGCTTAAAAACCTATTCGGAACGATTTCTGTTGGACCAATCTTCACCAAAAACCATGGGCTAACCATCAGGCTTTTTTCCAATTTTTGCCTGATTTTCGTGGAGTATTTTTGGATGATTTCATGGGTTTTCTAAGCTTATTATAGCCTAATAATGCTCCCTGAACTGTCCTGAGTAGATTAAAAGTCTATTTGGAACGATTTCTGTTGGACCAATCTTCACCAAAAACCATGGGCTAACCATCAGGCTTTTTTCCAATTTTTGCCTGATTTTCGAGGAATATTTTTGGATGATTTCATGGGTTTCTAAGCTTATTATAGCCTAATAATGCTCCACGAACTGTCCTGAGTAGATTAAAAGCCTATTTGGAACGATTTCTGTTGGACCAATATTCATCAAAAACCATTGGCTAACCATCAGGCTTTTTTCCAATTTTTGCCTGATTTTCGAGGAATATTTTTGGATTATTTCATGGGTTTTCTAAGTTTATTATAGCCTAATAATGCTCCCTGAACTGTCCTGAGTAGATTAAAAGCCTATTTGGAACGATTTCTGTTGGACCAATCTTCACCAAAAACCATGGGCTATCCATCAGGCTTTTTTCCAATTTTTGCCTGATTTCCGAAGAGTATTTTTGGATGATTTCATGGGTTTTCTAAGCTTATTATAGCCTAATAATGCTCCCTGAACTGTCCTGAGTAGATTAAAAGCCTATTTGGAAAGATTTCTGTTGGACCAATCTTCACCAAAAACCATGGGCTAACCATAAGGCTTTTTCCAATTTTTGCCTTATTTTCGAGGAATATTTTGGGATGATTTTATAGGTTTCCTAAGCTTATTATAGCCTAATAATGCTCCCTGAACTGTCCTGAGTGGATTAAAAGCCTATTTAGAACGAGTTCTGTTGGACTAATCTTCACCAAAAACAGAGGGCTAACCATCAGGCTTTTTTCCAATTTTTGCCTTATTTTCGAGGAGTATTTTGGGATGATTTTATGGCTTTTCTAAGGCTGGTGTATCCTTAAAATGCTCCCTAAACTGTCCTGAGTAGATTAAAAGCCTATTTGGAACGATTTCTGTTGGACCAATCTTCACCAAAAACCATGGGCTATCCATCAGGCTTTTTTCCAATTTTTGCCTGATTTCCGAAGAGTATTTTTGGATGATTTCATGGGTTTTCTAAGCTTATTATAGCCTAATAATGCTCCCTGAACTGTCCTGAGTTGATTAAAAGCCTATTTGGAACGATTTCCCTTGGACCAATCTTCACCAAAAACCATGGGCTAACCATCAGGCTTTTTTCCAATTATTGCCTGATTTTCGAGGAGTATTTTGGGATGATTTCATGGGTTTTCTAAGCTTATTATAGCCTTATAATGCTCCCCGAACTGTCCTGAGTAGATTAAAAGCCTATTCGGAACGATTTCTGTTTGACCAATCTTCACCAAAAACCATGGGCTAACCATCAGGCTTTTTTCCAATTTTTGCCTGATTTTCGAGGAGTATTTTGGGATGATTTCATGGGTTTTCTAAGCTTATTATAGCCTAATAATGCTCCCCGAACTGTCCTGAGTAGATTAAAAATCTATTTGGAACGATTTCTGTTGGAAAAATCTTCAACAAAAACCATGGGCTAACCATCAGGCTTTTTTCCAATTTTTGCCTGATTTTCGAGGAGTATTTTGGGATGATTTTATGGCTTTTCTAAGGCTGATGTATCCTTAAAATGGTCCCTAAACTGTCCCGAGTGGATTAAAAGCCTATTTGGAACCATTTCTGTTGGGCCAATTTCAACCAAAAACAATGAGCTAACCATTAGGCTTTTTTCCAATTTTTGCCTGATTTTCGAGGAGTATTTTTAGATGATTTCATGGGTTTTTTAAGCTTATTATAGCCTAATAATGCTCCCTGAACTGTCCTGAGTTGATTAAAAGCCTATTTGGAACGATTTCCCTTGGACCAATCTTCACCAAAAACCATGGGCTAACCATCAGGCTTTTTTCCAATTTTTGCCTGATTTTCAAGGAATATTTTTGGATGATTTCATGAGTTTTCTAAGCTTATTATAGCCTAATAATGCTCCCCGAACTGTCCTGAGTAGATTAAAAGCCTATTCGGAACGATTTCTGTTGGACCAATCTTCACCAAAAACCATAGGCTAACCATCAGGCTTTTTTCCAATTTTTGCCTGATTTTTCGAGAAATATTTTTGGATGATTTCATGGGTTTTCTAAGCTTATCATAGCCTAATAATGCTCCCTGAACCGTCCTGAGTAGATTAAAAGCCTATTTGGAAGGATTTCTGTTGGACCAATCTTAACCAAAAACCATGGGCTAACTATCAGGCTTTTTTCCAATTTTTGCCTTATTTTCGAGGAATATTTTGGATGATTTTATAGGTTTTCTAAGGCTGATGTATCCTTAAAATGCTCCCTAAACTGTCCCGAGTGGATTAAAAGCCTATTTGGAACCATTTCTGTTGGGCCAATTTCAACCAAAAACAATGGGCTAACCATTATGCTTTTTTCCAAATTTTGCCTGATTTTCGAGGAGTATTTTTAGATGATTTCATGGGTTTTCTAAGCTTATTATAGCCTAATAATGCTCCCGGAACTGTCCTGAGTGGATTAAAAGCCTATTTGGAACGATTTCTGTTGGACCAATCTTCACCAAAAACCATGGGCTAACCATCAGGCTTTTTTTTTAATTTTTGTCTGATTTTCGAGGAATATTTTTGGATGATTTCATGAGTTTTCTAAGCTTATTATAGCCTAAAATGCTCCCTGAACTGTCCTGAGTAGATTAAAAGCCTATTCGGAACGATTTCTGTTGGACCAATCTTCACCAAAAACCATGGGCTAACCATCAGGCTTTTTTCCAATTTTTGCCTGATTTTCGAGGAATATTTTTGGATGATTTCATGGGTTTTCTAAGCTTATTATAGCCTAAAATACTCCCTGAACTGTCCTGAGTAGATTAAAAGCCTATTTGGAACGATTTCTGTTGGACCAATCTTCACCAAAAAACATGGGCTAACCATCAGGCTTTTTTCAAAATTTTGCCTGATTTTCGAAGAGTATTTTTGGATGATTTCATGGTTTTCTAAGCTTATTATAGCCTGATAATGCTCCCTGAACTGCCCTTGATGGATGAAAGTCTATTTTGAACCATTTATTAAGGGCCAGTTTCCACCAAATGCCATTGGCTTATTAACAGGTTTATCCAAATCTTTTACGACTTTTGAAGCGAAACTTTTGGTGATGTAGACTATCACATTCTAATATTTCTGCCTTTGCATCCTGCTATCTAGTTACCACCTCATAGCTTATCTAATTTATTTTACTTTTATTATCTTCTTGCTAATCTAACGATTAAGATGTATAATAAATAGCATCAAAAAGTACATTGAATCGAAA
Source organism: Pelagia noctiluca (assembly GCA_963924455.1). Classification (NCBI taxonomy): domain Eukaryota; kingdom Metazoa; phylum Cnidaria; class Scyphozoa; order Semaeostomeae; family Pelagiidae; genus Pelagia; species Pelagia noctiluca. The sequence continues at coordinate 2,864,968 of OZ004327.1, forward strand.
TTAGAATTGTAAGTTATCGACACTTTTTTCGAGGTGGTCCATCATTTAATTGAGGTCCATCATTTAAATGTTGCATGTCCTTCGATGTCTGATTTTCTTCTTCCTTTTCGCCATTTTTCTCTTCATAAGAGCTTTCCTATAAAGTAAAGTAATATTGTAGATTATAGCTTGAGATATACAAAGATCTAGAGTATGTAAGGTTGTTATCAAATGACCATATGTGCCGTACCGGTTATCGCCAAACTGGTCATTAGAGACCCGGTTACCAGTGTGGTGATAACCAGGTGGGCACATTGGTTATATTGGTAAAATAATCATATTCCAATCTCTTTTCTTCCAGCTTCTTGAGCTTTCTTTGTGTACCTTGAGGCATGATGTACCTTGAGGCACAATCTACCATTTTACTTTTTGCTCATTACAATTTGGGCACTCTGTGGTTTTTGAACAGCAATAATGTGTAACCTTACATGGTATGCCAAAGCTACACATCCAGTGTGGTGATGACCGGGAGGGCACATTCGGTTTCTTGATCACATACTTATACTTGAACAGTCTCTGAATGGTAAAAAAACTTCAAAATAGCCAGAAAAATCGGAAACATAGCGAAGTGAAAACATGCATTACTGAAACATTACGTCCGACACTCAACAGAGTAATACGTCAGAAAGAGAACGAAACAAAAACCAAATTTGTCTCCTTGTAAATAACACACTTGCCGGGTAGGAACACATAAACTCGGGCATTTGGTCACACATTGCTTGTTTTCAAGAACCCAACAGTGCTTAAATTGCTGCGAGAGTTAAAAGCGAAAGTATAATGGCTTGGATATGGCTAATGATAATACATGATTTGATCGATATACAACTTGAGGAAGGCGAGGAAAATCAGAAGTATGGTAAAACACAACTACCGAAGCTTTGCGTCTGACACTCATCAGAGTAGTACGTCAGAATAGTCTTTGATCGGTACAGAGCTTTAGGATGGTTAGAAAGGTTGGAAACACAGTGAAACATATTAGCTAACCACCAAAGCTTTTCGTCTGACACTCGTCAGAGTAGTGAGTCAGAAAGAGACAAAATGTCTAAGGAATTGTTATACCTATACCCAGATGTAGATCAAAATTTCCTGCTCATGAAACACAAAGAGCAGCGTTACCAACTTTCAGGTAGGGCTTTTACTTTGATCTAGAAAGCTATTTCTCAACCTTTAACACTAACACTAACCCTGAACCTAACATGAATGACCAAACCCTTACTCGATATGCCGAACGGCAAAATCAGCTCAGCCAACTCAGTTTAAAAATGACAGAAAATGCTCTTTAAGGCAAAATTGAATATTTTTTACCTTCCTTGTTCATCCGTTGAAGGAAGTAACACTTTTTAAGGGAGCAATATTGTTGAAGGTAGCAGTACACTTGAAGGTAGCAATACTTTTGAATGTAGCAATACGGTTGAAGCTAGCAATACTGTTAAAGGTAGCAATACTGATTAAGTTAGTTATACACTTGTAGGTAGTAATACTGTCGAAGGTCACAGTACTGTCATGGTGTGTTTGTGTTTTCTCAAAGTCATATTATTGCATTTCCCTCGAATCCCGGTACTAATAGTCCCTTAAATTTTCCATTGTTGTCCAGTGTTACAGGAAACAGTGGAACAAAGGTCTCGATAGTATTTTTCCAGAAATTCTAGTTCTAGGTTCCTTATAGAGTGGTTCGTCATAGAAAAAGCATGTATTCAAGGATTTATAATAAGCAAAGAAAGCAAAGTGTAAATACCTTGGTGGTCAATGAGTTAGAGTGCTCCTTCGCATATTGTGTTGTCCATTTCTTTGCATTTTCAATAAATTTCACTTTGTTGCTTTTGAATTCTTCTGCCTTTTTAACGAAATTGAAATCAAATATCAATGGAGAATCATGCATGGCTGTAGCCCCCTACTAGCTACTTTGTTATACACATTGGTGTCTATTATTGTTATCTGCAAGTAGAGCCCCTCGTATACTTTTTAGCTCTATATCACTGTGTATAACATGCAAAGCCATACAAAAGAAAGACTTCCTGGGCTCGGAGAGAAAATTTGATAACATAAATCCTAATAGAAAAGTGGTAGAGTTAGTACTGTCAACTGAAAACATGTTATTTTCATCATCATAGCAGATTGTTCAGCCTTAAGGTAGATGGATCCTTATAGGAAAGTTTTTGATTTAATATTGTAAATTTAAAACGTGTAGTTTTTAACGTCATACCACATGGTTCATGCCTAAGGTAAATGGATCCTGATAGGAAAGTGGTAGAGTAAGTAATGTCAACTTAAAACATGGTATTTTAAACATCATAGCAGATGGTTCTATCAAATGTTCAGGGAAGATACCCACTTTTCCGTAGGCTATCATGTCATGACATAAACTCACTTGCAAAATCAAACCACTTACGATTTCAGCCATCAAAGGATCGTCAGGGTTAGGCTCAGCCATCAACATCTGAATTGATTTCAAAACCGTTGAGATATTATGAACTGGTTTCCAGGCTCCCTAAAATATAATTGTATTTAATTGCAAATTTCAAATTTAACTCAAGAAAATAAAGTTTACAATATGATATCAAAGTAAATGAAAACGTGATTCAATTCAAGTAATAATTAGGACTAGATGTTGCTGTTGGCTTTATATACGGCTTTAAATTGATGTGAGGTCTGTTTTAACAACAGCAACAACTTTATTCCATAGTCGTGCTCCTCTATAGGTCGGTAACTATACATCATAAAAATTTACAATTTTTGATGACCGAAATGTACAAGACTAAAAATTGTTTAAATCCAGTCTTAATGAAAGAGATCATTTGTGAAAATAAACGGCACTATGATTTAAGAAATGGGAATGAATTTTCTCTCCCCAGGTTTAGAACAGTAAAATATGGCTCAGAATCCATTCGTTTCAGAGGTCAACAAGCCTGGGCTACCGTTCCTCTGATTATTAAATGTTCTAGATATCTTGAAGAATTCAAAAGCAAATTAAAATGTTTGATTGATGAAACATGCCACTGTCGATTGTGCCAACTCTACGTTCAAAATCTGGGCTTCATCTAAAGTGTTCAAATCATACAACCGGTCGCAGCAATAGTCTTACGAGTAATTATGCGCGTTTGTCTTAAGTGTAAATTGAATCTATTTAAGCTGCATATTTTTTACTTTGTTATTATTAATCGTAGTAGTTGGCTTCAATTAGCTTTAGTATAGCTATAATTTGTAATCAGCCAACTTTTAAATAAATTGATAATAACAATAATAATAATCTACATGAAGAGCACCGTTGACCTGTTGAAGAGTGTGCCTATCCTGGCTATAGTTCTTGATATGCAATAAGCATAGGTGAATGGCATAAAAGAAGTAATGCTCAAAAAACAGGCTTGGTATTGTGGAAGTCGTTGTATCGATTTCCCATAACATTGCTCGGTATTTAAAGTAGAGCTATAAACAGTAAGAAGAAAGAGACTAAAAGGCAGAACTCTCTATCTCGACAAGCTTGTTTCGTGGTAGTCCACTCATCAGGAAATGTACAGAGATGGTATATAGTCTGTCTGATAAGTGCAAAAGCACAAAACTAAGGGTCACAGAAAACACGTCTCTTTTTTAGTGTTACTTTTTCTATTGTAATTTCATATATTATAGCTTGTTAGCTAGGGGCAAGAGTTGAGTAACTTGTCCCTCAACTAAAAATCTTGCATGTCTACCCTTCAGCAGAACTCATCCAACGCCGAAGTGTTTTACGTTCGAACGGGTCACACGGAGAATAGAGAGCCAGAGTGAAGCGAGGCTTGTTGTCTTTGTATGAAGTTCGATACATCTACTGAACTCTACTGAACTAAATTACAATGTGATATCAGTTTATATACAAAATGAAAGCAAATCGATACATGAAATGACGCAGCTTGTGGTTGGGAAAGGGTAGCAAGCAAGGAAAGAGCCAGGTTAGAGTGCTGAGAGCAAATGAATGAGCAAGCAAATGTAGGCCTAAGAGCTGATTGTAGAATATCTAAATCCACTACAGCTCTATCACACTTATTATTCCTCAATTACCTTTATTCTTATTTACCACTGAAAATGAACATCGATTGTTAGAAACATGCTTTGCCGTCTGAAAATTGTCCTTGTTCTTTTGAGATTTCGACAAATTTTATTTCCAACATAATTTGATATTCTGCAATTACGTTTATTTGTCGAGAAATATACTACTTGGGCAAGAAAGTATAGCCGTTAGCTGCTACCATGAATTTAGTATCTACTTGTTAGTAAAAGAATGAAATAGGTGAAAAATGATTAGGGGAGGAATTCTAATTAAGTTGTCCAAAAATTATCACTAGTTTTGTCATATGTTTTATCAAAAAAGAAATTTTTAAATTTAAAAGAAACCTTGGCTATGCCTAGTCAACATTCATTCTAACGTGTCATAACATAGTTTTAGTATGATATTAACCCTACAGGGACTATTATGGAAATAGGGTCCAATCATCGACCTTTAGAATACTATCCCTGCCACCAAGAAAGGAGTGGTTTTTTAAACATTCTTTAATGATTATATAGTTGATTTTTTAACCACAACTATCATATTTTAGATTATTTCGAAAGTATTCTAATTTTTCTTTTTTTTATCATTTCTAAAAAGGGATTTATTGTGGCAAAACTATATTTTCTTACTTACTTACTTACTAACTTACTGAAAACATCTATCAAGAATAAACAAGATAAAGCCCTTTTAAGGCTTTCAACATATCATTAATAGTCATAAAATTGTTCTTATGAACACAATTCGCTGGAATCCTTTTTGCCATCATTTGTGTAGATTCGTGCAAATTTTGATTCTCAAGGCTCGTCTGACATACCTGTGTGCTACCAATCTGGTTATTCCGTAATTATTTCTCAGACTTTCTCATGGTTATTTTGTAATTATTTTTCAGTCTTTTTCGTGATTTTTGAAATTATTTCTCAGTCTTTCTCATGGTTATTTTGTTATTAACTATCCATTTTTCTCGTGGTTATTTTTGTTATTAACTATTCATCTTTCTCGTGGTTATTTTTGTAATTTTTCTTAGTCTCATGGTTATTTCTTGCATTTTACATTGAACTAGAAATGGTTAGCCTCGGAATTTTTTTAAGCTTCTTCTTTGAGTAAGCAAAAATTTCGTGCTGAAGTTCTGATGAAATTGTATTTATAAAAACTAAACATAATTTTTAAAAATGTCTTTTTAGCTTGCTTGAATGAGATATTAAATTAATGAAATTTCCAATATTTGTTCTCACGAACGGGAAAAGGAAGTTCCTAAAAAGAATCTTTGATTCCACCAATTTGTTTATGCAATGAAAGTCGAAAGGTAGTTTTTTTTGGTAATCAAACATTTTCAAACAGAAACTCCCTATTAGGAAAAGTTTTACTATCAAGTTCTTTCACTCCTAGCAGACTATCCTCTCAATAAAAACTACGAGCTAGCAATAAAGAGGACAGGTTATCTCGAGGCTTATCTACAGAACAGAATAATAAACTACACGATTTTTATTAAATTCGGTAGCCTCAACAATTTTTTATTTTGAATTTCAAACAAAAACCACTCAAACATATTCGAAGTGGATCCAACAAGAAACCAAATAATAACTTGGCCTTTTGTACATTTTTAATGATACAGGTAGAGATCAGTAGCCTATATATTACTAATAGGAAAGTGGTTGAAATAATATTGTCAACTTAGAACATGTTATTTTCAAAATAATTGGTGGTTCAGTCCTGAGATAGAGGAATTCTAATAGGAAAGTTGAAATACACTAAACTTAAAACGTGTTATTTTTATTTTCAAAATCATTGCAGATGTTTCAGCCTTATAGGAAAGTTGTTGAAATAGTACTGTTAACTTAGGATGCGTAATTTTCAAAATCATTACAGATTGTTCAGCGTAAAGGTAGATGGATCCCAATAGCAAAGTGGTCGAGTAAGTATTGTCAACTTAAAACATGGTATTTTAAAAATCATAGCAGATGGTTCTATAAAATGTTCAGGGAAGATGCTCCACAACATTGCCAGGTTTTTACAGGAATAAAAGCATTTTTACTGTTACAAAAAATATTTCGAAACATGATACATTGGATAGGTATATTGTTACTTACGAAAAATATTCCCTAAAAAAGATAAAGACCCCTAAACTCAAATTTTGCTTCGACCAATACCTCCAAATTGGAATACTTTACAAAGATGAAGAGCTTCATGATAAAATTTCTATTATGCTGGATGAAATCCTGTCCTAAATATTTTCAAGCTTTAGATAAAACTTTCCACCATTATGAATCTCTAGTAAAAGATTTCAATTTATTTGGAAAATATAAACATAACTTCAGATTGGTCTGAAGATTGCAATTAAAGCATGGGACTTGAAGTAACAACTTGAATACTTGAGTCTCTTTCGTCTCACTCTGCTGATTAAGTTCTATCTTTATGCTATCCAGCACTTTGCCGTCCAGAATAGGCGACATCGCATATATCATTATAACCTCATATCATTAAATTCCATGAATGTACATACAATCTAAAGCATTTTTCCAAATTAGGAGTCATCTTACTTAAAATGAGAGAATTGAATTCCTACGAATTCAAACATCATGCCAATAAATGGAATTAATAAAAATAAAAATTTGATAAATTAATTCTTGACAAACCTTTGGTGGCATTTTCAGAATATCCAAGCAGATCCTTCCAGCAGTGTCGATATTTGGGTGAAAGATAGGAGTTGTAAACCTTACTTGTGGGGGCTCAAATGGATACCTGATAAAACACAAATATTATTTTACTAATTGGTAGCAAAGAAATAGGAAACTACATGTTCATCTCGATAAGCCTGTTTCGTGATTGCGTTTCTTGATTGAAACAGGCTTGTCGAGATAACCTAAAGTTTCTTGTTTCTTCTCTGCTTACTAATATATTTTCGCTCTACTATTATGAATTGAGCACTATTACGCTTATTTGCCGAGGAAAATACGAAGTAGGAAGGTTTAGCCGAAATGAGGGGCTGAACAATAGAAATCAGTATAAGATGTCATATTTTAATGACGTAAAACCATTGTCCTGGTAATTAAGGGGGGCTACAGCCCCAAAGCCCCGACTGCTTCCATCAGGTCTACTCCTAGTAACCCCCAGGGTTAAAATGGGTCAAAAGGAGCTTTGGCTAAGACCTGGCTGAAATAGTAAAATGCTACAAAAATGGTGATCTGCCACTGAATGGTGCAAGAAGCTAAGGAGGTCGATACCTGCTAGTTGACTAAAGTGGAAAGCAACCGAAAGGCTGCTATGTGGGTCTCTCTCGCTAAAATGGCTTAAATTAGTTCAGATAGAGATGATAAAGAAGTAGGATTTTGGAAATCAATCAAAATAATCTGTGTAATGAAAATGACCCGAGTAGCCTTGCGTTTGAGTCCTACCTGGGTCACTTTGATTCCCTCAAATGATCTTCTGAAAGATAACGATGGGTAAAACTCATATCACAGGCCCAATAGCCACTTACCCTCAATCCATCTCTTGAAACCGAGTTACAAGCAGAGAGGCTCTAATATTTTTGATAAGTACCCTCCCTGATACATCTGATAAGGTCTTCAGGATGCGAAAAGTGCAGTGACTTTGAGGAGAAGTAGGGTTTGGCAAACAAAATCTAGATAAATTGCAAGAATGCAAAATGAACCTAGGATTTGAACCTATGAGCTCTGAAATGGCAAATCATTGCTCAACAACTGAGCAATCAGGGCAGTGTATTTATTCCACCAACCTGAATAACATCAACCTCGCAAATCGCATAACCACTCACCAAATCGTTGTCCTTAGTACGTCAGGTGAGGTTGTAATAGGTTTTCACTACACTTGGTGAGCTATGGTGCAATTTGTGAGATTGATATGGCTTGGATGGGATGGTAGTAAATCAATTGCCATGAACCTCAGTTGGTAGAACAGTGATGCACTCAGTTGAAGGAGCAGTGAAACAAGAAGTCAATGGTCATGGTTTTGAACCCTGCTCTGTCATTTTTAATTCTCACAAACCAGGGGGAAACCAGCAAAGAATTTGACTACCGCACAAATGGGAGAAAAATCTTTTGAGGCGATGCAGCTCCTAACGCGGGAAATGCACCCTTTTCGTCAGTTTGAGGATTCCTGCCAGCCCTCATGCCAGCCTATGACGCCTTTTCGAAGTAAGAGTCGAATAAAAGATAACTCACTTTTAGCATTAGAACTTCTTTAAATGAAATAAATGATTATACTTAAACGCTCTAGAATTCTTAACATTTTCTCTATTTGTGAAAAAATCAAAACAATTAGAATAGATTTTCTTTAAATAAGTGGAATTAAAAATAAAGGGAGAGTTTGCAGTATAACATCTTTCATATAACGAAAAAGTATCTTTATTTCCCTATATCGTAACACGGTAATCAAAACACTCACTCGGGCGCCAAACGGCCAAACTTTACTTCCTGTCTAGGTAACTTTGAGCAAGAAACTTTCTTCTCCTACCCAAAACGAACATTCAACCTGCTAGAGTTTTATATTCGTATCCTGAGCATAATATGAAAGTTTTCTCCCATCTTTATGAGGCCTACTTTTCGAAATTGTTAACAGGCACTTCCATGTGCAGAAAGTAGGCCGTTGTGAAATCTTTGTGAGTTCAAAATCAAGACTCAAAAATTCACTTCATTTCTCAACTCTGTCATTGGCTACATAGGCAAGATAAACAATAGAAAGGGACGTCAGTAATAAATTATCAGGCGGCATTTGCATAAATTTGACGCAGGCGCGCGCACGATTTGAGAAAGCATTTTGGAACCAAGAGACTTTTATTTTGTTCTTGGGCGGCAGTCGAGGCGATCTATGCTGAGGAAAGGCAGGAAATCCAATACAATTTTGACAGTGGGGCGAACTCTGGGCGAACTATGATTCGTAGCAAGGGCCGCACAGATCTAATTCAATTCAATGAAGCCAAGTAATAAAAATTCAATTCATTCAATTCAGTAAACGATTGTTCAGAAGCTGGCACGCTGTAACGCAACATACTTTCGGGAGTAATTTCAAAATATGAGAATATAGATCATCGAAAGTGAAGGAATTCCCATAACTTTAATGAAAGAGAACACAAGACAAGTTAAAATCGAAGCATATTCGAGAAATTCTGAAAAAGAATAATTTTCTAATGAATAGTTCTACTGAAAAAAAATTATTTTCTCTAAAGTCGACTACCGCCTGTGCGGCGATGGCGGCAGTCTGGATCCGCCCCTGCACAAACAACCTCAATACTTGTAACTTTCTGTACCAGGCAGAATCACATAAACCTTTTACCTTCATCCAGAAACTTGTCTTCAAAAATATTTTGTAAACCAAGAAATTTTGAAAATGTATTTGAAAAGATTAACAATCAATGGAGTGCAATTACCTCTCAGGGACTGTAATGTCCAATTTGAAAATTCCACCACAATAAGGTGTGTCTTCTTGACCAATCAAACCTAAGAGAAGAGATCAGACAAGTTAAATGTGCACTAATAAGGGGGTTACTGGTTTGAATTTCGGGTTGGGTAGAGCTGTGCCAGCAATTAGCAAAATTCATACCTCCTTGCATGATTCTCAAATGAATGATATTTTCAATATGAACTTAATTCATGGAGCCCCTCCAACAAGGCCCAAATTAAACAATAGAAAACAGAGAAAAAGGATGAAATAATAGAAAGTGGGTGCAGTGCCGCACAAAACTTTATCAGAGGCAAAAAATCTAGAGGGTGTGGCATGTAGCAATCATCTGGAGGGAGGGACCCCAAACCCCCAGTTTTGGTTTGTATTGCTCTTACGAAAAGAGTTACCCCTTGCCCTCAAATTCTTACATGCTTCCAAATGACATAAATTATCTTCAACCGGCCAGCAGGAAATTCCCTTCACCGGCCTATCTTTCAACTGCTTCACTTCGTTCGTCATTCTCGTGTTTCTTCGCATCTTCCTGAAAGATTACTTCACAACAGCATACCCTGAACTAAATCATAGATATTACATCTTATTCAAAGTGGTTCTATCACATTTTTTCTATATGTATCAATATATAAGTCAGAGTTAATGTGTTAGAATGGGCCTAAATGTTGCTCATTTCGCTTGCAGAAAGAATGACCAGCTTTCCTGGTCCGGTTTTTATGCGAGTCGACAAAGGAATTTTGAAACACTGACCCCTGACCTGAACTTAAACCTGACCCCAGCTCTAAACACCAAACCCCAGCCCAACACCTAACCCCACCGCTACTGTCCCTAACCCCTAAACCTTAATCCAATATTTCAAAAATAGGCTGTTATTGATAGCAATGACACTGTATAGAGTATTAAAGCTGGAACACCAGATCTGCTTCTGATGGTTGGGATTTCGAGGTCACGGCTCATTTGGATTTGGCGCCATTTTGAATGGAACAGAGGCTGCACTTGAAAAAGATTATTGTTATAGAGGTCGTATGTATAACAAATTCATAGGAAAAATGTATACCGTAAAATTTCTGTTATGTCCCTCTCTTTTAAGTTCCCTTCTTTATACAAGAAAGACTACAAAGTGAAATGTGATAAGTAGGGAATATCTAATGTGTGTATACCGTCATGGAGAGTGAAGAGTTTGCACTCCAAACCCTCTTTAAAATGCCTCGCTCTAATGAGCCCCCTTATGGAACCTTGAAAATTAAATAAGCCCTCTGGGGGCCTAATAAAGCTTTTACGGTATACGGCTTTTAAAGGCAATGAGATTGATGCAAGTGGGGTTTTAATATCTTGATATCCTTGCGAATGGAGTAGACATTGACGCCATTCACCAAGGAATCTAGTCCCCTCCCTAACTATTTTGATTGATTGATTATAGGCAAATACACTTACTATGTTCGTAAGGAATTGCTTTATACACAAAGTGCAAATGGCCCACTGAATAGGTAAACTAATCAAGCAGTGCGACCCTGGTGATCCCTCTCGATGTGACCACACCTCGTGATTCCTTTTGCCTTATGCCTGAAATTGCCGAGAGGTGGAAAATTCTCTCCTAGCACTCATGTGACAGATCTGAAGGTGGTTTCGAACTCACGACCCTTTGAAGGGTGGATTCAGTTTCAGTTTCAGTTTTCAGTTTCAGTTTTATACATTCATCAATCAATCCTAAATACCATTCTCTACACATTACACTACAACACCTAATTACTTACAAAAATACCATACAATACAAAAAATCAGAAAAACAGAGTTTTACATGATTGTATTTAAGATTGATCGATTAAGGAGGAGCTCTCTAAATAGGTTAACTAATCGAGAGAGAGCCCCCCCCCATAAAAACAATAAAACTACAACAGATTTTATAAAAATAATCAAAATTTGCCAGATTTTCTCTGAGGAGACTCAAAAAAATTCAAATTTGAAATATTTGTAATCGAGAAACAAAATGTAATTTTGGTATAAAAAAGTGAGTTTTCAATTTGGACCGAAAAACTGGAACAGAGCTAACAACACGTATGAAAAGCAGCAGTGTGTTCCAAAGTTTGGAGCCAAAATACTGAATTGTTTGGAGACCATAAAGGATGGTGTTTTTCAGGGACTTAAAAAGATCACCTCTTGTTGCCTGACGAGTTCCAATCTTATGGATAGATGAAATTGACTGGAAATAATTGTGAAAGCAAGAGGGATATATTTAATGTTTTGAAAACAAAGGTAAGAATATTCACATGCAAAATGTCCTCAAGCTTAAGAATTCTCAACGACTGAAAAATTTGTGCAGAGGGAGCTGAAGATGGCTCAAATTTGGTACAGCGGAGAACTCTTTTCTGCATCCGAAAAAGAGAATTCAGGTAAGATTCAAAAGTAAGTCCCCATGCTATGATACCATAGTTGAGAAAAGAAGAAAACAGAGAACTATAGATTTAACTAACCACTTGGCCATCCCCGCAGAAACCATCTCGCCTTCTAGTAAAGCTGAGAGATAAACACTTATGTTCCTCTGTTTATGTGAAAACGTTTCATCCTGGTCGAGTGAGGCCTTACTTGTTAAAAGGTGGCATCTTACTTGGGTGTGATAAAATGTTTTCACACAAACACTATAAAGTGGGGTGAAACCTGGAAGGTTGGAATAGTAGGCAAAGGAACAATAAACGTTGAGACAGCGTGTACATCTGCAATTTAATCTCTCCATCTGGCTAATAAAGCTGAAGGTTGGGAACAAATTTCACATGATAAACTGAAATCGTTTTCATCACACCTCTAAGATTTGACCTAGGAGTTGCGATGGTCAGTGCATAACCACAGGCCTTTAGTCAAGGATTCATCGTTGAAGTATTCAGCATTATACACATCCATTTTAACATTTCTATTCGGTTTCTAAAAGGCCGAAACAAAAAGTTCGCTTTTCTTGCTTGCGTCAATAGTGTGCGCGATAGTCGTTTGCAAACTATAAAGAAACGGCGAAACATATGGAGAATTTGCAAGCACAGTCTTCAACAAGCAGTCTGTTTTTTACAGCGAAAATAAATTATTCTGTTTGCAACTGCAATCGACACGTGGCAGTAGAACTGCGTCGGGAAGGAATCACTGAGATAAAGTCGCAAAGACGAGAGGGCAAGATCCCATCCGGGCTATTTGACTTTCTGTGAGTTAACGAATTAAACCGTTCTGACGCAAAATCACAGCTATGACTGCTTAAAGTTAGGCTTCTCTGCGCAGAAAACCTCTCTTCAAGGAAATGAACTCGCAATTAGAAAACACAAGAGTTCAATTAGAACTTGAGATATTTTCGGCTTGCCCGTGTTTTGTGTTCGGAAATCGTCGGGAGAGTCGCGCAACCGGCTTTGAGGTTTTAAAATGTCTTACTCGCACTAATGCCCCATGCGGTTAGGCTCAAGGGGGCGGGGGGCTGGGAAACTCTTACGTTATCTAGTATACATCCCCTGACAGTCCAAAATAAGGACTTGGGCAAATTTTGGCCCGTAAAGGGGTACTTCCATAGTTGGCCTGACGGGACGTGCCACTCAACAGGGTATACTAAAACTTATGGGACAGGTTGTCTTTTTCTCGTGAAAATTATGTGGCAGGGTAAGAAATTAATAACGAAATCATGAGAAAGAGTGTCATAGGGAAACGAAAATTAAGGGACAGGTTTTCTCAGGCTCTGTAAGGTTCACGATAAAAACGACGCGACGCAACGAGTCAAACGCGCGCATGCACGGACACAGGGAGTCCCAAAGGTGAAAAAGAAGACGAAGAACGCTAATTGAATCGATCATGGTTCTTGCAAAGTAGGGTTGAAGAGTGGCTTGAATTTAACTCGGAGCATGGATCTGCGAAATTCTATTTGACAGGGTGTACTCATTGGAAATTTCTTAAGCGACAGGGTCTAGGGTGTGAAGAGGATTTCCACACATCCCACACTTCCCATGTTTAGTTGTAAGAGGGATGAATCCTCGAAATTCTGCTTTTATGTTTACGTGTGAACTTGTGAAGACAGGGATTCAAGAATAGACATGCTCTTGTGACTTTTCATATTAGTAACTGAAGATAATTACAAATACTATCATGAATGATAGAGAGGAAAAGAAAGTTTTCATACATTTGATAACGAGGCTATGACGTACATGATGGTTACGAGACTACTTATGACGTCAAGGGTCGATAAGGAGGCTGCTAATGACGTACCAGTGAAGTGACAAGTTATCCTGTTACAGAGTACCTCCCCCGGGAATGAATTTGTCATAAGATAACTATTTTGGAAAAGCTGTCACAAAAAATTCAGCTTGAAATTCAGTTTACTTGACTCTACCTCAGAGGATCCTCATATATCAGTTCTGTAACATGAAAAACTTGTTTTAAAGCATAAAATATTATCTGACCCGTAGGAAGGGGGTAAGGTGGTATTTGATTCCCAAATATATTTCACAAATATATTTTTTTAGCAATGTGCATGGACATGGTTGCCCTTCTCCGATGATATTTCCTGAGCTGCGGAGTTGATTTTTGACCATAGATTGGGAAAAATATCACAAAATCCCGTAGGGTAGGCATATGTATGTCGAATTGCCTTTTTGAGCTCTACGAATCCCAAAGACTAGTGTATAACTCATTAAAGGTTAAAGGAAAGATCTTATTTCCAAAAGAGGAAGATAAACTATGGGATGAAATGACTACGCAGCCCCCCACAGTACTGAAGGTGTCTTTCCACAGTACTGATGGTGTCCCTTCATTTTACTGATGGTTACCCCCCTATAGGACTAATGTTATTTCTCCACAGTATTGGACAACCACCAAAATACTACGGGTATCCCCCGTAGTCAGCATCCCTACAGTACTGAAAGTATCCCCCATGGTACTGATAGTATCCATTTACAGTACTCAACAACCTCAGCAGTATTGAGGGTATCCCCCAAAGAAATGATGGTATCCCTCTAGAGGAGGACGGATAATATACCCCATAGAGCTGATGGTATCTCTCTATAGTACTGATGGTATCCCTTTACAGTACTGAACAACCTCAACAGTACTGAAGGTATCCCCCATAGAATTGATGGTATCCCTCTACAAAGTACTGATGATATTCCCCATAGAACTGATGGTGTCCATCAATAGTACAGATGGTATCCCCTATAGCACTGATGGTATCTCTCTTTAGCACTGATAGTATCCCCCCATAGAACTGATGCTGTCCCTCTATAGTACTGATGGTATCCCCTATAGCACTTATGGTATCTTTCTTTAGTAGTGATGGTATCCCCCCATAGAACTGATGCTGTCCCTCTATAGTACTGATGATATCCCCTGCAGTACTGATGATATCCCTCTAATTGATAAGTATTCTCCACTGCACTGACTGATGATATCCTCCTACGCAGCAGTACGTAAAACACTGCAAAGTACTGCACAGACGTTCGCCAGGGTGAGCAATCGCTGATCGAAGAGTTTATGACAATTGAAAATAGCGCCAAATATTGGTTGATCTTCTTCAGTCGCTCAATGCGCAGGTCAAAGTGATAGGAGGAGATTTCTGTGTGATGGTAAGTGAATTATTGATGAGTGTATTTTATTATAGTATGTTATTCTAACAAACTGTTTGTTGCACAAACACGCTTTGTGCTGCTCTGCGATTTGAATGAAACCGACAAACTACCTGTCATTGAGCAAATTGAGCTCCGGTCTTTCCTCGCGAGTGAATCAGTAAATCAACTTCGAATTTCATTGCTGGAAGAATAATTGAGAGGACGATGAAGGCAATGCAAGGTATGAAATCCTGAAGGTAGAATCTGTTCACTTTTTATACTTTAATGCTACTATCCATCTTCGATAGTTGATTAGTTCAAACTCCCAGTTTTGGGAAAGCTCTTTCCTCCTTAAATGCATTAATTTCATTTTGCAAAAGTCCAACTCTTTCATTCTTTTAAACTTTTGATCCTATCAAACACCTTATTAACTTGGACTTGTCGATAATTTTAGCCTCATAGTTTTGCAAAAGTTCTAAGCTTCTTTATAAATTTGATTCTAGTTGAGTAAGTCTCCATCACCGATTTACATATAAACGTTAAATCTATTTTGCAAACGCTCAACTCTTTGACTCATAAATACTCTAGATTCTATCATACATCTAATTATCCTTAATTGTTCATTATTTCAACCTCCCAGTTTTGCAAAAGCTCTTTGCTCCTTTAGATGCATGCAATTCTATCTTACAAAAGTTAAACTCTTTCACTCGTTGATATACTTTTGAGTTTTGACTTTATCATACAAGTAATTATATTTGATTTTATGTTTCCGTTAACTTCCTACATTTTCTCAACATTTGTTTGCTTTTTTATACATTTAATTTTATTCTACAAAAGTAAAATTCTTTCATTCGTTTATACTTTCGATTCTATCATACATCAAATTAACTTTGATTTGTCTAATATTTTAATCTCTTGGCTTTGCAAAAGTTGTCTGCCTCTTTATATTACATTTAATACCTTCATTACAGAATTTCAACTCATTCATTTATATTTTCGATTCTATCATACATCTCTATCTCATTATTTTAGAATTGTTTATCATTTCAACCTTCTAGTTTTGGTAAAGTTCTTTGCTTCATTATACATATAACTCGATTTTACAAAGACTCAACTCTGTCATTCATTTATATTTTCGACTCATATCATGAAATTAAATGTCTGTTGAGTTTATCTATCTTTAAACTTCCTATAGTTCCTCAAAAGTTGTTTGCTTTTCTATACATTTAATTTTATTCTATAAGAGTAAAACTCTTTCATTCGTTTACACTTTTGATTCTAACATACGATTAACTATCTTTGATTGTTAATTACTTCAACCTCCTAGTTTTACTAACCTTCTTTGCTTATCTATACATTTAATCCAACAAAAGTTTAACTATTTCACTCGCTTATGATTTTGATTCTATCATCCATTCAAATAGCTTTGATTTGTCTATCATCTTATCATTTTAGTTTTGCTAAGGTTCTTTGCTTTTTTATGCATCGAATTCTAAATCTACAAGAGCAAGACTCCATAACTGATTTACATATATACTTCTAATTCTTTTTCATAGAGATAAACTCAATTATTTCTTTATGGATTTGATATACTATTTGCCAAATATTTAGATCATTCAGAGCACTTCTTTTTTCTTTAGTTTGAATTTACAAAGATAAAGCTTCTTTACATCTTTATACATTTACTTAATATTTCACAAGAGGTATACTCGATCACTTGTTATCAAGTTCAAATCCATACAACGGTTTAACTCACTGATAAATATTTTTGATTCTACTGTGCATGTAATTATCTTTGATATTTTCATTATTTTTTCTTTTTGTTTCGATTTCACAAGGTTTCTTTGCTTTATATAACAAGAGTAAAATTTTCAAGTATGTTTGACTGTTCCCATCAATTCAACTATTTCACTTGTCTGTACATCCGATTGTATCATGCATCTATTCTTATTCTACTTATTAATTCTTCTAACCTCTACTTCATACAAAGTTAAAACTCTTTCACTTCTTGATAAATTTAGCTCAATTTGAATAAGATGACGCGATTGCTGATATTGAAGATGGCATTAGTATTTGTTGTAGCTATGCGTTGCTAAGGAGCATTTTCCCTTTGTGCATTGCATGAAATAAGGTCTACCATCTTGTGTGGAGTCATCTATTGAATTGCCAGTTATCTACTGGAAAAAGGTCTGTATTTTAAATTTCAAGGGTAAAACGATTGAAATATAAACCTGCCTCCCTTTAAAGATAAACTTTCCTCCTGTAGGAGCAGACCATCGGAAGATTCCTAGAAGTGTTGATATGCTTCGCACTTAGATTATCGAAACGTCCGCATCACACTGAAAAACGTCTTTGCCGTACTGTTCAGGGTGTTCAGTACTGTGGAAGATATCGTTAGTGCATTGGAGAGTGTGGAGGGGGGGGGGGTTGTTTAGTACTGTGGGGGATATCATCAGTACATTGGAGGATACCAAATTCTTTTGGGAGACACTGTCATAACTGTGGAGGGTGTTTAGTACAATGGAAGATATCATCAGTACTGTAGGAGTTGTCAGCAGTACTGTAAGGGAAACCATCATGAAATTGATACGTTCAAAATTGAGGATGTTCAGTAGTGTGGGGGGGTAGCATCAGTACTGTAGAGGGTGTTGAGTACTGTAGAAAATATCATAATTACTGTTGAGGCAATTCACACAGTGCTTGTAGAATGCATGGTATCCCCCACACTGCACTGGATGGTATCTTTCCAATGAACTTATGTCACCCCTCCCCTCCCCCCCTAAAAGCAGAGACCTTCCCCATGGTGGAAATCGAGTCAATCCTTTTTATACAGTAATTTATACAACAACTTGTAATGGGAGATGGTGTGTTTTCAAATTAGTTGTTTTGAGAAATGTTTACAAAATCATATGACAGCAACAGGTGGTTCTTTCTTCTAAATTGGAATTCAATTAAACTATATTCCTCAGATTGATCCCATTCACCAGTTTTCTACAATGGACAGGTTGAATACCAACAAGCCCCTCCCAAACTTGATCCAATAGATTAGTTCCAAAGATCCCCGTATATTTTCCCATGCTCCTGTGATCCCCAAAATCTTTGCTTTCCTCCCAAAGTGATTGTAGTATCCCCTTCCCTATTTTGATGATACAAATTCCCTACAGCACTGAACATCCTCCTAAAGTACTGAATATCCTCCACACTACTGATGATATCCCCCAAAGTACTGAATATCCTCCACACTACTGATGATATCCCCCAAAGCACTGAGTATCCTCCACACTTCTGATGATATTCGCCAAAATACTGAGCATCCTCCACAGTAGTGCACAGACGTTGCTCAGGTTGTATGTTACTGATCATGTTGTTTGGCTTAAGAAGTAAAAGCACACGACTCTAAATTCATCGATAACAGCATAACGTAAACTCACTCGATCTCTTAGAATTGATTAAAATGCAGGAAATTAGCCTGAAAAAAAACTAAAAACTCTGAAACTCGAGGGTTTAAAATCTCCTAAATTTTACCAAAAAATCCAATTGCTCTTCAAAAGATCTCGTTAAGTATAAAGGAAGTCAAATGCATCTCGCTAAACTAAACAGAATACAGGATGCAGCAGTTGTTGTACCTAACCAACTATACAGTAGTTTCTTAGCAAGTATTTTTCCAGTTCTTCAGTGTCTAAAGCTTCTGACCAATAGAGAGTTGTAGTTTTATAGAGACCCCCCATAGTACCCCTGGATAACGGATTCACGCGTCAATTTTTCGTTTATCACGCCATTACGGACCTTAAAACAAAATTTTCACATCTTTTCCATCTAATGCAAGAAAATTTTTTTATAACGACCGGAACGAGTCACGCAATCACGCACTTGAAAACTCCTTTTCACGGAATAACGCCCTCATTTTCAACAAATCGCGTTGCACAAAAGATTCTTTGATCACGGATTCACGAACCGAAAATATCTAAATCACGAAATCACGCGCGAAAATATGCCAAATAACGCTTCACGTACAAATATGGGGGGGCCTCTTTTATAAAAAAGAATGGGTGTATGGCAATGGTAAACCCCTCAAGAAAAACATAACAACCCCCCACTTCCTTAAGAAATAGCGAGGGAATGCTGGAGAGCCCCCTGATTTCTCGCCGAAGAGGTCTTAACTTGCACGGGAGAGTAAATAAATATTAAGCATCATAAGAACTCTCTTATCCTCACACAAAACCACCTGCTAAAACTGGTTGTTTTGTTTGCCAGAGGGATCTGTGAGCGAGATTAAGTTTGATCCTTTCAAGAAGTTTGATCCACTCGACGAATTTTCTCGTTAACTGCAACGAACTCGACAACGCAAGAGTTCATTTGCGAATTCGTCTTGCCGCCTCAACATGTAGCTGCTGACTTAATTGCAGGTAAGGCGGATATCAAGCTTAAAACTTTAAGGTAGATGTATTCGAAGCTTGTTTTCTTTTAGAATTGTCTGAAATTTCTCTGTATACTTGCATGATATGAAATCAGTGATAGAAGTTTTTTGCAAGAAAGAATTATCCAACGAGGACTCTGCTAATTCTTCGAGATCTTCGAAGGTTTGAAACTTGCTTCCACGAGGTCATTCTAGATAGTGCTCAGAGATGCTTCTAGCTCGATGGATCGTAAGTGGCTGAGTTATTCCTGTAAATGTGTTATTTTCAAAATCGTTGCAGAGGGTGCTGTCAAATTTTCATAAAAGATACTTCATACCTATTGCCAGGTTTAGTCAGAAACATACATTTTCAAAATTATTTCATTCGTTCAGGAAATATCTTACTAACTTTGGTTGGTAATATTGCTACTTTCGAAAATATTCTCTAAAAAAGATCAAAACTCTCAAAATTCAAATTTTATTTCTGCCAATCGCTTCAGATTTGAATAACTAAGGTTAGAAATTTACGAAGGTTAAAAGTTTCAAGCCATAATTTCTTCCATAATTGATAAAGATTGTTAACCTTTCTTTGCTCACCTTCATCTTCCTCAAAAATCAACTCATTCGGCCGTGGAAGCGTGATATGTTCTTTAACTTATTGCTACTTGTCAAACCATCAATTGTTAAATGGTTTAAAAGCTTCTTTTTTATAAACTAACTAGCACTAGCTATTTTTACACTTTAACATTAGCATAACAAAACATATATAATAAATATAATGAATATAGTATGATATATATGATATACATATATAATTTATATATAACATAATAAAACAATGTAAGAAAGTTACAGAATTTAAATAAGAAGAACAAAGAGAATATTGCTAAACCGAGATTCATACATAGTTGTGTGGAGCTTCATTCCAACCTTATATCCTTCTTATCTTAATGTTTAGCTGTAGACTATTTCCAAATGCGTCTTTCAAAAATAATCCAAGAAATTTCAGGATTTCTACTTGTTCCATTAACATGACCCCTTTCAATCTTCGACTTTTCTCGTTATCTAGCTCATATAATGGCTTGAATGTTCCCATATGTCCACTGGCTAATTAATGTTGTTTATCTTATCGCTCTAGTGTTGTCTTATCTTAATCTTGTATTGTATTGCTTAACAGCTTATTATTTGATTACGAATATAGCAATCAACTTGATTTGCTGCAAAAGATATCAGAGCGTAGAAGTTTTAACATATGCTTTTCTCACTTAAGGTTTTAGCTCAAAATTAACATAGTACATGTGTAGTCAACGCATTTTTCATAACAAACAAACAAATTTGTTTAACATAAACGAAGGGAGTCCACAATATAGGGTCTGTGCCGGATACTCTTCGAGTGCTAGTAGCGAAGTAGGTGAAATGAGACACCAAAATATTCAACTTAACTGCGTCTTTCTGTATGTGTCGTTTTGAATCTTTTCTATCTTGTGTCCAAAATTTGTTTATGTCTTTTCTTATTGAAGGAATCAGAAGAAAAATATGAAAAATTTTAATTTTTTTTTGAAATTTATAAATACGAACAAAGACCAAAAAGTTTTTTTACTCTAGGCAAACCACGATCTATGAAGTCATTTACTAATAACGGACAAATCGAGAAAACATTATTGTCATAAAGTTAACTTTTTATAATCATGAATAAGACAACTCATTTTGATTTTCATCCTGAATTTTCGACCAGCAGTGTGGACCAAAGTGTTTGATTACTAACTGCAACTTAATCATCCCTCAAAAGCACAGATCACAAGAATTTCGTGTAGAACACCACTCTATCAAGGTTAAAGAACGCATACAATTACTGATTCTATACGAAAAATTTGAAAATTGGAATCAGTTTTTTCAAATAAAGAGCCCTTCGGTATTTTGAGTTTCTGAGACATATGCCTTTTATTACTTTCAAATGAAAGGCAAGGCTCATAAAAATACCAGCAAATAGTTTTACTCCTGAATTCGAAATATTATCTGGGTCATATCGACTTGAATACCGCAGGTCAAAACATAGCAAACTGGGTTAATAACCATAACGCTGGAAAATTATTTTCCTATATTTTTTTGTCGATGTATTCTCTTCTATTTAACCCTATTACTACCGGGCTTTTTGGACCCTTGTACTACCGGGGGGGGGGCACATTGTGGGGGGCCCCCTATAATTCTTGTTAGGAACGCGATAAAAGCTTGAAACTTAATAGAACTATAGAAATTTACTTGCTCTATCGATTAATGGTGTTTTTAAAACCATAATGGCTACCAATGACGTCACAGTGACGTCATAAGTCTGAAAAACCATGATAACTACTTATAGGCATTTAGCTTGTTATTGAAGCTATTCTTATTGTATTTTGCCTCTCAAATGGTCTATTTATGAACAAAAAGCATTTTCAAATCATAATCTATGAATTTTTTTGACATTATTTTATATTTTTTTATATTTTTACCATTTTTTTCATAAATCTTCAAGTCGATGAATTTTACAATGAAGAAAAATAAGATAAAATAGCTATTCAGATTGAAAAATAGAACTTATTCTAGTTTATCTCTATTCAGGAACGCCAAAAAAGGAATTTCAAATGAAAAAAATAATTGTATTTTATAGATATGACGTCATAAACATTGATGACGTCATAGATTTTAAATTTTGCTTACGCCAGCAAATACTAATAAATTATATATCATTCAAAGCCCTTCTCAAAACAAAGCTAATGGTGCTTCAAGCAAGTCTCTATGTGTTATAGTTGCAGAAATATGGGCCCTAAAACATTTTCACACCTGACCGCTTGTTGACAAAAGGGGTGTCACGTGATCAGCGAAGGTGTGATAGTAACAAAAATAATTTTTTCAGGTTCTCTGATAAAGTTGAGGAAAAGTCGAACAGGTTTCAGTAGAATATTACGTGTTTTCTTGGAGATACAGCATTTTTAATTTGCCGCGGGCACTTTGTGCCCCCCCCCCCCGGCCATAATAGGTTAACTGTTTTAGAATGTACACTTAAACAGTTTAAAGCAGAGGTCGGTGTCCCGATTCTACTGAAACAGTGCTCGACACATTTAGGCCTTGTCAACACGTCTTCATATTTAGGCCTTGTCAACAAGTCTTCGTATGTTTTTGAAAACGCATATTTATTTATCCTCTTTCGAAAAAAATAGCGTTCACGCGATGAGCATTTTCAAAAAAGATTTTGCTTTCTACACGACAACATGAAAACGGTGTTTTCAAAAATCTCCACCCTGCTCCCTGAAGAGCGTTTTCGTAAAGCTCCGTTTTTCATCATCGAAAACTTTGTCTCAGTGTGGACGGAAGGACGGATAGATGAATAAACGTTTTCAAAAATATATGTATACGCGTTGACGGGACCTTAACGTAGAACGGTCAAAGTGTGAGATAAAGTGAAAATGTATTGATATTTCTGCACCACATTAAAAAACTCAGACTTCGTTTATCAGCCTTTACTCTATTGACCGATTATGAACGAGTAGTTTGAAATATATCTGAAATAATTAAAGAACTTTTTGGTTTGCATTCATTTGCGAAACTTGTTTCGTTAATTTGATCGTTACCTTATTATCTGACGCTTTTCCGCTATTCTGTATATTAACTTCATTAATTTGCTCTGTTCTCAATTCATTGCAATCTGATAGTGACGTCATAGAAGACTAATGATTCCTATTGAAGTAAAGCGCTATTGATCAGAACTATTGCACAATCGACAAGTGACCTAAAGTGGAAAATAAAGGACGGAGGCTGACAGAAGGAATTAAGTTTTTTTAGTAATAGACCTCTTTCAATGTTTACATGTTTTGACAAGGAAATGAGATTCTTTTGAAATGCAAAATAGCACTACAATAAAAAGCTACACCTTTTGACAATGAATTCAATGTTAATTGTTCAGTAAACAAAGAAACCGAAGGGCGTAAAATGTAAACATTGCAAGGGGTCTATAGGATACTGTGCTAAACTACCCAGAACAGAGAGAGTACGGTATTCCTGCACGTCAAGTACAGAATTGTTAAAAACCATCATGTGTTACAAAGCAGAACAGAACAATAGCCGTCACTGACGAAAGAAAAGAATGTAAATAGCTTTAAATCATGTGACTAATTCGATAGTAGAGTAGAACGGAAGGTGCACTACACTAACAAAAAGAACAATGGAAAATAGCATCAAGTCAATAGACCTTTTTCCCGATTACGTCATCTCTATAGAAATTCCTCCTAAAACAACCTTAACCTCGAAATGACTCGTAGCTAATTCCCAAAGCGTCCATTGCTTCTAGCAACAAATGGAATTGCTTTGTGAGTTTGAAAGCGATGCATGCTTTGGGGTTTTGCTACGCATCATCTCGAGGCTAAGGTTGTTTCAACATGAATTTCTAAAGAACTGACGTCATTGTGCAAGTGGTCTATTGACTTATCAACAAGGTAGACGAGAACGAAAGAGGACACTAACAAAAGATGACGATGCTGAATTGCATGAGGTCATGTGACACATTAGCTAGTATGTAGAGTAGGAGGAGAGTTCACATTAACAAAAGAGGACCATGAAAATAAAAAGGGTTTTCAGCACAAAAAGATAAAACAATCAACACTGTAAGTTTAACCAAAAAGTGTCTCTCTTATTACTATGGTTCGTCATTAAAAGTGAAACAATGACGTTTACAAATAGGTTTTTTAACCATCTTCTTCTATCAACTAAACTAAGTATACTAACACTAAAATACCAAGAAAAAAAATGGCAAATGTTTTGTCACTTCATACCGATAAGGATTGATCTGAAGAATAACAACGCAATGAAGACAACGCAATGAAGAGCTTGAAATTTGAAGCTGTTAGAAAGAAGATACAGAATACGTTGTGCAACCATTCCATATAAAAAGTAAGACAAAGAAGTTCAGTTATAGGTTTCATTAAAATCTTCTTCTTTTCATTATACTGATACTAAACGACCCAGAAGAGAGAGAAGGGACCACGATTTTTGCACTTGACATGCAGAACTCATAAGTCCAAATCTAATACCATCTCGTAATACAAAACAAGAACTTGAAACTTGAATCTGTTAGAAGTAGAATAAGTAATGTCTTATGAAAAGCAAGCTACTATTTGGCATGAAAAGTAAGACAAAGACTTTCAACATTAGGTTTCCTAACCATCTTTTTCTATCAACTATACAAAAGCTAAAACACCCATCAATCCAATTCCATTTCGTAATGCCAATTAAGTACTAGCAGTTTTTAGAAGAAGAACGAGGGATGCCTTTTGGATGACTAAGTACCAGTACATGAAAAGGAAGGGATGGGCTTTCATGACCAATATCTTCTATTTATCACACTAACTGTAAAGACCATCAAAAAGGACAGAGCACACGCCTTTTGCCCTAGAAATAAGTCATAATCTGAAGAACTAGCAAGTTTTACAAAGCAAGAGCTCAGATCTCTTCACAACTCGACTTCAAAAAACACCTGCCTGAGAATTCGAAACTTTTTTTGCTTGCTTCAGGAAATCAGGAAAAGTAAACCCGATTTTACAAACTAATTTCCATTCACAGCAGTTTATGGAGATATTGTGAGCTTTACTCGCACAGCGCGCCGGACTTTCCTCTGGATACCAAGATTAAAGGTTGATAAACACTGAGAAGGAGATCAAGGGCTTTAAAAACTGACAGCCATAGTGGAAATACAGGATCTTAAAGAGCGAAATTGGAAAGTTGCTATGATTACAGATCAGACATTAAAGAGTTTGTCGCTAAGAACACGTCTACACACGACGTGTTTCGGAGCTCTGGCTTCCAGTTTGGTGTCATCATGCTGTGTCTCTGGGTCTTTTGCAAAACAGATTACGTTTTTCAGCCTCGTCTCCATAACGCGGGATCTATCTTGAGTGTATGGCATGAATTTCATTAATATCCATGAATTCATAATAATCATGTTTTAGAAACTTAATGACCTGGGGATCGTCTATGCAGTACTGTGTAGGATGTTCTGTATAGTGTATCCAATGTTTTGTATGGTGTATCAAATGTTCATATGCCATCCTACCTCACAGGGCTGATGATATTCCAACACAGTGCTGAATTTCCTTCGCAGTGATGGACATCCTCCACAGTACTGGAAATCCTCCACAGTGCTGAATATCATCCACAATAGTAAACATCCTGCACAATAGTAAACATCCTCCATAGTGCTGAACACTTTAAAAAGTACTGAACATCCTCCACAGTACTGAACATCCTCCACAGTACTGAACATCCTCCACAGTACTGAACATCTTCCACAGTGCTGGACACTTTCAAAAGTACTGAACATCCTCCACAGTACTGGAAATCCTCCACACTACTGAACATTCTCCATAGTACTGAACATCCTCCACAGTACTGAACATCCTCTACAGTTCTGACCATCCTCTACAGTACTAAACATCCTCTACAGTACTGAACATCCTCTACAGTACTGAACATCCTCCACAGTACTGAACATCTTCCACAGTGCTAAACATCCTCCACAGTGCTGGACACTTTCAAAAGTACTGAACATCCTTCACAGTACTGGAAATCCTTCACACTACTGAACATTCTCCATAGTACTGAACATCCTCCACAGTACTGAACATCCTCTACAGTTCTGAACATTCTCCATAGTACTGAACATCCTCCACAGTACTGAACATCCTCCACAGAACCTTTCATCCTCCACAGTACTGAACATCCTCCACAGTACTGAACATCTTCCACAGTACTGAACATCTACCACAGTACTGAACATCCTCCACAGTACTGAACATCTTCCACAGTACTGAACATCTACCACAGTACTGAACATCCTCCACAGTACTGAACATCCTTCACAGTGCTGAACATTCGCCACAGTATTGAACATCCTCCACAGTACTAAACATCCACCACAGTTCTGATCATCCTCTACAATAGTAAACATCCTCCACAATAGTAAACATCCTTCAGAATAGTAAACATTCTCCACAGTTCTGAACATCCTTCACAGTACTGAGCATTCTCAACAGTACTGAACATCCTTCACAGTCCTGGAAATCCTTCACAATAGTAAACATCCTCCAGAGTACTGAACATCCTCCACAGTACTGAACATCCTCCACAGTACTGAACATCCTCCATAGTACTGAACATCTTCCACAGTGCTAAACGTCCTCCACAGTGCTGGACACTTTCATAGCACTGGACATCCTGAACACCACTTAACCTTTTTCCATAGTACTGAACATCCTCCACAGTACTGAACATCCTCTACACTAATGAACATTCTCCATAGTACTGAACATCCTCCACAGTACTGAACATCCTCCACAGCACAGAATATCGTCCACAGTGCTGAACATCCTCCAAAGAACCGAACATCCTCCACGGTACTGAAAATCCTTCACACTACTGAACATTCTCCATAGTACTGAACATCCTCCAGAGTACTGAACATCTTCCACAGTACTGAACATCTACCACAGGACTGAACATCCTCCACAGTACTGAACATCCTCCACAGTACTGAACACCCTCCAAAGTACTGAACATCCTCCACAGTACTGAACATATTCCACAGCACTGGATACCTCCACAGTACTAAACATCCTCCACAGTTCTGATCATCCTCTACAATAGTAAACATCCTCCACAATAGTAAACATCCTTCATAGCACTGGACATCCTGAACACTACTGAACATTCTCCATAGTACTGAACATCTTCCACAGTACTGAACATCCTCCACAGTACTGAACATCCTCAACAGTAATAAACATCCTCCGCAGTACTAAACATTCTCCATAGTACTGAACATCCTCCACAGTAGTGAACATCCTTAACAGTACTGAACATCTTCTACAGAACCGAACATCCTCCATAGTACTGAACATCCTCCACAGTACTGAACATCCTTAACAGTACTGAACATCTTCCACAGAACCGAACATCTTCCACAGTACTGAGCATCCTAACAGTACTAAACATCTTCCACAGTACTGAACATCTTCCACAGTACTGAACATCCTCCACAGTGCT
This sequence comes from Pelagia noctiluca, assembly GCA_963924455.1. NCBI lineage: Eukaryota > Metazoa > Cnidaria > Scyphozoa > Semaeostomeae > Pelagiidae > Pelagia > Pelagia noctiluca. The sequence continues at coordinate 2,892,464 of OZ004327.1, forward strand.
GAACATCTTCCACAGTGCTGAACATCCTCCACAGTACTGAACATCCTCAACAGTACTAAACATCTTCCACAGTACTGAACATCTTCCACAGTACTAAACATTCTCCACAGTATTAAACATCCTCCACTGCAGTGAACTTCCTTAACAATGCTGAACATCCTCCACAGTACTGAACATACTCCACAGTACTAAACATCCTCCACAGTACTGAACATCCTTAACAGCACTGAACATCTTCCACAGTACTGAACATCCTCCACAGTACTGAACATCCTCCACAGTACTGAACATACTCCACAGTACTAAACATCCTCCACAGTACTGAATATCCTCCACAGTACTGAACATCCTCAACAGTACTAAACATCTTCCACAGTACTGAACATCTTCCACTGCAGTGAACATCCTTAACAATGCTGAACATCCTTCACAGTACTGAACATACTCCACAGTACTAAACATCCTCCACAGTACTGAATATCCTCCACACTACTGAACATCCTCAACAGTACTAAACATCTTCCACAGTACTAAACATCCTCCACTGCAGTGAACATCCTTAACAGTACTGAACATCCTTCACAGTACTGAACATACTCCACAGTACTAAACATCCTCCACAGTACTGAACATCCTCCACAGTACTGAACATCCTCAACAGTACTAAACATCTTCCACAGTACTGAACATCTTCCACTGCAGTGAACATATTCCACAGTACTGTGAAGACGTTCCCCAGTGAAGAATTCACTTTTTCTGGAATGGTTTTGCTTAGAGCTTGGCCGCACCCGAAGAGCTGGCAGTGAGGCTGATACACCGTTAGGAAAAATATAAAACAACATCTGGTCAAACAGTACAAGTGGAGTGGATTTCAATGAAGACTATCCTATGCATTACTACATAGCCTACCAACATTAGTTCATTACTGCTGCATATAAAATCGAGTTCCCTTCATTTTTGCATGATGCGTTATGGGCAAGGTTTAAGTCCGTGAAATCGAATAGTTTTGTACGTGATTACACGCGTGATCTAGTGAGTCATGACTCCTTCGTGAATCGTGGCATGTGAGTTTAGTTCGTGAAATAATTTACGTCCTTTAATATGAGAAATGAGAATAGGATTGGACAAGTATTCAAAAGTAGATAGATCTCAGTAGGAAAGTGGCTGAGATAAAACTGTAAACTTTGAACGTGTTATTTTCAAACTCATAGCAGTTGCTTCGTGAAATCTTTATGACACTTCATACATAATTTTCATTTCTAAATTTCATACACTTCGTTCGTACACATCCCCCTAAAGTACTGAATGACCTCTGATGAGCTGATGTTACCTCTCAACAGTGATGAACATCCTTTGAAACAGTGAATGGTATTCTTTCTGCAAGAACAGATGTCATCCTCCACAGTACTTATGGGATCTCTCCCCCATCCCTCTACAGTACTGAATATCCTCAACAGTAGCTACTAGCAGATGGAATTCCGAATTCCCTATGGCACTGAACACCCTCTAAGGCATGGTATTCCCCCCCCACAGTAATGATGTAACCCTCTTCTACAGTACTGAACAACCTCTGCAATACTGAACATCCTCCACATACTGAACATTATCCACATTACTGAACTGAACATCCTCCACAATATTAAATGGTATCCCCCGGTGCTGATGATAGCCCCAACAGTACTGAGCTTCCTACACAGTGCTAAATAGACGATCCCCCGGTCGTTTACTAGAAATTATAAATGCATGGATATGAATGAAATTCATGCCATACACTAAATCCCACGTTATGGAAACAAGGCCGAAATCGAAATCTGTTTTGCAAAAGACCTAGAGACACACTATGATGACACCAAACTGTAAACCAGAGCTCAATAACACGTCGTGTGCAGGCGTGTTCTCGATGACAAACTCTCTATCATATGATCTGTGTTCCTAACAACTTTGGAATTTCCCTCATTTAAGGTCCTGCATTCCCACTATGCCTGTCAGGTTTTAATGCCCTTGATATCTTTCTTAGTATTTCATCAGCAAGATCAAAATCCAACTGCTTCCAATAAGCGAAAATGAACAGCGTTGGTGATAACATCTTATCTTTGCTTCTAGAGGAAAGCCAGGTGTTCCTAATCTTCATTAACTGTGCCTAAAGTACCGTAATTTGAGTGGTAAATCATGCTTTTGTTTCCTGGTGTTGAAAAATTTGAAATAGGTAAGAAAAAAACAGTTTTCAATTGGCAAAAATGAACAATTTTGATGATAACACCTTATCTTTGCTTCCAGAGGAAAGTCCGGCGCGCTGTGCGAGTAAAGCTCACAATATCCCCATAAACTGCTGTGAATGGAAATTAGTTTGCGAAATCAAGTTTACCTTTCATGATTTTCTTAAGCAAGCAACAAAAGTTTCGAATTCTCAGGCAGGTGTTTTTTGAAGTCGAGTTGTGAAGAGATCCGAGATTTATTACTTTGTAAGACGTGTTAGTTCTTCAGATTGACATGATTTCAAGTGCAAAAAGCGTGTCTGTCCTTTTGGTGGCTTTTACAGTTGGTATAGTTGATAGAGGATGATATCCATTAAATCTATTGCAGAGAGTCTTTGTGTTACTTTATTCTTAATATTTTTCGAGAATATCGGGCAATCACGTCTGTAAACAATTAATTCTAAAATATTTTTACCTTTGGTTTAAAACATGTGAAACTTGGCCCTAGATGGTGCCTTAAATGGGCTACCTGGCATCGATCGATGTGGACGTAATAACTGCAGTGCTAGTGTTGACAGCCCACAGTACTAATGGTATCCCCCTACAGTACTGATGGTATCCCTTCACCGTACTAAACATACTCCATTGAACTGTACATACTCCACAGTACTGAACATCCTCCAAAGTACTGAATATCCTCAGTATGGAACATCCTCCAAAGTACTGAACATCCTCCACAATACTGTACCCTCTCACCCGAGGGGCATATCAATCACAAAAAAGTGTGCGAGATTTTTGATAATTTTTGTGTGATTTTTTCAAAAAGTGTACGAGGTTTCTTCGAGTGATTTGCCCCTGGCCCTCGGCAGTTCTGCCCACACCTTCCCGGGGATGGGTATTCGGTGTGTTATAGACATATTCAATCTGTATTGGCTGGTCAGACGTGTTTTCCGTCTTGTTGAGCAGACGGTACAGCTACAAAGCGGTTTCAGTTTCACCGAGTAACACTGCAAACCACAAAAGGTTGTTTGGCAAAAACAAGAAAACAAAGAAAACAATGATTTCACCACCTGCAACTATTGACAATTAAGCATGCACATTTCATTAGAATCACTTTCTGGCAGGTGACGTATCCCGTCTTCTCTTCTCTCCGTGAACAGTCTCTCGCTGACTCACAATACCAACGCTCACAATCTCATTCTGCGATAATTACGCTCCGTCTATTATGCTTCGCTTTGAAAAGGCGGGTACATATCAAAACACTGTTTCTATTTCATCGAGATGATTCGCGAAGATAGCTGCTCTTATAGCTCAGTGGGAAGAGCAATGTAGCACAAAGTCCGTGGTCGTGGAAATCGAATTCTGCTTTGGTCATCTCCCATTCTCACAAACTATCTCCATTGATTATCTCCGAGACATTTTTATGACCTAATACGAATCACACTCGATTAGCAAAAGTATTGCATCAATGTAAACACAATAGTGGCTAATTTCCGAAACAAAGACCTAGGCCTCGAGTGTCATTCATGAAAACAAGGCCTGAAACCAACAAATTCTCTTTATCCACCATTTTGATAAAGGTAATGCCCATCAGGTCTCGCATCAAGTGTACTTCAACATGCCAAACAATTTCATTAATATTAGTTGCCCATATATTAGGACAAAGTGTAGAAAAGTTGCCCAGCTTCTTCCAGATAAACTTCTTCCAGTAGAATAAATGCCATGTACAACCACTGATTTTCTTACAACTATTCACAGGCTTGGCATAAATGACAGAACAAGATTATTCCAGGATATGATTTCGAGGTATGGGATTTCACAGTGACTTTCTCAATAAGCCCTTGTCATGTCTTGTCTTATTGTTCCCACGTAAATGTGTAAACTACTCAGCCAAAAATCATTGCGTTCGGAAAGTTGAGGTTGAAATTGCATGTGTGAAATTTATCGAATGATGGATGTAAGTAAAAGTTTTGCTTTACATTGATCTGGATGATTTTAATTTTTAAAATCATGACATGATATTCATTAAACTATTCAACTAGCTGTGGGTATTCCTTTATGATCGACGACCATCGAGATAGTAAAATACTGAATATTAAGATCATTATAGTTATCTAAATTATTCATGGTTCGATGCTGTTGATATATTCTTCAATGGAGAATGTTAATTATCATTGCTTTTTACTTTAGGAATCAGTTTATTTTCAAAATCATATCAAATATCATATCATGTCAAAAATGTTTTCATCTCTTCAATCTAAAGATAGAATATTTAGCTCAAACAGGATAATATTCATTGCTCACGAAGATGCTCTCATTACTTTTTATTACTTTTGATTAAAATGTATTCTTCCTTTCTATTATAAATGAGGCAATGCTGAAACTCAAACGTTTTAATTGTTATTTCTTTAGAAATTATTTAATTTTCTGAATAAAAAGCTTAGTGACCAAGAGAAGAATCACTTCTTGCTGTTGAATTTGTTTCGTTAATTTAGCACCAATAATAACTATATTGAGAGAAAGCTAAATTATTCATTCTAATAATGACTAATTTCAAGCTCTCTCCTCCGCCCCCTTGCTTTAAAATTTGGATGATAAAAGCTTTGGTTTATAAAAGAGATTTAATTTCATCTTCTAGCTTTGCTCGTAGGTGGACACGTGCTGTTTTTATACTTATTGTTCTTTTAACTATTCTATCCCACCTTCCAGCTTTAATCCAATCTTTCAGCGTTTATATAAGAACATTTCGCCCCACCTAGCCGAGATCCTACCTCTCCCTTCCCTTATAAACAGAGGATGAAAAATACAAAGGTTTGTATTGGAAGGTGAGATCTGCTCGAGAGTGCTAGAACGTAGGATGCTTTTGTCCATATAAACAGAGAAGGAAAAAGAAGTGACATGTTTTGGATGGTAAGATCTCAGCCATAAGTTCGAGGCCTGGAAGGTGGGATGATTTGTCCACATAAAACAGGATTTAGCAGTGCTTTGTTTCTCCATACATGACCGGTTTCTATTAAAGTCAATGTCAATGTATTTGGACAAAGTCAAACTGTATTTGCTCTATCACAAAAAGGCGATCAAAACCGACGTCCTGAACAATCTGAATTTGCCACAGTGGCAACAAAGTATCAATTTACTCATCTCAAAATAAAGACTGGATCTAGAATTACATTGTTTCCGGACAGGGTTCATCCTGAGGTCAATCTGGAGCTGCCCAACCACCTCACAGTGGCTCGTGAAAGTTTGTCAAGCCTTATATTATAGGGAATGAGAGGCATGCTTCCTTCCTGAACAGCAAAAGAATATTAATTCTGGATGTTTCAAACTGCTGAGATTCATGTGACATTTGTTTGATGGACTTTTAAAGAATGGAAATCTGATGTTGTGAATTCGGAGTAGGACCAGTTTCTGTAGACTTTTTGGAAGAAAGACGAGACCATGAATGAAACTATAATATTGAAAGTATCAACAATGGTTTTATCAAAGAACTTCGGGAGTAGAGGAGGAACATCTAATAGAGAACGACGAGAACAAGATTATGATGATGTAAGGATTGGATGAAACAGTCTTTGATCGTTACAGAACTTGAGGTTGTAGCGAGTAGCGCCTAGGTAGTATGACAGTTCGTGAGCATTCGCTTTCCTTGTGTTTCTGACGTACTACTCTGGTGAGTGTCAGACGCAAATTGCATCGCTTTAGTAGCTATCATGTTTCTCTATGTTTAAGATTTGAATACATAGAAATACCCCTGACTGACACGTATCAAGCATTAATTCTTGCTTAAGGTAATTGTTTCGTTTCGTCATGATTTTCAGAACTTAAACACGACATTTTAGAAATTTCCATCTTATCATTGAAGAGGAGGGTGAATCCCTATCACACATCACTACTATAAGCAATCAACCACAAGTCGGTTTATGTGACAAGATAACATCGGCTAGTGTGCTAACAGTATCCTAATCAAGACGTGATCATTCATGACCACCCTGGTATGGGTAACATCTCTTCAGTACTATAGACGGTGTCAGTACTTTGGGGATACAATCAGTGTGTGGGGGATATTCAAAACTATGGAGGATCGAGGGGGAAACCAGAAGCACTTTGGGTGTTATCCACATTTATTGTAGTTTCCCTCAACATTACTGAATATCCTCTAAAGTACTGAATATCCTCGATAGTACTGCACAGACGTCCTTCAGGTTGATTAATATCTATTATCTAACATCACAATGAATAACAGTTTGATAAACCATTATAATGTACTATAACTCATTTTAATTGCTGATAATATATTTTGCAGAGGAGAATCAACTGCAGCAGCGTAGGGTGATATGTTTGGAGCTGAAAATCGTCGTTTGATCGGGCAAACATTTTTTTGATGAGATGGGGAGTTGTTGCTCGAGCCGATCGGGTATCGTCAGAAATGGCTCCAGACGAACCAACCGAGTCCACGACTTGGAGAGCAGCCGAAGTATGGCTCAATCCACCAGTGAAGAAAAGTAAGAAATTTTATGGCTGCATTTTTGGATTAACACTATGGAGCACACTTATAGATATAACTATTAACCCTATAATAGTCTGATGGACTGTAAAGTGGAGTATGAGCGAGCTATGACCGTAACGAACAAAGGAATCCAAAGAATGAAGCCTGGTAACTAAAGACGTAGAGAAGTACGGAGTCTGGGCACTAGTGAGAAACGTCCCTCTGATTCTTAGTGACGTAGTGAGTTCCTAGACGATTCTGCTAAGATTGACAGATGTCGGTTCCCCTTATGATCACTAGCATGTGGGTTACTCAGGGTTATTTGCGATAGGGGTGGTCAAGTGAATTGGAGCAAGTGCCGAAAAACTGTTCTGCTCCACCAAGTGAGTGATTGAGTGAGTTTATTTTGGACGTGCTGGCCTAAACGAAAGGCCACAAAGAGGTTAATTTCCAAAAGGATCGCGGTAGCGTGCACTACATCACTACTTATAGTAGTAAATGAGTGAGTGAGTTTATGTTCAACGTCCTACCCTGCAAGAGACCACAAGAGGCCTTATTCCCAGAAGGAGCGCGGTAGCATGTACAACATCACTACATATACTAAATGAGGTTTTTGTATGGTTCATGCTCCTATTTGTGAGTTAGTTTATTTTTAACGCTCTAGCCTACAAAAAACCACAACAAGAGGCCTTATTTCCATAGGGGGCACGGTAGCTACATTATTGCATACATATTAAATGAGGTTTAAGTGGTTCAATGCTTCACTTTGTGCAAGAAATGCTCAGATTAGAAAACGACTACCCACAAGACAACTCGATGGTGGTTTCAAACCCACATCGGCCCGGACCTCTAACAGCAAAACAGCTGGTTAACAGATGCCACTACAGTCCCAATATTACCAAAGTAATCTAATCTGTATTTTCGATCATATTTTTTCAGAGATCCAAAGCGGCATGTTTCAAGAAATGATGCTGACGATTTACTGATGTCTGCGACGCCTGGGAACTACTTGTTCAGTTATGACGTCACTTTGGAGTTATTCATATCTGTCAGGTGAAAGCATTTGATTTTCATTTTTGAATAAATCTACATCATCAAGTTCATCCATGCACTTTAGTAACAGTTTTTGATCCGTACAGAACTTGCATTTCTACACAAAATAATCAGTTCTAAACCCTTGCGCAGTTCTAAAGATCATGTTGTTTATTTCTGAATATTCGTGGGGCTAGAAATGATAGAAAATGATGAAGATATCGAAATAACGTTAGATAGGCCATTTTGCAGCAATCTAGAAGCATCAAAACTCAAACATGCCATCCCTTGACATGCAAACATACTGCTGTCTCAAGGAGCCAATCGGTTTAATGACACTGATGGAAAAAAAATGCTGGTTCGAACTGCTGCATTCACCCTGAGCAAGTTAACATTAGATTGGAATCAAATTATCATAGTTGTTTTGAAATAAAAAGTTTATTTATTAAAACATTACTGTCATTGGATTATCTCCTCTAAAACTTTCCAAACAGGAAAATTACGCAGTTGTAAATATTTCATGAGAAAAACCTGTGAAATAGCTTTAGTTAAAGCTCTCCTATTGGTTACCTCATCCACCCACCTTCAGAGATTGTGTTAATTTGGTTTTTTCTTACGCATTCATTTTTCAAATATGTGGCAGTTTTCTTCCAGATCAATTCTTTAACAAGAGATTAACCAGGAGATGGTACTACGAAGGGATTAGGGAGAATTTCCAAAACTTTACGAGATAGAGGGACAATTAAGAAGGAGGGAGAAAATCTAAATATTCTGTTAAGGAGAGGGAAAGCTGTATATTTTCAATAGGGGAAAGGACGAATCATCCAATTTTGCAGTGGAGTAGGGAGATTTAAACCCCTGTTCCTTCCTCCCTGTAAGATGGCAATGAATCAGCATGAGAAGCAAGACGTTCAGGTTGTAATTGATAAAACATGACCATGTCATGCGATCAATAAGAACTTATGTCCGAACTCAAGTGTTAGACAATCAGGCACCGTTCCAGACATCGGACTGTTTGTGACTAAATTCAGGCTATGTTTACACGACATCGTATTCAAATGAATACGGTACAATTTCATACCGTATTGGCCTACCGTTTATGTGATGGCGGTAATGAATACGGTATGGAATGAAGACGCCGATGAATACAGATGAATAAGAAGGCCATTGTGTGTGTGTCTGTCGATGGCCTTTTTATCGATCCGTATCGAAATCATATCGGACTCGGCCGTTTACACAATACTGTCTTCATTTAATACCGTATTCATCAGCGTCTTCATTTTAAACCATTTTCAACGGCGTCTTCATTTTAACAGAAGGCCAATACGGTATGAAATTGTACCGTATAAATTTGAATCCGATATCTTGTAAACGTAGCCTTAGACCAACGAATCTCAATAGAGTATACGGATAAGGTATGTGTTGTTAGCTGTTTTCAGCAAACTTCGACATCAGGGTATACCCAACCTATACTTATGGTGATCCATTCCATTTAAGAATTGTTTCTTTTTCGATTCAGGTGTGAGCAATATGTATCCCATCATGCAATATCAAAGTCTCCTGCTGGCCTAACGATAGGTGGTGAACTATTCAACTCAATGAGGGAAATTGTAAACTTCTACAAAAACCATTCGATTGGAGACACTCTTTTAACGAATGAGGTGAGGTGCATTTCAACACTCTGGTCAATCAAACTTGAGATCTTCTTTGCTTATCGATCCTTTCTCTCTTCACCATCAGAAGTTGAAGGGTGCCATTGTACTGTGGAGGATATTCAGTACTATGGAGAGTTACCATCAGTACTATGGAGAGTTACCATCAGTACTGTGGAGGGATGACATCAGTACTGTGGAGAGTTACCATCAGTAATGTGGAGAGTTACCATCAGTACTATGGAGAGTTACCATCAGTACTATGGAGAGTTACCATCAGTACTATGGAGAGTTACCATCAGTACTATGGAGAGTTACCATCAGTACTGTGGAGGGATGACATCAGTACTGTGGAGAGTTACCATCAGTAATGTGGAGAGTTACCATCAGTACTATGGAGAGTTACCATCAGTACTATGGAGAGTTACCATCAGTACTATGGAGAGTTACCATCAGTACTATGGAGAGTTACCATCAGTACTGTGGAGGGATGACATCAGTACTGTGGAGAGTTACCATCAGTACTATGGAGAGTTACCATCAGTAATGTGGAGAGTTACCATCAGTACTATGGAGAGTTACCATCAGTACTATGGAGAGTTACCATCAGCACTATGGAGAATTACCATCATTACCATGCTGTGTAGGGATACAACCAGTACTGTGGAGAATATCCAGTACTGTGGAGAGACCATCAGTACTGTGTAAAGATACAATCAGTGCTGTGGAGAATATCCAGTACTGTGGAGAGACCATCAGTACTGTGTAGGGATACAATCAGTACTGTGGAGAATATCCAGTACTGTGGAGAGAGACCATCAGTACTGTGTAGGGATACAATCAGTACTGTGGAGAATATCCAGTACTGTGGAGAGAGACCATCAGTACTGTGTAGGGATACAATCAGTACTGTGGAGAATATCCAGTACTGTGGAGAGAGACCATCAGTACTGTGTAGGGATACAATGACTACTGTTAAGGATATTCAGTACTGCTGAGGGATACCACAAGCATTTAAGATATTACGTGCACAGCACTGATTTTAACTCACTGATCAATCAAACTTATTTCGAGATCTCTCATCAATCCTTTTCTACCATCAAGCTAGAAAACCAGTAATCAATACTTTTGTTTACAGCATTCTTTCTAGTTAATTTTGCACTAGTGAAGTAGATAATTGATAATGTGGTAGTAATTTTGTACTTCTGTTTTGGGTAGTCATTATTCTGGTGGTACTTTTTAACAATTCTGGTAGATAATGGTGGTACTATGGTACAAGTGCAGTAGATAATTGATATCATAATAGAACTTACGTGCTACCAGAGTAGATTATTTATACCATAGTAATGTCTTTTAATTCTGTGTCGGATAATCGATACTGTGGTGGTACTTTTGGGCTAGTGTAGTTATGATACATACTAACGTGGTAGTTTTGCACTACTGTGGTGAAATAACCACTACTACAGTGGTAATTCTAATTTGGTGCATAATAGTTACTGTGGTGAAACTTTTGTACTAATCTAGTGAAAAATCGTCACTGTGGTGGTTCTTTTCCTCTATTTTGGTGGATAATCATTACTGTGCTGGTAATTTTGTAACAATTTGGTGGATGATCATCACTTTAATGGAACTTTCCAATACTGTGCTAGATAATAAAAACTATGGTGAAACTCTTGTACTAATTCGGTGGATAATTATTAATGATATGATATCTTTTCACTACTTTGGTAGATAATCAATACCATGGTGGTAGATAATGTATACCAATTTGGAAGATAATCATTTATGTCCCGCTTTCTTTGTTAGGCTATGATGCATATGCGTTGGTAATTCTTCACGACTTTAGTGGGTAGTCATTAATGTGGAAGATGATTTAATCGAGATTGAAAGAATCTTCCTAGATTCAAAGTGACCTAAAAATAGCAAACCCCCAATTTGAAGGTGCTTCCTGCATTATATAAATCTGATTGATTTCAGTTCACAACGCCAGAGTCTTCAGTGAAGAAGGAAAGAAACACGAAACTGAGTTACAAATCAGAAACCTCCTCACAGTTGAACAATTACTCCTCCTCAGAGAACAGCAGTGAGACTGTTGCGAATGCTGAAGCAAAAGTCACTAAAGTCAGTGAACAGAAGCATGATGTGGTTGCTGTGGAGGAGGAAAGAGTCTCTGAGTTTGAAGACAAGGAAGAAGATGAAGTTCTTCCACTAAAGAAGATTGACAAGGAAGTGATGAATGAAAGGTTACAGTCCGTGTCATCTGCAGGTATCTATAAAGTCGTGTGTTTCATGAATTATTTTCTCTGAAATCTTAATATATATTAGGGGGTTGTGAGGGAAGGGCTTTCATAGTCGATTGGAAAGCTCAGGGTCTTGAAATCCTAAATTGCAGTTCACAGCTACAAAATATCTTTTTATATTTATTAGATTCACTTTGTTAATAATAAGAATTAAAATAGAAAGTATGAACATAACCACTCAAAAAATAACAAAACATATTATTGAAAAGTGGGGTCTCTTATACGGCCTAAGCATATTTCAAGCCTGTTAGCCTGAACAGTCCAATTAGACTAAAGCTATTGGAGTAAGTTCATTAATCAGCAGTAAAAACCCTAGTAGGCTTTCGAGTTAAGCTTGTATGCTAGGACAAGATTCTCCTTTATGGGAAGAACCAGCTGATTGGTGCAAGATCAGGCACAGCGTGGGTTCTAAGACACAAGCAAGGATCCTGTAAGGAAGACTTCCCCCTCCCATCAACTCTACTACTGTAGAACCAGCTGATTCGTATTAGAGCTTCTATAAGGCGCTGTTATAATCAACCATTATGCTTCGAAAACGAACTTGAAATTGAAGGGTTGTCTTGTGGCCAGTTGTCTTCGAATATAATTTTCATAGCTCAAAATGTGTGCAATCCAACATATAAGGACCTAAAATGCCCAAGAAGGTACGCAGGAGAATGCCACTAGGCAATGCCCCCCACCCAATCCATAAAATTTACACCTTAAGAAATCGGAACTAAAGCTGAATAATGAAGAAGACAAAGTCATGGCCCTCTAATCAAAAATCTGGGGTACGCCCCTGCATATACTACTATACGAAGTGCTGGATACTGACTAACCCCTGCTGAGAAAACCTGGCTAAGTAAAGTTAAATATCAGTTCAGTTGCTGATAAATGGGTGAAACAGGCATAACGGGTATGTTTACGTTGTGGTGTAGTTCATCTTGCTCCTGCTAAAAACTAGATCGGGCCTCATCAGGCAAGTATGCCAAAAATAAACGCACTCAATCACTCACTCGAATAGGAAAATAGCAATACAATCATCCTTCGAGATAACTTATGCGAATGAAAAATGAACCCAGCAGGATATAAGATACTATTACTGAAGGCCATTACTATTTACACTATTTTTTTCAAGAATCACCCTGAAATATTCTTAAATTGTTCTTACTTTCATGATGCTTTTGAAGCCTGTTTTTGCAATCAGTTGTGTTCAATGTTTCAAATCTTGACCTTCTTGAAGATTTGACATATTTCTTTGCTGTCAATTGCTTGTTTCCTAATTTTTTGTCAGTCTCATGGTTATTTTGTAAAATTCTTATATCGAGCTGAAAATAATCAGCCTCGGTTTGCTCTTAGCTTGTTCTTAGATTTTGGCAAAATTTGATGATCATGTTCTTTTAAAATTGTTCTTATTGAAAAAGAGTGTACGCAGCAAAATCTTTTACCATAAAAACATGGGAAAGATATTTCTCAAACTAACAACAGGTTTTATCTTTTTCAGGAGATAAGGACTTTCCAATCGACGAGCCACTCCCCATCCTTCCTGACCCGACTGGGAGTAGACCCCCTCCTCTGATCCCCTTCTCTAAATCTCAATTCAGGCATGACGGCCGACTCAACGCTGACGAAGTCAACAAACACATGAAGGATCTTTTCATCATGACCAAGATGATCAAAGTCATCGTGTCTGCAAGCGTAGGTTCGTCCATTCGATATATCATATGTGATTTATATGTTCAACCGAGAAAATATCTATCAGTAATCATATCTGCCTGAGAACGTCTACGCCCAGTACTGTAGGGGAATATTATCAGTAATGTTGGGGATACTATCAGTACATTGGAGGGTTCTCAGTCCTGTGAAGGAATATCATCAATATTGTGGAGGGATGCTATCAGTACTGTGGATGTTTTTTATATTGGAGGATATTCAGTATTGTGCAAGATGTTCAGTACTGTGGAGGATGTTCTGTACTGTGGAGGCTGTTCAGTACTGTGGAGGATGTTCAGTACTGTGGAGGCTGTTCAACACTGTGGAGGATATTCAGTACTGTGGAGAATGTTCTGTACTGTGGTGGATGTTCAGTACTGTGGAGAATGTTCAGTACTGTGGAGGCTGTTCAGTACTGTGGAGAATGTTCAGTACTGTGGAGGCTGTTCAACACTGTGGAGGATGTTCAGTACTGCGCAAGAGGTTCAGTACAGTGAAGGATATCTAGAGTACTGTGGGGGATAACATCTGTGCATTGCAGTGTTCAGAACTACTGGGTATCATTGACTTATCAAACGTGTATACGTTTTACTGGCTCACACGGTGGATAATTGAGATAATCTGTTTATCTTTGCAGATGAAGACGAAGAATGGCTGAATGAAGTTTTGGCTGAGATGAGCCAGTTATGCAGCACGTACGGTTTCAGCTGTGACGTCACCTTCCACGAAAGAACCTCAGTAGGTCAGGAGAGCAAACTGTGGGAGATGGAGAAAGAGAAGAGCTGTCTGAGTGGAATGGAAATCGATTTCTTGAAGAGATTTGAGATTCCAGTTCTCTTCGTTTCCGTCACCACAGATGTAAGTTCTAATTAATTTCAAATTCACGAAGACATTTAGGGGTATCTACCGTATGTGCCAGTTAACATGATTGGTCAGACATAGTAGATCGAATAAAGTCTTTTCTTGACCATGCTAGACATCACCCTGGAAAAAATCTATTCAGTACGATGGAGGGTGGTGTTCAGTACTGTGGGATATATCGTCAGTAATTTGGAGGATATTCAGTCACAATACTGAATATTTTCTACAGCAGTGAACATCCTCTACAATATCCCCTGACAGTACTGAACACCTAGAGGATATTCAGTACTGCGGGGATTACCATCAGTTCTGTGGAGGGAAACCAAAAGCATTTGGCTATTTTATCCATAGAGCTTGAGGTTCCCGTCCACAATACTGAATATCTTCTACAGTATTGAATTACCTCCACAATATCCCCAAACAGTACTGAACACCTTCCACTGTACAGGATACCCTCCATAGTACTGCATGGACGTTCCCAGGTTGATCAACTCTAAGCTGTTAAATATCATTTTGCTTCATAGAAGCCAGAAGTTGGCGTTCTTGGGCCACCGACCATTCCAAGGAAACTATCAAAGCAAGACTTCAACAAGTTTTCAGAGACTAAAGAATTCTCTGATCTCCGTAACTTCTACTCATGTGACGAGAACGACACAAATCACCCGTATGTGTTGAAACGTGACGTCGAAGATGAAACAGAGAAGTGGAAACAACTGCAAGAATTATCTCTGAAATTGTTGGCGAGGTGTTTCGAAGGGGAACCTGATCTTTGGGAATACTTTACACCAGGTTTGTTATTTCGTTTATATTCTCATCAAATGCTACCACTTCACAATGATGATAGGAAGTTCATCTACGTGAGATAATAGTGTTACAGCTGAACACCTGTTCCAGTAATAAATCAGCGTTGCTCAGGTCAAGCAGAAGGGATCAACCTTTACTCCGCTAGCAGGCTCAAAGGAAAGACTGCTACCTCTTGACAGAGTCCCTGCATATATGGGTCTTTTAAAGAGCTATAATCCCCGCAAAATGTCTTGGAACACTTGCAATATTCTTACAGTTTCCTATTTTTTCTCCCTTTCCCTTTACAATGTTGTTTCTGATAACAAAAAGTAGCCCAATAACATTCAGCAAATGTTTGGTGTAGTCTCATAAAGTTCCTTTTAAAGTCTACAGTGAGAATTGCAACAAATGTTTGGTGTAGTCTCATAAAGTTCCTTTGTAAGCCTACAGTGAGAATTGCTTTCGAATTATTGGCAGAGCAAGATCCACATTTCACTTAGGTATTTTGGAATCAGTCTACATAAAAACCAGGGATCCCCTATTGTGTAGACAGAAAGAGTTCGTTTTCGCCTTAGGACTCTTAAAGTAATCCTATTGGTCAGCTCACTGTATCCTGGGTGTTCATTGGTTTTTCCTACACTATACCAATCATTCACCTCTTTTCTGATTGGCCTATTTCGATCAACATCTGGGTATATAATCAGTTAGGTTTCTGTTTCGTTCTCTTTCTGACGTATTACTCTGTTGAGTGTCAGACGAAAAGCTTAAGTAATCTATGTTTTCGTTTCGCTATGCTCCCGATTTTCCTGGCTATTTTGAAGTTCTGTACCATCCAAAGAAAGTTCCCTTTGTAAACAACATTTTTTAGTGTATTTTCCTATAAACAATCAAGCATTAACGAAATGCTTTGATTTGCCTTTTACTATTAAGTTGCAACAATACTTAAAGGAAGATAGTAATCATTTTAGCCTGTCAACTATAAACTGCACTATTCTGATTCTAGTTTTTTACCATTCAGTGGGCTTGATTGAACTAATGTGATTTGATTTCAGAAATCGAGAGAAGTATTGGATTTCTGATGAAGAATTTGAATATAGTTGACTTCCTCATGATTTCAAAGACATCTGAGAAACACGAGAGAAACATAAATGACGCCAGCAAGGAATACGGAAGGGTGAGCAGCAATAATAATAATCATGATGGAAATCTGCACTATCGTCTGATAAAAGAGAAGAACTGTCTTTTGAAACTGAAAGAAAATGGAAACATAAAAGAGAGCGACATCATTGAGATAAAAGGAGCGGAAAAGGGATCGGACAAAAATGTCAGCCTGAATGTCTTGCCGCTGGTGAGAGAGAAACTGTTGAAAGTGATGAAAACTTCCCAGTTGAAGTTTATGGCAAGTGATTTTCTGGAGAATGAGATATTTTCGCAAATGATTGAAACGCAAGAAATTCTGAGAAGTTATCATCCGGGAGAAGACGAGATGAGGACGATAAAGGCGTATCTCGAATGTGAGTTATCATCTATTGTTTGTCAACTTCAAAGTGTTAAAATTCTGAAGGGTCAAGTTGCCTAACTCAAAATAATCAACCATGATATAGTAATCAAAAGTTCTGTGTAACCTGCCAGGGCGTGTTTATGTGCAAGCGGTATGAATTCCATACCCTTCAGGGGTAGCATACTCGAGAATAGCATACCAGATGTGATAAAGAGCAGCGTAACAATAGCTTCCTTTTGCCAAAAAATCGAAACATGGGCTGGGTAAGAATGCTATTGCAAATTATGCTTTTTATTGCAAAAACTATTGTTTTAATGTATTTTAGTTAGATAGTTGGTCTTTATTAGCTCACTCGTTTAATAGTATGAGCAATTGTTAGCTTAGCTTTAAACCAACAGTGAATAAGGAGTTCATTATTATCATTATTATTATCAAGTGGAGTTACCCACATATGATTTATTCTGGTTTACATTACGTTTCAGATTCGATCACCCTAGGGGTAGGGTCACTCTCCTAGAAGCGCCCACATTTGGTGGGTTGACCCTAGAGGAAGGCCTATCTTAATTGGCCAGTGATTCCTCGTTATTGATAGGCAAAAAGCAAGAGAAGCCGGCTCATAACCTCCTAGGGTCACCCTAACTTGTCAAATTTTAATCTAGGTGACCCTACATGTATATAGGTACTAAGACATGATGTAATTCTTACCTTAGATGAAATCATAATATCAGTCCCTCTGCAAATACCAATACAAACCCGGCCTTTGGCGTGGGCCAGCTATTAATTGATTCCCTTTACTTTTAGGTCCCTATCTAAAGCCTCTCATCCTGTATGGTAACGAGACAGTGACGTCATTAATTGCTAAAACTAGTCAAGCTGCGTTCGAGTTATTCGGAGAGAATGCCTGCATCATAACGAGGTTCATCGGGCTGACTGAAGATTCAAATTCTCTGCATCTCCTCCTCAGAAGCATTTGTCTGCAATTGAGTTATGCTTACAACACCGACCCCGCATCTGTGCCTCAGGTATATCTAAGGGCTAATATCTTAATTCATCATCAGTTCTTTCGAGGTCAATTTTCAAATCTAAAACTAAATCCATAATAAAATAAGCAAGCAAGCATACTTATTTGTTGACGCAGGTCAGAGTTTTTTGCAACTTTACAGTTGATGTGGACCTGCTGCTTGTGCCCCCAGAATTAATATTCTAGTTCGAGTATTCTGGGTACTCATTTACCGACCTCAGAAGGATGGACAGCTGAGTTGGCTGACGGCTTGAAGTTCATGATTCCGACCGTTCGTGGATTCGAACCCACGAAGGAAAGCATCAAAAGAGGAAGAGTTAATTAGTCTTCCTTCAAATCTGAAGGTTTTTCTCTTGATCTTCCTCATTATAACAAACACAATATACATCTGCCACAAACAAGCTTTATGAGCAAGTTCGTGCTCTTAACTAGGGCCTTATTATTCTCTCCTTGCATTAGCAGTCTTCGTTGAAAAAACTTGGCAAACTCATTACAACAAAATGGCTCTCACGAATGATATCTTAGGGGTGCACGATGATTTGAGGAGATTTTAGTTCTTAAATCTATCTGTGTTTGTTAGAGGTGGTTTCAAACAAAACTCGTCTGATAGAAAGCCTAAGCAAATAAAAATGTTAACATTAAAATGCTGTTACCTATCAAACGTTTTAGGCGTACTTCTATCGAAGCCTTGATGAAAAACTTCCTCGATTCAAGCACGAAACATAACTACAAATTGCTTTGATAAATCAACCTCAGCATCAACTAGACGAAGGAAAAGAGCAGACTACTTCTCCCCGACTAATAACAAGAGTTAGGCCCCATTATTCAAATTCCCATATTTCATGCTTCAGCCATTTAACCTCCTTCATTTTAGGACTTATCTGAATTGGTTCATTTTCTCCCTTCGATGTTCCGATTCGCCACCGACAGCCAACCGATGATCATTTGCCTCGCAGGAGTGTCTGAAATCGAGGTTTACAGCAAAGAGTTCGAGTGTTTCAATATCATTCCAACTAGCTTGAGTGAGAACGTCAAAATCATCGTTTCTCTTCACGAGGATGCAATTCCACGAGCTCAGGTATTGTAATATTAATTTAATATTTTGCATAGGCAAAAACACATGGGGAACATGTTTGCAGTACTGTGGAGCTCAGTAATTTGTTGGGATATCATCAGTTTATTGGAGGGTGTTCTGTACTGTAAGGGTGTACAATCAGAAGTGGGGATACCATTCAGTTCTGTGGACAACGTTCAGTGGTGTTGATGATGTGTAGTACTTACTGTAGAGGGTGTTAAGTACTGTAGCGGTATCATAGATACTGTGGAAGGGATAATATCAGTGCATTTAAGGGTTTACAGTGCCATGGAGGATATACAAAACTGTTGAGGGATACCATCAGTGAATTAGAGGCTGCTCAGTACTGTCAAGATTGTTCAGTTCTATGGAGGGATACCATTAAGTTCAGTACTGTGAGAAGGATTTTCAATACTATGGAAAGATACCATTAGTACTGTGGAGGGATACTATCAGTACTTTGGAGGATGTTCAGTACTGTGAGAGAAACCATCAGTACTGTGGAGGGATACCATATTTCTTGATAAATTTTGTGATTTTATAGAAAATTTACAAGGACAAGAACAGTTACAAAAGAATTGGAAAAGAAACGTTGGAAGACGCGATCGAAGAGATAGACAGTTTACTCGTTTCTGCAAACAAAACAATCTCAGAAGACCAGAAGAAACTCGTTTTGGAATCGCTTACGAAAAACTCGACTTCTCTGGGCGTTCAGATCTTATTCGATGTTGTCGTGCAGTGGCGCTCTTTCGACAGTGTGCAGTTGACTAAAATGGTAAGAATCGTTATTGATAAAGTTACAATGCATTTAGAAGAAGAAGATGGCTCGGAAACCTACTACTGTACGTCTTTGCTTCATATCTGATGTTGAATAGTACCTGAAAGTGCACAACGTATACCCATAGTTAATAGAAATAGATGGTCAGGCAACCCATTGTTGTAAGTCTCTGTTTCACATTTGATGTTGAACAGTACCTGAAATTCCACAACGTGTGCACATGATTCAAATAAATAGATGGATAGGAAACCTACTGCTGTACGTCTTTGTTTCATATCTGATGTTGAATAGTACCTGAAAGTGCGCAGTGTGTGTCCATAGTTTATAGAAGTAGATGGTTAGGAAACCTATCGTTGTACGTCTGAAACTATGTGTTGAAACTAACAGAAACAGTATTGAACCATCTGAATTGAAGAGGGAAGACTCGAACTCACATCCTCTTGTCTTCAACCTAAGCACCACGGCAATTTCAGCTTTATTTAGTTCTGCAGCACTGTTTTACATTAGCTTTGTTTCGCAATAGAAACTTGGCGGATCTCATCCCACGCAATTTTCCAATCCGTTCGTGCTTGAAAATGGATGCATATGGTTCCGTTTTTTAGGTGTGTACTAAATGAAGTTCATTTATTTTTCAGGACAGCCTCGAGTCCATGATCGATCATATTTTCTGCGAGGCTGAGCAGAAATTCGGAAAGACGTTTGTGGAAATCACGTCCACATTGATAACCGTCTCAAAGTTCGGAATCACACATCGTTGCTTAGAAAACGTTCTATCTAAACCCCCGACAGAGGCAGAATCGAAATGGCCGAGCAAAGGCAAGCTCAATAAAACAATCTCCGGCCTTTTGCATCAATTTTCGAGACTCGTAAAACGCAAGTGGATCCACCAGAATCTTTATTACTACTGGTCTCATCCGGGTATTTCAGCGGTTGCTAAGCAACGCTACAACGACTCAATCTCCCAGCACGCCATGCAGGGAATGATCAAGTTTTTCATTGACGAACCGAATAAATACATAATCAGAGATCTGGGAATGAGTGAGGCTGCTAGTCAGAGAGAGGCTACTCCACTTCAGCAAGCCAGGATGCGAAGACAGCCGTCCACGGAGTCACTCATCAACGCCATTGCCTTCAATTGGGAGAAACTCCACATGCTTCCTTACGTTCTGATACGGTCACGTGACATTGAGCGTCTGAAGGAAGCTGCATTGTGTGACTTTGACTTCCTGTTCGATAAATTGCGAGCCTCCTCCGTCACTCACATTCTGGACAACTTGAACCACATGTTGGGATTGGAAACGCAAGACATCGTCTTGAAAATCATCGCGGAATTGTTTGAGTTATCCGTCGAGGCGCTCACGTTTGACGCGGAGCAGTTCCCAGCGCAGATCACCGCGCGGATTCTGCCGGACCAGAGGGAGGGATTCCGTAAAGCCAGGAAAAAGAGCGGAAGTAGGGAGGACGCTTCCCCACCCTTGAAGAGTCGGTATCATCCGCCTCCGGACGGAAAGGACAGCACTGATAGTGAGCGGTCCAGTGCAACGATCACACAGGAGGACGAGAGTGAGGAGGACAGAGTGGAACTGAATGAAAATGAACCGAATTCAGACGGGAACGATAGGGGACAGTCAAAACTACACGTAAAAAACAACGTAGAAACTGGCTCTGGAGAGTTGTTACCTGAACCTGCCAATAACAAGTCAGAAAATGGCTCTTCCAAAGTGGATTCCAATCACATACAACTGCAAAAACAAAATTCCAGTAACAAGCAGCAACAACAACAGCCTGATACTGACTCGGTGATATTAGATAGTGCTCCGTCACAATCATACGAAAGCAAATACCTCACATCGCTATTAAATTCTGCAGTGAAAGCGGGGCATCCCCTCATGCCGTCAGTGCGATGCCTAATCCGCCCACCCAGTGACTGCGGGGTATTCCCCGAGAATCAGATATCCTCGTTTTGGCAGGCAAACGACACGAGGATACTGTTCATAGAAAAGACTCCAACGAACTTCGTAACATGGAGCGTGAAAAAACAGTCCATCTTACTCTTCGACTCGAAGTGCCGCTTGCTGAAATCGCATCAGGGAATCAAAATCAAGCGGGTTCTGCAGGCGAAGTCGTTCAACCTATTACTGCAGCTGCAAAACGGAACGTTCCATATCTATGACGTAATGGAGGGCGAGGTTGTGACGTCACTGGACCCATCATTGAGGTATTTCGCAGTGTGTGACAATTCGCACATTGCGGCCATGTCACTCGATTGGAGGTGTCTGAGCGTGTACAACACGCGTGCCAATCAGGTAATCTGGAAATTCCACGCGCCAGACGAGGGTATCTTTCAGAATGTTTTGGTTTCTAGGAACGGAAAGATTGCAGCTTGTATCGCAGAAGGGCCTAATCCTTTATCTCCGAATCCAGATGACGAGAACGCCAACCTCCCAGCTGAGAGTAAGATAGCCATCGTGAACTTGAAGAACAAACAGTTCCTGCATTCGATAAACTTGAAAGACAGAGCCATCTTCAATGAAATATGCGCCATCTCAGAGGACGGTCACTTCTTTGTCCAATTGAAAGAGCCCGGATGTCAAATCGTCGTTTGGGATCTCCTCGAGGGTTCTTTTCTGTACGAAATCGATGCCAGGTTACACCGAGTAATTAAAATCATGACGTCATCACAAGGTAATTGCATATTGTCTGTGAGTGCGGATTCGATTCTACGCGTATGGAACTTGAGCGATGGGGAGCTGAGGTTCTCCCTATCGGAGCCAATAAGCTCGATCAGGGGAGGGTATATGGATGATACGCAGTGCATGAGCATGTCTAAGGACGGGAGGCTGGCAGTGCATTCCCTCAAGTCGAGGTTTCACTGTTCGTACGTGGTTCTCTGGGATTTGGTGCTGGGCAAACAAATGGCAACGTTCAACACCGATTTTTACTGTCTGTCGTACGAGATTAGTCCTGATGGCAGCTATGTTGCTTCATGTATGCCGTCATCAATGACCACGCTTACCATCAATGAAAATTGTCATACAAACAAGCAGATACCCTGATAATGCTGCAAAATGGAGTCCAGCAAAACTGGTTGATAATAAAAGTGCTTACAATAACGTTTTGTGGAGTTACTGAAAACTGGACCATAATCGGCCGTGGTCCATTTGCAGTGCTTCAAGCCTGGTGTGCACGCTTATCGAAAAAAATGCTTAAACATCCAAAACGTTATACATGACTCACTTAAACTGTAACTAGATCCTAAATCCCTCAACCATAAACCCTCTCATCCTCACCGTCACCCCTAAACACTCGTTTTCCAAAGCAGTAACTAATTACAATTGAATCTTTTTGGGGTTGAGTTTTAGCCAACATTCCTTTTCTCACTTATCAAACAGAGGCTGAACCAAAAGGGCCTATAAATGACGTCATTCTGTTCTAGACATGAATCAACCAGATTTCCTTCGAAGCCGTTTTCACTTTAAATGGGAGCAACCCCGGGGGTTGAGTAGTCTAGACAAGTAACAAGGAACATCGTTTTATGTTGTAGCATAGCGGAAAGAATTGGGAACGTATCAAAACAAAAAAACTACTGCAGCTTTTCGTATGTCACTCAGCTGAGAAGTACGTCAGAAAGAGAACGGGAAGGAAATCCCGGAGTAGCCCAAAGGGTGAAGTAGCCTAGATAAGTAAGAAGGAACATCACTTTATGTTGCAACATTGCGAAAACTTAGAAACATAGCAGAACTTAATAACAACTTAACCTTCACTTCTTACAATTATCAAGAAGTAGATCAGAAAGAGAACGAAAATGGAACCTAGTGAATTATTATTCCCAAGGTGGGTCGACATTGACCAATCAGAAAGGAGATGATTGATTAATATAGCGAGAACCAACCAATCATCGCCTGCGGTCAAGTGAGTCAAACAATGAATCACTGAAATAGGCCTAAGTGGGAAAACGACACAATACGAGATGAGATCAATTGTTTTGATATAGTCAGCCCCCGCAATTCCTAAGTAAGTTTTGACTGTGATCTGCAGATAATGCGAAATGCGAAAACGGTCCACAGTTAAGAATTGAGCAGGATCTGGGTTGCCACGCAAATGTTGGCCTATAGCTGACTCCTGTTTAAGTGTTATAAAAGTCTCTTGTAACCACTGAGAGATTTATCATATGCTTCGCTACGTTTCCAATTTTTATCGCTATCCTTAAGTTCTGTAACGATCAAACACTGTTAATGCTGTACTATAGTTTTATTTATTTTCATTTTATAAGGGGAAACACGAAGATGTAGATATCCTTTTAATTACGATGATTATATGTAAATATTGGATAATCAAGATTATTAATAGTTGTTTCTATTTCCATACAATCTGCCATCTGCACAACATATCATCTGATATTATAATTTATTAATATAAACACAACATTGTAAAACCAGACGAAAGTCAAAGCATTACTCAAACAAGTTTCCATTCCATTTACATTTCATATCACAATAACTCAGCTGCGATTATCTCGATGAGTCAACATTCCATGATCTAAAACGTTAGAGAAATGGTTGTAAATAAAGTGTTTACGTGGGCAGGACCGCCGAGAGGGGGGGGGGGGTAGCCGGGACAAGGGGCCCGGAAAATGAAGCTTTGAGTTTTTCATTAAATGTCGTTTTGATATAAAAGAGCTGGGCCCGTTAAAGAGCCGGAGAAAATGAAGTTTTCTTTCTGTCCGTTACACATCTCTAGTGATAACCCAATTCATTCCTTTAGCCAGTCGTTAAGTACATCTGCTTCTTGCGTGAAATCGTTAAATTCAAGCTAGGCGACATATTCCAAACGTATGCACTACCCTGTAGACATCTTAACAGATTGCAAGGTACAGTCTCTAGTAGAACGTTCAAGCTCAAGCTCTAGCTTATCAAAAACTTCGTGCACATTGCCAAGAAACATAAGAAACATTGAACGATGTAGCTATTCTAAGCATCAAGAGCGAACTCCCAACTCAACCGAGAAATATAATTCAGTGGTATAATAAATACCTTGAACTGAAAAGGGCATTTATTGACACAATTGTCGAGAAAGTGTATTTATCCATATGAATGGAGAAATCATCTTGTATTAGGAATTATTCGTCATTTCATTGCAAAATTGCAGTCATTTTAGTGGAAGCACAAGGGGGGGGGCAAACAGACATATTAAAAAAAAGACTAAAGGGTTCTTAGCCATTTTGAGACGTTCTAAATTGCAAAATCTCAGAAGCTTCCGGGGGCTTCGCCCTCTAGACCCCTGCCAGGGCTCTGCCCTGAACCTGCTGGGGGGCTCTCAGCGCCCCCAGACCCCCAGCCGTATTTGGCAATGACCTACGGTCATTGCATGTTTAGCTATCGTGCCTCTACCCACCAGCCAAACTGACAAAAGGCCCGTTTTCAATAATTGCCCCGGGGCCCGGCCTCGCTCTCGGCGGCCCTGTACGTGGGGTATAGTATCTGTGGTGTCGTATACGATGTCTATGGCGTTTACGGTTTACAATGCATAGAGTATACCGTGTATGGAATGTATACCATATAATGTCATTGCTGTATTTGTCTATGTGTTAACCCTTTACAGCTTTGTGTCCCTTTGCAGTCCCACGAGACAATGAAATGTTACCAAAGATGAATAGATGACGACAATAACAGAGTGACTAAATCAGGCAGTGACGCAGAGAACTTTGTTTTGAGAAATTTGAGAAAGTAACTTTTGAGAACAAATGAATGAGCAAGAAAATATAGGCCCAAGAACTGATTTTAGAATGTCTTAATCCACTAAAATAGTGATAAAATTATTGATACACTACAATAGTCATAAAATTATTGTTCACCAATTTGTCTAAAATTGGTTCTAAAATCGGTTTTATGACCATTCCATGCAGTGGGGCTGCAGCTGAGACACGAAGCTGTTAAGGCGTCTAATAGTGGCTTTGTTTGATTTTTTATATATTATATGAAGTGTGTATACAATATTCAGTGTAACTATGATGTTTAATGTTTGTGTCATCCATGGCGTCAATGATGCGTTTTATAGTGACTGTCTGAAATTTCTCACAATGCAATGCATTATGTAGTTGACACCTGAGTAAAATGAACAAGCGTCAATATCACTTTCAATATTACCCTTGTTGGGTTGGATATTAAGTAAATACATCAATATTACCCTCCTTGACCCCCATTTCTCTCCTGCCCACTCCCCACTAGAAAAGTAATCTAATCAAACTAATCATTCACCTAGGCATGCGTAGTAGTGTGAATCGTAAATCAGTCCCACATAGAGAAAAATGTAGAATGTTAAGTGTTATGCATTCAATTGCTTCAAATTGCAAGTAAATGCAGTGACAGGAGTGGAGGAAACACTAGTGATTCGATCATATAGATATGGATGAAACTCTAAATATATATTATAAAGATTGTGGATTCGATCACTTAGATTGTGGTTTTGACCATACAGTTTTTGGCTCTGATCATATAGCCATGCAAATTAGCAAGCGCGTTAAATTAGTCAAACAAAAGTACAGATGTAGAATGAATTGTGATAGTAATTTTTGATTTAGTACATATGTATCTGTGTATGTAGAGGAAGGGAGACGAAAATTACTGATTCTACAGGATAGAGCTCGCTTGTGCATAAACCTTTTTACTCGGTAGAAAGAGAAATAAGGCAAAGATAGAAGAGAAATAAAGCAAAGAGAGAAGAGAAATAAAGCAAAGAAAAGAAGTGAATAAGCTTGCAATTTGAGGTCCATAGAGAAGTGAAAAGAACAAGTCTAGAATTACGCCTAAACTTATGAACGAACATTGTGTTTTTCTAAAAGCTACGAGCACGCTTTAACTATGAAATGACATTGTGACAGTTGCCATTTTGAGCCAACAAAGAAACCAGCGTTGGGTTTATAACGGTCAAAAACTGTTTTAGCCAGGATGGTATTTTGTGTTTTAGCCAGTTTCAGGATGACATAAATAGGCTTCAATAACAACTACAACCTTATTGTTTCCTTCACCAAACCATGACGTATATTTCAAAACAATATAAGTTGTTCAATATACATTTGTATTTAACTTAGCGCGAGCTAGCTTTCAACCTTGCTGATTCGAGATGGTAAATACTAAACCTCCGTATAGCGAGCACCTCTAAACATGACCTTGGAACTTGAGTCGCCCCTCAGACGTTTGGACAGTAAAATCACATCCGAATTGCACGACAGTCAGTAGAAATGATGATAATGATGAAGAAAAAAAGTGACTCACGTGGGCGATGATGCCGTCTATTGTTGTAATCAACAGCGTTGCGGTGCCGGTGTGTTCTCTGCCGCCATTCTCGGTCAAACTCTGGCGCATCCTCTAATAAACATGAATGAAAATGTCAAGTCTTTCATTTCTACATAAATATTCGAGAAGAAGCAGGATTAAGCAAATTAATGGAATTAATTTGACCTGATGGAAAATGACCTAAGCAGGATTAAAATTTAAGACCACTGATTTGGCGAATCATTACTAACTAATTGAGTATTGAGGCAGCTGATTTTTAATTGATCAACCTGAGTCACATCAATATAATCAATTGCACCACCACTCATCAAAAAGCTATCTAAAAAACACTGCACCTGCAGAAGGACTACGTCTTTCCTACATCAGGAGGAACCATTGTGGCTCCATCACTAGATAGGGTTTGAACGTTGTTTACTAGTTAGAAGTTGACTCTGGTTGGTCGATAAGAAATCAACTGCTCAGATCAGAAATCAACTTTCTGAAAATTACCTTCTGATTAAATCATAAGTTCGTTCACAGTACAAAAAAGGCATTCTAGCTTTAGTAAAATTGCATTTGCCTAAAACTGTATTCCAACTTGAACAAGTTTGGAAACCATGCGCTCCAAGTAAATGTGACTTTTGCTTGATTCATTAGTAAATAATTGGCTTCTTGAATAATCGAGAAGCAATGAATTCAAATTCATTTTCATTCTTCCTCTGGTCCACCTTTAAACACCAATTACATTTAACCCAGGCCCATAGTTTTGTATTTATTGGAAGGTTAGTATGCAAAGATATGCAGCAAAGAATGAACCAAAAGACTGACCTTCATCCATATTATAAAATTCCCTTTCTTCTTCAACGTCACCACGATGGATATTTTTAGCTCTCTCATAGCGATGACCCCTGTCACCTAAAACAAATATTAACATGATCGATATAAATGATTTACAGGCATTTATGGATTTAATAACTCGGAAAGTTTATTCAAAAGTTTAGTGCCTATATGTTTATGTTTTCAATGATTTATTTCTCTAATCCTTTAGAATCTACTTTTTAGCCATCTAGTGCTTTTCAGCATTCTTTTGTCTATTTGGATTACCCGTATAATATAGAGTTCTTACAGAAATCATTTTACGCAACTATGGCATAGCAAATATCTTATGAAATAGGCTTGTGCTTAATAGGTAGGTTGTTTGGATAAAATGAATATCTACTTGAATGCCTGCAATTGACTTCCTATAGGATCTTAATCAACCTATGAAAAATTGATGTAGTTATTGGAACTCATTTTATATCAAATAATATAACTGTAAATATTGGAGTTTCCCGTTTATAGACTGATCTAGAATCATAATACAGCATTATCAAATTAGTAAAACCAAAAATATTTTCAAGTAAATGATAATTAATTTAATTTTGCAATTGATTTGATATTGATTTTGAATTATGAGATAAAAGTTAAATGAGGAAATGGTGGTTTACCTAAACGTTGTTCAATCGCCATTTTATGAACACCAGTTTGAGAATCTCTTACTGTCTTGCGCGTTTCTCTCACCTAAAAATAAAGGAATTCTAGAAATAAAGGAATATGCTGATGATGTGTGGAGTGGTAGGGACGGGGTTACTAGCATGGAGGTTACAGAAAGGATTGGTGGGTGTTAGGGTGTAGAACGATGGAAGGATGTTTCAGGAGACAGTGTTGCATGTGGTATGGGCACGCGCTGAGAAGAGCTGAGGATACAGAAGTTTTGTTTGTTTGTTGTGTTTGAAATTTAGGAATCTATGAATTTGTTAACTAGTGGGTTAATCTATTGTGCTAATCTACTGAACCGTACTAGGGTACCCGTCAAGAGGTTGTGGGTTTGCATCCCACTAGAGTCATTTTGTTCTCACAAATTATCTTGATTGATTTCCCAAATCCTACTTCTTCTTAAGTCTTCTATAACTCTGAGTTTCTTGCCTGCGCACTCATCAGACAGACTATACCAAATTGATCTTAGAGCTATGAAAGGTAGAAAAAATCAACTAGACTCACCCCGCCCGGTGCGTTCTTTGTTGATGTTGTTGCGTGGTAATATTTTGGTGGCTCATTGCCGTTGCTGCTGAATGACATGACTGTGGAGGAGGAATAAGAGTGGTTGTTGGTATCATTTGCCATTGCGTTCATTTGCTGCTGCATGTTCTGAAACATGAAGTTATTTGAAAACATGTCCATCGGAGCCATGACGTCATTTCTTGGTGCGGCATTTCTTTGGTCTGTTCCTTGTTGTATTGCACTCCTTCCAAAGGGGTCTGGAAAACTACCCATCATCCTCTGCATTGATTCATTGTGAGCTCTAAAAGGAATCAGAGAAAGATCTCTTCAAAATCAATGACAATTTCTAAATTTCAGTGGATAAGTTTGAGGCCCTGCTCATTTGCCACTCTTCTCTGATCCCACCATAATCTAGGTTCATGTTGAAACTATAATCCTTGCCATAAGGTCTTGAAACACAATGGCGTTTTTAGCTTCATCTAAAACATGGAGCTATTAACCTGTAAGATGATGTTGGAGCCCCCCTGCCCCCAAACCAATGTTGATAATAGGTCTGGATGTCACTGGAGGATGTTGCATATGCATTTCCACACCGAAGCAACATCGGAAACAACATTGTTTAGGGGATTGGGATCTTACTTTGACAATTAGCTTGTATCGAGTGGCAATCAAGCACTGTCTCATACCTTTTGGGGAGGATTGTAGCATGCCCAGGGGCGGCCTTGGGGGTATTCAAGGTATTCACAAATACCTGTTTTTCCAGCGATGAAAAAAAAACATTTTTTGCTTCGGAAGTTAATTTAAGACTTTTCTTTCGATTGATTTTATATCGATCATCAACCTTAACAGCATCCACCTTAACAACTTTTGGGCTTCCTTTCAAAGACAAAGAAATATTTACTCTGTAATCCATTCTAATGATGTGATGATTGCTGTGGTAAAGAAATTTTGACATCCGATATGCCACCAGGGGTCAACCTATTGGAGAAAATTCTGAATACATCAGCTTTGTTTTCTCAAAAAGAAATGACGTCGACAACGATAGACCGCTATTGTATCAGATTATCATTTTGAAGGGCGCTTTGGCTTCGACCTATTCAGATTGGATCTGAATACCTTGACCAACACGTGGCCTCTCTCGTCGAGAATTTTGCTCAGGGCAGTACCTTTTCTCAAAATAAAACGTCAGGAAAGAACTGGTGAATCTCTCTCCCCACTCTACGAGTAATGTTTCATGAATATATGGTGGCTAGGGAGAGATGGAAAAGGAAAGTCTTTCTGTTGGCCTTGGCCTAGATTACATTAGCGATATAACTATTGAAATTGAGTTGCCTGAGGAATAGGAAGGGATAGAAATAAGCAATTTCAGATACACGGAAATCATAAATGTGCGATAAAATACTTTCTAAAATTGTAAGCCAAAGACTGTTGAATCAATGAGAATAAATGCAAAAAAGCTGCTAGTTATAAGTATTTTGTCATTGCACTTTTTGGCCTACATTGTTCAATTTGACAGCAGGTATTCAGGTTCAACTTCGAATACCTCAGCCTTTTGGTGGCTCCCCTGGATGGGCCTGAAGCCGATATGAGCTGAGGAAGCCGATATGAGCTGAGCTGTTTAGGGGTGTCAATTGACTGCAAACTAACATGGAAATCTCAAGTTAGCAAAGCAGCATCAAGTATGAACAAAAAAGTCAAGCAACTCAGAAGGTTCCGCTCTTTACAACCTAACGTCCTCGAAAAGATCTATTTCCAAGGTATCCTACCTAGCTGCACCTACAGAATGGCTGTCTGGGGATCTGGACCATTCTTAGAACCTATTGAGACAGTGCATAGGCGAGCAGCAAAGTTAATACACAAGCTACCTAAATCAACACCTGTAGATAAAATTCTTGAAAAAGCGAATTGGAAATCCATAGACTAAATCTATAAAAGACGCGTAGCGTGCCTGACTCACAAGATATACAATAACAAATGTCCTAGAGTCCTAAACGATTTAGTAATAAAAACAAAATCTCAGAGAGCAACTAGGAACAGTTGCAAAGTAGATCTCACCCGATCGAAAACAAACATGGGCCGAAATTCTTTCAAACATAGGGCAGCCATAATTTGGAACCGGCTATCTCCATTAATTACGAGTCAGAAAAATTACGAAATATTTAAAAGAAAACTATCCCAAAATAGCAAAATACTAGACAATATCTCCTTCGGGCAGGCAGCGACAATCACATATACTGACTCAAATTTTATCTACTTTTAACCTCAAGAAACATTTTATAATCCTAAACTATTTTAAAACTTTTAACTTTTTGGTTCTATTATTGATTATATTTATTTATTATTATCTTGTATTTCTCCTACTAATTATTATTATTGGTTTTTACTAGCAGGTCCACATCAGCGAAAGCTGCCACTTAGATGACCTGCATTGTTAAATAAATAATGTATGTATGTATGTATGTATGTATGTATGATGACATTTGAGTAGCAGGGGCAGCTGCCCTGCTGCTGTAATCGGGCTTCAACTTACGCTGAAATTTGCGATTTGCGTTATAAATGTTCGTAAGAAACCTTTCAGCAAAGCCTTTAAAACAACTGATTGATAATTTCTGTGCAGTGCTGCACAGCGCATGGCCCAAGATTTCTAGAGAGGGATTGTACCATGCTCTAACCAATTTTTCTTATTTTTTTTCCAAATTCTGAATACCTACTCGAAAAGGCTGCGCGCCGCCCCTGAGCATGCCGTATTCATATGAGAAGTTGGGTAAGCCTGGTTCGCACAGATCCCCCTTCTTATTCTGTTAGATCCGAATTGGACTGAATTCAACCGTGCCAGTGCAGCAAGATGAGTCAATTTCTTTTGAATTTTGGTTTTAGCACTGCCACATGTTGTGGACGTCTATATCAAAAGAGAGGCAGGGTCGTGTTTCTACGTTTCTTCATATGAAGGAAAAATTGGAAATCATCCCACCTAAGTGAGATAGCTTAGTATACTGGGCTAGCCCACTTCAGAAGAACAGGGCTTGAATAACTAAATGCTAAAGGGACACAATCAAGTTTCGCACATTGTCTGTTAATCTTCTTAAAAGATACCAGACTGTGTAAAGCCCATAGCATTCCAAAAAAGTTTTATTATTTTCTAAAGATAACCAGAAAGGCTGGTAATCTTATGGAAATTAGAAATTTTTGAAAAATTTCTTATAAGTAAAAAAGGAAGAAAACAAGATAGATTTCCCAGGGTATCATCTCCGTAACGTTTTGTGTATTTGTATTGTACGTTTTTATATGAATAAAAAAAATAGATTTCGTTGAGTAAAGGTGGAAATAAAGATTACATTAAAGGCCATTGTTTGATTGACTACACACATTTTCTATAGAGCTCGAGCTCAGCTGAAAATTGCTCAGCAGGAGGGCAAATTTGAGTACTAAAAATTACTTAGCAATTGCTTAGTTTTTTTATTTAAAAATTTTGTTTCTTAGAATACTTTCTCACAAGTTGTTGTATAGCAAATGTCAATGGTATCTAGAACGAAATTTTCAAATTGCTTAGCTTTCCTCTATCCAGTACAGTACATCCTCGGTTATCCGAACCTCAATTATCCGAACCTCGATTATCCGAACGCCAAAAGTTTTTATTAAAAAATATTTTGTGCAAACCAGTTCTTGAGAAACAAATCGAAATATCCGTTGTCTGCTCAAACTGTTGCCCAATATAAAAGTCATATCCAACGGAAGCAAAAAAATTACACATTTATTCGTTGTTATTGTTGTTATTATTACAAATCGTTATTGAAATTTACAAAAAACTGTTGCCTTAGTTTTGTTGTTGGTCTTTCCGTTTGCCAAGCTTTTCAATTTGCATTCAGTTTGAGCATTCTGTTACTGTTCAGGACGATGATAATAACCTTTATAGCCAGTTTAGTAGGTGAAATGTTCTTCCTCTATTTTCCAAATTTTTTGCGTATCCGAACGGCCCAACAAAAATTTGAGTTCAACCTGTTCGGTTAATCGAGGATGTACTGTACTAGAAAAGGCTTAAGTTTTTGTCTTACAGATTACTGCCGTGCTTATGAAGCAGATGCTTATAAAAAATATGTGTAGATGGACTTTTGTGCATGGCTTTTAGTCTTCGCGCCAACGTAGTATGCTACCTTCTTGTCCTCAACAACAACAACATTGAAGTATACAACAATCATTATTGTCATTATAGTAGTATAAATCAGATCAGGACATTGTATACTACGTTTTAGACATTGCATATTGCTACAAAGCATATTGCTCCACCTCCCCACATATTGCTCCACCTCCCCACATAAAGCATATTGCTCCTCCACTGCAGTGATTGATGGCATCAACCACAGGCAGTGATGAAGTAATCGGGATCAGCCAATCATGATGATTATGATGAAGAACATAAGCAAATAGGCCTAAAGTAGGCCTACTCTGCTGGCTTAGCAGAAGGTAAGAGAAATGACGGTGGCATCGAATAGGTAGGTAGTAGTCTTTACCTGAAGAAAGGATCGTCTTGAAAAGGCCAAGAAGAATTCCCTCCGAACATTATGAGAATTCTGCAAGCTTCTTCTTTTCAACAAGAATAAAGGCTGGAAAGTCTTCCCTGCTTCCGTTCTGTGTATTTACTTCGTCAAATAAAATATTCACCAGTCAGTTACATCATACCATAAGGCAAGGAACTTCATGTAAGCAGTCTGAAGCAGTATTGTCTCGTATCCAAATTAAGGGTCAGACAGAGGCTACAGGGGTAAGAAGGGCTACTGCAGTGTTAAATCATGGTGTTTTCGCGTTTAAATATATACCATACCCTTAAATGTACCAGAGTTAGCGCTTACGACATATTACAAGAGACCAATTTCTCTAGTTTATCAAATATCAATAGACTAAAAATAAACAATTCTGTCCAAAAAAACCATACGTTTCGATTTAATCTTCTTCAGTTTTCTAACAATGATGCTAGAAAAGTTTATCGATGAAGATTAAATCAAAATGTTTCAGAAGAATGGTTTATTTTTTATCCACTTGTTAGATAAGGGAGCTGATATTAGAGGGCTCTTTGGAAGAAATATTTATTTAGTTGCGAAGTCAGAAATAATTGAAAGTAAGCAATCGTATTTCATTAATTAAAGCTCAGATGTCTGCCAGCTGTGGACGTCTACCATCATGTTCTCGTCTAGTTACAGTGATGAACGTCTGGCTTTTCAAAATGCAAAAGGATTGTGGAAAGATCAGCTACGCAGGTGCAAGTCTTGGGAGGGAGTCTCTAACTGCGAGTAGGTTTTCGGTTGAAATTTGCAAAAAATAATGTTCTCAAATAAGCTACAGATCTAGTGAGGAGTAGCCATGTTGGGCTTCAATAGAAACAAATTTCGTTTCAAAATAGCCAGAAATATCGGAAACACAGCGAAACGGACATATACACCTCTTTTCTGATTGGCCTATTTCGATCTGGGTGTATTAATCAGTTAGGTTTTTGTTTCATTCTCTTTCTGACGTATTACTCTGTTGAGTGTCAGACGAAAAGCTTAAGTAATCCATGTTTTCGTTTAGCTATGTTTCCGATATTTCTGGTTATTTCGAAGTTTTGTACCATTCAAACACTGTTCCATTAAATTTCATTTCCTTCATTTCGCTTTGATCCTGTTTTTTCTTTTTTTTTCCATACGTATATTGGGTACTATTTTCAGAAAATTAAATAAACTATTATGGACTTGAGTGCATTAATAAATGAAATATACAAGTATACTTTGATTACGTGCAAAGAATTATTAACAATTATCAACAAATGAATTTACAGATTTTCCAGTTATTTTAAGAACATCACGAGTCAGTTGGAGTCACAACGTAACCACGAAGAAGAACTTGAAACTGGAAGCTTGCGTCTCCTTTTGCGAACAGCTGCAAAATAAGTAAAATATGATTAGCAAATGTCTGAGCTGGTCAGTTACTACTTCAAACTACACTCCTGTGTAAAACCTTTGAGAAACTTTCTTAAATTTCTAATAATGTACAACGTCATACCTCTCCCCAAAATCCGTTTAGGCTGCAAACTTTGCACCTGAATTTTGCAATCTGAATTGTGCAAAGGCGTCTGCTTATCATTCTTAAGCAACATTGATTTTGGGGTTTTGTGTCTCTACTTTGTAAATTTTTTGTATCTAAATTTCTCGACCCCAAAAGGGGGTACCCATAATACCCTCTCCTTATTATTAAGTCTCGAGAATGAAAATCAGTGAAAATAAAAATGTAAATAAAATGCAAAATAAGAATGTGAAAATTTAAGAACCTCCTACAAGAACCTATGGGAACCTCTCATCCTGGTTTCGTGGAAGTCATCCTTTAGATAAGAACCAAAATAGCTTGGTTCAAGAAGGTAGGTTGTTATAGGCGAGTTTTACTGTAGTTCGATATCGACTGTGAAAATACATGACTTAAGCGAGGCTATTTGAAATTCTCATACAAATACAAAGTCAGATGGGAATATCTGAATTTGGAAAACAATTTCATCTTATCCGAGCTATTCCCTCCTTATCCAGTCAAAATAGCTTGTTTCAGATGATGTTCAATTCATAATGGCTACTGTTGTATTATCATTATCAAGAGTTAATAGAAATTTAAACGGAAACGTTCTGTTAGTTTTTTAACAGCTGTGATTTTATTTCATTTCTTTTCTATTGAATATAGAAGGTGGTCTTGTTTTTACATATCCATTTTAATTACTGCTTGCCTCCTTTTCAACATATACACAGTCTCGTATTGCATCAGGTACCTGAAGTCACTTGATTCATGTAGGCCTAAGTGATTCTCTTGTTTTGACATCAGTAAGCTTATTGACCACATGAGCTCATTATATTTCGTATTCTCTTCTCGTCGGCCACTCGAGGTGTTTACGTTGCTCTGGCCCATACCGTATGTTACGAGGGGTAAATCACTCCCTATAACACTTTTCCTGAAGATCCCTTGAAAATCTCTGAAGATCCTTTCATTGAAAAATCTAGCACGCTTCGAAAGGGAGTTTAATGCCCCTCAGCATACCAAAAAGATTAAAAAAACTTACCGAAACTGTAGCATGAGCTGGAACATTAGGCTGTAAAAAAGATGAAGATCAGTTTTGTTTTCTGATTGGTTCATTTATTTTCTGCCTGATTGGGTGCCTTAAAAATGCTTGCAAGGGATACCTTTATTTCGGATTCCTAGTATAAACCCATAGGGCACATAGCAAGTTTCCAGAAAAGTCTTGAACCTTCCTCCAGGTAAAATATTTAGTAGCTTAAAATTTTTAATGGTCTTTCTCATTTACATTGAGTTATATACTAGAAGGGTTAAATTGTATCTTGTAATTAGCATGTAGAGCCGGATAAACATTATTTTTACCAAGTAATCCTAAAAGCATAAAAAACCTTTAATGCAGCTAAAATCTGCCACCTTACAACACTATTAAACGGCACTTTCATAATAATATTTAATTCGAAATAAGTAAAAATGCTTCCTCAATTTCTCAGTTTTTGTTAGCCTTCCTACGGATAATGACTGTGCGAAC
The DNA here is from genome assembly GCA_963924455.1 of Pelagia noctiluca. NCBI lineage: Eukaryota > Metazoa > Cnidaria > Scyphozoa > Semaeostomeae > Pelagiidae > Pelagia > Pelagia noctiluca. The sequence continues at coordinate 2,928,703 of OZ004327.1, forward strand.
GTAAAGTTTCCCTAACTCTGCACAAAGCAGAGAGTGTAGAGAATGTATTGTCATTTTGCAACATTTAAAAATGTTTAAAAATCTTATCTTCCATAAGAAACGTAACTATTAAACCTTTTCCACAATCGCAAATATCTCCAAACCTTTATTTTCGAACTCCAAGCTTGTTAAATGTCTGTCTACAACCTCAAAACTTTGTCAAACTTTGACGAAAAAGTGCGAAAAACGGACTGATTGTCATACAAATTGCATCATGCACGTGACTACAGCCAAATATTTGATTGTTTTCTAGTTTAGTAAGAAGCTGCATGTCCAAACTTTTGCGAACTAGTTTCCAAAGTTTTTTCTAGTTTTTTAAAGCCCCGTACACACTGGCAAACTTTAGTTTGCAAACTTGTGCAAATCCCGGATTAGCAAACAAAAGTTTGGTAATGTTTGCTTGTGTAAAACAGTTAAAAAACTAAAAAAAAGCTAAAAAAAACTAGTTTGCACAAGTTTGGACATGTAGCTTTTTGCCAAGCTAATTTGCAGAAGTTTGCTAGATTCTAGCCAATGGAATGTGCAGCTGTAGTTAGGTGCATGATAAAATTTGCATGACAATAAGACCGTTTTTCAATCTATTTTGTCAAGTTTGACAAAGGTTGGTGGTATAGACACATACCACAAAGTTCTTCAAAGTATAGTAAACTTGGAGTTTGCAAAAAAGTTTGGAGAGGTTTGCTAGAGTTGACCGGGCTTAATAAGTAAATGAAAAACTTACATCATATTCAGACGGGGGTTTCCAACGACAAATTATTGATTTTTTGATACCAACATCAACACCTCCCTACAAAAAGAAAGACAGAGTAATGCATTTTTCTTGCAATACCTATCCAACGAGACGTCAGGGATCGAGGTATTCCGTATTGCATGCGAATAAAAGCGAAACCAACGATATTTGGGATTTGATAAAACAGTGGATTTTCATAAAAGCCAGACTTACCTTCATCGGCTCAAACGTAAAACCAAGATCATTTCCTTCTTTGAAATTCTCAAAATAGAACTCACAAGACTAAAAAACAAATGGGATGAAAGAGCAGTGAGAATTGAAATCTGAAACTGTGAATTAGCTAATCAACAAAATTAATTCATATTAAACGTGTTTTTTAGGAAGTTCAGTTCAGGCTCAAAAGAGATCAATGAATACCCTCAGAACACCCCCCCCCCCCGCCACAGAACTGAATATCCTTGACAGTAGTGAATATCCTCACAATACTGATTGTATCTCCCAACAGAACTGATGGTATCCCCCCAAAGTACTGAACACTCTCTAAGACTTATGTGAAGTTTTTCAGCATGTAGCGCTTATCACAAACAACAGTTTTTCAACATGCTTGTTTTCAAAAGGTTGGTTTCAACCATTTCCAATGAGGAATTTTCGAAAATATCATGACTTTTTGCACGAATTTAATTTCTAGCAAAGCACGAGATTAAAAAAGGCAATCTTAGAATGTGATATGACAAAAAGTATTTTTTCTTTGTTCCCACCGTTCCCACTGAGGAGTTTTCAAAATTCTCCTTACATTTTTACAAAAATTTGATTTTCCCAAATCATGAGATTAAAAACCAATATAAAAACATGAAGTAACAACAACAAAAATGTATTTTTACTCCCTTCCCACTGAGGAGTTTTCAAAATTCTGATGACTCTTTCACAAGAATTCAATATTTTGCAAATCAAAAGGATTAGAAAAGCAATCTTAAAATGCGAAATAGCAACAACAAAATTTATTTTTTCTTTGTTTCCATCTCTCCAACTGAGGAGTTATCAAAATGCTCATGACTTTTTCATAAGAATTTAATTGTTCGCAAATCATGAGATTAAAAAAGCAATCTTAAAATGTGAAAAGCAAAAACAAAATTTGATTTGATTTTTCGCAAATCATGAGACTAAAAAGCTGTCTTAGAACGCACGGGGATACTTAAATTACATTTTGACAATATATGTAGTTTCTGCATCTATCAGGCAGAATATGTGAGCAATTTTGAAGCAAAACCCATGACTAAGGTCTGGTATACTTGTAATGGCTATATGATAAATTTGACTACAACCCTATTTCAACTCTAATGGACAATACTTGATCATCACTCCCTAAAGTATAGTATGAATATTTGTTACTGACCTTTTTGGTTGGTATATTAGCCTTGATGCAACCAACTTCGATAGTGCGAGTACACTCAGTGAATTCGTTGTTGATAAGATTACAATGAAAAGTCAGCAGGGTCGTTCGTTGTATTGCTTTCGCATCTAAATATAAACAGTAAGGTTTATACCCCAAATCCTCGAGTGGTTAAAGAATTTGATAAAAGAAGAAAAATCGAGAATGCAGTGCTACATTCATAATACTGCACAGGAGGGGCTTTTCGTAGTCGTTTGAAGCCTCGGCTAAATCATATCAATAAAAAGCCCTTGTTGTCTTTTACATAAATTATCAAATTTGATATTTTGCAACAGAGAAGAAAAAGTGAATAGTGCTAATTTCTAATGTTCCGTAATTTTTCAGAAACAGCAGGGTAGATATGTCTGAAATAAATATTTCTAACCCCAAAGATATAATTGCAAAACTTAACCTTCTGAATCAACTGAATTGGTCAATGGGGAATCGATATAAACTTCATTGAAGGCAATATCTTATGCATAGGCTTATCCAACTTTTATATGGCACGGACGGAAATGGTGCTTCTTTCGAAAAGAAAAAGGAGCTTTCATATTCACCCTCGACTTCTTCTACTTCAAATGACGCGGCATGACTTTCTTCCAATGGTTTAACGCGATCCCATCCCTTGACGTAATTCATGTATGGCCATGCACGACCTAACAATCTTACTCTGTGCTTTTCTTCCTGAAAATAAGTAAAATTACCTCATAATAAAATTATTCACAGACTGTTTTTATGATATCTTGTGGAAAGAGACTTTTCTGGCCTGAAATAGCACAAGCTTGATCCATGTAATTTATAGAAATACGAAATGTGCCGAAGTATATTCTCGTAAAATAGGCATACTACTTAATGTAGTGATTTTCAGCAGCTACCAAGCCCCTGCTGAAAACCAGGCCCTGTCTTAGTTTGGATAATACGTAAACACTTACTAACACCTGATAGCATAAGAGAGATTTTGTCGGCATCAAAATGTTTTTTAGAGATTTTTTATATTTTAGCTAGAAACTTTTTGAAAACTTTGCAATATCTTCAGCGGATGATTTGCCCTTCAGTACCTGTTTAATTTGTTCTTCTGGTATAAAATATTTACTACTTTGTAAAGACATAGCGCATGATACTGGGTCCCTGACTGGCCCAGCCCTAGCGGTTTAATAGAAAGTCGTAATACAATGCCATGCCACTCACCTCTCCGTTCACATTAATACAAAGTTCGTCAGCGTAATTTTCACTTGCATGATCCGGTGAAAAACTTATCAAAAATTCTTGAGATTCTCCTGAAAAATATAAAGTGGGAAGAAATTGAATTGTGTATTCGTTTGACTAAAAGGAATATATGACGAAAAAAAAGCAAAATATGCTACCATTAAAACTTTAGGGATACCATGAGTACTGTGCAGGATATTCAGTTTTGTGGAAGATTTTCAGTACTGTGGGAGATACCATCAGTGCATTAGAGGGTGTTCAATACTGTGGAGGATAACATGCAGACAATGTCTTCAATGGGGGCATCATTTCTCTAAAAAATCAGGCATGGGTTTCTTATAAAGTGGTTTTTATTTTGCAGGTTCTGACTGAACCAAGTGGGAATGAAATAATGAACAGAGCGGTGATTTCACCCACCTGGTTTGACGATACTTTTACCAGGACGACAATCAAATGCACATATGCCATTCATGTTGCTTGAACCTAGAGAAAAATGATATTGAAGTCTTAATCAGCTAAAATCGATAACATCTTATGACCTTATGGGATTGTTAAACACTTTAAGATTGGGAATTTCTCTTTTTATTTGGATTTGGATATTTTACACCTTCAGTTCTGGGGACTGAGATCAGCACTCCCGTTCCGGACCCTCTATACAATTGCCAGAAAGAAAGCCCATCCTAACTCAGGCTAGCCCGTTAAACAGAAACCCACTCACATATAAATCGAAGAATGAAAGCATATCAGGACATTGATTAATCGCAGTGGTTGCAGAAGATTGTAGCTTCATCGTAGGGAAATGCTAGATTGAAGGTTGTTGAGTCAGATATCTGGAGTAGCACCCTCCTATAACTGAAAATTTAGCAGCAGTTTTCAAAAGAACGGTTTTGATTAGCATAAGACCTACCTATTACAAAGCCATTGGTTTGTGGAAGTTCTTGCAGAGATTCGACGTCTTCAAACACCCGTTGTGTTCTGCTGTGTTTCATTGGCAGCAAACTACCCAGTTGCATCTCAATATTCAGTGACAGTTCAGACGTGTTTTTCAGCTAAAAGAAACAAACACTTTCCAACTCACTATCAGTTATTCTATATTCACTATAGCGAGCCTGTAACCACTTCTACATATGCAAACTATGACGCATTAAAATTCTAACCAAAGAGCTAAACCCTCTCCAATTTGATAGCCCGCAAGATCTTCTTGGGTAATTTTGTTTATCTTATATTCCCTTTAGCATCATATTTTCAGAATATCTATTATGTTGTAAAGAACGAAAAAACACGTGTATCGTATTCTTTAGAACGAGGAAACCATTAAGATCAGCTCTAACTAAAGCTGCTCCCCTCTCGGAAAATGGGGCCCCATTCCCCCTAGCAGTCTGCTAAGATATGAATTAGTTTATACGTTTATGTTTGAATTCGTTCATGATTGAAATTATAATTTGAAGACAATCCTTAAAAATCAAAAGATGCAATAAACCTACATGAAGTTCATTGGTGATTGTATCACCAACCAGGGCTTCCCCAACGTTAAATATTCCATTTTCAGTCGACAACTCAAGAGAGGCATCCACCCCTTTGCCTCGCAGTTTGAGCAGAATACTCGATCTTCCACAACCAACTTCAATAACTTCGTAAAACTAAAAGAGAAAATTGACCAGACTAAATCCCTTCATCGCAAATTAGGAGGTCTTGATCTTTTCTCAACTACACCATCTGGCATTGGTTGAATCAAGAAGAAGAAGAGGAAGAAGAAGAAGAAGAAAAAAAAAGAGGAAGAAGAAGAAGAGGGGGGTAAAACACGAAGAAGTAGAACACAAAGAGAAGAAGAAAGAGAAGAAGAAGAAGAGGAGGAAGTAGAACACGAGGAAGTAGAGGAAGAAGAAGAGGAAGAAGAAGAATCAGGAGAAGTAAAATTAGAAAAAGGGGAAGTAAAAGAAAAAGTTCAAGAAGAGGAAGATGGAGAAGAAGAAGAAGTAGAAGACAATGAGCGAGAAGAAAATGAAAATTCTAAAGTGTTCAATAACTTACCACGACAGATTTGGAAGGCGTGAAAGAAAGCTTCATGTTGTGAATTCCATCAGAGGATAAAGGCCTCAGCGCATTCACCATTTCAAATGGACCGACAGGATCCAATGCTGACGATTTCAACTATCAAAAGTCAAGGTTTAACAAAAAAAACGTATAATCAAAATTAAGTTTAATAACAAAAAGCTATGGTTCTTGTCCATGCCGTGTTTTTATTTTCAAATTTCCTTCCAAATCTATAAAACCAAGCCTAACCCAAAAAACCTCAATGATTTTTTGCGCCCATCGTTGTTGAATCAAAATTTGATTTGATATTCAGTACACATTTATCAAGTAAAATATTTCAAATAAATCATATTCAGTACCATTGAAAAAACGGATTTTCGCATACGCATTTCTGGCTTGACCCGTTATCAAGACATTAACAAGGGATACCCGTTTTATTATTCACACATTTATCACACTGGGAACGTCTTTATAGTACTGCAAGAAGTTCAGTACTGTGGGAAGATACCAACAGTATATTTAGGAGGGTGGTCAGTGCGGTATGTTTAACAGTACTATGGAGGTAACACCTAAATTGCTCGTAGTATCCCTCCATAGCACTCAACATCCTTCATGGTATCGTACACTCTCCGCAGTACTGCAGAGATGTTATTTGAAAAGTAGGCCCATTTATTTCAATCTATCAAGTAGTATAATTTTTTATGAATTGAATAATCTAGTTTTGTACCGATAAAAGATGGATAAACCTTCATGTTCAAACAAGTAATATTTACTAGTTGATTATAAAGTAATCAAAAGGATACGATGATGGAATCTTTTGAGATGTTCTGCAGCGAGATGATTTTCGTAGCACGTTGACCTAGAAAGTAATAGCTACTTTAAGTATCGAGAGAATAGCAATGATCTAGCTAGGTTGCGAAAGGTCTGGTTTGAGTGGTTGTAGTCTGGTGAGCCTGGTAGTGGATTGAAAAGAACTGCGGTGGTGCTTTTCTACCATGGTGATGAGCGGTGCGATTTATGTAATTTGGCCATGAGCGGTGAAATTCAGGGCTGTGGGGGGTATACCATCAGTTCATTAGAGGGTGTTCATTTCTGTTATAGAGGAAATTATTCCTGTACAGTACTGTACATCCCTTGCAGTACACGTGGTATCCCCTAAACTAATCATGGCATCTCCTTGTAGTACCGGACACCCTCAAACTTACTGATTGTATCCCCTCACAGTACTGATGTAACCCCCCCCCCCCCACAGTACTGAATACCTCCACAGCGCTGGATGTTATCCGTCCACAGTACTGAACAGTCTCTAATGTACTGATGGTATCCCCCTACAATACTGATGATATCCCCTAACAGTACAAAACACCCTCCACATTATTGAAAAACCTCTACACAGACGTTTTCCACGATGAAAAATAGAATCAAGGGTGTATTTATTTACCGGTAGCAACATTTCCAAAGTCGACGTTTGTTCTTCCCTTGTCAGAAATGACGACCAATGACGGTCTGATGGACGGGCAGTGGACCTCCAGGTAGACCGTGTAGCATTTACTGAAATGAAGAATACAGGAGTCAAAACGAAGAAATTTTTTCACTTCATAAGAAGGTACCAGTGGTTATTAGAATAGGAAGTAAACATACCTTGTAAACAATATAAACATGTAAATAGGCCCTCTCTATCTTATTGCCCCCTCTAACTCTAGTTTCGATTGGACTCTCTACGGGTCTTTCTTTGTGATCTCAACATTGCGATCTCTCCCACTAGTTATATTTGCCATGGTAGTATTATTCATGAGTGCTAGGACACCCAAGGATAAATGATAGCTAAATCAGTTTCTTTGCTTATTATAAGATGCCATCAAATGCTCTTCATTGACACTTTCAGCTTTTTCTGCTCATATTTTGTTGTCTTATCTCCCTAGCTGCAAACCAATACATTTAAGGGCAAAGTTTCTACTGCGCATTCACCCTCCTACACAATCGCTTGCGCACGAACCTTCTAATGGAAACACTTAGTGGCAAAGTCCATGTTTTCCCCGACTACTTCAATTGGTTACATAAATTTTGTACTGTGCTGTGATTTAAATGTATACAAATCTACCTGTATTCGAGTTTTCCTGGTTCTCCACATTCCCCATAAGCCATGTAGCAAGGGATCGTGTAAGATGTGAAGGAATTACTGAACGACTTCAGTAGAGATAATTGTGCTGCTTCGTATACGTCACAACTGTCGAAAAACAAGATAAATTCATATATCATATTGATGACATATGAGCATTGTGGTAGCCTCTTCAGTAGAAATAAAGTGTCCCTTGTTTGGCAATGCATTATGTATCTATTAAATCCATATCTTTATACTTATATCGAGAGTTGGTAAGATATGGCACAAAAGACGACATTAATCTACAGAGAAATGGTATACCTATTACAGATACTTTTAAAGCCCTTTAATGCCATGCTACAATAGTAAATCCTGCTTTAGATGGTTGAATAGACGTCATGAGCATCGTAGAACAACTTGAAATACATCTAATTGCTCTTATTTGACAGTGAGATGACCAATCTTATTCACAATGATCTGACGTATTATTCTCTTGAGAGTCAGACGAAACGCTTACGTAATCTATGTGTTCGTTTCGCTATGTTTCCGATATTTCTGGCTGTTTTGAAGTTTTGTACCATTCAAAGACTGTTCTATTGCTCCTATTTGCTTGTTGAACCCATAAGTGAAAGAAAATTCAAGGTTCCTGATATAGGAAAACATTATCGCCATTTGGAAATGTGCGCCAAACGCATTTTGGATCAATATGTTTGAAAGTTTCTGGGGTTCGATGGGGGTTGAATATGGGGGTAATGAATGAATAATTTACCCTAAAACCACATCTTCGACAGACATAGTGGCGCTACCGCCTGACCGTGATCTCGGAGAAGATGACGTCACTCTCTGGGAAGGCGGTGTTCTTTTCGCAGAATTCTTCGCCTCCTGCTTCTTTCCTTTCATCAACTTCGATTTTGACTGAAGATTAATTAAAGAAATACCATCTTAAGTATGGAGTCGGTGTTTCAGATTCTCGTAAGAGAGTGCTCAATACATTAATGCAGAGCGTGATATATATTGAGAAGAAAAGAGTCAAGCAACACTCAGCTTCTCGACAAGCATGTTTCTTGGTTGCCCACTCATCCGGAGATATAAAAAATAAGATATTGATAATGTTGAACAGATAATGATAACTAATAAATATGATGCGGATAGGGATTCTTTATAAATAAATTTGTAAACATCTCCTGATGAGTGGGAAACCACGAAACAGGCTAGTCGAGATGAGCCTGTAGTTTCCTGTTTCTTTTCTGCCAATTAGTGTTTACGATTTAAACTAGATACTTACTCGAGACACAACCACAGAAAGGTATTCACCTTGAAACCTTTCACAATAAACATTAAGTTGGATGACTTCTAATTCAAGAAACATGTTTCAAATTGCACTTACAGCCTCAATTCATAGGATCTAATGATGATTTGAGACGTTAGAGGAGTTTTTGGAAATTAAATTGAACTTTGGTAGTAGAATTAGAAAATGTGGCAAATCTGATTTAAACTTGAAAACATTTGTGACACTATTCCATCACGCATGACAAAAGATTTCCTCCTTAAATATTTAATCTTAGTAAAGTATTTAAATCTGAAGGCATTGGCAGAAACAAAATTTATATCTAGGGTTTTAATCCTTTATAGAGAATATTTTTTGAATTATATATCACTTAAGATATATCTTCCAATAGCATGAAATGATTTGTGTCTGTCACTACCTTGCATAAGGTAACAAGTATCTTCCCATGACTTTGATTAATTTGTGCAATGACTTTGAAAATAACACGATTCAGGCTCACACTAAAACTCGACCAATTTTTTATTAGGACACATCTAACTTGAATTATACAATATGCACCAACAAACTGAGACATCTCCTTAATTCCCAACTCAAATCCGTGTTTATGGTAGATAACAAATGATTCTCAACTCACGTTTTCTTTAGCTTGCTGAGCAAGCATCATTTCGTTCTGTCTCATTTCCAATTCCTCATTCTTCTCGAATATTCTCACAGCTTCTGTTTTTATTTTGTTCTCTTCCAATTTTGGACTGAACGTTATATGAATCATGCATTTCTAGAAAAGATGAAATAGTTGAAAATATGATTAGCAAATCTACGTGACAAGTCAAGCTATATCTCAGTTTTCCCTAAAACATCGCTCTTGCATAAATGTAGAGCCTTGTAGATATTGTGAAGAAAAGAGTTAAAAAAACCAAACCCTGCATCTTTACAAGCCTGTTTAGTCGTTATCCACTCACTCATCAGGTTATGAACTTATCGTATAACATTTTTTTAATTAGTATACCTCTTGATGAGAGGGCAACCACGAAACAGGCATGCAGAGATGAAGAGTTTATTTCCTTGGCTCTCAACTTTACAATTCATAAATATTTACCAAGATGTAAAGAATATTCTCAATCATTTGCTACTACTATAAAAGCCAAAAATGCATAATATCTTATGGGTTGTCTAGAGTTCTGCATTAAGTAAATTAAGAATATTCAAGTTGATACTTATTGCAGAATAGCTCCAAACCTTTAAGCATACAGTATCCTGCATAAAAGAAACATCCTTTTCAACATCAGGCCTGAGGCCTTTCTGAAGCTTATTTATCAATTCTTATAAAGGAATTTCTTAGGAATTTCTCATAAAATTGTTAGTTTTAAATATTGAAAATCAAGTCTGTGTTTCTTAGAGTAGTGTTTCTTATATGTGGGACACTGCTGTATTTGTGTGGATTTTTTTAGATGCAACCAGCTCAATTAATAATTTGTTTTGTAAATAATTGAGATAATTTATGTGAATGAAAATGACCCAATTGATAAAAATGTTTCTTAATACAATTTTTCTAAAAAAATCAAAAGACATAATTAAAATCAGCAAATTTAGATACTCACCTCGCCAGGTCTTACGGTGCCGACCGTAGGAGAAACCGTGATTGGTGAGTTGTCCGGAACAATAAACTCGAAGGAAGTTGGTCCGGAAGGAAACACGGGCCCACGGCCAATTCTCGGAACCGGGTGTGTGAACTCATTGGAGCTCAAATGGGAATTGACGACAAAGATCTGGGCACTAGACGTGTCGTTGATTCCGGTTGCTTTGAATTTGATGAGTGATTGTGATAGTTCGAGGGGAGGAAGGACTCCAACGGCTTTGCAAGGAAGCTTGAATTCTCTGCCGATACCGGATTTACAGATTAGTTCAAGCTTGTAATCCTGTAAAAAAAGATGATATGAGCTACAGTTATTCAAGATTATCTGATGATTTCGCACGCATCAAACTTTAAGCAACAGAGTCAGTTTCCTTTTCGTTTCTTATCATCGAGCACTGTGATGCAGTTATAGACCAAGTAATGCTATAGAGATAAAGTGAGCTATATCTGTCTCCTCAACATCAGAAGTGGACATTAGTTTTCCTCTCTGGTAAGCTCGCCGTCATCAAAACAATATGAAATTCTGTATACATCAGTAATGCTGTACAGTGTTGTGACATTATTGCACGACCTAAGTTAAAAATGCTATTTTTTTAAAGACTGAAAATTTTTAATTAGCGAAAACTAGCCAAAACATTTTGGGAATTAATTTTTCTTATTGGTATCAACAACACTATAAACATTAAAATTAAAAGAAATTATGCTTATGATCGAGTTACACTTGACATGGAATCAGACCTTAGAACTAAGCTTGACGACTATCTTGCAACAAAAAAACATGACTTCTACAACATGGTATGACTTGAAAAGCAGGGTCTGCCTCGCGTTTTCTGTCTGACTGGGAGGATCAAAAAGTCAGTTCTAGGCCATTAAAGAAATAGCCTTTCTTTTTCAAATACTTTTGTGCAGAATGTATTGTGCAGTAATGATAATAATAATGATAATAGTAATCTACTCTAATAACGGAGCTATTGCCAAGCTGATTTCTAAAATCTAGTTGAGTGATAACAAAATTTCAAGCAGCAAAACAAACCTGAGCTTTCTTGGGGCTGAATATGATATCCACCTCGATTGATTCTTCAGGCAGAAGTGTTCCGAAACCATCATTGGGCTGCACGTCAATCGTCTGAGAATAATTCAATTCAATTTCATTCAATTAAATTTTATCAATATGGTATTCATTTCTAATAAGGCGAAGCATGCTTCTGCGATTATATTCTAGTGTTGCTTCAAGGATCATTCTGGTAACGGTATATGGTAGCTTAGAATTTTCATTACAACATCAGGGAGTAAGGAGAATAGCCATCAAAGTAGAAAGCTAAGTATTTCTGTGCACTGCAAAAGTATGTCCCTCTATCTAAGTGGGTTGAATCAAGGAGATTTTAAAACACCAGGAAAGCAATGCACGAAAAAATTCTCCCTATATCATCAGTTGCAGTACTGCAATTAAATAATAGACTCGTCAGGCCCATGAATGACATTAAATAAATAAGTAGAAATAAGAACTGAAAAGGCACACAAATTAATCTGTAGTCACATTATGATGTATGAGCATTAGCACATTAGAACATCAGATATAATCATTCAACCAACTCTAGCTTTAACCGACGTACTTTCTAATTTACTAAGTTGACAACTTTTATGAAAACCAACAAAATTTAATTGTCCTGAGGGTGCACAAAACGTCACATGTTCAAGACGGGTGTCTTGTATGACTACTTAGATTAACGTAATTATTTGTCCATCTTCTCACAGACTAAAATCATCCGAGGTAACATTTGTGCAGTACTGTGGGGGAGGAGGTATGCAATCAGTGCTGTGGGGGTTGAGTAGTGTGCAGGATCTTCAGCACTGTCGAGGTAAACCACAAGCACTTTTGAATATTAACTTCACATCACAGTGCTTGTGGTTTTCCTCCACGATACTAAATATCCTCAAAAGTACTAAAAGCAAAGCTCTGCAGTACTGAATATTCTCCACAGTACTAACAGCATCCCTCTACAATACTGAATATTCTCAACAGTACTAGATATTCTCCACAGTACTGATTCTATCCCTCTACAGTGATGAATATCATCAACAGTACTTATGGCATCCCTCTACAGTACTTAATATCCTCTACGGTACTAATGGCATCCCTCACAGTACTGAATATCCTCCACAGTACTAATGACATCCCTCTACAGTACTGAATATCCTCCACAGTAATAATGGCATCCCTCTACAGTACTGAATATCCTCCACAGTAATAGTGGCATCCCTCTACAGTACTGAATATTCTCCACAGTACTAAGGGCATCCCTCCACAGTACTGAATATCCTCCACAGTACTGAATATCCTGCACAGTACTGAATATCCTCAAAAGTACTGAACATCCTCCATAGTACTGATGGCATCCCTCCACAGTACTGAATATCCTCCACAGTACTAATGACATCCCTCTACAGTACTGAATATCCTCCACAGTACTAATGACATCCCTCTACAGTACTGAATATCCTCCACAGTACTAATGACATCCCTCCACAGTACTGAATATCCTCAAAATTACTGCAAAGACGCTCCTTAGGGTAAAATGTTGAAATTCATACCTCAGGTGTACCAACAAATCCATAGGCTTGTGAAAGTACAGATTTATTCGTCAATGTTATCGTCCTTCTGACTGATTCATAGACGGTGCAGAAACCAAAGTCAACCATCTTTGCACCAAACTCAAAGTCAGATGAAGTTACAACTGCTCTTATGGTGAACGGAACCGGTCTAGTCTGTGAAAATTAAATGAATACAAATTAGTCTTTCGTCAGTACAGAACCTTAGAATGATAACAATAATCAAAAACACAGTATATAAAAGAAAAAAGGCAATAAAATGAAATAAAATGGATTTAGTTAAATGAAATGAGATAAATGAAAAAATAAAAATGTGTAAATAGAATAAAATGAAAAATAGAATATAGATAAGATAAAAAATACCAAATTTAATTAAATAAAATGAAATAAAATAGATATAGATAAAAAAATTAATGAGATAAATTATATAGAAGAATAAATAAAAGATTAAAAAGAAAAGAAAAATGTCCAGGAAAACATACTGAAAAAATAAAATAATTTATAACTAAAATTATATTATTGGAAATTACAGGAAAAATAGAATTAAAATCAGAATTAAATAAGAAAAAATAGACAAATTGGAACAGTCTGCAACTTTATTGTCAAGACAGCTAAGTTATAATATAAAAATCTACAAAACATACAAAACATAAAATTGAAGGAAAATATCAACAAAAACAGAAAAAGAAGCGAAGCAGCAGGAAATGATAGAAAGAAAAAAGAAAGATAAGGCTAGAAAATTAAGACTAAAATCGAATTAAAATAGCTTCAAAATCATAACTTAATAGTTGCAATATTAAATAAAGAAATAGAATTGAAACTAATATTGAAATAAAAAATAAAAAAACAAAATGAAAAATAAAACCCATACAAAAAATACAATAAAAACTCCGTTGCAATCGTGCCTGTTTCACAATAATGAATAAAATCGGAATTAAAACTAAAATAGGAAATAAATCAAATAAACCAAAGCAAGTACATTGAGTACAATAAAAAGAAAAAGCGAAAAAAGCCAAAAAGGAGAACCGCGTCTGACTATATCGCGCGGGCTGACGGCCGTACCCTATTCACGAACGCTATCCCACTACTGCCTGGCGCGAGAACTTTTGCCTGCTGTGTTTCCACCCTGGGCCGGTACGTTCCTCATTATCCAACCTGGTCACATCGAATTACTTCAACGCAACCATGTTGACGTCAGGCTTAGTGTGGACGTCCGATCGGCATAGAGTAACGGCAACCAGGGGTCCCGATCTCAAGCCATCCTGCGATTCAAGCCTCCAAGCAGCTGGACTACAGGTGCGCGCCACAACACCCGGCGAGGAATTTAGCGAATTTTTGTGGTTTTGTTCTTGTCATAACAATAGAGCTCCTTCACAGAGGCTTCCTTTGATATGTGAGTAGATAAATTCAATTCAACTAAAAGCGTTTTATCCTCAATCGAATAATATAGCTCCTCCGCAGAGGTTCTCTATGAAATGTGAGTGGATCAATTAAATTCAACTAAAACTAATCAAGCTTGATAGCTATCCAATTCAATTTCTCGTTCATTTAAAATACAATTCAATTCAATTTCTTGTACCTTCAATTTTATCTGCAGTACCGAGAGGGTCTTAGTAATTTTGCATATGAATTAATTCATTTTTAAAAGTCAATTCAATTCTTAAAACTTCAAAATTCTTTGAAAACAAGATTCAGTAAAAAATGGTAAAGTTCAGCTTCATTTTTTCATTTTAACAGCTTATAACTGCAGATTTGTTATTAGTGGCCTTAGTGAGCATTTATAAGCGAAAATGAAAACACTCACCAAAGTCCCTGTCTCTTGGCAGGTAAAAATAATACCTACCACCTATAGCAAATGAACATTCAGCATAAAACCCGAGACTAGAAAAGTTTTTGAGGAGTTGAATTTTTCGTCTCTCCCCCTTTTGGGGCTAAGAAATTAAACTAGTGCCTGGATGCTGGAATTAACGATGATTGGTTGCTTAGAATATGTAAATTAGTCACCTGATCAGCAACTCGGATCATGATTGGTGCATCCAACTGACCGCTTTTCTTATCAAAATAAGCAGAAGCATCAAGGAGCATGGCCGCTCGTGGCAGAAATTTCAACTGGGCAGAGAATTGAGACTCGGCCTGGATGTAAGCCGTCTTAGGCAGCAGTTCAATGTAGTCACGGAGCTCCTTGGGCACCTGGAATGTCAATCGCAGGGCTGATGTAGCTCTACAAGGCAAGAAGTGTTATTGAAATTATTATGATAACAAGCATGTATTGCTGCCAAAGCTTTTTAATTCTCTCAATATTTCTAACAACAGACTTGCAGCTCCCCTGTAATGCATTATATGTTTCTGGCTTGTTTTGAAGCTTATTTTCTTCAAGTATAGCCGATATTTTCTCTCTGCCTCGTAGGGTATTCATCTATCTATTCTATTTTTCATATCTAGCAATTTACACATGATTACAATTTATACACGATGAAAACCTCTCCAGCAAAGTTACAATAGTGACTAACAAATTTAATAAGATTACAAAGGATAATTATTTGATGAAGATCAACAATATACATAAAGCAATATTCCTATTCCTATGAAAAACCTATCGCATGGCTGATCTTCAGAGGAGTCACTAGCGTATGGGTGATTTGAGGATTGATCTTGATTTCGTTTCAGCACTTCAAACGTTGCTACGAGATAATTCTTGAATTTGCTTACTGTAGAGAAATCCCTGGCTTTTAAACCCGTGCCGTGTAATGAAAGTATTAAAAGAGTGATTGCAATTCGTTTTAAAGGAAGTAATCCCGGAGCCGGCCTATTCTGAAACTTGAAGACTACGCTTTCAAACTTATTTCAACGAGTTCCCCAATTAAAGTCTTACAGTGAAAGCTCTCAATAATATCTTAATGGAGGTATGAAAGCTGCTATTTGATTTGTTGTTATTCTAACAGCACGGCTCTTCAGTCAGAAAAAGCCATTTCTACTTCACACAACAGCGGACCAACTTACTTACACTTGCATTCAATGTATATAAGGACACTTAGCAACAAAATGGCTGCCAAATCTACGTGCTGCCAAAAGTGCATATCAGACTAAACTTTTATCAAAAGGGTAGTATTTACGTATTTTCTATGCATTTCCAGTGTTTTTGCTACGAAATAATCCAAATTTTAGTTATTTGAATGATATTATTTGCGTTAATTACAATTAATGATTACCTGTTGTTGACAATGATGGCATCTTGAAAAAGTCGGTCGAACATACAGATCTTCATGTCAACCACCTAAAAGTGGAATTGTTTACAAATGTAAACTAACAATAACCTAATTCACCAACAATACTTTAACAAAGCTGGGATTTAATTCGTTAATACGGCGGCCAGTTTTTATCAAGTGTGAGTTTCTGTCGTCTATTATAGTGCTCGATGAGTAGAAATTAATATACACTGAGAAGAGAAAGACTCAAAAGACTCTCCATCTCGACAAGCCTGTTAAGTAGCTACTCACTCATCAGGAGATGTACAGAACATACCAACTCATTAGGATATTACCATTGTTTGCATCTATTAACACACGATAGCATACATGCATTCTATAGTCTCTTTGCAGAAGTCCGGAAGCCCAACGGAGACAAAAGTGGCCGATATAAGAAATCAATAAAAAATGAAAGATTGCAAATAAGGAATCCCTAAGGAGCACTCTTTTGTCTATTTTCTCTATTCTAAATAGATTTGAACAAAAGTTTCAAACCTTTTTTTGCATATGACGTGGTAAGTTAACGACTCTCTAAAATTCTTACCTCTCTCTCAACCCAAACTGGAACATCAATCCCTAGCCCATGAGCTGCAACATTAATCTAGATACAAGAGAAATTCAAAACTTTTAGAAAAAATTATGGCGATCAAAACACAGAAAAATGTATTAACCATTGTCTTTACGTAGATGGTCTATAAACTGAAATAAAAGCCATGGTATTCATTAGTGTTTATAGTAGCTAAACTGAAAAGCAGAACGAGAGGGCCCACTAACAAGAGGGGACGATGGAAATTAGAAATTAAAAGTAGCACATTAGAAAATTACTTTTATGTTACTTCAAATCAATTACCTCCGGTGACTCCTCGTCTTCAAATTGAACTTGGAAGTCACATGACACCGGCCCAGCATGCACTGGTAGAAATATTATTTCCAGCTTGATGCTTGAGAATGCTCCAATCGTCCCTTTGCCAAACTGAAAGGTGAAAGTGATGAGAGAATTATGAAGAAGGAAAACTGCAAGGTAGAAAACTAGAGCCTGAGCATTTAAGGAAAATACTTAGTTCCCAAACCTATAAAGATTGATTGAACCTTTTCGAAATGAAAGAAATTTTGAACTTTTCATGATATCGGCATTTGAAAGAAGAATGTAATACCTGTCCGACTTTCATTGCATCCTCAGCAGTTGGTAATGGAGTTTCTTCAGGTCTTCCTGGGGTGGCTTGATCTCTTGTTTGGTTATCTTCTCGTAGTGAACTTTTATCCTTTTCTCCTGGTGAAATCTGACTTTTATTTTCACTTATTTCTTGCACTGGAATATCCTCGATCGTCTGAAAAGAAGACATTTGATATATTTTCCTAAACGAGCATACTGAAGCCTAGCAATTTGAGGCTGTCTGCAACACTGACATGGGTGTTCAGTACTGTGGGATATCATAAGTACTGTGGGGATACCATCAGTACGGCAAGGGATATCATCAGTGCTGTGAGGGATGCCATCAGTACTGTGGAGGATATTCAGTACTGCAGAGAGAAACCACAAGCTCTCTGGGTATTGTCTTCAGAGTGCTTGTACTTCCCCTATTAGTAAGGAATATCCGCAACAGTACTGATGATATCCCTTGCAGTACTGATAGTATCCCAACACTACTGACATTCCTTCTCAGTACTGAGTACCCAAACACAGTACTGCATTGATATTTCCCAGTGTGGTTATAAAAATACTGTGTTGCTTCTAAGAAAGGTGTATGAGTAAATATGACATTGACTTACCTCCCCACCAATAGATAAAACCTCACTTGCCGAATGTTTTCTAGAGACACCTATAAAACAAGTTCAATCATTGCAACTGGAAAATAAAGAATTGGCAAGGTCTTGGGTTGAGGATAAGGTGGAGGTATATTGTAACCATGGTAGCTCACTTGTGAGAACATATTCCCCTTGGAAGACCATGCCTTATAAATTTTTGTCTCTATATTAGGGGATATACTATATACAATATTTAGGGATTTCAATATTTCATAAAAGTACGTTAACCAAAGCATGTCCAACATAGAGCTGGGCAGTAAGGGAAATGCTACAAGCAAAATCTATCAATACACTATATACCTTCAATACTTGAAATACATTGGATACCTTCAATAATATGGCATGCCTGTAATACCATTTATACCACTAATACTTGTAATACGTGTAATACTTATAATACCTTTAAAACTCATAATACTCTTGATACCTGTAATAATAGTGATACCTATAATAATACCTATAATACTTGGTATACTTTTATTACCCTGATAAGCCTGCGTAGTGAGTCACTTGCTTCACGCACTGCGTTTGTTCACTGCGCATGCTTACTTCACTTGCGTCTGAATCTGCTTCACTACTGTGAAACAGGCTTTCTAGCTTTAATACCTATAATACCCAATTAACTTTATACCAGTAATAACCTTTAATACCAATATCATATTAAAAATATTCATATTACCTGTAGCATGAAAGCATACCTGTAATTTTGATGAACTCGTAATTTGTGGGTAGTGCACCATTATTAGTAAGTGTGATTGTCTTTTTTCTTGTCTCTCCAACGACTTGAACTTCAAAATTTACCTCGGCAACATCCACGCTTAACTTGAAGAAAAACGAGAAGAAGTTTATTTTTTATTGTGGATTGATTGGAATGGAGTTGTTTGCATCTGTAGACTATCTACTTTGTGATATTCGAGATGGCAATAGAATATATATTCTATATCATATAGACTACCATGTTTCGAAATCAAAATCAAGGACTTGATCAGAAGGGAGGTGAATGATTGGTAAAGTGGGAAACAACCAAGAATGAATCAAATTATTTATTAGTATGAAAATATTACCTGGGTAGGAAAATATAATTAATCATGCTTATTCTAAAACCAACCAAGAATAACAAGACTATCCTAACACTCGTTTACTTTTGAGCACGTAAATGTTTGGCTCAATATAAAGATTGACTAGAAATGAGAGGTAAATGTACTACCTTATTAGTTGGAAAATCAAAAAGTATCACATATGTACAAAGGAACATGAGTTTATGCAAAAATCATTACTGTCAACATATTTACTGTAGCTAGCATGTTATATTTCATAAGTTTAAAGATTTGTAGCAAAGAGTTTAAGCCAAGTTTACGTAATAACAACTGAATTACACATTCATTACATTTCAGGAAGAGGTCTGGTAACGAGTCCAAATTACCACATAGCTTACCTCACATCGTTTTTTGAGACACTTAACTGGAACAGAAAATGGACCAGTCTGGGCAAAGAAATCAATTTTTCCAGTAATGTCCACATTTAACTAAAATGAAAAGGTTTAACTATAAAAACTAGATTACAAGTATAAAATCAAGAGACCCAATGTGCCGTCTAGGCTATCACCAAACTGGCTGTACAGCACCAAAACTTTGGCATACAATTTACGGTTTCCAAAAAGTAGATTGATAGATCTTTTATTAGTTGGATACCCCTAGTTAAACAGGAAGTACCACAAGATAAACGACAGAAATAGATACTGAAACAGGGGATAAAATAACCAATTACTTACCATAGGAGTGAAGGTGGCAATGAAATCACATGTCAAACCAGCAGACATTGGACCTGGGGGGTCGAATCTATGAAATAAAAAGTCGAAGAAAGAGTAAAAACTGCACAAATAACATGTGAAGTCATATTGTTCTTCTGTAGTTGCTGGTACTTAGTCTATAGTTGTTCTTCTGTAGTTGCTGTTGTTGTAATTCTATTATTGTAGTTTATAGTTGTCAATCAACGTGTGCTAACAGGTTTTCGTCTACTAAGGGATACAAGTTTGTGGATACATGAAGTTGAAAATTCTTGCGTCTGGTATTTTTACTAGGTTAGGCAGAAGGATAAACAAAAAAGAATTGTATAAATAGTAACATATAATTCATGAATTGTTAACATTAACATTAACATTAACGTTTCAGGCGTTTTCCCGTTGATAAAGTTGAGAATACTGAATCAAAGACTTTGATAATGGACATACGCCTGAAACGTCAATCGTGTTTATAATTCACGAATTACACAGTACTATTAAAATAATTGCAGTGAAGTGTCTTCATTGGCAAGAAGTACTCTATACCTTACATGGTAGAGCAAGATACAATGAAATAACACAAAAAGAACACTACAATGTAACGATATATATGAAGTGTTCTTGGTGTGTTACTTTTATTCCATGGTACTATTTATACGATTTTGTTGATGAATCTACTCTGGTAAGAAAGTCTAAGTCTCAAACATAAATAAATTTGGAACAAAAATTAAGTGTAGAAGTAAAGAAGATTTTCTTACTGTATTTCGAGAAAGTCTTTTAAGTTGTCCGATATGCCAACAAACTTGCAGAAGTTTTGAGAGTATGAAACGTTCGTGAGAAGAACTTTCTTTTTGTATGTTTTGCCAAGATCAAAGTCCTGGAAAAAAGAGAATTAAAAATTCAATATCTGAATACCTCTTAGACGATTTATTACAACAAAATATTAGTCAAAATATTGAAACAAGACTCTATTATGGATACAAAATTTACTAGGAAAGGAAATTTACTAAGAATTTACTAGGAATCGAAACTAGAGAGTTCTTAAAACTAAAGAAGGAGCTTTTGTTACATCACAATTAGAGCAAGGTCAACAACTTATAATGAAATATTTGAACATTTCTACCTCAAAACCAGGCATGAATCCCTAACATATATGTAGACAGAAAGATCTCGTTTTCCCACAAGGACTCTTTAAATAAGCAATGATGGCTCCTTGTTTAAGGCTATACTAATCATCAACATCTTTTCTGATTGGCCTATTTTGATCCACCTTTGGGTTTATAAAATTTATTAGCTCTCATTGTCGTTATTTTTCCGACGTACTACTGCTGACAGACGAAAAGCTTCAGTAGTTAGGCTACTATGCTTCACTAAGTTTATTGGCATTTGATAATATTCATTTTCAAAATGGGGGCTTGTTATAGAAGGAAGATTAATTAAGGGGGGACCACAGAGAATTTACAGTATTTACCTTGAACGTTACCACATCTGGCTTGCTGTAAAATGCTGAACCCTAGAAAGGAGAATAAAGGCTTCATTACTCGCAACAAACGTTTCTATATCTTCCATACAGTTGAAATTTAAGATATTAATGCTGAAGCAAGAGCCTTATGATACGGACACTATAAACTTGGGTTGCAGTGACGTGCATCCAAATAAGGCTGCTTGGTGCCAGGAATCTCGTAAAACGTGGGTTCAACAGCAACATGCATTGAGTTTGAAATCGATAGGTGTAGTTGGCAGTCATTTTCATTCTAAAAACTTCTGTAGCATTTGCAGGTGCAATCAAAATAAAAAACAGTTACCTTAAACTCTCTCCCGGCTGCAACTTGCTTTTGAGCAATATTTGCACGTTGCTTCTCCAGTGCATCTTCCATCATTTTCTGAAATATAATCAAGTTAATGAGTTTTGTTAATGAGATTTTTCAATACCAAACAATTCGACCCAAGACTTCCAACTTTGCTCTAACATTGATCATCGGGACCATTAATCTATCACGGCACAGAGTAAGGTTATTTGTATGTTTAAATAAATATATTTGCAGCTTTTAAAACCTTTTTACAATACTATTCTCGTTAAAGTTACTTTGAAAAAAAGACTATACATGAACTTATCAGTTGAAAATCAATGAAAATCAAAATCTTCCTTATTTTACTCTTGACTATAGATATCCTTGAAATATCCTGAACAAAATGAGTTGTGATAAGTCTTAGGAATTTACGAACAAAGTGAATCATTTTTACCTGTTCATAATTACTGAATTCGTGATTAGTTCCTTTCCAGTTTTCACTTACTTGCTCTGCCAGCTGTAATGAAGAGAATTTTCAGGATTTAAGTGGAAAAGAAGCAGGGATAAACAGAAATATGATAACTATTTTAAGGATTTCCAAAATACTCATCAGAGTAAAACGTGAGAATTCAGACATTCATTGTTTCTGTTTTTGATTAAGTTGTTTCATCATTCATTTTATGTTTGCCGTAATTTCTAGCTATCAAGGGAATTCAGGCCTGCTCTGAATCCTATATACAACTATTTTACTTCTTTCCAGTTCGTTTCTTTCCAACTATTGTAAACGGTCAAAAACATTCAAATGAAAGAAGGCTCTCATAATAGGAAGTCAAAAATTTAGTCTCATGTAATTAGAAAAACTGAATTCCAAAGTTTTTCTCACCGAAGTTTGGTCAGTCTCCCATAATCCTTTGAACTCGGGAACAACCAAAACTTCATCTTCTGATTCCCTGTAGATATAATTAGGTAGGAATACAATGAAAGGTCAAGTTTGGCTAGTTGAAAAAAAATTATGTTACTGTCTGAAATGATGCCGGTCGGTGACTCTACACTTGAGCTCGATTCACACCAGCTGTAACCGGCTGCTTTAAAAATCAACTTTAGGAGGAAGATAAAAGTCAATTTATGTGGTAAGTGAAGTTACTAATAGATAATATCCCTTTATTTTTACATATATTAATGTTTAAGAAGGGATACACCAAAGTTTATGGATAACCATACCCTGTTTTTGCTTCATCTCGACTCGTTGCTCCATACGGTGAGAAGTCATCGTCATCTGAAGAAACTTTCGACAAACGGCTGCTTAGTCTGTTGTATGTCGACACTCGACCCTGTACAAAATAACACATAATATTAATAAGATATATTGAATTATTGGTATCTAAGAGAAGGGAGATTTTTAGTATCCATTATAGCAAACAGTATAAGTAAACTGAAAATGAATCAATACAATAATGCATATAGCAGTGTTTGAGAAATAATAAAAGATACCAACCCCGGTATCTTCAACGTCTGCACTGTACTCCATCGATTCTGAACCACTCGACTTTGAAAACTTCGGCTTCGCTTTTCTCCTTGTCAGTCTCTATCAAATAACAAGATCAATTCATTTACTCTGGGCTCCTTTACAGCCAATAAGGAGCATTTGAATCATCAAATTCTTCATTCTTCACAAAGTCTTCAATTTCACAACAGTTTTAACTGAGTTCTAGGGTCAAAACTTTGATGTGAAATGTTCATTTTTTCAAAGCAAAAGGGTAATTTGTAAAGATGAGTCTTACTTTTACTCTGTCCCTTTGTCGGTCTGTGAATAATTGTGGCTGCTGTTGTTGTTTACGTTTCATCTGCTTTTCTTCTGATAAAATTTTATTCACAATTTCAATCTAGAAAGTAAAAAAAAGTCGTTGAATTTATCATTCCATCCAAATTGGCACTAAACAAGTAAATAGCAAATGTCTGCAAGTCTCAACCAAAATTTGATATCAATTTATAGAAAGGAGTAAAATGAAAATTTTACCTCTTTTTCCCTTTGCTTTCTTTCAAAAGCCCTGCAAATTGAAACAAATATCAAATCAATTATTGTTCTTTTCGAAAAAATTATAATGTCCTATTCAACAACATTAATTTAGCTATAATATCTCTCTTATCAGCTAGTTTAGGCCTACTTTGTATGTCACTCTCAGACAAGGACCTCTTGTATTGATATCCCTATCCCTTCCAGTGGACATTCGAGGACGGTTTAGCCAAATCGTTGAAGGTCAGCCAGATTTTAACCTTACATGACCAACCTTAAATCCAAGCTGCAGACCTCAAACTGTTTGAGCCAATCAACTACTAACCTAGCAAATACACTGCGTGTGAGATGATGTGCCATCCACATGAAGTGTATCTACAACAGGTTTTTGAATTATAAGGACTACACGAATGAAAAATTAGTTTGAACATACTCTTTATCTCTTTCAAACTGTCTGAGTCTTTTTCTTCTGGTTAGAATCTCGTCGGGGTTCATGCCATCCGCTAAAATCTCATCTCTCTCCGCTTCTTCTTTTATTTCGTCCTGACGTCGAAAATGCGTGTCCCGCGCTTGCAATGCGTGAAGATTTTCCTATACAAGGAAGGAAATCAGAAGTGATATCAAAGTTAATGTTGATCTATCCATATGATTAGGCATTACGGAAGATTCCTTCCATGACCAATCACCAATACTGTAATGGTCCAATAAGACGAACAATAGATTACCGAAACAGGCCAAGTGGCAAAACGAGCTCCTTCTGTCTACACAATATAGAATCCATGGCTTTGATGTAGATACACGCCTAAATTCCTAAATGAAATCTTAACTTTGCTCTATTGATGATGCGAAAAGAGTTCTCAGTGAAGTTTTCAGTACATTCTGACTGTGGAGTAAATTCTTACCTACTGCAGAGTCGAATTTCGGTATTTTGAAGTTTAGAGGCACCAGATAATGTTCTCATTGCGAAACAGTTTAAATCTAAAATTCCCAACCAGGAAACGTTAGAAGTGTTAACACTGACAAGTATTTAATTCCAACGTTTCTGATTGCTACTTTTTACCAGCGCTTGCAGGTGCCAGTAAAGCTTGTGCAATGTGATGCAGCCTTACCCTGTTTCCTTCAATGTCATTTTTCAAGCTCAAAAGAGCTTGCATTCTGTTCTGCATTTCAGCTCTATTCTTCTCCTCTTCTTCGCTCTCTCGCTGTCGCACTCTAAGAAAATAAAAATATTCAGTAAATTACGTATCAAATGTGATTAAGGAAAATAGAGTCACTTCCACTGGGCATTTTTTCACGTGTTTCATCATATTGAGTGTCATTTCCTTTAAGTATCCTCATCCACAATTTTTGCTGCGTTTAGGAATCGTCTCAAATCGTTACAAAGCAGTCCACAATCGCTGCAAATTATGGACCATTATGGAAAAGGGATTTTCGTGACCTTTCCAATGGTATCCTTGCTACTGAAATTAAGGGGGTTGGTTTTTAATTTATAATTGATTTCTATACTTTTCTTTGAACTTTCCACTTGAATAATTGTGTTGTTCATTTCTTATTTGCTTTATTTCAATTTTATCAGTAATTGAGTTTTAATCTCGTAAAAATATATAAACATACATTCATACATAATGATTTGATAATCATTGTATATCATTATTGAAAATGAATAGAAATGAATCGACCACCAAACGGAACAAAATTATGATTTGTGTCGTATGAGAGTGTTTAGTGCAAACAAGAAAAATGATAAACAGAGAGTAACTAATAAAAGAAGAAGTATCATTCTCAATAATTCACCTTGACATGGTTTCTTTGAGATATTTCATGGCCAGCTCCCTGTTTTTCTTTGCAGCAATTAAAGCCTGTCGATGCTTTCTTTCTCTCTCCCTCACGTTTACCAAATTTTCTCTACAAAAATAAAAATGATATTCTGTTGAATTTGGTTTCCACTATGATCTACCTGGGACATTCTAATAATCCCTATAATAGGTGATAATCTATTGATTTTCAAATCCTGCTTCTTCTTCAGTTGAAATTCCCACTACTTCCAAATACCTTAAAACATTCAGAGCATTGATAAGAAGTTAAGTTGGTGAAGATTTATTCCTACCTCTCCCTTGTTTTTCTCTTCCTCTCAGCAAAAACCGCCGCAGCCGTCTCCTTCTTCAATCTCGCAGCTGCCTTCTCAGCTTTCTGTTTCTCAACTGCTTTCTCCTCCTTTATCAGCTCTTCATCGAGGGGTAGGAATTTACCATGCTCTATGTAAGCCTGACACAGAGAGAATCTAAGAGGAATTTCATTAAGTGTTAAAAGATCTTGTTTAGATGTTTTTTGTAATCTGAAAAAGTACAAAAACATAAGAACAATGACCATACCACAAGGAGCGAGATATACAAGATATAGCCATTATCCTAAAAAAACAATTACAGATAACAATACTAATGTTTAAGGTCATTCAAATGTTACTGCAGACATATCCACTAGGAGGAACTCGCAGGAATCCAGATATAGGTCTAAAGATTGAGCTTCGTGTTTAATTTAAGCAAACAACTGTCAGACACTTTTCGGATTGGTACGTCAGAAAATGTATTTGGTTGGTACAAAACTTGAAGGTGGTAAACAAAATTGGAAAAATAGCAAAACATAATTACTACTAAAGCTTTGTGTCTGACACTCATCATTGTATTACGTCAGAACCGTCTTTGATTGGTACAGAACTTGAAGATGGTAATGAAAATCGGAAACATAGCAAAAAAATAGTTACTAAAGCTTTGCATCTGACACTCATCAGAGTAGTAAGTCAAAAAAATAACGAAAATGAATCCTAACGAAAAATCAAACCCAGATGTGGACAGAAATGTTTCAAACGACCAATCGATTTTCCTCACCATCATCAAGTTCTGTACCAATCAAAGACTGTCATACCAATGTAGAGAAACAGCAAATAATAAGGTAAAATAATCTTACTCTGCATCTTCAAGCGTCTGCACAGTGCTGTTCTCGACATCTTTTTCTATTTGCAGTTCAGAACACAATTTCTCGTAT
This sequence comes from Pelagia noctiluca, assembly GCA_963924455.1. NCBI lineage: Eukaryota > Metazoa > Cnidaria > Scyphozoa > Semaeostomeae > Pelagiidae > Pelagia > Pelagia noctiluca. The sequence goes on from OZ004327.1 coordinate 2,955,450, forward strand.
TGAGACTTCAGTCGGAAATATGCAGCTCTAAAATCCATAATCATCAAAGTTAACAACAAAATATTCAGTGTATCTATCAAAAGCATTAGATTTGTCGCATTCATTGATCACTGTATAAAAAAGAATATACTACCAAATGCAATAAAATAAACTAATAATCTCTATACCCTTGCAGTAAATTTTCTATTGATTCGATTTCGCAGCAGGATATTAGCTACGGTAACTAACAGGGATATGATTGGTTCTTTGGTTCTAAAGAATACGAATTGCAGATTATCCAATTGGCGAGGGTTTGAGTAAAGCTGCTACAGGCCTCGTATTTTGAATCAAGTCAATCCAGTTGACGAAACAATGATTTTACCTGTTTCCCTTGGCATCTTCTTCTTCAATCTGCTCTTGAACATCTTCTAAGCTTTTTTCAAGTTGCTCTATTTTCTCACGACACCTATTCAATTGTTCCCTGTTGAAAGGTACAACAGATCTTGCTAATATTTTTTTATTTGTCAGCAAAGTATAAGCCATGTCCTGGCCTACTAATCTACCTAAACAAAATTTTGTACTCCTGAACCTGCAACTTAATCATAACTTCTGTTTTTACATCTTCCTCCTAAATATTTTTAGAATATATGGACTAGACCAAACTGGGGTAAAAGGAAAGCTGATTAGTTGGGGGAGCTCATTCGAGGGAGGGGCTTGTTTAAAATTGACACTGAAAAAGCTGGAAAGTACCAAAGGAATATTTAATATTCCATTGGAGGGGCTGAGTCGTATCATTACAGAACGTGTTTAGAATAAAAGCAAGGGCACTTTATCGTGGCCCCGAGTTGAGGTAAATAGTTCATAAGCTCCTTGAGGAATCACTTTGGAATACATTTGCTTTAATTACTTAGTGTAGGAAACTTGAGAGCTTTCTACTCATTGAGCTGAGTCCGTTTTAGAAACCAAAGTATAGAGAATACCATCCAGTTCTTAATGTCTTCTACATCTTCTAAATCGTTTTATTCAGTTTCAAAACTTATCTTGATTCTGATGAACAACACTCTGAAAGCTCCTACATGATGTATTGATATGTGGGTTTCTCAAAAATCATGCATGATATAGAAATAGGCGTTTCTTTATCACCTTGTTTTCTGAACTACATATTCCCTTTCAATAACAAGTTCTCCTAATTGATCCAGATGCCTCCTCACAGCTTGACGTCTGAGCTTGTCCTGAAAGAAATAAGATTGTGGTCTGCTCAGACAGCAACAATTTAGGTTTTGAAAAGCGTAATTGCGTTCGGCCATGTTTAAGGCAGATGACTTCTAATTCCAGAAAAACGTTTCACATTGCTAATCAGCCTTAATACAGGAAATTTGATAATGATTTGAGGTGGTTTCGATGTTTTGGAAATAAAATTGAACTTTGTTAATGATATTAGAAATTCCAAATTGTGGCAAGTTTAATCTGAAACTTGAAAATGTTTGTGACTGAATTTACGGTCTTAACCTTTCTTAGAGAATATTTTCGAAAGTAACTAAATTACTAACCAAGGAAATATAACATTTTGGATGAATGAACAATAGGTATGAAGTATCTTTCCTGAGAATTTGATAAAACCATCGATACGATTGAAAAAATAACTTCTTTTAAGTTTATAATACTGATACAGCCACTTTCATATCACTATCCATCTACCTCAACTAACATCAGGTAAAAAGTTAGGCTAGAGGGTAAAAACTGATTTCTACAGGCTTCATAATGGTTCTTACTAAATACAAAGACAATCAACCCTGTGCATTTCGGTGCTTGCGATTAAAAGCAAAACCAAAATGGTCTTACCTCTCTTGTCAAGTTATTGCTTGCTTGATCAGAGGGGTAACTGTCTTCGTCTTTTTCGCTGATTCCATAATCATCAAAACTCCTACAATGTAACACAAGATTATATTAAATAATTAGAAGATATTTTTACATCAAGTGTTTTCTACTTTTACGATGAAGTTCTACGATAAATGTTGGTTCGAAACAAACGTCATACTGTACTGCATGTCATAACGAAGAAAAGAAACACACGAAGGACTGAAAATGCAACTAGATACGGGCAGAAGGACTAACAACAGCAAAAATATCTTAGTTAACAATATAGAGAAGAACATAATAGCAATTGACATATAAACGTAACTAGATACGGACAGAAGGCCATAACTAACAGGGACAAAGGGTGAAATCTAAAAGGTCATAAATGCCCCCCAAAAACTGACATCGCTAAAAAGTAGAAATAATACCAACTGTAATGATTCCGAAAGAGAAGTTGAAATAATGATTATTTTGATACGTTGAAGCAGAAACGAATAATCTATTCATAAATGAGAAGGCAAAAAGACAAACAAATCTCACCCTGCCAGCGAACTAGTTTCTTCATCACTGAAATAGCTCTGTTCGTAGATATCCGAAGGATCGCTTTCATTATCATAATCTTCTGGCGGGTCAACTTTGATGTCAACTGAGTATGGAAATACATCAAACAGAATTAATTTGAAAGAAATGAGTAAGAAAATCCGATATTACCAAAAAAGGCCTTAAGGTAATTCTTTTACATACGAGCAGGAGATATCTAGAGGATTCCAAAACATGTAATGGCAATACTAAAGCTTTTTGTCTGACACTCATTGTAGTAACACCGCAGAAGAGACACCGAACATTAAACCTAACCAGAGGCGTCTCAAAATAAGCCGATCAGAAAGTGTCGAATGAATGGTACACCTTATTATCAATGGTGCACCAGTTAGACAAACAATGCATTGCTGGAAAAGTCTATGTGGGAAACGAACTCCTTCTGTCTACACAGTATGGCAGCCATAGTTTTAAAGAGATTATAAAATTCCAAATTGAAAATTGACCTTGCATGATACAATAACAATCCTTACTGAAGTTTAGAGCATAATCTAACTTGGCGAACAATTGTCGACCTATAGCAGAGCACGAGGGTACATAATCATCAATTAGCAGGAGGCAGCAAAGTCTTCTACACGCTGAGCATATCCCATAAAATACTTGCCCTTAAAAGGTATACACTGTCAGTCACAGAGTGATTCATAAAATATCAGAAACAATGGTAGGACTTTCTACAACACATTTTGTTTTCTAGGGACTTGTCTACACCTACGCAATGTGTTTGTCTGGTGTTGGTACCATGAAATCATGTTGCTGTTGAGTTTTATCGTCAAGTTCACAGATGTAAATGAAGCTCCCTTTGTAACTCTAACAGTGTTTACATTTATGTGTTCATAGTTTTGCTTTAATCATAATAAATTTCAACAAGCATACCGTTTGAAGCTGAATCGAAATTCTTCACAATGACATCATCACTTTCTTCATTACCAATTCTCAGTTCGTCTTCTTCTTCGTGTTGGCTTCCCATCAACATGTAATTTGAATATTTCCCTGCGTCTGATGAATCTTCAACTGTCTTCAAATCTTCCATTCTTTTTCAGTAAATTGACGATCCGTCCAATGCAACTCTTCTTTTGATCAGTTCTTCTAGCAAAAGAATATGAGAAAATAACTGAAGTTGAAAGATGGCAGCGTTGCTATTCTCCCCGTAAGAGCAGGGTTATTCAGTCAAACTTCATACAGGGTTGTGTGGCAGCAGATCTATAGTTATAGTAATAGTCCCAAAGATTTGATTGAAATTGATATTCAACCCAGTAATTTAATGGAGCTAGTTCACTTCATTGATAGGCTAAACAAGGTTTTAATCTACATATTTTGCTTCCAATGCAGTTAGCATACCTACTCAATTATGAAGTTTATCTAGTAAAATAAATACTGCAACCACATAAATTTTTAGGTAAAATAATACCCAAATCCTAGAAATTATCCTGTAGTAAAATTATACTCCGATGCTATAGTTTCAAGGCAGAAAACTACCCCAAAACTAGCACAAATTACACAACTTGTGGGAAATACTGTACTTTCGGGCTCAGTTTCATATAAGAATGCGTGCATGAAAGATTTGATAACAGAAAAAAAGACTCTGTTGTAATATGATCACCATTGGTAAAGTTTGAGGAAAGATAAAAACTGAAAAGAGGAAACCAAACAGTTTGTAAATAGGACGTGGGAGGAACTTAAAACCAGGCAGGTGTTGAATGACAAAAGCTCAAATTCTTATTTGTCCACTCTCAGCTTTGCAGTTTCACCTCTAAACATGGCTGGCAAAAATTGGAAAACTCGAATTTATTTGGCTGTGTTTTTGGCAGTTATTTCTAGTGCGAATGCCTTGAAGTATGTCAATGTATTCATACCAGGCCTAGGCACATGTATGGGCACACAAGAAGCGGCTATCGGTGGAAATGTAGATATGTACAAGGGTATCCCGTACGCAAAACCACCTGTTGGTCCGCTTCGCTTTCAGCCTCCACAGAACACGACATGGAGTGGAGTATTAAACGCAACGAAATTCGGACACATTTGTCCGCAGAGTGATATCTTAACAGGGGTCATATCAGGGAATGAGGACTGCTTGACGTTAAACGTATACTGTCCGAGTAATTCCACTGCAAAGCTGGCAGTCATGGTTTGGATTCACGGAGGAGGCGTGGACGGAGCAAGTTCACAGTACGATGCACGCGTGCTGTCACGCACGCAAAACGTTATTGTCGTCACTATTAATTTCCGACTTGGCGTCTTGGGGTTTTTCAACGTGCCTGGCACGGAGACGAAAGGGAATTACGGCTTGCTGGATCAGATCACTGCCTTAAGATGGGTCAAGAAGAACATTGCAGCTTTTGGGGGCGACCCCAATAAAGTGACGATTTTTGGTGAAAGTTATGGTGGTGGGAGCACGTCCATATTATCCGTGTCCCCTCTCATCAAAAACGAGGGGCTATTCATTCGTTCCATAAGTCAAAGTGGAGTAGCAACTAACCCGTGGGCTTGTAAAGAGGTCACAAATGACGAACAGGCCAAGTTTTTTGGGACAAAGAAACGATGTCCGATGAAGGGTGCGGCACTAGTGGAATGCTTGCGGCGGATATCATCAAAAGAAATTGTGCAGGCGCAATATCGACATCAAGACCAGCTTTATTTCCTGATCAACCCTAATGTCGATAAACATGTACTTTACGATCTTCCATCAAAGCTTCAAGCGCAAGGGAAACTTGTGCCTATAGTGAACGAGCAGATGATGGGATATACCAAGGATGAGGGTACTATATTTGCTATGCTGAAGGGGCTGTCACCCATAAACGCAAACAAAACTAGTCTTGAGAATATCATAGATGCAGAAATGCATTTGATCAACCCGAGAAACAAGAAAACATTTAAAGCTGCTGCCATGTTTGAATATTCAAAATACACAGCAAATAATTCGGGTGTTCATTGGTACGAAAGCTCTAGTGAGTACATCAGTGACCTTTGGTTTGTGAAGGACACCAAAGATATCGCTGAAAACTTTGCAAGTTTGGATAAAAAAGTTTATTTCTATGAATTCACGTATCTTCCTAAATTTTTGAAAAATCCCATGCTGAAGTGTGCGCATTTTCTCGAGGTTGAGTATCTTTTTGGTGCGCCATTTATCAACACTTCTTTACTGTTGTTGGATAAGTTCACAGATGATGATAAAGTCGTCAGCCAAAACGTCATGAAGATGTGGGCGAATTTCGCAAAGACAGGAGACCCGGGCATGAGCTGGCCTTTGTATACAAGCAAACAGAAGAAGTTTATGGAGATTGATTTCAATCTGACGATAAAGGAAATGTACCTCACAAAGAGAATGGCATTCTGGAAAGAGTTGGTGCCGAGGCTTGATGATGTAAAAATTTGCAAGAAGTGCAAGAAAAGCAATGGGTTCTCTGTTGGTAGAAGTCAACTGTCTTATTATTTGGTTGCTGTAGTAATTTTTTATGTATTCAAGACATTATATGAATCATAGAAAAGAAAATTCAGATCAGTCATTGATTGGAACAGGAAATCAGTAAGGATGGCAAGGGGAATCAGAAATAAAGCGAAAAATCAATGACTTATTCAGTATTTGATACCCAAGACGAACGAAAAAAATCTGTTTTGACCTTATTTCTTTGCAATTATAAAGGTGCGGTCAATAGGTGTTATTCATCAGCCACGTATATCAGCTACTTATACAGTTGAGTTTCTGGGGGCTATTTACATATACAGGAAGAGAAACTAAAACAGGATCTTAAGCCATTTGAGACATCAGAAATGTCAAAATTTCAGGAGCTTCCAGGGGCTTTGCCCCCTGGACCCCTACCAGGGCCCTGTCCTGAACCCGCTAGGTGGCCTACAGGGCCCCCACACCCTCAGCTGTTTTTGGCAATGGTCCTTGGCCATTCCTTGTGTACCTCTGGCACACCATGGCAAAGCCAAACTTCCCAATTAGCCTTTATAATTTTCCCTCCCTACAAACAATTTCTTAAAAAAGGCTCTGCATGTTATACTAACATTAACTCATAAGGCACGATTTAACACGAGTCAATTGCAGTAACCTACTCCTGGTAAAATTCAATTCATTTACTAGCTATCCAGTCCTTTTTATGAATTAAGCAAGTCTCATGATTTGCTTTTCATAAAAGAATTTGCATGTGTAATTGCACTGGTAAAATATTTTTGCTTTGCTATATTTTCAATGGTTCTTGCCATACAAAACATACACCACTTGATATCAATGGTATATCTCAACTTTTTGCTGTTTTCGTTTCGCTTTTAAAATATTACTTGTAACTATAAAACAAATTATATTTATTCACCATTAAATCACAGCTGGAATTTAGATTGCTGATGTAGAAAATATTGTCTTCTTTGTTTGTTTTTCCTCTTCTTCTTGTCAAATACTAAGTGCCCTTCAAATATGAAGTGAATAGACTCAAGGCTGTTTCTGACATTTATCTTGATAACCCATTCACTTTGGTAATATTTGGGGAATATTCTGTCTCCTTATATTAAGAAATTACCTAAATATATCTTTTTTATGGCTCTGACTGCTTAAGTTCCCTATTGGTGCGGTGGTAGTGCATTAGAGAACAAATCTAGAAATCGTGGGTTCAAGTCCTGCTCAGGCTGGGGTTACTTTTATTCCCACAAATAATCTCAACTTATTTTCTTATCTTACTTCCTCTCAACTTCACTTCTTAGCCCTATCTATAGATTATTGGCTGTTTATGGTTACAATTGAAATATCCCGGATAGGTTCGGAGTGTTGAATATTCTGAACCTTCACCTAAATCCCAAGCATCTACAATCATGGATGCTGATAAGCATAGTAAATAAATTATCATAAAAAACTTTAGCACCACACCAAAGCAATTATTGATGCTGTTGCTGAAAGTTTGCAAGAATTCTTATAGGCTTTTCATTTGATAAACTGAAGACTGCTATATTTTGAATTTGCAGAATTTGTTTTTTGTTCAACTTGTGATCATGCGAAAAATGCCTTTTTTTCATAAATAGACTCAATGTTTTCATGGTGAAGAGAAATGTGATCTAATTTGAGGTAAATTGGCTTTTTAAATCCTGACGTGCTTCCAGGATCCTATGCCACTTTAAGGCCTCAGAGATGGCTAAATCTAATGAGCTCCCAAGTGGTTCACTGCAAGGGCTCTGTCCTCGACCCTCTGGGGGGCTTGCAGCGCCCTCAGGCCTCCACCTTTTCTAAGCATTCTAGGCAATGGCCATTACGCATGTGCCTATGGAACGCAGTTAAAGTGGTTTGGAGCTGGAAGGGGGCCTACATGAGATTGCCCTAGCCCTAATGGGGGCCCTAATAAGTGCTATTTTTTCAAAGAAATATAAAGAATCAGCCATTGCAATGGGACAGCCAGACTTCTGGAAAGTGGGCGCTAACAGATGTGCTTTCTGCATAAGAGAGGGAGGCAACTGCACCCCTCTAGAACTACAACTGTTGATGCAATGATTTTTTTGTTTACAAAGGGATGTGGAGGACCACAAATAGTAAGTGCAATTTTGAAAAAAATCAGGATTTTAATTCTGAAACAACACAAGGCTTGGTTTTTCTTAAACTTAATTATTAAACTTGTGTATTCTGTTCCTTTCATGAAGTTGTCTGGAAGTTACATGATGAAAATGGCTGTTTAGAATCAATTGTTCATTGAGCAGAAAGACGACTAAAAGTTGAGGCCGTTTAGCTTGTTATTTAGCTTTAGGCCTAGATTTTATGCAAAATCAAATCTCACACAGTTGGAAACACATCGAGACACATTCCCAATGTCTGGAAACAAAGATTATACTTACATCGATTTTTTACTCTGCAATTTTTATTGAAGACACAAATGAAAATACATTGGTTTTTCAGAGACTTTCCGTCTAGTCAGTGTATCGAAGAGGCGAGATGAGAGACGACCATTACAAAAAAATTTTACCAAGGAGACCAAAAATAAAGTAAAACTCTAGCTGGTATTACTTCATATAACCACATCAAAAGGGCTCATGAAATTTCAATAGCCTGGGTAACTCGGAGGACTTGATGCCAGAGGGGGAAGGGGTGCATTAATCGTGAGACTAAAGCTTTACAGTGTTAAGTGTTAACCGTTTCGTTAACTGTAATCAAAAATAACAAAATGCCTTTAAAAAAATGCTGGTCTGGCTCTTTCGTTAAATTATTCACAAATTTATTATGTAGGCCGGCGGCAGCGGTCCATTTGGTGCGGTCTTGGCAGGACCAACTTTTAGGCAAAACACTCCTTTTGTCAAAAAATGACATTGCTTTTAAAACCTAGATTTTCACTGTTACATTCGGTTCATTTTTCACGTTTATTACTTTCAAAAAATACACCAAATTGCATCTCTGAGAACCTAAATTTCAAAATTTGCAGGGGTTATTTCCTCAAGCTCGGCAAGTCAAGCTTTAACCAGGCTTGTTATGACACGATTAATGGGACGGTTAACACTTAAGTCCTTAAGATTTTTAAGGCTTCATTACCAAGATTCTCGTGATTGTAACATGGTTAACGGCTTGTATCTTAAAGAGCCACTCCAGATAACTTTTTTTATTTGATGAATTATCATTTAGATACAATCCGTTAACAGTGTTAATCTTGGAGAATTTAGTACTGGAGCACTAAAAGTGTTAAGTGTTGCCCATTCCGTTAACCGTACAACATGTTTCAAATTAGCAACTATTACTGAAAACTGACTATACAGTCCCACACACAATCAGCTTTATTTTCACTATAGATAACCAAATAGTAAAAATAGTAAAACTCAAATAGTAAAACTCGTCTTATCTTTGTGCTTACCTTGCTTACCTGCACGTATTTGACTTGACCTCTTCCCATCGTAGCCGGTTACGTGCTATATGGATGCCCCCTTACTCAAGCTCCAGCTACTTCATTGTACCAGCAACACATCTTATGCATATGAAGACTTCATGTATCTCTCGCCAACTTTACTTTCTTTACTTTCCATTTGCAGCTTGCTCCACCGTAAAAGCATTAGAAGCTGCTCCGCTGCACCCAGCCTAGCTGCTGGCCATCATAAACAGGACAGGAACTTTAGATGATGGCCTCAACGTGCAGGTTACTTTTATTGGTGGTCAACCGGTTTATATTAACCAGGATGGTGGAATGAATCATTTGAGACTAGAGAGGTATTCTAAAACTGTTTATCCGTCTATGTGCGACAATGTAGCCTGCGTGCATCCTCAACACTCCTCTGGCTCAGTGTAGAGATCTCCATGCTAACATTTACACTGAGCTAAAAGAGTGCTGAGGATGCACACAGGCCAAAACAATAGGAATTCTCAGTAGTGTTACGCCCGGGATTTTGCTGATAATTTGCTGTCATATTTGCCTGGTTTAATTTCACTGTGAAGTCTTTTAAGGTGCAAAAACGAATGACTCAGAAAAAACTGAGCTAATGATCAGTCTTCTTTAGATTTTCTTTCACTCGATTTTTAACTTCATTTAATCATCTAGCTATTTGGCATGCAACTTTAATCTTTGTAATCAAGCTGCAAAAAAAAGCTGAGCATAGCTCTCATTTCCATTGAGATTTCTAAACTTCCAGGACAATTTCGAAAAAACGTTCATGCCTCTAAGGCTCTCAAAACTACAAACTAAAGATTCAAAAGGAACAACATAAAACAATACAACCAGAACAAGACTCTAAAATTAAGGATATAAACAAGTTGTCATGTTTTGCACTTTATTATATTCTAAATCTTGTGGTCTTTTTCTGTTCATATGTTTTGAGCTTTCCTGCTTTTGGTTTGATATTCTAATTCGATGCAAACAGAGACTGATTTTCTCAAAATTTGCTCAGCTTTCTCCGACATACTTGGTATAAATACAGGAGTTCAGGAGCCACAAAAATAAATGATTTCAAAATAAATCTATAAAAATAAAAAACCTATATACAATGCCAAAGTTTATGAAATATTTAACGTTGTCGAGTTTTTAGATCTGAATTACTATCAGAATGTAAATATTGTTATTTACGTGAGTATCTGCTGGTCTCAGTAGCCAACAATACGCTTTAGTTCCTCCGCAGCGTCCTCATCGCTTCGCATCCCCCTGGATCTTCCTCTCCTCGAAGTCTTTTCCAAACAGAATGAATTGAGAGAATCTTCTTCCTCGTCCATCATCGAAAGTTTGTTTTTTCTTAAATTCTCATCGATAAACGTTACTCTTTGGACAGTGTTTCTTCTACCATTTGCAGTGCTATTTTGTCTACCATTTTGATTGGTAGCGTTGTCTGTAAATGCAGTATTGCCTCTCTTTTTACTCTCCAGCCCAAACAAGTCCAAGGAGTCATTATCAGCTTGGTTCGACCCTTGTTTCTTTGTATCACCAAACAACTTATTTTGTGTAGACAAGCCTCTTCTACCATTCGGGGTACCGTTTTGTCTGACAGTCTGGTTTCTAGCGTTCTCAGATGATAAATTGCTCTCCAGCCCAAACAAGTCCAAAGAGACATTATCGACTTGCTTCGACCCTTGCTGTTTGTAATTATCGTTTTTCTGCGTGTCGTTTGAACTGTCTAACAACCAAATGGGTTTATTGGGTTTGGGGTCACTTCTTGCGTTCGACTGGCTGGCAAAGCTTGGTTTATAACTGCTACTTTTACCAGAGTCATCTGAAAGCCAATCAGCTTTGTCTTGCTTAACTCTCTGAACACTCAAATTCTTTGAGCTATTATCATAATTTCTTTCTTCGGTATTAAATTCACGAGCTAAGTTCCCCTCTCGTCGCTGATTCAAATTATCTTTTACTTCGTTGGTTTTCTCTGGCATATTACTAGAATACCTCTTTTTCAACTGTGTCAGTTCAGCAATCAAAGATTCCTTTTCTTCCATCAATAATTCGATCTTTTTTTCGAGCATTTCTATGTCGAATATTTTCCCTCCCATCTGTGAGGAATTCTTATCGTTAGCAATCAAATCATTGTTAATTATTTGCATCTTACCAAGCTCTTCGTTCAGTGCTTCATTCTCTTCTTGCAGTAACTCATACTTCTTCTGCAGCATATCCTGCTGAAAACCTGCTCCCAAATCGTTCTTCATTGATTCATTCGTAGATTTCTGGCTTGCGAGCTCGTCTTCGAGGCCTCTCACTTTGGCTTTGAGCTTCTCGTTTTCTTTCTCGAAATCGTCGTTAATTCTGCAGATCGATTCTTTCTTTCCAGATTCTCTCCTTTCCTGCTCCAACTCAAGCTGCATATCTTCCAGTTCTTTGTAGCATTTCTGTAGCTCGTTTTGCAGGCTAGAATCTTCCTTCTCGTTCTGAGCTGTGGATGATTTCAGATTTCTCAATTCTTCGTCGAGTAGTTTCATGTCAGCTAGTAAGCTCTCGTTCTCTTTCAGATACCTCTCCGTCTTTACTTTGAAATTCACTTCTTTCTTCTCGGCTATTTTCTGTTGTTGCTCTATTTTCAACTTCAGATCTTCAGCTTCTCCGTTGCATTTATCCAGCTCTTTCTTGATCTGGGCTATTTCGATATCCTTATCTCTGATGCTCTCGTTGTTTCGTTCCTTGTATTCTGCCAACGAGTACTCTTTCTCCTTGACAGCCCTTTCAAGCTTTATAATGGCTTTCTCCTTCATATTAACCTTAAGTGACAAGTCGCCTATCTGTGCTTCGTGTTCTTTATACGTCTTCTCAACGTTGGCATACCGAAACTTCAAGTCGTTCAGCTCTTCCTCGGCATCTCTCAGCTGGCGGGACACTGCGGTATACTTCCTTGAAGTAGTGGAGCTGACCTCTTCCAGCACCTGGTTCTGACCGTCTACATCCATCAACCTCTCCTGAGCTTTTTCCAGCTTGGCTTGCACATTAACCAGCTCATATGTCTTGTCTTTGAGGTCTTCTAGCATGCTGTTATTTTGCTTCGTCAGTGATCGGAGTTTTTCTTTCAACTGTTTCATCGATGTCTCTGTCACTTCTGAGTCACTTTCCAGCTCACGGCACCGCTCCTTCAACATCTCATTACTCTCGTGCAATGAATTACAGTTCTTCTGCAATGCGTGTACTTCCTTCTCAGCGTCATTGAGTAAGTTTTCGACTCGATCGCACTCGTTGCTTAGCATTCTATTCTCGTCTTTTAGGCTCTTTACGTGCTTCTTGAAGTTGCTCATTGATTCTGTCGTGACGACAGAGTATTCGCTGTTGTCCTCCTTCTTCACTGCAGCATTCAAAATCTGAATCTCGTCGTTCTTCGTCCTCTGTATCGCCAAACTTTCACTCAACTGCTTTGAAAGGTCGGCTACTTTGTTCGACTGTGCGTACAAGGCTTCTCGCAGTTTCTCCACCTCCTCGTTCGTCGCTTTTAGCTGAGAGTTCTTCTCGCTCAAAATCGTTTTAAAGCGGATTTCTTTCAAGTCTTCCTTGCTTTGTATGCTTTCTTTCAGCAGTGTATTCTCGTGCATGGTCTTCTCGAGTTGTTGTCTGTTTTTGATCAGCTCGAGTCTCAAATTTTGCATTTCTTTCAGTTTGTCCAAGTTGCTCTGGTGACAAGCCATCTGCTCAGCCCACAAATCATCCAACTTCAATACGGCGTAGTCCCTCGATCCCTTTTCTCTCTTCTCCATGAAATCCAGCTTAGGCCCATCACAACACATCGAGTCAATTAGATGTTCGTGCTTTTTACCGGATGAATTCGCGTGCTCGGACCTCTCTTTTTCTTGCGAGGCTTTCAGGTTTTCTATGATATTTTTAGCTTGCATCAACTCGTCTTTGATTTTGTCTCTCTCCAGCATAACAGTACTTATTTGAACCTCCTTGGCCATATTCAAATCGTAGAACTCTCCAAGTTGGTCCATCTTGCTGGCGTTGAAGACCTCTTGCATGTTTTCGACTGGGCCATTGTTGATTCCAAGGACGCTGCATATCTTATTCTTCAATTTCTCGTTCTCGGCATTTTGTTGTTTCAACTCTTCTTCCAATTCCGCTATCCTGCATTTACTTGTCTGCTCTATTTCCTGCAACTTCAAAGATTGATCTGTTAATTGCCCGTTCATCTTCAGGATGAGGTTTGTCTTCTCGTCCAAACAACCTTTAAGCTTGCCAAGGTGCTCCATTTGCTTGTTTTGTCTGTTCATCTCCTCCATCTTGAATCTCTCAAGCATCTCAATGGCTTGTATCGTTATATCATCCTTCTCCTTCTTTAAAACTGAGATTGCTCTCTTCATATCGTCCGATTCTTCCCGTCTCTGCTGTTTCTCGTTCTCATACTCCTCCAAGACGCTCTCATTGCTTTCTACCATATCTCTTATTTGTAATTGCAGTCCATGTATCATCTCGTTATTTTCGGCGATTTTTGACATTAGCTCATGGGCTTCTGCATTCTTCTGGTGAACAATACTCCGATACGTATCCATTTCGGTGATACTGACTAGCAAAAGATCTTTCTTTGTTAATATGTTTCTATTCTTCCACCACTTCCTCTGCGAAAAGCAATAAAACTCCACATCTTCCTTCCCACTTCCAACTCTAGGCCCGGATTTCGTGATTCCCAGCTCTCTCAAACTATACAGATGTTGCAATATTTTTAGGCTTGGGCTGTCGCTAGCATCGACTTCTTCTATAATCCTCCCGTCTGGTTTCTTTATCGAGCAGATATCGCCATTAAACTCGAGCAAATCTCCGTCTCTCTTCTTCTTCTTCACACCCTGATTCGCCAGTAGGGTGACTACATCCTGGCTGTCTACGATGTACTTGTTTCTTTGCTTCTTCAGCATCGATAAAGACGTCTTCTTGTGTTCCATCACGTGTACACCTTTGCTGTGGCCTTCAGAGTACAACTCGTTGAGCTCAACGAATTCGGAGTGATCCATGCTAAGATCAAGATCTAAGCGTGGGATAACGATATCTGGCTGTTGTCGGCCTGCAACGCCTAAAAAGTAAATTTGTTATTTAGAGTGTTTCATATAATAAACAGGAAAAGAAGGATAGTAAATTTAATCGTTAGATGCTGCAATATCCCCAATGTATTTAACTTGAGGTTTAGGATTCATTGATAAAGTAGAATAAACGAAAAGAATTGATATAAAGATTCAGGTAATATATTTTGTAATCGAGACTGACCTGTTGCAGGATTTCCAGCACCAACCATGTTAATAACAAACCAAAAACTATTGTTTATCTATCACATCAATAATATCGCATCGACTGTATTGATATCAGTTTCAAATCTGAAGATTTCTTCGAGCGGGCGATACTTGATACAATTAATCTGACGTCACGTTCAACAGATATTGATTGTGACGCAACAATCTAAAATCTAAAGTTTACAGAGACTACAAGATTAAAATCCAAAGATTTTTGTTACACTTTCTCTTGTTATAGAATAAATCTTTTCGTTTCGAGAACTAATTAGGCAATGACTAATCGATACATACGAATCTTAGTTGACATTGAGAAGAATAGATTGAATAATTAGCAATGATTAAGAAAGTAAAATCATATTCCACGATATCTCGTCGTTTTCCTTATTATCATTATTATTATTATTATTTGAGTTCCGCTTCTTCACCATTAGGTGTCGCTGCTTCTCCAGCCTTCAAATTATTATTCTTGTTAACTTCTTCCATCCCTTCCTATCTTGGGCCAGTGTTCTCAATTCTTCCAGATCTTCTTTGGTGTTTAGCTTTAACCTGTGGCAGTAGCTATGTTCAGCTGTAATGGGGTCTTTGTTGTAATAGGCATTCAGATCTTCATTCAGTACCTTTGGTAGGGTTGTTCTTGGTTTTCCTCTGAATCCTTTGGCTTTTATTTTTTTGAAGTACAATTCCATGGCTTTAAATACTGGTATATTTCTATCTCTTCGCAAGATATGACCAATTATTTCCCATCTCTGTTTCCTCATGGTGTGTGATATCGGTTTTCCACCTGTCACTTCATACAATTTCTCGTTTGATATGCGTGTTGAATATCTTATTCCTAAGATTCTACGTAACTACCTCCGGTGATATGCATCCAATCTCTGCTGTACATTTAATGAGACTCCCCATGTTCCACAGTTGTAGAGCAGTATTGATTTTACTGATTTTCTTCTCAAGCTTTACTTTATCTTTCTTTAGATATATTGCATTGATCTTATTCATTGATGCTGTGGCTAACTGCTTTCTTCTATTTATATCTTCCTCATCTTCTAATAATGAACCCACTTTCTTTACACTTCTCCTTTCTTCTTCCATTTTTGATT
The DNA here is from genome assembly GCA_963924455.1 of Pelagia noctiluca. Taxonomy (NCBI): domain Eukaryota; kingdom Metazoa; phylum Cnidaria; class Scyphozoa; order Semaeostomeae; family Pelagiidae; genus Pelagia; species Pelagia noctiluca. The sequence goes on from OZ004327.1 coordinate 2,971,104, forward strand.
TCTTTCTTTTTATGGTATTGTACTCTGTTTTGTCGTTATTGACCAATACTTTATACTTCTTTAATACTTTGCTCATCTCGCCCACATCTTTATGTTTTATCATACTTATAAAGTCAACATTATCTGCATAGGCCATTTGTGTTGGTATTCCTTCTTCTATTCTATTAATCTCTCTGATTTCTCTCAAGGCTGTTTCCAGGTATACTATGAACAGAATTGGACAGAGACTGTCTCCTTGGGGTGTACCTACATTTGCTAAGAATGGTATTTCATCTGTTGCTCCCTTTACTTTAATGGATATGTTGGTGTCACTGAGTAAGAACCTCACTAATCTCTTCTCATCTTCATCTAATATGTCTTTCAGAATGTCCAATAGCAGCTTTCTGTCTATTGTATCAAAGACTGATGACATATCTATTCCTATTATAGGTATGTCTATTTCTAAATTCTGACAAAACTGCTTTTGCTGCATACCATCTGTGAGTCCATACTTTATCAGATGTACTTCTGCAAGGTCCACGCCACCGGGGGGGCCACAGGGGCCATGGCCCCCCCCCATCTATTTGACCAAAAATATTTTTTAAATGTCCAAATTTGAGTACATTAATTTAATGAGAAGTAAGATAACCACAGTGTATGCACGGCCCTACGTAGCTGACAGTCAAGTGGGTAGTTGTTGCCTAAAAATTTCTAAGAGTATAGATAATATCCTCAAAACTTCCTCAGAAGGGGTTTTACCCCTTTTCTCTGTGTATTTTGCAGAGTGTGTGCACTTTCCTTTCGAAAACAGATTGCCTCATCATTAATCACTGAAGACAAAATAAATTGTTGTTCTCGCTCAGTCGAGGAATACAAAATATCTCCCTAGTAAACATTGCAAATGACTTTGTGGAAAATAAGCTGAGTCCCGTAACCCATTTTGGAAAGTAAACCGACTCTGTCTTATAAATCGTCGTAAAGTTTTAGACTGTCCCTGTTTTAGTTCTAATGAAAATAATATTTGTTAGATCTATGTACAGATTTGGTGTTAAATATTTAGATCAAGTGTCCATTATTCAGAAAAAATATGTCATTGTCCCCATACAGTATCTACATGGTTAGCACCATGGCATTGGTTATTCAGGGGCTACAACGTACTTTGTTTCTTGTGTTTTTCTATTATCATGCAGGAAGAGAATTCAAAAGATCCTAGGCCATTTTAAGGCCTTAGAAATGATAGGATTTCAAAAGCTCCCGGGGGCTCTACCCCCAGGACCCCTGCCAGGGCTCTGCCCTAGGCCCGTGGGGGGGCTTTTAGCGCCCCCAGACCCCCAGCTGTTTAGGGCATTGACCTGAGATCATTGCGGTTTACCTGCGGTATACCCAGGGTACCCCTACATTTCCTATATTTTACTTTTGGCCCCCCCACAACAAAATTCATGGGGTGGGTCCTGTGATCTATGGTTGGACGGGGGTGTGTCATTGAGATATTGATAGCATATTCACCAAAAGACTAGATCATCATGAAATTATACCATCATGAAGGATTTTGAATGAAATGGTCCACAAATACCCCACCATTTCACGTTGGAATTTCATAATGGCTTAATTTATTATAGCAAAAATTTTTACTCATCTTTTTGAGAAAGTAACTCTTTATTTCATACCCATACGACATGCATGAGATTCGACACGAAAATCTTACCCATGTACAGAGATTCTTTGACGAAAGACCAATCTTTACGAGCAGCGGTATTTTACAGCCGTACACTAGAGTGTGAGTTGTGTATGTTGTTATGTAGCGAAAAGATTTAATAGAACAAAGAATTGTAAATCAACTCCCCCGCATAACTTCTAATCACCCTTAGCAAATAAATAAGATGTAAATAGGAATATATTTATTAGAACATCTCCTGGTGAGTGGGAAACCACGAAACAGGCTTGTCGAGATGAATGAGTAGTTTCTTGTCTCTTTTCTATCAATTTGTATAATTTTAGAATGTTATATATACCGTAAATGGGCTTAACTCAGTCTTTCACTCCTACGATGAATGTTTTATTATCAAGGATTGATTATGAAGGATTGATTACACAGTACATATCAGTAATGTCTCTCTATTGCATTACTTGGTCTAAAACTGCATCATAGTGCTCGATGTATGAAGGCACAGATTGATGTGGATAAGAAACAAGAAGAAGACAGTCTCACAGAGAACTGGTCTCCTTTCTTGTTTCTATACATAAACAAACAATATTTTGAATACCTTAGGTGTGAGTAAAACGGAGAGGAATTTTCTGCGATCTCCGACGACCATTGCGTTACTGACAAAAGGAAGTTCTGCTTTGATGTGATCTTCGATTGGTATAGGAGCAATGTTCTCCCCACCAGCCGTGATTATCAACTCTAAAAATAATCAAATGTATATATTTTGTGTGAATCATTGAGTATTAGGTAAACAAATCAAGTCAGGGTTCCTTCTTCTAATTATAAAAGTTATTTTATGCTTTTGCAACAGTTTCAAGTTTATGGATGAATTCAACAACTGTAGAGGGAAATCTCCTCATAGTATATTAAGCAATGGTGCATGGAAACAATAGACAGGTTTCCGAATGACGTAAATTTTTCAGAAATGCAACAATAGCCTCGACATGATGTGCAGTTCAGTCCCAAGGCGTGCATTGCTATCGAAATAACAAAAAGGTGTTCTTTGTAACGCTTCAGGATTTAGCCACACATCGTGTTGAACTATACATGTGTATTTCCAAAGAGCTTCTATACATTTATTTCTTAAAAATTCATTAAAAAACTGGTCTATTGCACCCATCCATTTAGATCAGATTCAAGCTTGGATCAAAACTCTGCATCAAAATTAAGAAATTGGTTTTGAATTTCAGAATACACGAGAGCTAAAGCGAGAGAGGGATGTGGTTTATAATGACATGAGGGTGATGGGGTTGGAGAAGGGGATGGAAAGCAATAAAGAGACGTGGGGACAGGAATCTATGGACCGGTCAACCCCACAAGTGAGAAAATCGACCGAAATTCAAATGCTGTTTGTGTGTGATTGTGAGAGTGAACGAGAGGTAAGCTAGTTGGTATTTTGTTGTGATATTTTAACATATTCAGAATAATTAGCATAATTATGGACACTTTAACGTGATTGGACAGTTTTGAATGAGGAATTCAGGTTTTAGGGCGTGTTTAGATTGCACGTTTTTAGAGAGTTGGTTTTTGAGAGTTTGAAAGTTAGTCCGAGTATTATTGTGCTTGGAGATTTTGAGATATTTTTGGTTATACACGTTTATGGTTTCGAAGAGTGTTTTAGAGGTTTTTATATATATGTATATAGCTGTATATAGCTGTATATTTGTCTTTATTTACTCGACTCGACTTGGATCACACCATTACGCGATAGACTCATATAACAATTTCATCCAATCGAAATTTCAAAGAAATGCATGCCAGTCAAGTCAAGAAGGATGATGACGTCACTGAAGAAATACAAACCTTTTATTCTGCCAGTGATGTAAAGGTAGCCATCCTGTCAAAAAGAAGAAATTGAAAATACTTTCAAATATGATGGCTTACTTGTTGTTGCACTGGTTTGTAGAAATCTCTGCCTGTATTACGGGGGCATTGGAATTTTCTTGAAATCAGTCCAGTATAACGGGGACATTGGTATAACTAACTAATTAACATAAATCTTTACAACTAAGATTTAAGGTTATAATTATAGTTACATTATCGTGTTCAAGCATCTTGCTTACAACACATATCTATTTTATTCAAATTATGAGTGGGGAGACTTACGCCCCGTTTACACGATACCGTTTTCATTTCATATCGGATTGGGGTTCTGTTTACACGAGAACGTTTTGCTGCGTACTGCAAAGTGATTGACCTCTGCCTAGACGAATAAGAGGCTCGCAGAATTGATAATAAGGTTCCGTATTGAGTTGGTATCGGATTCGACCGTTTACACGATATCGGATTGGTTTCATGCCACTTTCAGAGCGTTTTCATTCGAAAACGCGAAAACGGTATGAAGCATATCGGATTGGTGCGTTCTCGTGTAAACAGGAGGCCAATCCGATATGGAATGAAAACGGTATCGTGTAAACAGAAGGCCAATCCGATATGAAACCAATCCGTTATGAAATGAAAACGGTATCGTGTAAACGGGGCCTTAATGGAGAAAAAAGGGGGAGCTTGATGAAAAAAATGAACAAAGAACAAAGAAGAAATTCAAATTATGAATGGACATTTAATAGATAGAAGAGTGAGTTTAATGAATATCTCCCAATTAATAAATACAAAATATTAAACTAAAATATCGAAAATGGTATTACCTCGTCGTATCGTCCAACATCTCCCGAGTGCAACCATCCCTCATCATCAATGGCTTCCTTCGTTTTATCTTCATTCTCAAGATATCCCATGAATACGAAGCGACCTCTCATGCAGATATACAGACATCAAACAGTTTCAAAAATCATCATTCTAAATCATTAATTGGGTTCAACACATACCCTCAAGCACAGTGAAATCTGTTCCAAAAACTTTTTATTTACGACAACAACCCTCTATCATCTCTAAAGCTTCTGAATTTTCAACACGACACTGCTGCTGTTCAACATATACTCGTTGACTCATTATAATATCAAAGCAACAGAAATAACAGACTTTGAATAATCAGCAAAGCAAAACCATGCATTCCATTCATAATGTGTAAAGGTAAGTTTGATTGCATATCAGGACTCTAGGACTAACGGTGATAGCTGATTATTTTCTGCACTACCCATCATGCAATTCTTCATTGAACAGCTAATTTCAATACACTTCTTGGATATGGAAACTTTTGAGGTTACCAATGTACCCTTCGTTTGTCTTCACTTTTACCTTTGATATTTGACCCCTTGGGTAGAGAGAGTAAGTATCGACCAACGATCGGAGGCAACATTTAAAAAATTGAGTTAAATTGCAAAACGTGCCATAACACTTTCAAATTGAAGAAAATGATAATGACCTGTCCACTACCGTCTTTGTCTTGGTTGAAAATGCTGATCTCGACATCGGAAAGAGATTTGCCGACTGACGTAGTCCTCATTTAACTTGGAAGTGAAAGGGAAGCACCGCCCGTACATTCACTCATTCCATAAAGTTCCATCAAGGGATGTTGATGCTCTGAAAGTAACGCAGGGTTTCAAGGTAGATGGGAGCAGCGCTAGTCAGCTGCAGTTTGCATCTGTCAAAGCCGAGCTGAACAGTTATCTAAAAAAAGAATTCATCTAAATTCTCTGCAAATGAAGAAGTAGAGAAAAGAGAAACAAATAGAAGATGTAGAAGAATAAGAGATATAGAAGAGTTGAACAGTTATCTAAAAAAAGAATAATTTCATCTAAATTCTCTGCAAAACAAACAATAGAAGAAAGAGAAACAAACGGAAGATATGGAAGAATAGGAGATATAGAAGAGTTGAACAGTTATCTAAAAAAGGAGTAAAGTTATCTAAATTCTCTGCAAATGAAGAAATAGAAGAAAGAGAAACAAATAGAAGATATAAAAGAATAGGAGATATAGAAGAGTAGAACAGTTATCTGAAAAAGAAATAATTTCATCAAAACTCTCTGCAAATGAAGCAACAGAAGAAATAGAAACAGATGGAAGATATGGAAGAATAGGAGATATAGAAGAGTTGGACAGTTATCTAAAAAAGAAATAATTTCATCTAAATTCTCCGCAAATGAAGAAATACAAGAAATAGAAACAGATGGAAGATATAGAAGAATAGGAGATATAGAAGAGTTGAACAGTTATCTAAAAAAGGAATAAAGTTATCTAAATTCTTTGCAAAACAAACAATAGAAGAAAGAGAAACAAATGGAAGATATGGAAGAATAGGAGATATAGAAGAGTTGAACAGTTATCTAAAAAAGAAATAATTTCATCTAAATGTCTCTGCAAATAAGAAATAGAAGAAAGAGAAACAGATGGAAGATATAGAAGAATAGGAGATATAGAAGAGTTGAACAGTTATCTAAAAAAGGAATAAAGTTATCTAAATTCTTTGCAAAACAAACAATAGAAGAAAGAGAAACAAATGGAAGATATGGAAGAATAGGAGATATAGAAGAGTTGAACAGTTATCTAAAAAAGAAATAATTTCATCTAAATTCTCCGCAAATGAAGAAATACAAGAAATAGAAACAGATGGAAGATATAGAAGAATAGGAGATATAGAAGAGTTGAACAGTTATCTAAAAAAGGAATAAAGTTATCTAAATTCTTTGCAAAACAAACAATAGAAGAAAGAGAAACAAATGGAAGATATGGAAGAATAGGAGATATAGAAGAGTTGAACAGTTATCTAAAAAAGAAATAATTTCATCTAAATGTCTCTGCAAATAAGAAATAGAAGAAAGAGAAACAGATGGAAGATATAGAAGAATAGGAGATATAGAAGAGTTGAACAGTTATCTAAAAAAGGAATAAAGTTATCTAAATTCTTTGCAAAACAAACAATAGAAGAAAGAGAAACAAATGGAAGATATGGAAGAATAGGAGATATAGAAGAGTTGAACAGTTATCTAAAAAAGAAATAATTTCATCTAAATGTCTCTGCAAATAAGAAATAGAAGAAAGAGAAACAGATGGAAGATATAGAAGAATAGGAGATATAGAAGAGTTGAACAGTTATCTAAAAAAGGAATAAAGTTATCTAAATTCTTTGCAAAACAAACAATAGAAGAAAGAGAAACAAATGGAAGATATGGAAGAATAGGAGATATAGAAGAGTTGAACAGTTATCTAAAAAAGAAATAATTTCATCTAAATGTCTCTGCAAATAAGAAATAGAAGAAAGAGAAACAGATGGAAGATATAGAAGAATAGGAGATATAGAAGAGTTGAACAGTTATCTAAAAAAGGAATAAAGTTATCTAAATTCTTTGCAAAACAAACAATAGAAGAAAGAGAAACAAATGGAAGATATAGAAGAATAAGAGATATAGAAGAGTTGAACAGTTATCTAAAAAAAGAATAATTTCATCTAAATTCTCTGCAAAACAAACAATAGAAGAAAGAGAAACAAACGGAAGATATGGAAGAATAGGAGATATAGAAGAGTTGAACAGTTATCTAAAAAAGGAGTAAAGTTATCTAAATTCTCTGCAAATGAAGAAATAGAAGAAAGAGAAACAAATAGAAGATATAAAAGAATAGGAGATATAGAAGAGTAGAACAGTTATCTGAAAAAGAAATAATTTCATCAAAACTCTCTGCAAATGAAGCAACAGAAGAAATAGAAACAGATGGAAGATATGGAAGAATAGGAGATATAGAAGAGTTGGACAGTTATCTAAAAAAGGAATAAAGTTATCTAAATTCTTTGCAAAACAAACAATAGAAGAAAGAGAAACAAATGGAAGATATGGAAGAATAGGAGATATAGAAGAGTTGAACAGTTATCTAAAAAAGAAATAATTTCATCTAAATGTCTCTGCAAATAAGAAATAGAAGAAAGAGAAACAGATGGAAGATATAGAAGAATAGGAGATATAGAAGAGTTGAACAGTTATCTAAAAAAGGAATAAAGTTATCTAAATTCTTTGCAAAACAAACAATAGAAGAAAGAGAAACAAATGGAAGATATGGAAGAATAGGAGATATAGAAGAGTTGAACAGTTATCTAAAAAAGAAATAATTTCATCTAAATGTCTCTGCAAATAAGAAATAGAAGAAAGAGAAACAGATGGAAGATATAGAAGAATAGGAGATATAGAAGAGTTGAACAGTTATCTAAAAAAGGAATAAAGTTATCTAAATTCTTTGCAAAACAAACAATAGAAGAAAGAGAAACAAATGGAAGATATGGAAGAATAGGAGATATAGAAGAGTTGAACAGTTATCTAAAAAAGAAATAATTTCATCTAAATTCTCCGCAAATGAAGAAATACAAGAAATAGAAACAGATGGAAGATATAGAAGAATAGGAGATATAGAAGAGTTGAACAGTTATCTAAAAAAGGAATAAAGTTATCTAAATTCTTTGCAAAACAAACAATAGAAGAAAGAGAAACAAATGGAAGATATGGAAGAATAGGAGATATAGAAGAGTTGAACAGTTATCTAAAAAAGAAATAATTTCATCTAAATGTCTCTGCAAATAAGAAATAGAAGAAAGAGAAACAGATGGAAGATATAGAAGAATAGGAGATATAGAAGAGTTGAACAGTTATCTAAAAAAGGAATAAAGTTATCTAAATTCTTTGCAAAACAAACAATAGAAGAAAGAGAAACAAATGGAAGATATGGAAGAATAGGAGATATAGAAGAGTTGAACAGTTATCTAAAAAAGAAATAATTTCATCTAAATGTCTCTGCAAATAAGAAATAGAAGAAAGAGAAACAGATGGAAGATATAGAAGAATAGGAGATATAGAAGAGTTGAACAGTTATCTAAAAAAGGAATAAAGTTATCTAAATTCTTTGCAAAACAAACAATAGAAGAAAGAGAAACAAATGGAAGATATGGAAGAATAGGAGATATAGAAGAGTTGAACAGTTATCTAAAAAAGAAATAATTTCATCTAAATGTCTCTGCAAATGAAGAAATAGAAGAAAGAGAAACAAATAGAAGATATAAAGGAATAGGAGATATAGAAGAGTTGAACAGTTATCTATAAACAAAATAAATTCATCAAAACTCTCTGTAAAAGAAGCAATAGAAGAAAGAGAAGAAATGCAAGAAAACAACCAAGAATGTCTATCGTACTTCACCAAATATCTTTCTTTAATACAAAACACTATTTCAAAGTAAAACACACGTCATCCACAACCTATAACAGCAAGCAGCTGGTTTTAGGTGAAAGTCACTGCCTTTACTTATCCAGCTCCTCGCTGCTTTGGTTACTTTAGCTTTTCAGTGGGTCCTTCCCAATAATAAACTAATAGTTTACAAAGATATCAACATATTTCCAAATCAACGAACACACGCTGACCTTATTATTGTGTTTTTGACCCTTCTATCTACAGTTATGGGATAGCTTAATACCCTCTGGAGATAGTTGGCGTATTTGCCATGCAGCAAATGTCGCTGCGGAGGAGCTATTTAACGATGGATGAGCAAATCTCAGTGTGATACCGAGACTAATCAATTATCTGACGCAGAAATGAAAATTAATCAAGTGACGTAACAATCAAGATAGCGATTGACCTTCGGCGCAACATCAAATCAACTTCATGTTTCGATCTTACGATTGCAAACGTCGGTGTATTATTGATTGCGATTCTACACTTACTTATTTCGATATATTCTAGCGTTTTCGTTAGCGACTTTGAAGTTAAAATGTATCCTTGCTATCGTTGCCACGGTTCGAGGATATTTAAATCTTTCGACGAGAGACGTGTACATGCACAAATTGTGCATCCCGAGTCGACGGGATATTATGCTTTCGACTTTTTGCCTTCTTCACATGTCAAGCCAACAAAGCCAGGTAAGTATTTTATTTGAATTAGTAACTATTGATACACTATTAGAATTAAAGTTTCTATTCTTATTCATATCTTTATCATCATTATTTTAACTTTTGGCACTTGCTTTTTCTTCCCCTATAACATTTCAAAATCAATAAGAATACTATGCATGCAACGGCCCTGCAATATTTGGTTGATAAGAAACAAGACATTCATTGCCTCATTGCTTCAGCTTAAAGCAAAGCAAGAAACATAACTTTAGCTCTAAATTAATATAGATTGTTATGTTTCTTTTCAGATTACGGAGGAAGGACATCTCGCATTCCCCTGCTGGTGGACGCAGAGAAGAGACAAAAGTGGAATGAAACCAAATATCAGTTCGAGTGGGAAGCCGACATGGCCTTCCAGTCTTCTGGCTTCCAGTCTCACTGCGACTTCTCATCAAAGATATCGCAGTGTAACCAGTGGCTGCACACAGCTGAGGGCAGAAGAAATAAAGCTCAAGTCGATAAGATGGAGGAGGACAAAGACGTCTTATCAAAGACTAAGAGAGAACTGGTGAAGATGAAGCAAAGTTATCAAGATACCAAAGGTAAATTACAGTAAAATAATTCTTATATTTTCATTGTTATTCATACATTCTCAGTGGCGTAGAAAATAAGAGGGTAGGAAGCACCCTACACCCCTGAATATTCTAACCATATATCACAAACCTTAGGACGAGCTATATAGTTTTAGGAAGAAAAAAGGAATATACGGGGGAACAAAACGAGGAGGGAGAGTAAAGAGAGAGGAAAGAAGAAGGGTGACGACACGACTGAAATAAGAAGATCAATGGAACAGGTCAAATCAGACAAAAGAAGAAAAATACATAGCAGAAAAGGGATGAAAAGAATCTAAAGAAAAATGATTGGATGATAGGAGACAAAATGATGAAGAGAAGGGGTGAAGAAAAACTAAAAACTGTTTTGTTCTTAGAAAATCTTGAAAATGAAAAAGAAGATCGAGAAGAATTTGAAAAGCAAATTCAAAAGCAGAAAAAGACGATGGAAGATCAGATCGTCCGATTAAAGACAAATTTGGAGAAGGAGAAAAGGGTGAGTAAAAGATTTTATCACTTTTATCAAGATTCAAATACGGGGTGTGTCACACAAAGTAGACATGATCGATGAGCCACTATCAATCGATTATTACACTGAAAACACTTAAAGATCGGTGTCATATGGACTAACTTAGATTTGGTGGATTTTTGAAAGGGATTTATCAAAGTAGTTCATCGTTATGAGCTGCAATAGCAGCAGTTGCTATACCCATAGGGGCACAAAATCAATGCCTAGCTTGATATGTTGCTCACCATAAAAATTCTTCATTTCAACTTTGCCATTCTTCTTTCATTTGCAGAAAGTCGAAGAAAGTTTTAAAAGAGAACAAGTAGAAGAGCTGTTGCAAGAACTTTCCGTTCGACGAGAAGAAAATGGCGTGAGAGAAGAAGAGGCACGGAAATTGATAGCTACCATCGATTCGTTGAAGAAGGTGATAAGAAGAATGGCATCCAGCAAGAAAATCATCGAGAAAAACAACGAAGAATTGTTCGCCAGTGCGTCAGAATGGTTGGAAGAGAAAGGCATGCTAATTGGAAAGATCGAGGAGCATATCGAAAGAGAGACCGGTCTCGCTGCGCATTTGGACCAGTTGAAAAACGAAATCAGAATCGCAGAGAAGGAGAAGACGGCTTTTGAAAAGGAAGTGAAGAGGAGACAGGACGAACTGAGAAAGCAGAACTCGATGCTTGAAGGGTACGTCTTTTATACCTACAAATATCGATTCCTATTCGTTCCTTAAGCTAAGTTTATTCTAAGGGTGGAAGTCTTATTCGTGTGTTTCGTTCAGTATCATGGGAGAGCTTAAGGGTCAACCAATTCTAGGTTTTGGCAAGGTATATATTAACAACCGAGGTAAAAAGGTCACTGCTTCGATTGGTACATAGAGTGGACCATATTTTCACTGCTTCAATAAGTCATATGTGATACGGTGGGATATTAGTCACTGGAGCATTTAAACGCCAAACACCAACAAACACTTCCATCGTTGTTTTGTCGTAGAGCCCTACTTGCTATGTAAAAGTTGGTCTTGTGGCTGTTTAAGGTGAAATATATGAATAGCGGCCATTATATATATCTTTGTAGGTGGGGTAATTGGTAGGGGTACTTAGTGGAGTTATTAATATTTTGTTTTTAACTTTTTAGGTTGGAGAAAGAAATAAGCGACCTGAAAGGCATGAAGGATGGCGACAAGGACATCACGAGCGATAAGAAGGAAATCAAGACGATGAAATTCAAAATCGGCGAGTTGCAAGAAGAAAATGAGGCCTTGAAAATGAAAGTTGAAGGCTTGAAGAAAGATGCTGAGGCAAAAGCAAGCAACATTCAACCACAACACGAGTATGAAGTTCTGTTCAAGGCCAAGCAACAACTGGAAAGAGAACTTGACTCAATCAACAAAGATTTTCACACCAGTCAAAGAAGTTTCCAGAAGAAAGTCGAAGAGTTGGAGAACACAATTACAAAGCAAAAAAAGGAGAGAGAAACGGAAAAGGTAGGAAGCTTTGAGATTGAGAAAGAAAAGGATAGAAAAGAAATCAACGAGTTGAGAGATCGGCTTAAATCGATGGAAGAAGAATGCAAAGATCTGAGAGTGAAGATAAAAGACGAGGATGATGACAATATCAAATTGTTAGAATCTTACGAAGAGTTGAAGAAAGAGCTGAGTGAGAAAGAAAAGGAGGGAAGGGAGCTGAAATCAGAGTCGAAGAAAAATAAGAAAGAAAACAAAGAACTGAAAGAAAGATTCAAAGCTACGAAAAAGGAATTGGAAGACGAAGAGAAACAAGCCAAGAGATTGTCAGAAAAGTGTAAGAAATTGCAGAAAGAAATTCACCGGAAGGAACAGGAGGCCATTATATTAACACAGGACAGAAATAAGTATCAGGAAGAAATGATGGCGTTTAAAGAAAGTTCTGGAATTATTGAAAAGAAAAGCAAAGAAATGGAAAGCAAAATCGAACTGGGAGAACGTGAAAATAAAAGATTGTTGGATATATGTGAGAAGTTGCAGAAAGAGATTAGAGAGAAAGAAGAAGAGATGACGGTCTTGGAAGAAGATAAGAAGAAAAGAGATGATGATAGGCTGGAAGAAAAGTTGAAGGTGGCTGAAGAAGCGTGCGAAGAATTGAGGAACAGAATCGAAGAAGAGGGGGAAGATAAAAAGAAATTACTTGAGCTTTGCGAGAAGTTGCAGAAAGAAGTTAAGGACAAAGAGAAAGAAGCAAAGAAACTTCAATCCAAGTCTGAGATGAGTAAGAGTGAAAATAAAGAAATGAAGGAGAAGTTTCGATTGATAAGCAAGGAATGCGAAGAATTAAGAAGCAAGATGCAGGAAGAAGATGGTCAAAATAAGAAATTATCAGACATGTGTGAAAAGTTGAAGATGGACCTGACAATGAACGCAGAAAAGCTGACAGAAATAGAAAAGAAGGATAAATCTGAAGCAGAAACATTTGCAAAGCAGACCAAAGACCTTCGAAAAGAGATGGAGCATATGAAAGAAGATAAGCAAAAGTTACAGCTCGACAATAATCGTTTGGCAGCAGAAATAAAAGGGAAAAGTTCTTCGATGGAATTGGAAAATGACGAAAAGTTCCAAAAGATGCAGAATGAAATAGACGAGCTTCGACAAGAAAGAGAGGAACTAAAAAGTATCAATGAAAACATCAAAGCAAAACAAAGCAGAATACAAAGCCATAATTACGAGATTAAAAAGAAACTCGACAAGTCAGAGGAATTGAATAAAGAACTTTCTCGGAAGATTGATGATCTTCAGAAAGAAATACAACAGACATCTGAGAGGAAAGCGAATGCTGACGTTGAAAACAGCAAACAGGTCGAAGTGGATAAAATCAGCAAGAAACTGAAAGATGTCAGAGAAAAACTTGAAGAGGCCAAGACAAAAGTTTACGTTTATGAAAGGGAGATCAAAGAAAAAGACTCGACCATTGAAGTTATAGAGATGGAGAACAGAATGTTGACACTTCAAAACAAAAACGTCAACGATTTAGACGAATTAGTCAGAAAAAAAAATATCGAGGTGGAGGCTATCGAGAAGAATATGGAAGAGTTGGAGTCAGAAAAACACGAATTGTCACGAGAAGTGTGGAAGCTGAAGAGTGTGATTGGAGAGCTAGAGGACCAAATCGAGGTTCTTACCAGCGACAAGGACGAATGCGAGCAAATGAAGGAATTTCTGGAACATGAGCTGGATAGGAGAAAGAACACGGACATCTTACTGAAGAAAACAGAGCAAGAACTCGCAAAGGCCAATCAGGATCTCCAGATGATGAGGGATGAGAAAAGAAAGATGGAAACCACTTACAATAATTTCATGGCTGATGATGTTGTCAAGGAAACAGACAACAACAACAACAGACTGAGGTATGCCCGCCCATTTTAATAAAATCTCACTATTTTAGGCCGTTATCAGGTCTGAACTACGTCAGAGTCTGAATGTATTTTTGGTCTTAAGATGAGCACTATTCCATCAAAAGCTATTCTAGCAATAAATGATTAAGTCTGACTATGTCTATATTGAGCTAAAAAAGAAGAGGGTATAGGTGAGTGATTGCCGTGACAAGAAGAGGTTCTCTTTATTTCATCATGTCAAATTATATTGAAACAGCAATAAAGACAGGTCAATATTACCAATATCGTATTTCTCAGCTAATTCGTTTGTTTTTTTAATTGCAGTGGAAATATCCACTTTGCTGAGCTGCAAGAACAGATCATCGATGAAGTGTACTCATCTGACTTCGAATTTGATGATGATGATGATGTTTGTGGAATTTTGGAAGACAAAGAAACACTTGTGAAATCACAAAACATCCAATATATGTTCGCAAACACATCAGAGGAGAAACTATCGAAGGAAGGAAGACATTTTGTTTCAACCGGACGAAGCAATGAATCGATAGTCAAGACTGCTGATTCAGTCGACTACGACGCCATCTTTGCAAAGCCAAAAAAAGCAGCTCCGACAAAGAAGACGATGAAAAAGTTGGATTTCGATTTGGAGAATTTGATCGAAGGAAATATTGTTTATGAAACAAGTGATGAAGAAATGTGTACACCAAACAAAGGTTAGGATCAATATTTTCACCTCTGCATTTCACTTAGAACATAAGCTGGAAATTCAAATTTACAGGGAATGAAGATGTTTAGAAACTTGTCCACATAAAGTCAAGACTATTCATTGTGAACTTGAGAAGAGGTAAGATTGGCAAAGTCAATCGAAATGATTTGTGTGAATGAAAATGACCTTAGTTTGATGCCATTTGACAGGACATCCTTTCTATTGCAGTTGTTAAAGAACCCGGATAGGTCCGTCTCTATATTTAGTCGGTTTTGGTGCAGTTTGTGAGATTGATGAAGTTGACTTAGTTGAACGATTTATTGAGATAATGAAATCTCATAATCATCATTTCTTTCCAGGTATGAAAAATGCCAAAAAGCAGAAAAATGGATCTAAGTCGAAGAAGAAAGAAAAGAAGGAGAAGTCGAAGAAAGAAAGAGCACCGATGAGGGACACAGATGATGATTGGGGGAGCAAACTCCAGAGGCAATCGATTGAGATGTTCCCCTCTTCACCGAAACCAATCTTCAGCATTCGGTCACCCTTCACTAATTTATCAGCACTGCCTCCTCTACCAGGGATGAAGAAAGGTGCATTGCCCTCTCTACAGTCCAAGTGAATGGATTGAAACTGTAAATTTCTATCAGACATTAGACAGTTTATAACGTAGGTTGTTATTGATAGTTAGTATGTTGTAAATAGTATTGTAAATATAATGTAATATTCTACTTAAATAGAATATAAATATGTAAATAGAAATGTTTGATTGTAAATATTTGGATTATCATTTGTAAAACTTTGATGGAAATTCGAAGTTTTTTATTCCAACTGTTCTCTTCGAGCAAAAACAAATTCAGTTAATTTTTTATGTCAATTTAAGGTCACATGGTCAGTCTCACGACGATATTTTCATTTTTATTCAATTCTAAATCAAGTAGAAGGTTGAGAATGCCTGGTTCGAGTATGGCTCACAATATGAATTGGACAATAATCAGGAGAAAGAGATCTGGAAACATACAGAGTCAATCTTTTCGTCTTTTGGTGCAGAAAATCGCACTTATTTTCATAGTCTCCTATTGTTAGTGTGCAATTTCTCTCTTATGACTTTGATTTGTCAGAAGGGGTACTGATATATGACCTTATATGGGTAGAAACAACCACAGCTGAATTGGTCTATAGATAGAAATATCAAAGCAAAGTTAAAACTGGTACGTAAAGTGAATGATTGATCAAGAGCCGCAAGGGAAGGACAGCAACAAATGGAAGAGTGAAAGTTCAAGCAAGCGGAAGGAAGTGATCCAGATTGTAACGAGCTTCAATCAGTCGAGTTAAAGTGTTGGATGGAATATTTAGATTGATAAAAGCAGATTACAAACCTTTCTTAGCAATTTCTCAGCGATAGAAAATCCAAAGGGTGTAGACTGCCTGAAAAATAGTAAAGAAAATGCAAATAACAATTCTGCCAAATGTATTGAATTTCAAACTAATTTTGAACTTGAGGACGGTGAAGAAAATCGGAAACATATCAAAACATGATAACTATTAAAGCTTCAAGTCTGACACTCATCAGAGTAGTGCATCAGAAAGAGAACGAAATTGAAACCTAACAAATTATTATAATAATGATTTTCATTCTCTTTCTGCCGTACTTCTCTAATGAGTGTCACACGCAAAGCTTACGCAGTTTCGCATGCTACGTTTCCGATTTTCCTTCACCATTCTGAAGCTCTATAACCAATCAAGTGTGAAACATCAAGTTTGGGCATGCTATGCATCAGCCCGCTTACAACTACTTTCAAACCAACAACAGTTTTCAAGTCAGGGAAAAGATACAAAGTACAAGTTAAGTATTGAGAAATAAAAACCACATGAACAAAGTACAAGAAAATATCAAATGAAAATAGAAAACATAATCCAAACGTTTGATATTATTTCGCAATGTTGTAAAGTTACATGACAAGAACAAAGTTCATTCTATCAAACAATGCTATTCACTATTTTTAACTTCTTTCTCTAAATCATATTCCGTTTCCTGATCCGGAAGATAAAATCCTGAAAATTGTAATTTTCCACAATTGGCTGTTAGTTGGCTAGAAGTGAGGTTCACAGTTAAAAACAGAAGAAGTAAATTTGCCAAACAAGCAAAAGGACTCTCTCGAAGGGAAGAAGGCAGAGAGAAAGACACACTGCTTTTCAAGTCATAGGATATTTCGTCCTTCCTGTCTGCATACTGAAGACTCCATTTTCCAAGGTAAGATATGTTTATCGCTGTTTTTGTTATGAATATCTTTTCTGAGACTGTCGAGGTTTCGAGGATAATTGTATCAGGGGTTTTCACGTGCAGCTCTACACAAAATTGAAGGGATTGCACCCACCACCACCCAAATAGTGGTTAGCACCAGACGTCTGTGACCAAACATTTGCCAAGCTTACAACTTGGAGTTCTAAACACAAAGGCAGCAAGGAAATTCAGAAACATTGCGAAGCATAATAACTACGAGATTTTTCCTCTTCCATTAATTGGATTTGTACTGCAGAAAGAGAAGGAACATGATGCATTGGCAGGACCTAAATTTCTTTTTTTAAGTTTCAAATCGTGCTTCGGATCGCTATCTTGAAGTTCTGTACCGATCAAAGGCGGATATAAATGTGGAAATCTTAAACTTCCACTTCGATAACATGCACGGCAGTGGACTGGAATGATAGACAAGAGGGTTGAGATAGATATAGCATCAGATAGGCCATTCTACAGCATATTCCAGAAATATCCTTCTCTTCGCCACCGCCATGTTTAAAACCTTCTGTTTGACTTGAACAGGGATTTCACTAGCCACATCGCAATTAGTGTTGAGCACTAGACGTCTGTCACTAGACAACTGAAAGGTTCTGATGATGTAATACATCGATGCATCAATAATAATGTTTTGCATTTCTATTCACAGCATGATGACAATGGAGTGGCAGGTGATTATTTGCATATCATTCCTGATTGCAGTTGTGAGTTGTGACGACATCAGCCAGTTAGGAAGGCCAGAGAACAACATATTGACCCTCAACAACCAAAACCATTTCTCTTTCTCGTCGGTAAATATCAACGGGGGACACCCCAAAAATATAGCTGATGCGCAGCAATCGCTATCTTCAAAACACTGGCAGGGATATGGCATTGAAGTCAAGCCAGATGTAGAAGGGACTGCGTATGTTCAAGTGGATTTGAAGAAACCGTACATCGTAAAAGCGTTTGCAGTGACTGGTTGGCCTGGTGGAGGTCACAAGCCATCCAGAGAGTTTTATCTTGAAGGATCAAACAACGCACAAAACTGGAAGATGGTCGGTATTGGCAAACCGTCACAGTGGCACGCGCCTGGCACGTACCCATTTAACAGGGGCAAATTCATTCCATCGATGTACCCAAATAGTTATCGCTATTACCGAGTGATTGCCAGAGGTTTTACAAATAATTTGATGCTCATTTATAACTGGGGACTATTTGTTTGAGGTGAAGAATGGATAGTTACCCTCAACAATGATTTAAGGTAGTGTGAAAGAGAATGACTAGAGTATTATTTTCGTATTTCTATTCGAGCCAAAAAGTCTCTTATATGCAAAAAGAATCCGAAATAAGTAATTAATTGAGTAAACAAATAGTACTGACTCCTTTTCTTTGCTGATATTTCCTTATAAAACTACCCCCTTCGCCCAAGTTTCAAATTCTCTTTCTAGACCAGGCGGAGAGAGGGGTAGGGTCCCCCGACGGGGAAATTTACGGGAACTAGTGAATTTGGTCAATTTTTGGGCGCTGAGTTTAAAAATCGTTGGTATACAGGCGATGGGCGGGGCCTTCCGCCTCGTTTTCACGTTTTATTATCTCGTTTTCATGATAATTCCTTTGATGCATGCCAAAAAGGAAAAAATCATAATAAGCCTAGATAAAAGAGGATATATACAGCCATTCTAGTCTTTAACTATCAAATAGACCAAAACAGTTTATGGGCGTGGCTTTTAGCCTCGTTTTCACGACTTACATCCTTGCTTTTACAATAAGCGTTTTGAACATTGTGAAAGTAAAAACACCACAATACTTGATAAAAACGGGCAAATACCTTAAGTTAGTTAACTATCGAACTCAAGGTATTGTAAACTTGGGGTATGCTCTCCAGCCTCGTTTTCATATTTTATAGTCTTCTTTTTGAAATAAACAATTCAGCCATTGATGGAACGAAAAACGAAGAATAGGTTAGATTCAGTTTACCAGGCTAATCCCTTTGCTAACTTTTCCTAACTATAACAAGGTTATTTAGGACTTAGGACCCTTTTATCATAACTTGTATTTTATTTGTGGTAAGACAGAACGACTGAATAGCTAGAGAGTTACGAAGTATCTACAAGTAAACTTTTAAAAACATGATTGGTCTTCATCTTCTTCATCACATCACCAGAATCTTCTTCAAAATTACTTTGTACCACATCATTTCTGTCTTCATTTTCTTCGTAATTAACAAGCAACTGGCAAATATCATGGGGGTAACGAATTCCGCTCCAAATCACTCCGTCTCTCTCATTCCAGCCATTGCTTGATGGGTGTCAAGAATTCAGAGTGACGTTATACTCCATATACTCGCTTTATTCGCTAGATTCAATACATCATATTGTGCTAGATGTGATTCTAACAGTATTTATCCACGCAGTAAGGAGTTAGATGCAGTATTTGCCGATGAATCGCTATTAACATGCATCAGCCAGTTGTAAAAAGTGCAATGATATTCTTACTGTTCAAAATTTCTGAAAAGTTCAAACCATAATGGACCTAAAAACCTCTGCGATGCGTGCAGATCTCTTTTAGATAGTTGAGCAACAGACACTTGGCTGTGATGGGGAGAGGGGTCAAACTACTCTGACCAAAAGCCCGCCTCTAGGTGACGGCCTCTGGGTGAACTTTGGATCCTTCTTTCTTTCTTCAGACCTAGAAACTTTCCCGAACCATTGTTGCTGTGGTCTGCTATATTTCCCAGCTATGTCCTCAGGAGTGACAGTCTATTGAGTCATGTGTCCATTGTGACAGACCTGGCTTCATTTTGATGCTTTCCTCCACCACTTATGTCTTGCAAAACTAGGGTGAAGAGCAAGGGTAAAGCAAAGACAAGAGCAAAGGTTAGGGACTTAATATAATATGTCTATCAAACATCATCAACCAAGAATTCGCTGCCAACATGTTGAAACATTCCTGAAATAGACCAGTTTCATGCAAAAGCTGTTTCAGAGCATCTTTCTATAACCCTGTTTTAAGTAAGTCGGAGGTTTAAAATGCTGCAACAGGTTTTAGCACTGCTTCTATAAAGCTTCATTGCTAAGAATATGAATCATAAAGATCACACAATTATATTCCTTTGACGCACTTTCTCAATCAGCTATTGAACGATTTTCAAGATTCAGCCATACCTAGCCCTATTCATAATCAAACTATCGTTTGAGAAGTCTAATCAAAAGACTGTTTACTGGCCGAGTTCGATTCATTCTATAGAGGTTCCATAGCGAATTCTATACTCCAAATCCGAGCATCACTCCGATTCAATCAGCACATGAGGGAGGTCAACATAGTTCCATTCTGACTTGTTGTTAACCCGCGCCGTCCTGTTAATTCGCACCGCTTCCGAAATTTGCCGCAGCATTGTGTCGTTCCTATAATTTCCAGTAATGTTCATTTTGAAATCCGGAATTTCACCGTCGTGTCTCTCTTTGCAATGCCTCCAGATAACGGACGATTCTGCTCTTTTATCCAATTCTTCCAAATGTTGTTTACCACGTGTATACCCGTTCTTCAATGATTCACCGTGATATCTCCCTTCTCGGCCTTGTTCCTCCATCTTCCACTCTCCACCTTCCACTACTGCAAGTCCTATTCGCAGGGCCTCCACGAGCATTAATTTCTGTTGTTGTTCATTTGGTTGTGACGTAGCAGGCTGCCACGGTTGAAATCGCACTTCTTTCTTGACCGCTATACCACTTGCAGTGATTGCAGGCCTTGTCCCTCGTGTATGCGCTCGAGTTGGGCACACCTTTTCGAGTCCAGCAGCTCTAATTTCCTCTGGTGCTCGGGTTAAACTTATGTACAGTCCCAACTCATCGTAGTCGATGCCAACTATCTCAATACCGCTGGTCCTAAAAACATCACAAACCAACACAAACTATAAAGCTAATTCTTGAAGAGGATAAAAACTTTAATGTGTTCCCACCTAGGCACTCCAAGGAAAATCGTAGTTCTTGCAAACCGAAGAGTTTCTGCTAGTGTTCCCTGTCAATAAAAGTGAATATTATCAACTTAAGAGGTTGATATGTTTAGTGTAAAAACGTGGCATGAAATTCAATACACCAGAAATATCTATTCCTAAATTCATATTCTATTTAGGCAAATATCTTCAAACTAAAATATTCAACATTAGTGCAAAATTTTAGGAGATTAAGTTGTCATGTTTGATGAAATAGTGTCCAAAAAAATTTCAGGTTTTTTAGTCTCAAATATTTTTATCAAACAGCCACAATTATGAGTTCAAAGTTCGAAAGCTAAATTTATTTCCAATACACAAAGCCTACCTCAAATCATTATAGGAGTCGATTAATTGAGGTTGTGCAATCTTGGAGAAATTTCTTGGATGAGGAGTCATCCACCTCAATAAATTTTGTTATCAATATTTTCCTTTGTAAGTTAAAATTTCCACCATTGTGAATTTCCAGGGCCAAGTTCAACTTTATTTCCAAGAACTTCATCTTATCTCAAATCATTAAGAGAGTCTATGATCTGAGGCTGTATGTGCATTAGAAATATTTCCTGGAATAGGGCAACTAGTTTTACATGTGGGTTGCCTCCCATATCTATGTTTAGAATTCATAGGGTATGTTTGATTGTATCGCTTTCATACTGGTAGTTAAACTAGCTTGAACGTTGGTAAGGAAGGGTAAATCAATTGGGAACTGGGATTTGCCCTTTTATTAACTGAGAAAATGGGATTTTACTTCTTGGGACAAGGATTTAGGAATGAAAAAGTAAATTGGGATTGGGATAAAAACGTCAGCAATGGGAATTTCTCTTTTTTCCTCATTAACAATAACCAAATAGGGCTGAGTTGAATAAAATCGAAAAAATAGGAAATTTGATGTCTTCTGGATCCAAACAAGATAAGAAACTACTTAGCAAACGTGATAGAAATAATCAAAAAATTTTACCTCTCATCTGAATATCAGGATAACTTTCTTCTGTTCATTTGGATTGCCTGAAAAGAGAAATCATAGCTTCAGGAAAAGCAGGCAAATCAATCGAGGTACTTACCAAAATTTATCGATCAATCATTGGCTTGATGAAAAACTGTTTCCTTCTGTAGCCTTAAGCATATTGGGGCCAGTGCTGTCTGCATATTTTAACTACCTACTTGATAGTGCTGAAAATTGCTTAATTAATCATTGACCACACCAAGGTGACTATTCGATGACCTTGTTATTATTGCTGAGACCATGGAGGACCTAATCGAAAAGACTGAAACCTGGAAACAGGGTATTGAATCTAAAGGGCTCTGGGTTAATATGAAGAAGACAAAGGTTTTGATCAGCAAGAGAAACAGATTGCCTCCTCAATCATCTGGTAAATTTCCATGTTCTGTTTATTGTTAGGGGTTGGCGGCGACTTGATATTCTGTGGTTTCTTCAAACTATGTGTTAATAAGAAATGCAGTGGTGTAACAGGTAAACTAGGTGCTGTCAAAGACCACATATACAAAATTTGTACCGGTGAAGTTTCAAAACTAAAAAGGCAACCTATGGGACCAAATATATAGCAAGGAAATAGATGTTGTAGATGAGTTTTTTTATCTTGGGGACACGATCTGTGCTGAAGGAGGTAAATAGTATTGTGACCAGAATAAGGTGTGGATGGAAGAAGTTCACAGAACTCCTGCTTTTGTTGAAAACTACGGGTTTCTCCCTCCGGAGTAAGGGAGCTTTCTATCAGGCATGTAGGCAAAGCGTTATTATTCAAGGTGGAGTGACATGGGCAGTTAGAGAGGAGGGTTTTCTAAACTGGAAAGAAATGACGTGACAATGATCAGATGGATGTGCAATGTGTTATTAAAAGATAGAGTTTCTTCGAACGAGTTTCAAGAGCAGGCCTTGAGAATGAATCAGAGAATATATACAAAAGCCTAGATTACGGCGGTGCGGGCATGTTGAAAGGATGGATGATGACTGTTGGGTGAAGAAATGCAGTTGTTGATCAAGTACTAACCCATTTTGAGCTTTCCCTTCAAGATCAGCACTTGGAAAAAATTGATTGGCGAAAGGACAGCAAATTTTAATGAACAGGATCGTTTCAAACCCAGGACTCATTAGATCTGAAACTAAAATTAATAAGAGATTAAACATTATGTGTCAACGCCATGACAAGCTGTTGGCTATTCTTCTACAAAAAATGAACAGGGAAGATTTGCTAGACACTCAATAAAAAAGAAGCAAAGTAAATGGTGGGTCAATTCAATGGACCAAATCCGTTCATCTTATAATGTGGGCAGTAGCTTGGGGATTGGCATATCTAAAACGTCTCAAGATCATGAAAATCTAAGTTGGGTTACTTTACATCAATATAACCCATTTTAAGTGTATTTAAGGTGATCCTTGATTCATAGTGACTTATCAAAGGTGTCGACATCTTTCTTGAATATCATATGGTTTGCCAGTCAGTGAGACTCAGTTTAATATGTAAACTTAATAATCATTCTTAGTGTGATAACTGGTGACTAGCATGTGAAATATTGTGTCGAAAATAGCCTTAAAAACCGAAAGTATTTACGTTGCCCTATGAAATATAAAATGATCTTCCTGATAAGTGGTGACTATCATGTCAAATATTGTGTCAAAAACAGCCTTCATAAGACCGAATGTATTTACGTTCTCTTTCTAGACATTACAGGCTTTTCATGTTAAGTGGTTACTGCAATGTCAAATATTGCATCAGAAACAAACAGCCTTGATAAGACCAAACCTCTTTACAACCTTGCCCTACTTAATATTAAAGGCTTTTCCTGATAAGTGGTGAGTATCATATGAAATATTATGCCAGAAACAGTTTTCACGTTGCCCTACCAAATATTAAAGGCTTCTCCTGCTAAGTGGCGATAATCATGTCACATATTATGTCAGGAACAGCTTTCATCAGACCGAATGTATCAACTCAATGTTATTTGTGATAATCCAAGTTAACATATATGCTCCGTATTTGTTTGCTTCTGTTTTTGAAGACAAAATGGCACCTGCTCAGAGGGTTTAGTTTTCAAACAAAGACACTGTGGATATGATGAAACCAGGGACGTAGGAAGCATTTCAAACTTGGGGGGACACGACACTTTTAGGGCACTTTTTCCGCTAGAAGGGCACTTTCAAATACCTTAAATTTGCTAAAATGGGGCAAAATACCTATGGTAAAAAGGGCACTTTTTTCTTTTTTTGCAAAATCTTGTCGGGCACCTGCCCCTAGTGCCCCCCCCCCCGGTTTCTACGTCTCTGGATGAAACACATATATTTGGCAGCATTGGATGTCTTTGATTGCTACGAAATTATTGATTGTCTTATTTTTAATAGGACAAATAGAGGTACAGGCATGACTCTTCTAATCTAATCAATACTTAATAAGGAATGGTCTGAAACTTGGAGAAACATATTTCCCACGTGAAAGATTATACGTTTCGGCATATATGCTATATCAACATTAACTCATAAGGCATGGTCTAACAGATGAAATCGAGTTTTGCCAGAGCAGGCTACTGCAATTGAAATATGAAACAACTAGGTCTAGAGCCCAAGTTGTTGTCAAGGAAAGCTAGCATGCTAATATGTCAATTGAAGTTGCCTGATTTGGTAAAACTCAATTACATTGTGTTAGACCATACCTTATGAATCAATGGGTTGTTTGTTGTGAACACAGACGAGACCATGCCTTATGAATTTGAGTTAATATTACATGGCTCTGGAGAAGGGTTTAGTCCGAAACACGAATTAATGCCTCACTGACTCACTGTGGATAAGCCTGGAGTTGTGAACACATCAAGGTTACTGTGCTAACTTATTTTCCTGGTTTATGACAATGGTTAGCGCGTTCGCCTGTGCCCGTAGCAACCCAGGTTCAAGACCTAGTGGTGGCATGTGACAATTGCAGTGGCCTGCTCTTGTATAATCAAACTATCCGTGTTAGACCATGCCTTATGAATCAATGGTATAATCAAGTACAGAGAGCTCAATACAGTAGTAAGAAGTCACAAGTAGTTGTTTATGATGGGAGCTTGAGTGAAATAACAGGCCTAGTAAGTTTCCCACTCTCTTCATTGTAATATACAAAAGCACCATAAGTCAATTATATAATTATGGTTGGTAACCAATTAACTGAAATTACCTCTGCCTCTGAATTATACTTCAATCCTCCACCATCAGTTTCTCTTCCAGACTTTCTAAAAACAAACTTCCTGCAAAATAAACAATTCTATTCAAAAACTCGAGTTAAATTGTTTGAATAGTATTTACCATACTCAACCAAGATAGGCTTTGCTTTGGTCATAATTGCAACGTTCTTGCTCTATAGATGTAAAATAAAGGGGGGAGTGGATAATGTTTAAGGGGAAGGGGGCTGTTATCTCTCTGAGACTAAGTAGGGGGGTGACATGTACAGAAATAACTACTATTAGTTGTTTCCTAATTCTCAATTTCCATGTCTCAGTTTACTGATCTTGCAAGGATAACTGATTTTATTGCAGGTATCTCTTAAAAGAATTATTCTTGTAAGCATATTGAGGCTCAAAATTACCAAAGAATCATGGAAGTTTTAGAATAAACCAAGAAATAAACAATAGGAAAGTTTGAGGTTCAGGAAAATTTTAATCAACCCTTATGTAAAATCTAACACGAGGGCAAACAAAATTAAACTTGTAATATATACAGTCAATTGCTAAACAAAATTTATCTGATCACTTTAAGTTAGTTTTTAATGCAACTATTAGTGTTTTTCTGGCTTAATTAGCAGACATATACGACTAAGCACGAGAGAGAAAACAAGTCAGAAGTCTAGATACTGTACTGCTTAGTACCAACCAACCCTGAGTAGAAATTGGTATAAAGTTCAAACACAAATCCTCATTCTTGAGTCTTGAAAATCCGAAGCAGAAAGTTTCTCAAGTCCTTGTTGAAAGTGAGCATGATGATGGCATTGAGGGAAGAATTTGCAGACACGAAACAAAACGCAACATATTCCAGAAACACATTCAATTCATTATCGTCCTTACTCAGTCGATATCTCTTCAGTGAAAATATCAGATAGGGAGTGTAGCAAGTCACCAGTGTGCAAAGTATGACCAACACAGCCCTGGAAAATTCCCGACTTGCATTTCTTCGCTCAGAAGTGGTCTGTGGTAAGCTATTGTCAAGCTGCATTTGTTGTGTGCGGCATCTGATTGCTTTGTATGCTTTGATGTAAAGAAGAAAAACTATGATGATCCAACAAGCCACTATTAGATTTATGACGATTTGCACGTCAAAAGCAAAGCCAAACAGACGTCCACAGACTAGCAGCACAGCGAAACATGCTGAGATGAATGCAGTAGCTCCCACTATAATCATTCCTCTACGATTAGTCATCATTGTGTTATAATGTGTTAAATATCTCATGTGGATGTACCGATCTACTGATATCACGGATATCATGCCAAATGAAAACATGCCAAACCAGTAAAATAATATGTACCCAGAAATAAAAAATGCAGAATTCAGCTGCCCTCTTAAGAATAAATTCGTTGAACAAAAGCAAATGGAAAGCACTCCAAGGCCAGTGTCTGATATGCTTAACATCAAAATGAACTTGAATGATATCGTTTCCAGTTTCTTCAATCTTTTCAAGACGTGGATTAAAACAGAATTGAGGAGCACGCAGAGAACACCAAACACAAGAATAGGAGCTGGTAAAGTATTGACAACCCTAATCTCCAACTCAATATTCATCTTGCTTTGATGTAGTCTTAGCGTACACTGCAAACAATTCAATCATCAATAGGTAACAGATTTGGCACATTCATGCTTTTTACTGGGGCGCATATCTGATGGCCTTGAAAAAGTATTGGTTAAGTATTAGCAATTTTCATCTCGAATGTAATACTATTCTTGTCTCATTTAGCATTTGTATAGTATGATGTAAGAAGTATTTTTGATGGACGCAAGTATAGCAACTGATCAAGTATTAGTGATTTCCATCTTCATGGGGCAGGCTTTAACGGATCAAGCCTCTTCATCGTCAATAAAGGACTAGCATAGCCGTACTCGCAAAGAAATCAGCTGGCAGTTTGATTAGCCCAAAAATATTTATATCTGAAGTATTTGATGAAGATTTGAATCCGCAGTGAAGAAGCGACATAGATGTTAAAAACAGATCAACTGATAAGATTGGTTTTTGAAGAAATTAATATTCTGGTTTGAGTAAATGATTAATCAGCTGTTTGGTTGCTGGAGAGAAGAATTCTTCACTAGGAATATTAATTGAGTAATTACACATATCTTTCAAAATCCAACTCTTGGCTTATTTGCCTGTCATGATTATTTCAACCTGTTTTGAATATTGAAGAGGTTTTAAGAAAAGAGTTGGCACAATGCCGATATTAAACATGAACAAACAGCATCTATAAAACATGGGTTGATAGGTTTACAGGTAATTTGGACATAAGAAAAAAGTAATGCAAAAGTAAACGACCATTTATATGAAGAATTCAGGAGAAGGGCTAGGTAAGTCTTTGTTTTACAGGCGCTACACAGCAAGGGGGTAGTTATCGTAACATGATTTTATCGATCATGAGAAACATCAGGATTTGGAAAATCAGCAATGACCCATGTACTCTGAGAGCACAAATCTAGAGGTCTTGGATTCCAGTCATCTATATTGATTCTATTAATAACAACCCCTTACTTTCTGCTTGAGTTCTCTCTATACCAGTGTAGCACCAAGTTTAACACTGACAAGTACAGTCCAACCCCACTTGGCCAAATAATCAAGTTGCTACTGCAGCTTGTTTCATTCTTCCGTGACATTCGCTATCATATGAAAAGACCCTGTTATTACGGCTTTCTCTATTATTCAAATAGCTTTTTCCAGCCTACTGATTTCTATGCGAGGTACCTTGCAGGTCTTCAGTATTGTTTGTTTGTTTATTGGAGTTCCGCTTCTTCACCATTATGTGTTGCTGCTTCTCCGGCCTTAAAAATTATTGCTCTCGTTAACTTCTTCCATCCCCTCCTATCTTGGGCCAGTGTTCTCAATTCTTCCAGATCTTCTTTGGTGTTTAGCTTTAACCTGTGGCAGTAGTTATGTTCAGCTGTAATTGGGTCTTTGTTCTATTAGGCATTCAGATCTTCATTCAGTACCTTTGGTAGGGTTGTTGTTGGTTTTCCTCTGAATCCTTAAGCTTTTATTTTTTTGAAGTACAATTCCATGGCTTTAAATGCTGGTATATTTCTATCTCTTCGCAAGATATGACTAAATAGTTCCTATCTCTGTTTCCTCATGGTGTGTGATATCGGTTTTTCACCTGTCACTTCATACAATTTCTCGTTTGATATGCGTGTTGGATATTGCATTCCTAGGATTTTACGTAACTGCCTCCGGTGATATGCATCCAATCTCTGCTGTACATTTAATGAGACTCCCCATGTTCCACAGTTGTAGAGCAGTATTGATTTTACTAGTGCTCTATATATCTTGATTTTCTTCTCAAGCTTTACTTTATCTTCTTTAGATATATTGCATTGATCTTGTTCATTGATGCTGTGGCTAACTGCTTTCTTCTATTCATATCTTCCTCATCTCCTAATAATGAACCCAATTTCTTTACACTTCTCCATTCTTCTTCCATTTTTGATTTCTTTCTATCTATGATAGTGTACTCCGTTTTGTTGTTATTGACCAATAATTTATACTTCTTTAATACTTTGCTTATCTCGCTCACATCTTTATGTTTTATCATACTTATAAAGTCAACATCATCTGCATAGGCCATTTTTGTTGGTATTCTTTCTTCTTTTCTATCAATCTCTCTGATTTCTCTCAAGGCTGTTTCCAGGTATACTATGAACAGAATTGGACTGAGACTGTCTCCTTGGGGTGTACCTACATTTGCTAAGAATGGCATTTCATCTGTTGCTCCCTTTACTTTAATGGATATGTTGGTGTCACTGAGTAAGAACCTCACTAATCTCTTCTCATCTTCATACGATATGTCTTTCAGAATGTCCAATAGCAGCTTTCTCTCTATTGTATCAAAGACTGATGACATATCTATTCCTATTATAGGTATGTCTATTTCTAAATTCTGACAAAACTGCTTTTGCTGCATACCATCTGTGAGTCCATACTTTATCAGATGTACTTCTGCAGGGCCCACGCCACCGGGGGGCCACAAGGGCCTTTGCCCCCCTCCACCCATTTGGCCAAAAATATTTTTAAATTTCCAAATTTGAGTACATTAATTTAATAAGAAGTAAGATAACCACAGTGTATGCACGGCCCTACGTAGCTGGCAGTCAAGGGGGCAGCTGCTCCCCCAGAAATTTCCAAAAGTATAGAGAATATCCTCAAAACTTCTTCCAGAGGGGGTTTGCCCCCTTTCTCTGTGTACTTTGCAGAGTGTGTGCACTTTGCTTTCCAAAACAGATTGCCTCATAATTAATAACTGAAGACAAAAAAAATTGTTGTTCTCGCTCGGTCGAGAAATACAAAATCACTCCCCAGTAAACATTGCAAATGACTTTGTGGAAAATAAGCCTATTCACGTAACACATTTTGGAAAGTTAACCGACTCTGACTTATAAATCGTCGAAGTTGAAACTGTTGAAGATAATATTTGTTAGATCTATGTACAGATTTGGCGTTAAATATTAAGATCGAGTGTCCATTATTCAAAAGAAATATGTCATTGTCCCCATATCTACATGGTTAGCACAAGGGCATTTGGTAGTCAGGGGCTACAACGTACTTTAATTCTTGTGTTTTTCTATTATCATGCAGGAAGAGAATTTAATAGATCCTAGACCATTTTAAGGCCTTAGAAATGATAGGATTTCAGGATTTCATTTCTTTGCCCCCTCGACCCCTGCCAGGGCCCTTCCCTAGGCCCACGGGGGGGGGACTTTTAGCGCCCCCAGACCCCGAGCTGTTTAGGGCAATGACCTAAGGTCCTAGCAGTATACGTACGGTATACCCAGGGTACCCCTACAATTTCTATATTTTACTTTTGGCCCCCCGCAACAACATCCATGGCACGGGCCCTGTGATCTATGGTTGGACGGGGGTGTGTCATTGAGATATTGTTAACATACTCACTTAAAGATTAAATTATCATGAAATTATACCAAGCATTCTGAATGAAATGGTCCACAAATACCCCACCATTTCACGTTTAAATTTCATGATGACTTAAGGATGTAGTTCACACTTTTGAAAGAGGGTTTCCTCAGAATTTTCTGTTTTGGCCTTTCCTGCTTATACTACCCGAAATTTATCAGAGAATACGATGAAAACATTTATATTCAAGAAAAATTTATTTTTCCTTATGAAATTTCTTCTTTTCTGAGCTTAAGTATTGATTGTTTTCCTTGGCAACCACGTTTGCCCCGTTGCTAGGTGTTTTTTCCCCCTCTTGGTTACCCTATAAAGGTTTTCATCGTCTTAAAATTACCCCTGTGACAGCTAAACATAGTGTGGACACCCTATGGCAGCCTCTTAGTCATCTGGAGGCTGTAACTCACCGGAGACATTCTTGTATTTAAGTGGCGCTTAAAATTCAGTCAAAGTGAGATTATCTCAGCGAGTTTTTCCATGTTTATTGTTGTAATTCTATCAAGTTTGCCATGTTAAAATGCCACCAAGTAAACGAAGAGCTGTTTCTAATAGAATAAAAAAGAAAAGACAGTTTTTTGGAGTCCGTAAGCAAGATATTGGACGTGCATTCGAGTTGGAAGGCAGCGGGCCTAGCAGGCAAAAGAAGCCGGATACATCCTCTACCCCAAGATCCAGGACTGCAAAAAAACTTTTAAATTCTTCTTTTGAGAAAATAATTGAAAGTGAAGGCATTTTAACTAGAAGACGCAGAAGCAGACTAGGCCTCTCAAAGTTGAAAAAACCCGAGAATGCTGACGGTTACTCAATTTTAGACGTTTCCCTACTCCAAAAAGCATTTCAGTCGTCTGCAATTTGTAGTTTCTGTAAGAAGACAGATTCAAAGCTTACTATATTGAAAGATAACAGAAAGCAGCATGGCCTTGCTGAAAAATTAATAATAAAATGTTCAGCTTGTCTACAAGAGACCAGTTTCCACTCCAGCAGGAAATTGGACAGAGGAAAGTTTGAAATAAATGCAAGATCTGTTGTTGCCTCTAATACGTTGAAGGGTGGGCGGAAAATTCTTTCTAGTTTCTGTGGAATTATGAATTTGCCTTCACCACTAGCTAAAGCTTCATATGCAAGGAATTTGAAGTCCACTGCGAGTATTTCCCAAGAAGAAGCTGAAAAGCAAATGAATGATGCTGCAAAACGTATTCGCAAAATTGTTTTAGAACAGAATCCCAATGCTGATAAGGAAGATGACCATGGTGCTATTTCTGTTGCAGTAAGTTTGGATGGTACCTGGCAAAAAAGGGGGTATTCCTCAAAATTTGGCATTGTTGTTGTGGTACTTGTCGATACTGGCGAGGTGGTAGATTATGAAGTCTTATCAATGCACTGTCATGAGTGTAAAAAGCATGAACATGACGACAAGAGCAGCGAGGTGTACAAAAGATGGAAAGAGAACCACAACAATTCTTGTCAGATAAATTATGAAGGTTCTTCAGGAGGTATGGAAGGGGCTGGTGCTGTGAAAATATTCAAGAGATCAATTGAACGCAGAGGATTAAAGTATACTACTTTCGTGGGGGATGGTGACAGTGACACATTCAAGGTTGTTAGTGAAGAAATTAATAAGACATATGGTGATCAATATAAAGTAGTAAAGGAAGAATGCATAGGGCATATTCAAAAGCGGATGGGCAATGCCTTGAGAACACTTGTGAAAGATACGAAGGGGAAGAAATTGTCTGACAATAAAACGATCGGTGGTAAAGGACGCCTTACAAAAGAAAAAATTGATAGTATCCAACGATACTATGGTAAGGCTATACGATCAAACAGTGGCAACCTGTCTCAAATGCAGACTGCAATTTTAGCAATTTTCCATCATTCTGTTATGCACCCAACAAATGATAATTTGAAAGAGCAGCACAAGTTCTGCCCTAAAGGCAAAGATTCATGGTGCAAATTCAATGCAGACCTTGAATCAGGCAACAAAACATATGACGGAAGCAAACGGTTACCAAGCTCATTTTATGATATCCTAAAGCCCATCTTCAGTCGTTTATCATCTAAAGAATTGCTAGAGAGATGCCTGAAAGGAGTAACCCAGAATGCAAACGAGAGCTTCAATCATATGGTATGGGAGCGATGCCCGAAAACAACATTCTGTGGAAAAGTCAGGATTGAATGTGCAGTTGCAGAAGCTGTCTGCTGCTTCAATACAGGAGCTGGTTCAAAGGCATTGATTTTAAAAGCTGCAGGAGTAGAAAATGTTGGTAAATACTCTCTTGCATCCTTGCAAGAAGAGGATCATATTCGACAAGTTTCAGCGTCACAGAAAATAACAAAAAAGTATAAGTACTGGCGGATAAACAAGAAAAAGTCAAAGAAAAATAGTAACAAATCTTTGATGGAGCACTATGAACCAGGAGCCTTTGACAGTAGAGGAGAAAAGTCTGTTGCTTCAAAGAAAAGAAAGATGGATGATGTTTCTAGTTTCAGAAAAAGAAATAAGAGTGAAAATGGATCTTTTAATGCTTCCTTTGCAATAATCGAATCTAATGTAACAGATCTTCCAATAACATTTGCAGTTCCTTTGGAACATATAGAACAAATGTGACCATCAAGACATAATTCAGATAGTAAGTTCCAATATTTTTAAATCTTAAGAAGTTATATTTGATGATGAAATTAATTTTATATCCATATACTCTGAAAAAAGTTACGAAAAAAAGTTTGAAAACTTTAAATGCGATTTTCTCGAAAACTTGATTTTTGCTAGTACTAAAATTGGGCAGCCAATAACTTCTACAAAAGGGCACATATCCAGTTGAAATTTTCACAGAACACATAAAACATGACCATACATGGTATGAATAGACAAAATTTCAAAATTTAAAAGATGGTAGCCGTAACCATGGAAACAGTGTTTTTTGCCATTTTGTCCGCCTAGTGTAAAAATTTTTAAATTTTGTCTATTCATACCATCAAGTTTCTTATCTGGGATACACAGTAAAAATTTCAACTTTCTGAGAAACTCCTATCAGCAGTAATCATCTGCCCGAGGAAAAAAGGGCGTGTCACTAAAATTTGCATAAATTAGCATATATTAATTTTTTCACAAGTTTAACATATTCATTGTTTGCAATATGAATCTACCTACAATTCCTGAGAAGTTTGAATTTCTACAAGAAATAACTATTAAATTATGGCCAATAGTGTAATTCTGAACACACAAAACTGAAAGTGTGAACTACATCCTTAATTAATCATAGCAAAAATTTTTACCCATCTTTTTGAGAAAGTTACTCTTTATTTCATACCTTATCGGCCCTTTTTACGCCGGCCCTAAATGGCGTTAATTTTCGTCCTGCGGCGGAATAAGGGCCGGCGTAAAAAGGGCCGGCGTTAAAAGGGCCAAAATTTTACAAATTTTCTCAAAAAGCGGCGTTAATTTTTTATTATATTTTTTGCTGGCATGCACCTTATTTTAGGCTTTATTTGGATATAGTAATGTATATTTAACCAAAATTAGAAAAGAAACAGCAACAAAACAGAAAGTAGACTACTAGTATAGATTAGCAAAGTAAGTGTTCTTTAGTTTAAGAGTTACTAAATCATATGTCTAAGTCCTGAAATGGGTTTATGCACAAATGGTTTGAGGCTTGGGTAACTGCCTCAGTAATGTGTGCCTTTCTAAAGCCGGAAAGAATGAGCTCTTTAGATTCCTTTAAAGGCAGTGTGTCCATACAAATAGAGCGCTACGCGGGGGGCATTCACCAAAACATGTGATCAATACTTGGAATTTCACGTGAGCAGTTTTGGGAGCGAAGTCTCACCTTTTCTGATAATTTTCAGCAGAATCCCCGAATAACTCTTCTTCTCCACCTTTCTTTATCATTAATACAGATGAGAGTGGTGTTTGGCTTGTCTTGCATCCTCTAGGTATAATAACTGTCTCCTTGCAATCATAGCCAAGCATTCAGCACCAGAGACATGCATTTCTTCGACTGTGCCTAGGCCGCCATTTGTGAACATTTTGCTTTGCTCTCATTTGTTTGCAGAAGGTTGAGAGCGAGGCTTGGAATTTCATGTGACCAGATAAAAACGGCTCGATTTGAACCAATCAAATCAACTAACAGCTGCATTCACATCAGCATTGTGTCAGCATTTTTAGGAACCTTGCATGCACGCATTATTTATATGGACCCACTGCCTTTAAGTGTTCATACATTTCAATGATTTGAGATATGAGGCTAGGGAGGAGCAGTGTGAATATGAGGTGGAAAAAGACGCCATCGAAGTGTAGTCGGACGAAGAGGTAGATACAAAATGCACCGAGAAAGAGACGATCGTAATTGACTATTTTTTTCATGATAGTGGCTACTTTCTTATCTTTTTCAATGGATAAAACACGTCTGTAAAATAAAGTTTTAAATTTCTTTCCTTGGTCTTTGTCCAGCGTAAAACGCGGCCCTAAATGGCGTTAAAGCAGATTCTTGGGGTGGCGGAATTAGGGCCGGCGTAAAAAGGGCCGGCGTTAAATTAGGGCCGGCGTAAAAAGGGCCGACAAGGTACCCTAATGACACGCATGAAATTCGACACGAAAATCTTACCAATGTACAGAGATTTTTCGACGAAAGACCCATCTATACGACCAGCACACCGCTGTAACAATTTCCTACCGCTGTATTTCACCTATCAACTTTGTATAACAACACTTAATTCCGATTTCAGTCCGCCAGTTTCTTACTTTAGAAGAGATTTGGTGCTCGGGTTAATCAAATCTGCTGTAGCATATAAATATCGTATAAACATTACACCAATTAGCAGGAAAGAAACAGGAAACTACACGTTGATCTCAACAAGCCTATTTTGTGATTTCTCACCTTGATTTCTGTCGTGTATACATTATATATTCTAGAATAGATACAATAAAGGAGGGGACTGACACTGTCAGAGCACCAGTCTCCTTTCTTGTTTCTCTTCAATATCGATCTGTACCTTTTTACATCGAGCACTGCAATGCCGTGTTAGACGACACGATCGCTATAGAGATATCATAGATATCAAATATATAGCTACTGTATCATTGGTATAATTGCTCTACTAACATATTATAACGGAAGGAGGCAATTCATCCCAAATAATCACAATTGATAATAATTTAAAGAAATAAAATCACAAGAATCTTCAGATTACCTTATAATGTAATAAATAAAGACAATCTCACAAGATAATAACTACATTTCCATTGTCTTAAAATCGTTATATTTACAGAAAGCGATAGGCTGCAGTAGTCATCAAGATACATAACCTCCCAAAACAAACCAGAACCCCCCCGACGGACCATTACGGAAATAAGCTCATATTGACATTTTAATGCTATCCTTACCACCAAAATATATTTTCAAAATTTTATCAGACAATTCCTACATTACATTTTGAATTTTATCAACATTTCTTTATTTTCGCTTTTTTATCACTTTTAGATAGGTTTATGTGGCGAATTTAACTCACTTAGTTGTTGCTTGTCGTCTTTAGGCAAATACGCTTACTACCTTCGTAAGGTATTGGTTTGTGTGCAAAGCATAAAAGGGCCCAATTAATAGATAGACTAATCTAAGCAGTGTATTGACTGTGATAGGCAAATACGCTTACTATCTTCGTAAGGTATTGGTTTATGTGCAAAGCACAAAGAACCAACTGAATAGGTAAACTAATTGAGCAGTGCAAACCTGGTTCTTCCTCGCAATTTGACCACACCTCATGATTCATTTTGCCTTTTGCCTGGAATCACAGAAAGTTGGCAAATTCTCTCCTCACACTTTTTTACAGATCTGAAGGTGGTTCCGAACCCAAAACCCTTCAAGCAAGGGTCGAGTGATCTAACCTAGCCACAAAATACTTACTTACTTGACGAGCCAAAAGGGTTTATAAACCATCCATGAACAAAAGTCCAGGGGATCCAGCTCCTCTTTAGGGTGGGAACAAATTAGGTTCCTTCGCTGCAATCTGATATATCTTTAGTTAATTACGTTCTTAAAATACTTAGAGTTATTTAGGTCTAAACAGCTGCAACTATCAGTCACTTTTGGCATGTTCTGGGTCCTTTTGGTCGGTTCTTTGTTTTAGGGTAAGACGCAATCTTTGATCATGTTTGTTACTTTAAGGGGATAGTAGCTTGTGTGCCAGCCCACGATGCCATCACATCGTACTAACTCATCAATTAGAAACTGACATAAGGAACTCCAGCCAGCCTAATAGTGGTACATATAAATTAAAAGATTAGATTTTTCAGGTTGAGAGTTCATATTGCTCCAGAAAATAATTTTGATTGCAAACATCTGGTATTTCATGCAATTTCAGGGGCTTTTTTGCTGAAAATATTTCAAATTCTTCTCAATCTATAAGAAACCAGACAGCCTCGTTTTGCAACAGTCTCTTAGTGGCGGGGTAGTATTGCATGCTATACAAAGGTGTGATGGCGTTTGTGGACTGGGAAAAAGACTAAGGGGATAGCAAATGAAAGGGACCTGCGATGAGTCGCAGCAATTCCGTCTAAAGACGATTTTTAACCTCAAGTACCAAAATACCAAATATTCATATTCTTCACAAGTAGTGAAAGCTCAAGGTTCTAGATGCGATCTTCTCTTGCGCAAACATATTGAATTAGTTCTTTACACTCGTTTATGAGAGCCAGTAAATTTGATTTAAAGCTGGCTGTTCTTGGATATTGCTCAATTTTTAGCCTAAAATGTTCTTAAATTGCTCTTACTTTAGTAACGCTTTTAAAGGCTGCTTTTCCCATTGGCTGTGTCCCTTTTTGCAAAGCGCCACTTTCCTGGCCCCATATGACATACCAGTAGGCTGCCAACTTGGTTTTCTATCTTTATCTCTCAGTCTTATATTTATTTCTAATAATTCATATATTGAGCAAAGCATAGCAAGCTTCAGCTTGTTCTTAATGTTTCCTTGGCTTTTGGCAGAATTCGAGGCTTGTTTTCTTATAACATTGTTCTTAAAAAAAAGAGTGTAGAGACGTTAGCAAGTGATTCCATGTCTCAAAGCGAAATTCATTTGCTGCTGGTCGTAGGGACATACACAAACACTCAGTGTATTGCGCTGCATTCTTGATTTTGAAAACTTCAAAATGGCTAAAAACATTAGAAACATCACCCTGGGGCACGTCTATGCAGTACTGTGGAGGGTTATCATCAGTACTGTGGAGGATGTCCAGTACGTGGCTTAAAGGTTTTGAAGGCTGGAGTTTAGGAAGCATGCACTATGCTATATATTGTAATGGAGTATGGAAAACTGTCTCCTCTAAGCTGCAAGTTTTGATGCTGCATGCAATATAGCACATTGCTTTGCCTGCGCGAGAACATATTGCACCCTAACACCTGAAGCAAACCCTAAACCCTTCAGTAGTTCACCATTCAAGAATATTCCTGATATTTGAGCGTCATGCAGATTGGAAAATGCCATTCATCTTCTTCCAGGTATTGTAGCATCTCTTGATAAGTATAAATGCAAATTTACAGTTTTTTCATTCTTCTGTCAATCTTTCTTCATCAAAACTTTGAATTCTGTTGATAAAAAGAGAACTCATTAAAACCATGTTTAATGAAACTTGAAGACTCAATTAAAAGTAAAGTGTCATCATTTTAAGCATCCTTTTCATCAAATCTTAGCTGAAATATCCTTTTCATTAAATTTTCCCTAGATTACCCATTCATCTAATTTTCGCTGAAATATTCTTTTCACCTAATTTCAGCTAAAATATCTTTTTCATCAAATTTTACCTAAAATATCCTTTTCATTAAATCTTAGCTAAAATATCCTTTTCATCAAACTTTCCCTAGATCATCCATTCATCTAATTTTTGCTGAAATATTCTTTTCATCACATTTTAGATAAAATATCCATTCATCAATTTTCAGCTAAAATATCCCTTTCACCTAATTTCAGCTAAAATATCTTTTTCATCAAATTTTAGCTAAAATATCCTTTTCATCAAACTTTCCCTAGATTATTCATTCATCAAATTTTAGCTAAAATATCCTTTTCATCAAACTTTCCCTAGATTATCCATTCATCAAATTTTAGCTAAAATATTCCTTTCATCAAAGTTTTAACTAAGATAGACATCAAGAGTCGGCCTGATCAAGAATCGGCCAATCAGAAAGGAGTGAATGATTGTTCTCATAAAAAGCAAGCAATCATTACCGGGAGTCCAGTGAAATGAACATGAAACTGTTAAGAAAAGAGCCTAATTGGGAGAACAGATCGGTTCGGTTCCTAATCCACAAGAAATAGAAAAGTGACAATCTACTTGCTAGAAATGGGATTTTATTTTGATCACAATTAAGCCCTCCGAATTTCATTTTCTGTCCTTATATTATGCATCTTTAGTTAAACAATATTTGATGATAAGAATTTATTCAAAAACGAACAGAGAGATCATCCAAGGGAACGCCTATGCAATGCTCTAGGGGGGGGGGGAAGGGGGTTCTCAGTACAGCAAAAGATACCATCCAGTAGCTACTTTTAAGATAATATCCACAGTGTTTGTGGTTTCCCTCCACAATACTGAACATCATTGATAGTGCTGAAAGGTATTTCTGTATAGTACTGATGGTATCTCGTCACAGTACTGAAAACCCTCAAATGAACTGATGGTATCCCCTCATAGCATCTAACACCCTTCAAAGCACTAATGATATCGGAGAGGTACAACTTTGTTATGGGCAAAATATTATTCACGAATTATTTGCTACATTAATACTTTAGAAACACCTTTTCCCTAAAACTACTTTTTCAAATTCAATTCTAGATCTACTTCAAACGATCAGATGACAACTCTTTACCATCAGGAAAAAGTCTGTGGCAGGAATAGTCATCCAAATCAGATAAGCATATTTTTCTGATAAAAACCAAATTTACGTTAGATATTGTTCTATTCACACATAAACGTCAGGTTAAACTGGGTTTATCTGATTTCTATGACTTTCGCCTACCACATTCATCTGTCTAACTTATGGCAAAGTGTTGTCATCTTGATGAGCGTTACACTCTTTTGTTTATAAGGACCAGTGGAATTGATTTGAAGCTCATTGTTCTCAGATATTCCCTCTATTTTCAGTCTAAAATGTTCTTAAATTCTTCTTACTTTTAAAATGATTGGAAGCCTGTTTTGCTATCAGTTGTATTAGTTGTTGAAAACTGTCTAAAATATCGGCCGAGGTACTACCTATAGATGAAATTCTTACGCACAACTCCATAGCTTGAAACATAATATAATTGGATAAGAATGAAGTAAATCTACCTAGATAAATTCTCCAAAGGTTATAATTTCTTAATGATAATGCTGCACATATAATGGCGCTCACCAGGACAAAGGGAATAGATATTATCAATAGAACTAACAAAGGTTTGTAAACTTAATTTACAGAAGTATCTAAAACAAAATGATTTCAGCAACAAACAAATGCCAATCGTTGAGAACTAGTAGCCTAGCACTCGATACCATGCACTCGTGTAATCGTTAAGACAAGGATAATTCCGAATGCAAAGTGTTTTCTTTCTTTAAGATATGAGAAAAACTGTTTAAAGCTACCATTTTGTCTGCTGTAAATCGATTCAGGCGACCAGGTTAAAATCTGACCGCTCCAAGTAAAAATGAATTTATTGTGTTCAACGATTTTGACACCCACGGTTTGATGGTGTGACAAAGGAAACAATTGGCCTGTGGGCTTTTCTTGGGCTTTTCTTGGGCTTATATTTCTCATTTCTTGGGCCAATTTGAAGCAGCTTGGGAAAATAGTTTAAACGATCACATTCTCTCACAATACAAAAAAATCCTTTGTTCAGAGCTTTGCATGGTTGGTCACATAGGGAATTGGTCACATAGGAATACCTATCTCAAACGATGTCTTTGCAAAGTGAAATTAGGGATGGGCAGATTCTTGCAACCTCGCGACACACAACGGACTTTCTGATCTCTCCCCCCCCCCCACCCTATCCCTTTCTTTGTGTTTTTGAGTTTATGGTTTGTTTTGTATGTATTTTGTCGGTAGGCTTTCTACTTGATGTGTGCATTGGCTCGGAAATTTGGCTATTTCGGGTTCAATCACCGACCGTAAAAACGTAAATTACTGTAGTGCAGGTAAAACCGGGCCGGTGTACAACACGCCCAACTTTTGCTGCAAGACATTAGGGTATAGTTAAAAGTTGCAATTTAGTTTTAATTTATTCGGTATGTTTTGTATTTAATGTATTTAAGCAGGTAATTAAGTAAAGATGATGTTCTATTATCAAGATGAGAAAAATCCCGAAACTTGTGTGTTTGCAAGCATTATTATCAGCATCCCATTTGGTCTATGCATAGGTACTTGGTTTCGTCCGGTTATTTCATTTCAATAAAATATCCAAATTAAGAGCCTGAATTTCAGTATGTGAATAGCCGTTTCCTGTGTTATTCATAGAGCCAAAAGAACTATCAGAAATACAATTAATACTTATTGTAACACGCATTTGTAGGCTTGACTGAATCAGCAGTCATTCGACAAAAACCGCCTGGACCCCCTGTTAGGCTATAGAGAGTCTCCTAGCGAGAAAACTATGGTAACAACAACAGCATAAAAGATATATGAACAATGGTGATAAGAAAAGTCAATAATATTGCTGTAAGAAAAAAACAGCAATGCCTCGAATACCAAGGATCTAAGACAGGTTGCTAGAGCAATACCACCCTATATATTTGATCTGGTATTCTTGAACTGTGCATACAACTAAAATTTTAAGTTCGGATAGCATAACGTATACGAAATATGGCAAGCCTTGCGGTGTTCGTATGTGCAGTTGTAGTACTGTGTATA
Organism: Pelagia noctiluca; assembly: GCA_963924455.1. Taxonomy (NCBI): domain Eukaryota; kingdom Metazoa; phylum Cnidaria; class Scyphozoa; order Semaeostomeae; family Pelagiidae; genus Pelagia; species Pelagia noctiluca. Next base: position 3,012,013 of record OZ004327.1, read on the forward strand.
TCTGATGCCGTTCTTGCAAGTTGTCCATCCGACAATTACGTCAATGGCTGCAGTGTGCCGGGAAACTTGAAAGTTTCTTATAAGAAAAGGTTCATGCCTGCTTGCAACAAACACGATGTCTGCTATTATTGTGTAAGTACACGAAACTACTTATCTTTTATGCTCAAATTTAAATGCATCAGAGAAGGAATTTCTAAAATATATCCTTTAAATGATAGCACCTAACTCTTATTAACCCTTATAAAACTCTAACTGAAACTCTTACTGAATGTTCACTGGCCCTAAAGCCCGTGTACTCGAGATCGGTTCTCTTTTGGTCCGTACCAAAGGTGACATTTTAGTGAATTTTTTTTCGGATTCAAATGGATCCAGCCTCGTGTAATCGGGGCCTTAAAGACGCTCATTACTCCTCTACTAAATGCTTACTGATTTGTTGTAGGCAAGTTGTCTCGAAACTGAGCTAGCCCTATGAAACACTTAAGGCATATCTCTCTGTAGCCTCACACTTGCCATTATGTTTAGTAATACTTTCTTTTTCTTGGCTCTTATCACAAATTCGACCAACCCCTATTCGTTTGTGCGTCCCAGCTATACTGAAGCCGTATCTTACCAACCCTTTTACAAACTTTATACAACAAAAGCGAAGACATGTTTCCTTTTGAGCTATCACTGTGTAAAAGGTTTAATTTTGCCATTTAGGGTCAAATGTTTGGCTGGACAAGAGATGACTGCGACAGTATCTTTCTCACAGACATGAGAAACATTTGTGAAAAAACGTACAGCGGGAGGAAGAGAGGTTGGTGGGATAGTCTAAAACAATTATTGAAGAACAAGAAGATTTGCAAGAATATTGCCTTTGGATATTACGGTGCTATGAGAATAGCTGGTTCCTTTTACTGGGCTAGGACGTCGCCTGCCTGGTGCAGCAACACTTGTGCCAGAAATGGAGGAAACCCAAACAACTCTTTGACGAAGTAGTAATGAACTTCTATTATGATATTTCATGTTTATGGTGTAACGTAATCTATTATTAATGGACAAATGATTATACATACTCGTGACCTGGGGGCACTTAGTACTTGTCATTTTGTGTGAAATTGTGTGTTATAAGTGTTTCTGATTTTCTTCGCTATGCTTAATATCATTAGAATGGATAGCCCTCGCAGTCTTTCCTTGATCATCTATTCGTTTCTTTGCAAACCAAATAAAAAAGAGGGTAGAACTTTTTTCTTGTTCACTCTGATCTGAAGCTCCGTTATTTCTCAGACATTGCGAAACATGTTTTAAACAACTATCCCTGACCCTAAAACTGTAAGTGCAAAACAATTACTTATCATACTTGATACTGCATCCACATCGACATGGTTAACCCTGCTTTATTTACTCAAGGTTCCTTTACAACCAGTCAAGAGCATTCAAATTATCCAGTTGGCCAGCTGAGGGCTTCCTTTTATTAACATAGTTTGGGGACCGTCAGTTATTAACGCCTTAGACTAGCACTGAAGAGAAATAAAAGGTTGATGACCTTTGCATTTACCCAGCCTTAACACAAATTAAAAAGGTAATTATCCAACTATCCCAACCAAGCCAAAGGCTAAAATATAACTAAACTGTGAGATGTGTGTCTCTGATTTCTAGTTATTTGTGCCCTATTTTCGGTCAAGCTTTTTTATGACAAATATTTTTCAACCCAAATTCTTCCAAGGGACAAAATAAAATTTTACCCATTTTTTAGATAAGGCAGAAAATAGATTACCCAACAAATTTCTCTTCGGTGTCAACTTCCTGAACAATTAATTGACTGTCTCTTAGTTTCAGCTGGTTTAACCCACTGATCTCAAAAAAAGACTGGATCGAGTATCTGTCGTTCTGAAATGAAGTCAATTGGCAGCCATATTAGTAGGTCCAATTCAATACATTGAGATTCCACTTGGGAGTGCTTTTTTCTTGGATGATTGATGGAATGTTATGTAAGCTCAGCACAAGACTGAATAATTGTACAGCTTTTGCTAACAGATAATCAAGTCAATATAATTTTTTTGGCAGCCATATTGGGAGTACATGTTCAAAGTCATTGGCTTCAAAAAGTTGAGTCCAGAAAAATAAGAATGATTGATCCAGTCTTTATTTTGAGGTCAGTGGTTTAACTGCCAGTGTGAAGGCGGTATGAGTTGGTCTAAAACATTGATCTATTAGGGATACATAAAAACTACTTTTAGCGCATTCAAGGCAATATTCAATCCATAGTAGCTTATCAAACATGTCTTCTTTTTTCTGGCACGCACGGTTTACCATACTTCCAAAATCATTGCAAAGGGAATTCAAAATGTAGTTGAAAATTATTTGATGCATGTGGTACTGTTGATAAGTAAGACGAAAAAATAGCCTAATTGTATGAGTAATACCATGTAGTACAGTAGTGCATATTTGTACGAGTAGTACTATGTAGTACAGTACTACATATTTGTATATCTGTACATCCATGTAGTACTGTAGTACATATTTGTATGAGTAGTACTATGTAGTACTGTAGCACATATTTGTATGAGTAGAACTATGTAGATAGTACTGTAGTACATATTTGTATGAGTAGTAGCTACCATGTAGTAGAGTAGTACATATTTGTATGAGTAGTTAGTACCATGTAATACAGTAGTGCACATTGGTATGAGTAGTACTATGTAGTACGGTAGTGCATGAATAAAAGCTTCTGAAGTTTCAGGCGTATCCCCGTTATCGAAGTGCAATTTGTTTACGGGCATAAACACTTTGATAACAGCCATATGCTTGAAAAGTCAGTGGAAGCTTTCGTATATATTACATAATACTACTTATACAATTTGTTCATTTATTCTTAAATCAAAAATGGCAACATGATAACAAAGCAGTAACAGCAAGGTCGTTATCTCACATCAGTTCTCAAATCATGAAATTGAATAAATTAAAAGTCTCACCTTCCAGATCAACTTTACCATCCTTATTCACATCTGCGATTTTAATCATATTACGAATCTCCTTCTTCGAGCATTTCTGTCCGATGTTCTTCATCATTCCACTCAACTCCTTCGCTCCGATAAACCCATCTCCGTTTTTGTCGAGGGCCTTGAAAATGTCTTCCAGTTCCTTTTCAGGGGATACGGAGATCGGCTCGCCGAGAAGCATCACTTTGAACTCTTCGAAATCGAGAAACCCGTTTCCTGTAATTTCAATGCAGAAAATAAAGAGAGGGTCCGGAAGAGGGTACTGATCCCAACCGTCAACACTGAAATAATCAAAAATCCCAATCCCAATGACGAAAAAAAGAGAAATTCCCAATATTGACGTGTTTAACAATCCCAATCCCCATTCACTTCTTCATTCCCAAATCCAAGTTCCAAAAAGTCCACTGTTAAGAGTTTATTAAGTTAATATAAAAGCATATACCGATTCTCAATTCCCTCCTTCTTCTAATCAACGACTTATCGACGTTTGTATAACAGGTCACATGGAATTATAGAAAATACCCGGCTGAAGGATGATTAAGACTTCATTAAGTATGAAGAATCTACAGGGACGTTGGAACCAGGGGTTTCGAAGGCATCAGCCCCCCTACAATTACTTGCAAAAAATAATGAACTATTTACTTTCAGCAATTGCCTCTCTTTTTTTAATGACAATATTCAGCAATTACCATTGAAGCATATGCTCTCCAAGTTTTAAATGCTTGCTACATTCTTGTTTCTATATAATGTTTTACAAAATCATAATCAAACTAAGCCCTCATAATCTTTGGGACAAGTTCCAGCATAGGTCTTATGTTTCAAATTGCCAAACGAGGAATAGAACAGACCTACAAATCCCAAGAACTGAAGACAGAGCATGCAAAAAGGGTTCCACTTGGCTCCTTTTCTTGCCTAAACTACACACTGTTCCCTAAAGAAAAGTAAACCTACTTTTATCTAACTCAAGAAGAGAGTGGTCAATAAAATGCTCGACATGTGCGAATATAGAGCAATGGTGTAGTAGAATCATAACTTGAAAACAAACATGTCCTTTTGTAGATGTCTGTGTGTGGGCAGAGAAAGACATTTCTATCTTTTAATGTGTCAATTCTGCTTTATAAACCTACCTTTATCTAACTCGAGAAGAGAGTGTCTATCCTGGCTATAGTGCTCCATATATATGAGTATGGAGCAATTATAAAGCAGAATGAAAACATTAAAAAACATACAAGTCCTTCTGATACTCTGAGTTTCGTGCTTATATACTCATTAGACAGACTATACCATAGACTACAGACTGGCTATTATTGGTATAGTCTGTCTGACGAGCGCATAGGCACGAAACTCAGAGTATCAGAAGGACATGTCTGTTTTTAATGTGTTGATTCTGCTTTATAAACCTACTTTTATACATAATAATTCGCAATAACTGCATGACATACCGTCTAAATCGACTTTTCTGATGATTTTCTCAAGCTGTTGCTTGGTTGGGCAGTATCCTAACCGTTTCAACACGCACCCAATTTCTTTCGATGAAATCTTTCCATCACCATCTCGATCAAATATAGAAAATGCTTCTTTCATATCTAGAATAAAAGGAATCTGAAGTTTAGCGACCATGAACAGAAGATACATATCAACGGAAATGAAGGGGTGTCGAAGTCAAAAGCACGTTCTAATTTGTAGGATTCTGTTATTGGACATCTACAACCCCCAATGCGATGGCCTGTGAGAGACAGCTGTAATCGACTCGATACACGGTTCATTATAGCCTGTCAGAGACTATCAGTTTCTCTGCAGGCCTAATAAAAGAGTACCGGTGAGACCCCCTTATGAGTACCCTGGTTACCAAGATCCCAGGGAGTATACTCCCGAACTTTAAAAACGGGAAGGTCCATGGTAATATCTGGGGTTCGAAAGTTTCCGTTAAATGAATATTTGGGGTTGGTAAAATACAACATGGACAAAATTCAATCTTTGGGGTTTAGAGATACGAAGAAAGTAAGTATCGTAGAATCTGTTGCATTTCTCTAGTCACTCAATCAAGACTAAGATATGTCTTATTGATGAATAAGAATATTGGCTCCCTTAAAATACATCAGATTAAATATTTTGGGTTCCTAAAACGTCAGGCTGAATGTTGAGGCGTAACTGAAGTAATTGTGGCATGAACCCTCCGTATTGCAAGGTATGGAGTAACCCACAGGGAACCAGAAACTCTGGTTAAAGATATGAGATACTAAGATACACTCATATTCTTGCCTCATATCCAGACCCCCTTACGAGGCAAGTCTCAGTGGCACTGCTTTCGTGTATTTCATGATAGCAAGGTAAATTATTTCTTAGTTCATTGCATCTTACAGAACTATTTTCTTAGCTCTTACACAAAACTTTCGTGCTTTTTGCCATGCACGGAATATATTTGTGTCTGACCAGTAACAGATATGAATATTTCATGATTATTATCTCTAATATTAAGAGCCTTGACAAATAATTAATGTTATTTTGTAATCCGATCAGTAAGCAATGGAGATAAGAGGAATCGTTAATCAGACTGAACAAGAACTATTATAAATAGCATTCGTTCAATAATTCACACTCTTCAGAACGAATGACCTACCGTCAGGGCTAGACTGGCTAACACATTTGGTCTGGGTATGTTTTTGATCAAACTGGCCCTAGGTAAGAGGATGTTTGGAACCATCACAACATCTGCTCCCCTGTCTTCAATTAATGTGAACCAACAGATATCTAAGTAAAGCTTCACTTCTGCTTTATAAAGAAAGTTATTTTCTAAAAGTCTTAGCTAAACCTGGGGAGTGGGCAGTGGAGGTGCACAAGCTTTAACTACCCAGAGAATTTATGTCTAGGTTGGTACCTTAACAGGGAGCATGATTCCAGCCCTGTCCTGGATAACAACAAGCCAATGCACCCCTTTCCATCTACACAGGAACCATATTGTTGACCTTGGAGAAAGGAGGCAGAAATAACAAAGAAGCCAACACGAATACAAACACACACGTAGTAAATACTAAGAAAATCTGGAGTGGGATGGGAAAAGGGAAAATCCAGCCACAGTAATAATTCACTTCATTCTCCCAATTAACAAAGGACGCCAGTGGAAGATTTCCTCAGACCAACAATGTATGAGCACATGTCCACATGCGGTAGAAGTTGAAAACAATATCACAAACCATATTAGGAATTCAGACATTACAGTAGGATGATAATTGATCAAGGCAACCGACCTTAAACCCAGATCTCTGTATTCCACCTCGAAGAATAACGGACAAAAGTCCTTTCCAAAACTGGGTGGAGTACCCCGGCCCCCTATCCAATACTAGGTCAATTAGCCCTCGTGATTATGAGAAGTACACCAATGTTTCAGCCCCCTGTGTCTACACCCTTTTGTTTCTAGCGAAATAAGCCTCAGAACGGAGCGCTGATTATTAATTCTGAGCTGTTTACAAAATACAGTTTAGGCTCCCAATCGAATAATCCACAACTCTATCAACTTTTCCACGAATTGAGAATGTGGCTTCACATCTTGAGTTTTCTTAATCAATCCTATTTACGTAAAAGTAAACAAGATCGCGTCTGAGTGCGTCAATCTATAGTCTTGCCCTAAACTTGTTACATCCATTCCTGTTCACGCTAGCGAGGCTGTAAAACCAATGTGGTGGATAATCAATTCTGCTTTAGTATGGTGATTTTGCACTATTGAGGTAGAAAATCACTACGGTGGATGGTAATCACTTATGTGGTAGATAGATAAGCACTAATGTGGCGGACAATCACTTTTGCTTTGGTGGTGATTTTGTACAGTCATTGTGGAGAATTACTACTGTGATAGATAATCAATACTGTGATAGATAATCAATACTGTGGTAGATAATCAATACTGTGGTGGACAATCACTTCTTTTGGGGTTGTTTCACAGCACTATGGTGGTGATTTTGCACTGTGGTGGCGATTCTGCACTATTGTGGTAAATAATCAGCAGTGTCGTTGATAGTAATTTATGTCGTAGATAATCACTACTGTGGTTGATATTCACTTCTTCTGTAGTGGTGATTTTGCACTATTTTGGTAGATAGTCACTAATGTGCTGGATAAGGTGGATAATCACTACTGCTGTAGTGGGGATTTTGCACTATTGTGGTAGTTAATAACTACTGCGGTAGATAATCATTACTGTGGTAGATAATCACTACTGTGGTAGATAGTCACTACTGTGTTGGATAAGGTGGATAATCACTACTGCTGTAGTGACGATTTTGCACTATTGTGGTAGTTAATAACTACTGCGGTAGATAATCATTACTGTGGTAGATAATCACTACTGTGGTAGATAGTCACTACTGTGTTGGATAAGGTGGATAATCACTACTGCTGTAGTGACGATTTTGCACTATTGTGGTAGTTAATAACTACTGCGGTAGATAATCATTACTGTGGTAGATAATCACTAGTGTGGTAGATAGTCACTACTGTGTTGGATAAGGTGGACAATCACTACTGCTGTAGTGATGATTTTGCACTATTGCGGTAGATAATAACTATTGCGGTAGATAATCACTACTGTGGTAGATAATCACTAGTGTGGTAGATAGTCACTACTGTGTTGGATAAGGTGGACAATCACTACTGCTGTAGTGATGATTTTGCACTATTGTGGTAGTTAATAACTACTGCGGTAGATAATCATTACTGTGGTAGATAATCACTAGTGTGGTAGATAGTCACTACTGTGTTGGATAAGGTGGATAATCACTACTGCTGTAGTGACGATTTTGCACTATTGTGGTAGTTAATAACTACTGCGGTAGATAATCATTACTGTGGTAGATAATCACTAGTGTGGTAGATAGTCACTACTGTGTTGGATAAGGTGGACAATCACTACTGCTGTAGTGATGATTTTGCACTATTGTGGTAGTTAATAACTACTGCGGTAGATAATCATTACTGTGGTAGATAATCACTAGTGTGGTAGATAGTCACTACTGTGTTGGATAAGGTGGACAATCACTACTGCTGTAGTGATGATTTTGCACTATTGTGGTAGTTAATAACTACTGCGGTAGATATTCATTACTGTGGTAGATAATCACTACTGCGGTAGATAGTCACTACTGTGTTGGATAAGGTGGACAATCACTACTGCTGTAGTGATGATTTTGCACTATTGTGGTAGTTAATAACTACTGCGGTAGATAATCATTACTGTGGTAGATAATCACTAGTGTGGTAGATAGTCACTACTGTGTTGGATAAGGTGGACAATCACTACTGCTGTAGTGATGATTTTGCACTATTGTGGTAGTTAATAACTACTGCGGTAGATAATCATTACTGTGGTAGATAATCACTAGTGTGGTAGATAGTCACTACTGTGTTGGATAAGGTGGACAATCACTACTGCTGTAGTGATGATTTTGCACTATAGTGATATTAATCATTACTGTGGTGAATACTCACCTCTGTGGTGATTTTGTATCACTGCAGTAGACCATCTCATCATTATCAGTTTCTAGACTGAGTTCAATTGTTTAAAGTTTGATACATTTGAGGTTCCACTGTATACAAATGTATACAAAAACATATTTACCTATCCATGGACATTATCCATAGACGACTAAAAATGACTTAATACAATCACCAGTGAAGTCATCTTGTCACATGCCAACATTGCTATGCAGCGTCATCGATCTTATCTCCGTCAATAACTATTCACTCTACCCTTAATCGAAGGACCAGTAATTTCATTAATAATAATCATGTCTGTCTATCGAGCAATACCCTGCCTACGCAAATAAATAAAGCCAGATTTTCATAGATAATACAAACTTTTTACAAAACTGGCCTTTTTTCTATGCGAAATGATCTCCTTAGCGAGCTTTCATGCTTCCTCTCAACAACATTGACTCCAACGATCTGCTTTAAGTGCTTCTACATGGTAACTCAAAATTTAATGAAATGGAAAATCGAATGATATTACTCTATTTTTTATATAAGAGCCAGTAAATTTGATTTTAAGCTGACTGTTCTTAAATATTCATCAATTTTCAGTCTGAAATGTTCTTATAGAGACAATAAGCTCTTTAAAAATTCAAACAAAAGCAAAGTGAAAAAAGAGAATAATTAGATTAAATTAAAAAGGCCTGCCAAAGAAATGAGGCTTTGAAAGGCTTTGAAATTCTAGTCTACATCAAATTTCAACTTATGAAATTTTAACAGGTCAAAGCCTGATGATAGAAAAAAGATTTTATCTGTAATGTATTTTGAATAGTAGACTAGAAATTTCAAATAATCGATCTAAAATCAAGTCACAACAACAAAAACAGCCCCTCTCCTTGGTTGTAAGGACTTGAAAGATTCTTTTGACGGATAGGTCACTTTTGCAAAGACGTCGATTCTTTTGAAATATTGCATGGAACTAGAGTCCGGAAAAAATTACGAAATAAATCACCTTGACAAGAGGAAGGTTAAGAAAGAACAGAGAAATGGTTGAAGGATTACAATATATTCCTATCAAATGGTATTAAAGTGTCATTAAATAGCATTATTAAGTGATGACTCTAGCTGTATTGAAGTATTTTTTATGCTCGTTGTAGCTCATTGGTATGAATGAGTTTTCTCTGTCTCTGTATGCATATCATAAATCAATCATCCTATTGTATAAGCTAACATAAGGGAGAAGAAAATGGTTTACTGAAGACTGTACCCAGAGAAAGGTTGAGGACTCTTCTGGAATCTGCCAGGAAAATCACTATTCTTGATACCATGTAGATCCAATTCTCATAATCGTGCATAGCTCCCGGCCACGCAGGATTTGATTTTGTTCATACATTTGCAACATAATGTTATGATGTAGGTTTCTTGCTTAGTAGGGAAGCACATGTCTGACCTCGTATTGAATTAGATTGCGAAAGACGTTATTATAACTCCAAGCATACTCAGATTCATCACAATGACTCGTAAGTATTGAATTGAATTGCTAGACACTGCAACTACGACCACAACTTTTTGGCGTACTTCCCGTTTTTCACAGTTAGGCCCAGCTCACACTGCTCCGTTTTCATATAGAAATGGATACGAAAGTATCCGTCTTTGCCCTCTTTTCACACTGCTCCAACCTGAAAACGGAAACTTTAGAAAAAAGCACTTTAGGAACAGAGACTTTCGAAAACGAGAACTTTTGAAAGCGTGAAAACGCAGTGCAAACAGCAAAAACGCAAAAACTGATGTTTGATCATAATACTTTTGATTTTGATAATCTGATCCATCGTGGAGCAATGTGGGCGCTTCATCTTTTTTGCAGCATTTTCATATTTACCCAGAGCAATGTCAACAGGCAAAACGAATCAACTTGAAAAACGGATAAAAACGAATACGGAGCAGGGTGAACTTGGCCCTAGTTGAATGAATCGTAGTTGCAGCCTCTCGCAATTCAATTCAATAGCAAACCTTGTGAATCATTTTGATAAGTACAAGTGTATCCTTGACATATTTACAAGCAAGGAGTCGGAAGTATTGAATTGTATTGCTAGACGCTAAAGCCACAGTAGTAACAGCACCTGTTAATTCAATTCAATGGCAAAACTTACGAATCATTTTGATAAGTATAAGTATTATCCTTGATATATTTACCATGAGTAGTCAGTATTGAATGAGTAGTCAGTATTGAATGAATAGTCAGTATTGAATGAGTAGTCAGTATTGAATGAATAGTCAGTATTGAATGAGTAGTCAGTATAGTAGTAACAGCATCTAGCAATGAAATTCAATGGCAATACATACGACTGATTGCAATAAGTTTAAGTATGTCCTAGACATACCACAATGAGTGGGCAGTATTGCATTGCATTGCTAAATGCTAGTAACAGTAGTAACAGCATCTAGCAATGCAATTCAATGGCAATACATACGACTGATAGCAATAAGTTTAAGTATGTCCTAGACATTTTCACAATGAGTAGTCAGTATTGCATTGCATTGTTTTATGCTAGTAACAGTAGTAACAGCATGTAGCAATGCAATTCAATGGCAATACATACGACTGATTGCAATAAGTATAAGTATGTCCTAGACATATTCACAATGAGTAGTCAGTATTGCATTGCATTGTTTAATGCTAGTAACAATAGTAACAGCATGTAGCAATGCAATTCAATTGCAATACATACGACTGATAGCAATAAGTACGTCCAACCAGGTGGTTAACCAAAACAGTACGCATAAGGAAGCAGTAGTGGTAAGGAGTTAGTACAATAAGCCAGCTGCTGGATGTTAGAGATAATACACGGCGTGGGTTTGAAACCACCATTGCACGTCCAACTTAGAGTCAGGAGGTTGCCTTGTTGGCAGTCATTGACTCAGAATTTTTGTTAGAATCTAACACACTAGGACTTAATAAATCAAAAATGATCATATGAGAGTCCAATTTCATACGTTTGTAGATAAGAGAATAATTTAAAAAGTAAACCATACTTGAAACGTATCCAGTAATTCTTCTGCGATGAAATTTTCTAATAATCATTGGGGAATTACTAAAAAAAACCTAATTCACAAAACACAGGGTTCGAAGGAGATAAACCCAAACAAGGACCTTTTAAATACAATAGCGGTTAAGCTAAAGAAATAAAAGAAAGATTGGGCTGAGAAAGCGAAGAGAAGCTAAAAGGTCAAGAAAATGATGAATTTGGAAATTTTCTGGAAAAAGGATGGAGGGAAACATTTATTTATAGGTTTACTCTAATCAACTGAAAATATTAATTTAGTCCATGTCAGACTTATTTACTGCAAAAGCAATCAAGGCCCAAATATCGCATGTTGAACATATGCGCACTCAAACTCGGAACTTCATATTTTGACCGTTTTATATCTATCGAAATTTAATAATCGGTAGAAAAGAAACAAGAAGTTACTGTTTCATCTCTACAAGCCTGTTAGGCGATATATACAACACATCAGAAGTAGACCTTCTGATGAATGACAAATTACGGAACAGGCATGAGCTGAGCGAGTAATTTCTTGTTTCTTTTCTACCAATTAGTATTACCCTTCTCCTAATATTGTATTAACCACTGTTTTCTGAAATAGAAACAAAAGCTACAATGACTTTTGATTCAAATTGATTAAACTTTGGATTTTGTGACCATTAGCATGCAGTGGGGCTGCAACTGGGACATAAAGCTGTTAACGCATCTAATAGTGGGTTTGTATCATGGATATATAGCCTATGTATGTAGTTGTGTGATGTATATATGGTCTATGCAGTAACAATAGCGTATTGATTTGTATTCTTACTCCGTCGGAATACCCTTGATGACAACATAAAAGAAGAAAAGTCGGTCTCCAAATTCAAAGAGAAAATAAAAACCTGGGACGGAAAACGATGCACCTGCAGAGGCTGTGCATGTAAAAGCCACATTTCTCAATTTTTTCGCTGTATTATTGTATTATAAGAAGATATGCTTTACAATTAATAAAATTGGTTTGTAAGTAGGTAAATAGTTGGTATCAATTAGTATTTCATTATACTACAGTACAAACCAACTTTGAATAATGTGAAAAATGAAAAAGAATCAAAAGTAGATTAGCTAAACTGCTTTATACCTCAAATAGGCGTCGGACCTCTCCTAACATAGGCCCTTGTATTTGCATCGTATTTTTACATCACAAAGTCGTTATTTTTGACTCTCCAATGCATGTCCCTCTCTTACGTAATACTCAGGAAATTTGGCTACCAGGAAACCTCTAATTTCAATTGCCTATCTATGAATTGAGATCGGGAACTTTCCAACAAACAGCTCGTTCAGCTCTGCAAACAGCGGTGCACTCTCCATGCATGATGTATGAAAATCGAAGATGACCTTTCGGTTTTACTGTGATACAGATAAACTAATCGTGATCGCTCATAGAGATTAGGAAAATCATATCGAAATCCTCCTGGAGCAGAGCAGGAAACATCGGTAACACTTCATGTAAAAACTGCAGTTGCTAATGAATGATTTTCAAAGGCCTAAAGGTCTTAATTATCCTCTCTTCCCCACAAATTTAGATTTTTTACGCATTCGCGCACTGTAAGATTAGATTTTCACGCATACTTCGTCTTAATTTTTATCCTAATTCGTGAAATCACGCATTAAAAAACAGATTTCCCGATTTTACGACCTAAGAATTGCCAAATACGCGCTAAATTATGGTTGGCCCCTTTACCCACATTTCATGAAGGATATTACAAGAGAATGAAATGCTTGAAGCAGATGAAGTTGATGCCAACTAATGGGAAAATTCCCACCAGGCCCATTAGATTCCCAACTAGTTCATCAAAATGTCCCCACGAGTAAAGTGCTCAGTATTTTACAAGGAGTTCAAGTTGTCACATACTTCTACAAACTCAGGAGCTAACAGAAATAAATATCTGTGCCTGGCTGCATTTATTTGACAATTAAGCTTTACAACGTTTGTTATCAACAATTTAGTATCGAAATATCCTCTACTGCCGTAATACCAAAGCCTTACTCATAAAATATAGTAGATTTCCTAGTATGTTTATGTTCTAATAGAAAAACAGTTAATAACAAGCAGAAACGTCAAAACAACGGCAGGAAGCTCAAAGTAGCCTATAGTATAATCGTAAATTATTGTAGAATTTCAATGCACTTATGCCAAGTTATCTCAGAATAGGTTGACCTACTGAATAAGATCCCCACCAGTGAAGATACGTTAAAAGACCCCCTGCCTCGAAGCAATCAAAGGGTAAGGCATGATGATGATTGTCAATTCCTTAAAGAACAGTCGCAAAATTTCACTTCATGTAAAATTTTCCAGAAAAAGTATCAGATTAGATACGTTAGGATATTGTGACAATTAAAGGCTCTGAGCGTTTCTAAACATCTTTTTGCAAAGACATCATATAATGTTTCTCAACCTCTTTGGATTCATACAAAATCTTCTACAAAAGCCTCCTCGATTTTGAAAATCTCGCCCTACATTTCTTTGTGAGATTAGCGGATAAGTGAAATTTCACCAGGATTTAACAATTTAGAAACTATCATAAAATCAGTAGATTACTTGTCGTGACTGTTTCTTGTAAAGAAATAGTTTATATATCACCTGAGTAACTATGTAAAGAATCGAGCCAAGTGTCTTGCGGGTTATATCACACAGGCTATTCAATTTGAGATTCCACCATATGACGAAAATAATATTTGCCTACTGACAACAAAACATGTAAAAACGACTAAAAGTAAACCGTTTCACCCACCAACTGAAGTAAAGAAGGCCATTTATTACATCTCCACCAGCATCTATCGTTTATTTGGTTAAAATACAATATCGCCGTGTATGAGAGAACTCCGCGTGTAGGCTCTGTTGTGACTGCTGAGTCGGGCAATGCAGTCTTGCCTGCGCACCCGTTTTTTCCAATTAATACTCCATTCTTAATTAAGCCGTATTTTCAATCGCTGGTTTTCCTAGTAATAATTTATAATGTTGTGAAACCGTTGCTCGGAGGCCGCTGTTGTCGGCTGCTGAACCCAGCTGCTATATCCATACCAGTAATTCTATGTTAATTTCACTCGACCCGCGTGTTATCATCATTGCGAATATCTGGATTTGTTTTACGTTTGTTAAGCCTGTTTCGCACTAGTGAAGCACACGCAAGTGAGGTAAGATGCGCAATGCCTTTGTCACGCACTGCGTTTTTTCACTGCGCATGCTTACCTCACTGCGTCTACATCTGTTTCACTAGTGTGAAACTGGCTCTATGTGTAAGTCTGAAGAGCATTTCACTCCCTTTAAGCGTGCGAGATTTTTTCAAGAACAAAAGCATTTCCAAGAAAAAAAAAATTTCCAGTGATTTTCAAGGGATTTCATTAGAGTGATGGGGCTTTTAGGAAAATCATACGAGATCTTTTGGGAGTGATTTGCCCCTCGAATAAGCCTTAACAAGGGGTAAAATATTGGTAACTTACCCTCAAGCTGAATCAGCAGCATGCCAAGGAGACCAATCAAATACAGAAAGCATTTCGTCAAGTTGTTAGCTTCAGGGTACAGAGCTAAAGATTGTTTGAATCAAACAGAATCTTAATAAATTGCTAAACTCAAATGATGTTTTACAATAACGAAGTAGATTCATACAAACGAGTACTTATCACCCTCGGGTATTTCCTGTGCAGTACTGTGAAGAATCTTCAGTGCTGTGGGGGGGGGGGGTATCATAATTCATCAGTACTATTGGAATGTTCGGTACTGTGGTGAACATTCAAGACTATGGAGGATGGAGGGAAACAACAAGCACTCTAGGTAATATTTAGTTTTCCCTCCACCGTATTGAATATCTTCAACAGCACTGATAGTATCCATCTACAGTATTGAACATCCTCCACAGTACTGACAGTATCCCTACGCATTACTGATGGTTTCCCATACAGTACTTATGGCATCCCTCCGCATTTCTGATGGTATCCCCTACTATACTGAACATCCTCCACAGTACTGATGGTATCCCTACGCATCACTGATGGTACCCCATACACTTACTGATGATATCCACCAATAGTGCTGATTGTCGGTAAACAATGTAGCCTCTGTGAAGTAGAGTGCAGCGATCTAAAGCGCAACCAAAAGCAGCAACTGCACAGCAAACAGATTTTCTACACGAAGTCTCTGCGGAGGAGACTGATTAAGCATTCAGGAAGGTCTGCGGACAGAGGCCGGCCACTCCTCCGTTAATTTCAGAAGCAGAGCGAAGGCTTCCGTGATTAAACATCTGTTCATGAGGCTTTCCACATTTGCCATACTTAAAATATAATATTCATGACTGAATCAACCATAATTCACAAACAGTCAATGATTACTCTATCTAACAGTACCTGCTGGATTCACTAGTTTGATTGTTTATTGGTCTTGATATCTCAGCCATAATCACCATTTTCATGATCGGTCACCTACAAGAGGAAAATGGAATGCATCATAATCATAATCATAATTATAATCGTAATCATAATTTTACCTGCTCCATCCACTAGTTTGATTGTTTATTGGTCTTGTTATCTCAGCCATAATCACCATTTTCATGATCGGTCACCTACAAGAGGAAAATGGAATGCATCATAATCATAATCATAATTATAATCGTAATCATAATTTTACCTGCTCCATCCACTAGTTTGATTGTTTATTGGTATTGTTATCTCAGCCATAATCACCATTTTCATGATCGGTCACCTACAAGAGGAATACAGAAAACCCCGCACATTAGATCCTTCATCTGTTAAGAACCTACAGCCTGAAATTTCTAGTTTTGTACCAACTAAATAACAACCATTTAGGCCTGAAATCCAACCAGGTTCTTAATAAGGTGCTTTATGTTTCATGCACTGAGGAATTTATCCAACCAAGTTCTCAAAGCGGCTTTATCCAGTAAAAGACTCAAAAATAAATCACTTCTGGAAAAAAATCCATTTAGACCGTTAAAACACTGACGCCAACCCTATTCAAATACATTTTTCTGCATCTTCAACCTCCAGACCTGAGTCCCAGAGTGTGCATTGCTCGGGCATTCTCTCAAAGTTGACAAAGCTTTCTTGTGTGTTGCTAAAAGGGATGGATGCACTGGGATTTGGGTCTTTAGGCCAAAGAATACCCTGTTTTCTGGAAGTACCCTGACACCAAAAAGCCTAAACAGGCGGAGTTCAAAATCTTAAGTTCTGATGTGAGGGTTTTTACTGTATGAAATGCATCATCATAATAATCATAATCATAATCATTATTATAACTTTACCTAATATTTTTAATTGTTTGATTGTTTGATAGTTTATTGGTCATGTTATCTCAGCCATAATCACAATTTTATTATAGGTCACCTGCAAGAGGAATATGAAATGCATCATCATCATAATCATGTGAAATGCATCATCATCATCATACCGTAATAAAGACAAAGAAGTTCTTAGTAGATACTCACACATCATAAGAAACACGTATCTCTGTAAGAACGTATACAAGTTTCATGCTTTGTTCATAAAGATGCACAATCAGGTTGATTGCAGCTGGAAAGAAAATTCAAATCAAATGCGAGCGCAGAGTTGATAACAGTTTATCTGCTGCTCCTAAAATCAAAAGGTTAGATAGATTGAGAAGAACTCTTTTGATTTGAGGAACAATGGAGTAAGAATTGAGTTATTTTAATTCTATACTAGATTATTTCTGAGGTATTTCATTTCTTTATTTCTCAGAATGATGCGAATGCGGAAGCTTTTTACGTCCCTTGCCCTGCACTCACAAAGCAGACAGAAGGCTGAAGATGTGTTTGTACAGCTGGGTTTACTCCCCGGTCTACTTCACATGTCAGGTAGGGCCACCATATCAGCTAGGTAGGGTAGGTTTACCCTCCTAGGGCCAACATTTTATTGATTTAAGCCTAGTAAAGGCTACAACAAGCTAAATCACAACCCTCCTCCCTTAGGGTCACCCTAATCCCTCACCAAGAGTCACCCTAGGGTCACCTAGGGTCACGCAAGAAGGGTCACCTTAGCTTATCGAGTTTTCATGTGAAAAGGGGGCTGAGATTTGGCCCTTGCAGGGTGATCCCCTTATGAGATAGACTCTACTTGCAGGTAATTCTCTTAATGTGAAATATAGAAAAAATTGAATTATTTAGTGTCCTACTTCCAACATAAAAGTCAAATGATGAACTAAATATCTCGCTCAGTTTTTTTATGGTTCCGGAAAGAGAAGGAAGGCACATCAGATACAAGAGTGATATGTGATAATTGATTGTATTACAGTATTTTATTGACCTTGTATTTCAATTTTTTTCTTTTCTTTCTTTTTATTTATCTTATTGTCAGTAGTCATAACTTATGATTACTTTTACTCAGTCATGAAGCTCCTTTTTTGGTGAGCGAATATATTGAAATTGAAAATTTCAAATTGTGAACAAGCCATTACGCAACAAAGCGGATGTAGTGCTTACACAACAACAGCAACATTTTGAAGGAGGAACTACATTCCAAACTGTTCCCATTGTTGCAATTTCAATCAAGTTGAAAACAGTTTTATTTTTGCGGTCGACGACTTTCGATATGGGATTCCAGATTTTACAGATTTCATCAATAATATATAAATTGTTGTAAACAGCGAGGATCGATGCATTTTATCACCGAATCTTCATTTGGTATTTCATAACTGGCAACATGTTTTTACCACGTCAACGAAAAGCTTCCTGGATGTTCCGTCTAATGAACTTTGCCGCTGTTTGGTTATTTTGCAATAATACTGTGTTGGAAGGTGAAATATTTGCAAGTTGATTTTCTAGCGTTCCTTACTTCTCTGTTGTTCTTGGCTGTGGGACGTTTTGAGTGGGTTGGGATTGAATTTCCCTGAGTAGCAAAATTGTGGAAATTTAAGAAGACAGATGGCTTACAACGCGATTTTCAGCAAATAACGGGGGGTCGTACACAGTACACGCTTTTTATTTTATAAGGAACCTATCTGAAGACCTAGTACTAAAAGCTCCTTATATGTTCTATTGTTCTTTAAGGAAAGAATAGAACAAAAGAATCCATTGTATTTTAGAAGAAAACCTATTTCCAGGTTTCTTAAAAACTGGGTCTTTATACAAAAAGCGTGTATAAAATTTGCACTGGGACAAGGTGCTGCTCATATAGTTGGGTTTCTTATCTGTAAACATATGTCAATAATAGCTTTTTCATATACACTCTTTTATAAGAACAATTTTGTAAGAACACCAGCCTCAAATTTTGGCAAAATCTAAGAACAAATTAAGAGCAAACCGAAGCTGACCATATTTTGCTCAATATAGGAATTGTAAGAAATAACCAGGAGACTGACAAATAATTACAAAATAAGTAGATTGATAGCAATCAGATATGCCAGACCGTTTAAGAGAGTCAAAACTTGCAAATATCAACACAACTGACAGCAAAAATAGGCTTCCAAATTATTATAAAGAAAGAACAATTTATGAAGATTTCAAGCTGAAAATAGAGGAATACTTGAGAACAGCCAACTTCAAACTAATTTTACTGGTTCTTATATGAAAATGAGTTTATGAAGGCATGAAATTTAAATAATAGCTGTTTCCTGGTGATGGGTCTTAAGCTTTGCCATAATTGTGAAATATCAGCTTAAATTAGGAACACTTTGATCTGTTTCATTCATTATGTTAGTTATAATTTCAAAAAATGGTAGTATATGTGGTATGCTTACAAAATCTTACCATCACACCCCACCCAACCATAACCCCGAGGTTAAAGGTCTAATTCATGCAGCGACTCTTGAGTAACAGAATAAATGGGTGCCAGTGGCGCTGTAAAAGTTGAGGCACAAGGGGAGCAGTGCCCCCTTACCATTTCCTTCATTAGAAAGGGGGTAGAGGGAAAATGTTTGAATTGATGCCCCACAACATTGTTTTTCTCAGAAATTGACTGTCCCAGAGAGCACTTAGCCAGTTAGGAAAAGAGGGGCTACCCCATCAACCTTTACATATCTTCATGCCCCCAAGTAGGTTGTGAATCAAGCACCAATTTGTTTACTTTTCAACCAATGATTCAACCACAGTTTGATGTTTCAACAATAAAAATGACACTTCTTTGTTTTCCAATTTTACATCCTCTGACAACAGGGGAAGGGGGTTAAAAGGTATTGGCCCTCCCACTTTTTTTGGAAATTATTCCATACCATACAGTGTTACTATTGAAATATTTTGATATCACGGCTTGGCTCTCTCCCCACTTTCCTGGTCTAGTCAGAGGTACTGACAAACACGTCCCTTTCATACAAGATAGGGGGCAGGGGCCCCCAAACTTTTCTGGAAATGGGAACCGTTTGGGTAAACTTTTGCCCTCGGTTGGGCAAAAAAATTAAATAATGAGCTTTTTGTTGGGCAGCCTACCAAAGTTTTGGTGCCCCTACGCCAATGGCCCCTTTACAAGGTTGTTTTTTAACCATCTGCCATTCTTTCTGCAGAGACGATTCATGTACCATTTTCATCATCATGGTCCGTTCAAGGGACTGGTTCAGGTGTAGATCAGGTAAGTGGATTTTAAAAATTGTCTTTTTGATCAGTACAGAACTTAAGGATAGGAGAAAAATCATAGCGAAACATGACATAGCGATATTTCTTACGATTTTTGGTTGATTTACCTGCTGATTACTAGTTGAGCCTGAGTAAGGATCCTTTTATATGGAAAATGTGTAATTCGTTTCACATATATTGTAAATTGTTATTAATCTGAGTAAAGGGCACTTGGCTCGATAGCTCTGCTGAGTTCTTAACTTAACTTATCTTTTAAATTTTATCACTGTAGTTTGTAATTAAAAGTTTGAATTCAATATATGAAATGAAATGAAATGATGACAACTTGTCAAGCTTCGTTCATGAGAGTAGTTAATGGGCCAAGAGTGGTTGTGGGCTCTAATACCCCTCAGGCCTCAGATCATTTTTTCATTCACACAAATTATCTCAGTTGATTCTCGAAATCCTAAATTTCTTTTCAAATTCTAAAAAGGACCTATTCGTACTACCATATTTAAGGAATGCTGTAACTGATTCTTACGAACATCAACAAATTTAGCCTCACATGTTGTCCTAATTTACTTGATATTGGAAATGTAATCGTTGCTATCCTTTTCTTCTTTCAGTGGAGGTTATATAAAGATCACAGCAGATACATCATCTGTAGACAGGGTGGGGGCACTGTCAATTCATTCTTGACTACCCCATTCATCAATACATCGCTAGCTGAGAAGATAAATATCATGAGTTCGTATACTCTTGCCAAGGTTTGCAATAACCAACCATGCAAATTTGGTAAGTATTCTCCCATCAAAAAAGTGTGATAATGCGCACATATAAAGTTGTTGGTTTGGTACAAAAATTCTGGTTCATGACGACATGGGTTCAAAACCACATATCTACCAAAAGTCTAAAAAATGGGCCAATGGTGTGAAAATATTCAATCTTGGAATTAAACCCAGGGGCTGTGGCATAGATAGGAAATTTTATTAGGGGGCAAGAAACTCAGATTTTCGGACGAAAATTCATAAGCACACAGTGGCGGTTTTAGGAACTGCGAGGCCTGGGGCTGAAAAAATTTGCGGTGCCCCTATCCCCGGTAAAAAATTTGGTCCTAATATCATTTTTTGCGTTTTCTTCACAGAGATCTTGTACAACTCCAATTTTGGCCAAGTCTTCGCATAACGTTATTTCAAACGTTGTTTTAATGTTGCTTCAATATTTTCAACTTTGTGTATATTTCAATATGAAGGACCACATGGCCCCCCTGAAACCCCTCCTTGTATGCACAGTAGAATCCCGATAACTCGAACATGCGATAACTCAAACCATTTTTCATACTATCCCAACTATTTTCTCTCAATTTTTCAAGGAAAAGTACTAACAACAAGAATATCAAAAATATTACAATCACTTCATTGAATCAGGATATTGTTTTGATACAAATATAAATTTGTTAAGTTCAGCCATTTCAAGGCTGCATCTGACAGTTAAACCCTTTCCATCCCCCTGATTGCAAAGATATAATTGAATCTCTTCTGGAAAGAAATGATGTTGCTGGAGAAGACAAGGGCTATGAGGGTGATGACAATGTCTTGGAGAAACCAAGGTGCCCAAACACAATTGAGTTGAGGAACGCATTGGATGTTTTCAGCGAGTTCATGATTTTCAGCACAAATTGTGAAGATAACCATAATAGTTTAAGATGAACTACAGACATTTGCAGCTTATTTTACTAAAATAGAGTAATTCGGGGCAAAATGGGTCAGGGGGTAAAATTTGTCATTTGGTATAAAATGCTTCAGAACTACCGCAGGCTATGCTGGGGAAGCAAAATAGAGTTAGCCAACGTTGTTTGTTATTCAACAGTCTAATGGAGGCATGATAGTCTTTCTTCGTAGAACTGTGTTCTGCAACATTTTATGCAGAATGACCCATTTTACCCCCTGACCGTTTTGCCCCGAATTACTCTACTAGTTTCCTTTCGTTTTTAAGATATTGTTGTTGCTATATTGGTTCTCTTCATAAAATTCCTAGTAACTCGAAATATTGGCTGACTTTAATAAAATCTCAAGTTATCGGGAGTGTCGATAAGTCGAGCATTCAATAACTCGGACTATTTTCAAGGTTCCTTGCTTGTTTGAGTATCGGGATTCTTCTGTGTATTTCTATTTCTTCAAGGCTAGCTACTTGGATAGGGATCTAATTTATAAAGATATCAGCTCATAGAACTGGACGTAAACAGAGGATAAAGTCTTGTCATTAGTAATTAAGTTAAGTGTCAAAAATAAAATTTCTTAAAGATTTTTCGGGATTTTTTATTCAAAAAAGGTAATCCTTAATCGCTAAAAAGAATTTTTGTTATAGTTACTCTATTGATCGAGATGCAAGCAAGATTAGAAAGTCGGTCCTCGGACAACGTACCTCTCAAGTACCTTTTGACTTGCTTCAAGCAACTAAATGCTCTTTCAGCATGGGCCAATGATATGATACTGGAAGGATGAGAGCTTTCCGCAAAAACGTCACTATATTCACGAAAGACGACACGAGGTTGTATTTCTGCAGGAACTGAAGCAAATCTTCGTGATCTCATGGAACAGATTCGCCTTCCAAAGTATTCAAAATTAGGAAAAGGTCCTCATATTCTCGAGACACCGAATCTTCAGAGGAAAGATCCTTTTCGTAGAATCGCATCAGTGTGGCGAGGTCTTTGAAATCAGATTTAGCTGGTGAATTGCTTGATAACTTCTCTGATATGATGTTTGCTGGATATATGCATTACAGCGCTGTCAGAACCCGTACTGTTGTGTTGCTTAACCGTGCTCCTAAATCTGTAATCATTGTGTCGAGAATATTGTTGTAAATCTCATATTCAGCTAACAAGTATTTCCTTTCAAAATGTAACACTTAGATACTAGAAATTTATACCTATATCATTTTCCGACAAGATGCTTAATTTCCCAACAAACTGCTGGTTAGCTTAACAGGGGTATTTCTGACCCCCCCCACCCCCCTCTATTTACGCCACTTCCCAGGAGCATTTTAGTAAAACTTCATACTGGGCTGCTTGCCTCCAGGTTTATTGCTGACCCAATCAATAGGAATGACAGTATTTGCCTATCAATTATCAATGTACTGGTTGCTTCAATTAGTCTACCTTTTCAATAGGCCCTTTTTGCTTTGTACTAAAGCAATACCTTACGAAGTAAGCGTATTTTCCTATCAACTATCAATGCACTGCTTCGATTAGTCTACATATTCATTGGGCCCTTTTTGATTTGCACATAAACCAATACCTTACGAAAATAGTAAGCGTATTTGCCTATCAACTATCAATGCACTGCTTCGATTAGTCTACCTATTCAGTTGGCCCTTTATGATTTGCACATAAACCAATACCTTACGAAAATAGTAAGCGTATTTGCCTATCAACTATCAATGCACTGCTTCGATTAGTCTACCTATTCAGTTGGTCCTTTATGATTTGCACATAAACCAATACCTTACTAAGATAGTAAGTATATTTGTCTATCAACTATCAATGCACTGCTCGATTAGTCTACCTATTCAGTGGGCTCTTTCTACTTTACACATAAACCAATACCTTACGAAGATAGCAAGTGTATTTGCCTATTAACAATCAATGCACTGCTTCGATTAGTCTACATATTCAGTGGGCCCTTTTTGCTTTGCACATAAACCAATACCTTACGAAAATAGTAAGCGTATTTGCCTATCAACTATCAATGCACTGCTTCGATTAGTCAACATATTCATTGGGCCCTTTTTGATTTGCACATAAACCAATACCTTACGAACATAGTAAGCGTATTTGCCTATCAACTATCAATGCACTGCTTCGATTAGTCTACCTATTCAGTTGGCCATTTATGATTTGCACATAAACCAATACCTTACGAATGCACTGCTTCGATTAGTCTACATATTCATTGGGCCCTTTTTGATTTGCACATAAACCAATACCTTACGAAGATAGTAAGCGTATTTGCCTATCAACTATCAATGCACTGCTTCGATTAGTCAACCTATTCAGTTGGCCCTTTATGATTTGCACATAAACCAATACCTTACGAAGATAGAAAGCGTATTTGCCTATCACCTATCAATGCACTGCTTCGATTGGTCTACATATTCATTGGGCCCTTTTTGATTTGTACATAAACCAATACCTTACGAAGATAGCAAGTGTATTTGCCTATCAACTATCAATGCACTGCTTCGATTAGTCTACATATTCATTGGGCCCTTTTTGCTTTGCACATAAACCAATACCTTACGAAGATAGTAAGCGTATTTGCCAAACAACTATCAATGCACTGCTTCGATTAGTCTACCTATTCAGTGGGCTCTTTCTACTTTACACATAAACCAATACCTTACGAAGATAGCAAGTGTATTTGCCTATTAACAATCAATGCACTGCTTCGATTAGTCTACTCATTCAGTGGGCCCTTTGTGTTTTGCACATAAACCAATACCTTACGAACATAGTGGGCACATTTGCCTATCAACTATCAATGAACTGCTTCGATTAATGTTTCAATTCTATCTTTCAGGTTTTACTTTATATGGTAAAAGAACCGACAGCGCCCTGCCAGGAAACATCGATCCTTTATCTTACAACTTCGAGAATATAGGCTTCCTCTCCAACAGCACAGAATTGAGTTTCGTTGAACAAAAATCCTTCAAAAAGAACACTACATTAGAGATGGCAGGGAAATCCGGACTTCATCTTTCATTTTATGATTTCGGTGAATGTGGAAGCATTACAGGCTTGACTATTACCTACTTGAAATGTCCGTTGATTTCCGGAAATTTGGTAAAATTCCCACAATCAGCCGCGCCAAATTCATCGATGGTCGAGAAGAGAATTACAGGAGAGTGTGTGGCGAATGCGATCCCTGTTCGCACAGCTGATAGTAATTTCATGGATTGCTATGCCAATGGAACTGGGAAGTTTTATGGTGGATGTCATTGTAAGAAAGGATATGAACGGAAAGGGAATGCTTGTTCAGGTACCTGTTCAATTTATTTTAGTCCCCATCCCAATAGACCCCTTCCCCTCTTGTTCAAGTTCTTGATACTGCCATAACACTTTAATTTGAACCAGGTATTACAGCATTCACAATGATATGGCTTAACAGTGGCGGAAATTGGGCATTTAGAATCCTCTATTTGTTAGAACTTTATGAATACAAACTGGGTAGAAATAGTACATATACAAACCTTGAACAATAAATGAATAAGATACTATATTTGACATCAACTAATAGAAAAATTTGCCCCCCAATTTCCCGTATTTTCCTTCCTTACGATCACATACAAATAAAGTATCTCATTTATTTGATTTTTGACTTTGGTGCTTCAGGTTGCATTGGCGGGTACTACAAGGCATCTGTTGGCAATCAAGCATGTATCAAATGCGGCGAAAACACCTTTCATACTTTGAATTCAGATAACTGCCCTTGTAAAAACAACTATTATCGACCTGCTCATTTGGAACATAACAGCAGCGAGAGCTGTCACAGTGAGTTGTTTTAATTTTCTTGTACACTTGTGTAGCAATTTTATGTTCCAGCGTGTTTTGAGTGAATTAACCGAGTAGCCAAAGTGGGACCAGAAATTTACAAAAAAAAATGATTTTGCTATCAAGAACACAATCATTGATTGACTTAATCACAGAGAGGAATGTCTGTGCAGTACTTTGAAGGGTGTTCAATACTCTCAGTACTGTGGAGGGATACCATCCGTGCTGAGAAGGAATACCTTTTGTACTGTGGAGGATGTTTAGTACTGTGGAGGAATACCATAAACACTTTTGATTTTATCTTCATAGTGCTTGTACTTTCCCTCCACAATACTAATGATACCCCTGCACAGTACTGATGGTAGCCCTTCACAGTACTGATGGTATCCCTTCAAAATACTAATGATACCCCTGCACAGTGCTGATGGTAGCCCTTCACAGTACTGATGGTATCCCTTCACAATACTGATGGTATCCCTCCACAGTACTGATGGTAGCCCTTCACAGTACTGATGGTATCCCTTCACAATACTGATGGTATCCCTCCACAGTACTAATGGTATCCCTCCACAGTACTGATGGTATCCTTTCAAAGTACTGATAGTACCCCTCCACAATACTAATGATACCCTTCCATTACTGATGGTACCCCTTCACAGTACTGATGGTATCCCTTCGCAGTACTAATGGTATCCCTCCACAGTACTGAACATCCTCGACAGTACTGCACAGACGTTCCCCAGGGTGTTGACAAGCTCTAACTTTGATTTCAGCCGTGCCCTCTGAACCAACTAACGTCATAGTCAAGGACATCACCAACACTTCAGCTACAATAACCTGGGACAAACCAGCAAGTCCTGGCACACTCCCAACCATCTACTACTCCCTTCTATGCAATATCAGCACTGTTTATTGCCAAGGTGTCACATACGACCCTTCATCAAGCAGGTTCACTTCTCGGAGTGCTAAAGTTCGCAACATGAAACCTTATACTTATTATAAATTTGCTGTCTTCTCTCAAAATGACGTCACTATTGGAGCTAGAAAGGCACACGGCTTTCAAATTACACTTCAAACTAAGGTGGGAAGTAAGTGAACCTTTTTTTACGTCACATTTCACTGGATCTTGTGAGGGGGGCCATGATCTCCCATTGGACGGGGGCGTGCCCCTGATATTTTGCAATATAAGTTTGCTGAAGTGCTTCCGTTAAAGAGGGTCCTGTAGGGGTTTGGGAACATGGGAACAAGCCCATAAAAGGAAACAGGGACCATTTGGCTTAGATAAGGAGAACAGGGAACACTTTATCCAAATTTTTCTGGGGAACATTCTGAAGCCGCGGCAAAAAACCATGGAAAAAAATGATAATTTCGAATGGAAACAGGGGACAAGTACCCTCCCTACACGACCCTGATTAAACGCCTGGGTTGTCTTTTATAGGGGGCTGTTTAAAGAAGGGGAATTCAATGTCTCTTTCATCCTCTCCAGGTATTTATCAAAAAATGTCTGATGAAGATTTGACATAACGCGAGTAACTCTACTATAATGACTAACTATAAGTATAGATCGTGAAAAAAGGGAGTAGGCTACTGCAATTGATAATTGCCACCACTGGGTCTCCATAGGGGAATGCGCTAACCACTGTCCTAAACGAGGACAATAAGTTAGCACAGTAACCTTGGTGTGTTCACAACTCCAGGCTTATCCACGGTGAGGCATTAATTCGAGTTTCGAATCTAATAATTTTTCTGAGCAATGTAATATTAAAGTGGGGGTGTCGTGATTTTTTTAAATTTGATATTTGAAAGAGAAAGTAATTCTAAGACTACTGCAAAAAACCCGAAAACGATATTTCATTTGGTTCTCGAGATATTTGGAAAATAGTGTGCCAATTTGAAGGCTAAAAAACCACGTGACACGAAACACTTCGTTTTTCTCCATTTTGTCCCTGTGACGTCAGTTGTTGTGATTCAAGTTTGACAACATGGAAGAACAGTATGGCGGAGAAAGCACGTCCGTCATTTCAGACGATTTAAACTTCACTTGTTGGTCGTAAACATTCCGAAAAAGTGATTTAGAAGAAAGATGAGTACCTCCTGAAGTTATACAATATCAATTTGAGCCTTATCGAAGCCATGCAAAGAGAGAAAACGATTTTCTGGACCAAGAAAGAAGCGGAATTGAAGATGGGCTAAAATTGTCAAATGAAAATGCGAGCGATGAAGCCTCTAATCGTTTATTATCTCGTGACTGGAAGGTTCAGGGCTCAAAAAAGGCAATTACGAGTATGAAATTAATTTTTGAATTAATTCTTATCTATTAATTGACTTTCGTGGAAAGGAATACAAACTGTTTTATTTCTGATTCTATGAAAAAGGCACTTCTGCCTTCGCATATACGCCATACGGGCGGCCGAAACAAAACTCTAGTCCAGTTGGTCATGTTTGGTAGTCATACCATCAAGGCAAAATGAAGCCTCAGGGATGCTTATTTGAATTTAACACTTCTGAAAATTGATTTCCCTTGTGTCATGAAAAATCTCTCTGACATTCTTGTACTTAACTGGTACAACTAATGCAATAAGGATATTATCAGCTGTGTTAACCTTAATTTAGTCAACTTCAAAACCCCAATTTTTCGGATATCACTCAAGTTTAGAGGGAAGGCAAGACTTATTAGATATTTTTTATTACGTCTCACCTCTGATAATTAATTCAAGGTGTATCTATTTTGTTGCAGTTTGCATTATTATGACAATGATGGGTGGTTGATAGTCATGAAGAATTTCAAAGGTGATGGGGTCAGGAAAATATACATATTTTTGAAAAGAAATATCTAACCCAGGGCTTTCAAAACGGAAACAATTCTAAGAAACTTTTCTGATTTTTTGAGATTAGAGCCTAGGGGGAAAGGAGCATAGCATAAAGTTGTAGGTTTATGCCACTCATATATTAAAAGTTTTCCAAACATAGGTACGATTTTTCTCTCAAATTGCATATTAATGGTATGAAACTATAAAATAGCTTTTTATAAAGGTTGGTCAAAATGTTTTCCCTAAATGATGAACATTCACAAGAAATAGGGTACCTTTTCACTGTCTCATTCATAATGTTCATTTACCATAAAATGGCTACCATAAGTTGGTAAAAAGTTGTGTATTTATGGTAATTATAATAATAATAAGTTGGTGTGCTTTTCAGATCTCAGCAGCAAACCCTTGTGGCCTGTCCAGCTGTAGGTGATGCAGCCCCTCCAAAGTACCTTACAATCAAATAACACTAAGCAAGAGCTAATTCATAGATGACTTGCTATTTTGCCAAAGAGTCTTATCTATGATTTTGGGGAGGAAGGTATCCAACTAGGATATCTAGTAAAATAGAAAGATTTCTACACGTTTTTTTATATCAAACCTAGCTTGGGTCCTAGTACTAAAAGTTTCTTAATTTTTCACCAGTTAGTACTAAAAGTTTCTTAGAAGTTTCTTATTTTTAGATACATCAAATTTTGCACTTTCCCTCGCATATTTCTTGTATTAATGTGAAACCCACCTACTGAAACAAGTAGACTCGACATCTTATGTTTCTCTAAATAAAAACGTGTAGCAAACTTAAATCAAGCAAAAATGTATTGTTGACATATTACTTTCCGGCTCTGAAAGTCCTCTTATTTTTTTGGAGTTTCTTAAAGATATTGATGTAGTTCTGAAAGTTTCTTAAATTTTTGTTGCTCTAGTACTAGGTTTCTTATACACCGGTTTCTTATAGAAAAAACGTGTATTGTTACTGTTCCATAAGGAATACAAATATTTTTTCAAAACCATAGACCTAAGAAATTTGGCTGAAGAATCCCCCTCCAAATGTTCTCCTAAATTCAAATGAATAATTTAGTTTTCATGAGTGAATTTTCATTTCTGGTTTCTTATAAAAGATGAGCGTATTTAGATTTAAATGTTTGTATTTTTGTGTTATTCAAAGGTAACTAAGGCTGGTAATTTGAGTCTTGAGTTTATAGAAAATCGATGGGTATAACCGGATTTTCTAGAATTAAATATTGTGAAACAGCCAGAAAAGCTAGTTAATTCCCCTCAAAATTAGGCTAAAAATTCGGAATACTCAAAGCCAAAAGCTAAGTTTCCTTTTAAAAAAACGTGTAAACAAGATTCTTAGGATTTTACTTTTTCAAGTAGAAGAAAGTTAAAAATCTTTCAAAGGAATTTCTAAGATGCAAAAAAACGTGTACACGAGCCACTTTTTCGAGGAAGGACAACATTACCTTTCCTTATGTTTACTCTTGCTTTCCTCTTACTTGGGCCCTTTCTATCTTTCTAATCTGCACACTTTCTTCTCAATGAAGCAATAAACCGACCTTTCTAGTATTTTAGGACGTGGAATGAAAATTATATGTCATAAAACTCCATCTTTCTATAAATTGTCGAAACAATACACCATATATAAATAGTTTTCCTTTTTACAGATCGAGATCTGGAAGCACTTCCTACTTTGATGGTCTATGCAACCAAAATACACTCGTAGTTTGTACCATCGCTTTGAGATGATAATTCGGATTGGATAGTTTCTGAAATAAGATATTTCTATTAAAGAATATTTGAAATTATCATAACCCTTTTATTTACACTAAAGTACCTGTAGAAGAGGTTTAATGACAGCACGAAGTAAGTTGTTCCGAAGCCACTCCATAGGGATTTCAATGTGTTTTGAGAATCAGCTGAGTTTGGTCACAACAACTGACGTCACGCGGCGCGTTGGACGAAAACGAACTGTTTTGCGCGGGGAGTGTTTGGGTCAATCACTTTTTCGTCCATAACTCAGAAACGAAAACTCAGATTTGACTCGGGTTTTTTGCTTCCTTAGTTAGATTACCATAGCAAGCTACTGTGAAATTTGAAAAAATCACGACACCCCCACTTTAACATTTATTGATAAGGCATGGTCTACCACGGGTAATTAAATCATACCATAGCAGGCCTATGGCCGCGACAACCCGGGTTTGTATATGGCAATTGCAGTAGCCTGCTCTTGCATAATTTAACTACCGATGTTAGACCATGCCTTATGAATTAATGTCTTTGAATAAGGGTGTATCGTAAATTTCTGGGTTATTTTACCAAATCAAACCAAAAGGCAAGTTGGTATCTTTCCTAATGTATGTCCCTTTTTATATTTTAAGGTACATTTGGTATTATTGGGGTGAATTTTAGTCCCCCACGCTATCTCGACTGTTAATGGCTGTTCTG
Organism: Pelagia noctiluca; assembly: GCA_963924455.1. Taxonomy (NCBI): domain Eukaryota; kingdom Metazoa; phylum Cnidaria; class Scyphozoa; order Semaeostomeae; family Pelagiidae; genus Pelagia; species Pelagia noctiluca. Next base: position 3,042,847 of record OZ004327.1, read on the forward strand.
TGTATTTCAACTGATGCTTTTGTACACGAGGACATCTATATATTAGTAGAAATAATGAAATAGGGGCCTTGATAAAGCAGTGTTGTGCATCAAAATGTGCAGACATTCGCATCAAAAATATCTCCTTTTTGATTCAACTTGGGCCATTTGATATCAGTCTTCAGAAAAATATATTATATTTTGTTAGTTGTCCATTAGTTGGTTGTCCCAATAGAATTTATTCGTTAACAGCAAGAATTTTTCCTAGTTTCCTCGAATGTGACGAACGTGGAGGCAACTCTAAAGGGCAGCGCACTAGCAATAAGTTGGAGCCCGCCGAGTTTCAAGGGTGACAAAACAGTGTATTACGATGTAAGGTGTGATGGCTATGAGAATCAAGATCACCTCTTTTATCCATTCGCTACAATCAACATCAAATCAGGCGGTATTATCCGTTGTCAGGTATTAATTCCTCGATCATTTATTTGTTTATATTTTCATACTTGCTTATAAGCTCAATGTAAATTTCTGGTTTTGCCACCATTTTATTCATTTTTTGTTTCGTTGTGCAGTAGCAACACGTCTAAAGATATCAATATTGCGTTAAACATGTCATGTTTTTTTCGAAATCTTCAAGAAAAGGAAGACAATATTTCTTTTATTGGGACCTGTCTGTACTGAACTGTGGAGTTGATGCTAATGGTATCCCTCGACAGTACTGATCATCCTCCACAGTACTGATGTTATCCCTTCACAGTACTAACCATCCTCCACAGTACTGATGGTATCCTTCCACAGTACTGAACACCCTCCGCATTACTGATGATATCCTTCCACAGTACTTAACACCCTCCAAAGTACTGCACAGACATTCCCAGGGTATATATAATCACATGCATATATTGGTTATCACTGGGCCTTGAAATATCATGGGGAAAATGTGTCAAAGGCTACAAATTATTTCCCCTATATGAGCAAATTCAAAATTGTATATTTGTAAGCAAATGAAATATCATAAACACTCACTCTACTATAGTGGTACTAAAATAAATTATATCCTCACACAGTATTGAACATCTCCACAGTACTGAAGAGACGTTCCCCAGCTTCGTAGCCGACTGCAGTATGTAGATAGGTTTGCTAGCGTGGAGAGAGCACAGAACATCTCCTGATGAGCAGGAATCCAGGACATAGGCAGGACTAGTCTCTTTCTTTCTTTTGTACTTATTATCAGGTGCATTCAAGCTGCTCTATTGCTATTTCAGATTCGGGTCACGAATTCTGCTGGAAAAAGTCCTTGGATGGTGAAGTTGTTCAGCTTAAGCCTTCCCTATCTTGGTAACAATAAAGATAATGGTGGTAAGTTTGTTAATTTTCTCTGGATTCGTTTGTTTTTAGAGGTAGATGGTTTAGGAGCTGTAATGTATTGGTTAGAAACAATGCATTGTTTACGGTATACAAGGTGAAGGAAAGAGTAATTACATTCGGTGTTTATCAACGTTCTGATCATAACAAGGCTTAGCTATCTTGTAGAGCAATGTTGAGATCCGTCTCCTATCATCGTTGGATTAAGAGAATGGCTTCTTGAAATATGTTTCCAATATTGCCTCGAATACACTAAAACAAACAGTTTATCAATAGCCAAACAGAGGAACTTAGAATGAAACTCTGATTGCGACGAAAGTCTTCTTTGTTGCTTTGTCTCTACTCAAGTTGTTAAAACTGAATGTATCGATTACGACTCTTGATGAATGATTTCCAGCGAATTTGCATCCAATCTGTCATCTTGCTCCCGTTAAAAGAGATGGAATACACAGATCTTTTTCACAATGACGTGGAATGTGTTGGAAGGTGAAGTAAGGGATGTGACTCCCTGCTGAGCAAGAAATCAACATGACACCATTATGTTGCAATGAAAGTACAAAACCATTTCATGTGTGGCTTAGAGCAATGCACGCTTTTGAGATTAGGATCCAAATAACATTGAAAATAGTGATGTTCCTAGATGTATTTCAAAAGAATTGACGTTATTGTGAAAGTGGCCTTTTTCTCATTCTAATGCTTTAAATTCAGCACCTTTTCTGCGAACAATTTAGAAACATAAACAAAAACCTGGTGTCTGGAAATTGTAAGCTGTTTCTTTTTTCTATAAATCAATCTGTCATAATTGATGTAATTTGAATTATAGATTTATTCATCATTACTTTTATATCATTCTTTGGGCTACCTTCAGAGGGGTTTACAGTAACTATAAACATGGCTCTGAAGAAGGATTTAATCCGAAACACAATTTAATGCCCCACTGTGGATAAGCCTGGAGTTGTAAACACCTCAAGGTTACTGTGCTAACTGATTGTCCTGGTTTTGGACAGTGGTAAGCACGCTCGCCTTTGGTTGGTGAGGTCGCGGGTTCAAGACTAGTTGGGGAATAATGATAATGATAATTTATATTTTGTTACAGGTTCTAGTAGCAGCCTGATGACGATCCTATTGGCTACAGTTTCAGTCATAATCGTTGCCATAGTGATAATCATTGTTATCATCATGAAAACGAGATGGAAGAGTCCTGAATTAGTACCTCCGGTTCAATGGAATAGAGGTAGCCGGGATAACATTTATGATCCAGTTACGATTCAAAATCCGGTAATTATTTCTCAATCTTTCTTTCTTAACTATACTTGGTAGAGGCACATTTCAATTTGGGTGACCCACTTGTCAGAATAGATATCCCTGTGTTTGTAACGTCATTATGTCTTAACCTCGTTTCAATGTAGCTACCACGTGCTTCTGGTGGTGTAGCCTAGTGGTAAAGGCGCTGGATTTCTGATCCTTGGAGGGCTACCTTCGTTGGTTCAAATCCACAAATGGTCGGAATCATGAACTACAAGCCGTCAGCCAACTCATCAGTCCATCCATTAGAGGTCGGTAAATGAGTACCCAAGTTATTGGGGTAAAATTTGCTGTGCCCCCAATTAGTAGAAATGCTTATTACCTTAACACTTAAATAAAGTCAATTACTATCATTATTATCAATTATGGTATTAATGTTAGCTGTGTAACCTTTTTGGAATGGTCTTGTGTTATGCTTAGAAGTATAATTAAGCCTCTTTATTTTTGCTGCTCCTGCTATAGGCACTGATTGATGATAACTTTAATAGTGTTTGACCATGCCTTGTGACCTTATGATTTATACAGAGGTAGACTCAGTAAAGAAACATATCTTCGTTGTAACTCCGAGTTACACGCATTCATGCAATCATCAGAAAACTTCAATCATCCGAAATGATCTTAACATTCATGATTATGATATTATTTGTATTTGATAATCATGATGATTTATTCGTTCAATCGTTACCCATATTTATACCAGTTTTTGAAAAATCGATGCTCATATTTATACCAAAATCACGGAAAAGTATACCCACTTGGGCAGCACGTCCCCTTGGTTCGAAACCTAGTGATGGCATATGGCAAATATGACAATTGCAGTAGCCTGCTCTGGTAGAATTTCAATTTCTTAATCGTGTACTTATTATCCCATAGGGAGTTCAAGATGTAGTTACAACTGAATCGCAGAAAGATATCGAGACGGGTTTTGATGAAGGTGAGTAAGTATCATCTTTTGTCTCATAAACATTTTTTCTCTACTACACAGCTCTACCATACCTTTGTCTACGGTAGACATGTCAGGGCTGTAGCTTTGGCACCTAACAATAAAGAGCTGCACTTCTTTTTGATTCTTCAAAAATTCTTCTACTGTCTGTTTTTCTCCTAACGCTCAACTGATTTTTATCACTTGATAACGAGTATAAGCTCGAAATATTGTGTTCATATAAAATTATGGTACTAAAAGTTATTATACGTCATTTACAATTTATTATCTACAATCAATGTACCACACGCATTCTATTGTTCATTGGATTTTCTTCAAAAAAGGGTGTGGTTATTACTGGAAGTTACCCCTAAACCGTCAAGTAGATCACAAATCTAGAATGTGCAATATGTTACTTATGCATGGAGCAATCGGAAAATAACGGCATTGCTACATTTTAATGCACAGATGTATCGCAAAAGAGGTCTTTAAATCATGTTCAAAAATGTATTAACCTCCAATAAGTCTTGCAAGAGGTTTAAAATTTCTGATATGGGGGTCAATAAATTAGGGTGGAGAAGGTTGTTGTTTGAAATTGCCTTACAACAGGGGGAATCGTTATTTAAGGCTATCGAGAGTGAAACGTTTTGAAAAATACAATACGACCCTCCTCCGTATAGGCACAAATTTTACGAGATATCTTCACTGTATTTGTTTCGTTGTTAGAGCCTTGCTACATCGAAATAAATGACGAGGTCTCCAAACCCGAAACCTGATGACAAAATGAGGGAAATTTGCAATCGTTAAAGCCCAAAGCCAAACCAAAATACCTTATTGACACATCAAACAAAATAGGACTAATTACAATGGCTTGCTTGCACGGACCGCGAGTCAAAAATTAAATACCAGCCTCCCATACAACTAAGCACAAAAGAGTAAGTCACAAATTATACTTAACACCCTGATGTTTGATTTCAGAGCCTCTTTACATCGACATAGATGAGGAAGCAATGGAGTTTCCTAGTGACAACCTGAGATATAAAGTGGTCCTTGGTGAAGGCCAGTTCGGCGTTGTTTACTTGGCAACTGCAAACGGCATCTCTGGCAATATTGGCAAGTCCCAGGTCGCAGTGAAAATGCTCAAAGGTACGTTTTTTTTAATAAGGAAACTTAATATATTTGGACATCAATATGGATAAACTAACCCTAATCATTTATGAGCTTGATATCAACTGACTAATTAGGACGCTTTGCTCAAGGCCAGGTGAAAATTATAGTCACAAATAAATCTAGGTTGGTTACTCGATATTGATATTTACATCTAACTCGAGAGGAGAGTGGCTATCCTGGCTATAGCGCTCGATATACTCGAGTACAGAGCTATTCTAAAGCAGAATGAACACATTAGAAAACAGACATGTCCTTCTGTTACTCTGAGCTTCGTGCTTATGCACTCGACAGACAGACTATACCAAGACTATTGATATTTAAATATATTCACTAGTCGTCGCTAAACTTATAAAGATATCACTTAAGGAATATGATAAGAATAACTGTTCTCCCCTACCTATATCTATTCTGTCCTGTTATCTCTAAAGAAAGGCTGAATAGAGCTTTAGTCGTGCGATGGTGATCCTACTTTGGACGCCATCTTAATCGTTCCAGCCGTTTCAGGAAAATTTGGGAGGCTTGGATTTCTGGATTTCATGCTGCTTCAAATTCGTTTCTAATCATCCTTCAACCTTATAAAACATGAATTATACTTGAAATCGCCCATATGATTGTCTTTATTGTTAATCGTATATTGCTTATCACCACGCTAGGGAGCGTCTGTGCAGTATTGTTGACGATGCTCAGTACTGTGGAGGATGTTTAGTACTGTGGAGGATGTTCAGTACTATGGAGGATGTTCAGTACTATGGAGGATGTTCAGTACTGTGGATGATGTTCAGTACTGTGGAGGATGTTCAGTACTGTGGAGGATGTTCAGTATTGTTGACGATGCTCAGTACTGTGGGGATGTTAAGTACTATGGAGGATGCTCAGTATTGTGGAAAGATACCATCAGTACTGTGGAGGATGTTCAGTACTGTGGAGGATGTTCAGTACTGTGGAGGATGCTCAGTATTGTGGGGGATACCATCTGTACGTTAGAGAGTATTCAGTTCTATGGGGGGGAACTATAAGCACTCTGGGTAATATCGCCACAATGCTGGTAATTTACCTTAATAGTATTGAATATCCTCCACAGTAGTACTGATGGTATCCATCACAGTACTGAACACAACCTCCACTGTACCCATAGTCTCCCCTACAGTATTCATGGTATCCCCCACAGTACTGGACAGCCTCTAATGTACTGATGGTATCCTCCACAGTATTGATGACACCCCCTGGACTGAACATCCTCCAATGTACCAATGATATCCCCCAACACTACTGATGATATTCCCTACAGTGCTGAATATCCTCCACACTACTGAATATCCTGTACCGCACTGATGGTATACCCCACAGAACTTAATATCCTCCACAATACTGATAGTATCCCTCCACAGTACTGATGATATCCCCACACCATCGAATATCCTGTACCGCACTGATGGTATACCCCACAGTACTGCACAGACGCTCCCCAGAGTGAATCACTGAACGGAATCACTTAAAGCGAAAGGAATGGGGAACGCCTTTAATCGTATTTTAGAAACTGCTCGAGAGAACGACAAGCGTGACTTCAAAACCGAGTTGGATATCATGAAGAAACTGAAGGCCCATCCCAACGTTGTTCGGCTGCTCGGTTGCTGCACTGCGAAAGGTGATTAATCAAAAACTTAAACCAATCAACGTTCAACTTTAGAAATTTGAAATCTGTCTGACCATTGGCTTGGTAAGGACAAAATTTGAAGTTAGGATTTTAATTTTTTTCATAGAATATTTTTTGAGAGTAGAAATATAACTTAACCGAAGTATCATCTTTAGAGATATTTTTTGAATAGCCAGGAAAATCGGGAGCATAGCGAAACGAACACATGGATTACTAATGCTTTTCGTCTGACACTCAACAGAGTAATACGTCAGAAAGAGAACGAAACAGAAACCTAACTGATTATATACCCAGATGTGGATCGAAATAGATATTTTTTAACAAAACGAACTATTGCTGAAAAGTTCTGTCTCTGTCAATACCTAGCAACTGGTATGAACTATCTTCCTTAAACATTTGACAGAACGTTCTGATATGATTGGGAAAATCAGTCGTTTTTGAATTTTTTCAATCCCACAATGCATCGTACTTTGATTCTTGTGAATTTTTGTTCAGACCCACAATGCTTCATCCTTAGATTCTTGGATTTTTTCAATCCCACAATGCATCGTACTTAGATTCTTGTTAATTTTTGTTCAGACCCACAATGCATCATCCTTAGATTCTTGAATTTTTTCAATCCCACAATGCATCATACTTAGATTCTTGTGAATTTATTTTTCAGTTCCACAATGCATCATACTTAGATTCTTGTTAATTTCTTTTCAGACCCACAATGCATCATTCTTGAGTTCTTGACAAATGGCTGCTTGCAACAGTTCCTTCGAAAATCACGTGGCCATGACGGGTTAAATTCGACTGCTCATACTACAACACTTACACCGAAGCAATTGTTGGAATTCACCGTCATGATTGCCAAGGGAATGAACCACCTCTCATCCCAAAACGTAAGTCGAATCGATGCACTACGCATGCGCCATCTACTGCATCGTAAAATGCATAAAATTTTTCAATATGCAACAAATGAATAAGCAACAAGCCCTGTTTTCTTTAAAAAAAAGTGAATGAATGCTACAACTCTCTTGGATTGCTTTACTGCTTGTTGCTTTATTGCTCGGATATTTTTTTACCGTAAACACACAAGTAAACATATTATTGGGGTACGGGGTATCAGGGGCGTTGGAGAGTTTTGAAAAGTGGGGGGAGGGGGTACATTAAAAAAGGGGCACTAGTGATCAAGTGCACTCTTCTAGGGGGGTCTGGGGCATGCTTCTCCGGAAAAGTCTGAATATAGAAACAGCTACTTTGGCTCTCGTAGCCTCCTTCAGACTAAAATTCTCAATTCTAAATACTGTAGTTTAACATAAAGAAGGGGCACTTTTCAGATATGAAAGGGGCAGGCATAAGATTTGGCAGAAAAGTGGAGGCTCCCCCCCCCCCCGGCTCCTACGCCACCGCGGGGTATGTAGCTAGTCTGTCATGCTGAGCAAAATGTTCAGGAACTGCGATGGCCTGAACCCCAGTCGAGTAGCTTATACATGGTTTTACGGTTAGCGTCCTATACAATTAAATTACAATCAAAAAAATGTTCAGATATAAACAAGAGGAGAGGAATGAGTCTTTTCCATGGTTTGAATCAGGGAATGAAAATCCTGTATATCTCCTCTTATCTTCACTCATAAGTAGCATTTCTAGCATTTATTTGCTTTATATCCTATAAACGCTCTGCTTTAATAACATTGAGCACTCTCATTGTCAACAGACTACATGTCTAGATTTTTAAAAACGCGCGTTGACTATGTCATAGCGTGTACTATATAGCGTACTCGTCATATTTGTTCATGTTTGTTTTGAAGGTGGTGCACCGAGACCTTGCCTGTCGAAACATCCTAGTTGACAGTAAATTGGTTTGTAAAATCTCTGACCTCGGTCTGGCTCGTGAGGTGGATAAACTCGACGGAATTTACCAAAGGGAATCTCAGGTTAGCATACATGCTATTCAATTATCTTATAAATTCTTAGTCTTTGAATAAAGTAAAGTATTCAACATTCAGTTGTTTGTACTGCATTTTCTAACCCATTCATTTGCTTTTTAAACATCCTTTCTATTTTTGCGTCTTAGTGATTGTACTATGATTAGCATCTTTCTTTTAATAAATATGTTTGAAGTGCATAACTATGATAACATGATCTGTATGAAGCATGAAGAAAGGCAATCAACATTCAGTTGTTTGTACTGCATTTTCTAACCCATTCATTTACATTTAGAGCTCTCTCTCTATCACGTTACATTATTTTTTAGAACTTCCTCTGTCTGTTATGATATAATAATTAAAGTTAGCTTGGAGTATAGCAAATGCTAATAAATGCCAACTCTACTCTACCCTACTTACAATGAACAATAACACTAATTAAATTCAATTACAGATGCGGCAGTTACATCCAAATCCTTTCCAACTTTTGATTTTGATTTTGAATTGCTTTATATTGGTCTGAAAGTTTATCATCATATAGAATCTCGTAGTGAAGTTATATTGCATTCACACTGACATGGTGAACCCAACTTAAGTAACTTATGGTACCTTTATAGCCAATCAAGTCCATTCGAATCATCGAATTGACCAATCAGAGTCTTCCATTTAAAAACTTGGTTTAACTGGTTTCACTGCCTGTGTGAAATTGGTATTAGTCGTTACACATCTTCTTAGGCCTATATTTTTCATTCGTTTACCTGCCTCTAACTCTTTCTTTCTCTAATCTTGTTAAAAGACTCACCCCTAACAACGTGTGAGCAGCAGTGCAGTTGTGAAGGGTTGTGAACTGTTGTGGGGGATATTCAGTAGCGTGGGGAACCTTCTCTTAGTAGAATGGGGGATGTTCAGTTGTGATATCATAAGATCGGCCACATTACTAAAAACATCCCTTCTCTTCAACTGATTTATGCTCATGTTAACTTTTTTAGGCAAAGCTGCCCGTGAAATGGATGGCATACGAGTCTTTATTCAAAGGAATATCAACAATCAAAAGTGATGTGTATGTCTCATTTATATGTATTTCTAATGTTTAGTATATAAGGTACAATAGAATTTGGTGGGAATAAAATTTCATGCCATGTTAAAGGCCTTTAAGACCTCATTTTCATTTGGATGCGGCAACACATGTGCTTTTTTACAATATTCTTCCTAATGAATTGTATATAAGGTACAATAGAATTTGGTTTCAATAGAAACTTCCTCCGCACACTAAGGCCTGTAATACCCATGCCTTCGTTTGGGTTGGCAACAAATCTGCACTTTTACAAATTCTTCCTCATATATGTTTATTACCAACAAACTAATGATTTTCTCTAAATTAAGATTAAGTCCGAATTTCAACAATAACCACGATTTAGGGGTACACAAATCTAGCTTGGGAGAATATGTCGAAAAAGTTAGGCCAAGATGTGCTTTTCATAACTAGCTTAGATCAGCCTCTTTTAAAAATTTGTCATGAAAAATATTTCATGCAATGGTGCGCAGTGGTAGCGTTCTAGAGTACAAATCTAGAGGTCGTGGGTTCGAGTCCTACTCGGGTCATTTTCATTCTCACAAATTATCTCGATTGATTTTCGAAATCCTGCTTCTCCTCATGAAAATTATTTGCAGAAAATTCGAAAGTTTCAACTAAATCAGAATTGGTTGACTTTTGATGGCTTAGTTTCCTCTCGACTTAATTTACTCATTAAACATGAAATCATAAGGGATGGAATAACACGGGTAGATATATTCTCACAAGTTTTTTCTATAAGAACAATTTTATAAGAACATGAGCCTCAAATTTAGCCAAACCTTAAAAACAAGCTAAGAACAAACCGAGGCTGACCATTTTTGGCTCAATATGAACATTTTACAAAACTTCCATAAGACTGAGAAATTATTACAAAACAAGCTGATGTACAGCACACATATGATGTCAGATGGTTTAGAGAGTCAAACTTTTAAACAATTAACACTACTGATAGCAAATAAGGCTTCCTAACTATTGTAAAAGGTAGAACAATTGAAGAACATTTCAGGCTGAAAATAGAGGAATATCTAACAACAGCCAGCCTCAAATCAATTTTACTGGTTCTTAAAAAAAAGAGTAAACCACAATGCTGATATTCCTTAACGAGGTATTGAACCCAGGACCTATCCCAAATAGCCTAGCAGGCTGAGCACTGTTCTCATCAGGACAAAATTGAGCTTTAGTTCTGATGTATCTAGCTCCAGACTTATCCACATTAGAAGCATTAGCTCTAATTCTTGTCAGTATTTTTTAATGGCGTAAGCCATGCTTTTCTTAATAGGTTTGGAGTATATATTCTCATCAATGGCTAGCCTTATCTAACATGTATTTGATCACATATATTATTACTTCAGAATAGCCAGAAATATCAGAAACATAGCGAAACGAACACATAGATTACTTAAGCTTTTCGTCTGACAATCAACAGAGTAATACGTCAGGGAGAGAACGAAACGGAAACCCGAGGCGCATATCAATCGAAAAAATCACAGAAAAATCACAAAAAACACAGAAAAATAGAAAAAAAACACAAAAAATCACCAAAATCACAAAAAAATCACTGTGATTTTTGAAATCACAAAAATCTCGTACACTTTTTTGTAAGTGATATGCCCCCCGCAGAAACCCACGTATTTCCCACACCATACCAATCATTCACCTTTTTTCTAATTGGCCTATTTCGATCCATACCTGATTTATAAATCAATTAAGTTTCTTTTTCGTACTCAGCGTGAGTAATCCATGTGTTCGTTTCACTATGTTTCCGACTTTTCTGACCTTTCTGGTTTAGTACCATCCAAAGACTGTTCTCATCAATGAGTAGACTTATCTAACAAGTATTTGTTCACATATGTTATTAATTTTATTACTTTTCAGTTGGTCGTTTGGAATCGTTCTCTACGAAATTCTTACGATAGGTAGGTTAAAAATTTTTTTTTAAGTTTTAATGGTGCAAGATGGTTCTCGTTGCGGAACAATTTTTGGCGTGAGCTTGTCGGCAATTATTGTTTGATCCACGTAACCGCTGAGAAAGGTGTTCTGGAGCAAAACCGGAATTCTGAAGTGTACTTTTAAGCTTATTAATTCTAAATTTATTCTCAATATAAGTTGTAAACAGTGTAAAACGGCTCCTTTGCAATAAGCCTGACGGATCGACTTGGCTACCGTGCATAAATGATTAAAGGAAAAAGGATAGAAACCGACCAAAACGTGGATGCCCGATCTCTTCACGGGCTTTTCCTATCAACTTGACTTTAAATTTAATGCAACTAAAAGCTGTAGTTCCTGGAGATTAGTGACCACAGACCTGCCAAATCTTAAGGTTTTGCAATGTGTAACAAGATCTCGGCCTCAAACTCACGTTCACACGATTTAATATTCATTTCACAAGTTTTTTCAATGAACTTATTTTCAGATTTAGTAAAATATGTTTCTCTCTACTTTGCTAACTCTTACGGAATGTGGAATCTAGAAGAATTCTCATTTGTCGTTGTTAGTGTTACTCTTCGCCACTTTGTTTATCAGTTTTAGTGAAATAAGCTTCTAAGGTTGGCATGTATGTTACCTGAATAGGTACAGAAAATAATTAGCTAATTTTGCTTATAGTGCCATGCCATGTGCTGGACTGAAATATCATCGAGGCCTTGTACGATATGATTGGTAGATGTTCAGCAAAAACTAGGACTCATAAGAATAATTTTCTGGGCAGCCAATTAGAAACTGGGGTAATTTATGAATAGACTCACCTTTTTTAGCTGCAACTTAGAGATTACCAGCGATATTCTTAGCTGCCAAGTAAACAATAACAAACTGTCCTTCCCCGTGGCTTTTCTCGGTTCTAACGATGGAGAACTCATAGGTACTGCCTCTTCAACCTTCATGCATGCTCTAAAAATGAAAAAATTAAAAATTCAAAAACCCAGCTCTCTGTTAAATTCACCTTCAAGCTATTAGCTTGACCCCCCTTCTCTCGGCTGTATACGTAATTGATCGAGGGGCAAATCACTCCCTAAAATTGTCGTGCACTTTTCAAGGGAAACCTATTGTCCCAACGAAAATCCTTAAAAAATTACTTGAAAATCCTTCTGTTCTCGAAAAATTCTCGTACGCATTAAGAGAGATTTTGGGATCTCCCTCGTAAATTGCGAATACTATCTATCAGAAAATATGATTTAATTGTAACCAGGATGTCATTTCATATTATTATTTTCACTATTTATAGTTGTAATTGCGTTCGTTGTTGATGCCGCAGACAAGCGCCGAAGAAAAATACAACGTTGACAATTTTTCATATTTAACCAACCTTTGTCCCAATAAAAAAGCTAATTACCCAACAAAATAAGAGTTTTACCCAAACGCAAGGTGTGTGTTTCTGATTTTTAGTGATTTGGGCACAATACTGATCAAATTATTTTCTGATAAATATTTTCAAGCCAAACCCTTTGAAGGACCAAAATCGTTTTTTAGCCAACCTTGAAATATAAGCCAGAAAAAAGATTAGCCAACCAATTTATCTTCGGTGTTAACTTGCTACAATTATAATGAGCAGTTGCTAATGGCTCTTTCGTGTCGTAGGTGATACGCCGTACCCCGAACACAAATCGAGGGAAGTGATTAAATTGATAGAGCATGGCTATCGGATGCAACGTCCACTGCACTGTTCTGACGAACTGTAAGTCAAAATCACATTTACCACACGAGCCAGCGAAAAGGAGACGTGTTTGATAACCCACTACGAATAGGCCTTTTTGCTGTTTAGGCTGCCATCTTGAAAAGCGGAAGATTCAACCCTTGGCTATCCCAGGTTCTTTTTGAATTGTAAGGAAATGCAATGCAATTAAGGGATTTCTAGGGGGTAAATTGCATCAATTTAAGATGGTAGCCTTTACGGCAAAAAGGTCTATTGAATATTGTCCAAAACAAACTAAAATGTTTGAATCAACGCTAAATAGACCAACTTATGAAAATTTTTACAGCCATGGTTTAAAGGCTACAAACAACTTTATCAAGAAATACTAATTGCGCAGGTTTTGAAAATTGCAAAGCTACAGAGATCATAAGAATAATCGCATTTTAACCCTGCCCTGTCTTCTCTAGGCTCCTACAATATGGAGAATTCGCATAAAGAAAACGCAAAATTTTTCCAATCATATCATTTTTTTCCCTTTTACCTGTCGAATAATTTCCGTGATAAATTAGAAGTAATTGAATCAATCAACGCTAAATAAACCAGCTTATGTCGGTTATTATATTGAATTTTTTGCAACGATAGTTTAAGAGCTAAGAACAGTTCAAGCATAGCTATTTCACGCAGCGGCTGCAGTTCAAAACAAGAGTCTTTGCTATTAGCCTACCTTGAATTGAAAGGCATGAAAACGAGGCTAAGTCTGCGAGTTCTTGTTTAATGCTGTAATGGCCTATTTCTGAAAATTTGAATAGCGACAGAGAGCAGAAAAATTAGCACATGTACAACCCTGCCTTGCTTTCTTACTTTTTCTGGGCCAATTAATGTATAAGAAATCCGCTTCGAGAAAGCATAAAATGTTTCTAATAACAATTTCTTCCATTCAGCTATCGAATAATGTCAGTATGTTGGGAAAAGGAGCCATCGCGAAGACCGTCTTTCGACGAACTGAACAACTCGCTATCGAAGTTACTCAGAGAGGATGAGGTAAACAGGCGTTTCACTTTCTTTTGCTTGATTTTTTAAAATCGATTAAAAGCATTCTTTCTCAACGTTGATTGAACTAGAGAACAGAACATTTCTTGTTGTTCCCCATTCGTCTTTGAAATTATTGTATTTTGGACAATATACAGCGGAACATGACATTTTCTTTGACGCTCAAGATTTCCCTATTTTTCTTGCCGAAGAATCGACGTCGAAAAGGAATGCCTTAAAACTAATGCTACCCTGCCTAGTCAAAAGCCCCTCTTGTTTGAGAGTAGGGTTATGGCTTATTGCATTGAGTTTTATCTAGAATGGAAAAAACGTATACCGTATATATTATTTTATATCTTATGGCATAGAGTTTTATCTAGAATAGACGAAACGTATACCGTATATATCATTTCTATTTTTAGCTTTTATATAAATGTATTTTATATCATGCAAATTCACATACACACAAAGAAAGAAAAGACTTGAAGACAACTCTCTCCACCTCGATAAGCCTGTTTCGTAGTTACCCTCTCACAAGGAGATATACAAATAGATTTTAAATGTTCAATGTTTTAATAAAAGGAGATTATATCGCTCTGCTTGACACTCGAACGGGGACAGATACAAATACTTTGTTTAGGATCCATTATCTTACCTTGTAATTCAGCAGAAAGTACTACTTAGTCAACTAAAGCGTTCATTGTGTGTTTTGTTCGTCAAACAATTTTTTTGTGATCCCATGCTCAAAAGTGTTTGAGGTACTTGCTAAATTCAACTCAGTTGGAAGATTATTCCAGAGTTTTGTCTTTTTTCTTTTCTAAATTCTGAATTCTTCAAGAATCCTAAATTTAGACCTTCGAGTTAATCGACCCTGATTTACAGGGTGAAAGATGTCAGCAAATAAGCTGGAGCCCTTCTCTTAATGAATTTACAAATGTTGTGGGTTGTGATACATTACTCAACTCTAGCTTTCGTAGGCAGCCAATTCATTGCTTTAAGTTTTATGGTTCCGATATGTGCCAAGCTTTTCAATTCAGATAAAACCAGATACATTTGTTTTGCACAGATTGGATCTTTTTAGACAGCGTCAGGCATAATCGAGGGTTGAATGCGGGCATTTAGAAACAACCTCTGTTTTGGGGTTTTAGGGTAAATCAGTTATGAATAATTTGTCTCATAACCTTTTTCAGGTTTGTATGCATTTGGTCCTCTTAGCCTGGGCACAGTAGGTTTCCACATATAAGAAACCCTCTTTTATAAGAAACCAGCCTGGAATTCTTTCCAAAAAGTTCCTTTTATAAGAAACAATTCCAGGTCTGAAACTGAAAATTTTCTTATTTTCAGGTATGCCAAGTAATAATTTTACAGTATTCTTATTCTTGTCCCCATATTTTGTTCTAAAGACTACCTATATGTGCCCTTTAATTATAAATTTAAAGCAACCTTTGCAGATGAACTAATCATTAGAAGGTTCTTTTGATAACAAATAACATAAACTAGCATAACTAGACATTGTCCAACACTGAAAGCATTTTTGCCTCTTAAAACAATACGTAGCCAATACTTTTACCCTGGTTCTAGAAAGGAGCCTTCACATAAGAAATGTTACCAGGCATGAGTTCAAAAATTGGTTTCTCATATGCGGGAACCTACTGTTTCTCAACAGACAAAAAATTCATATATCACTTTCATATATAACATTCTCTTTTCTTTCCAGCATTTATATTTGAATTTGGATGACTACAACGATGAACTCTACGTCAACTTTGACGACGATGATGATGAAGTGAAGATCCCAGACCTCCCTTCTTCCCGCTGCTGATCTGTTTCAAGTTCAATTGGTATCTCACTGGTTTGAATTTCATGTTCTGTTCCGTTTTAGGCCTAGTAACATCTTGTGTTTTCGTTGTGCAAATCCAGCTCATCAAAAAGACAAACAAACATGGGGTGAATTATCCGAAAATGCTAATAAGATCTTATTGTTGTCAGTCCCAGTTTTGTCCCAAAGCGTTTATGCCAACGTTTGTCCCAAAAAGTTTTGTGCAAATTTCTTTGTAACTGCAATAGGTACCTGGAAATTTTTTTCGGTACTCACTGACGATTCTATTTAGTACATTTTGACAAATTCAGTCACTCCAACTTTTATGGTTTAAAACTGTAAGTTTGTTTAAATTTGGTTTTTACTTAGGACAATATATAATTGCAGATTTACTGGCTTCTAACCCCTGGCATTTTATGTCACATCTATCTTTGCAACGGGGTTATCTCACAAATACCTTGTCTTATCAATAAACACCCTCTCAAACCAGCCTCACTTTTCAGCTTGAATGTTTGAATTAGAATATTATTCCATTTATTCGAAACTCTATGCTTTGAAGGGGATGCCTTCTCAACAGATAGGACCAGCCTGCATATTTTGAAAAATAGGATGTATGTATGATAATTCATCAAGGAATAAGAAGCAATCATATATGCATAAATCAACTCTGTTATCCATCTCGAGTTTTAAATGTCTGGCATAAAAAACGGAACAGAACATTAGATTTTGATTGGTAGAGTCTCGTGCTCTCCCTACTGACATGGTTCCCATGGAACTTATTCGACCGTTAGCCAACTAGCTATACTAGTCAGTAGTTTACTAACATTTCTGACTCCCGAATAGCATTTGGTTTAGACAAGTTTAACAAATTCAAAGTTTGCTGGAGGCTTTCCTGCATATGAAGGGAAGCAGAATCTGGTCCTAGGATTAAGTGATCTTCTTGTTGTGTCCAGTGGCGTAGGAGCAGGGGGCCAGGGGGAATGTGTCCCCCACTTTTCTGCTAAATCTTTTGACTGCATCTTATATATCTCAAAAAACCCTTCTTTATGTTAAACTACAGTATTCTTTGGTTTTTTAGCTTGACAACATGCAATGAAAGACCTACTCTCTATTTTAGATGCTAAGAAAGACCTCCAGCTGCCTTGGAAAATATGTTTATATAATTGGGAATTCTAGTCTAAAAGAGGCTACTGTATTCAAAATTGTCCATGTAGCCTGCCCCCTGACCCCCCCTAGGAGAGAGGAAGGCGCACTTGCTCACTAGTTTCTCTCTTTTCAACTGCCCCCCCCCCTTTCGAATGCCTCCTACGCCCCTGGTTGTGTGCCTCCTCGCGCTGCCCTTGGGTTATCTTTAGCAAATCACCTGAGACATTTCTCTGATAAAGCTTCTATGACGGAGAATGGTCCACGTCTACTGGGACACGATCATCAAATTTTTAATTCAACTAGACGCACTTTCACAGTAATCAGTTGAGTCTGCGCGCAGGCTAAGAATGGTGAACAGCTACATTTTTGTTTATTGTGAACCGAGCATGGATATTTTAAAATTTAAGAACTTTGTGAGTTATTGATTGCCGTGTGAAGGGAAACAGAATTTCCATCAACGTGATGGTTGTATAGGGGTGAATGGAAATTATGATTTGTTCCAAGCACCGTAGCTCGGGAAAAATTATTGGGGGCAACCATTATTCAAGAACAATAGGAAGACTAGGGACCATGCTGTGAACAATCAAACTTTTGGATTATTGGGAGGCAAATGCCCCCCCCTGCCTCCCTGTGCTTCCTATGGTCCTGGTTTCTTTGTATTTTTAGGTAAATTTCAACATCTCCCTTTTCTTTCAGTAATTTGTTGAGAATACTCCCTTCTTTTTCCGTGTTTTCTCCTTCTTTAGAAAACACATAATGTGAGCAAAAATAGAATACAATTGAGGATAACAAGGAAACAACATGTACCAATGAGATTTAGTGGACTGTCCAAAAGAAGACAGTTAAACTAAAGCTGCCATATCAACCTTAATTCATGCAAAATATGCAACAATGTTCCTTTTCCTCTAGCCAATCTTTGGCCTTTTTCCCTTGTTCTTAAAAACCAGACTTTCTTAGTTTTGTAATGTGTACATTTTCCAACTAAAGATGACATGCCAACCAATCTTGTTTCCATGTGACCGGAAAACCCATAGTTTACAACTCCTAAAGTTTTGTAATTTATATATTTGTAAGCAAATATATTTTTAGACTCTTAACTGTGATTCATTAATTTAGACCAAATTTGATGCGAGTTAATTGGTAGTATACTTTAATTAATCAACTTTTTAAGTAGTTTTTGATTAATCAACATTTTTTTTAAAAGTGACAAGTAAATAAGCAACAAGGGCTGGAATTGCCAAAACGGTAAGCAACTCCATGGCTCAATGAAATAAATCGAGCAAGATGTTGTTAAGCAACTTTGCTAACTCTTGCAGGGCTTGTTTAACTATTGAAGATTTAATAGATAAAAGATAGATACTTTGATGCTTTAAGGTTTTCAAAAAACATTAACAGGGCTATCTTGCCCAGGGCCGTCGCTAGGGATATCAAGCTAGGGGGGTGCAAACTCTCAATTTGCCGACTGGTGGGGGAGGCCTTAGCACATGGCCTCTTGTTGTCAGACCCACATAGTTCTTGTTGAGAGGCTCAATTTCTTCTCCATACAGAAGCCTTTCGATTCTTAATTACCTTATCTTTTCACATGATAGGCCTCTAACATGATACATGTAAATCCAACTTGTTTCCCATTAAAACTTCTTGTTAGTTTTAGTGATATCTAACATTGAATTTAGTTTTTCCAGGCGAGGGAAGGTCTGTTCCTTGGTGACTAGATGGTTATAAAAAATGCTGTTGAATGTGATACAGAACAGAGCTTCACAAAAAATTTTAATTAAAAACAATGAAGATACATATTAAATGTTTTTTTCTCATAATCTAAACTTCAATCTGAATTTCTGCCAAACACATTTTCATGTCTATGTCCTGATTGCCGACTTAGTGTAGCTTTTACTTGCTTTGCTGACTGAGTGTAGCTTTTACTTGATTTGCTGTCTGAGATTTGGCCAGGGGGGTGCTGCACCCCTGTCACCCCCAATGTAGCTAGGGCCCTGATCTTGCTTTGTTTGTTTGCTTTTAACTGTGCTTTGTTTGCTTTCAAAGAACCTTCTAAAAACTTATTAAGTTTTTTAATGTGTATATTTGGTAAGCCTAAGACATCACTTGGCCATTTGAGATGGTTGATCGCCCATCTCTGTCTCAATGTGCTCAACCAGCTGATGGGAGATATGAGGTGCCCTCCTCATTTATTTAATTTGAAGTGAAACGAGATGGGCAATTTGCTACCCATGTACTAAAATTCATATGACCAAGTTGGAGTATCAGCGATATGAGGGAAACATTTTTCAAATTGAACAGTCTTTAGGTGGTACAAAACTTCAAAATAGCCAGGAAAATCGGGAGCATAGCAAAACGAACACATCGATTAATCTATGTTTTCGTTTCGCTATGCTCCCGGTTTTCCTGGCTATTTTTCAAATTGCTATGAAAATAGTACCAGAAATTTTCCTCAGCTTTGGAAACACACAAATGAAATTGTCCAACATCTTATGAGGGGTATTTCAATAATATGGTATTGTGACGCAATTGCATTGTCAATGTCTCGTTTACAGCGAATGGCTACTTTCAATGAGACTTCAGGTGCGCCAGAACAACTTCCTATAGTTCTATATTGTTCTTTTGTTATCTTGGATGTACAAGTGCCACACTCTGCTGTATGGGTTAATATTATAGCAAAATACAAAAATATTTCAAAAATGATAAGAAACAAGTGAGGTTTTTAAGAATGTTGAAGATTTAGAAGGATAGAGAAGAAAATGATAGCATGGCTAAGAAGTTCAAAGCTATCAGGCTATGTTAACCAGAGAGCCCTTTGCTCCCATTGTTTGATGACAGTGTTTCTATAACTCATAAACTTTCTCCCTGCCAAAGAAGTGTACCTTTCTCAGAGTGTGAAAGTCTACAAGTGATTTAGAGGGGAGGGCAAACACCAAAGGAACTGTAAGCTCAGACTGGAGATAAATCTTGCACTAGCTAACCTTGCAAAAGAGATGATTTGCCTTCAGAATTTCCTTATTCTTTCCTAGACCCCAGTTCATCTCATGCATCCTTCCAATGTTCATCAGGTCATGTGTAATAAAACCTCTCGCTTCGTCGAATTTGTTCACAAAATTAAATCGTACTGTATCACACGTGGACAGCGAAGGCTCGTGCCTTAATGGCCTAGGCATGCAAAAATTGCATTCCTGCCTTATTATAACACACGGATATCATGGACACTATTGGTATGGATAGCAGGATAATATAAGCATGGCATAATTTTTTACAAATAAATAAATCTTACTTGCTTTGTGGTTGTAGTTATTGCATATTTATCAAATTTCTCGCCTTAATCTTGCTTTACGTCTGCTTGTTTAGGCCTATTTTTGAATAATACCGCGTTAAGAAAACATCCAGCCTGAGAACTAGTTCCCAGGTCGACGCGGCCTTAGCCTTTTGTTTTGATTTCTAAAACATCTTTCCCTCTAAACTGTGATGTGAACTGGGATACATTACGGCAGGCGGAAAGAATCATCTAATTACAGTTGCTGCAAACGCTCATTAATATAGAAATGTTTGGTTAATTTCCAATAGCAAATTTGATTATTACTAATCCTTCCAATTGCCCAACTAACTCATTTTGCTCCAGCACTTTGCTGTCCTTTTCAATTTGTGAAACTTTTTTTTCATATTTACGTTTGAATATTGATGGATGAAAGATTTCTATTAAAGTAATTATTTTCAAACCTACTATAGATATTAGTTAAGTTTAAAGCGAAGGGATTCGAGGAAAGATTTTAAATATTTTTTATCATCTCTATCAAATTTTAAAACCAGTTCCAAGTACAAGTCGTTCTGCTCTACTTTCTGTAGCTGTAGCTAGCCCTCGACTACGAAAGTTCCATTAGTGTGTTTCAATGCATGGATAAGGTGCTGATTTTTTTAGATGTCTGAAACTGTGACAAATCAATTGTCACATCGTAAAAAAGGCATATGCCATTTCCTTTCACGATCGGAAAGTTAAACAAAGAGGTGTAGTCACAAAAACCTTCCAAACCATTCCATCCTATTAGTTATGTTCCAATGGAAACAAAATCTAAAAGTTCTGTACAAGGTAAAGAAAAGCCACAAGACAAGTCATTTCTTCACTACCATAAATGAAACAAAAATAATTCTACAAACTTCATTGGAATTCATTAAATAAACCTCTTTGAAATGTTGATGCAGAATTAAACATTTCATGTAATCATTAAAACCGGCACCATCATTTAAATTAAAATTTTTATTATCATTTACTTCACTAAACATTGAATACAGCAAGCAAACAGACAGACAGCGAAATAGCGAGTTCTTGGTTCATACTGTTTAAAGTTTTGCGTTGGGTTGTCATTGCTTGGCCATGTGCAAGATCAGGTCACACACGCGATGACTGTATCCAAATTCATTGTCGTACCTATGAAATCAATTCATAATGTTATCAAGGTAAAATTCGAGGACAAGAAAATGAATTGTTACGCCAACTAATTCTTAATATTCTGCATCTACATTTAAGAGAATATTCCTTATGATCCTGCAATTACAAGCAAATCATGTGCAGCATTGACCAGACCAACTTTTAGGCCTAAACACTCTTTTTATCAAAAATTGATATTGCTTTTAAAAATAACATTAGATCTTTATGATAACCCTTGGTTCATTTTTGTAAATTACTTTCTAAAAATGCACTAACTTGCATCTTTCAGAACCAAAATTTCAAAATTTTTCAGGGGGTATGTGCCCAGGCACTGCAAGGTAACTCAATTGAGGTAGTCGTAGACTCTGCTTGCCAGAAGATCCTATATGTAATTTGCATGTTTGTTCTCATTCTTAAAGTTTTTTAATTCATACAAAAATAGATAAAATTCTGTTGAGCTCATCATGTAATTGCAAAAAGGAGTCTGGCAGGATTGGCCAAGTGATTAGATCACTCGACCCTTATTTAAAGGATCCAGGGTTTACAACCACCTTAAAACCTGTCAAGGTGTGAGGAGGGATTTTCCAAGCTCTCTGTAATTCTCGGCAAAAAGTTCAACAGTCTACCTATTCAGTGGGCCCTTTGTGCTTTTCACATAATCCCCTATATTTTACCAACATAATGAGCATATTTGCTTTTCAACCTATCATCAACTATCAGTCTAAATGAATAAAAAACATTTCTTACCAGGAGACAAGCTTGACGAATTTGTCATTGAGAGAAATGCAAGCAGCAGCATCAAAGATGGATGATTTGGTGCATCCAGTGAAGTCGGAGGAGACAACCTGGTCATCTGTGTATCCCATGTATTTGCCCAACTCTTTCTCTTCAGAAGCTGCCTTAACAACTTTCTTTATCTCATCAATAGTTGCCTGGTCAAATAAAGACAATTAGTTTACAACAGAATGGTTACAGTAGGACAATTCAATTGAGGATACCAATAAAATAGTGACAGTGGCATTGCACTCGATGAAGAAACATGTGTTCTTATCACTCCATGTTTTGTGCTTGCCCAATCATCAACAAACTATCAATGCAATGGAGGATACCAATAGAATAGTCACAAATAAATTCAGTTCACATCAATGTGATACTAAGGTGGTACCTTTGTTGTAAAACTGCTTGCCTTAATTGACACTTTTGCACAGCAAGTTAAATGCAAGCACTACTTACTCCCTTCTTCAAACGACAAGTCAAGTCGACGACAGACACATCAGGGACGGGGACACGGAAAGCCATGCCGGTCAGTTTGCCATTGAGAGCTGGGATGACTTTACCAACGGCCTTGGCTGCTCCAGTTGAGGCGGGGATTATGTTCTGGAAAGCTCCACGACCATCACGCCATTTCTAAAACAAAAAGTAATTAGAACTAAATATGCATTGTAGGTGATTCTTTAACACAGGCCTTGTTTCTATGACTTGCTTACGCATCAATACGCTTTTTCAACTAGCAGCAAAATATGATTTATTATTCTCTTCGTCCTAACAGGAAAGCAGCGTCTGTGAAAGATGGGTTGACGGGTTGATTTCGTTTACTAAGTCATATGATAATTAGAGATCATTAGTAAAAAGTAATCACAGGGAAGGGTTTGAAAATTACTCATCTACTCAAAATCTTTGTTCTTAATATAGCAAAGCTGTATTGCTGCAAACAGCCAACCTGTGTGTTACAGACACTGTAGGAAAGTAACACTGGTAGAGACATATGGTCTTACTGGCCTGGCGGAACCGGTCTCGTTGGTCCGGCGTTGACCAGAAAAACTTGTCCAAAACAATCTTTTAATAGAAAAATAATATTCCTTTTAAAAAATAACATTTTAGATTTTCATGATAACCCTTGGTTCATTTTTGTAAATTACTTTCTAAAAATGCACTAAATTGCATCTTTGAGAACCAAAATTTCAAAATTTTGCAGGGGGTATGTCCCCGGGCACCACAAGCTTAGCTTGAACCAGACGGACTACGGACAGCTTGTGTCAGGCCTGTCTTATGGACCTCATGGTTGTAGAGAGCTCAATTAGAAGTGGTCAAGAATTAGAAGATAACTTGATTTCTTATTAGAAGCTCCAATTTGTTGGTCTTTAAATTTCTGTAAACCTGGAACTGTAAGGGAGCATCCAAAGAAGTTGAATTTTTGTTTTGAATTAACAAAGGATTTTCACATGTGGTCTTTCAGCAAAATGACAAGCACTCTATCAAAGACCAATTCTGGGTTACAGTATGGCTAGTTTATAAACATTGCAAAACAGTGAATAATTTATGATGCCCTTTCAGAAGACTTACTTTAGAGCTTGGTCCATCAACTGTCTTTTGAGTTGCAGTAACAGCATGAATGGTGCTCATGAGTCCTTCCTCAATACCAAAGTTATCATCAACAATCTTAGCAAGTGGAGCCAGACAGTTGGTTGTGCAAGATGCGTTGCTGGAATTGAGAAAACACAATTTCTAAGGGCATTTTCACACCTGATAAAATCAGTATTTGATTGGTAGGGAAAAAAGTGAAAGAAAGATTGCAAAGCTGCAGAGAACAGTAAACAAGAAGTCTTGGGAAGAATTTTTGATCAACTTAGAATTTAATTTTTCAAAGTTCCGTCAATTATTCCATATCCAAAATGACATTTTGATGCTCAAGTGGCAAAAACAGAAGAAATCAAAAAAATAATGATAGAAAAGACTAAGGCTCTAATAATGTTTGTTTTTGCTTCACGAAATGAAAAATGCAAATTACCTGACAATGTGCATTGACTTTGCATCGTAGGTATTTTCATTGACACCCATGACAAACATGGGGGCATCAGCAGAGGGGGCAGAGATGATCACCTTCTTTGCACCACCAGTCATGTGCACTTTAGCCTTATCAAGGGTCGTGAAAATTCCAGTTGACTCCACAACATATTCAGCCCCAGACTCAGACCATGGGATCTCAGAGGGGTCTCTCTTGCCATAAACTGAAATCTCTTTTCCGTTGATGACAAGTTTTCCATTCTCTGCTTTCACATCTCCTTTGAAGTTGTTGTGGGTTGAGTCATACTTGAACATGTAAACCTAAAAGATGTAGTTACAACTTGCTTTAACAGACTATCAAATGAAAGGATGGGGAGTTCTGCATGGATGAGAGGCAAGTGATTCCCACAGTGGGATTTAGAAAGATTGGAAATTCCAGATGAAAATTCTTGGGGCTTGCACACTGTGATGATAAGATGACTAACTACATACAGTGAAATATTGATATAATTAACCAGGGATACCGAATCAATCTTGGTATACCGAATCAAATGTCTCGTCTTTTGGATTTTGAATCTGTGAAACAATGGTCTCTGTATAACGAACTCCTAATGTAACCAGCAGTTTTCTGGTTTCTTTCAGACTATTTTTTGACGGGATCCCACTGTATAAAGATATCAGATAACCCGATGTTCTTTGAAAACATTAGTCGTCTAGAATAAAAATTGATATTTGAGCCCACCAACAGACTCCGGTGTGTCATTGCTGTACCAACTGAGGTATCGGGCAGTTGATCAAGTCTTAATATAAGAGAAGATTAAACATTTATTGAAGATCATTTGTTATTTACCATGTATTCCAAGTCAATGAAGGGATCATTCACAGCAACAACTTGGATACCTTCTTTCTCGAAAGCTGCTCTGCAAACAAGACGCCCAATACGGCCAAAGCTAGGAAGGAAAATGATTCAATTTTCATTTCTCATGGAAACAAATCAAAAACATCATGGGCCAAATCCATTGGATGCAAAACAAAAAAGTTTCGCCATCACTTTATTTCTGCCCTTTAAATCTAAATTAAAAATTCCTAAATCTCACTTCAACCAGGCAAAAAATTGTGATTTTCCCCTTTTGGGGGATGTTTTTTCCAACCCACTTTATATCTTCTGATCCCCAAAACATATCTATAGTCAGGGCGGTTAACACATAAAAACAGTCGAATCGTGCAAAATGTGATACCAGCATAAAACTTGGTGAACATAGGTAGTTTGACACGCTGAAAAAGATAGGATGTAGACCCACGCTGAGAAATGCACCCTTGTTCTATTTTTAGACTGGGGTACTGACCCCCAGGCCTCTAAAACGGAATCGTGAATACGCTTGCTGTAAATTGTGATAGAAAGATGAAACTTGGTGAATATGGGCAGTTTGACACGCTGAAAAAGATAGGATGTAGACCCACTCTGAAAAATGCCCCCTTGTTCTATTTTCAGACTGGGGTATTGACCCCCAGGCCTCTAAAACAGAATTGTGAATACGCTTGCTGTAAATTGCGATAGAAACATGAAACTTGGTGAATATAGGCAGTTTGACACGCTGAAAAAGATAGGATGTATACCCACTCTAAGAAATGCCCCCTTGTTCTATTTTTAGCCTGGGGTATTGACCCCCGGGCCTCTAAAACAGAATTGTGAATACGCTTGCTGTAAATTGTGATAGAAAGATGAAACTTGGTGAATATAGGCAGTTTGACACGCTGAAAAAGATAGGATGTATACCCACTCTAAAAATGCCCCCTTGTTCTATTTTTAGACTGGGGTATTGACCCCCAGGCCTCTAAAATGGAATTGTGAATACGCTTGCTGTAAATTGTGATAGAAAGATGAAACTTGGTGAATATAGGCAGTTTGACACGCTTAAAAAGATAGGATGTAGACCCACTTTGAAAAATGCCCCCTTGTTCTATTTTTAGACTGGGGTACTGACCCCCAGGCATCTGAAACGGAATCGTGAATACGCTTGCTGTAAAATGTGAAAGAAACAGCGAGTTGGAAAAATCTTCTGGCCAATCACAGCATTTGTTTACTAATAATTTATCCAATCAAATCACTAAAAAGACGATAGATTCCGAGGGTTTAAAAGCTCAAGTGCCGTGAAAATGGCGGAACGACGCGAAAGCTGTGGCAAAAATAGCGTTCAGGGTTCGGTTTTTCTGCAGTAAACACGTAGACTATTTGATACAATTCTTATATTTCTCAAATCTACGATAGTTTATCTAAATTTTTACCGCTTACGATGTTAATATTTTACGTATTTGCTTTAAAAATCTATTCGACAACATTTTTTTGAAATTTCTCGCCTGTTGCACTTGTTGATGTCAAGGAAGATGAAGAAGATAGTCTTCATCACAAGGACACTGCCTCGCATGAAAAACGTTACAGAAGACATGTATCCCCATTAAAAGAAGCTGACACTCGCATCTATCTTCAAGCGAAACACGCAGCAGATAATGGACATAGTCGTATCAGTATTCGTACTGTAGACACTGATGTTGTTGTGATAGCAATACATTTATTTGGAAAGTTAGGCATAGAAGAACTTTGGATAAAGTTCGGAACGGGTAAACACAGGCGGTGGCTTTCAATACATGCACATGCAGCGAATCTTGGATATGATGTTTGCGCTTCATTGTCATTCTGGTACGCGTTTACTGGCTGCGACATCGTATCGTCATTTAGAGGTCGTGGAATGGAATTGTGTTGGAAAGCATGGAGATTGCACCAAGATGTGACACATGCATTTAAGAGGTAAGATTCGATTTCTTCATATACTGTGTTGTAGCTTTATAAGGTCTTTTGCACTTTATGGTTAAAGCAAAAAATTTCTGTAGTTTTTAAATTTCCTTCAAGTGCGCTGACTTGTTGTTATCACTTTCTTTCTTTCTTTCCTTCCTTTTTGTAGAGCTGTGCTTTTATTGATTTAATTCTTGAACAGTCCCCCAACGATCTTCAAAATAGACTAAAAACGTAGATTATCGAAGAATCAAGAAGTTGAACACAATTATGTTATATTTTATTTCTCACCACTATAGAAAAATTAGTGATGACGATTTCCAGTCAATCGAGAGATATGTTGTCCTGATATATGCCAGGTCAAGCATATTGGAGAGGGTGAATGATTGCCGGAAAGCGCTATTCACAAAGAAAGGTCGCAATATTGAATCACTACCGCCAACAAGAGATGCTTTAATTCAGCATTCAATGAGAGCGTTACTACAAGGCTGGTACGTTATCATGGCAATAGTCATAAAAGTTCTATTTCAACACTAATCATCTTTTTTAGCAAAGACAACGACTAGATGTTCAAATGAAAATATTTCATCTAAATTCATTTCATCTCAACACATGGAAACACAGTTTTTAATGGGGTATATCTAGCTGCTTCTTGACATTATGTATTGTAAAGAAGTATCTTATAACGAATTTCTAATTATTTATTGAGTTCTGTAGCGCAAAATGAAGAAAATTATAAAATTAACCTCTTTGTCAAGGACGATAGCACATCTTCAAGGTCTCATATCAACTACAAATTAGAAAATTATCTTTATTTGACCGGATAATAGCGTCATATACACATTGAATGACATTTTAGCTAGGAAGATACATCCTAGTTTTATTTCATCTCTATTTTGCAGCATTATTGTAGTCAATAGAGAGATGGCAGGATCTACCCAGCGTTAATAATTTTGGCTGGAGACAAGAACAAGGTCTGATTTCTTCAAGGTGGACATTACTTCCAGAAGCATCCAAGACTTGCTTCGAACTTGTGAAATGTGGATGCAAGCGTAATTGTAGAGCAAGATGCAAATGCAAGCAATTCAACCTGGAGTGCACCGACCTTTGTGAATGAACTATCTATTACACCAGGTTTCATGTTACTATCACAATTTACAGCAAGCGTATTCACAATTCCGTTTTAGAGACCTGGGGGTCAGTACCCCAGTCTAAAAATAGAAAAAGGGGGCATTTTTCAAAGTGGGTCTACATTCTATCTTTTTAAGCGTGTCAAACTGCCTATATTCACCAAGTTTCATCTTTCTATCACAATTTACAGCAAGCCTATTCACGATTCCATTTTGGAGGCCTGGGGGTCAATACCCCAGTCTAAAAATAGAACAAGGGGGCATTTCTTAGAGTGGGTCTACATCCTATCTTTTTCAGCGTGTCAAACTGCCTATATTCACCAAGTTTCATCTTTCTATCACAATTTACAGCAAGCGTATTCACGATTCCGTTTTAGAGGCCTGGGGGTCAGTACCCTAGTCTAAAAATAGAACAAGGGGGCATTTCTTAGAGTGGGTCTATATCCTATCTTTTTCAGCGTGTCAAACTGCCTATATTCACCAAGTTTCATGTTTCTATCACAATTTACAGCAAGCGTATTCACAATACCGTTTTAGAGGCCTGGGGGTCAGTAACCCCAGTCTAAAAATAGAACAAGGGGGCATTTCTCAGCGTGGGTCTACATCCTATATTTTTCAGCGTGTCAAACTACCTATGTTCACCAAGTTTCATGCTGGTATCACATTTTGCACGATTCTTGTGTTAAGCCCCCCCACTACTAAATGAAACAAAACCTTTGGAGATTCCAAAAATATTTTTTACTTTAAAGTCACTTGATCAGTTTCTAGGCAACTGTTCATGGCTTAAAATCCAGGAGAATCAATGGAACTAACGCTGTAAGGCTGTAAGGTGCTGATAAAAACCTATAAAATCAATATGGAAATACTTTTTAAACATATTTACAAGAACTGTACAGTACATAAAGCTTTCAGTTCTACAACCTTCCTCAGTGAGGGTAAAGTTTACAACAGCCGAGTACTTATTAAAATTAGTAATTTCCAAAGTAAAAGGAACTATCTATTTAAGATGCATCAAAAATCTATTCACATGTTAAAAAGCTGGTCACCATAAAAATTGTGTTTACAAACTAAAAGCACTAAATACCGAAAACCTATGACTGATACTACAATAAAAGAATTAGAATATTTACTCTACAAAAAAGCCTAGCTTTCAATAGGACAAACGCTAAAATGAATTTGTTGTCACGCAAATTCGAGCCAAGAGAAATTTGTTGTGATGCATAAAGTGTGCTCCACCCTGGGAGTTTCTTTTTTGTTTTTTTCAGCTGCAGTGGAAGGGGCGTATATGAAAACACTTTGATAAATTCTTCCATGACCTCATAGATATTTCAAGTTGCTGATGTCAGCATATATAAATATATAATATCAAATGAGAGCACTCTTTAAGTGTAATCAAACAATATATATTCAAACTTTTTCAGAGGTAAATTGACTGACAAAACCACGCTATCCTATCGATTTGTGTTACTCCTGTCCAAATATTCTCACTTCCTGGTCACATTACTCATTTTTAGGAAACCTACAGCTACAAAAATTCTCAGAGAGAGGCAGTCACAAAACAAGCCCCCTTCTAACCTGCTTAAAATGAGGTTAAATACACAGAAAATCAGCATAGTAGGAATTTGAGACATTTAAATGTCTTGCAAAGTGCAACCTATCTAATGCATTAAAGTTCTGTCAAGCATTGTATTCATGTTGACAACAGCGAAGGAGGGGCAAGGCATGGAAATATGCAGCCCTACCCAAGTTGCCTTATGGTTCAACATGATCACATCAACAACAATTATTGCTTCCTAGAAGCTGGACAGTCTATCACATTCAAAGCAGTAGTCTAAAAAGATTTACATTATTGTTTTGCTTACCCATTGATGCCAACTTTAACAACCATTTTCAAATTATTTCAGTCTTTCCTGAAAGAGAAATAACAATTTATCAGAATTCAGAGTTCAACAAACAGTAGCTTCCAGCACCAGACCTGGCCTGTATGCAACCCATTTGGGACTTGTAACCAAAACCATGATACGATGACCCTACGTAAGGTAGATCTCCAACAGTAACTTTGCAAGATTGACATGGTTTCTTTAATATGATAATGCTAACACTAAAAAATATCTAATACTGCAAATTGTTATCCTGAGCATAACAAAGAATTCACTGCCCAGGGTGTATCCATGTTCAGTCTACGCTGATAATTGAACATAGTCAAAAATTAACCCCTGTTTTGTGACATTTAGGGATGTCTTCATTTAAAGTACCAATGAACCAGTTTTTAGTGGTTACCTAAAAGAACTATAACTGTTTAACATGGATTATAGAATTCCCAAACTTTTCCAAAAAGAACCGTTTTAAATGGT
The DNA here is from genome assembly GCA_963924455.1 of Pelagia noctiluca. NCBI lineage: Eukaryota > Metazoa > Cnidaria > Scyphozoa > Semaeostomeae > Pelagiidae > Pelagia > Pelagia noctiluca. Next base: position 3,073,340 of record OZ004327.1, read on the forward strand.
TCCCTGAATCAAGAGTTATAAGTCTTTCTTTTGAGAGCACAAAAAAGTGGTTACCCTAGTAGTGGTTACCTTATCTCGCAACTTCAACAGCGTATAGCAGTTAACTTGAGTAAGTTAAGGTTACCAAATTTTGCAAAAAGCAGGGGATAAGGTTGTTATTTTAGATGTTGAGCATTTTTGGGGTTTCAAGGAATTTAAGAGCCCAAAACGTGGTTACTTTAAAAATGTCAGGTTCTTACTATTTTGATGAAAGTTATTTTGTATATTAACCTGTTTGAAAAAGATAATAAAGAGTGTGCCAAGGTGAAATATGTTTCTTACAACCAAGAAGAGCATATTGAGTGGTTTCCAAGATTGGCACATTTAATGTAATGTTTGATCACTTTTAGATTTGCTACCGTGATAAAAACATGTTATTTTGATTAAGTTTTGGGTGTACACTGAGTTTAAAAGATTTAAAAAGTTGCTGTGAAATTGAGCTAGCAAATGTGGTAGCATGAAAAATGTATGAACTGTGAGTCATTTTAGTGGTTACTTTATTTTTGAATATCATTTAATACATGAAAAATTATTGGTGGGGAATACGAAAATACATTGAAGGTCATTTCATTGAGCTGATGAATACATCTTCAAAGAGAAGATTCTACATACCAGCATCAAAGACAGTATTCTTTTTTAAAGAGTCTGTTGTGTAACCATTCCTTCAGCTATCAAATAACAATGACTTTGCAGAAATCTTGTACTTTGTTGAACAAACGGGAATGGCTTCACTGTTGTAAACGATTTTGGATTTTGATTTCATTTTAGTAACCACATGATTGCTCTTCTTATTTCTTTATGAGTTATTATTTACTTATTGGATTCATAGAAAAGTGTTATGATTTATTTGATTCTCAGAAATTAAAATTTGAACCAACTTTGAATTTATATTGCTGACACTACCTTGAGCTGCTAATGTGAGGTAACCACAATTTGGCTCTTTTAGACCTTTCAACACTGTTTTGTTGATTTCAACAGATACTTTAATACAAAAAGCCATGCATTATGTTGACTGCAAGATAAAGTTTCCTATAACAGCATGCTTTGCTAAAGAAATTAATCACGCACACAAAGTAACCGCAAAAGTCTGCTCATTGTAGGATTTTCGGGCTCTTTTTTGCATTATTATCATATACCAGCACCACTTGTTTATACTTCTACAGAATTTCAACGTAGACATCAGTTTTAGCTTAACTGGAGACATTAGCCCACCTTTGCCCATTTCAACATGGTAACCACTTTCTGGGCTCTTTTTTGAAAAAGAAAAAATTCCATCTCTTAAATAGAATGGTTACCTCTGTAATGTTCAATTTTTTCTGTGTTTGCTTCATATATCATAATATCATGGTGGTTTTTGCTGAAAATGTGCTTTTTTCGATTCAATTTAATGTCACACAATTTTTGACCATGTTCAATTACGCCAATGAAAATTCTTCATCATCAGAAGGCAAGTTGTTGACAAAGATCTTCGATCGAATGTTCATGAAATGCACCCTGGTCCACTGCTCATTTAAATAAATCCGCCTCACCAAAACAGCTGCTAAGAAAAGGGGGCAGGGCAGCTGATAATTCCAATCCAAAAAAGTTCAATAAAATTCAGAGCATAAAACCTCAAACAAAAGGTTTATAATAGAGAGCCAAGTTGAAAGCAAAAAACAAACAAGGAGTATTAAACAACACAGGCCTACTCAATTATGCATCAATATGCCACGCCAACAAAAACTGCAAATACAATTCGCCTTTCTCGATGGTTTGTGCAAAACAAAACAGTCTTCAAAAAGACACTTGCAGCTCCAAAACTAGAGCTTTGAACACTTCTGCAATAAATGTGAGCAGTAAAATACAGCAGACAGCAAGCTGAGGGTTATCAAGGTTTAATACTCCCACTAAACACGACATATTTCAAAAAGTTTATACCTTTGAACTTTAGTTGGGATGGGACGTCCTTACACAGCAACTTCGTGGAAAGGAGAAGGGAGGTTTCTGTGTTTTCCCGACGGTTTATAGCTTTTAGGGGACTGGGTCTAGTATCTCAGTCTGCACTCAAACGAGGGTCAAGAAGGAAAAGTGTCCCGAAACAACACGATGGGACGTGCCAACTGCCACGTATCTTGAACTACGGAGGGTTAACATGTAATGAAGATCACGAAGACTTAACGCGACTTATCGGACATATCTGCGTATAAAGTTGGTTGCTGATCCATGGAACGTGCCTCAAATGTTTATATCATGTTTCATTTCACCAAAAAATACCCATATTTTATAAGTGACGGACCTGGGACTTATCCATGAAACGTGGGACACATTATTCGGGACGTGACACGCATCTCTGGGTTTTGCCAATGGGTAGGATCCCTGATAATATGTTTCTGCCACTTCCATAACCATGACTATTCTTGACTTTTGATACTTTTTTATTCTTTTTTCAAATAGCTATGTACACACTGCACATAATTTGGTACCTGGTACCAGGGCCGTCGCGACCGGGGGGGTGTGGGGGGGTGTAACACCCCCCAATAGAAATTCTGGAAAAATTTCAGGTAAAATCACGACTTCGGAAAAAAAAGTTAAAGTGAATGAGACTACTTCCTTACACTGTAAATGTTGCATATTCTATTGTCCATTTGCTGTGTGATGACTGATACAACACCGGATATCAGTAACCAAGATGAGTTATCAGTTGCTGTAAGATTCATCAACACAAAAACTTGCAAGCCAGAAGAACGTTTGGTAAAAGTGACTGAAACAAAAGACAAAATAGGACCTGGACAAGCAACTGATACACTTGATTGGCTGAAATCAAGTGGAATTCCACTCTCCAGTCCACAGTTCAGCTTCAGACGTACGATTCAACGGCAAGCATGTCTGGATGTAACAAAGGTGCCCAACAAAAAGTCAGCAAGCCCTTGGACGACGAATCCCCTACACCAAGATCTTACCACATAGCACGAATTTAGTGATAGAGCATGCATGTGAAGCATCGCCATTGATCTAAAAAATCTTTGATTTCGTACAACAGCTTTATACATTCTTCTCGAAGAGTACGAAACGGCATTCTCAGCTAAAGGAAGCGATGCAAGAAGTGGAGAATGCACTGAAGCTTCGTAATCTATCGCGAACAAGATGGTCAGCTAGACCAGAATCGATAGAGGCAGTCTGGAGAAGCCTGGATGCCATCATCCAAGTGCTGCATTTCAATGAAGAGGAAGGAGATTCAGAAGCAAATATAAAAGCTACTGGTCTCATTAACGCAGTAGTAAACATTGACCTTGTTTGTGGCATTATGTTGCTTAAAAACATAATGTATTATGTTGCTTAAAAACATAATGTATAAAACAAAAATGCTGGCTGATTTCCTCCAAGGGGAAAACATAGACATGCCTGGTGCAGTAATAGCCATGGAGTCAACCTTAGCCTCGCTAAAAAGGCTTAGATTGTCTGACAATGAAGTATCGGATGAAATTGCGGCAGCAATGATTTTTGCAAAGTCTCTCGGAATAGATCCAGATTCAGACTTTCTTCGGCTGCATCGAGCAGGGAGAATACCTCGTCGTCTAGATGATAGACCTGAGACAGCTTCAACGAAGATACACACTGTTGAAGTTTATTATAAATCTCAATTTTTCATCTTCATGGACACGCTTATAAATGACCTCGAAGACAAGTTGGAGTTAGTGAAAGACACGTTCGATTGCTTCCTTACAGTTTTGGTGAGTCTCTTGGAAAGGTTTCCTGCAGCATTTACTGAAGAATCCTCAACAGCTATCCAAAACGAGCTCGAAATACTCAAGAGGCATATTCAAGTAGACAGGAAAAAGACAGAAAAGGAAAAGTCTGAAGACTCGACTGTCGGTCCTATGACGATACTATAAGTGAAGCCGGGTATCAAGCACTAAAGTTTTCCCGTGATCACTTTCTTTTCACGTCAGTTGTGAAACTATATCAGCTTTTCTTGACAGCGGCTCCTTAAGTTTGTAAGAATGAACGATCCTTAAGCGCTTTGCGAAGGGTGAAGAATTATCTTCGAAACAGCATGTCTGGTGACCGCCTGAATGACTGCATGCTTTTAGTTCATGAAAAAGACATAACGGATCAGGTTGATTTAAAGAGAATTGCAAAGAAGAGGGCAATGCTGAAGAATTTGCGTGAAAAGATCAATTGAAACTTTGAGGCTACCCTCTAATTGTTATGTTATAAGTTTTTTGAATCAATGTAGTTTCTAGCTCTAACGTTTTATTTTTACTTCGCCAAAGCTGCACATTTGAAAGACTTGAACCTAATTCTAGCTACGTAAAACTGCTAATTAACATTCCAAAAATAATTTTACTCGCAAAAATATTTTCAGGTAAATTATGCCTTGACCAGGTAAATCTACACCCAACACCCCCCCAAACAAGATTGCTTCGCGACGGCCCTGCCTGGTACATTTGTTTTAGTTTGGTGGACTCTAATTTTCCTTATGGTCATGATCTAACCACACTTGTATATAGTTCTGGATGTACCACACAGGTCTCAAAATGAAGATTAGATCGAGCATCTGTTGTTCAAAATATGAAGTAATTGGAATCCATGTTGTAAGGACCAAATCAATTCAAAATATTGGATTCAAAAGTTTTGACGCCTGTGATTTCATTGGAATACAGTGAAAACAATTTGATTGTAGGCATTTCTAGATTAAACTTAGTTACTTGGTGAAATGGTAGTATTAATTCCCTCTAAAAATAATTTCCAAATAATATCAATAGAATTCATTGACGGCCATATTGGAAGGACCAACTGCGAGGCAGGCAAATTGGCTTCAAAAATCTTACCGTACAAAATAAAGCATGCTCGATCCAGTCTTTTTTAGACGAGTGTGATGAACATCCTGCCTTTGTAACAACAGCCAACGAGAAGCAATATGAAAAGAAAGCTAAATTTGATCAGTGAGTAATTTTCTTTTGAACACCTGTACTGGCCTTTGTAAACGCAGGTGGTGGATTGTTTATCATCATTTTGCTGTATGTTTTATTTTGTTTTTCATAGCAACAACAACATAACTCTTCAGTCTTTACTATTGAGAACAGAGCAGACAACCAACTTAAGAGTGAAGCTGCACGAAAATTTGTATAGGGTTAAATTATTGCAGTTGGACAATGTGCATTCAGTTTTAGGCCCAATTTTTCTGAAACACGGACCGCGGTTATAGTGAGGGAGATTAGTGCAGAATTACAGCTGAATTGTGCAAATTGTGATACAAGCATCAAAATTTCAGAAAATACTAAGTTTGATACGCTGAAAAAGATGTGATATAGACCCAAACCGTATCTTGCCCCTAAGTTCTATTTTTAGACTGGGGTACTCTGGTCCAGACCCCTAATTGTACCATTAGCCATAAACAGAGAACGCCATGTCATAGAAAGTTGAAATTCACAAATTTAAGGTACTTTGATACGCTGAAAAAGATATGATATAGACCCAAACCGTATCTTGCCCCTAAGTTCTATTTTTAGACTGGGGTACTCTGGTCCAGACCCCTAATTGTACCATTTACCATAAACAGATAATGCCATGTGATAGAAGGTTGAAATTCACAATTTAAATTTACTTTGATACGCTAAAAAGATGTGATATAGAACCAAACCGTATCTTTCCCCTAAGTTCTATTTTTAGAATGGGGTACTCTCGCCCAGACCCCTAATTGTACCATTAGCCATAAACAAGTAATGCCATGTCATAAAACATTGAAACTCACAATTCAAAAGTACTTTGCTACGCCGAAAAAGATTCAACACAGGCCCAAATCATATCTTGGCCCTAAGCTCTATTTTTAGAATGGGTACTCTAGCGCAGACCCCCTAATTGTACGATTAGCTATAACGGAGAATGCCACAATTTAGAGACACTTTGATACGTTGAAAATATATGTTTTATTTAAACCCAATTTACATTTTACTCTTAAGTTTTACTTGGTTCCACCCATTCATCTGCATAATTTACAGTTTTTCGAAATTTCTCTTGACCAATGGATCGAAAAGAGAAGACATGAATGTGCCCAATTTGAGTATTGGTATACAGTTTACGAACTTGAGTCATTACTCCTTCAATTCGTAAGAAGCATCAGAGAAGCAAACTTTTCTTTGTACCACGATTCACTGGAGCAAATTGCCCCATGGATCTTCCTGCTGGATCATACTCATTATGCTCGCTGGTTGTCTGTATACCTGCAACTTTTGAGAGGAATGCCAGTACGTCACCCAGACGTTTACATACAATTTCAACGTGGCGAGTTTGTCATTCAGAAAGGAAATCGAAAATTTTCATGCATGGGTATTGACCACGCCCACGAACAAAACAATAAAGTGGTTAAGGGGGCTGGAGGTGTAAAGGGAATACTTGATAAACCTGATGCGTTACGAAAGTGGATGATAGCTGGGCCGAAGATGGGAATGATGGTTAAAGAATATGAAGTTTTGATGGGAAAGCATGAGGACAACAGTGGAGCAAGACATCACGAGGACACAAGAGCATTTGAAAAGAGATTTACAAAACATATGAAATCATTTGTTCAAACTCTAGAAAATGAAGGAAGCCCCTTTTCAGAAGAAGAAGATATATTGGTTACATTGATAAGTAAAGTCATCATGAATGAAGATGTAGTCCAATCCATGAAGGGAGCCAGAGAAATTGGTATGGCTCAATATCAGAACTTTACAGAAGACAGAATAAATACAGGAAAGACATCTATCCACGAGACTATTCAGAAGAACAAATTATGTCTGTTTAGAGGCAAGCATACTGTAGTCACTCCTAAAGAGAAGTTGAAATTAACTGCGATGAAACAGGACTGCAAGCTCTTTGCTAGTTTGTACATTATTTGCCAAAGTAGAGAATGTGACTTGAAAAGCTTCTTCATGCATGAAAATCATGCATATCCTCCATCAATTTCTTCATATGGACAGCTGAGACAAACGTCAAAGTCCGACACATTGAAGATTCTAGACTCAATAATAAAGCCCGAGGCAATAAGACCGTTGCATATGTCTTGTGTTCTCCTTGATGGCGCCGCTATTGTTCACATGGTTGCCCCTAAAAAGTCAAAAACCTTTGTCGAATATGCAGAGAACGAGTTCGCAGCTTATTTAAAGAGTTTTTTCAAGGAAGACAATATAAAGAGGATCGATTTGATATTCGATGTGTATAAAGAAAACAGCATTAAAGAAGGAGCTCGACAAAAACGCGGACAAGGTATGCGACTAAAAGTAGCAGATTCTACTCTCATTCCAAAAAGCTGGAAAAATTTCCTTAAAGATAGCGCAAATAAGGAAGAACTTTTTAAGTTCTTGGCTAAGTCTGCTGTTTGTTGCATTTCAACAGATAGAGTGATTGTAGTTACATTCATGGATCAAGTATTGACAAATGGGTCAGCAGTTCTGAAGAGTCAATTAAGTCCTTGCAATCACGAAGAAGCTGATACGAGGCTTCTACTACATGCATCAAATTGTGCCTTGCATGATCATAACAAGTTCTTGATAAAGACAGTCGATACTGACGTAGTGATCATTGCTTTATCTCAGTTTTCGTATTTGAATATAGAAGAGCTCTGGATAGAACTTGGTTCTGGGAAAGATATGAAATGGTATCCCATACACGAAATTGCGTCTGTTGTTGGTCAGGACATCTGCTCTGGCGTCTTGTTCTGGTATGCAATGTCTGGATGCGATACCGTGTCTGCATTTGCTGGAAGAGGGAAAGTTGTTGCTTGGAAGACATGGCAATTTTTCTCCGAGGTCACAAGTGTTTTCGAGCGTTTGTCACACAACCCAGAAAAGATAACAGAGGAAGTTTTTGCCATCCTGGAACGATTCACCGTCTTACTATATGATAGATCTAGTGCAAATACAGATGTTAATGAAAGTCGGCAGTGGCTATTTACAAAAAAATCCAGGTCAATTGAAATGGTACCACCTACAAAAAAAGCCCTGTTTTTGCACATGCTACGAGCTGCCTACCAGGCCGGGTGAGTTTCAGTTTTGTAGTTTCTATTATCTCCTTTTAATAATCTAATGATAGCAAGCTTGATTTTAATTAACTCTCGTTTGATTTCAGCTATGTATGGAATCAGAGTTCGGGTACATTGCAAGAATTACCAGATGTTACTGAATGAGGCTGGTTATTTACAGATGATTCTTTGATTCCCCGTTGGTTAACACTAGAGCCTGTTTCCGAAGCACTGAGTGAGCTAAAGCATTGTGGTTGTAAAAAGGGGTGTGCTGCAAGGTGCTCATGCAAAGCCGTTAATCTGCCATGCACTGAAATGTGTACTTGCAATGGAGAATGTCTGAATGTTGTCAACTGACTACTTATTTCTGAAAGTAAAGGTACTTCGTTCAAATAGACTATATAATCATACAATTAGTTTATATAAGGAACAATATGTTTTGTTTTCAATGCTATATGCTGTGTTCTTTACACAAGTTGCGCAAAAAGCTGTACATGGGGGCCTTTGCACCATTTTCAGCATAGCTAAATACCTTTAAATTTTCAATTTCAATTCAACTTTGCATGACTTGGCGTTTTCCGTTTGTGGTCAATGGTACATTTAGGGGTCTGGGCCAAAGTACCCCCGTCTAAAAATAGAAATTAGAGACAATATATGATTTGGACCTGTATTGCATCTTTTTCAGCGTATCAAAGTAAATTTAAATTGTGAATTTCAACCTTCTATCACATGGCATTATCTGTTTATGGTAAATGGTACAATTAGGGGTCTGGACCAGAATACCCCATTCTAAAAATAGAACTTAGGGGCAAGATATGATTTGGCCCTGTATCACATCTTTTTCAGCGCATCAAATTACCTTTAAATTGTGAATTTCAACTTTCTATGACATGGCGTTCTCTGTTTATGGCAAATGGTACATATAGAGGTCTGGACCAGAGTACCCCAGTCTAAAAATAGAACTTAGGGGCAAGATACGGTTTGGGTCTATATCACATCTTTTTCAGCGTATCAAACTTAGTATTCTCTGAAATTTTGATGCTTGTATCACAATTTGCACAATTCTTCTGCTAATCTCCCTCAGTATTACTTGAATCTCCTTCACAATTATTTCCAGAATTGACCAATCAGAGAGCGTTCCACTTTTTTGTGCGCAAAGGCCGCTTATTTGACAGTTTGATTATTGAACCCAGTTTGGGCAATCACCCATGTTATCACTTTCAGAACTAGCCTTGAGCCTTCTCTATCTTTGTGTCTTATAGTTCCCTGGTTGGTATTCCTGTAAGGGACCGTCCGATTTGGTCGCTAAAAGTCGCTTTTTCTCAATCACTTATTTTTCAAGTAAGATTTAGATAAGCAATGACCATGACAGACCTGGATATTGCTTTTTATTAGAAAATTATATGAGCAATGCTTCCAATGACTATAAGCAGTTTTCAGCGATTAAAAATCAAATGCCTTTTAAGCGATCAATGCGGACAACCCCTAACTTGTCCATTGCCATATGCCAGATCTAGCTCAATATACGATATTGTTATTGCTTGCGAAAATTATAGCTTTAGTTGTTTTTCGCTGTAATTGTGATTTTTCTTGCTATCCTCGAGTTCTGTACCGATCAAAGGTTATTCAGCTATCTACTGCTGTCTTTATACCGGTGTACAAATAAGGAGAGCACATTTTTAAGAAACAATAGAATGCTCTAAGGACATCTGCTCTCTTGAATAAATGATGACCCCCCTGAACCGAATGAAATAAATGCATTTCAACCTGCTTCGGGTGTGCTTCCACGTGAAGGAGGAAACTCCTACAAAAACAGTCAATAATGGCTTGAGGTGAAGGGGGAAAGCCTTAGGTTGTTGTTATACAGAAATCTACCCCCCTATCTTCTGCCCAAAGTTTGTTATGGAAAGTTTAACCCGGTGAACCAAATACTACAAAATTTGTAGTTCGATAAAAAATCTTTGTTCTTACTTTATGAAAAGTCACGGTAGCAAAAATCTCCGATGAAAGTTTATCTAATAAGCCATTCTTCAAAAGATAGTGGATCTCACAATACCCAATACATGATAGGAATATGAACCTTGACAACGCAAAGCTACTAAATACTGCAACTTGACTGTAGCTATGCTAGGCCATTGAAATGTTTATGTTGGTAGTTACGTGTTACTAAGTGCCTTTTTCCCATCATGCATTGTATAAAATGAGAACACCCATTCCCAAAACACAATCAAGCAGCAAGATTCGACTTCTATTGATAGTTGTTTATTATAAATCACTTTGCAAGAATTTCCGGAGAAAATGCTCTTAATTTGGAGGGAAGGGGACTATGGTCCATTCTAGGAATATGTAGGGAAAAAGCACTGTAGGTGATTTACCAACAACGCGAGGCAGCTTTCAACCTGCTTGGTGTCTTTGTTCCAACCGAGATTCATCATCATATGTTTCATCAGAAATAAAGATAGATTTTAACAGACGGTTGATAAATCATCAAAGTTTTGAAGATGAGGGTCACAGTGGTTTTCGTGATTTGTTTGTTAGTTGTTTGTGCCATCGAGGGCAAGAAGCACGACAAAAAGAGAGATGGGCATCACAAGAGATCGAATCATGCTCAAAGTGAAGTGAAGAAGTCAGATGAAAGTCCCGACGAACAGCATGTAAGAAATCTTCTCTTCTTGTGTTTAAGATCGATTTTTCATGCTTTTCGGTATTCCTATATTCTAAATTATTGGCATCATGTGATGGTTAAGAAACGACGAATATAGTTAACTCGTGGCTAAGGAGTGCTAATCAAGAACTTGTTAGAGTTCAGGTGCGGTGTCGAGCGCATAAACCAGTTGCTTTGGTCATTGAGATTGTCCACGGCGTGGGTTTTAATCCACCTTACGTCGAACTTTAAATCAAGGGGGTTTTCTTGTGGGCAGTTGATTTTAATTTCAACATATATATCCATGAAGTCTAAGGCCAGTGTTTTGATTTCAGGAGATAGTGCTCAATACATGATAGCAGAACGTAGATATACTAATTGTACATCTCCTGGTGAGTGAGCAATCACGAAGCAAGCTTGTAGAGATGAATGTGTAGTTTCTTTTCTGTCAATTAGTATACATCTATGAAGTCTGTATTTTGAATTTCCCTAAGACAGTGCTTGTTACATAAATGTAAAGTGTGATGTATATTGTGCAGGAAAGAGTCAAGAGAGTCAAGAGACTAAACTCGGGATATCTGCAAGCCTACTTCGTGGTTGCCTACTCATCAGGGGATGTAGTGATAAGTAAAAAGAAATGAGATTATCACATCTCCTGACGGGGCAACCGCTAAGCAGACTTGTAGAGATGCAGGGCTCAGTCTCTTGACTCTTTTCTTCACAACATATGTTATGCTCTAATTACTGCATCGAGCACTGTCTTAGTCAAAGCTGAAATACTGACTTTCGTATCACTGCAGAGTGCAGATGGGTGTAGTAAACAATTGGACTTTACAAATCCTAGAGATAATAGACGAAATCAAACATTTTATACAGAACTAGCATTTGCATCTTGTCGATAAATCATAATCGTGGCTGATCTTCGAGATATTCGCAGGTGCATACGAAACAAAGTTGATGACGAGAGGCCGTAGCTGCAGTAGGGGGGAAGGAAGAAACCTGAATTCAAACAGCCCTTTACACTTAAAACCTCCCACAGTGTTGATAGTATGTCCCACAGAACTGATAGCGTCCCTCCATAGTACTCAATATCTTCCACAGCGCTGAATGATATCCCCTCCACAATACAGATGCTATCCTCTTATAGTAATGATGGTATCTCCAACAGTACTCAACATGCTCAACAGTACTGAATGGTATCCCCCAGTACGGATGATATCCCCCACAGTGATGAACAACCCCCACAGTCCCACAGTAGTGATGGTATCTCCCACAGTACTCAAAATCCTCTACAGTACTGAATGGCATCCCCAAGTACTGCTGATAACCCCCACAGTCATGAAAATCCTTCACAATACTGCACAAACGCTCCCCGGGTTGAAAATAAAACAAGGAAGATTTTTTCCCTATTCTTTTTCCTGTTTTCAATGTGGTAATGTAATTGTTCATAATCAAATATTTTGCTAACTGTAATTGATTAGATTTTGCTGGTTGTTTTCATCATGGCTTCCCATGATCGAATAAACCACAGGTCACAACATATAAATAGGTAACAGATAAACAGGTAAATATGGTAAACACCACAGGTATACAGCTAACATAGTTTTTCGGTTGAAATGGAAATATTTTAGTGAAGTTATCTAGTATACCTTGATACAGCTCTAGAATTTCTAATTTATTTTTTCGATCACATCAAGCCTTGTGACTGAATAGGGAGTAGAGCAGACCGGAAGTGCACACAAACGAAAAGTAATCATGGAAAATTACATCAAGTCATGAGATGGATTATTTAGTAGAGCAGAGCGAAAGTTAGCCTGTGTTTCAGATTTGAATAGTTTGTGTTTTAGAAATTGAGTTGAATTGAAATTTGAGCTTTCTCTCCCAGTAGATCTTTTTATCTGACGCTGATTCACAGCCTCTACTGGAAGAGAAAGTTTAAATTTCCATTCAACTCAATTTCTCTAAAACACAAACCAGTCGAGTGTTTGACACAGGCTAAACAAAAAAAGACACTAGGAAAAAGAAATGATTTTAACTTAGAAAAATTTCTAGCATAAAATATTAAAACAATAGACGGCAGGGATGCATTTGTTTACTTTAAAGATTGGATTTTCTTGGTAGGGGGACTTTCTTCCCCCGTATCTACAGGACAGGCTGCCCCTATGCCAGCCTCATGCACCCATGAGTTTTTACGATTTCATCCCTTAATACATCTCCTTGGTGGTCGTAGTTCACGATTTTATGACGTTTTTCCTTCATTAGTAATTCTCGATAAAAGGAAATTTGAATTATTTATCAACATCATATAAATAATGAATGAACAATTATATTTTGTGGTGAAAATTTCACAATAATTCTTCCAAATATTGAAAGCCAATTTCGTCAATTTGCCAATCTAATCTTTTGGTCAGAGATAGCTATAGAAGTAACCTCCATATCGCGATTTCATTCTAATTAATTCCATGTTTATGAATTATGCAATAAAACGTTTTAGTTAAAATATGCAATAAAACTCAGTACATACATAATGCAATAAAACTCTGTACATACATTATGCAATAAAACGTTGTAGTTAAATTATGCAATAAGACGTTGTAGGTCATACTTGAAATGATAGAAAATTTCAAATATATTATATTCAGTACCATAGAAGATAATAATGAAAATAAACGAGCTTCCGGGCTTAATCCGTTATCAAGTAAATAGGAATAACAGAAAAAACTTGCATTTATAAATTCTTTCAATACTTAAAATTATGGAGCCTTATGTTTGATCTACTGAAGACAATAGAGAAGCAGCAAGATGTTGCAATGAGATAGAGCACTTTCCCCAACGCTAAGGAATCTGGGAAATATCATCCTAGGCTCCTTTACAAATTCAAAGACAATGCATTGCCAATCATGATTTTAGAAAACTGGAAGTCTTCAGGTAGACCGTTTATCCTAGCCAAAGTTATAAGAGTAGCAGCTCTTTAGTTATCATAGGCAGGGAATGTTATCAAGAAATGGACTTCGTCATCGACTAGGCCTAAAGTGCCAATTTCGCATTTTCTGTGTAGAGCTCCAATAGCAAAATATCGGGTATCTAAGGAAAAAAATATGGACGTTCGCTTCAATTCGGTGGGGCAAATTTTTTTCACATCAATTTGAAACTAATTTAAAGCGTTTCAGTGATAATCAACTTGCAGAATGACACCTTACTTGTTACTTGAAAACTTTCTAGATGAGTTATTCATCCAATAAGTTCCAATTTCTCTCACCCTTAAAATCCTCTAGGGCTCAAAGTCTTAGTGTTTCTAATTAATAATAAATATAACGTAAACTGAATACTTTTCTCTTTTTATCAGAAGGCTCTGCATCACGGTAAACATCATCATCATCATCGCCATCTTTATCTCAACAAAAACAAAAACAAAGTCACAAACAAAAACAAAAGAATGAACAAAAACAAGAACAATTTCAACAGCGTAAACAAGAAGAAAAACACAAACAAGAGCAAGAAAAGACAATTTCTCGGAATAAGACAACAAGTGAGGGAATTCCAGGAAAAACTCAACAGCATGCTGCCAAGGTTTGTTCATCACACGATTGACCAGTTCTCAGTTATCTCCTCACTTATTAATTTGCCTTGTCTTTTTAAATTTATCTGATCTTCCTTAATCCTAACAAAGATAGCTCAATAGTGATGGTGAACATTAAATGATTTTCCAACATTAAGAGCATACTCCATTGATACCCAACTAATTCTAAGCAAATTTAATTTAATGTGTAACCAATCAATAATGTGTACCAATCTCATGAAATTGCTCAAATGCAATAAAAAATTGAAAAGATGAATTCCAATCAATGGCTATCTGTAGCAGCCCTTTTCCAGGTCTATGTGAAGCAGGTAACGAAGATCGATCTGCTCACTCTCTGCAAATACCTAGTTTACATAGCATAGCTAGTCAAGGTTCGGGCGTTAGAAATTATCAGTGGCATTTTCCTATCATGCATTGCGCTGAAGGAGATCAACCATCTTTTTTGGATCCAACCTTTCGATAAAATCTTATTCCCTAAACTTTGATAACAATGATTGGGGGACTAACAGAGTTTTAAAACCTAATTTACAAAACATAGGGCTATATAAAGACATACACCAAAACAAGGAGTTAAGTTACTTAATACAATAACGGTTAAGCTAGAAAATAAAACAAAGGTTGGGCTGAGTAAACAAAGGGAACTTAACATGCTAAAAAAGGGACGAATTTGGAAAGTTTATTGAAAAATGCCGCTCTCGCACCTTAAAAATAAAAATAATGCTTAACAAAAATGAAAAACAATAAGAACAGCATACAAAGGAAAAAAGGAACGATATAGCATTTTTGGTATAGATCGTCTATTTAAATCTCTGTTTGTCCTTACTAGATGTCCGAAGAATGGCAAGAAATGCGCGGAAGGGACCTGCTGCTGGAAGGGCAAATGCAAGATGATGCCTCATCGCATCAACCAGCGATGCAGCGTCCACTGCCCGTGCAGAGATGCCAAAAACAACCTCTACTGCCACATTAAGAGCAGCAACAACAACAGACGTCACAAGTACGGGAGGTGTTACATCAAGCGAAAGTCGGTCGGGATTGAGAATTTGAATTTCATTCCTAAGACCATTGAGAGGTTCAGAGGGATTGAGAAGAAGATGAAGGAGGCTGCACAAAAGCATGGCTGAACTTTTGAAGTGACTTACGAAGAGAGGAGACATTTTGTTGTTTTATTGAAAGTTGTAGATTTATCGTGATCGGTTTTCTAAAAAGTCAGAAAAATCATTAAGTCTAATATATCTAACGAGTATCTCAGAAAAAAGATCTTAAACAAGATTAAAGTATTTCAATGATAACTAACTTGAAGAACACTGTTTTTGAGTA
Organism: Pelagia noctiluca; assembly: GCA_963924455.1. Classification (NCBI taxonomy): domain Eukaryota; kingdom Metazoa; phylum Cnidaria; class Scyphozoa; order Semaeostomeae; family Pelagiidae; genus Pelagia; species Pelagia noctiluca. Next base: position 3,088,904 of record OZ004327.1, read on the forward strand.
TTCACACTTTCTGGAAAAAACTACTCACCCAAAAGTTTAAATTTGTCCTCACCCACGAACCAAAGTTTTGAAGAAATTGACATCAATCTTCTTTCAACTTTGACCCTTCACAAATTTCGTTTCACCTAAAGTTTTTTCAGCTGGTGTATCCGTGTTAGAAATTATATATGATTATTTTTAAGACCAGTCAAACATTCACAGTACTAAATATCCTCCACAGTTCTGGATGGTATTCCTCACAATACTGGTGATATGGCACGTAGTGCTGATGATATGGCACACCCACAGTACAGCACAGATTTTCCCCTTGGCTGTAACCACATAAATTCACGAGTCATGGTGGAACACGAGGAAAGTTCATTCTCATAGTTGGCTAACGCAATCGTAAAACCCCAATCTAGACTAGAAGAAAGGACTTTAATAAACGGCTTCCTATACACTGTATTATATTAACTATGTTATTCTATTAAATGTTAAAACCTCTTCTGGTAGTCGAATTTTGACCTACACCTATGTATACCAAATATTGGTAAGGAACTTGGTCCCTTTCTTACGCTAATTCTGAAGGGTGTCACAGCTTTAAGAATAACGTTAACTATGTCACAGTTATAAGAAGGTTGCAGATAATGATGTTTCGTTACGTTTCTGATTTTTCTGACTAAATTTTTCTTGTAGATTAGGAGTTTTATTTTGTTGCAATTAGTAGTATTTTGGTAATTGTTCTTTATCGATCACGATAAAAAGTTTTACACGATGTATGAAATACAGTTGTTCCATGTGTTGCTGTATTTGAGAGTATATGATCCTCATGTTCCATTATTATCTTTACAAACCCTTAAAAGCGTTTTTTCTTGTTTTTTTTTTCGAGTTGAATGGCCAGAATTTGTCATAGGGAAACAGATCTCTTCTTTTTAAAATTGACAGGTTAAAAGCTGGCTTAGTTCAACATTGGAAAATGTAAGAGTTAGAGATATAATCAATTGGTGTAACAAATTTTACACCTTTGAGTTCAGTTTGTGGCGAAGGGAACAATGGGCTTCTTGGCGTTTCTTTAGCCTATCTAATCTAATAGACAGTGGCACAAGCTTGTTTATAAGTTCATCATAGCAGCCTATCTATAGTAGTAGATTGTTTAAATACCTCTTTCTATTCCAAATGAATCAGAGGTCCAACACTATTTCATCTTGACCAAAATCACCTTGTTACCCAGTTGATAAGGTATTTAAAAAAGGATATTCTTGGTGTTCAAAATGCTGATTTTTGGGCTCAAAATCAAAATAAGTATCAAAACAATCACTTTTCGTTTTGGTACTGGCGGAAAGTCACAAAGAAATACTATCTAAAGATTGATCGAGAGAGAATGCCAATTAAGGAGGCTCTAATGGCAGAAGATAAGTTACAAGTAATAAAAATGTGATAAATATACAACATGGACATAACAAGAAGCACTGTAACAAGACGTAACTACAATAAGTTAGTAGCAATTAGTTTTTCAGTTTTCCTCCTTGCTCTTTCACTAGATTGTCTTTTTTGCCCTTTTGCAACAAGCCTACTTTTATGATCAGCTCTAATGAGCTTAAACGCCTCGGCTGTCGCATATGGAAACCCAGTCAAAGGGTCTTTATACTTAGCTGGTAAACCGGTAATTACACAAACTGGCTTCTCCGGCTCCAAGTTCTTCTCAGATGGGAAATACTTACTAGGAAAATTATTGACATCTGTAAATACCAGAAAGTTCCTTGAGCACTTCTTCACGCTTGAAAATGCATCTGTTTCTGGTGTGGTATTAGCATCGTCAGGCATCTCGCTGTCAATTTCTTCAACTAAAGGCATTGTAACCGAATGGAACCTTATCACCGGTCCTTGATGACGGACTTTATGTAATTTTGTCTTCTTTTTCTCCGCTTCAAGCTTCAGAAAAGCAGCTAACGAGGCAATGTTTTTCTCTGCAGTTATTTTTGCTTCAGCCAGGAGTTCTTCTTGTGTTAGTCTTCGAAGTTCTGGCTGCTTTGGGTTTTTCTTTTTGGGTGTTGCGATATTTGTGACAATGGAATGCTCTGTCTTCAGTAGAGTTGATGACCTGAATGTCTTTTTGCGCTCCTCCTAAAAATGAATATAATTTTCAGTTTTTACTTTACTTCTTTAAAAGTGAATTGAAAAGAATGAATACATAAAGAAGGGATTATCCCTTTCTGCATAGTGGCACTTGTACACCAAAGTTAAACAATAGAACAATAGGATTGAAAACAATAGAAGACTGCTCGTGCACATCTGAGATCTTGTCAAGAACAATCATACTCTGGAGACCAGGTACTGTCCATATTTCATTGTTGAAAATTAAGTGAAATAATTACAGCAATTTTCAAACATTTTATGAAATTCCACTCAGAAGGAGTTTGGGGCCTGGGGATGCCTCGTACCCCCACTTTTCAGCAAATGCATGCACGTCCGTTTATTACCTAAAGCCTGGTTTCCATATGATTGCAAGAGTCACACAAATTTGTGATATGTGTCAGCTTTCTTTGACGCAAGGATTGGAAGGATCTTAGAGAGAAAATTTTCTATCTCTTCAAAGCGTCAAAGCAAAGGGAGCTATCACAGATCACAAATTTGTGCGACTCTTGAAATCATTATATCATTTTTACCATTTTGACAGGCGATGACTCTTGCTTTGGCTTCGTAACTTTCGCCTTCTTTACGCCGTCATTTTTGGGAGCAGTCTCAGTTTTAGCCTTCGGTGTCTTGAAAGTTTTAACAACCATCTTTTTTCGCTTTTTAGGCCTATCATCTTCATCATCACTCTTTTCGTCGTCTTGTTCTTCGATGCTAAAATCCGAGTCCACCACATCATCTACTTCTTCTTCGCTTTCATAGTCGTTGTCGCATTCTTCTTCATCAAATCCACCATAAGTGCTTTTGTAAAAGTCATCGTCAACTTCGTCCTCAATCAGTTTTTGCATGAGATTTCCTGCATTGCTGCGACGACTTTTAGTTGCCGCCATTGCTGTTTTTGTGAACGAAGAACAGAGATTTTCAAAGGAAAGCAAGACTCGTTTTGAAAATATTACGGGGATCGCGTAATGATTTTGACCAAATATAACTCCTATTTTTGAAATATTTACCATGATAAAAAGTAATTTATTGCATTTAAATTATGAAATAAAAAGTAAAATTGCTAAAATGATGCCAATTATCGAGAAATTTATCCTACGTACAAGTTGAATAAATTTATATACATTGATAACAGTCAATACATCTCCCCCCGATTGATATTAAGTGCTACAGCCTCTCTTTCGCAGAAGCAAAACAAGTTTATTTTGTGCTCACACGTATGGCCTAGCCACTACCAGTTGATGTTATCTCACCTGCCTCCAAGATTTAATTACAAGAAAAGTAGTTATTTAAGTATTTACAAGAATTATGAGTTAAAGGATGGCATTTTAACACCTTGGTACTAAATTTGAACGACAAGAAAAGGAAGTTTTGCCAAGATAAAGCAGAGAAGAGCAGTAAAAGAGAGACGAGAAACAAAGGGCTTAAATTTCATTTTATCAGTTTTAAATCAGAATATTCAGAGAACATATTGGGATAATAAAATGAGGCTAAGGGGTGGGAAAGTAAAAGCACTAGATGAAGAAGAAAACGGCTCATCTATCGATGATATAGAAATGAGGGATGATGATTTATTGCTATCACAAACTGTGGGTGTTACAGCAGTAGATACAGAAACCAAAACTCACAGACACTCAAAAGGACTTGATGGGGACAAATACAATATCCTACTCTTGCTGTTCCTTTATGTCTTACAAGGGATTCCATTAGGCTTGGCTGGTAGCATGCCGATGGTTCTGCAAAATAAAGGAATCACTTACAAACAGCAAGCCGTGTTTAGTTTTGTTTTCTGGCCGTTCAGCTTGAAGCTGTTATGGGCACCTTTTGTGGACTCTGTTTATGTGAAATCGTTTGGAAGACGGAAGACGTGGCTGGTTCCTACTCAATATCTGATTGGTTTCTTCATGCTTGTGCTGTCATGGGTATGATGTGTTTTTCAATAATATTACATAAGAAACCAACACTATCCCCTTCCTAGAGCGAGAATCATTATATGAGGTGATCCGTAATGCTCAAACCGTATTTTTAAATATCGGGTTTTAGAATGTCTTAATTATGGGCTTTTCCTCTGAAAGGCCTGCACAAAACAGCTAAAATAGACGTGGAATTCTTCCCCTTTGCCAAATCTGTTGCATTTGACATATTATATGTTATGGTTTATTCTTAGATTCACTCGATTTCACTCAATAGTTCTTTGATAGTCATCCGTTTGATTTGGTAAAGTATGGACTGACTATAATACTCCTAGGAAAAGGACATTTTTGTTGCCCCCTGTCTTTCATTTGAAGTTCAGGCAATCTCATAGTTCAGGAAACTTCTACACGCTAGTACTTTTTTTTGAGAAAGTTCATCCAAAAAAGTTTGTTTCTTGAAAGCGCAAAACCTTTTTCTTGCAAAAGTTTCTTTTCTTTGCGTTTCCCGAGTTTATTTAATGCCCAGCAGTTATCAATTCTTAAAAATCTATATCAATTATTTTTGCAGAACATCGACCAATACATTGAAACAGAAGTTCCTCAAGTTGTAATCCTTACTGGAATATTTTTCATAATGAATTTCCTGGCTGCCACGCAAGACATCGCAGTCGACGGCTGGGCCCTAACCATGCTTGCCAAACACAACATCGGATACGCATCAACTTGCAACAGTGTCGGCCAAACTGCAGGATACTTCCTGGGGAACGTCGTCTTCCTTGCTCTTAACTCTCCAGATTTCTGCAATAGCTACATCCGATCCACCCCATCTTCTGTTGGGGTTGTTACCCTTGCAGGATTCCTGTGGTTTTGGGGAATTGTGTTTCTGGCAACAACGACACTTGTCCTAATATTCAAGAAAGAAAAGTATTGCAGTAATGAGGGAGAAGAGCATCTTGGGATTGTTGAGACGTATTTTGTTTTGGTGAAGATCATCAAGTTGCCTGCCATGCTTCAGTTTGCTGTTATTCTCCTGACGTCCAGGGTGAGTTGACTTTCAGTAAGTTAGTTGATAGTTGATAGGCTAAATACACTTACAAACTTTGTAAGGTATTGCTTTATGTGTAAAGCCCAAAGAGCCCAATGAATTGGTAGACTAATTGAAGCAGTGGTCCTTCGTTTTGATGTGACCACATCTTGTGACTTCTTTTGCCTGGAGGTACAGAGTGGTGGCAAATTCTCTCCTTGGACTTCCTATCTCTCCATAAAAATCTCACTTTGGACAACCAGGCACCGCGGAGCGGTTTAAAAGTGGGGGGGGCTAAACGGAGGGAGATTTTTTCATGCAATGACTGAAGGTCATTGTCAACAACGGCTGAGGGTCTGGGGGCGCTCTAAGCGCTGATACAATAGCTCAATTTAAGTTTTATTTTACATTCTGACCTGAGAAAACAACAGCAGAAAAAGTTAATTGTTGGGCAATTCCATCAATAAGTGAACCGCAAGTTGAAATTTTCAAATTGGTTGTAACATCTTTAAATTGGTATCATTTAAAAGATAATTCTCTAAATTTTCAGAAAATAATAAATTAAAAGGTTTGGTATGGAATAATCTTTCCAAAAAAAATAATTAAACTGCAAGAAATATTGGTTTTCATTTAACGAAAAATTGCGTGTTTTTTATTAAAATGTGTTTTTCTGAAAAAGTTGGCACTTCTCCTCCAAAATTTTTAATGCATTTAAATGACATTGAGTATACCTTTGCTAAATAGATAACACTTTTTTCTATTAGTTATTCTTTTAATGGTAAGTTTTAATCAATTTGCTGCTAATTATGGAAGGTACGTCCAACACTTGGAAATGCTAATTTTTAGTATAAATTATTATATTCAGACACTAAGAAATTTTCTTAGCTGTTTCCAATGTTAAATATATATGTTTTACATATTTATGCCACTGTAATTAGAATTTTACATGTACTTTTAAGAAAATTGCGGTGTTGGACATACAATTATTTTGTACGTCCAACACTGTATGTCCAACACTTTCAAATCAGGTGCTCATTTTGACTCTCAATCAAGAAATAGCCTCGTAATGAAAATGAAATAGCCTCGTTTAACTGTTACTAAGTAACCAAGAAGCATCATTAAGATTTTGACATGTGAACACTCAGCATTTGACTTAGTAATATAGCTAGATTGTACGTGCTGTGATTATTTTCATCAAAATATTAAGATTATGCCTTTGACAAACAAGGAGAAATGTGCCAGGCGAAGAGCTAAAATTAAGGCTAATGAAGACCTTTGGAAAGTTAGGAAAGAAAAGGACAGAATCAGAAAAGCTAAATCAAGAGAGGCTGCTAAAAGTAAAATGTCTAAAGGAGAATGGAGGAAGTATAGAGCCATAGAGAACGCACGTGTCCAAAAATACAGAGAAAAGAAACGCAAGCAGCTGCATGCAGATGTTGGTGACCAGGAAATGGATTCTAATGAATCACCATATCGCTCTGTTCAAGCAATGGGAAAAGCTATGAACAAAGTGAGAACATCTCTACCAAGGTCACCCAGGAAAAGAAAAGCAGTGGCAAAAGCCTTAGCCAGAGAAATTGGTGTTAGTTTTGCAAAGCAGAAAAAAGTTACGAAGCAAACTGGTTTGGATGAAGATACCAAAAATAAAATCTGCAGCTTTTACTTAAGAGATGATATCAGTTGGCAAGCACCAGGACGTAAAGATCGGGTTATAATTAGAGAGAGAGATGCAAACGGGAAAAAGATTAAGATTTATATGCAGTGTAAATACATGCTGATGTCTCTGGCAGAAGCCCACCAGCTCTATTTGGAAGAGAATCCTGATTATTGCGTTGGGAGAAGCAAATTCTGCCAACTCAGACCAAAGAACATCAAGCTTTTTGATAAAATGCCACACAGTGTGTGTGTTTGCATGTATCATGAAAACATCAGGTTGCTTTTGAATGCTCTTGAAAACTGTACAGAGTTACCCAGCAGCACAACTGCATTCACAAATTCCATTGTATGTGACCCAAGCTCGAAGGAATGCATGACCCTGGAGTGCAACACCTGCCAAAACAACATCTCTAATTATGAACCAGTCGGAGAAGATGCTAGCCTGCCTGTAAACTATTTTCAGTGGCAAAAGAATGATAAGAATATTACAAAAGTTGAAGTGAAGAGCATTGCTGAAGACACATTCCATGAACTAAAGAATCAACTAAAGCCATTTCTTATGCATGTATATGTGAAAAGAAAACAAGCTGCATTCATGGAGGAAATCACAAAAAATGTGGATGGAAAAACAATTGCCATGCAAGTTGATTTTTCAGAAAATGCAACACTAGCATGCCAAAATGAAATTCAGTCTGCTCACTGGCAACATTCACAAGCAACACTGTTCACAGCACATGCTTGGGTTGATACTGGAAAGGAAGAGAGCACTGTTATAGTTTCTGATGATTTGAATCATACTAAGTTGGCTGTATACACATTTGTGTCCAAACTGATTTCAATTCTAAGAGAAAAATACCCAGAGTTCGAAAGAGTGCATGTTTTTTCAGACGGGCCTAGTAGCCAGTTCAAGCAGAGGTTCCTTTTTTCAAATCTTTATCCTTGGCAAAAACAATTTGATTGTGAGATATGCTGGCATTTCCTTGCTACATCACATGGCAAAGGCATTATTGATGGCTTAGGAGGGACTGTAAAGCGATCTGTTTGGAGATATGTTCGCAGTGGTAAGGGTTTTGCCACCACACCTCAAATGTTCCATGAGTTGGCCCTTCAAAGAAACCCTGGCATAAACATTCTCTTTATTTCTAAGAATGAAGTTGCTGAAAATGAAGTTCACTTAAATGCTCATTGGGACAATACCATTCCAATTGCAAACACACACAAGATTCACTCTGTGAGACCCAAGGGATCTTCTCACTTGCTTGTAGCAGAGACATCAGATGCCAGAAAATTAAGTGAAGTGAGGATTTTAAAGAATGAAATCTCAGAAGATGACAGCGATGAACATAATAGTGGAAGTGAAGTTGCTGTTTCAGATGGTCTTGACATTGCCATAGGTGATTGGATTGTTGTCAAGTACCAAGGGGAAATGTTTCCTGGTGAAGTTACTGAAATTGGTGGTGCTCATGGAAATGAAATCCGAACAGATGTCATGGAAAGATCTGGAAAGTTTTGGAAATGGCCATCAAAAAGAGACAATATCTTCTATTTTTGCAAAGATGTTGTGAAAAAGATAGAACCACCAATTGTAGCAGGAAACAGAGGACAGTTTCAATTTTTATCTTTCTAAGAACTTTACTTTGCAGTAGTTTAAAGATTGCAACAGCAAGTTTTGTGTTTTTGGCAGGTTTTTTGTGTTAGATGATGATTTGTTATTTTGTTATGTTTAGTAGGTCACTTGACCACAACAGTTCAGTTGTTAGTATTTTTAAAAGGTTGGTGAGTTTATGAGGTTTTTGTTTTTTTATGAGTTTTATTACTAAAATAGCTTTAAATTAACTGTTTTTGACCCTTTTAGTTCATGTAAGTTAAAAGCTGATAGCTTAGAAAGTTGTTAAATGATCAAACATATTTTTATTTTGCACGGTGTACGTCCAACATTTTATTATGTACGTCCAACACCATACACTTTTCTTGATAAAAAATTTTCTAATGAATTTAAAAAAATCTTAATATTACCAAATGGTAATATGATGTTCATGTTATAAAACCATAGTAATCTTTTTCTGTAAATGCTCAACACTTCACAGAAACTTTAATTGAAACTTTTAGCTTGCGAAAGTTGCAACTTGTGTGCATACGTCCAACACTGCTACATTTTTGTGAATTCATGCAATGACTGGTGATCATAATAATTTATCTTTTATGCATAATTTTTAGGGATGTTAGACTACTCATTTATAGCAAAAAACTATGTCACAAAAATTTACAACCTAAAAGTGTTGCATTTCTAAAGTGTGTGAAATGTATGTCCGACACCATGGAATTGCCCTGTTGGTTTCTTAATTGTTGGCAAAAAGTGGGGGGGCTATAGCCCCCTCAGCCCCCCTGCTCCGCGGTGCCTGCGTACTACCAGTATTGCAAACCTTTTCCTCCAGAGTTTGTTAGAGCAGAATTTCACAGTATGCTTTCTTCCTTTTGAAGGTCAAGGTATCATGTTAGTGTATTGAGCACAATGAAAAGACAGACTAGCCCTTTTCCTGATATGACCAGACCTTATAATTCCTGTTACCTTTTCACCTGGAATTACTATCTAAAAATATGTTTATTTTTCAGGTTGGATTTGCTGCAACTGATGCAGTAACTGGTTTGAAGTTGATAGAAGCTGGGGTGGCAAAAGAAACCCTTGCAATGCTGGCGATTCCTCTTGTTCCAATTCAGATCATTCTGCCCTGGATCATCAGCAGATATACTGCAGGTTAATTCGAAGGATCTTTTATTTTCATGTAATTCAATATGGAAGATGTATTGAGAAATCATATCCTAACTATTGTTATCGCTTTCATCATGCTGGCTTTCTGAAAGGCTGGTCCAAACGATAAAACCAGCAAGATGATCTAGGTTCTTTCCTGATAATCTTGGGTCAAATCGAATTATCTCGTTTTTCTCCATTTATATATAAATTGTATCCTTTTTTATCTATCTCCAAACTTTAATTGTTCTGAAAACCATGATAAAATAATGTATGACATATTATTTCATTTGAACATATTTTCGGTTCTGAGAAAAGGGATGAGTCCCCCCAATAAGACCTTCCTAATTGATAGAGTATATGTATCCCATTTCCAATGATTGATAATAACAGTTAATCATTTATTTCAGGACCACGTCCATTGGATGCATACAAAAGAGCAATTCCGTTTCGTCTGTTTTTTGGCCTGATATTTGCCTCACTGGTATACTGGACGCGTCATGTCAGGGAGCCTGGTGTGGAGTCATTTCCCTTATACTACTATTGCGTCATTCTAATGGCTTATGGAATGCACCAGGTAATAGATAGAATTAGCAATTGCTGTTGCTTTTACGATTCTCCTGTCCATACTCTAAGGATGCATACTAGCTCCAAAGTTGCGATATCACCATGCGGCACGTAGCTAGTTAATTAAAGACTCGAATCGTATTTCTTCGTGCCTACATCAGTTCTCGATTGACATTGACATGGCAAAAATGGGTCCTGGTGACACTGCAGCTGAATAAGATTGATGGTACTTGGCGAATGGTCCAACGCAAAATGGTGCAAGACGGTTTTCGTAGGAAAAATGCCGATTCCGACGAAAAATGCTTCAGCTTTTCTAATCCAATAAAGACATTCATCGTATCTGTAAAACTCCGAATTCATTTGTATGCGACAACACAACTATGCTGCTCACTTGGTTTTTTAGCTGATAATTAATGTATGACAAAGCAGCTGATGACAACAAATGTACAAAACGTGGCAGAAATACAAGCACTCTGCTTTAACAGATGCTTGCTAACAGAGCTTCATAGAAAAACAAGAGCTCGTGAATTTTGAATCGGCTTTTACAACCCATCCGAAAATTTTTTGAAAAATTATTTATTTATTATTCATTTATAATCGTGTACATTATTTTATAAAGGTAGCAACATATACGATGTTTGTTAGCGTAATGGCCTTTCATGCGAAGATCAGTGATCCATTGATTGGTGGGACATACATGACGTTGTTAAATACAGTCTCCAACTTAGGAGGAAATTGGCCGTCATCACTGTCATTATGGGCTGTGGATGGATTGACGTGGAAAACATGTACTGGGGTTGCTGGTATGCTGTGTAATACTGTGCAGGAGAAAAAGGTATGGATTCTGTCTTAAAATCGATATTATCATTATTATATCATTATTTTTATCAGTAAAGCTCAGAGGCTACTATGCAAAACAATCTGAATCCTGGACAGTAGCTAGAACGCAATATAACGTGGCTTATATTTGAGATTGTCAATTGATTCCTTACATATAAAACTATTTCTATCAATGTTGGCCTAATTGCATGTGTTGGGTTGACCTAACGGTTTGTTATATCTTTTCAATATGCTCAACTAATTTTCTATGATCCTAGAAAGTAACTTATTTTCCACCAACGGCCCACTAATCTCAAAATAAAGACCAGATCGAGCATCCGTTGTTCAAGATGAAGTCGTTTGCCGCCATATTGGAAGGATCAATTTAACACACAATTATTTCTGTATTTCTCTCATAGATGTGCAAAGATGCAGGCGGAACATGCAACATAACAATAGATGGATATTACATTGAAACTGGAATCTGCGTGTTCCTTGGAGTCATGTGGTTGATTTGGAAAAGGAGAACTCTGACTCAATTGCAAAATCTCAATGAAAATGCATGGAAAGTGTCGGGGGTGTCAGTAAAAACCAAAACTTGAATTTGAAATATATTTAGGGGGTTAAAACATGGGGAGTTTTCAAACCAGCTGACCGAATTGAAATTCATCTCCAGTCAATCCTTTTGTTGATTTCATTTTTCAATTACTTGGAAATATTTCGACCCCCAGTGTAAAATCATACACGGGGTTAAAGTTTCATCTCACGTTGAGAAAACTGAGGTGCTATCTCAAGGTATTAATCCCCTTCTTTTCAAAATATGAATTTCCATGTAATCGCAATTTGATTTCTACCCCAGAATGGAAACGCCTGCGCACTGCATTTAATTTCAGCTTTAAAATAACCCCGGGGTTGAAAATTTGCCACCAGTTTTTTCACACCTGGGTTTGAAAATACCCAAGAAAGGAAAGGAATCACCTGGGTTGAAAACTCCCATGTAGGCAGTACCAACAAGTTGAAGAGGTATTCTCAATAAAGGGTTCGTCAGAAAAGTAGACAATAGACCCGTTTCACAATGACGTAGAATATGTTTGAAAGTGAGGCAGGTGATGTGATTCCCTGCTGAGCAAGAATCCTTTATCATATCATTATGCTAACAGTACAATTACAAAACAACTCCATGCGCTGCTAAGAGCAATGCACGCCTTTGAGATTTGGATCCACATGATATCGAGGATAGAGATGTTCCTAGATGTATTTCAAAAGAATTGACGTCATTGTGAAAGTGGTATATTCTTTAGAACTATTTATGTTTGCCTGGATTCGGCTTAAATAACAGATTAAATATTGATTGTGATTTTAAAATCAAAACATGGAAAAGGAAACGTTTGATTCAATGGGTTTTATTTGCGTTGATTTGGTCTAAGGGATACTCTCGTGTCTTTATCGAAGGTCTCGCGGTGGAACATGTGCATTGTCACCAACCTTAAAACCTCGTTTTAATCAGGCAGTAATGAGCAGGAAGGCTTGAGAGCCGGGGCCCTGGGACCTGGGAGCATTCCCTGTTCGTGGTAGTTATAGGGGCTGAAAATCCTTTTTCCCTTCTCCAGGCACTGGCCTTTATCCTTCAGAGGTTTATACTTTGTCCAGGTGCTTAGAGGCTGCTCAGGGTGGCTTTTGCACAAAGCCCAACTTTCTGATATGGGTCACTAGAAAAGGATTAAAAATGGCTAAGGTTTCAAAGCAAGGGGTATTGGGGTGTTGGTAACATCCAGGGGTCTTTCGCTATTTGATTATGGTAGGTCCAGACAGAGCCTAACATATTCTTTGTTCAGAATTTCCAAAGGGTTCGCCCTTAAATAAAGCTAGATATAAAACCGTAACAAAGATCTCGATTTTGAATTCAATAAATTTATACCAAAACAGAAAATTTGTTTACAAAACGACTTCCAAACCTCTACCCCGTGAGCTTGATATTGAGGCAACGTTATTGAGTATTCATGAACCATTAGTAACAGATGCATCGTTGTCAAGGTTACTGGTGCAGCCTGGGCAGGCATGTAAAGTTTCATGAATGAACAAGTCGCAATCCATGCAGAAAAGTCCAAGGCATTTGGAGCACTGGTAAACCTGAATCAAGAGAGATCATGAATAGCCAAATAAGGACTCGATTGTGTACTCCGTTGTTTACAAATTTTTTTAATTTTTGAAAACGGAGCAATCATAACACAATGCATTTGTTAAGAATTTGTCACTTTTTGGGGCATTCGAAGAAGGGCCCTTTTGTACATTTTAAAAACATACGAAAAGACCTCTGTATGGTTAGACAATAGAACAAATCGAATTCACACTAATTTACTAGTTTTTATCATCTGCCAACTAAATTTTTCCATATTTTCTAAAGAAAACTCTATTATACACTAAAATGATGTCTGCTGACGGCTTAGAATTGAATTAGCAAACCAAAAGTCCTTTATCCATAACTATAAAATTTGACAAAAATCAAATTTCTTTAAAAGGAAATGGCACCAAAATGGTGGGGCAAAATTGTTTCAATGATGGGACGATTTAAGAGGGTAGTGGGTAATTGGAAAATCACTTTGTACCTGTTTCAACAACCCTGTTTCAACAGGTATCATTTTTTTTTTTCAAAGATGGAGACAAACTAATACAGTGCAGTGTGAACGAGGCCTTAGCGCAAACTCCTTTATTGAGCTACTTTGAGAGCGACATTTTTGGATATCTGCATAAGTAACTCACCGTTTGCTCGGTAGGAATTCTTTGACAACCTCTGCAAAACCTGTAAAGAATTATTTAATCAGGATTATCGAATCAAAATCAGAGAGAGAATGTAATGTCAGCTTTATTAAATTCTGGGAGGTCATTTCAATATTTTCAGGTAGTAAGTGCAGCTAGGCCGGGTGTCGTTTGCAGCATTTTACCCCTAGACTGTGTATCTGTCTCTATTTATTAACCCCCGTCCAAGGTTATACTGTTTCAAAACTTTGACCCCATCGAGAACAGCAAGGTCATTGATTTATTTGGTCTCTAGCCGGAGGGGCAAGCAGCATAAAGAAACACTTGGGCCAAGTTGCTTAACCATAAAAATTTAGGCTACACAATGAAAGAAGAACAGTCTTGTGCTCGGTGACATTCGAAAAAGTTATCAAAATATGAAACGAAAGGCCCTCAGACCATCACTTTCATTGTCTATGCTGGAGCATATATCAGGGATATAATGGTTACCAATAATCTATTTAGAAAGAATTATGAGAAGATTAGGAAAAAAATGCTGGTAAAAATAAGATACGAACCCAATTTCTTCTTTTGCCATGTCTTTAGTTTGAAGCTCAGTGAAAGCAGGAAGAGGAAAGAGATGTTGATACGATCTGGCAAGGTGAGGGGCTGAAACCAGTGTCAATCCTAAGAAGAAATTAAAATAGTAATTGATATAAAGCTTTAGCGATCATTCATTCATACATACCGTAGCCTGGGGTAAATAGGGACAGGAAGAGGAATAGGGACCAAAAATGAACAAAGAAACAATTTGATCTTTATATCATACGTAATATCATTTGGTCACAACCAGAAACCTATCAAATCTTCAATGTCAACAATCTGTTGTCCGTTTTTTTCCCTATTCACCTTCCTGTCTCTATTCACCCCTAAATTACGGTACATGATATTTCGCATAGTGTGAAAACCAAGAAATCAAATAAGGTTTGCAACGTCATTAAATATAATGCATGATACTCACCACAAATTTTGCATTCTACTGGAAGTTCACAATATTTGCTGCGACACTGAGAAAGCGAAAATAAACAAAAAAGTTATCGAAAATGATATCTATAATCTAGAATACATTTAAATCGAGTAGTGCGTGCCTTTCCTACATATTTTGCTCAATATTCGCTAGTATAGTCCAATTGCATAGAAGAATTGACACTCAAAAAACAGACATGCCTTTCTGTAACTCTGAATATCAATGAAAAAATCACAGAAAAACAGGTGTGATTTTTGATAGTAACTTCTTCTATGATCAAGAATATTCATATCAACATATCAATAGGCAAATGACAGTGACTGAGTTATGTGACTTAATGTATGAATTGCTACTTTGAAATTGATGAATTTCCAAAATATTTCCCTATTTTCGGAACTACTTATGTTTTTCGTCTTACGAGTTCCTTTTGTCGACGTAAAATTATGGGATTCATGGTTTTGATATGACAGGTTCCAGAATTCACACATGGACACCGCAAAAAGGAGAGGAGCTGCAAAAAGTATCGGAACTTGGGAACTAGGTTCCAAGAAATTATTTTGGGCTAGCAGAAAATTTTCAATTGGGTTTGGGTGAAAAATAGAAATGTGCATGGTTTTCAATGCAACTGTGCAAATAGAATTATTTTTCATGCCAAAATATGATTTTGTGCAGTTTTCAGCGATCTGATGGCATCAAATTGGAAAACTCTCCCTTTGGGAAGTAATCAAGCAGGGTTTTGGCCCCTGTAAGCCCCTGTTAATTTTGCTTTTTTTGTAGGACTGTATGAAATCTGACTAGGCCCCCTTCTATCCCATAACAATGAAGCTTCATGGGACATCTTACTACACAGATTGCTTTTAAAGCAGTCTCTGAATGGTACAAAACTTCAAAATAGCCAGAAATATCGAAAGCATAGCGAAACGAAAACATGAATTACTTAAGCTTTGATAAACTTTCTAAAGCCTACTAAAGCTTAAGTAGTCCATGCGTTCGTTTTCATATGTTTCCGATACTTCTGGCTACTTGATATTGCTTTTTACATTGCTGCAAATTCTTCATCGGTTCCTAGGTTCCCAGAAGGAAGAATATATTTCACAGCTCTGAAAACGAGGCATGCAACGATTGGATATCTACCTGGGGACAGTAGTAGCCAGCAGAACCAAGACCAGTCGTAGCTTTGTTATCAATGTGACTGCAAAAAGATATAACAGCGATACTTTGTCAGGCTTTATGGACAACAGCATTCAGTCAATGGAACAATAAGAAAATATTTATCATTATGCATTCTTTTTGATACGTACGCCAATCGATGCTCATCTTTTGAATTTTCCGATATTTCAAATTGCTAAAGGTTTCCTTATTTTCTACACAATAATTTCTTTTTTTCTCTTAATCAAATCTTAAAAAAACTAGAAATAAAATTTTACTATGCCAGTTATAGCAGAAAAAATACACAAGATAATCGAGTTTTCACTATGGTTGGCACTCACAATAATGTTTAGAATTTGAAAAAAAGACTTAAGTATAGAGCCTATTACGAAATAAGAAGAAGAAAACAAAATGAAAAATAAAATAAAGCGAGGGTACAAGACGTAACAGTTACAAGACGGTAACAAAGATATGAAACATTGGAAGAAAGGAAGTAATTGTAAGAAAGAGAGTGAAAATGAATAAATGATATAACGTACCATGAACATAAAGACATTGGTCCATCAGTCATGTGTGTGGGAAATCCTGAAAAGAAGGCAACGAAATAATGAAGCATTTGATGTGCTTATCTTACATTTGCAAGAAAGAAAGCATGACTCTGAAACAAGGTTGACTTTATTAGTCTCATCAGTAGAATTTATGTGAGTCTTGTTGATACACATTAGCCTACTTCTGATAAAACAAAATGGCCGCGAAAACTTCACTTTTATCGTTTCAATAACACTTGTTGTAAAAGGGGTTTTAGGTAATAGCCTACAGAAAACAAATTCTTAGAACTAATCGAAAGTTGCAGAGAATAATCTTCATTATGATTCAAAATAAATCAAGTTCGTGTATCACGAAGATCAAGATTAAAACAAGATTGACATTTCGTAAGACTAAAATAGGGCAAAAATGTACAACTTGTATAGGCTGAAACAGCTTAAACGTAGGCAAGAAAACTTAGGGCAGATGAAATAGCTTTTAGTCAACAAGATTTAGCTACATGGTATGGCTTAATTTCGAATCACAGACAAATATATTTGTATAAAAAAGTAAACAAATCACCGTACCCATTTTTATCAACGATGCTTCTGTATTTGTCTGTTGAAGAAAATAGAATTATACTATAAGATGTAGACGTTGGGTTAGCACAGAAACGGTATAGGCTTAGAGAGTGAAGGCCAAAACATTATCTCAGTATGGCCTACACTGAAGGCCCATTCATCATATAGGCCCTATATGTAAAAAGCATTGAAACGCAAACCAAAGTGGTGTAATATCTCAAACCTTTCATTGAATTCGCCTATCAATAGCAAATATCTCGTTTTCCTGCTAGGCCTTCTATGTTTACAACCAAGATTAGGATATATAAGGTAGAGGCTCTTAAAACCATCGAATATGAGAGAAAGAAATACAAGTTTAGCCTTGTTATACCGTTAAGTAGATATTATAAAGAGTAGGTTGAAAGTTAAACAAATCATATTTACTTTTGCTTCTGGAGGTCGAACATGCTCCATTAATAAATCTTGAAAGTGCTTTTCATCCAAAACAACCCCATATGAACCTAAAGAAAGGATGAATAAAATGAACGTAAATTTAGGGTGTACTGAACAATCTATCTATGTTTAACAAGAGTTTGAATTTTTTTATCTCTAGCAACATGTTTGTCTGGTAGGCCATCACTAAAACATGACATCGACACAACATCCTTGCGATCAACAGGCAGAAAATTATTTTGAAAAGTTTCAAAAACATAATCAAGCAATTATCATTGCTAGAGCAATACTAAGTGATTTCTGCCCCTCTTCAACTTTTTTAGAGAAACATTAGCATGTTGTTTGAAGAGATTTCCAGAGGTGGTAGGTGGAAGCTTTCAAAACGTAATGAAATATTTTGTCAACCAACCGTTTTACGCAAAAATGTAATTGTGTTAAAATGCATGGAAATGCAAAGAATGAAATATATGGCCTTTTCAAAGAGATTATCGACCACCGAAATCCAAGGGAAACTGGCTCAAATTAAGTTCTAGTCTTTGGTATGAGGTCTAAAAGAGTCTAAAAAAAAGGCAATAGCGTGCTCCTAACCAGTTTAATAAGCTGTATTGATACTTTTATTACTACAATTATGTTGATAAGAGGGCCTAAGATAAGGAGGAATACGTTGATGATTAGGTCCTAGGGTAAGCTCCTCACAAAAAGGAGTGTTATTAGGATGAATAAAAAACAAATTTCCTCACCCATCGTGTTTTTGCAAATCTTTTTGCAGATGTGGATTTCAGCTGACAAGCCAACGACAGAACATCGAATGTTTTGGTTCTTTAAAGACTGTAAAAAGAAATTTGATTCAAGGAATGCAACATGCGTTTTTATGTAGAGGGGTCCTTCCTTAAGTTTTTTGTTACATCAATGCACGTTTTAAAAAGTGGCCTAGTTATCAGTAACCACAAAAAATTAGGACTGGAGATATTTGTCTAAATATTTTGGTGAATATTTCATAAACGAGCTTTTTGTCCCTAAATACGTTCTAACTTCCATGCATGGTACTGCAGAATAGTTCTATGGTATTTAGTTATTGCTGAGCCATGTTTTAGGCAAAATTTTATAGAGACAAGGTAAAGGATAATAACCTCGATGGTTTCAGTAATATCACCAGGATCACATGTCGTTAAGCTTCCAAATATGATCAACACTTCTTTGCTGGCATGATTCGGTAAGTGCCTGAAAAAGAAAAGTTGTAATTTAAAGTGTGTTACTGGCATTTTTTTGCAGTAAGGAGGAACACTGTTGTTAACGGTTTCACTGTTGAACTGGCTTGGTTTGGTACTGAATCATAGAAGAATGGGAAGAATCGGAAACATAGGAAAACAAATCAACCCACTTAAGCTTTTGATAGGAAAGTCTTTGTTAGGACAATGTTTGGATGGAGTTCCGAATGATTCAGGTTGAAAAAGATCACAGAAAAATAAGATTGAATTATAACAAGCTATTTGCCTTTCTTTTTGTAGGGGGCAACAGAGAATTTTCGTTTCATCAACACTAACATATTAGTAAGATTTCTAAAAGTAATTTTCAATATTTTACTCACTTTAACACCCCTACAGCCATATCCAAAGAGTTTTGTAAAGACGGTTCCCCAATGGATCCTTTTCCTATAGCTTCCTGTAGAGCACTTATGTGAAGCTTTGGGTTACCTGTGGTGGAAAATGAATAAAGGTCAAAACTGAATATCCTTTACCTTACTGCAGAGACGCTTCCCAGGCTAATAAACTGGAGACTCACATCAAGTCAGGGAAACACGGAATAAAGGTTTTGGAAAACATTGACTGGTTTTTGATTTTTATGATGTGAAAATTATTTAAGGATATTATTTCCTATTTAGGCTTACTATAAATAAAGACTTTCGAATGACTTTACCGCTTAATTCTGTGATTTTTTCTGCTCTCTTGTTTTTTGTGATGATAATTCCAACCTGTAAATAAAAATCAAGTCATTAATTTACAAAGAGCACTGGCGTAACACATGCAGAGCTCAACGGTTCCAGTCCTGTTACGGTCATATAATTTCGAACAAATTATCTTTATCAAAAGTTTTTCTTAAAAATATAACTGAAACAGGCATTTTAGATTAAACCAAGTACTAAACAGCAGAAGAGTAAAGTAAGGTTGCAAAAAAAATTCTCTAAACTGACCAAATCTTAAAATATGAAAAGTGAAAATAAGTGATAGATGATTTGAATAGCAAACCTGAGATATGGGATTCTGGTCGAAATACTCAACCAAGAACTTTTCCAGAAGCTAGAAATTAAAGAATAGATTGAAGATTGATTTGAAATGATGTATCATGGATACAGAGACGAATGACTCATAAGTATTTACAATATCTTTATTTCAATCCAGCAATTTTTCTCTCTCTAACATATTACTCTAATGAGTGTCTCAATCAAGGTTTCAGTATTTGTTATGTTTTGCTATGTTTCTAATTTTTCTTTCCATTCTCAAGTTCTGTACCCATTAAAGACTGTTCTGACGTACTACTCTGATGAGTGTCAGACGCAAAGCTTTAGTAATTATCATGTTTCATTATATTTCTGATTTATCTTGCAATCCTCAAGTTCTGTACCAACCAAAGACTGTTCTGAAGAACTTCTCTTATGAGTGTTAGACGCCAAGTTTCAGTCGTTATTATGTTTTGCTAATGTTTCTGATTTACCTTGCCATCCTCAAATTCTGCACCGATCAAAGACTGTATTCAGTATTCGAAATAGAATTACAGTGAATGTTACTAAACACAGAAAAAAGGTTAGAAAACAACCAAAATGTACCTTTTCAGCACAGGCAATTCGAGATGGTCTCAAAAGATCTGCTTCCTTCATTGCCTTTGAATTATCCACCACAAGAAACAAGTGGCGCATCTAAATAGGAAAATATACATTTGTTAAAAGTTCTCAACCATTGTTCAAATATGATAATGGTGATGATAAGGAAATTTTCAATGAATACTAAGCACTTACCATCCCCAGCCTGACATTTCCTTTTCGTACCAAGAGTCTAGAAAAACAATAAAGTAAATAACACATGGAATCTCCTTTGAAAAAAATAGCTTCCCCAACTCTCCTTTGACTCAAACCAATGTGCCAGAACAAGAAAATTGAAAAAAAATTTGGATAGCTTAGCATGGATTATATTGCTTGTAACGTAAAGCTAAAATGCTTGAGAAACTGCTGTAGTTTTTGATCCTTAGAAGAAATGTTGAGACTTCACAAATATTAACCTAATGGAGTTATGTCAAAATACTGGTACCCCAAGTAGGATGCGGAAGGGAAGCAGCTTTGACTTATCATGATTAATACGGTGGTGTAGCCTTGTGGTAAATGAACTGTATTTCAACTTGTTGAAGGTTAACCTCCATGGGTTCCAATCCACAAACGGTTACAATCATGAACAACAAGCCATTGACCAACGCAACTGTTAAGTAAATGAATACCCAGGATATTTGTTCTAGAATAATAATTCTGGGGGCATATGCTGCAAGTCCACGTCAGCTGCAAGGTCATACCCTGCTCCTGCATTAACAATAAATCTGCTTGTTTGCTGCTTACTTGCATGCTATTCCTCTATGTTTTCAAGCAAAGGTATACCTTTTCCGTTTAGCTTTCTGAACAATGTCATCTATGGTGGCTTGTAAAGACCCTTCATCGTCTTCTTGCAGAACTTCCCTGTAATGAGAAATAGATGATTGCCTCAATAAAGAACCATGACTGTGGCAATAAACATGAATGGTTAGTGAACTGTATTTTGTATCAGGGGCACAAGCTGTAGTTCCACATCAGTCAAAACTTCGAACCCTGACTTGCATTAACATTTCAATAGTGCTTGCCAATGTGCTTGGGCTGATATGTATTTTTGAGGTATTCAATCCTGAAAATGGAACATAACAAGTGAAAGTATAGTTAGCTAAATGCGACATCAAGAAATGTCCTCTGAGAAATAAATAAGAATCTTTGTCCTTTGCAGTTTGAATTAGAAATAAATTGACCAGGGAGTACAGCATGATGTAGAAGATTCTGTAAATTTAAAAAATTCTATGAAAGCTGGATATCATAACATCTTTTTCTGGCATGCTTAGCAGTTGGCAATTCTCCAATGTCAAATAAATCTTAAGAGAATGGATGATGTGTAACAGATATCTTAGTGAATTCTTAGTGAAATCCATCTTCCTTGCTACGCATAGATTTTTGTATACTTTGAGGAGGAATTCCCTGTTAAGCAAACGGACTTTGCACATGGCGTAGTTGATTCCTTCTCATCTTTATCTCACCCACGTGTATCAACTATTTTTTTACAGATTTTACTAGGCCCAAAGGGGTTTTTAGAGAAACAAGTAAAGAGCAAATTCCTTGCTAGAAATCATATGCAAAAGTTTAATTCATAAAATTCCTCACTATAGTAACCCTTTAATGTTGTGTAACTTAGAGAGAAGCTTTTACTCACCAAGTCTTTTCATATTCGCTGAGCCACCTGTACCCACTGCTAGCTCCATCTTCGTCCGCCATTTTGAAAATAATCTTCTCTCTGAATTTCCGATTGATATTCAGTTTCATATTCAATCTCTCACATGTGATGCTGAAATCACCAATCACCTGGTAGGCTTAATATAAACCAGGTGTTCCAAAAAATCGCCATAATTTCAAAAATAAACGGGACACAATCATATACCGTATGTACATGCCAACAGCTGGTTCGAGTGCTTCTTATTTCTAGTACAGTACTTTTCAAAAGTACTAACTTTTAAAACTATTTTTGACTATTTGGATAATTTTGTATAACAACGCTCCTGTATGCAGTGTAGCCAATTACTAATATCATAATGATTACTATTATGATTATGAAGTACTAAGTACTAATGGTTATTTTGTGAAGAGCAAGGATGATAACTTGAGAAAATGGACAAGTAGGGAGCAGTCTATGATTTCTTGAGGATGGCAAGGAAAATCATTTTTTTCTCTACCTCACATACAACTCTGATGAGTGTCGGACCCAAAGCATCAGTAGTTTTTATGTTTTGCTATGTTTCTGATTTTCATCACCCTCCAGAAGTAGCTGATTAGAGTTTTAGATAAAAGAAATAAAAACTTTTTTTGTTGAAATATATTGCAACCACATCAACTACATAAATATAGATTTTAAATACAATTAAGAATAACAAATGCCTTATGAATTACACTCTGTTGAGGCAGTTATCTAAAACTCTCTAAATTCTTTGAATTCCAAGCAAATCTCCAGTACCTACTGAAACTTTTTGAAAGCTGGTTAAAAGTTTGTTTCATTCTCATTTGGCTTTGGAACTTAATTGCTTCTCATCTAATTACAATTTGATTATCACAACACATTCGATTCTCACTATTCTTCAACTCCTTTTAACTTCTGGAATGCCTCACTCAGCATTTTATTACAGAGAGCAGCGTAAGGGTTCAATTGAATAACTTGAGCCTTTGCAAATGAGCTGCCCAGTGCAGCAGCTTTCTTGAAATCTTCCAAAGCCCCTTCATTGTCTCCTTCTGTCTTTCGTAACAATGCTCTCTGCGTCAGAGCTTGCATCGCACTTTTGCCATGGCCGTGACTGATTTCTATTGCTCTGTCCAGGTCTTCTTTAGCAGCATCCAAATCCCCTGAAAAGAAACATTGTTTGAATTCAATGTACACAAAATTATAAGCAAATTAACTTTCAGTATTTTTTATTCAGAAAGCTTTGGATTTGAAAGACCAGTAACTGCTGCAAGAAAAGCTTTCTCACATATCAACATGGCAGAATTTCAATTTGAATAGCTCCTTCTTCTTGTAGAAGGAGGTTCATCAAGGATTCCTTTTTCAGACTTACCAACAAGGATTCTTTGATCATTGCCGCCTTCTATTGTTTTTCATTCACTTCCTTGGGTTCTTGGTTAGTCTCCTGCTAAGATTGTGGGATTAAGCGGGCCTGTTCTTTGCACAATACTTTTTGCACAATTGAAATATGATCAAACTTGGTAGTCTTGGTATTGCATTGCATGGAAAATAAACCATGCATGCAGAACTCTATTGCAACACTTATCCCTTCCCCTAGCCTTTTTTCACCTGTTGCTCTGGGTAAAAGTCCACACAATAGTCAACATAAAAGCAGAATTCGTTAATCTGTACCTATCATCCTATATAACTGTGCCCTGTTGTTGTAGCCTGCTGCATAAAACGGTGCAAGATTGATGGCATTGTTGAAAATTTGTAAACTCTCTTCCAAATTTCCAGCTTCCGCTTCTTTTACGCCCTGGATTTCTAACTCTTTCACTTGATTTAAAACTTCGGGATTAATCTGATCTTCTTCACTTTCGTTTGAGTTTTCTTGGCAGTCTTTGTCATCTCCCACGCCAGGCAGATTGGGATTAAAAATTGCATCCAAAACGATGGCGTCTTTCTTGGAAGCCATTTTGAAACGTGTGACGTCTTTTGGGAGTTGATACATGAAGTACTTTGTTATAAACAACGCCGAAGTGAAAATATTGAAATGATAATGATCATAATTCTATACTGATTACGATGAACATAAAGATTTTGGTTCCCGATTCAATCAGGATTGGAATGTCCCTTGTACAGACCTGTAGTTAGTGGGGGGGGGGGGGGGGGCAGACGCCCTCCCAATAGTTCCTACAGGCTTGGAGTTTATTTAAGTGAAAGACCGCTGGCTGGAAAATAAAGCCAAGTCATCAGAAAAGCTTCAATGTATTAAATTTTCAGAAAGAGAACGAAGCAGAAACCCAACTGATTTAGAGAAAAGCTTACTGGTTTCTGTTTTGTTCTCTTCCTGACGTTTTACTCTGTTGACAGTCTAACGAAAAGCATAAGTAATCGATATGTTTATTTCGCTATGTTTCCGCTATTTTTGGCTATATCAAATTTTCCTTCGAATCCAGTTTCTCTCGCCTGCACAAGAGGGCAGACACCTTACATATACAGTGCATACGTTGCCATAAAGTGTTTGTCTGACCCAAAACAATTTTATTTCAAAATCTAAGAACAGACCAGAGAAATATTGTCAATGCGTCCAATTTATTGTTCTTTATCATCATTACATTCAGGGTCATTACATTGAGGATGTTTCAGAACTGTGGGGGACACCATCAGGATTGTGGAGGGCTACCATTATTAAGAAATGTGGAGGATATTCAGTACTGTGGAGGGATACCACTAGCATTGTGGAGGATATTCATTACTGTGGAGGTAAACCAATAGCACTGTGAACATAATACTCAAAGTGCTTGTGGTTTCCCTACACAGTGCTAATGATGTCCTCCACTATACTGATGGTAGCCCTCCACAGTACTGAATACCATCCACAATACTAATGATATCCCCTACATTACGTATTGTAACAGTGCTTAACACCCTTGACAGACGTCCCCTGGAGAGATGATGTGACCTAACACATACTAGCACACACAAGCATGAAAGTAAATAACGAGATGAATATGCAGTAATAATAAACTGACAATTTTTTCATGAATTAATTCTGTGTTATCAAAAATAACAACAACATAATCACAAAGTCCTTAAATAATTATAAAACGTAAGAAAATATCCTTCAAGGTAAAGTATTCCAAAAATATCGCATTCAACTTCAAAATACCTGAAAATGATAAGAAAAGAGAGTGTAAGTGCCAATATTGAATCTCTTTAATAATTGTGGCAACGAAATTATGCAAAAACCTATGCATTGTGGAGTTTCATCGAGTCCTGTCTTGGCTAGGCCATATGATTTTCTCAATTCAAAAAGAAACAAGCGAGATAGCGCACCTGCATCATTCAGGGTGAAATTTATTTTATATTAAGGCCATTGTTGTACCTATATAAGCAACAATTGCAATCCTGCAAAATCTCTTAGAATAGACTATAGTACTCTTATAACTACAACAATAAGTAACAATAAGTAATAATACGTGACTATTAGTAACTAAACGTGACTATAAGAAACTACAAGTAACAATAAGTTAACAATAAGTAACTAGAATTAACAATCAGTAACTACAAGTACCTACAAGTAACTACAAGTGACTACAAGTGACTACAAGTGACTACAAGTAACTAAAAGTAACTAAAAGTAACTATGATTAACTACAATTAACTATAATTAACTATAAGTAACTATAAGTAACTAAAAGTAGCTACAAGTAGCTACAAGCAACTATGATTAACTATGATTAACTACAATTAACTATAATTAACTATAAGTAACTATAAGTAACTATAAGTAACTAGAAGTAACTAAAAGTAACTGCAAGTAACTACAAGCAACTAAAAGTAGCTACAAGTAGCTACAAGCAACTATGATTAACTATGATTAACTATGATTAACTACAATTAACTATAATTAACTATAAGTAACTATAAGTAATTAGAAGTAACTAAAAGTAACTGCAAGTAACTACAAGCAACTAAAAGTAATTATAAGTAACTAAAAGTAGCTACAAGTAGCTACAAGCAACTATGATTAACTATGATTAACTACAATTAACTATAATTAACTATAAGTAACTATAAGTAATTAGAAGTAACTACAAGTAACTGCAAGTAACTACAAGTAACTAAAAGTAGCTACAAGTAGCTACAAGCAACTATGATTAACTATGATTAACTATGATTAACTACAATTAACTATAATTAACTATAAGTAACTATAAGTAACTAGAAGTAACTACA
Organism: Pelagia noctiluca; assembly: GCA_963924455.1. Lineage (NCBI taxonomy): Eukaryota > Metazoa > Cnidaria > Scyphozoa > Semaeostomeae > Pelagiidae > Pelagia > Pelagia noctiluca. The sequence goes on from OZ004327.1 coordinate 3,114,923, forward strand.
AGTAACTGCAAGTAACTACAAGTAACTAAAAGTAGCTACAAGCAACTATGATTAACTATGATTAACTATGATTAACTACAATTAACTATAATTAACTATAAGTAACTATAAGTAATTAGAAGTAACTACAAGTAACTGCAAGTAACTATAAGCAACTAAAAGTAATTATAAGTAACTAAAAGTAGCTACAAGTAGCTACAAGCAACTATGATTAACTATGATTAACTATGATTAACTATGATCAACTACAATTAACTATAATTAACTATAAGTAACTATAAGTAACTAGAAGTAACTACAAGTAACTGCAAGTAACTATAAGCAACTAAAAGTAATTATAAGTAACTAAAAGCAACTAAAAGTAATTATAAGGAACTATAAGTAACTTAAGATATGCTTGAGATGAAGCAAGATTTGGGTAATAAATCGAATCGATTTGGGTTAACGAAGAAAAACCTGAGCATGATTCAAAGTGACTTGGTGCGTCAGTGCTCTACCAACTGAGCTATCAGGACAATGGATTTAATCGACCAACCCGAGTCAAATCAATCTAAAAATGGCACCACCACTCACCAGACGTAGACAAGGACCCCTGGCTGTTCAACAAAAACACTTGACCTGCAGAAGGGCGACGACGCTAATTTCGAAACCGGAGACAGTCGATAGCATCATTGATAGTCGATAGCACCTCGACATGCGCATTAGATATTTGCGCTGAATCTTTACCCACAAATGGAAGAGAGTAGAAAATTAAAAAATCAAAGCTTAGGTTGGACTATTACCTTATTTTCAATCCGTAGAAGAACATATCCACTCGTTAGGGAGGGGATAGAATAGGTTTATAGAATTATTCATTCAGAACTTTTTTTAAAGGCTTGCAATTTTGGATCTATGCATGCTTAGAGATGCGTCAATGCGCATGTCGAGATGATATCGACTATCAATGATGCTATGGACTGTCTCCGGATTCGAAATTTGCGGCGACAACATTCTTTTATTTATAGTTGCTTCTTTCAATATTTTACTTCCAAACCCTATCAAGTGGTGGGGAGGAGTGGTTCTCACGTGGGAGGCATCTCCCTTTGACAATGAATTACCCTGTCGCAAATCAAAACGGCTTAGCTATAAATGGGTGCAATAACAGTACATGATTTGCATGAAAACTTACATTAGTAGCTGGCCGACTGGTAAGGATTGTTGGCACTGGATGGTGGCATGTACCCTGAATCTGGGGGCATGTACGGGGGTGCAGGCTGATCAGACTTGGTCGGAGCTCTTGGGGCAGAAGCACCGGCACCAGCATCGGCTCCTAGGTCTTCATATGGCGATCCAGCTGAAAAAACAATCAATTGAAATATCATCAGATTGAAATACCGTCAGATTGAATAGGAAGGTAGACAAGAAGTTTGAATGACCGTTTCAAAATGGTTGAAATTGTGCTTAAGATGGGGAAGCGCAGCGCCAGGGTATTTGCAAGCAATGAATGACCTTGCATCAAAGGCGTCGATCCTACATCTTCCCTGACCAACGCTAGCCACAAAATTATGGGAGGGTCGTTTGGTTGCTATCATGCTATTATTTTGGTTATTCTTTGCATTCACCTATGTAATTGTCTGCATGTAGAGCTATAATGCAAATGTGGCGGGGATTTCCGAGTGGTTAGATCACTCTACCCTTGCTTGAAGGGATGTGGGTGTCAAACCACCTTTAGCCCTGTCACAAAAGCAAAATTAATAATTAACAAGCTCTCTGTAATTCAAGGAAAAAGGCCTACTTAGTGGACCTTTAGTGATTTGCGCATAAACTAATACTTTGCAAAGATAGCAATATTTGCGAATCAATTAACAATGCATTGCTTCAATTTTATATATATTCAGTTGACCCTTCGTGCTTTGTGCATATAATTCTTATCTTTGCATAAATGTTGTAAGCAAAATTGATAGATAGTCACAAGAAAAAGCGTTGTTGGCCCTCTGTTTCCATAGAAAAACAATAGGACATAGTACTTAGTGTTAGCACAGGCAATACTGTAGATCCTTTTTACAAAGCAGCTATTGCAGTTTAAAACCAAAGGTTGGGGTGTCAACCTCGCTTTAATCGAAAAGTATGAAAACGAGGCTTTTTGTTAAATGCTGTAGTTACCATCGGATGAAAGGGGCCTAGGGCCTAAGATATTACGAGAAATTCAAAGCAAAATTTAAAATCTTACATCTGTCTTGCCAATCTTTGTACATGAAAAGAGCACTAATAGGCTGAAATGAATAAAAAAATATATTGAAAATAACACAAAATATAAAATCTCTAATAGACTTTTGTGAACCTGATTTTGATAATAAAGGCTTGATATACTTAATGACAGAGCAAATAAACAGTAGGATTCGTACTCAATGAAAAGACATGTTTGCTGTTAATCCGAATGGCGTGCTTCCGCATTCATCAGACCGACTATAAAAAACTATAATATCATCTATCATATGTTTATTTCTTTTTGGGTCGAGTAGTCCGGTAGAACCTTATATGCTCAAGATATCTGCCAGATGATATATTCCCTTCCACCTGGCTAATCTTTTGTGTTAGAAAATTGTTAAAACATATTTATGAACCTAACTTCTGATTTATGACCTTCAGTTCATAGGTTCCCATAAATGAAGCGAAATGAAAGGAAATAACATTTACCTTCAGTAATAGGTTGAGAATTGCCATTCTGAAATTCAGTTAAGGAAATTCATATAAATAAACAAATTACAATAAAATCAGGCCTGTATATCATTAAGCTTAAAGAAAACATTCAGTGCTTCTCTGGAGGTCTCTGTAAGCTTCCACTAATAATTCTTACAAGGGCAGTGGGTAAATTAGTACACAGGATATTTGTTCTAGAATATTAATCCAAGGACAAAAGCTGCAGGTTACACTAGCTTCACACTTCTTTTCTCAGCACATGCATTAGAAAATAAATATAACTTAACTTAATCCGCATAACAAATCAGAGGCGAGTAGGCGGATAGCCCTTAGATGTCTCTCCTTCTATCACAGCTTCTTTTTGTGTGTGAAAGGTTTGCTTTAAGCTGTTCACTGATTTGGCTGCCATTTCATGCGGCGGAAGACCATTCCATTCTGGGCACACTCTAAATGGGCAAAATCTTTTCTCCCTGATTGTTTGATCTTATCATCTATTATTATTTGATTATTGATTAACATGCTTGATTGCCTACTTGCTTGCAAGCAACCCAGTAAAAACCTTGAATGAAAATCATAAGAAAGGATACGCTGCAGTGAACTTGAAGCGAGAGGAAGCTGAAGCAGAAGCTGAAATAACAAAAATATGAAGTTTAAGTTGTAATAAAAAAATTGAGGAGATGGATTCGGAAATAAATGGCTACAACCTATGTTAGTAAACATGACCAAAGGAGAACATAAACCCATGACCTTTGACTTTGTACAACATTGCACCATTGAACAAAATTGGATAACTATAGACCACTTTCAACGTTCATATTCTATGTCTGTTGGTTTCTTTCTTTACTGAACAAAAAGAGATGTTTCAATTGTGAAAAGGCCGGCTTGTTACTGTGCTCCTATCGTTAAGTTCTATAGAATCTCATTTGCCTATCCAAAAATTTAAACAATACACTTACTATCTTTGTAAGGTATTGGTTTATGTACAAAGCACAAAGGGCCCACTGAATAGGTCGACTAATCCAAGCCAAGCATTGATAATTGATAGGCAAAGTACTTACTATCTTTGTAAGGTTTAGGTTTATATGCAAAGCAAGCACGAAAGGCCTACTCAATAGGTAGACTAATCGAAGCAGAGCATTGGTAGTTGAGAGGCAAATACACTTTCTACGTAAGGTAATACACTTTCTACAAATACGCTATCTACATAAGGTATTGGTTTATGTACAAAGCACAAAGGGCCCACTGAATGATAAACTAATAGGGCAGTGCGATTCCTGGTCCTTCCTTTCGATGTGACCACACCTTGTGATTCCTTTTGCCTTTTTGCCTGTAACTACGGAGCTAGGGAATTCTCTCCTTAACCATATGTGACAAGTCTTAAGGTGGTTTCAAACCTGAGTAAGGGTCAAGTGATCTAACCACTCAGGCATCTCGCACAATTATAACTGTCTAAGATCAAGACATGTCACCACAGATTTGCAACAAAACGAAATAAACTTACAGTGCGTTCCAGCATCATAAGTGGAGAAATACATTCCCAACAATATGATGTCATTCAGAATAGTAAATCCATGTGCACCTAACAGCTGTGGAAAAATGAAATTGATTTTATTATCTATTCAAAGAACATTAATGGCAATCAATGCAGTCTGTTGCTTGCAAGGCAGGCAATCACACGCACACGTATCCACAAGATAAGCAAATAATTAGTGCAAAAAATGGCTTTCCATCAAATTTTCCAAGTGTCAGACAAAAAGATTTTGGGATTTCTATCTCAGTAATATAAATGTTTTGATTAATTGAGTATTGTCTTGCTGTGATCACTCTTCAATAGCTGGATGCTAGTATATCTCATTCTCTTTGATCGTCCTGGGCTAGCTGCCAGGTATGCGTTTCTTCCCACCCATCCTCTCCCTTCTCATTAACATTACATTATTGAGGATTTCTGCATCAGAAATATATATGATTATTTGACTAGTACAAAGTAATAAAGTTTATTGTTATTGTTTTGTTGATAAGAATTCAAAGTATACCCAGACTCTGTGTCTCTCTTGACTTTTGTGGTTTAGATTGTAGTGGTAAATGATTTTAGAATATTTTAGTAATATCCTCCCATATTATCTAAAAACTAACTGAAAGCTCTTAGTTGATATCCTTTGACAGGTTTCTATTTTTTCCACACAGTAGTTCTTTTCTTTAGAACACTATTATTATTAGTAACTCGATCAAAAGTATATGCTAATACAAAAAAAGAATAAGTGAATAACTTACAAACTGAACAGGTTCTTTTGAGTTCTTATCCCTCATTGCCCACAAACCAATGGCCAGAACGAGATAATTAGTGTACAGATAACATTCTTGAAGCCACGCAAATAACGTTGCCCTGAGAATGGACAATTAATTTCATTACGTAAATCGTAAATCTTTAAGATTTTTGGATAGTCTACTAAATAATTCAATTTTTTGGGGGCATTCAAATCAAGAGAAAATGGTCACGAAAGATTCTTCAATCCACCTATTTAATTTGCGAAGTAGCAGAGACTAACAGTTATAAGAAATTAATAAGCAATTAACCAGCAAAGGCCCCTAGATCATGGTTTAGCCCCTAAACTTTTCTGAACACTCCTCTTTCTCTTAGTAACCTATAGAATTGAGGCCGAACCCGTTAGCTCAAATTAAAAATCTGCCAAAATCTTTTAATTCCTGTGAACAAGAGGCGATGTTTGATTTCTAAACCAGACAACAAACATTTTTTTAGGTAAGGGGAAGGTTGAGGGAAGACTCAAGAGGGAAGATATTTGCAAATGCTTCAACCTCAAAAAAGTTTGATTTGATAGATTCTTGAATCAATAGCCAAACATTAGTCCTTCGTTTTGATGCCTTAACAACCTATTGTTTTAATGTAGGTAACTATTATTTTGTCCTTCTTAGAAAGATATTTGGTAGATCACTCTAGCATTACTGCCAACTTTAAGTCTTCCCTTAGAATTCCATGGAATCATCAATTAAGAAAAAAATTCATTCAACGAAATACTCACCATGTTGTTAGAATGAAATGAGCGATGAGAAAATACTGAAAAAAGAAATATCATCATAATCAATCAAGATAATTAGTGTGAATATTCACCACCCAAACAGGACAGGACATATTCACAATCAAGTTGTTCAACCAATTGTTGACTGCCAGGCAGTTTTTTCCTCATTACTCCTTTTTGTGGATAAAGATTCTGGCAACCTGCAATGGTTACTTTTCAAAAACAGAGCAACCAAAATATGCCCATATAAACCATAAAAACCCCCAAAACACAGTCAGTCAGTTAACATGGTGTAGCTTAAACTGGCAACAGTATTTTGGACTTTAGCTTTAACATACGCTGTTGCTACAGATACAGGAGCAGTATCCAAAATGCAAACGGAGTTCTAGAGTGATTCTACGCATGCGTAAATCAAATATTGAATACTTGGAAAATATTTGCATCTGAATAAGTATTGCTCAAAGCAAGCCTATACTATCACCTCCCTAAAGAGTTGATCTGTGTTTTTACAAACCCACAACTTGACTTTGGTTCAACCTAATCTTTGTTTTTCAAGTTTTTACTTTGTCCATTTGTGGGTACAACTTATAGAAGCTGTAAAACATAAATAAAATGCATTGCCAGGCTCCCGTAATCACAGCCACTTTGTAAACTATATGTTCCCTGCACTCTTCTAGCATTGAAAGTTCACATTTGTTATGCCAGAGCTTTGCCAACTGTATACAAACAATGGTCCTATTGCTCTTCTGTTTTTCTTGATGATGCTCCATGCCAAATCATGCTTTATTCCATGATTTTCCCTTGCCGCACAGATCTTTTCATGAAAAATATACCATCTAGGTGGCATAGCCCCTTGGTAAATGATATTAAGAAGGCAATCACCCTTCAAAACCTTTTTTGTTTTATGGGTTCCGACACAGTTGGGAGATATAAGGCAGGAGGATTATTTCCTAATTTTTATCCCTGGTTTTAAATTGTTGAGTACATGTTTGTTTTGGTTTGTGGTTAAACCAAACTGAAACAAACACTTTGAAATACTTATCAACACTTTAACAGAAGGGCTCTAGTGATTGGCCTGATTATTTCATGGCGTTGGAATACCTAGAGAGCTGAATAAAAGTGAGTTACGGATCACCCTCAAAAAACAAAAAGGCCTGGCTCCACATATCTCTGCCATTCCTATTGTTCTTTTGACAGTTCTGTTGTTCTCCTTGGCTCTGATAAATCTGGCGGGGGCCTTGGAATGCACACTGAATGCCAAAGATCTTCAGCAAGGAATTGTTTTCCAGTATTGCTTTACACATTTCGATCCCAGTCAAATAAACAAATTTTGGGGGAAAAAAAGAGGAAGAAGTTATCAATTTTGATACTATCCACTTTGAGCGAGAAAGCAAGCTAGGAAAGAGTTCCGTGCAAATTATCTAGGCCTATTGAAGCACCAAACAATATTTGAATATCAAACTACATAACCGATTACTTATTAGATTAGGCCACGAAACTGCCCAGCCCTAATATGTTGTTTTGTCAGCAACTTGACCCAGCCAGCCCGAGCAGCAAGCTTTCTTTGTTCAGAATGAAATTCCAAATACGTTTCACGAAAGACACATTTGCAAAGAGGAAAGGAGCCCGTTTTCTCACCTTCAAAGGTACAGCAGGTATATTTAACGGCATCTTTCTTTTGTATTTATCTGGTCTGCGCTCCACGTCTGCGAGCTCGAGGTCCTTGAAGGTGCAGAGAAGACACTTGCTGTTGCTTGTTTGGTTTGAGAGTGAGTTGTGGGTTCGCTAATGTCTTTGTCAACCGCATTACGTCATGGTCACATGACTTCACAGAACCCATGACTATTTTATTTCGTTTTCGTAATCACTATTGCACTTACAGCCGTAATAAAGTTGTAATCATTATCGCAATATCATTCCTAATGCAAACAAAATTTTACTTCATTATTGTTTCATTTCATTTTCGAAAATTGCTAAAGAAAAAGTAGCCCATTCAGCGAAATACTGGACTAAGAGAGGCCCTTCTAAAACAAAAATATAGCAAAATTAGAAAAGTTTATTCAAATCTGAATCTTTAGTTATGAAATTAATCAAGATTCCTATTCAGAAAGCTCTTGTGTAGTTATTGCCAGTGCCAAAGAATGTTGGATATGCCCCATTTCACCTTGTCACTTTTTTAATCGACTAATGGACAATCTTTTGTTTTGGACACTTTCGGACACTGTAGCCAGCCAATCATTCAATGCATAAATTTGCATAAATCATAAATTTGCATAAAATATTCAATTCACCTCACTGCACTGTCGGCATTTGAGAATTAGTTACCCCTTAGTTGTGTAAGAGGAAATATGGCCGCCAGAAGTGGAACATTTGCTCTCCGACAGCTCGCTGCTGCGAAGGTATTCTGCCTAAATCGTAACTTAGTATTGCCTGTAGATCTACTACGATAATTTTCTTACATTATTTTTGTGAATATTGGTGCATTATGATGTAAACCTCATCGTTAAATAGCTGCGTCCTTGTATTTAAATTTTAGGCCCATTCAGTCACGATTGGCCTATAAGTGAAGTTACATAACCACAAAATAGGGTTTGCGTTCAAGAATTTGAGGCTGTGGCGTAGTTTCATCTTTTAAACCTCTTTCTTGATTGATCGAAATTAATCATTATCAATTATTTTATCATTTTTCGAGTTTTTTTGTTTTTTTTTGCAGTATATACAACATTTTATTTTGCGATGAAAATGATCATGACTTGACTGGAAAACAACACGAATGTCAATATGATGATGAAAAATTGTATTTCAGTCAACAAAGCTTCTCAAATGTAAAAGATGAAATTAAGCAATTCAGGGCCGGATCCAGCACCCATAGAAAGGGGGGGGGCGTAACACACATATCATAGGACAATGTATTATTTATGACCCCCTTTGATCAGGCCCTGGAATTAATTCATGGAATAAAGTTATCAATGAAAAAGCAGACACAGATGAAACCTCTGCAATAAATGTAAACATTGCATTAGTGGTACCTATGTTGGGATGCCCTTGTTGCGACACCAGACTATAAAGTTTGGCCTGCGTGTGGAACAATTTCTGGCTCTGTTTCCGTCTGCGCAAAATTTCTTCCAAGACCAATTTCTGCGCAGATTTTTCCAAAAGTTTACATAGTGTATTACCCGCACAGTTTTCAAGAAGAGTTTGTTTGGATTGAAAAACAACACAGTTACCATTTACAAAATCAAAAATCCACGCACATATTTTGCTACGGTCGCGGGAATAAAAAAACTTAACCATCTGGATGTGATAGGAGAGTGGCTTTTCTTAATTGATACAACATTGGAAGGCTTATTGGAGAGGGGTTTCAGAGTACTGTCAAGAGGGGGTTACCAGGGGGACTAGGGTTATGAAGGGTCCTTAAAATTGATGTTTTCCATGTTTATTCATTAAAAGATCCCTTCATAGGAATTCAGGACCGTTGAATTATTATCCTTTTCCCTGGAGCCCAGCCATTCTCACTACAGCCCTGCTTAATCGTCGTATTATGGAATGGTATAGCTTATGTTTCGATATGTTCTGGAAAATGGTGCCATTTGGTTGGATTTTAGGTTCAAGCTTCAATCCAAACACGCACTTTTATGTGTATAACTAAATTTATGTGTATAACTAAAAGTAAATTAACCCTTTCGCGACCGCCAACACGTTTTCGTGTTTTCTATGTTGTTGCTGTGTGGACCGCCAACACTTTTTCGTGTTTTGAGGATTCCTTGAGAAATCTAAGAATTTTCCATATTTGGAAGAAAGCCACAGACTAGCTATTGTTTTAATACAATAGTTCAGATGTTCAACTATTCTATTGGTCAGTTATAACAATAGTGTTCTATAGTGACTTTGTCTGTAAAACGTGTTTGAAAAGCGAACTCCCCCAACGCGAATCGAAGTCGCCATTTTTTAGCTTCGCGTGTTATCAAGATGGATGCTGTTGAATTTAAATGCAAGTTAAGTTGTAAAAAAAGTAATCATTCAGAAAGAAATTATAATAATTCTTGATGGGAAAAGATAGAACTACAGTTCTATGTATTCATTGCAAATTATTTCGAGAATTAAAGGACAATAAAAAAGAATTTATAGTAGCTAGGCCGAATCTAAGCAAGACAGCATTCGACAGTGGGCCTAAATGCGCAAAACGTTTCTGATGAAGAAAACTGAAAGGAATATAAAATATATTTATTTTTTAAAGTAATAGTAGCATATAGAATGTTGCAGCAGAGTTGTTTTTGAAGGGAACATGTGGAAGAAAGATAATTTACGAGTAACAACATCGAAGGGGAAGGAGAGGAAGAACTTTGTCCCTACTCGCATTTTACGATCTTGTGACTGGGATCAATGTTTTGAAGATATAAACACAGTTTTCCACTTAAAAACTTTTGAAGATCATAAAGAAGACATTAGCTACATATGAAATTGACTTTTTAGACATTATTAAAGAAGGACGAAGTTCTTTAAAGTATGAAAAACAACAGATTTGCATTTTGATACGGAAGCTGATTATCATTAGGCCTAATTCAAATAAAGCGCGATTTTCTTTTTTCGTTTAATTCTTAAAAACATTCAAAACGAGAATTAAAACACATTTTTAGTTTGTTCATTATCTTATCTTTCATCACTCTTTTGAATCTTTTTGGATGAGATGCGTTTTTCGTGCAAAAATTTGCGTTTGAATTTTGGTACCCTTGATTTGATAAATGTGCTCAGGACAGCGGTTCTCACAGGAATTTCTACACTGGAGAAGCGGTCGCGAAAGGGTTAAAGCTTTCCAACCTTGTACTCATACACTGAGACTCTGTTATCCATTTTTTCTATTTGTATTTTAGCGATTTATTTTTTATTTTGCAGCATGTCAAAAGAGAGATGAGTACAGCTGCTAAAGCTGTTGCACCAAATATGAAGACATTTTCTATCTACCGTTGGGTAAGTATATTTATTTCTACATAACCATTACCTTTTCAGATTTGAAATTTAGCACCCTCTGTTCACACAAAAATAATTTGTAAAAAGAAAATGACCGGAGAAAGAAAATAAAGACTTTTGACCAGAAATAGAAAATTGAAATAAGTTTTGACTAAGTTGTGAGAGCAGTTAGCTTTCATGGAAATATTTTCAATTTTACTTTGACCTAATTTTTTTGTATCAAAGGATCCAGAAAAGCCTGGTGACAAACCAAAAATGCAGGATTTTGAAATCGACTTGAATGAGTAAGTTTCATTGTAATTTTTTCTCTCATTCCTTCATCAAAAATCAAATGTAACTTTCATTTCGAATTCAATATTTTTGACATATTCTTATTTGTTCATTCTTAGCTGTGGTCCTATGGTTCTGGATGCACTTATCAAGATTAAGAGTGAGGTTGATCCAACCCTGACCTTCAGAAAATCCTGTCGTGAAGGTATGTTTTTCCCACCTTTTCAATTGGAGTAAACTAATTTTTTTATAAGAAACTGTAGGGCGAGATTTTCAAAACTTGAGAAATTCTGGTAGGTGATTTTGTATGAACCAAAAAAGTTAAGAAACTTTTTATATTTTTCTTAACGTGAAAAAAAACTGCCACACTTCAGTCCCACTGAGTTGAATGCTGGCCGTCCCTGGTTGAATGCCAACTCATTCACAGATTTATTATGACCACACATGGATTTTTTTAATAGGATAGTAAATGGCCTCAACCTGATTCTATGTGTCCCTTACAGTATATGAAAGAGGTCTTGTTTTTTATGTGAAGAAACTTGCTAATAAACTTTTCATACCTTAATTGGGGTGAAAGCTAAAAAAACTTTGGAAGATTTAGCATTGTTTCTTATAAAGAAAATGAGTTCAAACGAAGAATGTTGATTTGAACAAACTTTGATACTCATTAGATCAGCTGAACAACTGATAACAGCGTTTGTGCTTTTTCCATTATTCAATCACACCATAGTGTTTTGCTAAGGAGATAAATTGATCTTACTGATGTCTGCGATGCACTGAAAAAACCCACTAGCTATTCCCATTTTTGATGTCAATGTCCAAAAGATTATCAGTGTACTAGCCAAATGTTCTTGTTGTTTATTGTCTTGAATAGAGCAACATATGTAAATCAAACTTCGTTTCATATACCATTAGTGTATGAGAAAAACAACCAGGGTAAAATCCAGGGTTTCTGTAGTTTAGAAGAATCATTTGCAGATTTTTCTTACCAACCTCTAGTTTCAGATGACCCAAAAATTTACCTTGTTTCCTTGGTCATTTTTTTTAGGAATATGTGGCTCCTGCTCTATGAATATCAATGGTCTGAATACCCTTGCCTGTTTGTGGTATGTATAGCTCATCTTTCTTGTTTATTATTAATCAGTTGCATCACTCAATTTCATGGAAAAATGCTCGTGTTCCTACCTAAAATTCTCATTTTCTGGTCTGTTTTCATTACTTGAAAAATGTAATGACAATTTTGATGATTGATTTGAATTATTTTTTTCAGCAAAATTGATGATAAGCCAAAGACTAAACTGTATCCATTGCCACACATGTATGTAGTGAAAGATCTTGTTCCGGTGAGTACTATCAACGTTTTGTTTGTTTTTCTATATTCTCAAATATTTATTTCAAAGGAATTTCAACAAATTATTTTTGCAAATTAAAAGGACTTTAATGAAATCTTGAAACAATGCAAGCTGCAACATGATGCAGCTTTGCTAAAACTCAAAGTATTCCATGCCTCTTAAAGGTTGATCTCCACTAAAAATTTTTGTGAGGATCAACATTAAGATTTGTGAAAAAAAGCGGTTTTGATCTCCATTTATTCTGCTTTGGTCTTGAATTATATTATTCCAAATGAATGCAAATCTGAGGGAGAGACTGGAGAAATTCTGCAATGCCATTGGCCAAAATAATTTGCAAAGAAAAATAGTCAGCCAATAAGTTGGCAAATTTGTACTTTTTTGTTATGCAAATTTTTTCGTTGTGATGTTCTGAAATATTCTACTGCCCAAGTGTCATCATGAATTTTTATCTCGTTGAGATCAGCCTTAAAAGTTCATAAAATAGCCTGGTAAGTTCAAAAGCAAACTTTTTAGTGCTTAGACTTTCATCCTTTCCAGGTATAACCTGCCTAATAAGCCGTTGTTTCCATTGATCATCACTTCTGTTGATGAATTTGTAAACAATTATTGATTTGTAAACAATTATTGAGCCCTAGGTTAATGCCATGTATGGACAGATCCCATGGTATCAGCTCAATGATTTCTTTCTTTTTAGGACATGACAAACTTTTACGATCAATACGCAGCTATTGAGCCATACTTAAAGAAGAAAACAGAAAATACAACTGGAAAAGAAAATCTTCAATCTGTTGAGGACAGGAAAAAGCTAGTGAGTACAAAACATACTCTTTTCTGCATTCACACTGCACTGGTAGCCTGTAAGCTTTACCACCTTTGGCGTTAGATGGTTGAGGAAGATAAAAAAATAGTTTTCTTTTTCCATCCATTTTTGCATAAAAGAAAACGCTACTTAAAAATAAAACCCCTATTCCCTCGCCTCTAGTTTAATGTATGATAGAAGTCGTACGGAATCTCCAAGCTGAAGTTGCAAGAAATCATTGAATTATTTTTGTTACAGGATGGTCTGTATGAATGCATTCTGTGTGCCTGCTGCAGTACATCCTGTCCCAGCTACTGGTGGAATGGTGACAAATATCTTGGACCTGCAGCATTGATGCAGGCCTACAGATGGATTGTGGACAGTCGTGTAAGTTCAAGATCTTTCTGCACTTTTTATTTTCTACTGAAAATTAAGTCGTGTTTCTATAAAGCACTTTTCTGGAATTTTGGACTATGGGTTATTTATTGCATCATTGATCACAACCACCTTCAAGCTGTGGCTCCTTGCTTTAATTAGACAGGTATCTTGCCAGATCAGTTTATTTTCCATCTCCATTCTACTCATTCAAACAACGACTGTGGAGATTAAACCCAACCTCCCTAGTGGGTCTGAGGGGCTATTCACTCTTGTGTCATATTGTACGAGATTTTTCGAGAACAAAAAGATTGTTAGGGATTATTTTTTGCTAAAACAATGGGATTTCTAGAGAAGTTTACAAGATCTTTAGGAAGTGGTTTGCCCCTCAAGTGGGTCGGTATATGCTAAATTTGCCCTTCCAGTCTATACCCATTCTTGTTTGGGCTGCCTTATATGTAGTCCTGAATTCTTCTTGGCTTCTAAAGCCTGATCTAGCAAACCATATCCTCTGCGTGCAAATTAACATCAAAACTTCAGGGAGGTTATAAAATAGATTTTACTTGTTGGATATAAATTCCAAGGTATGTACGAGACAAGATAATACAGCCTATTGAGGGTTCCATTCTGTTTATTCTCAAGAGCCTTTGTTGGTGTACATTTAAGTGAACCATAGAAGAATATCGATCCTGCATTCATTTGAAAAAAAATGCTTCTTTAAAGGCTTTATATAAGATATTGCACAGGAAAAAGAGTGGAAGAACAAATCAGCATTAATGTTTTGTCTTTGAAATGCTGTAGTTTGATTTTTGATGTTGATTTTATTTATTTATTTGATTGTTGATGTTGATTTTCAGGATGATTACCAGGAGGAACGTTTGCAGAAAATGGATGATGAATGGTCTGTCTATAGATGCCACACCATCATGAACTGCACCAAAACATGCCCCAAGGTAAACACAACTTACATCACCCTTTATTGTATGCAACGGATTCATCTCCAATTGGACACTGTTCCAAGTTTGAACCTTTCTAATGCATTTAAATTATTTACTTTTTACACATATGCTAATACTTTTTAAAGCAAATTAGCATAATTTCACTATCAAAGCAAGCAAGCAGATTTATTTAAAACAAGTTTGGAATATGGCAGCTTGTAGCAGATATGGACCTGCAGCTTGTGCCCCAAGAATTATTATTCTAGAACCAATCTCCTGGCTACTCATTCACCAATCTTGAAGTGATGGACAGTTGAGTTGCCTGGCGGCTTGTAGTTGAGTATTCTGACTGTTTTTGTATATTAAACTGGTTAAAGATGCCAATCCGGTGTCCTAACCACTTGGCAACAGCACAGTTAATCCAAAATGATGATTGGAATTAAATTCATTTTAGAACCTCAACCCCGGACGTGCCATCGGTGAAATCAAGAAACTTATGGTGACGCAAAAGCCAGAGAAAGTTGCTGCTTAAGAATCATCAAATGAAATGGAATACTTGAATATGAGAGACTGTAATGAGTTTTGCTTTTACTTCTCCTTTATTTTCAAATATTTTCATGTATTTATTAACTGATAATGATTTCACTTATAAGTATGACATCTTGCAGTTCTAATGTGTTTTCAATGATTGATTTTGATGTATACTCTTAGGATATGTGATGTATATAACAAACTAATAAGTCGTGACAAATTTTGTTTTGATTTACCTTCTTCAGATATACTAGGTCAACACAGACGTGACTAGCAGCTGATTTTGATACATAATCACACGAAAAATAGACTCAGTGCTCCATGGCTAGGGGGTCGTGGCCTAGCGAGCTGAAATGGGTTGATCTAGTATCATGGTTAAATTAAATCCGTCATAACTTTTCGTTCGTGGGTTATAATAGCCTTGTCTAATATTTCATAATGGCTAATTTTAGACTCAGAATATCTTAGCGATTCAAGCAGCTTCATCAGCATATTTATGTCTTTGCAAAACTGTAACAAACACTTACACAAAAATCAGAAAATAAATATTTGTAGTTTTAGTTTTACAGTGGTAGTAAAAAAATCAATTGTTTGATGATCGCGTGAATGCATGTAACAACCCAGAGTAACAGCGAAGACATGTTTCTTTTCTGAGTCTATCTATGTGTATATTGCTCTGGCAGTGGCATAGAGCACTTTTTCATTCAGTATAAGCTAACAAAAGAATAGTATTTGCTTTAAGAAGTTTTGGGAGTGCCAAAAAATCTTATGGCCTCTCTGTAATCGCTCGGTGAAGTGTTCATTCTTACGACAAGATAAGTAAATTTGCTCTGATGGAGGAAAGTACATATATGTACTGAATCAAAATGAAAAGATTTCTCAGTTTTACATGCCATATCATATTACATACCAATTCTCGTCGAACAACATACAGCAATGCTCCTATTTAAAAACACAGGCATGCCAAATAAAATGCATACATAGATTAAAATTGTTTTAATTTAATTATTTTGATTAATTATTGTCTAACTTTTACCACCCTTGTCACCAAAC
Source organism: Pelagia noctiluca (assembly GCA_963924455.1). NCBI lineage: Eukaryota > Metazoa > Cnidaria > Scyphozoa > Semaeostomeae > Pelagiidae > Pelagia > Pelagia noctiluca. The sequence goes on from OZ004327.1 coordinate 3,130,923, forward strand.
CAGGTCCAAACGTCTTTCATGTGATGTTTTACGAATGAATTCATCTGGAAAATGAGATACTTGTTTAGTTAATAAAAGGGTAGGCAATATGGATCAAGCACTGTTTTAGGAAAAACCAAGGTACAAACTTCAATGAAAAATGCATAGGTTTGTATTGGAGGGTGATATTTTACTGATCGGTACAAGGTTGAATGGGTAGCTAGTGGTTTCAAGAGCTGCAGTAAATAATCACCTGAGCTAATTTCTCTGAAGGCTTCAGGTAGCCTAATAATCTTTTTCCGGTTATGTATTGATTTTCTGCCATTTCCTTCACTTCACCAAATAACTCTAAAATGTAATAAAGCCAAGCATGAGAGATCAGCAAGGAGGCAGTTAATAAAAGTGCAGGGTATGTCATTTTCATGGCTGATTGCAGTGGCAATCATATCTTCTTGAAAATATACCAAAGCATATGTCAAAATGATTAGCAATTCTGTAGTAAATATCAAAACTTTAATCCTTTAAATTGAATAAATACAAAATTTATCGGAATGTGTTCCAAGATAATGTGTTTTTTGCACATGTAACTTTATGCTTTTAAAAGTACTCGGTCTGCACACAATCTAAACATAAATATTTCAGAACCGTAATCAGAGTAAAATATTTTATCATAGCCCCCAAAGACTTTGGGGGATTGCCTCAGAAAAATATGTATTGAGGACTGGTCTAACACCTGAAATTATATTAAACCAAAGCAGGCCACCTCAATTCTCAAAGCCGGGCTTAGCTTTACCATCCAAAGGTGAGAGTGCTTGAAACTGTCCTAAACCAGTTCTCATACAGTAGAATCCCAATAACTCAGACAAGCAAGGGACAATCAAAACAATTAGAGTTATCGCGTATTAAAAGTAAACTTCAAGGGAATGCCAAATCTGTTTAAGTTAGACAGAGAACGACTTATCGCATGTTCAAGTTATCCGTATTCTACTGTAGTTAGCACGCCCATCTGTGGTGGGTTAAGCACAGCTTTGAGATCCAATAATGGTAATGAATTTAAATTGTAGTAGAGCACGTGGGTTTGATATACTTTAGAGATATGTCGATTGCAGTAGCCTGATCAGGTATAATTCAATTACCTGTGTTAGACCATGCCTTATGAATTAAGGTTGGCTCTGACTCTGAACATGGCTCTCAAGAAGGACCTACTCGAAAACACAATTTAATGCCTCACTGTGGATAAGCCTGGAGTTGTAAACGCCTCAAGGTTACTGTGCTAACTTCTTGTCCTGGTTTATGACAATGGTTAGCACGCTTGCCTGTGTCTACAAAAACCTGGCTTTGAGCCCCGGTGATGGCATATTTTGATTTCAGTAGCCTGCTCTGGTATAATCTTATGCACCAAATGAATTAATCTTCAGAGATATGAACATTTTCTTACCAGTGGCTGCAGCAGGGTTTTTCTGATATTTATCAATTCGACTGTTTATATTCCTAATTCTCTCTTTGAAATTTTCTGTGATATTTTGAGTGAGTGATTCTTCTTGATCCAGGTTGTCGAAAGCTTTCTTGCTCTTCAAAGCGGGCGCTTGGTGGCTGAAGGGATAAACAGAAGATCACTGACTATACTTAAGCAGGATTTGGAAAATCACGAGAGTTATTTCATGAGAGTGAAAAATGACCAAGAAGAAGTAATCGGTATTTGAGGCTTCCTATACTGCTCAGGTCATTTTTGATTCTCTTGAACTAATTCGAAAGATCACCATAACAAGATATAATGAAAATGATAGAAAAATAAAAACCTGGCAGAATAAGTACCAAATCTTTTTCTCTCTGGCACTTATCAGAGTAGTACTTTGGAGTGAGAAAATGTAAGCAAAACATGACAAATTGTAATAATCAGAGGTGGATTGGAAATTGCAATTGGCCTATCAGAAAAGTGAAGAATGGCTAATTAGAGGATCTGAAGAGGGTTGGGGTAGCATCGCTAAGAGAATTGGCTACCCCTTTTCAGATTAGGGTGGCATATTGTAAGATATGTCAACCTATCATATATTATTGTAAGGCCCCTCCTGGCAATGAGTTAATTATGCATGGATGGTTAGGGACCGTGCACAATGATCGGCTATGCATTTAGCCGAGTTTAGCCGAATTTTGATTTTTCGGCTAAAATAAAATTCGGCTATATTTTTTCCGAATTCGGCTAAAATTCGGCTAAACTTTGGCTAAAATTCGGCTAGGGCTGAAATAAACAATTGAATAGAAAATCCCATGAGATCGCTTGAACTGTTTATCTGGTTTTATAATTATCTAAACGATTGTGTCACCATGGCTCTGAAGTTTGAATGAGCAACACTTCCAAACAATAACTGCCTAGAAAATATTGTGTTGGAAAAAAGCTTCCAATGTTGTATTACCCGCGTGAGCTAGATTTGCTTTTTAAACGATTCCCATGCGCGCTATATGTACATTTTGCTGATTGCTAGCTGCTATGACTAGTTATATCAAAAAGACTTTTTTAATGCAAAAAGAAAGTGAAAGAAATTGGTATTGTATTTCTTTTTCTTCTAAGACCAAGGTTGACTCCAGTTGCATTTACTCATTTTTTATACGAAACCGCAGGGCTTGATTTTCAAAACTTATTTAATTACATTAAGCTTTAGTAGGAAATTTTGTGTGAACCAAAAAAGTTAAGAAACTTTTCACATCTTTCCTAACGAGAAAAAAAACTGCAACACATGCTATCGCACGAGAGCATTAGCTTGTGAGGTATTTGGTTTGGTTTCTAGCTCAGTTTAGTTACATATAATAAGATATTTTAGCTGTTCGCAATGAAATTTGCATTTATTCTTGCTTCTCTATATCCATTCATTTTACGCAGTGATAGAAAATAAACAAATGACGGTATATGGAGGAAAATCAGGTTTTAATGTAATGAAATTTGCTAAGAAACCTTTCATACCATAATTGGGGTGAAATCTAAGAAACCCTGGAACGAAGAGTTTAAAAAAGTTTAGTTTCTTAAAAAAAATGAGTGCATTGCATACTGGTCAAACGACACAGGCAGTCAACTTCCGAGTTTTCTTCTAAATTCTTTCTTATAAGAGAAGTCTCTTATTGGCCTGCAGACGGTTTCATATAAAATGCTTTTTATGGAAATTCATAATGGATGTTTCTTGCTCAGCGACTAAAGTTGTAGGTTGATTTGGCAAATTTATTTCTTAAAAGGTAAACCTTCTAAACATGAACGCATGCACTCGTGGGACTTTTGGCTTTTTATTCACACAAGCTCCGATAGTAAACAAAACTTCCTCTATTCAATTTCGTAAACACAATTTGGCGCTTTTGTTCTCAGGCAACACCAGCAAGCCTCAAGAGACCTGAATAGATTAGAACATGATACATTCGGCTAATCAAAATAGCCGAAAATAAGCCAAAATTATTTTCCATAAATTCGGCTATTTTGAATATTCAGCAAAAATTTTACAAAATTCGGCTACTTACCGAAAAATAGCCGAGTTTAGCTGAGTATTGATAGCCGAAAAATAGTCGATAATTGTGCACGGTCCCTTATGATAATGTTGAACTACCTTACCCAATCACTCCATCACTTCCAATATCTTCATCTAATTTCACATCATTCATAAAAGCTGCAGAATGAAAATGAAATAAAATCATAAAATATTCATCATCAACTGTGCAAAAACTCAATTTTTACGTCAGTTTATTACTAGATTATCTAAACGATTACAACCAAGGATTATGAAGAAAATCTAGAAATGGAAAATATAATTATGATTACAATCGCAATAGAATAAATAACAGAGCTTGTGAATAAAGCATTGAAATGAGAAGCTCACATTTCAAAGTTTAACTTATTTGGTTTGCACCTGCACCTAATGAGCAGCTGGATTCCAAGGAACACTTCAATCAACTTTGACCACACCCAGACTTCTGTTGAATACAGGCTTTTTGTAAAATACATAAGAGGGCCACATATTGCCCTGGTAAATGAGGTTAGGAGACCAATACCTCTCAAGATGTTTTTGGTTTATAGGTTCCTACACACACAGACTTGAGATATCAACCAGATGGGCAGAAGAATCATTTCCTGATTTCAATCTTTGCTTTAAGATGCTACAATAGCGATTGATAAGTTGGCAGGAAACCGAAGTTTCAGAATGAATTTGAAAACAAGAACTGCGACAATAATGCACATATTTTCAGGATGACATCAGGAGGAAAACACTTCAATATGCTTTTTTCATGACAAATCCAAATAGCTAACCTAAGATGGACTTGTCCTGCGAATATTTGCATTATCGTCACAGTTCTTGTTTTTAAAGATGCCACAACATATTCGTTTGGGTTTGTCGGTTACTCAAAACTCAAACACAAACTTTTGAATGTTTGCAGCATATTTGAAATCCTTCCAGGGAGAGGGCCTACTCGTTTTATAACAACTAAGTGATTTCAGGAAAGAGGAGTGCTAGATAAAAGTGAGTTAAGAACTGCGCTGATATATTTCTATCATCACAAATTTTTAGGAGAGGAAACAAGATTTTACAGGCCATAGGAGAGAAAAACTGATTTTACAAAGTTGTTCGCAATCACCCTTGTAAAACAAAAAGGCCTATATATTTATAGATATCATTTTGAAATAGGTGCTTTGGACTGTATCTATAAAAAGAAAATTTTGTTTGTGCTTGCAAGGGCGCACATTAGGGGGCAGGGTTGACTGTGATATAGCATATTTGACATTAGCTCAATACCGCTTCGCTCGCCGCAGCCTACAGAGTACTTCTCTAAAAGATCTTAGGAGCACCAAAGAAGTCAAAACAGGTAGTTGGCAGCATAAGCAGAGAAAGTGATTTTTGAAAACACATTAGTGCATCTGTGTCCGGATTTGCCACCCTCAACACACAATATGAATTGACAATTTTACCTTTTTCTTCTATAATGATTTCAATCCCTCTTGTTTGTGTTAAGTTTATCTTTGCATCGTTTGGTTTCTAGAATGAAATTAAGATAATGGTTTCTTATAATTCATAAGAAATGATTTGGTTCTAAGCATGGGGTAACGGTTATCATGCTACCCTGTTGTCATCAGTATTCAAATCCACTTTTTACCCAGAAATGATAAAAATCCTGATTTGAAGTCTCGGTGAAACAGCTATGTGTGGCACATACATGTGGACCTTGGTCATATTTCATTATTGTATCACATGGTATCAGATTTTATTTAAAATTTTGAATTATTTCCCTGCTAGACTAGAAAGTTTGCACACTCCTCACAAATGTTGCGCACCTAGCTATTGTTCTACAACAACATATCTATAATAAGTTTAGTTGACGACATTGCACGCAGAGTTCATCAAGAAGCAGGCCAAAGTTTCCAGTCTGGTTTCCTGTCATGTGAGTGCCTGCTATCTGCACTAGTCCCCTTGTTTGATGTAACAACTTTCTGCTTAGGTTCATGTCAAGCTAAATTATAATCTATTTAACTTAAACCTTCTTAAGGATGTAACACCCGGTATAGAAGAAGAGGGCCTAAATAAAATCCTACCTTGTTGATGTGAATTATGTTAATTCCGGTGCAAATTTGTTGGCCTTTCGAGCCTTTTCGACCAGAATCTTTGTGCCAGAATCCTATGCATTTCTCGCTCCAGACAGCCTCTTCTGCTTGAGCTTCGTTTTGTTTTACATTTCGATGTCTGCTTCCAGCATAGTTGTCGTTTCTCTCATCGTCGCCATCACTCGCCATTTTCAAGAAACGCGAAATGTAAATTATGGAAAAGAAATCAAATTGCAGACGAGGCTTGTGACGTCATTGATGTTATGGCAGAAGGAAAAATTCCGAAAAGTAAAATTCAGAAATTAATAATAAATGATTCCTGAATTTCACTTTGAAATTTGAGTCTGGTCTCTCAAATCGAAGGTTGGCTTTTCTTACTTGGTGTTCCAGTTTATAAGAATGTATTCAAAGAAAGGAACACTCTTTGTTTTCAGAGAATATACAAAAATCTTAGGTATATATCTAAATAAGTACTTTTCTTATACTTCGCCTCTTGTGCAAATTTCCTCTTCAACTCTACTATTGTATTCTTCAAAAGAATATCCAGAGTAAAGTTCCACTCTTTCTCTTCTTCCAGACGAGGGTCACCTAACCCAAACATAAATGTCTCTGAGGATTTTGGAGGACCTTCTCAAAGGCTCTACCCTAATTTTCCTACATAATTTATAAAGATCCTGTCACAAGTCTTACCTCTCTAATTACTCAAAGACTACCTTTAGCAAATCTTGACTTGGATATTCCACACACTATGAATATATTAATGCACCGTGCGCATTCCTCTCAATAGTACCCCTTATTCAATTTAACAGCAGGTTCACATCAGCCAATACAGATGGTTGCCAATACAGATCTGCTAAAACAACTAAAGCATGTGTGTATTCATGTATGTATGAGAAGGATTTAATCCGAAACACGAATTAATGCCCCACCGTGGGATAAGCCTGGAGTTGTGAACACATCAAGGTTACTGTGCTAACTTAATTGTCCTGGTTTAGGACAGTGGTTAGCCCGCTCGCCTGTGTTCGCACAAACCCGGGTTCGAGACCCGGTGGAAGCATATGCCAATTGCAGTAGCCTGCTCTGGTACAATTTAATTACCCGTGTTAGACCATGCCTTATGAATTAATGCATGTATGTATGAAGTATATATGTATTATGTGTGTATTCATAAAGTAACTACAAATATCAACGAAAAGAAAGATGAAAGACTGATTTGAGTCTTGTAGTAAGAAAAAGAGACTTCGTTATAAAACTTATCGTATTTGATTTTATTAATAAAGGTCTTATAATTATTCACAACATAGAGAGTAAGAACTAAAAGATCGCCACAGCAAGCTCCTTCGTTCCTCAACAGATGTGCCTCCGCAACGAGGTCTTGGAATCCAAGACTTAGATGGTAAAAGGGTAACACTCTATATCAAATTGTCTTTGATGGGTACAAAGTTTCTGGAAAGCGAGAGAAATCTGACACACTGCCGGTTTCCGTTGAAGACTTGATTTAGAGCTGATTTCAAAGACAAGGTAGCTGTGTCTATAAGTTAACGTTTTGGAGCCTATCTACGTTACTTTAAAGGCAATAAACTGCACTTATTATTTATCACCATTCTGCCAATAAGGATAGTTTTCTGGGATACCCATTTCTTAATTGGTTACAATTCTGTCAACAAGATGTTACGTGGTACCACCAAAGTGGTGCGAAGGAGCTTACATGGGCAAATCCTAAAAGTGCTCATGTACATAGTAATGCTTAACGAAAGAAAACATGTGTGGATGGTGTTTCCCACTGACCCCAAAAAGACTGGGTAGACTAGATCTGAACGATACTTAAGGGTTCGCAAATTGTATTTAAATCTCTTGGCGAATTATTACCAGGCTTTTGATCGCAATTATAGTACTGAAACTTGTCCAACATTCGTTGAAAATTATTACATAATCGACGGAATTGTTTTAAAATAGTTTAAAAATCCATTCTCCTTTTTCAATATTTGGATCAACATTTTTAACATTTTGAAATTCATGGGTTTTTGTTGATTTTCAAAATGAATTGGAATCTCTTTGCTATTCTTTTAGGACCTTGGGTAGGTATTTGGGGTATTCATTGGCCTAGCCCCGTACCAGCGAGTACTTAATAAGTAGGCCATGATGCCTCGAAAAACCTTGCAAAGTTGATTTCTTTAGTTTTTGTTTGTTTGTAAGGATATGTAAACAGTCAGGATCAGTTTTAGCACAAGGCTAGAGAATGGGTTGAAATTGTGGCTAGAATTAGACAGAGGTGTAGGGTTGGGGTGAATAATAATGTTAGGGTGGTTTTATATGACATCATATTTTCTAGACTATGAAGCCCTACCTAACCTTTTTGAGGGATCAGTGGTATAGTGTTGCATTTGATCGAAATACGTACAAGTGACATGGTTGATGCTCTAGTAAGGGGACTGGAGCAAGTTTCTGCTTAATATAGATCTGACGTCAGAGGTGAAGCGCAGTGCATCGAGGACTGGTAACAAGTTCAAGAGAGCTTTATCAGACGGGTCTGCAAACCAGGATACGATAGGGATTCCATTGTCTGAAAATTCAAATGAATGATTCAGTGATTTTCAAATTTTACGAATTATGCGATAGATAGGAAAATACTCTTACTATCTTCGAAAGGTATTTGGTTTATGTGCAAAGCACAAACGGCCACTGAATAGGTATAACAATGGAGAAGTGCGACCCTGGTCCTTTCTCTCGATGTGACCACACCCCGGGAGTCCACTTGCCTTTTAGCCTGAAATTACAGAGAGCTGGAAAATTCTCCTTACACTTTATTACAGGTCTGAAGGCGGGTTTGAAACCGGGACCCTTCGAACAAACTGGCTGGAGGGTTATCTTTTAAGGTATCTTTCAAGGTCGTGGGGTTATTCCTAAGGGCCTTTTTGCATGACCCCCAATTTGCCAGGATATCCCGCCTGGCTAAGGTATCTCACCTTGTTAGGGTACCCTGGGTGCTAGAGGAGGAGTGGTAATTTTTGGTGAAAAGATTCTGGAGATCCCCTCGATCTAATTCCGAATTATAGGCACTCATCACACCCTCAGAGGTTATACTTATATCACTTTTGATCACGAAATCCATTTTTTTGAAAACTGGAAGAAAGATACTTACGTCTATTCTCTCTGTAGGCCCCAGGTGAGTTGTCGATTATGAAAATACTCGATAAGTCTGAAGATATTATTCGTAAATCTTTTGTAAATCCAAAAATATCCACTTTGCAGTGCTGAAAGATGCAAAATAAATACGTTAAAAACCCGCATATAAGAACCTTCCTTTATTAAGAACCTACAGCATGAAACTAGATATTGTGTACCCAATGAATAAGAACCATTTAGCTAGGTTCTTAATAAAGGGTTTCATTCATTCGTCATTGGGAAATTAATCTTCACCAAACGTTTTGCAAAACTGGTTGTCTAATGACTGTGGATGGGTCAGGAGACGGGAAGATACAACCCCAATGACTAAAGGACTTTATTTTTAAATCAAAGCTTTGTGTTGCTGGCTACATTGCTTTCATATTTCAATGCTAGACCTTCAACTATCATTTTTTTCTTTTGCTTGTTTTAGACCCGATGTTAAGAACCTACACTCTGATTACTGGATGTACCTCATCATATAAGAACCTAAACAAGTTAGGTTCTTATGCGCGAGTTTTTACTGTAATGATGCAGTTTAATTTGAAATTCGAAAGACATTTGAAAATCTAAAAGATCAGCTTTGGAGAACTTACAGAAAGAAAATCAATTTAAAACCAAATAATTGATGCAGTTTGTCGGAAGAAAGGGAATTCTACAATCAAATGTTGATAAAAACATATATACAAACCACTTTTGACGAAAAAGTCATTTTCAATGTGGATAATAAATATTCTAACAGAATTGAGCAATATCTACGAGCTTAAATTACTTTTTGTTGCCAAGAAGCCAAAATAGAAACATCTATTAATTAGGGGTATTTTGAAAGCATGTTAGTTAAGAGTAAAATACATTAAGAATTCTTTGGAATGTATTCATGTTCTAAGTAAAAATACATTAAATAGTTGGGAAGCAATACTGATTGCTTCGAATGATTTGAAGAGTAGAATCGATAATTACCATCTCAAAAGATTGAAATAGCAGCGGGACCACACGTTCTAACGAGTACTAATGTACTAATCTTCTATGATTTAGAATCAAGTGAGCTACTCTATCCCCTCCCTAACGAGTGGATCTGTAGACATAGGGAGTTATTTCGATTATAGGTTATTTTCTTTATTCTAAATCAACAAATGACATATCCATCCATCTAACTAAGATACAAACAGTGCTCTAAAATCAAGAATGCGTGTGTATGTCTATTTAGAAAGTGCGAACCGATGGAAATAGCGAAGTGGCTAAGGAGGGAATAAATGCGTTATCTTTAGCATGGATGAGCAATGTGGTAATAAATTACAAAGCGACGGTTAGTCTCCAAATCAATAGCGCATGAAAAAAATGAATAAAGAAAATGGAATTACCTGTCGAAAATATCTTCTATTTAAAACACCTTTATTTCGATCTAATTGATCAGTTACTGCTGCTCCGTAAACCTACAAATAATATTTTGGGTTTGAAAAATAAATCCGGTAACATTTCCTCTAATGTTTCTGCTGCTATGAACGCTACAACATCAAATATGCTATACATGAAAACCACAGGGTTGGAATGTGTGGCTGAGCAGCCAAAGCAGATTTTCCTAAGTCAAGCTTGGGAAAGAAAATATTTTCTCAACCGCGAGGAGGGATCGTTTTCATGAAAAAATAGTCTCCTTGAATTTTCTAAATTGATCAAAGGATTCAAGATCTTAATATCTTTCAGAAAATTTTCTGCCACTACTCAGTCACTGGTCGGTTGGGTGTTCCTGGCCTGATCAACATCTAGATGACTTATCATTAGATTCTACGTATACGTGATTTAATCAGTCAACATTGTTAAACGATCATGAATCTTTACCTCCATGCTGGCAGTGAACACTGCTAGGTCGTACCATTGACTTACCTACAAGAAAAGGTAAGATCTCATTACGCAATGCAGTGTAAGTAAATTGTTGATAAATGAGTTAGGAGACTAAACTCTGCATCTTTAAAAGCCTGTTATGTGGTTGCCCAATCATTAGGTGATGTACTAAGATTTAAAATTTTACTAAGTACTAGGATAAGTAAATGTTCTGGTGAGTGCAAAACTATGAAACAGGCTTATAGGGATGAATGAGTAATTACTTGTCCCTTTTCTGTGTATTCATCACTCTAATATCAATTTATCAAGCGCTGGTAGGAATGCAAGAATTTATTCTCTTTATCCTTTTCTTAACATTTTACAATATACATTATGCTCTACATTTATGAATCAAGGACTGTGTTAAGGAGAGCCGAAACACAAACGTTGTACAAAGGCGCAGCCCAAATGAAGAGCCCACTGCTCAAGATATTAAATGATTGTGATTTCAATCGCTAAACCTGTAAAGATTTGAAAAGATTTGAAAATTGATCATTTCATCTTGTTTGCTTTCCCACTGGGGCTCTTAAGATTGCTTGTCTCACTGTACTAACGGATGTTAAACTAAAGAGCACTTCAATGTAGAAAGGCAAGAAGGTGTTGCCTAAATTTTTAGTATACTTACAACATTGAGGAAAAAATCAGCATGCGGTCGTTTATGTACATGAAACCTCACAGGATGACGATCTATAGTCACCTAAAACATGAAAATATATTGTATAATTATCTGTCAGATAACTCCTGCTGATCTATGGTCACCAATGACAAATATCATAATCAGTCATCTGTTTCATGGACCTTGCTGATCTAAAGTTACTAACAATATAACTATATAATAATCACTAATCCCTCAGATGAGCCCAGCCGATCTATAGTTTTCAAGACCATGAAATTATCATGCTTGTTACCTATCAGTGAGATCCTGCTGACCTATACTTACTTAAAACATGGAAGTATCCATTTTAGTTATCTGTCAAATAGGCCCTACCCATCTATAGTTATCCACCACATTAGTTCCTTAGCGCAAGATTGAGTCTTTGAGCAGAACAGGCTTTTCAGGGCAGAAATCTAAATTCATTATGTATTAGGAAGGCAGCTGCCCTAGTTCAGATCATGTCTTATTGGTTTCAATTGGGCAGAGAGAAACGCTTTCAAGAAAACGTCTTTACAAAACTTAAATTACGAGAACTACTAGTAGTTCAGCTTAATTGGATAAATCATTCCAGTTAAAAATATAAATTGATTCTTACTTTCACGGTGAAATCAGGAGGCATTGATGGTTTAACTGAAGGCTTTGCTAACCTGAAAAATCAAATTGAGTTTCTCAAGTGATTTGAGAGAATAAAAATGACAGAAGTATCTAATCCACAACCTCTAGATAAGTACTCTGGTGCGTTTGACTGCAGCACCATCAAGGCCTCAAGAAACTCAAACAATTTCACTCTAACAAATTGCACCACCACTCACTGAATACAGAGAGGCATCAATCCAGGCTCTTCAACAACTGCACAGAACCACAATTCTTGCCAAAAGATACAACACAGTGCATGATTGCCACTTGATATATACAAGTGTCAAAGAGAGACCCCCATCCCCCTTAAACAATGTTGTTTCAGGTATTGCTTTGGCGCGGAAATGCATCTGCAACATCCTCCGATGACATCCAGACCTAATATTAACATTGGTTCGGGGGGAGAGGGGGCTCCAACATCATCTTACAGGTTCATAGCTCCATGTTTAAGATAATGCTAAAATTGCCATTATGTCTCAAGACCTTATGGTAAGGATTGCAGCCAAAGGGTGACAACTTTCCCACACCAGGAGGACAATCGCATGAGTGGTGGGATAATTTGTGTGAGTGAAATGCTTGGGTCTCTCAAGGACACAGATTGCATAGTGGTTAGGACATTAGGGTACTTATCCAGTTGTCATGGGTTTGAGTTCTACTCAGGTCATTTTCATTTACACAAATAATCTCATGTGAATAAAACTAAAAGTATGGGAATGTCTGATGGAGGTGATTGATTGTAATTCAGACTTACCCATCTGTATGTGAATGGACAAGAGTTTCATCTAAATCAAGGACCATGATTTTTCTCTTAACAATATCTGAAATAAATTATCAAATACATTAAACTATGTAAGATTGAATCACATGACCAATGACTTGGCGTGTCATTGCTCTACCCACTGAGTATCAGTGCGCTCAATTTAATCAACAAGCAAGAGTCAAACAGACATCTCCTCAAGTTATGAATCAATGATACATTGTTGATAGTTAGTTTATAGTTGATAAGCAAATACACTTACTATCTTCGTAGGGTTTTGGTTTTCGCGCAAAACACAAATGGGCCACTGAATAGGTAGACTTATCGAAGCAGTGCATTGATACTTGATAAGCAAATACGCTTACTATCTTCGATCTTCGTAAGGTTTTGGTCTATGCACGAAGCACTAAGGGCCCACCGAATAAGTTGACTAATCGAAGCAGTGCATTGATAGGTGATAAGAAAATACATTTACTATCTTTGTAAGGTTTTGGTTTATGCAGGAAGCACTAAGGTCCCACTGAATAGGTAGACTTATATTTGATAAGCAAATACACTTACTATCTTTGAAAGGTGTTGGTTTATGTACAAAGCACAAAGGGCCCACTAAATATGTATACTAATCGAGCAGTACGGCCCTGGTCCATCTACACGATGTGACCACACCTCGTGATTCCTTTTGGCTTTCCGCCTCGAATTACAGGGAGGTGGCAAGTTCTCTCCTCACACTTTATGTCACAGTTCTGAAAGTGGTTTCAAACCCGAGACCCTTTGATCAAGGGTCAAAGTGATCTAACCATTTGACCATCCCCTCCATACATTAAGGTAGGAAATAAACAATTCATGACATTATTGGGTTGGGATATTTCAAATAAAGACGTACTTAATCGCTGCGATGATATTGGTGAAAGTTGACATATGTCATATTTTACAGCTTGATGTTGAATAATCTGCAAAATAAAACAGTTGATTAATTATTTCAGAACATCAAAATATTCATTAACATTTATGGTGGATACATGTTGTTTCATCCTATTGCCCAATTGCATTAATTTTTTCATAATCTTGCAGTTTGGAAATTCAAAACATTACAAAAAATTGTCTAGTCAAGCAAATTATAAAACTTCTAGATAATGTTGTTAACAAATGCTTTGAATTGAATGTTGCAATCATTTTAATGATTTTTGCTCAATGAATACAATTTTCAATATATCCTCATTGTAGCTTAATTTCATCCTTGTTTTATGCGCATTTCTTGTATTTTCTTTCTATTCTCCATAAATTCACTCTTTTCATGGACAATAGAAGTCTTCAAGATTCTTGTAGAAAAAATTCTTTTCTAGGTGGTCAATGCATCAAAATTCTCTTCCTGAAACTTTGGTAGAGCCATGAATTAGTTTCACCTAAAAAAACTCAAGAAATAGGGAAAATTGTATTTGAAGTTAATTTGTGAAAAAGAATAACCCTGGTCGGATTCAAACCCACAGCCTCCGAGTTGTTTTCCAAATCCTGCTTCTTCTCAAAAATTGTCTTCATGTTTCACTCTTTTCTAACAGTCATACAGTCCTTTACCAAAAGTGGTAATACCTACATGTATTTTTCTATGAGCAACTGCGTTTTAATTAAGGCAGTACTTGACTAGACAAAAAATTAAGCAATTCTAGTACAGGATAGAGGAATACCAAGCAATTTGAATATTCTAGTTGTGTTCAAATTGGCAATGAAAATTGTACTGCAGCTTTAGAGAAGTAGGTTATAGTGGATATTAGTACACCGGCACCCTTTTGTATGCAAGATACCATCGCCATTTTTTTAAAACAACCAATGAGATAGTATTCTAAGAAAAAATCTTTAAGAAAAAAAAGTTTAGCTATTGCTAAACAATTTTGAGTACTAAAATTTACCTTCCAGCTAAGGAATTTTTAGTATTGAGTTCAAGCTGAAATTGCTTATGAAAAAATGCGTTTATTGTAAGATCTGGAATTTTCAAAAGTCATTTTCTATTATTCTATCCTGCTATTGTCCTTCTGTTATTTTCCTGTGTGCTGAAGTGTCATGGCTGTTGACCCCCATCCATAATAGAGCAACTAGGAATCTTTGACATGTCAACCATGACAGGATCAAAACCACTCAAGGATCAAATTGATATATGCCTGACCTCTATCTAGAGCAGAAAACTGCTCAAATATTGACTAAGTTTTGAAAGGAAACAGTCGAGAAATCTGCAAATAAAATGGGCCTAAACTCCGTCAAAATTTGATTCATTTTATATTCAAGCCTATTCAAGTCAACCAATAGAAACGGAGTTCAGCTTTATCTTTGGTCGGGATTTGTCCAAACGTATTAACAAATCACATAATCAGTAAACAAAATTAATCTTATCTCAAATACCGTCTTCATGTTTCTTCTCAGCAAATGGTCGAAGAAGGACCAAATTCTGAAGAACATCATGGCTACAACTTTGGCGAAGAGCATCACTTTTAGTTTTCTGAACAGAAACTTCAGACAGCCAAGCACCATGTCTTTCAGTGGTCTTTCCGTTTCTTCTACCATGGAATGCGAAGCAGGAAGATGTTTCTGAATTTTGAAACACAGAGCTGTTCACTGTTGACTCAGAGAAAGACGAGTGTAAATAAACTGAATTGAAACTGACGACGAGGAACTCATCTCTCATCCGCCATTTTGTCAGCTAAGCAAGTAGGTACATATTCCTGAAGTTGCGTGGCATTGTGGGAAGGAAGAAGAGCGAAAATCGAAATTCAATGGAAGTGGAGGGGTGTGATTTATATTTGACCCCAGAGTATTTCCCTTTTGCAAAACATATACCTCATACACAGAACCACTCGACGGGGAAGTGAGGGGCAACTCCCTGGGGGCCCGCAGTGACTAGGGGCCCGTCCAACATTTTGAATGGCTTATGTCATTGATATAGGTGGTAGAGAAAATGTCTTCCACCAACGTAAAAGATGACAAATTGAATCATCTCTTCTACAACAATTAAGAGTTTACGGTTGGGTAATCTGATACTAAAAATTATGATTCATGCATCCTTAATAACGAAACAAATGTTCAAAATGTTTGCCCGCCTTCCTCAATAAGAGATCCTTCGATTTTCTTTGAGAGAGTCTTGTACTCAGGGTAGATATTTTTGGAAATTTCGTCAATTTGATAACGTTTTACGCAAAGAATCAGAAAAGAAGTTTTCAGTGCATTTTCACGGAATTTCCCTCCTTACAAAATCGTTAATCAATCACCCGTGGGAACGTTTGTGGAGGATTTTTAGTACTGTGGAGGGATACCATCACTAGTACTGTAGATATTACATCTATAGTGCTTGTTGTTTTCTCCACAGTATTGAACACCCTCCAATGGTATTGCAGTAGAACTAACTGCTCTAAACTTCACTTCCTTCAACCTCTTTATCAAGCTTGACTTAATATATGAACCCTCTTATTTTGCATTGTTCTCATCCACGTATTTTATTCCATGTAATTAGTTTATTTGTTAGTCTTAAATATGCAAATGTCACAAGACCATGTCTGTTTCTGGCTCCGTGTCTTCAAATCTTCACATAAAGTAGAAGCAGAAAGTCGAACTCCTCTTACAGTATGGTATGGTATGGTGATGGTATTGTATCCCCAAACAGAACTGATGGTATCCCTCCACATAACTGATTGCATACCTCCACATTACTTAAAACCCCACAGTACTGAACAGACGATTCTAGGGGTGATTGATAAACGAATTTAAAGCATTTCGAAGAGGGGAAATCAATAGAAATACGATTCATATGATTCAGCTTTTCTGTTAATGATTAACTTTAAATTTTGTTATCAGCATGATAAAGAGTTTCATACATCCCATTGCCCATCTAACAGAATAATCTTTGTCTTGATTGTAAAGAAACAGTGTTCGATACCATTAGTATATTAGAGTATACGATGAATAAAGAGCTGTCTGATGATTAGCTAGTGACAGCATAAACTTGTTTTTTGTCTCTGTTTTTGTATTTATAGCCCGTCAAAGATTAAGATATATTATATATTATACGGTATGTGAATATCAATGCAACATGTAAAATATGTAGTTCTTATATAACGTTCATATTGTGATTAAAAAGTCAAGATGCAGATCCACTCCGCTTCTTGTGTTTATTCAACAACAATTCTGACTCATTCGATTCTTTATCACTTCTGAATTTACTTCTCTGCAACAAAAACGACTCAGAACTTCTCCTATCTTTTCCTCTCACTGTTTCTGAGAATAACTTTATCCAACTGCCTCTTCTCGAGTTTTCAGCCTCGGTACCGTTACACAACCGCGCATGCTCATTGTGGTCGTGTTCACATTCACTCCACTTCTCTTCGGGGCACAATAAACATGGATTATACTCCAAGTCTGTTAATCGGCAGACTGTGAATTGCGAGTTTCTCGATCTAAATTCTTGTTTTAGCTCCGAACCACCATTGGATATGCAATTCATAGTTTTGGACCTCTGTTTTTCATTGCATTTGCTATTAGAATGCGATTCTTCAAAATGACACGAGTTAGAATCGGCTGTATCTTCCACAAGTAATATCGAGGGTACAGGGCTTGAAACTGTCTCAGTGCCTGAATCAGTGTTTGAATTTGGTTTAGAAACAGTAGTTTTACAGCACTGACCTTGATGGTAGGTGCCATTAACTTTGGATGACTCTGTATCTATCTGATCTGGATTTTTAACAAAAAATATTGGGTGTGCCTGGCTTGAAACTATCTCGGTGCCTGAAGCATTGTTCACATTTGATATAGAAACTTCAGTTTTAGAGCACTGATCTTTATTAGAGATGCCATTAGCGTTGAATGACTCTTGGTTCATCTGGTCTGCATTTTTAACAAATATCCTTGGGTTGATATGCTCTGGAATGCTCCCTGACTCTGAACTCGAAAGCTCACTCAATGTGGAAGAAGTTCTATTAGAATTAGGACAATAATCACCAAGGCTTTCATGTTCTTCCATGAAATAAAATTGCTTGTTGACGTTACCTTTCTCAGACAGAACTTGAGGTTTATGGTTTAGCATACTCTGTGAGTCTGAAAGTCTGTGTGGCATAGAAAGAGTCTGACTAGAGTGCTCAGAGCATAAGCTGTCATCTTCCACAAAACTAAACTCTTTGTTAACTTTACCTTTCTCAAGCTCTCTATGAGGTGTATGGTTAAAAATTATCTCTGATTCTAAAATTCTGCTTGAAACAGAAGAAGTTCTTCGATAGTGCTGACAATCATTACACAAGATATCATCTTCCTCCATACTAAAGTCTCTATTAACATGACCATTCTCAGTCAACTTAGGACCATTCTCAATTCCATTTGCCATAAATACATTTGAATGCTCACCCGTGTTTTGCAAATCTTCTTTACGAATAATGTGATGCTCTGAGACTCCGTCTGAACCAGAAGAATTCAGTTCACGACACAAGTATTCCATATCAATCTCATTAGCCGATGAGGCTTCCAAATCGCACATTTGTCTCTGAACTCCATCATTCAAAGGCACACATAGATTTCCATGTCCATTGTGTACATTTTTTCTTAGAATTATAGCTGGATATGACGTAGTATTTATCAAAAAAGAAGTTCTCTGGCAAGAATGACATCCATCGTAAATCCCATTAGGTGATACAACTTCCAAACAACATTTCGTGATTCCGTCTTTGCAAGATACGATTTGATCTTCATTGCTCTCGCCATTTGAAAAGCAGGAATCTACCTTACAAGATTGGCATTTACAAACCACGCCATTACACAAAATAGCCTCAGGACAACACAATATCTTCCCAATGTCATTTCCTATGGACACATTTGAGTTTTCAAGTCTATTTTGTGAATCTCCAGTAAGAACTATCTCTGAATCCGGCTTTGGTAAACAGGAATTTCTTTCACAAGGTAGACATTTACTAGCCACACAATGAGTCGAAGTAGTTTTTAAACCCAAATTCTTTCCAGGGTTGTTTTTCATTGACATATTCGAGCATCCATTTTGTAAGTCTTCTTTAAACATCTTCTCTTGATCTGGGAGTCCATTAGACAAAGCCGTGTTTACAGATTTTGGGATTTTGCCGCACAAAAAACTAGCAACAGTTGGCTTGACATGGCATTTCATATCTACAATTTTGTTTTTAGGAAATATTTCTGGAATGATATGTGTTAGAATCGTCTGCGAATCTAAAAGACTGTCTCTCTTAGAAGCTGTACTACTGGACTGTTGGCTACTATCGCATATGCTGCAACTTGATTCCTCGAGATTCGTATATGGGACGTCCGAATTTATCTGTACTGCTTCGATTGCTTCATTCTCCGTATCTGAGCTAGAAAATGACGATTCTTTAAGGTTTCCCATCTTTTTGTCTATTTCAGATTTGCCAAGGACACCAGGCAATATGTTTCCTTCATCATTACCATCATCCATTGGCATTTTGGAAGTTTGTTTTCTTTCATCATCATTATCATTATTATTTTCTAAGGTGGGTGGCTCAACCACTCTATTATCACTATTTGAGACAGCTTGCTTCTTAATTGCACCATTTTTATTCTCTAATTTCTCAGAAAATCTTCTTCCATTATCCAAGGTGCTTATCTGCTTGATAACTTGCATTTCGATATCAATCCCTTTCGACTGAACATCATCCGTCTTGACATTTCGTCTTCCTCTGAACATGCGCCTCTTCTCGATGAAATTAATCCTTTTCCTGACTCTGTTCTCCGGATACACGGCACCATTCAACTCACTGATATTCTCGTCAAACTCCAACTTGAGTCGTTTCGATCCTCTCAAGCCGTGCCTCATCTCGAAGTTTGAGACCTCGCTCATTCTCGTGCTCCTGCCGTGATCAAACGACCCTGATATTTGCATTTCGATGTTCTTACTAGGCCTAAGCAAAATAATGTGCAATTTGGGTGCGAATATACAGATGAATTCAACGGTAGCAAGAAATGTGTAAAGAAATGAGCAGATGACGTCTTTCGAGTAAGTGACGGCTCCAACGTGCACTGGAATGTATACGAGGATTGTGATGCAAATTGATACCATGGTGAATGCGATGAATTTCGCTTCGTTGTAGTTGTGGGGCACTTTGCGGACGAGGAAGGCTTGGTATGTGCAAACTAGGATCAGACCTGTAAGAATGAAGAACAATCATAAATGTAGATGACTCCCTATTCAAGAGAATGTTTTAGATTACACATACAGCCTCAATTCATTGAATCTAATCATGATTTGAGGTAATATTAGGGTAGATGACTCTTTATTGAAGAAAAATGTTTTGTTATGTTCATGCAGCCTCAATTATGATGTAATCTGAAATTGATTTGAAGTAATATTAAGGCAGATGACTCCTTACTCAAGAAAATGTTTTAGATTGCACATACAGCCTCTATTAATGGAATCTAATAATGACTTGAGGTAATATCAACTTAAATTGACTCCTCATACAAGAGAATGTTTAAGATTGCCTCTACAGTCTCAAATAATGGAGTTAAATAACGATTTGAGGTTATATTAAGGTAAATGACATCTAATTTAAGAAAAAGTTAAGACAACCTTGATAAGATTTTGAGAAAGAAAACAACGTTTTTCAAGAACATGTTTCGATTATAACAATAATCATCTTCAGCTGTTTCGATTATTGTTATAATCAAAACATGTTCTTGAAAAACGTTGTTTTCTTTCTCAAAATCTTATCAAGTCTATTGCTGCTGAGATCATTTTATACAACCTTCAATTCATGGACTCTGATAATGCTTAGGTGTTTAGGTAATATTGATGTTTCTGGCAATAAAATTGAGCTTTGGTAGTAGAGATTCAAAAGTATGGCAAGTTTGATGTAAAACTTAAAAATTTTTGTGACACAATATCATCAAGCATGGCAGAAATTAAGCCTTCCTGGAACTTTTCACATTTGTAAAATATTCAAATTTTAAGATATTGATAGAAGCAAAATTTGAATTTAGGGTTTTAATCTCCTAAGAGGATATGTTTCGAAAGAGAAAATATCATTGAGTTCATCATCAAGATTGCTTTTAAAGTATCAACATTAGACATATGTTTTGAAAGAACGAAATAATGCGAGAAAATGGTGTTTAACTGTCAATACCTGGTTATAGGTATAAAGTACCTTCTAACATTATTTGAGGGACCACATCCCTGGTTCCCTAGGTCTCCACCATTAGAGCAAAGATCGGCATACCGTAATGATAATAATGATACGTGCAACATCTTACCTGCATTATACGAAGTCCAAATGGCCAAACCCTTAGAAGTAGAACCAAAGTTGCAAGATAGAACACGTGATATTTGATCATTGAATCCGATTTCAACATCTGGTGGACTGAGAGCTAAAATCCAGACCAGGCAGATGAGTTGCTCCAAAGCAACGATGATGAAGACCATAAGATATAGCCATTTACTGCTGAGGAAGTGAACTTTGCTTTTCATGATCCGCTTGCTGAATATTCGGGCGATTCGATTGGTTTTCACCAACATCGTTCCTGTAAAATTGAAACCATTGTTCTCAATTTTAAACGGGAATTCATTAGGGGTGTGCTGGCAGCAAAAAAGGGCCTGGGAGTTTAGTTTAGGGTCTAGTTAGTGATGGTGCCAAAAGGATAGAAGGGCCAGTACTCCCCTGAAAGTTTCCCTGGTTTGCCAGTTGGCCAGTACTCCCCTAGATTTCATTGATTGATTGGCAAATATGCTGACGATCTTTCTATGGTTTATGAACAGAGCACAAATGGCAAGCTTGATAGATAGTCTAATTGATAAATGCATTGATAGTTGATAGGCAAATATGCTGAGTATCTTTGAAATGTATATGCGTGGGTACAAAGTGTCCACTGAATACGTAGACTAATCGAAGCAGTACATTGATAGTTGGTAGGCATATACGCGTACTATCTTTGTAAGGTATAGGTTTATACGCTAAGCACAAAGGGCCACTAAATAGTTACCTTTTGTTAATTTGGTAACTTTATGCGAAGGAATCACGAGGTGTGGGTTGCACTGTTCGATTAGTGTACCTATTCAGCGGGTTGCACATAAAAACCAATACCATAAAAAGATAGCTATTGACTGATCGAAGCAATACATTGGAAGTTATGCTATCAACTATCAACTATCGATGCGCTGCTTTAACAAGTCTTGTACTATTCACTTAGCTACTTAAGCTCAAACCAACCAAAAACACACAGTGATAGTGAGTGTATTTGCCAATCAACTCTTGCGATTCTACATCAAAACTTAGGCCCATTCGATGACTTACCAACATTAAGTGACAAGCACAACCCCAGCGTAAACGGAAGTGACCTGCACATCAATCGATTCGGCCGACCAATCAGAGTGAACGGAAGTAAGTACAGCAGCGTTACACCTAGCAACAACACACAGCACATTCCCCTACTGGCAGCTTTAACGATGGGCGATGTTCTGAACCTCATGAAGACGAACGCTGTAAAGACAACCATTCCAATCCCAATACACGCAATCGTGATGATAACTCTGATTACCGTGTCGTCCCACTTCATGTAAATATCCTTTATCTTCAGGCATGTTATGTGGCGTGTGTCTGGCCAGTAGCCGTTCGGGCATTTCGAGCATGTGTAGGGGCTGGTTGCGTTGGCGACAGTGTTGCCCCCGCATTCCACGCATGTCCAGCAGCATTGAGGATCGATTTTCTGAGGCCTTCTACGCCAACCTGGAATACATGGAAGTAGCTGAATTTAGGACTCTAAAATCACCCTATGCAGTACTTTGGAGCGGGTCCAGTACTGTCGAAGATTTTCAGTACGGCAGAAGATATCATCAGTACTGTGGGGATAGCATAGATACATAAGAGGGTAGTCAATACTGCGGAGGGAAACCATTTAGGTCAGTTCTGTGGAGGATTTTCAGTACTGTGGAAGATTTTAAGTACTGCAGGGGATACCATCTGAAACCGCAGAGGGATATCATCCAGTATTGTGGAGAATGTTTAACACTGTGGGGGATGTAATTAGTATTGTGGAGGATGTCTAGTACTGTAGAGGGTACCATCAGTATCTTGGTACTTTGGAGGGATACCAACTGAAACTGCAGAGGGATATAATCCAGTTTTGTGAAAAATATTTAGCACTGTGGTGGTATAATCAGTTCTGTGGGAGAATACCATCAGTAATGTGGAGGATGTTTAGTACTATGGAGGGTACTATCAGTATATTTGAGGGTTTTCAGTAATGTAGAGGGGGACCACAAGCGCTTTAGATATGACCTCCATAGTAATGATATCCCCCGCAGTACTGAACACACTCCCCGTGCAATACTCTAGAGGCTGTTAAGACTGAAAGCCGTCCAAAGTACTGCACTGATATTCTTTGGCGTGAATTTGAACGAAGAAAAGTTCCTTTAGTTTTTAGATCAAGACTTGATGTGTGTTGGAAAGGTTGACTCTAAAATTCACGACAACACTTGCCGAATCCCCACGTGGATCGGCAACAACGAAAAGAAAGATTTCAAAGCAAATGATGTTCTGAAGAATGAATAACCAAATAATCAAGTCAAATGCGCGAGTCATTTCAATGTCAAACAAATCCTCCCAACATAAAATTGAATATTCATCCTTCGCAGACAACCTAGCCCCACGCCAAACAATATGGCTCGATTTCGGCTTCATGTCTTTGCCTACTTCTTATATTTCTTTGCCGACAGTTCACAACATTAGCCAAAGCACAAGTTCGCTTTCAAGCATTCACAATCAAACTCAAACCTTTTAGACGCAGGCGGTGTTTGCGCAAGTGAGAGAGTATTACAGCGGTGAAGGAGGTTTCAAGAGAGTTGGGGATTAATTGTGTGTATGGTGCGGTAGTCACAGTGGTGGGTAGGGAAAGTTGAAAAACATCTAGTACTGCTTGTGTCTGAACGTATGATATGTCTGAGACGTGGCTGTCTGAAATCAAGCCCCAAATGTGTTTACAGTTAATCTCAGACATTGATGTTGCTGATCATAGGCTAGTATTTTGAACAGTCTGTGTTCAGAAGTCCTGGAAAGCGAGAAAATCTGTGACATGGTGAATCACGATAACTATTTAAGTTTTTCGTCTGACACTCATCGGAATTATATTTCAGAAAGGGGACTGAAATTATTTGTTTGTAAATCACGAGTTCTGGTTTTGATATAACTTTATTTACTGAATTTTGAATAGTCTGCGATCATTACACAACATCAGGATAGAAAAGAACATTGGAAATATAGGGAAACATAATAACTACTTTTTCATTATTTTTAACTAGGTTTTTCGTCTGACACTCATCCGAGTAACACTTCAAAAAGTGAACTGAAATTATATATTTCAAAAATTACGGGTTCTACTTTTGATAAAACTTTTTTACCAAATCTTGAATAGCCTTTGATTAGTACAGAACTTGAGGAAGGCGAGAAAAATCTGAAACATAGCGAAACATTTTAACTACTAAGGCTTTCGTCTGACACTCATTAACTTGTAGATCAGAAAATGAACGGTATTAATTCATTAGTAGCTTAATCAAAGGTTTTGGTATTGATAGAGGTTTGTTCACTCAATTCCGAATAGTCATTTTATAAGTACTGCACTTCGGTATGTGGAGAACAATCAGAAACATAGCTAGACATGATAACTACTAAAGCTTTTCGTCCAAACGAAGTAGTACTTCGGAAAGAAAATGGAAAAGAAAATCTACGGTTTCCCAAGAAAAGTGATGACTATCATGTCGAAAAGAAGAAACATTTCTAAAGATGTCCCACCGTTAAAAGTCCGATGGGTATCGGACAGAAAGCTTTAGTATCATAAGTTTCCAATAGAGACAGAAGAGTCCCTCCACCAAATTGGCTAGTATTCCTAGAAGAAGGGCCTTTTTCCCGCTAAAATTCAAAACGTCTAGCAGTATCACAATCGGGATAATTTATGAGAATGAAAATGACTCGAGTAGGACTCGAACCCACGACCTAGATTCGTACTCTAGTGCGCTACCACTGCCTGCCGGGGCTTCGAAAAACCCACGCCCTTTCATTCAAAAGTATCATAATCCAACAGACGTTGGCTATCCTCCTCAGAAACAATTGGGAAACCTACCCCCTTTCTAGTACCACTATTGTGTGTTGCCTATTTCCCAACTTATCACGCTTTTGGAAGATCATTGCCGACCGAGAAACGTGGCAATACTTACCCAATCGGCAATCGGCACTGCAGGTAGATAGATGAACAGTATTCTTGGAATTCAGAATATAGTTATTTTAGAGTATAGAATTTTTAGAATTCAGTTTTGGTTTTGATAAAACTTTGTTCGCTATATTTTGTATAGTCTTTTACAGGTACGGAACTTCGGTATAGAAAGAACAATCAGAAAACATAGCTAGACATGATAACTAGTATAAAAAATACCCCAATCATAAACATGGCTGAAGATTGAAATGAAGGGTTGCTTACCCAATCGGCAATCGGCACTGCAGGTAGATACAGGGACAGTATTCTTGGAATTCAGAATATATCTGGAAGTCCAGTTGAACCGTGTAGATATATTTGGGTCTTGGCTTCTATAATGCCAGTCGGCTACTGGTTTTATTTCATACCCCAACACTGATTTCTGCAAGTTCATCACCTACAAGAACAGAGAGTGGTAATTTATTTCTTACCCTAGCCAAAGGGTCTCACTTTTTGAGTAAGTGAATTTGGTTTAACGTATTAGCCTGATCAAGCAACCGTAGCCTGCACTACAACCATTACATTATATTACTTACTATCAAATTACGGTAGCCTGTATTACAATTAGATACACGTAATATGAAATTATGATGTCCAACAATGAGGACATTGCGAGATATCTCATAATTCATAATTAAAAACACTCCAGTGTATCGATTGTTACTAATTATTCAAGGCATTATTTGCATAAACTTTGATAAATTATGATAAGTTATGCAGTATTATGATGGATTATAATGATGTACCTGATATGAACTTGAGCCACTACCAAACCAATCAAAAGATACCGGAAGTCCCGAAGCTCCGGTGAACTTCACTTTCTTTAGAAATTCAAACAATTGCGAATTACTGAAATCTTTTGTCGAGTTTTTACACCTTATTTTAGAGCATCCTAACATGGAATGCAGTGAATGGGCAACGGCATACACTGCATCGATCGTCGAGCCAACATACGGGGATATAGCATAACTATCACCCATAATACACTGCGCTACATCCTTAGATTCGCAGGCATGTTTTTCATATTGCAGGAATTCCTCGGCCCATACATTATGCTGCGAGCCGTTTGTTGCTATTTTCAATAATTCGGCATTGAATCCTGGGATATCTGATGGAGGAGGTCCAACTCCCAGCATGCCTTGCAACAACTGCTGATTGTCTTCAATGATCATCCTCGCCCCAGTCCATGCGTCAGATACTATCCATGTATAGCCGTAAAGGCCCTGGGTTCTACTCTCTTCAATGACATGCATCATGTGGTCGAGGTTTGTGAATAATATGATGACCCGCGCTTTCTTCTGGGCTTTGATGTCGCGGATAATCTGCGGGACCTTCTGCCATGCGACGATTTTATCGATGACAGTGCAGATGTTGGGAGTGGCGGTTTCCATTCTTTCTCTTAAGGCTTGACGTCCAGCTCTTCCATATTCATCATCACCTGCAATCAAAACAAAAGCAACTGAAGGCTCTGCGAAGTATACACACCCCGGGGAATGTGCAATACTGTGGAGGATGTGCAATACTGGGGGGATATCGTCAGTACTGTGAGAGGGATACCATCATCAGTACATAGGAGCGTGTTTAGTATTGTGGATTAATACCATCAGTACTGTGGACAGAAAGAACTCAATGCAGTCGAGAATGTCCAGTACTGTCGAAGGAAAGCATCAGTACTGTGGGAAATACCACCAGTCCTTTGGCGGAAAGCCACAATAAATTTGGGTATTATCTCCAGTGCTTGTGGTTTCTCTCTCCGGTACCGAAAATTTTCCACAGTACTGATGTTATCCCTCCACAGAGCTGAACATCCTCTACAGTGCTAAATGGTATCCTTTCGTTGTACAGCACTGGTGGTATACCCAACAGTACTGAACATCCTCTAAAGAACTGCATAGACAATCTCAAGGGTTGTTAATCACTGCACAAATTGCATCTTACATCATTGCCTGTTGACAAAAACTTATTTTCATGTTTGAAGTTTAAAGATCCTTTGACAAAAGCTGCAGGACATGAACTGAAAAATACCTGTGAGCATGATGACGTAATTCCATTTGAAATAGGTCAAAAGATCCACGATAACACGAGTCTGGTACGAGTCCGATGGCACGGTTCGGAAGAAATGCTTAAACCGCTTTCGGTCGCTCAGAAACTCACTTGTAGCTGATGGACTCACCACCGGAATATCAAATAGACCGGCTAAATCCGCAACCGCACGGGCAATCTCACTTAAGTCCGGACCAATAATAGCAACCGTCTCTGGTTCTTTACGAGAGAACTTGTTCTCTATAAAGGAAATATGGAATATAAATATATGATAAATCCGAGGGGCATATCACTCACAAAAAAGTGTACGCGATTTTTGTGATTTTAAAAATCACAGTGAATTTTTTGTGATTTTAGTGGTTTTTTGTTTTTTTTCTGTGATTATTTTCTAGTTTTCTGTGATTTTTGTAATTTTTCTGTGATTTTTGTGATGTTACTGTGATTTTGTGATTTTCCTGGGATTTCTGTGATTTTTTTCAAAAATTGTACGAGATTTTTTCGAGTGATATGCCCCTCGGATAAATCAATCTACAAACAGTAGCAGCGAGCCTATGATCACTACTAAGTTAGACAAAGAATAGTTTAATGCATTATCAAGCGTACTGTGGTGGTTTACCATCCTTATTTACTACCAGCACAGCAGGAGTCTTTTACCACAGTAGCGACTACCCCATCCAGTCGTAAAAATAACCCCCTCTGCAGTGCTTACAAGCTCGCTAGCATGAGTAAGAACCAAAAGTGAGTTAAAGAGCCAACATCACCGAATCACCAACTATCCATGTCACAAATATATGACAGAGCCAAAAATTATTGTGGAAATATGACGGTCGAACGGCTGCAAGCCAAAGGGAGGTTTTGCTTTTTGAGAAGATTTAGATATCTTATAATATGATAGAAAGTACAATCAGAAAACATAGCTAGACATGATAACTAATATAAAAAATACCCCAATCATAAACATTTATTTGCAAGGCTCGAAGATCAATGAAATGGACACCTTTTAAATATTTTTTATCAATTTTTAAAACATTTAATAATCTAGTGATCTTTGATTATTTACTTATTTATTTATTATTATTATTTCTTTTTTATCATTTACTCTTTAAAGAGATGAAGAGCCACAACTATTGTGGATAAGCTCGTTATCACCATGTATGTATATGTATGTATGTATGAAAATGCTCAGTTGCTATATAAATTGATAGAGGAGGATTTAAATTCGTTATTTCTTATTGAAATTCATGGAGCATAGTTATTTTTAGTTTATTTTATAAGAGACATATACTTGCTGCAACAAATTGTTGATTTCTTGATTTTTACGTCTTTTGTCCTGTTGTCTCAAAATCTCAGATGCCACCAAAAATACACCACTGTTTAAGTTAATTACATGGCCGTTCAGTGGCCCAACCGTGTATACAGACCACGCTTACTTTTACCAACTGAATATGAGTAGGGTTTGGTGTTAAAGTTTTCATGACCGGATGATGTTTTACAACTTTTCTGGACTCTCTCAATCCAATTTAATTCAATTGAATTTATTTGTACGTCAGTAAGAGACAAAAGTAAGTTAAGAGCCAACAGCACCGAATCACCAACAATCCATGCCAAAAATATCTGACAAAACCAAACATCTTTTTCTATTCAATGCCAATATATTCCTAACAAATAAGAGACTCAAACTATCGAAGAGTCGAGCCCATGACTTCTGGCTACTTTAAGGCTAGATGACGTAAGTTTATTTTCATAATGTTGGAACAGTTCCAGCATAATTAAATAGAAAAGCAACGATATGAGAAGTATTTACCTGTGATGACATTATAATTTGCAGCTGAGCCATTCACTGACATGTGTTGGGGGTTAGTGCACTGAGACGGTTGTTTGAAGTACTTCCTGACGAAACTGAAGTTCAGGGATTCCCTCACGGCCAGATCCACGCTGCCACAAGTGTCCTATGACGTTCAAAATAAGCGATGAAAATCTATCAACGTACACGATGGATCAAACTTTGAGCCAGGGTAAATACATTTGGTCTTATCAAGGCTGTTTCTGACACAATATTCGACATGATAGTCACCACTTATCATGACAAGCCTTTGATATTCATTCTCCCATTAAATATCAAAGGCTTGTCATGATAAGTGGTGACTATCATGTCGAATATTGTGCTTGAACCAGGGGTTTTAAAGTAGATGACACATAATACACGAAAAATATTTTATTTTACACATACAGCCTAAATTCATTGAATCGCATAATAATTTGAAAAATACTGTTGTTTCTGGAAATGAATTAAACTTCGGTACTACAGATTCAAAATTGTGGTAAAGCTGATCCAAAAATTGAAAATATTTGTGACACGCTTACACAATTTCATCAATAGCAGAGATTATGTCTTTCTACAGTATTCAAATCTAAAGGTTTGTAACATAAAGAAAAATTGAATTAAAGGTTTTAATCGTTCAGATAATATTTTTCGAAAGTAATAATATTACCAAACTATGTATAACGTTTTACCGTTCAGATGAGTTTTGAAGCAAGCCATTTTCCTTAGTTGTAGGGTACATAATAAGGTTATTTCGTTTTCTACACACAGAGAGAATTGTCAGACAGTTATCAAACAGAATTGTACACCTTGGTAAATAAATAGAAATAAATGAAATAATAAATAAACTACGTCATTTTATAGTTGTAAAGCATATTGTAAAACAGACTTTTAAAGTAGAAATAAATGAAATAATACATTACCTACTTCATTTCATAGTTGAAGAGCATATTGTAAAACAGAATTTTAAAATAGAAATGAACAGAATGATACCTTGATATCCACACCAAGCCTAATACCAGGCAGCAATTCGTGATCGGCATTCACATCCCTGACAGCCATCAACATACCTTGCAATGCCTGGAAAGCAGCACTGCTGAAAGTGCCTTGACACTCATTACCATGGTCTGCCAGGCTGTTCCTGTGTCCAGATGAACCCACGTGCAGAGTGAACAGCCCACCGAGTATGAAGTCACCAGGCACGTACATTTGTTTGGATTTCTCTGTATTTATAAGGTGCCCGTTTAATTCTTGGTGCCCAAGTAACAAAATGAGAATCATGGCAAACTTGATGTTCTGATTTGATGATTTCATTTTCAAGTGGTGTGGAAGGATATGAAGATGATCCAAACGTCGCTTTCTGCAAAAGAAAATAGAACTTTCAAACATTTGCACTTGCAGGTTTTATTAAATCATTAAGAATTTCTAGGAATCACAGGGATAAAAGCAGGTGAAAGGAGTACCGCTACCAGCAGAGCAATATCAAAGATAAAGAATGTCATTTTTGTCCATTGATATTCATGCTATGTGGCAAGAACAGCCAGAACAAGCTGAAAAGTTAGAAACATAGAGAAACATAATAACCACCCCATGTAATGTGTGTGCAGTACGGTGGGGGTTGTGCAGTACGGTGGCGGATGTTCAGTACATTGGGGGGATACCATGATTGCCGTGGGGAGGCATCTCGCAGTACGGTGGCGGATATTCAGTACAGTGGGGGGATATCATGAGTGCGGTGGCGGATATTCAGTACATTGGGGGGATACCATGATGCGTGTGGAGGGATACCAAGATTGCTGTGGGGAGGCATCATGAGTGCGGTGGCAGATATTCAGTACGGTGGCGGGATACCATGATGCGTGTGAAGTTTCCAGTTTTTATTGAGTATAAATGTTTTCTTATAGCTTGCTTATTTACTTAGGTTTACTGTACTAGTTACCTAAGACTTTGAGTAAACGAATTTCACGCAATGCAACGCAACAGTTTTTTATAAGAAAACTTCTGGATGTAAGAAAATGTACTGAGTACCGACCCCTGTACTACAACAATTAAGAAAGTGAGCGAGTTTATGTTTAACGTGCTGGCCTATGAAAGGCCCCAAGGGACCTTACTTCCAGCAGGAGCACGATAGCATGCTCTACATACTTTTTTATAAGAATACTTGGCTTTGATTTCAGCTTGCCCTCCTGTTTCTTATTTTTGACGTGATTTTTTACCAACTTTTCACCACCTACCCTTCTCAAAAATGTGTTTAAAATGCGTTTCGAGGCAGGGGCTTTATGTTGGTGAACTTTTATTGTGTTTATCGCAATTAGTTTTGGAGATAGCAAAAACGTCTGACCCAAATTTCAGCCTAGTGTTTCCTATAGAGGTTGTTCGTATAAAAATCGTGCACATCACTACATGTAGTAGTGAATTAGGTCCTAGTATGTTTAATGCTCCCGTTTGTGCAACAGAAGTTTATAATTTGAAAACGACTGACCGTTAGACA
This sequence comes from Pelagia noctiluca, assembly GCA_963924455.1. Lineage (NCBI taxonomy): Eukaryota > Metazoa > Cnidaria > Scyphozoa > Semaeostomeae > Pelagiidae > Pelagia > Pelagia noctiluca. Next base: position 3,162,167 of record OZ004327.1, read on the forward strand.
ACCCCTTAAAACGAGTTTCTTATAAAAAATACATGTACACGTTTTAAATTCATATTTTTATAAGATATAAATCAAAGTTGGGTCGAGCTGCAATGCACAAGGATTTTCAGAGAAATTAATCAAATTTATAGTCAGCAGTCTCAGTCAGTTTGTCTCAAAAAATCCCATTACGAATGCTTTTCTCGTCATTTTGTTCATTCTTTATACTTAATTGTAAATGCATTGTAAAGGCTTTTTTCAGTGTATTGTTTCTGTTCCGTAGAAACGCAGAGTCAAATTTCAACCTCTGGTTCTTTATGAAGGTGTTCCTTATAAAAGAACTTATAATAAAAACAACATAAACCCCAAGCAAATACAGCAAATATTTGAAATTCCCATGCAAGTTTGAGGGCTGAAAACCCAAAATATTTAACTAACTTGAAAGCTATGACCAGAATAAAGTTGATAATTGAAACAATTATACCTTAGAGGGGTCTCAGTTTCTCAAAGAGGGCTTTTTTATAACAAATGCCTGTTCTCATTGCACGACATTTGTTTACACTTTTTCGCTAAGCAACTGGACTGTAATCCAGCCTCAAACTTGCATCAAAGATTTTGGATTTCCAGTCTTCCAATCTAAAGACTAAATTGCTTAAAAGTTGCTTAAATTTTGAAAGGCAAACAGAGTCTCTCCCTATAACCCCTACCACTTATACCGCCTCGATCTTTTCAAATGTTGTCTTTGAACCTTGAAAGATTTGATAATTTTTGCAAGCCATGAATAATTTTAGATAGTTTCGTAAATTCTTAGAGTAGCATTTTTTAGCAAGTTGGTTATAAGGGGAATCGAAACAAGAAAGCTGTTGGAACAACAAAAGAAGCCGAAAGTTAAATAAACGAAATCCTAAAATGATAGTTTCTGAAAATCTTGAGAATTTATTCTTATAAAAAAAAGAGTGTAAACGCCTGAGCAGCTGAAAAAGTTTCGAAGATTGCACACTACTGGAGCAGATGAATCGAGCCCCCGTCTCTGATTTACGATAATTTAGTGGATTAGATCATATTACACCCCCACGCCACCGTACTGAACATCCCCCACCGTACTCAGAGATATCCCGCCACCGTACTGAATATCTGCCACCGCACTCATGATGCCTCCCCACAGCAATCTTGGTATCCCTCCACACGCATCATGGTATCCCCCCAATGTACTGAATATCTGCCACCGCACTCATGGTATCCCCCCACTGTACTGAACATCCGCCACTGTACTGCGAGATGCCTCCCCACGGCAATCATGGTATCCCCCCACACGCATCATGGTATCCCGCCACCGTACTGAATATCCGCCACCGCACTCATGATGCCTCCCCACAGCAATCTTGGTATCCCTCCACACGCATCATGGTATCCCCCCAATGTACTGAATATCCGCCACCGCACTCATGGTATCCCCCCACTGTACTGAACATCCGCCACTGTACTGCGAGATGCCTCCCCACGGCAATCATGGTATCCCCCCACACGCATCATGGTATCCCGCCACCGTACTGAATATCTGCCACCGCACTCATGATGCCTCCCCACAGCAATCTTGGTATCCCTCCACACGCATCATGGTATCCCCCCAATGTACTGAATATCCGCCACCACACTCATGGTATCCCCCCACTGTACTGAATATCCGCCACCGTACTGCGAGATGCCTCCCCACGGCAATCATGGTATCCCCCCAATGTACTGAACATCCGCCACCGTACTGCACAACCCCCACCGTACTGCACACACATTACATGGGGTGATAACTAGGCCCCGTTTACACGATACCGTTTTCATTTCATAGCGGATTGGGTAAGGCAATCCGATATGAAAATTTATCCTGTTTACACGATGCCGTTTTCATTTCATAGCGGATTGGTTTCATGCCACTTCCAGAGCGTTTTCATTCGAAAACGCGAAAACGGTATGAAGCATATCGGATTGGTGCGTTCTCGTGTAAACAGAAGGCCAATCCGATATGAAACCAATTCGATATGAAACGAAAACGGTATCGTGTAAACGGGGCCTAAAACTAAAGCTTTACATCTCAACGTCAGAACAGTCTTTGATTAATTGATAGAGAACTTGTTGATGGCAAGGAAAATCGGAAACATAGCAAAACAAAATAACTTCTGAAGTTTTGCGTCTGACACTCATCAGAGTAGTACGTCAGAACAGTCTTTGATCAGTACAATACTTGAAAATGACAAGGGAGATCGGAAACACAGTGAAACATATAAACTAATGAAGCTCTGCGTCGGACACGCATAAGAGTAGTTCGTCAGAAAGAGAACGAAAATAAAACCTAACGAATTATCATACCCAGATGTGGATTGAGATTGGCAAATTAGAAAGGACGTGAATGATGAATATAGTGAGGAACAACCGAGATGAACAATAGATTATAAATTAAAGAGTTCTAGTGGAAAAACAAACTTCTTCTGTCTACACAATACCTTTGGTTTGGTCGAGTAAATATTGACCTATATGTCATGTTTTAGTGCAACAGAAGTTTTGTGTTTTCACAAAAAATGATTTTTGTTACCTAACTCACAAAACCGTATACCTGAAACAGCACCGACTTACCGTACAATCCAGTGTTTGTTTTTCCTTTTCTATTTATTTGTAGATAAAAGGTTTCCAGTACTATGGTTTCTCTTCGAAGCACAGAATATCCTCTAGAGTACTGAATATTCTCAGCAGTACTGGATAATATGGTATCCCTCCACAGTACTAATGGTATGCCTCAAAGTAATGATGGTATCCCTTCACATTATACTAAATATCCTCCACAGTTCTAAATGTATCCCTCTACAGTAATGAACATTCTCCACAGTACTGGATCGTATGTTATCCCTCCACAGTACTAATGGTATGCCTCAAAGTAATGATGATATTCCTTCACATTATACTAAATATCCTCCAAAGTACTGAATGTATCCATCTACAGTAATGAACATTCTCCACAGTACTGGATCGTATGTTATCCCTCCACAGTACTAATGGTATGCCTCAAAGTAATGATGGTATCCCTTCACATTATACTAAATATCCTGCACAGTACTGAATGTATCCCTCTTCAGTACTGAACATTCTCCACAGTACTGGATCGTATGGTATCCCTCCACAGTACTAATGGTATGCCTCAAAGTAATGATGATATTCCTTCACATTATACTAAATATCCTCCAAAGTACTGAATGTATCCCTCTTCAGTACTGAACATTCTCCACAGTACTGGATCGTATGGTATCCCTCCACGCCCTCCACAGTACTAAACACTCTTTCATGTACTGATGGTATCCCCAACTAAAATGAACAGCACTCACGGTACTCAACATCTCATTTCCCAGAATGTCTCCAGGGCTTAAAATCACTGCCTTCACTCAAGGATTCCAAAAGTACCTTCAGATTTTCGGTTACCCAATTTGCTAGAATGTTATGGTGAATTCTTTGTCTATTGCTGTGGTTTCCTTTCAAAGTTCTGAACACCCTGCACAGTGCTAATGGTATCCCCCAACATTACTAATGGTACCTGCCTACAATATACCACGTATCCTCCACAGTACTGAATATATCCCTCTACAGTACTGTATGTTATCCCTCAAAAGTAATAACGGTATGCCCCAAAGTAATGATAGTATCCATCCACAGCATTGATTGTACCCCCATAAGTACTTGTGATATCCCTTCACAGTATACTGAATATACTCGAAACTACTGATTGTATCCCTTTACAGTACGAATCATATCCCTCTACAGCACTGAACATCCTCCACCACAGTGCTGAACACCCTTGTCCAAAACTGAATGTGTCCCCAAATAGTACTGAAAACCCTCCACAGTACTGATTATATCCCCCAAAGTACTGAATATCCTTCGATGTTCTGCACACCCATTCCCCAGGGTGATAATTTTTCATGTTAGCACCCATGTCGATTCGTCTTGAGATGAAGCAAGATATGGAAAATTTACCGAGATAATTTGTGTGACTGATTTTTCAAATCCTGGTCCTTCTGAAGTTAACTTCTCAACCCTATATAGTGTTGCATATGAGCAGATTTCAATATGGATCCCAATGTTTCTGCAGATGTTGCAGTTTTTACCCAGCAAAGACTATTCTCATTTTGCAGAGGACCAAAGTTTCGTAACTTTAAGACTCGGTGGGAAATGGTCTTAAGGACAAGCAGTTAGACTGAGTAATCCCATGGAAGAGAGGCTTATAGGAAGACTTAAAGGAGCGCCCACTTAAATCTCGGATAAGGCCCTGGTCATTTTCATGTGCGTCTACTGCGACAATTCTGGAGGCAGCTGATTTGAACATCAAAAACCTTATTATGAGTTATGCTTTTTAGAGCTTTCATAACACGTTGAAAAAGCGCGGTCAGCACTAGTCAGGATAGGAACGCTCTTGCGCAATATTGCTGTTCTCATCCGAACCCAGACAATTAATGAGATTAAATTGAGAGCCATCTGCGCTATGGTGATGTTGTCTGGGGCAGTTGGCCAAAAACAAAACTAACTGCTCTACAACGCCCCCAAGACCAGGCCTGTGCAATACTTTCAAATGCAAGAATAAACGATAACTGGTCGGCTTGATGGTTTCAGTGTAGAAAATCTTTTCCGCTACGACCAGAATGTCATGACCTATGAGATTGTGAATAAACTGTACCCTGAAAGCCTAGATGAAAGGTCAGGTCAGGTCAGGTCAGGTCAGGTCACCCCCGAAGCCTCGTGGCCGTTGGGGCACTTTCGTGATTTCACAATTTTCTTCCACCCTTCCCTGTCCTCTGCAATCCTGATGCACGTCACCACATCTTCGTCCCCCATTCATGATTTCTTGGGTCGTCCTCTAGCTCGACTTCCTGCGACTGATCTAAGCGTTATATCATGGGCGAGCATTCCAGGCCTTCGCGTGATGTGACCGTTAGAGAGATCACTTCAGAAAAAGAACTAAAGAAGAGACTCGCTATTGCCACAAACCAATGCAAGTCAGCAGGATCAATATAACCGAACTAAAATCGAACTCATAAAGTCGCTCTTCAAATCACTCATCACGTTAATTGCTTTATATGGTTGTGAAACTTGGACCTGGAGCAAAAACCTTGAAGAAAGAGTGAATGCCTTCGAAATGTGATGTTTTAGCAGAATCCCTGATATCTTGTGGAAAGATAGAATCAGTGATAGGAAAGTTGCGGAAACTATCAGAGAATTTATGGGTGAATACAAACCCCTTGTAGATGAAAGAGTTACACGTAAATGTAACGTTTTTAAATTATTAGATAGAATAGTGTTTGAATTGGGATTAGGATGAATTCGTATTCTGTAAAATTCATTAATCAATTAACAAATCTAATGGACATTTCGGGTTTGAGCCAATACACGGGCTGGAATTTCGTTCCCTGTTTACGCCATCGACTCAGAAAGCCCTTATCTCTAAGTAGGTAGGGCTAGTGCACCAACACACAGGGGCGGATCTAGGAAAGATTCTGCTCCAATTAGTCCAAGTGAAAGAATTATCAAATCATATATCATTAAAAAAACAAAGCTGACTACGGCTGGAGCAGAATCACTAGCTGTAGTCTGGATTCGCCCCTGCCACAGCCCACTCTCTAGGTCCAAGTACTCTTAGGAGATAATTAACGAAACAATTCTAGTAGGACGTGGATAACAACAGATAAATAGATAGTTTCTTGAAAGATAGCCCCCATTTTCCCAAATAAAATTGAAAGTGGGATAAATACATTAAGTGCGATCAGCTGAGACTGTAAACTCATCGGAAAACTCGCTAGCCTGATCCCTCTGCTATCTCCTACCTTCAGTTTAGTTAAGCTACCTTGTACCTTCAGTTTAGTCAATGAATGTTGTTATCTTCGTCGAATAGAACGAACAAGAAAAATAAAAGTTTGAACAAGCATGGCTGTAGTCTGGATAGGGATGTAGGAACTTGGGGACACTAGGGCGTGTGCCCCCGTGGAATACGAAATGAACAAAGAGCATTTCTTTTTTAGACTAGAGAGCCCTTTTTTGATGCTCAGATGAGCTTATTCACACGTTAGATTCCATTGGAGATAGTTTGGCTAGAGGTTTCCAAACCATTCATGGTGGCGGTTTCAGAGACTGCGGGGCCTGGAGCCTAACGTCTTGATTTGACCAAATCTGGTGTTTCTATGCGGTATTCTACATTTTCGATATTTTGCGGGGCCCTTTTCGACTACATGAAGTGTGGGGCCTGGGGAGGACAGCTAAAACTGCCACCGACCATTCCCCTCCAATGACTATAGTCCCAATAAGATTATTTTCAACCATGTCAGCTGTCAGCTAGCCTCCGACGCCTTTAAATAGATAAGGAAACAAACAAACCGCTCTAATTCCCAAAGAGATCGGGCTCCCTTGACAGTAAGCTTTTTGCCTGCCAAAACTTTCATCCTCAACTTCCAGACAAAAATTCCCAAACATTTTAAAACTCAAACTGACCGTTACTTTGATGTCTGGGGAAATCTGTAATGATGCTTAAAATGTAAAAAAACTCCGCAATCAAGTGCAAAGCTCTTGCAGCCAAAAAAGTTTGGAAATTTCTATGTTGAAAATGTTTCCTTGTTGTTTTCAACAGAGATGCTCCGCAGTTCAACCCCACTCCTGCGCAGTTTTATACATATTTAGTGGGGCTGAATCACGCATCTCAAAATAAAGACTGGATCGAGTACTGCCATTCTAAAATGAAGTCATTGGCGGCCATATTGAAAGGTCCATTTTAATACATTGAAATTTCACTGGGGCGTGCTTTTTTCTTTGACGATTGTTGTGATATTTCGAAGGATCAAAACGAAACTGCAGTAATAATCGTGCTGCTATTATTAACAAAGAATCAAGTCATTATGATTTCTTTGGGAACCAAATAGGGAGTTCAAACGCACGCCGAAGCAATTGGGTCCAAAACACCTTGCCTCAAAAACAATAGAATGCTCGATGCAGTCTTTATTTTCAAATCAGAAGGAGAAACGGTCCATGAAACCAAAAGCTATTTTGCGAACGATTGAGGGTCACAGGGAAAGAAGGGGGCTAGAATATAGCAGAGCATGCGCTGTCAGCCTGATCTGTGTTGTGTGTTCTGTGCTGCGCCTTCGTTGAGCATCTGAGCTGAACTAAACCGAACTGTTTTACATTCCTTAATTTACAGAATAAATACGATGATAGCAGAAAATGGATGCGAGAGAGTGCGTGAGTTGAGTTTGAGAAAAAGATAGAGGAATAAGGAGAATACAAAGAGTCCTTATCAATGCTTGAAGTTTCGAGCTGAAAGTTTGCAAGTTAGATTTTGAATATCTTATGAAATTTTAGGCAATTTTTAAGAGGTAGGAGGAGAGGTAGGTTGAAGCAATCTGGTGTTACCAAAGATGCGTTGATGAAGATGCGTTAATGTGGCAAAGTCAGATAAAAGCAAAACGTTTGTTCTTAATCAAATACAAACTAGACGAAACTGTTTCAGGAGAGAATTTGCCAGCTCTCTGTAATTCAAGGCAAAAAGGGAAAAGGAACCACGAGGTGTGATCAAATCGAGAGGAAGGACCAGAGACTGCTCCATTAGTCTACCTATTCAGTGGGCATTTTGTGTTTTGCACATAAACCATACCTTACGAAGATAATTAGTGTATTTGCCTATCAACTATCAATACACTGCTTCGATTATTCTACCTATTCAGTGAGCCCTTTGTGCTTTGCTCATAAACCAATACCTTACGAAGATAGTTAGCACATTTGACTATCAACTATCAATGCACTGCTTCGATTATTCTACCTATTCATTAACCCCCTTTTGCTTTGCACATAATCCAATACGTTACGAAGATAGCAAGCGTATTTGCCTATTAGCATCATCATCTATCATAGTATGAAAATGTCAATATCTAAGGGGGCTACGGGCTACTTTTTTTTATATATAGATGAATAAAATATTACAATTGCAAACATATAGTACAGAAAAAATGCCACAGGGAGCATGTCATTACATTGCAACCCTGTGACGTAGTGGAGGCTAACCCACACAAAATTAGTACTACTTTTTCAAAGTACTTATAAGATACATAATAGAGAAAAATCATATAGATGAAATGGTATATGAATGGGGAGGCTACAGTTTCTTATATGTTCGTTTCTGCTATGTGGGGACTTACTGTACAAAGAAGGTCCTTAACGGGGTACTGATCCTCTTTCCCAGCAAATAATCAAAATTCCCAATCTCAATGAACTAAATAGAGAAATTCCCAATATGGACGTGTTTATAATCCCAATCCCAATTTACTTATTCAATCCAAAATCCCAATCCCAAGAAGTCCAATCCCATTATCCCAGTTAATAAAAAGGTAAATCCTAATTTACCCCTCCCTGATTCTTTACTAAGAAATGATGTGTAAGGTCAAATGGAAGGTTGAAAGAAATTAGTTCCACAATTCTATAATTAATAGAAAACCAATGCCATATCACACAAAACCTACCTTGATTTCAAGCCACACAACGGCAGAGCTTTCTCCGTTTCATCAACAAGGTGACCAACGCACAGCTATGGAAAACAGGGAAAGTATATCCAGATACATATCTCATCGACGAAAATATTTTTTGATTTTGATCCCCTGTGTCTAGCAAGCGTGAGAATTCACAACCCTCGTAGAAACCAGGTGCCATCAACTCAACGATTTCTAAAAAACTTCGAACACACAACTTACTTATCATCTACCAAGGCCTTTTTCACCATACTCAATCGGAAGGCCCCCCATCCTTCTAACCACCCCCCAATCCATCAAACTTGCCCCCCCAAAAAAAATTGATGAACCTAATTTCGATTCGTGAATATGATACATAAATGAGTGAAGTCTGCCGTGCAAATTCTGGGAGGGAAACTTCCAATGTTTTGGGAGCTTCTGCTAGCTCAATTTCAACACGTTTCAATCAGTACATTCATTCACTTCTAATGAACTTCTCTCATGATGCCAAAGAGGAATGACTGACACTTTTCCAAGTAATAGGCATATATGAGATACACCTTCAAGGGAAGGCTCAAAGTTTACAAGGCCTTTTTGTAGTTCTGGCTCCAACCCTGATAAATAATAGATGGATTATAGAAATTACCCAGGCACGTAATCTATAACAATAGGTCCTTTTCAAATCCCTCTTTAGAAATTTCTCTCTCTGACCTACTACTTTCATGAGTGTAAGACGCAAAACCTTTAGTAGTTATTCTATTTTGCTATGTTTCTGATTTTCCTCGCCATCCTCAAGTTCTGTACCGATCAAAGACTGTTCTAACGTACTACTCTGTTGATTGTCAGACGCAAAGCTTCAGTAGTTGTTATCTTTCGCTATTTTTCTGATTTTCCTCGCTATCCTACAGTTCTGTACCGACCAAAGACTGTTCTAACGTACTACTCTGTTGATTGTCAGACGCAAAGCTTCAGTAGTTGTTATCTTTCGCTATTTTTCTGATTTTCCTCGCTATCCTACAGTTCTGTACCGACCAAAGACTGTTCTAACGTACTACTCTGTTTATTGTCAGACGCAAAGCTTCACTAGTTATAGTTTTTATTATGTAGCAGTTTTAATAGTTATCATTATCATTATTATGTTCCACTATGTTTCCGATTTTCCTTGCTATCCTCAAGTTCTGTACCGATCAAAGACTGTTTTGACGTACTTCTCTGGTGAGTGTCAGACGCAAAACCTTTAGTAGTCATTTTATTTTGCAATTTTTCTGATTTTCCTTGCTATCCTCAAGTTCTGTACCTATCAAAGACTGTTTTGACCTACTACTCTGGTGAGTGTCTGACGCAAAGCTTCAGTAGTTATTATCTTTCGCTATTTTTCTGATTGTCCGCACCATTCTCAAATTCTGTACCGATCAAAGACTGTTCAACATGCAAAAGCTAAACCTACCTTCATCCACCAGCAACTAGTGCATCTTCATCCTCACGATAAGATAAACCTTGAATGACAATGCAGAGCCTTGCAATACTGCAAGAGACGAGAAAAAGCAGCAAATAAGAACCTGCGATGGCTAGAAAGACCAAATAGATCAGTAACCGATATCAGGCGGAATATTAATAAGAAGTTGTGGCATATGTTTTTAGATTGATTCTTTTTCGGAAGATTCTTATTCAAAGCGAATTCTCTGTAAACAGCTTGAGCACGAAGAAGTCCTATGAGACAGATTTTAATGATTTTGATAAGAACATATTTTGAGATGGGCTTCGATATTCATTTGAACGTTGGCGTTCTAGTTTAATAGAAGTTTGTTCGTTTGAGTCAATTCTCCATCATTAGCCTTCTTTCTAAGGGATTCCTTTGCAAACATCAAGTTTCAAGATGTCCTGAATCCTCCACAATACTGAACATCCTCCACAGTACTGAACATCCACCACAGTACTGAACATCCTCTAAAGTACTGAACATCCTCCACAATATTGAACATCCTCCACAATATTGAACATCCTCCACAGTACTGAACATCCTCTAGAGAACTGAACATCCTCCACAGTACTGAATATCCCCCACAGTACTGAACATCCTCTAGAGTACTGAACATCCTCCACAATATTGAACACCCTCCACAGTACTGAACATCCTCCACAGTTCTGAACATCCTCAAAGAACATCATCTAGAGTACTGAACATCCTCTAGAGTACTGAACATCCTCCATAGTACTGAACTTCCTCCACAGTACTGAACAGCCTCCACAGTACTTAACATCCTCCACAATATTGACCATCCTCCACAATACAGAACATCCTCTAGAGTACTGAACATCCTCCACAGTACTGAACATCCTCCACAATATTGAACATCCTCTACAGTACTGAACATCCACCACAGTACTGATCATCCTCTACAGTACTGAACATCCTTCACAGTATTGAGCATCCTCCACAGTACTGAACATCCTCCCTAGTACAGAATATCCTCCACAGTACTGAACATCCTCTAGAGTACTGAACATCCTCCATAGTACTGAACGTCTTCCACAGTACTGAACAGCCTCCACAGTACTTAACATCCTCCACAATATTGAACATCCTCTGAAGTACTGAACATCCTCCACAGTACTGAACATCCTCCACAGTACTGAATATCTTCCACAGAACTGAAAATCCTCCACAGTTCTGAACATCCTCAACAGTACAGAACATCCTCCATAGTATTGAACATCCTCCACAGTACAGAACATCCTCTAGAGTACTGAACATCCTACACAATATTTACCATCCTCCACAGTACTGACCATCCTCTAGAGCACTTAACATCCTCCACAGTACTGAACATCCTCCACAATATTGACCATCCTCCACAATATTGAATATCCTCCACAGTACTGAACATCCTCTAGAGCACTGAACATCCTCCACAGTACTGAACATCCTCTAGAGTACTGAACATCCTCCACAATATTGAACACCCTCCACAGTACTGAACATCCTCCACAGTACTGAACATCCTCCACAGTACTGAATATCCTCCACAGTATTGAACATCCTCCACAGTACTGAACATCCTCCCTAGTACAGAGCATCCTCCACAGTACTTAACATCCTCCACAGTACTGAACAGCCTCCACAGTACTGAACATCCTCCACAGTACTAAACACCCTCCACTGTACTGAACATCCTCCACAGTACTGAACATCCTCCACTACTGAACATTCTCCACAGTACTGAACACCTACACAGTACTAAACACCTACACAGTACTGAACATCCTCCACAGTACTAAACATCCTCCACGGTACTGAACATCCTCCAGAGTACTGAACATCCTCCACAGTACTGAACATCCTCCACAGCACTGAACATCCTCCAGAGTACTGAACATCCTCCACAGTACTGAACATCCTCCACGGTACTAAACACCTCCAAAGTACTGATTGTATCCCTCTAATATAGTACAATGGTAAGTAACCTCCAGGAGTCGCTTGGAAAGCTGCGTAAACAACTTGAATGAAATTCTTATTTGCATCAAGAAGACTCAATCAAAACAACATTGGCAGATGAAAATAGATTCAAGCCAAACATGAGCGATCAAAACAACCCGTTGCTCTATGCTCTTACTGGAAATGATCATATTTTCACACGGAGAATTATGTTTAAGGAATTTCAGAGCACGGATTCGCATGCAAAATATTTCAATATACACTCATACGTAGGCGTATTCAAGACGGCTGGCGATAATTTCCAAGCTTCAAAATAAGCTTTTGCAAATTAATTGAGTTTTTGGGGTTTCTGTCTGGTTTAATTTTGATAGGTTTATTCATTGGCAGGGATGTGGCGGGATGGCAGAATGGTTAGATTACTCAACCTTCGTTCAAACGGTCTTGGCTTTGAAAACACCTTCAGACCTGTCGAAAATTCTGAGGAGAGAATTTGCCAGCTCTCTGTAACTCCAGGCAAAAATCAGGAGGTGTGGTCACATCAAGAGGAAGGACCAGGGTTGCACTGCTTGATAAGTGTATCATTCAGTGGGCCCTTAGTGCTTTGCACATGAACAAATAACTTATGATGATAGTAAACGTATTTTTTATCAGCTATCAAAGCACTGCTTCGATTAGTTTACCTATTCAGTTGACCCTTTGTGCTTTGCACATAAACTAATATCTTACGATGGATAGTAAGCGTATTTGCCGATCAACTAACAACTTTAACCGGTAGAGAACGAACCCAGATAACAGGTCAATATTGGCCAATCAAAAGAGAAGTGAAGGATTGGTTATTCAATAGGATGAAGCAACGCGTACCCTGAGCATACATCAAAAACTACCCAACCAACAACGAGAACAACCATCTCGTGCCTCTGAACGTTATCAAAACTAAAGCATCAGCTATATGTCAGTATTTATCCCAGAATGTGCTGAAAACTACAGTGAGAACTGTTCTTGAATTATGGGCAGAGCAAGGTCAAAATTTCACTCAGAAATTTTGGATTCTGTCTACATAAAAACAACGAATCCCATTGTGTAGACAAAAGGAGTTCGTTTTCCCACAAGGACTCTCTCAATAACAGTTTATTGATTGTTTCCAGGAGATGATTGGCTGTTTCTCGCCATACCAGCCATTCTCTTTTCTGATTGGCCAATTTTGATCCACCTTAAGGTATAGAAATTCTTTAGATTTGATTTCTTCAATGTCGCAAAAATGCTGTCAGACGTAAAGCTTTAGGAGATATCATGTTTCTCTATGGTTCCAATTTTCTTCGCCCCCCAGAAATATCTTAGTAGACTTGAGGCGCACGGTGGATGATTTCATAATAATGCTGATACAAACAGAGCCTACCTAATAACTGAACACGACTTCTTCGCGGTTTTCTGTCGATAGAGCTAGCGAAATCATAAAAAAACCACCAAGGAGCATAGATAGGCGGTTACAAAGCAGACAAGGCGAAGACTGACAATAAAAATATTGTCCTCTGGCAAATCAGCCTTACAACAACCCGAACGCACGAAGGAACGAACGAAGTCATAAATCATTCACAAAAACTGTAGTTTCAGGCCTAACACTTTTTCAATCTACACGAAGATAACACGAGCAAAAAGGTAGAATGGCTTTTAAAGTACTAACATATGAATAATTTACAATTGACGTTCTCAAGCACATGCTCGCTTTCAAAGATTTGCAATACTTTTAACAATCGCTTTATCATCATCAAAATGACTAGACACACCTAAGACATTTCAAGCATGTTTTAAGCATCGATGTTATTGGGGGGGGGGGGGTACACGTATTTCAAAACCAGCTGCTTTTGCTAGAAATTGTCGATGGCGTGGGTCTAAAGCCAGCGTTAAATGCTTCAAATCGAGCTTACTGCTTATCTAGTAGAAAATCGCTTTCAGACTTCTCAGACTAAAACTTTAAGACGAAACAGAACTGTCCCGCCTTGATGTAGAAATCACTTACTTTGCAATTGAAAGCGAGACAAATTCAAAATGGCAGAATAAAGCATTTGTAGCCAATTTGCGACACTACCATCCAAGAGGTTACACACAAAAGCAACCCCTGTATTACTATATCCAGAGACGGACGTGCCAGGGTGCTTGAAAAAATTACCAACCGAGGTTTCAAGCATTTATTATAAAGTCATTTTTCAATACTTTCTCAATCGCTTCATCATCATCAACACAACTAGACACAGTAAATAATTGTCAGACGTGTTTAAAGAGTCGTTGTTAGTGGGTGGGTGTGCGTATTTCTACACCAGCTGCTATTGTTTAGAAATTCTCGATGACGTGGGTTTAAAGCCTTCACCAAGAACTTAAAATCGAGCTTGCCTGGCAAACAATTGCTTTCAGACACATAATTTCTATATTCATAAGCACGGCCTTTTTCCAGCGAAACTTCGAGACGATACAGGATAACCTCACCTTGATGTAGAAATCGCTTACTTTGCAATTGAAAGTGAGACAAAGTCGAAATGGTAGAATAAAGCATTTGTAGCAAATTTGCAAAACTACCATCAAAGAGGTCAAAACAATAGGGACTTACTTTTTGAAGATACAGACTAGCCAGGGTTGCTGGCAAAAAAAACCACCGGGGTTTCAAGCATCAATTTGCAATTCTTTTCACGTTAGCTTTATCGTAAACACTATCAGACAAACCTAAGCAATTTCAAGCTTGTTTAAAACGTGGTTTTTGTATAGAAGTGAATAAAGCGTGGGATACTACGTGTATCAAAATCAGCTGCTTCATGCTAGATGTTCTAACTGACTTGTGTTTCAATGTACTAAAATCATATCTAGTAGGAAGTATTATCAGGCTTACATCGTCCGTATCTATATAAGCACAGTCAAACACAATAACACCTACACTATTATAGCCTGGGTTTTGTTGAAGAGGTCATTTGCTATAGCGGCTAGAGTGGCACGCATGCGCCAACCAGCTGCTTGGAGATTCGAGATAAATTGGGTTTAAAGTCATCAAAATGTGTATGGGAAAATACGAGAGCCTAATATCCCACATTTATGAAATAGCAAGATACTTAGATATTCAAAAATAAACCATTCTTCAAACGTTACGGTAAAATCTACTCCAGTAAACTAATGTATGTATATGATGTAATGTTTGTATGGGCTTTTAAAATGCACGATGCATGAGATACGTGGCTCAGTTAATTTTACTGAGCCATGAGCCATAAGATGAGACTAGCTCACAATGACTGGCTCACATCTTGGCTCGTTTTTGGCTCATGGCTCAGTAATGATTCGCGGCTCACAGCCGGCCCGTGATATTGATATACTCTATGGAATGTAATGAAATATTATGTATGAGATGGGATGTGGATACAATAAGAATGAGAAAAAGAAACGTTGCAAGCTTCACTTTTCCTTAGGAATCATTTATGTCGATTTACAACATGCTAAACGAATCTTTTACTCTGCAAATACACTTTTACTCTTTTTTATTAGAACCATCTTTATTGACTTGAAGCTGGCGGTTTTTTAATATCCTCTATTTTCAGACTTCAGTGTTCTTACATTTTGCTTACTTTTGTAATGATTTGGGAGACTATTTTTGCTATCAGTTGTGTTCATTATTGCAAATTTGGATTCTCTTGACCGTCTGACATATGTATGTGCTGTCAATCTGATTGTTTTGTAGATATTTCTCAGTCTCATGGTTATCTCGTAAAATTCTTTCAGTGAATTAAAAATGGTCAGCCTCGTTTTGCTCTTAGCTGGTTCTTCGATTTTGGCAAAATCGACGCTTGTGATCTTATCAAAAGAGGGCAGAACTGGAATTGATATTATCTATTAGGCAGTCATTTTCAATATCTTGAGTAGCTATAAGCACAACCTGACACCAAAGGACCACCTTTGATATTAAAAGCAGACACAAACTAGATAGGGGGGGGTTAGTCGATTGGTTGGGGTTCTACGCATAGTTTTCATGTTCTGCTATGTTCCTCATTTTCCCTGCCATCCTTTAGTTCTGTACTGATCAAAGACTGTTCTACATGCTTATAAATTTGCTGCTATATTGTGCTATTTGTTGCTATTTGTGTATAGTTTGTCTGATGATTGCGAGAGAATGAAACTTTGAGTTACTTTCGTCTTTCTTATCTACTTTCTTATCTTAGTTACTTTCGTACATCGAGCACTGTGATGAAGACATAGACAATACAATTGCTATACTAGGATGAAATTGGCGTTAGAGATTCAATATCACGTGGGTTTGAAGCTATCACTAAATGATTAACTCGACGTTAAGTAAGTTTACGTTTAACCTACTGACCGGTTAAAGGCCAGAAGCCTTATTTCCCACAAGGGCACGGGTCCCCCAGGTGAACGTCATTACGAACAGAGGAGTAGATATAAAACTTCTTAGGAGGGGCAACGAAGAGAATTTTCCGACCAATATTTTTCTCTTAGATCTCTAATAGACGTACCTCTGACGATTTTGCGATTTTGATACTCCAGATCGTTGAAAAATTCACTAAATTTCCCCACTGATTCTTTTATCAAAATCTTTCCTCGTGGTAATCCCACTGCTCCACATGATTTTAGTTTAAGGCATTTGTTAGTCTGTCGATTTCAAATTGATTTGAGCTAGACTTACAACTTACAATTTGTGTTCAAGTTTAATTGTATGTCAATTTTAAAGGAAAATTTGAAATATCATTATAAATATTCCCTCGAGTAAAGGTTGCTTTATTTTTTCGATAAGATTAGATATTTTTCGACAACCTGGCTATCTACATCTACAAGGGGTTTTGCTGCCCCTCCTCACCCCCTCTATCTACGCCACTGATTACGAATGACGGTCGCTATTAGAAAGGATGTTAATAAGTAGCTTGAACACACAATTAAGAAAACTTCCCTTCCTTATGGACTGTTTGACAGGGGGTGATCATTTTCTTTAATTCAGGTTGGTAGCGAAGAAAAATTAATTAGGTAATCTATTTTCTTTTTTCTATTATCTTTAAATATCCGGAAAAAATGTTTCTTGGAGGGGTTTGGGCTAAAAAAATATTTGTTATAAAATACTTTGACTGTAATTTTGCCCCAATCACTAGAAATCACAGACACAAACCTAATTGTTAAGTAAAACTCTTTGCTTTTTGCTTTGGTTGGATAATTACCTTTTTGATTTGTGCAAAGGTTGAGTAAATGCGAAAATTATCAACGTTTTATCTCTCTTCAGTGCCAACAAGAGGCATTGTCAATAAACGGTGCCTTACTAGAAAATTGCATCTTGCCAAAAAACGTTAACCTACCTCGACTTTCTTCGTTTGTTGAGAATGACCACCATGCGTTTCATAACATTCTTGTTGAATCGCACACAGCCATCGATATACAGCTACAATAAAAAGGTGAGGAAAAGCTCAATTATAAAATCGTGCAGGTTCTGATATCAAGTCAGTACAGCTGAGCAAATGAAATGAAATTGGGATGGCTTTTCTATATGCATCAATTATTAATGCCTGAGTCTCGATGCTACGACTGACAAAACAAATGTCCTCTTCTGCTAGTTTTGGTTTTTAGTTTTCTTGTTCTACACGGGACACCCTGGGGAAACGTCTGTGTCGTACTGTGGAGGGAGTTCAGTACTGTGGAGGGTGTTCAGTACTGCGGAGGGTGTTCAGTACTGCGGAGGGATACAATCAGTACTTTGTAGTAGGATACTATTCAGTACATTGGAAGGTGTTCAGTACTTTGGAGATGAGTTGGGAGATGATCAGAAATGAGAAAGGATACTGTCGGGAGATACCATCAGTTCTGTGGAGGATATCCAGTACTGTGAAGGGATACCATAAGCACTTTGGGAATTTTCTCAGTTTCCCTTCGCAATACTGAACATCCCCCCCCCCCCCACATTACACTCTTTTTCTTTTATAAGAATACTATAAATTTTCCTGAGCCTCAACTTTTCCATTGTTTATTCTTAAATTTCCATTGTTCTTTGGCGATTTTGAGCCTCAATATTCTTATAAAATTTATTCTTATAAAGAAAAAAGAGCGTACTGATCATTTCCCCCACATATTCCCCATTCAAAGCCACATTAAGAGACACAGGACGTGTTTAAAACTGGGGAAACTACGTTAAAGGGCACCTTTTTCGTTAAGAAAAAGGAGGAATTTCTCAAAATAAATAGATACTTTTGGGGTCACGTACGCTCTCTAATTGTAATAATTAAGACAGCCCAAAATATACCATTAAGCCAGAATTTAATTTATACTTGAAATCTTGTCTATTTGAAGATATTTATTCTATTTATGCATTCAAGTCAACATTTTGAAAACTGTACATCTTCATCTAGATGTTGATAACTATAGCTAATTAGGCCTATCAAAACAAGCTGCATTTGAAATTGAGGTAGCAGGTGCAACCAGCCTGATGATTGGCTGAATTGAAAAGCTTGTTTACTTATCAGGTTTTATCTTTTTAGTGCCAATGCTAACTACGTCAGTTGTCGATCTTGTTTGCATGATCATTTGGCAATTCTGCAATTTTTTTCATAGGAAACCTCGCACCAGAGACTTCAAGACAGCAAGTAAAATAGGAAACATAGAGAAAGCTAACAACTACTGGAGCTTTGCATCTAAAACTTATTAAAGTAGCACGTCAGCACAGTCTTTGATCCATACAGAACTTATATTGTTATTAAAGACTTTCCTTTGATCGCATAGGACTTGAGGATTGCAAGGAAAATCAAAACAAAAACTTATCGTAACATAATAACTACTGAAGCATTTCGTCTGACTTACGTCAGAGTAGTACGTCAGAACAGTCTTTGATGGGTACAGAAACATAGTGAAACCTAATGACTACAAGAAAAACTGCATATAAGAACCTTTATTCCTCACCATCTTCAAGTTCTCTACATATCAGTGACTGCTCTGACGTACTACTCTGACGAATGTCAGATGCAAATTTTCAGTAGATATTATGTTTCGCTATTTTTCTGATTTTTCTTGCCATTTTGATCCCATAGTTCTGTACTATTCAAAGACTGGTCTGACGTACTATTCTGATGAGTGCCAGACGCTAAGTTTCAGCAGATATAACGATTCGTTATATTTCTGATTTTTCTCGCCATCCCTAAGTTTTGTACCACTACTAATCAAAGACTGTAATAAGGTTAAAAACGTTTTCCGAGCTACGCATATTATTATATATATTCACAAGGCACGGCCTATCCTGCAATCATGAATATTTTATTGAGTGCAAAATTAAGATACTTCTATTACCGACACAAAAGCTACAGTAGGTGTCTTAAAAGAAAGAGTGTATTTGTTTTATGTAATCATATTTTTTAGAAATCTGCACGCTTTTTAATAGCATTGGATTAAGCAGAGCCTCGGCAATAAGAATCAGAAAGCTTAAAAATTTGATGACAATAATGCTACCTGATGTCCTACAGGTATTAGCACTTAGTTTTGTAAACACCTTGCTTTCTCTTCATATTCTTAATTGGGGATAGAACTTGTTTCGCGTGCACTCTCGTTCTGCTCACTAACGAATCAATCGCTTGACCTGGTGTAATTTTGCATGCTTTTCTTTCGTTGGCATGAACTCTCGTTCTGCTAACTAGCAGATCAGTCACAAGACTTAATGTAATTTTACATTATTTTCTTTTGCTAGTGTGCATTCTTGTTCTGATCTCCTAACGAATCAATCGCATGACTTGGTGTAACTTTTCATTATTTTCTTTCGTTGGCATGAACTCTCGTTCAACCCTGCTAGGAAATCAGTCAAATGACTTGATTTTATTTTGTATTGTTTTCTTCTGTCAGTGTGCACCCTCGTTCTGCTAACTAACGAATCAGTCACAAGACTTAATGTAATTTTACATTATTTTCTTTTGCTAGTGTGCATTCTTGTTCTGATCTCCTAACGAATCAATCACATGACTTTATGTAATTTTACATTATTTTCTTTCGTTAGCATGAACCCTCGTTCTGCTAACTAGCGAATCAGTCAAAAGACTTGATTTAATTTTGCATTGTTTTCTTTTGTTAGTGTTCACCCTCGTTCTGCTCAAATAGCAAATATTCACATTACTTGAGGTAATTTTGCATGGTTTTCTTTCTTTAGTGTGCATTCTCGTTCTGCTCTACTAACGAATCAATCACATGACTTGATTTAATTTTGCATTGTTTTCTTGTGTTAGTGTGCATTCTTGTTCTGATCTCCTAACGAATCAATCACATGACTTTATGTAATTTTTCATTATTTTCTTTCGTTGGCATGAACTCTCGTTCTGCACTGCTAGGAAATCAGTCAAGTGACTTTATGTAATTTTAAATTGTTTTCTTTTGCTAGTGTGCATTCTTGTTCTGATCTCCTAACGAATCAATCACATGACTTTATGTAATTTTACATTATTTTCTTTCGTTAGCATGAACCCTCGTTCTGCTAACTAGCGAATCAGTCACAAGACTTGATTTAATTTTGCATTCTTTTCTTGTTAGTGTGCATTCTCGTTCTGCCCTGCTAGGAAATCAGTCAAGTGACTTGATGTAATTTTGCATAGTTTTCTTTCGTTAGTGTGTACTCTCGTTCTGCTCAAATAGCAAATGATAACGATGAATAACATGACTTGAGGTAATTTTTCGTTAGTATGATCTGCCGTTACGATCATACAAGTTTGCTTGACAAACTGTCGTCAATACAATACTTATTATTTTAGATTCTAGACCACATACCTTATAACTTTGATCAGATTCACGAAATGAAATCATTGAATTCGTTATATAAAGAATTTCAATAACCAATTTATGTAACACGTTGAGGTAAACCTTGAGCGGGATACATTTTGATATTACAATGGATCAACAGGTGTTGGCATATCTGCGATTGTAAACAGCTTTTCTCTTGTTTGCAATATGTTGATAGAGTTCGACGGTTTATGTAAATGCAAATGAGATGCATTTAAATCGACTCGGTTGCGACGATAGCAGACTCTTGGCTTAGCGTATTGCTTAGAATTGTTTAGAATGCCCCGACGTGGAAGATTTTAATTATCAGCACGCAGTGTTGAAACCGAATAACAGAACAAATTGTGTGAGTAGTAGGATGAATTAAATCAAAATGTTTGCACTAACGTTTCAGGCGTATGCCCGTCACCAATGTCAAATTTTATAACGGGCATACCCCTGAGACGTTAGTGCGAACATTTTAATACATTCCATCTTACTTCTTATCCAATTTGTTCTTTTATTCGTCTTATCAACAGTACTACACGCTACAAACAATGTTTAACTAGTACTGAAAACAGCTTGTGTTGCAATGCATTTATATAAGAGTTTTTTCAATCTTACCAGAATTAATAAAGTGAAACAGATACTGTGTGTATGCATTTTATTGTTTTAATTCACTTAATCAAATCAGTTTGCATCAAGACAAAAGTCAAGAGGTTTTGCAATAATTTGCATACGGTTACGAGTCTTATTTCAAAAAGATATTCTAGATTAGACAGCCTCATCTCATAGATCATCATTTTTAATTGAGTGTCTTAGATTCCCGGGATTTCTGTCTTGCAGTTGCAAATAACTCTATTACTTATAAATCAGTTGGTTACATGTATAGAATGATTAGTTTCCTGGTGACGATTAGTGGTTTCTCACTATGCCAATCATTATCTCCTCTCTGATTGGCCAGTTTCGACCCACATCTGGGAATGATGATTTGTAAGGTTCTATTTTGACGCACTACTCTGATGAGTGTCAGACGCAAGGCTTAAGAAGTTATTCTGTTCCGCTATGTTTCCAATTTTCCTCACCATCCTCAAGTTCTGTACCGAACAAAGACTGCTCTGATGTACTACACTTATGAGTGTCACACATAAAGCTTTAGAGACAATTATATTCCGCTAAATGTTCCAATTTATCTTGCCATCCTGAAGTTCTGTACCGAACAAAGACTGTTCAAATACAAACAACTTACCATCCTTTTTCCATTGGTAATATCGACGTGCTTTTAATGACTCCTATAATAGATGTCAGATTTGTTAAACGAAGTCAGATTTGTTAAACGAAGCCAGTTTAAACAAGAGGTCGTTGCGTAAAGTATGACTAACCTTTGACATATATTGCGAAGACACCATCGAATGGTTTGAATATTCAATCTCTAACAATGGCTCTACAGGTAGTAGCTTATAGAATTGTAAACAGCTCTGCTTCTCTTTACAATAAATTAATGGATTTCTATGATTTATTTAAACATTTATCAAATTCGTTGATTGAAGTTTGTGAAATGGTTGCAAAAGGAGTTACGTAATTTCACAATTCTGCTCTCTGTGCAATCCCGAAAATCAAGTGTAAGAAAGAGGTGTATGTTGTTATAAGATTTGTTCATTTCTCAGCTGTAGATTTGACTTATACAACGGATAAGTACGGTTCTATTGAAGACAGGAACGCCTGGTACCAGCAGAGAATAAGCAGTGAGATAATACAAGTGGTAGGAATCGAACTCACAATGTATGGAAAGTGGCGTATATAGCTGAGGTACTTGGTTTCTAACAAAGGGGTTGTGAGTTCGATTCTTACCAAAGAGGTGTATATTTTGCTTTTAGCCTACAGTAAGAAACAAAATTCTGACCTATTCGGTGTTTGTATTCTTGCAGTATAAGACATTAGTTTAGGGCTGGTTTTTAGCATTAGGCATGTGCAGGTACTACACGTAGTATCATACAGAATAATTAACCGATTCTTCTTCTGTTTACAATGCATTCATAGATTCTTACGAAATATTTGAACATTTGTAGAATTCATTAATCTAAGTTTGCAAAATGATTGCCAAATATCTTATGATGACGAGATTTCATAACTTTTCTCTCTAAGCTATCCTGAAGTGTTCAGGCTGAAAATCGAGTGTAAGAAAGATGGATACATCAAAAAGTCTGAATAGAGTCTGCAAATCTCGTGCTTTTGTATTTTCTCTATGACAAAAACAAATTTCTGAACTATTGGGTATATGTCTTTGGATGGTACAAAACTTCACGTGTTTGCAATGCATTAATAGATTTCTATAAATCATTTAAGAAATTCATAGAATGCATTAATGCAAGTTTGTGATAATATTGCAAAATACCCAAATGACGAAATTTTGCAATTCTCTTCTCGATGAACTCCCAAAGATTGATCGTGTAGGAAAGTGGGGTAACTCACAAAGTTTGAAAAAAGTCCTGAGCTTTTGTGTTGGCCTTTTAGAAATAAGCAAAACTGACATCTTGGGCACTTGTAGTCTTGTAGTACCTAACGCAGGCCCGGCGGAAGCACTCCAGAGTTGGTCCGGTTCAAACTAAACTTGTGGGGCCCGGGGGCATACCCCATGAAAATTTAGAAATTTAGGCTCTAACAGAAGCAATTTGGTGAATTTTTAGAAAGTGATAAACGCAAAAATGAACCGATAACTACCGTAGAAATGTAATGGTTAAAAAAGCAATATCATTTTTGACAAAAGGAGTATTTTGACCGAAAAGTTGGTCCGGCCAAACCCGCACCAACAGGACTGGTTCCGCCAGGCCTGGAACGGTAGCTTGGGGGTATTAAACATAAATGAATAGCGTAGCACAGTAGTAACATAACAGATATCAAATGAAAAGCTCTCCTGTTCACAATGCATTGGTAGATTTCTATGATTTATACAACTCTTAGATTTGCTATTTATGAAATTTATCGATTAAATTCTATGATATTATTGCAAAATACAAAAATTGATATGTAATCTAACAACTCTGTTTAATATGCTATTCTGAAGATCGAGTGTAAGAAAGTATATATCAAAAAGTCGGAATAGAGTCTGCAAATTTCATGCTTTTAGTATTTGCTCTAAAAAAAACCAATTTCAGACCCATTTGGTATTTGTATTCCTGCAGTGTGAGGCGTTAGTTTTGGGGTGGTTTAAGCATTAATAAATAACAATGTCTGACATCAGTAGGACAGGTAGCAGCATACAGGATATCAAACAGATTTCTTGTGTTTACCATGCATTAATAGATTCTTATAACATATTCAAACATTAATAGTATTCATCAATTGAAGTTTGTGAAATGATTGCAAAATACTTTGCTATGACGTCATTCTCTGTCTTCTATTCAATCCTGAAGATTAAGATCATACTCAAGTGGGCCCAATCGAAAAGTTTGCTAGATAAGAAGTCTGCAAATTCTTAGCTGTTGTATTTGCCCTATCGCTAAAAACAAAACCCTGACCAATTGGCCATTTGTATTCTTGCATAGAAGGTGTTGTGGTCGCAACAGACCCCTTTCACAATTATGTCATCTCTTAAGAAATTCATCACGAAACAACCTTAGCCTGGACATGATGTGTAGCTAATTTCCAAAGCGTGCGTTGCTTCTAGCAAAAAAAGGGAATTGCTTTGCAAGTTTGAAAGTAAGGCATGCTTTGGGAACTAGCTACACATCATGTCAAGGCTAAGGTGGTTTCAAGACGAATTTCTAAAGAACTGACGTTATTGTGAGAGGAGTCTACTTTGTAGAGGAAGACCAAACTCAGTCGGTATTGCAGGTGCACCAAGTCATTGGTTTGAGTTCTGCTTGAGTCCTTTTTCATTCACACAAATCATTTTATTGATTTTCCAAATCTTGCTTCTTCTCAAGTTTATAAAGATACAAGTGACACTAGAAGGACTTAGGCACAAAAAGTGTTACGTGAATCATGAGTTTCTTTACTTATTCTTCCACTCAAATTTTACTCATTTCATCACTCTGTACAGTATCTTTTGGTAATTCAGAGATTTAAGTAACATTTTATGTAAAAATAAGAAAAAAAGAGTCAAGAGACTAAACTCTGTACATCTACAAACCTGTTTCATGATTCCCGACTCACCAGGAGATATATTAGTAAAGTATTGGTAAATTTCCTACCTTAGTCATTTGACTCTTTTCTCCAAAATGTGTTTCAGATATAAATACAAGTTTTGTAGACTCACCTGTTCAGCAGTTGTTCGAATGTTGCGAATGAATTATGACCCTGCAAGGGAAAAATATTTCTTTTAAATCAAAACTTTTAGACGAAATAGTCGCTCAAGTTGATTCGAAGAGCCATTTCCTTCCCTAGTCCACCTGGACTGTTTCTAGACTATTTCTTCTACTCAGCACTAAAAAGTCACATGACAAGACCTTATATGGAAAGTAATTAGCCACTAACAATAGAATCCCATTCAAATGGCTTTTTTAATCTTAAAACATGTGTGAAAATTGTCAGAAGGGTTCTCGTGAATGATTCATATCTTATGCTACCGATTGCTATCAATGCTACAATATTTGAAAACAAGATTTTTACTGTGATCCCAATACATGTAGTGATACTTTTATATAGGGGTCCTAGCACGCTGCCTTGTATATACAGATTTCTTATAGATTGTTTGTAAAGGATGTAGCCAGGAATATGACAGAGTTTCGACAAAGTTTTTTGCAGAAGAGCAGTGATATAGTCACATGACATGACCTTATTTGGGAAGTAGTAGAGCCAATTTGGATGATGAAATCCAATTTTAATGAATTTTTTAATCTTAAAATATGTGTGAAAATGGTCAGAAGGAGGATTATTTTACATGAATAATTTATATCTTGTGCTGTCGTACCATATTTCAAAAACAAGATTTTTGTTATCTTCTCCAACGAAAAACCTTCAGTTGACTCGTGGTGAGGTTACTATGGGGCTGATGAATTGTGATTGGTTTTTGAGATACTTAGAAGGAACAATTAGAAATGATACTACGATCATAATTCTCTGTTCAAAGTTTTAAGATCTTAAGACTAGAAATCATCTCATTTTCATTCAAATAGATAACATTATCTTTCTATTCAGCAATAATTCATTTCCCATCAATTATTGAATCCTTAAATCAATTTTGATTGATAAATATTTGAATCCTTTCGCATTTGTCCTATCCAAAATTCAAAACCCTGCTTCCTCTCATGTTTCGAGTCCTACTTGGGTCATTTTCATTCTCATAAATTATCGCTAACCTCAATTTTTCAATTTATATATCACCATCTTTTAATTTCTAAACAGTGATATTCAGTCATTTTTAGAATCAATCCTGAATTTTTCACAGACAGACCACACCCCTTAACTACAACTTTTTTGGTGACCACTCCCCCGTTTTAGATTGCACGTATATTAGACTACTAAATTTAATTAGGTGTGCACTTGAAGGCTCAATACACAGATTCACCTGGGGAATTACCTAATCTTTTTTGCTTCCATGATTCCCTAGTTTTATTCGCCATCCTTTTATTAGGCCTACTTTCTTATTAACCCAGCCTAGCTTTGAAAAAAGCCCCAGGCCAGGGTAAGTACCACGTGGTTTGGCCACATAAGATAGGCCTTTTGCTCAGAGCTTGCTTTTTTCTATGTAAATGTCCAGCACTTCTCCTGTGAGTGTGTCCAATGAATTCCGCTTTCAACGAGAATCCCTCATCCATGATAAACACCACAATGTCTGGAGCCATGAACCCACACAACAACACAGAGAAGTGCGTCGTTATGCCACTGCAACTTATTCAACAAACATGGATGCCAAATATCAAGTTAAAGTTTAAATCAAAACTCTCGATTGACCAATCACAGAGCGAGAATTTGGAGAAATCGAATCAGAACGAGGCCAAGCATGGCGGTATTGTTATTTCAAAATGGCGAATCAAAGAAACGAGAATGAAACTTTGGTTGAGGAAGAAGATGCTAAAGAACTTCAATTTCCCAAAGGTATTCATGCATATAATTATTACAGATTGATGCAATTGTAGAAATATGATTAAATGTGAGCAATATGATAGTGGATTGATTTGAATAGCATGTATTATTAAGTATATATAGCGGGAGGATTTCTCCTGGAGGAGAAGAACTCGATGATGGCAAATAGGCCTAAATCGGTATGTCTCCTCTTTTATCATCAGGGCAGTTGATGATGACTGAATAGTGAGCACATCATTACGAAGATTACTTTTAAGACTTATACAAAAAGGGAAACTCCCGGTTTAGGATGATATGGAAATCCCCTCTTTAGGGGATCAAAATCATGAAGGAGGTCAATTTTTGATCCAGCAGAAATGGAGTTTTGACAATGATGGAGTCTCTTGGGCAGTTTCTCTTGTTGATTTTTGAAATCTATGCTCAAAATCACTACCCCTCAGTGACTCCTAAAGTATACCACTTTCAGTGTTTACATTTTTGCACAGGCAAATCAGATATTTTTGAAATGCAAAATAGGACCACAATAAAAGGTTAAACCTTTTGACAGTTAATTCAATGCCAATTGTTCAGTAAACAAAGAAACCCTAATGTAAAAATAAAAAGGCGTGAAATGTAAACATTGAAAGTGGTCTATTGATTATTGATAGTAAAAAATTGACCTGAAAAGAATTCAAACCCACGAGTACTGATTTGGAGCATCAGTGTTCTGCGAATTGAGTTATCAAATTTAAAATTTGATTGACCAACCATAGCCATTTCATTCTCGCTAATTGCACCACCACTCACCAAATGTAAAGAATTACGGGTGAATTGTTCTTTCTCAATGATTAATTTGATCGATTTTCCAAGTCTGACTTCCATTCTCTCAATTTTAGAGTTTGCGAATGCAGAGTCCTTACTAAATTCAGAAGTTTTCATGTTGTTGGAACATCGGAAAACTCAGAATGAAATGACAGAAGATGACCAAGAAATGTCTGAAGTATTTAGAAAAACTTATGAATATACACAAAAATTTAGCAGATATAGCAACAGGGAAACCATTGCACAAGTTAGAGGGTAAGCAACATATACATAATCAATGAATCTTGTTAAAATGTGATCAAGAAACTTGATATGTCCTAGCAGCTTACCCTGGCTGCTTTGTAGCAACCTTCTAGACTTACAAAGCATCACAGACATATAAAGTTGAAAATAGTGGGTTCAGTTTCAGTTTCATTGATTTAAAATTTCACATAACCCAATACATACTAGATTACAAAGTTACATGAATTACAATTTTAATTTCAAAACCATGTGTGAAACTTCTTAAAGGGGGAAATTCTAAATATATATACTAATGGTAAGAGAGCACCCCCCTAAAATAGCTAGAATGACATTGGATATACCAAAAGATTAAACAGGTTATTTTAGATTTCACATATTTTTTATAAGCAACTGCTTTATAGCAAGTCAGTACTTGAAAAGACAAAAAACTTAAGCAATTCTAGTACTGGATAGAGGAATGCTAAGCAATTTTAAAATTTTAGTTCTAATCCAGTTGGCAATGAAAACTGTGCAGCAGCTATAAAGAAGTAGGTTACAGTGGATATTAGTACCCAGCACACTTTTGCATCCAAGATACCACCGACATTTGTTGTAAAAGAACGTTTGACATAGTATTCTAAGAAAAAACTTTTAAGTAAAATAAGCTAAGCAATTTCGAGTACTCAAAGTTGCCCTCTAGCTCAGCAAGTTCTAGTACTGAGCTCGTGCTGAAAATGCTTATAAAAAAATGTTTGTACTTCATATGTATTTGACAAAGTAGGAAATGTATAAATCAGAAAGGGTCAGGATGATCATTGTCAAACAAATGTATTTCATTGTTTTATTATTTTGATTTAAACATTGGTTTATTTTTAAAAGTTCTGATATAATCAGGTTATTCATTCCAAAGTTTTGTGCCAAGGTAACTTAACAAATTCAAACCATATCTAACCTTCTGTATTTTCTGGGTTAAACAGATATGACTCCGGCTAGCTTGCCTTTAGAGAATATTGATGAACATTTAAACTAAAACAAAAGAAATTATGAAAACAACTTTAGAGAAATTTTGTGAATTGATTCATAGACAAAAATTAAGAGTTTTACACAAAAAAGATCAAAGAGTTTTGGAATCCTCAAATCTTTGAAAATGGGTGAGACTGCTACAACGCTACAAGAGTAGTAAGCAAGAAGATGGTTGAATGGCAATAAGATGGTTGAATGGCTCAAAGCACATATAAAGACTGTTTAAGAAGTTATACAACAACAAGCGTAATACAGACAAACCTCTGATAGTTGCCACTAGTCTTCAGTTCAAAATGCTCTTCAGTAGTAAACCTCCAAACAGATAAGTGAACTTTATATGCTTGTGAACAAAACCTGATGACGTGCTCCCCAACAGATGCCTTGCAACTGCTATTTAATTATATGCGAATGTTTACGAGTTGATACGTAGCCAGTGTGCATGGTGATAACGACTTTTGTTTTTATCAATACTTATTGCACTTGTTTTGTGCTTCTTGAGCACTTTGAGCAGCATTCATTCATTGGTATTAATCCAATTGTTAAACTCTGACGTTTTCCCACCTCATCACAGTCACCATTATGAAATGAGCATGTGCATTAAATTCGCAGATAAGCAAACCAAATAAAACATTACGCAAGTAGGAGACTTGGAGATCAGTATCAACTGCATGTTTATAAATGTGGTCTGGTCTACTGTTGTTTATATTTTATCTTCTCAGTTTGCATGCTTCTAATGATTTGACCTTCAAAGATGGAGTATCTGTCGGAATGCTTTTTCTGAACAAGGCTTGTGAATTATGTGTATCTGACGTCACAGACTTAGTTTTAGCAAAGAGAACAATTACCAGTCATCTTTATATCTCCCACTTAGAGTTAGAAGTTGAATTTCATTGACGAAGGGAATGCTTTAGTGCATGCTCTCCAAGATTTTGTAATAAACAAAAATAACTCTTTGAATTGAGTTCAAACGCCTTTAACTCCATTAGCTTTTGAGAATGGAGAATTGTTGAGTTTTGTGGCCATTTTTCACTCTCAAAAATCAATTTTTTGGGTTTTCCAAGTCCTATTTCTTCTCAAGCCCTTATTTTAACCAAACCTCAATTAATGTTCTGTATTAACATACTTCAATTAGGATTTTTAGGTTTTTAGTTTTGTTTTGAAGCCCCTGTGAAACGGACAATTTGTGCCGGCTTCTGTAAATCATGATACAAACTTATTAACTTAACGTAATCAGAGGTTTCTTCCTTGTGGAAAAGCTTCCTTGAAGTATTAAGCTCACCAAAGAGGAAGATTTTGTTGTATCATGCTTTTTATGATTTCCCTTGTCTTGATGTGTATTTTGGTTGTGAATCTCCATTTATTCAATTTATCCCTTAACATGATTGCTCTTTTTCTTAGTGAAGGAAACGCATGTTTTTTTATATCTTCATGTATCTCTTGAGTGAGCGCAAGTTTTCTATACTCGGTATTATATAAAAGACCCCATTCTTATGATCTCCTTATGATGCTCTCTCTAAAAATCACAAAAACCCTAAGAATGGATTAAACTGCTAGCTGATTAATGGAGCTTGCTTTCACCCTTGTCTCTTTAATTTATACCCAGTTTGATACTTAACACAAAGAAGAAAGAGACTCGTTAAAACAAAACCCTTCATCTTTACAAGCTTGTTACCAACTCATCAGGAGTTACAAAGTCTGTGTATATAGCTCTACTCTATGTATTAAGTGCTCTAACAGGAAACCGATACACTGACTTTGCAGTTTGATACTTTATATTTTTTATTTTGTAGTTTGTTATCTAAAAAGAAGTTGCACAAATTTGAACTGGCTTGTCTAGCAAACTCTTGTCCTGAAACTGCAGAGGAAGCAAGGTCACTTATTCCCAGGTATGTTCTACAACTCACTTCCTCGATAATTCCAAAAGTCCATTGATCTCCTGAAGGCTCCTTGAACCGTTTAGGGATAGGAGTAATGAAACATAATTGGGGCCTTCAAAGCCCTAAACAAATTTTAATGGGAACAGTTATTCTGCATTCACATTTTAAGATGTTGTTGTTTTAGGTTTTATGTTTTTGTTATTGAAGATTTTTCACGTATGTTATTTCTTAGCGTCATAAATCATTATACAGTGTTGTTGGCCTAAGGCCTATCCTAAGCCATGTTACAGTAGTGCTTCAATATTTTTAATATTTTAGTGGTTCAATGGTTGTTGCTCTACCCTATTTCAAACGGTCGTGGGTTGGTCTGAGCCCTATTCAGACCAGTCACCTGACACATAATGTGTGGGCAGAGCTTAGGTTTGGGTAGTAAGTTAAAACTTGGATATGAAATTGAATATTACCGAACATACCTTACAGAAATAAATCCCTTTTTTGGCTGGAGAGGCGCCTTCAAATTCTTCTCGTGTGATTTCCTTCCATGGCAAGAATAGTTGTGTAATTTTGATTGGGCTTTCTTGTAAATATCACGAACAACCCTTAAAAACTTCATTTTTCAAACATGAAATTTCTACTTCTATTTGCTTTTTCTAATTTTTACCTGGTTCTCACTAATTAACAAAAGAGCTGAAAATATTGCGTTCTTAATCCGGATGGAATAATATTGAACGTTCATCATAGTGAGAATCACTCGTTTTTAACAATTCTCTATTGGTTCGTAACTGTTTGCTAATTTCTTCATTATCCAAATTTGTTCTGTTCATTTCTGCAACTTGCTTTAGGATTCAATAACTTGTATTCGAAGTCTGTTTTATAACCAAACCCTTATTGATTGTTTGTTCCTGCTAACCTCAAAAACGACTGTTTCGGAGATAGGTTTGCGTAGAGTCTATTTTTAGATATGATTTACGGAAAGATTGATTTGTTCTTGAACAAGCATTGCCTCATGTCATAACTTGAATTCTCAATTAGGGGGATCCTTCGCAGAGGCAGATTTTGAAATTTCCTCCGCATGATTGGTAGCAGAGTTGCTTTTGCCGAAAAAATGAGCGATGATTTTGAAAAAATAATTCTGCCAAGAACAGAATCCAGAATCCCTAGTTTTAGAAAAACATGAAATCTGAAAACCTGAGACTTGTTGGGCCAAAGTTTTTGAATGGCTCATCACCAGTTCCATTGAAGATATGTATGCTCGCAACAGACAAAATGGTGGCTATGCTTAGGGTATGTGTGAGATTAGTACCGATAAGGCAATTCGTGTTTGACCGATTCCGAAAACGACAGGTGTGGAAGGCCTACTAAATCTTCTGCCCCGAAAAGCTGACGGTCTAGCAGACTTTGGAGAGATCTGGTTTTGGTCGACTAGAAACCTCGCTTTTTGTCAGCAAGAGGCTGAAACCTTGCGTTTTAAAAAATCGCTCTTTCGATTTTGCATTGTGTTTCCATTTCTGCGAAGTCTACCGTTTTTACAATTCAGTAGGTTTTAGAAATATTAGCAATCAAACACAAACCCCCTATATTGAAACTGTGAATCTCTCGAAAGTTTTGAAAACCTTCTGCTCTTGACAGCAGAAGATCTGGGAGGGCTTAAAACTGACGTTTTTCAGAAGAATAGCTTTGAAATACACATTTTGAAAAAAAAGAGCTGCCAAAAAAAGAATTAGTTTAAAGAACAAGCCCTTTGTATTTTTATCTTTATGACAATGTTAAAAGGAAATAATTTGAAGCAACTCTTTTTTCAGCCTGGAAGGAAGATTTGATGACAAAGAAATGCAAGACATGCTAGATGAAATAAAGACGTATCGCAGCATCCAGAGCTAGACTGATAAGAACATGTGATTACCAAGTACGTCTTAAAGGGCTTCTTCCAACCAGCATGCTTTGCGAAAATTTTGTTAACTCTAGATGATTACTGTTTTGATTGGCAGAACATAAGTTGGTTTTTTTATACTTGCATTTTAGTTTAAAGAACTTTTATTACGAGACAGGTGTAACTGTAATAGTTGGCTACTAATAGGTGTCAGGTCATATCTAGGGGTTTATGGTCAAAATACAGGGGGACTCGTTTTTAGCCGATAGGTTTTGGTAAACCAAGTCAATAATGATAATATTCGCAAAGCATGCTGGATGAAAAGGGTCTTCCAATTGTAAATGCACTTTTCTTGTTGGACTTGCATTTTGCGAGTAATTATATACAAGGACAGGTCACTAACAGAGTTTGTTATAGTTATCTCTTTTAAATGTAAAAATACCATGTAAATTATTGTTAGGAACGTTATTCATCTTGGCTATTCAACAT
Organism: Pelagia noctiluca; assembly: GCA_963924455.1. Lineage (NCBI taxonomy): Eukaryota > Metazoa > Cnidaria > Scyphozoa > Semaeostomeae > Pelagiidae > Pelagia > Pelagia noctiluca. Next base: position 3,195,164 of record OZ004327.1, read on the forward strand.
TTTTGATATCTTAGTAAAGGGGAGAAAGTGTGGAAAATGTGACCGTATTACAAACATCACTTTGAAAACTCAGAAATGTTGCATTAAGATTTAGGGCCTTGGGAAAACTAGGTCACTTTGTTATTCAACAATCCTAAATTCCTTATTTTATGCACTTAAGAAATATTGATGTTGTCAATGAATCTTTTATGGTGATCATGTAATAGTTGTTATTTTCAGAATCTCGATCGTAACACAACAGGAGGTCCTATCTATAGAAATCCTGACAAACGGTTTATTACTATTTTAATCTAGTCAGAAAAACCAAGTCCTTTAATTTCTTTAATTCCATTTGTTAAACTTTGGTCGGACTTGTGTCTATTACTATTTGAAAAACAACCATTTGAGTTAAACGAAATCTAAATTCACCATCTTAAAGCTATTTCCCAGAAAAGCATGTTAACCACATTTTTGAGTAGGTTAGAGGGTTATAAATAGATGAAAAATAACCTCAAAAATGATAAATCAGTGCTAAGTTTCCTTATAAGAAAATGAGTAGTTAGAATAGTCACTTACTATAAAGTAGGTAGTTGTTTTGTGACGATAGTGGAATAATTCATATAGACCATACCATACCAGAACCACCTCGTCGCTCTTCCATCTTTACCATTCAAACCTTGACAAATGGTTTATTGTTTAATCTAGTTACAAAACCAAGGCTTTTCATTTATAATTTCATTTTTAATATTCCGGTCAGAGATCTGTCTGTCAGCGTTATTAAAATTCAGGGAAAATTCAATCCTTTATTAATAGAATTAATAACGAAACCAGGCCTTTTTTATAAAGAAGTTAAGTTAATATTATCAAAACAAAGATTGATTAAGTAATTGAAATTTTTGATTTTCAATTTGTCCAGGATCCTTTGAGCCACCCGATATTTCGGTTTGTCAGTGCAATTTACTGTTGGGCTGCTTTGGCAGCTAGTTGCATTGATTTTGACTAAAATTGACTTATCAGAGACCAGTGGGCATTAAATAAATTAGTAAATTAGTTCCCTCAGTATTAACCCGCCACTTAGAAACTGACTTATCAGAAACTTCAGCCTACAAGATAGTAGCACATATATACTCAAAGTTGAGATTTTTCCGCTTGAAATTTCGTATTGTTTCAGGGATTAATTTTGATTTCAAAGACTTGGCATTTAATACAAATTCAGTTACTGTCCTGCTGAAAATATTTCAAAGTCTTCACCTATTTCTTGTCAACCTATAAGAAAATTGGCAACCTGGTTTTCCGACATTCAGTTTCTTAGTGGCAGGGTTATACTGTACCAGAGGTCTTTTATTCAAGTCTGACTCGGGTTATTTTCACTCATACCAAACATCTCGAATTAATTTTCTAAATCCTACTTCTTTTCAAATCGTTTTTAGAAAATCTTCCAAGAATTTCACATATAAAAGAGAGGGTGAATTTCTAAAGGATCTTTCTGCCATCTCAAGGTATACTCTTTTTCGATAAGCAACTGCCCTCGAGGTCACACCCTCGCTTTTGCTTTACATTTAGCTAGAAATAAAAGTCAAGCTACCCCTCCATATCCCAAAGCACGTTAATTTGCACGTTCCTCGCAAGAGAAAGCTCGTATTAGTAAAGCAATCTCTGAAATTAATTGCCTACATTTGATGCCTTTTTGCCAAAAAGACTCTGATTGATCATTTTCGATTCTGAACCCAGGAATTTCCCTCTCTCTCTCAAAGCGTACTACAATTTTCAAGCACTTTCTTTGGGATCTTTATCAGAACCATATGACTTTCTGGAAAAGTGTATGAGAACTTAAGAGTGTGATTTTCCCCTTGTTCTATACCAATCAAAGACTGTCGGAACCTTCATTCCAGAGTTTGCTGCTCATTGCCCTGTTGCTTATTGAAAAAGAGAGTGTCGTGACTTAATGAAATGCTTTATCATTCAAATAAGTAATCAAAACCACTCAAAGAGCTTGAACCTTTTAGTGTTTATAGAATAAATCAAAATAATCCTGGATGACCTTCTGAGTTCAATTATTTCGTAATCATTACTAAGACTCTTATCCAGCTTATCTCGAAATGGGATCCTACGCCCAATGATCCCACCGCCGATTCTGTCCCCCAAATAAACATGTTTTGTGCAGAACTTAGCAACGCAAAACCTGATGAATATAAATTGTCGAGTTTTGAGAATACTGGGGATGTTTATTTTACGATATAAAAGACTGATGTTTTTTAATAATGTGAATTCGATTTTGTTGCTCCAAGAACTCAAGCTGAATCAGTTTCCTAATCTCTTTATACAACTAAGTTCTTTTGTTGCATAGCAAAGCTGATGGTGTATTGTTGAGGTATACGGGGGTTGGTAGTAGTTCATTTGCGTTGCAAGTTTAAATGTTGTGCTTATGAAATGAGGGAAGGATAACATTTAGCAAGTTTTATTTTAACATGCTAGCCTGACTAGAACAGAGTAGCTTATCATAAACAATACAAGGTTAGATGTTGTGCCTAGATAGTCATGTCGAGGGAAGGATAATATTCAATACTCCATGATGTTTATAGAACCTTAATAAGTTTTTTGTTGAAGGATATTGAATACTACCCTGACTAAAACTGATTAGTTTATCATATTCATTTTAAGTCTAAATGTTGCTGTTAAGTAGTCACATCGAGAGGAAGGATAGTGTTCAATACTCCAGCCTGGCTTAAACTGAGTGGTTTATCATATTCATTAAAACTTTAAATGTTGTGCTTAGATAGTTACGTTGAGGGAAAGATAACAACTCCTTTTGCATTTTTGTGTGGATCTAAAGAGAGCTGGCAAATTCTCCCTTGATATTTTATTTGACTGGTCTGAAGGTGGTTTCGAACCCACAAACAACCACTCCATAAGTAAGTTGGCTTCCTTTCATTGTGCAAAGAAACACACGGATAACTTACTGCAGAACTGCAGTATCGTTAACGTAAAGATTTCGGATATTTTTAGTTTCACTATTTTTAGCCTTCCTACTTAGATAGATAGAATCCGCCCATCTCTCCAGGCAGACCTTAGCAAATATGATGCCAATAAGAAAAATCTACTTGTTCCCATTGCATCTGCCTTACCTCTTTAACACCCTACTCCTACTCTTCCAATGCTATCGAAATCAATTAATTGTATCATATGAAACAGGGGGAGCTTGTCACTGACAAAATTTTTCCACACACGAACCCCCGTTTATAAATAAGGTTTTATTTCTAATCCCTCTTTAATCTTTCAGATCACGGGGGTAGTGTATGTTTCTATTGTCTGATGATTTCTGTTTTGTTTGAGCTTTTTCTTCTCCATATTCGAAGCTAGGGTAGGACGTGTTTTCCACATAAAGACATAAAATGGTGAGTTCTCACTTTATTCATCTTGATTTTACTTCTATGATGTTTCAACTTGCTAGGTATTACTTAATTTGTAGTTGATGCTAGGTTTTTAATTATGATTCAGCTGTAATTGTTGCCAGATGTTCTATCTGTTGCTACTCTTAGTAGCTAAGTTTGAATAACTTGCAAAGTCATGATTTGAGTATCTGTTGAGAAATAAACACAACTACTTTTTATCTAGCATAAGGGTGAGGGGTTGCACCCTTATCTGATCAATGTATGTCGATTTCAACCGATGCTTTAGTAGGGGCTGTAATTGTGTAGATTTAAAACCAGCCTTCAATAGAACCATTTCATGCAGATTACCGTGATGTACTAAAAAAGCGTATGTACTAAATCAGTACATCTCCTGATGAGTGAGCAATCATGAAACATGCTTGTCGAGATGAATGAGTAGTTTCCTGTTTCTTTTCTGCCAATTAGTATATTTACGCTCTACTATCATGTATTTGAGCACTATCTTCTGAAATCGAAACACAGCCTTTATGATTGATCTTTATTTACTATGTATGAAAAGTTACAAGCAGGAGAGGAAATTCTTTGTCATAAACCTGTGTCCTTATTTCCTTGTTATTACTGCCATTTCATTCAACTAACAGATTAGTTTAGAATCGTATCGCTTTTTACAAAGACTGATAAATTGCCCATTGATACAAGAATGTAGAGGAATATAATGCTTCTGGAATAGGGGCTGCAGAGCGTTTTAAGGGCACTTTGCCAAGAAGAGGGAACTTTGCCAAGAACAGGAGGGCACTTTCGATTGTGCTGTGTTTGCGAATGAACGTATTTAGCAGAGAATGGGAAAAATGTTCACAATGGAGATCATAACCAAAGTACGCCTCACTAAGAACATAAGCAAAAATTGTAATTAATTGAAATCGAATTATAATGAATTCGAGCGTTTTAGGTTAAGTAAATACATTTTTAGTACGAAAGGGCACTTCTTGCTTATCGCAAAATCTTTCTTGGTATCTGATTTGATAGTGTGCCCTAGTTCCTACCTATTTGCAAGGATATATATTGAAGTGAGCATATCTTGTCTGTTGAAGGTGTCCCCTTAAGATATATCGATAAACTTGTTCGAGGGAAATAGAAGATTTGGAGGGATATTTGGCTAATGGAACTTGCAACGGTTGAGAAGTTTCATCTTCAATTTCTTTGATTAAGAAAGATTAAAACATAAAAGGAGAATGGCTGAAGGGAGCATGAAGATAAAGAGTACATTATCGCAGTGTTTTATCTGTTACCACCGCGAAATCTAAATAACTTGTTAAGTAATGGTTTAGGTTATGTTGAGAATTTAAGCCAACTCCTTTCATGTGAAATTCAAAGGAGATCGATAGATTTGTTTCAGGATAAGCTGGAGATGGGGGATTGATTTGGTAAAAGGAAATTCCAACGGTTGAGAACATTCGACTCAAGTATAAAAAGATGACACGGCTATGAACGTGTTTAAAAGGCGTTGACTGTTCACCCACTGTTCTTTGCGGCATTTGTAAGAGAATTGCAAATTTGTTCAATTGTGCCTATTAAAGTGTGCAAAGTAATGTGGATGTCGAGGGACTTTTACAGGAATGTGGAGGTTACTCAGTAATCTGGACAGATATTGTCAGTAATATGAAGGGAATTTTTCTATAATGCGAAAAGTGTTATGGGATATGGGTTAATGTTGAGGGATATCTTGGAGTAATATGGACTATGGAGGATTGAGTAATTTGAAGGGACGTTTGCAGTAGTGTGGAAGGTATTCAGTAATGTGGAGGGGTCTTTGCAGGGATGAAGAGGGTGTTAAGTATATAGAGGGATATCATTAGCAACTTGGAGGTATATCTTGCAGTAATGTCGAGGAACTTAAGTTATGTGGAGGGATATCTTGCAGTAATATGAATGTTGTTCAGTAATGTGGTGGGATATCGTCTGTAACGTGGAGGGATATCATGTGGAGGCGTATCAGTAGTTTTTCATATTACTCGTAATATTCTTCAACATAGCACTGGCCTCTCCACATTACCCACGATATCCTTCCATATAACTCAAGGGTATTCCCTCAGCTTACTAAACACTATTGCACAAACATTACATGGTGTTGTTATGGATAGCAAAAATAAATGATACTTTGAATTCAACTAGATTCATGATTTCTGATTTAATTCATTTTTTGTGACAGGGTAGTAAAAAATTATCAGAGGAAAAGAAGAAAGGCAAGTGAATTAAGTTTTTTTATTTAGCTCCAATATTCTTTCGGTGGTAGAAATTTCAGGGCTGTAGCTCCAGCACCTAAAAAGAAGAAGCAGCAGAGCAAGGGGTTTCTTCGATTAATCAAAAAAGGGTGTAGTTGTTAATGGGCGTTACCCCTTAACAATAAAGTCGATTAGCAATCTAAAATTTGCAATATGTTCCTTATGCTTTGTGCTATCGGAAGATAACTCCATTGGTGCATATAAATGAAAAAATATCTAGCAACCAAGGTCTGAAAATCATGTTTAATAAGGTATTGAGGTACCTCGTGTATGTTTTGATCTATTCTCCTGTTTTTATTTGTGAAAGGAATAAAGTTATTTCAAAAGTATATACAAGTGTTTTTTAATTGCTTGCAAGTTTTTACAAGCTTGTACAAGTTTTTGAAAATGTCAACAAGTTGATAAGCTTTATTCGCAACAATTAACGATTTGTTGTTGTTGTTGTTTAATTTAATTCATATTTTCAGAATACCAGGAGGCCTTCCTCGTGTTCGATCGAGATGGAGATGGCACGGTCACAGTATCAGAAATCGGTCTCGTAATGAAGAGTCTTGGTCAGAATCCAACCGAGGCTGAGATCAAAACCATGGTCCGTGAGGTCGATACTAAAGGTAGAATATTCATTTTACATTTATCTGTCCTTTTGTACTAACTTCGATGTGTTATGGCTGTTTTTAAAAGCAATGATGGACCTCATCCTAAACCTAAATCTAACCTTTGGTCACTCAATCGTATTCTACGCCATTGTATGATTGGAAAGCTAGGGCGTGGTTCTAAAATCAGGGTATTCCTAGATCTACTAGTAACCCTAACCTGTGATGTGATAATATCTCAAGCTAATGCGAGATTGGCTTTGAAGATCGTTTCGTTCTTATGAGCGAGTAAGTGAGTTTCTGTTTAACGTGTAGGCTAACTAAGGCTGCGTCTTGTTTCCAGAAGGGGTTATTGTAGCTTGCACTACATCACTATAAAGTTGTTTTGGCAGTTTGCAAAATAGAACAGTTTATTGTATTGATATAATAGTTTCAGCGTGAAACTTGGAACTAGAAGATGTTTTGGAAACTAAAGGCACGCACCTACAAAAAGCTAATCCTCCTTGATATTATTCCAAAGCAATACGAGATCGACATATGAGATTTCTAAGTTTGCTACGTATAGAATTTGGGTATCCATTCCTCTACTCTTAGATCCTAACCCTATCATAGTACTAACCCTTCGTAGTATCATTTAGCCCAATTCGAGATTGTCTTCTGATATTTCTAAGTACAGATTATTCAGAATTTGGCTATCCATAGCTCTACTCCAACTTTTCCATAGTGCTAACCCCTCTTAATATTATTCTAGGCCAGGGCGAAATTGACTTTGAAGATTTCTGCGTGCTGATGGCGAGGATGGAAGGAGATGCTGGTGGTGAAGATGCTTACGACGAAACTCGGGAAACTTTCAAAGCCTTCGACAACAAAGGAAACAACAAAATTCGAATTTCTGACATGAAAAGCGTCCTGGAGAACTTGAGCGTCAAGCTGACGTCATCCGAGCTGAGCGGAATTCTCGCAGAATTGGAATTGTCTGGAATGGAATTGGATTACTCTGGTAAATATTTGTTATTATTGGGAACGAGGCTAGAGAGGTCTACTCTGACTAATATTTACCGTTTTCAAAGTCCTTTTTCCTGCCCAGGGCTTTATCTTTGGAATATTTCGCTATATCAGAACCAACCAGTGAGCTCGACTGAATCCTTATCGATATATGAGTCTGAAACCTTTCTGAGTCCCTGACTATAGTCCATTAGCAGAGCTTTTAATGTAAGTAGGTTACAATGGGTGTCCTCAAGGATCCCATATGGGCACTTGGGTGATCCTGCAATAAGTTATTCACAAGTTCCTTTATGTTTAATGAAAGGAATTCGTAATCTAAGAATTGAAATTTAGGTAAATAAGAAAGATGAAAGTATTTGTCAAGATAAAGTAATTCTCACGAGAAGCACTTACCAAACTCTTATCCACCCTTTACTAAACTCTTAATAAACTCTAAGTAAACATTTACTGAAGAACACTTACTTAACTTAACTTTTACAACATCCTCGATTCACCCTCTCTAAATCCTTTTTGAATCTCATATTAAACCCTATGATAACATTGTTTTATTCCATAGCTTGATAAAACACACAAACAACATATTTTTCTGAAAGATTTTCAAGATACAGATATATTTAGTTAGAGCTTACTATTCGTAGCCTTAGCTTTAAGTGTTTACAGGGCCCACGCCACCGGGGGGGCCACAGGGGCCATGGCCCCCCCACCAATTCGGCCAAAAAATTATCAATTTTCCAAATTTGAATAAGCAAGACTAGAGCTTTATTCTCGTAAGCGCGAAGAATTTTAAAGCGTTTTTGAAAGGGCATAGTGGCTGGGGGCAGGGGGTATGATGGCCTCTTGGCGAAAAATCTGTCGGAATTATTGGAAAATTCGTAAGTTTGTCGGAAGTTTTTATTGCTTATAACGATGAAACTTTCAAGATTATGTCAGAGAAACTTCTTTAAAGTGTTTCCTTCAACCATTCATCTACCATTCTGCACAAAAAGGCATATATAGGAGCATTTTGAAGACTGTCGTGACTTAACTAACGGTGAATGAGAGTAAATTTGCTCACCCTCATCTGTCCTATAGACTCTTAGATTAACATCTCTGTCATCCAGGGAACGTAAATTAAAAAAAATTCTCGCGACACTCGCCTGTTTTTTTATTTTATCTCATTTATATGGAAGACACTTTGGATTGATTTAAACTTTTCTATTCGTAAAAACATGACTAAAATTTCTAAAATGTACTGCTGGCTACTGATCATTTAAGGCACTTCTGTGTTTTAGACTTTCAATGGATTTCCTACACTTTTGCAAAAAACCTAAAATTTTTCGCTCGCTACGCTCGCAAGCATTCCTTCCAAAACATCACCCACTCAGATCCTTGAATCCGAACAGCCCCTAGACACCTCTAGTATGAACAATCAGTAAAAATCTTGGTCGGAGATCTCTTGCTTTTACCCAAATATTTTGATCTTTGCGTCGTTCTTGTTAGTTGAGTTCTGTTATAAAAGTAATATTTATTACACCTATGTTCAGATTTGGAAGGAATATGAGGATCAAGTGTCAATTATAAAAGAAAATCTGTCATTTTCCGTATGTACGTGGTTTGCAGTGCAGGAAGAAAATTTAAAGGTCTAGGCCATTTTGAGGCCTAAAAAGTGGAATGCCCTACAATTTTTCATATTTCAATTTTGGCCCCCCCACAACAAAATTCATGGCGTGGGCCCTGGTTTATATAACATGGCTCAATGCAACCAAGCTGATCAAGCAAAAAAAAGCATTCTCTCGACCTCAACTCTGATTAAATAACATTTAATCCATATTCAAACCCATTTTGAAAATGTGAACAAGTTCTCCGTTTTGGAGGGCTGCTTTTTGCATAATTTTTTGCAGGGAGGGGATGGTAGGGTAGTTTTAACCATAATACTAGTGGGGTTGCTCCTGATCCTAATATCTGAAGGGAGGTCGTGATAATGGATAGCAGAGGTTTGGGAATTTTAATTGTAATGATGTCATCTTTAATAAGCCTCGTATTGCAGTTAGCTTAGGTTCCAACTCCTTCATGTTTGACTTTACCCTGCCCTTGCTCAGGGGCGGATCCAGAAGAAATTACAGCTGCTGTATGGTGGGGATGCTAGTTATCAGTTATCGGGGATGTTATATCAGGAATCGCTGTTCTAAATGGGCAGAAAACACCCAGAAATAGGGCGGAAAAAACTGTTCTTGTGAGCAAAGTAGGGGCAACTGCCCCCAACTGCACCCCCCTTAAAGCCACCGCTGCCCTTGTTGTTGTTCTTAGTTTTTGATGATGAGCTGAAGCTCTTAAGTTATTGCCTCAAATCTCGAGTCTTTTTACTGTCTTGACCATCTTGTTACAGAAATAGGTCGTAAAACCTACTGAATGTAGTTTTGGTCACTAGGATTTTGTGCTCACCTCCAAACGAAGACTGGATTGAACATTATAAATCATAATTTCACTGCATTGAATTAACCCTTTCAATATGACCGCAAATAACTTCTCTTTTTCAACCACAGAGGCTCGATCCAATCTCCGTTTTGAGATGATCAGTGAAACAACCTCATTTTTAAGTAATTCATGTCAACTTTTCTCCTTTTTTCTTTTGCAGACTTCACGAAGATCTTCCAGTACGAATGATTCCATCTCGAGTATAAACAAGAACATTTGAATTACATTGTTGAACTTTTTGATTGCTTAATAGAAATTGCTTATTCAATGACCTTGATTTAATTTATTCGTTTTTCACTGTAAACTAGCACCATATTTATGTCTTTATAGGATTCAACCAAACGTTTCAAAGTCTTACTTATTATTGTTATTCTATTTGTATTGTCTTCCATCAATTCTTATGGGGTGTGGGTCTACATGCCTGGCCGAATTTGAATTCAGTTTTTGAAATTCATTTAATTCTTTTTTCCTGCTCTGGGACATGATATTTCCATAGGTTGAAGATACTATACCTGGTTTCTGAAATCAAAATTGCTCCTTCTCCGAGGGTGGGAAATATAAGAGATATTCGGAATGATTAACCTTCTCTGGGACTTGATATCGCTAAATAGGTTGAAGTAAAGGAAATTTCCTAATGTAAATAGAGCTTTTTGTGAAAGGACGTTTCCAGCATTTAATAGGGCGGTCCCCATTGTTGAAAAGGGCGTTTCCCTGGTTTTGAAAGGGCGTGGCCCTAAAAATATTTCCGGGGCCCCGCCCCCGGTCCCCCGTCTTTCAAATGTCCCCCCCACTTCTTGGCGGCTGGCGCCGCGACTGCTGGCTAGGAGTCACACGCATCTCTTAGGTTTATTATTTTGTTTTCCACGCTTTGCCATTGGTCCAATTTAATTAGTTACCCGCAGTTTTTACCCTATATGGTCCTTCCCGTCACTTTCAGCACTTCCGTTAGGTTATCGTATTTATTAGTTTTCCCACCCCTGTTGTCTAAGTTAAGTTCAAGTTAGTTCAAGATAGTTTTGAAGTTCAAGTTTGAAAAGTTGAAATTAAGTTGAGATAGGGTTCGAGCCGAACTGCTCGCGTATTAGCTAGGTAATTAGAAGAGCCGAACTGCTTTGAGCCGAACTGCTCTGTAAGTTTATAGTCAAAGTTTTATAGTTAAGAAAGCCGAACTGCTTTGAGCCGAACTGCTCCGTGCAATATTGTAATTAAAGGTGGTAAATCGTGATTTTGATATCAAAGAGCGTTGAACATGAACAAGAAAATCCGTTCCTTCGTGTCGTGTCTGATTCCACAATGATACAAAGACTTCAAGGTCGTAAGTTTATTCATCTTCATTTTTATATTCGTACGCCTTCACGAACCCACACAGGTGATACCCCCTTCAAGTGGTATTACACCAGAAACGATCGTGAGTGAATCAGTTACATACTTTGACGTCATTATCTCAACTAAGAGGTCTGGGTAGGAATTCAACCTTCCGCATGCGCAATCAAAAAGTGTCGCGCCAATTTTTCAAGAATGGCCTAGTCAACTTCCTGCAAAGCATGTCGAACATGATGGCATCATCCTGACAGTAGCAGCTTGCTTCTTTCTGGTTTTTCGCAGCGATGGCTTTCAGTTTTCTGCCAGAAAAGCTAGAGGATCTTTACTGCCTGAAAAAGGCTGCTGGATTGACATCCCTGCTGGCGTTTTCTGCACATTTTATCGGGTTTTTGTGGACCTTAATTCTGGGATTATCGTTTATAGCAGTTTTAAGATCCTTGCCCTTCTTAGCTGACGGAGATGGAAAGTCAAGTTCGTTTGAAAATTTGTACAATACTGATGAAACTGACTCAAAGCGAAAACGTTTGCTTGCCAAAAAGAAGCAAAACTACATCAGAAGAAATGAACTTTCAGTGTCTGGATCATCATCCCTAGAAAACTCGTTTGAAAAAAGCTCAAGCCCTCAAAATATGCAGGCTTTTGAATTTTCAGCTACAGAATATTTTGACTCACCTGGAAAATTGACACAGAGTGGAAATTATAGACAGAAGATACCAAGTTTGAGATCGCCTCAGCCGTTGTTATCAGCTATCAAAACAAGAATTTGCATTAGGTGAGAAGAGGACTAATAAATTTTGCCGTGGTCATTCTTCCGGCACCAGATCCGTATCATATCATGCTATTGATGCAGCAGAGATCTGAGCATGCTTAAATCAAATTATTCATACTATGAATGTATAAATATTTATCTGACTTCGCTAATTGATAAATAGTACTTAAAAAGAGCCTACAACAACCCCTCCCTAATAAGTGGATAGGTCTCTTACTGCTCAAACTCATCTTTAATTTCATACTTTCTTACTCTCATCAATTTGTGGGACATATTTAGCCCAAATAAGTACTGAACATTCGTAAGCTATCATAAAAGAACTGCCAGTGGAATAGCGTGTGATGATACGGATCCGGTGCTGAAAGAATAACCATGGCAAATAAATCATTGGAGCAATTCTAGAATACCCTGATGGCTTTCATAACACTGGTAGTCCTCCTAGAGTAGGATAGCATGGATCAGCATGTTTAGGGTGGGGGTTGGGGCATAATGGGTCAAACTATTGCTGGTTGATGCAATTACAGTATTCAATCGAGATAATTTGTGAGAATGAAAATGACCCGAATAGGACTCGAACCCACAACCTATAGATTCTTACTCTAGAGCTACCACTGCGCCAAATTATCTCGATTGATATTCCAAATCCTGACTTCTCCTCAAAATTACAGATTCCTTTGGATAATGTGATCCATAATGGCAATCGCATCAACCTGCGCATATTGCTAAATTGCTGAGTTGTATAATTTTGAAGTGAATGAAAAACAGTAATGGTAGTAATGGCACGAGTGGATCTGTGCATTGGGTTCACAATTCGTAGAGTGTTCAACCTAGATATGAAAATGAGTTTTGAAATCCAGCAGAATGTGAGACCAAGACAAACTAACACCGCTAAAGGCATGCGATAGAAGCATGAGCAAATCAACAATCTAGCAATGGGGACATTCCATGCCAAGTGTAACCAGACCAAAAACATCATTTTCCTCAATTCTAATGAAACTTTAAAGGGTTGTTAGTATCAATGAGAGGAATTATTTCCCAAAATTTTTTTATTCTATCTCAACTCGTTAGCGAGTTATCGCTAATTAAAATTTTGGGGTTCGTCGCTAATCGCGAAAGCATAAAAATCTGAAATTTATTACAGGTATCTCTGATGAGGTTGATCTTGGTGTCAAATGAAAGCTTTTGAGCTGCTAAGTCCATTTATGAACTTCAAAAAGCTACCACTGGTATCTATCAAGGTTAAAAAATTGAGGTTTCAAACTAAGCTCCCTCCATGCAGAGAGTCAAACCTTATTATATATTAAGATTCTTGCTGGTTGGATTGAGCAGATGTAATATAATGAAAGTGGAACCAACAATTGCCATCAGAAGAGCATACACATTCAGAATAAGCTAGACATTACTTACAAGCATATACTTGGAAAAGTTGAGAAGCAATTTATTTCAATCTTAATTTCATTTCTTTGCTATTTGCATGGAACATAGAAAGTACTATAGAGGTTTATCAGAATAGCAAGTATAAATTTGAATATTTTCTAAATATATTAACATATTGATTTGATTAATTGAGATTTTTTGCCAAAATGGCGTGGCGTATGTCATACCCCTCCCCACTTAAGGGTAAAAATGAACTGGAACCCATTTTTACCCCACTCTGAAACTTTGCTATTTGAAGGACCATATATAGACCTGCTTTAGTACAAAATTTGAAAAAATTCAAAATTGCATCCTGGACGGGGGGTCATTTCAAATATTTGAATCAATTTTTTAACCTTGATAGATACCAGTGGTAGCTTTTTGAAGTTCATAAATGGACTTAGCAGCTCAAAAGCTTTCATTTGACACCAAGATCAACCTCATCAGAGATACCTGTAATAAATTTCAGATTTTTATGCTTTCGCGATTAGCGACGAACCCCAAAATTTTAATTAGCGATAACTCGCTAACGAGTTGAGATAGAATAAAAAAATTTTGGGAAATAATTCCTCTCATTGATACTAACAACCCTATAAAGTTTCATTAGAATTGAGGAAAATGATGTTTTTGGTCTGGAATTGGTTTGGTCTGGTCTTGGCATGGAATGTCCCAATGGCCAAGTCAACCTGCTAAAGTTGGTGTTAGAGAGAAAAGAAAATTAATCTGCTCATTAGCTGGTTATACCCCATCCAAATAAATACGTGAATTGAAGAACAGTTCAGATTGTTAAAACATGTCTTTTTTTGACACTCCTTTTGTCAAAAAATGATTTTTCATTCCTTAACATTAGATTTTTACGGTTGATTCTCAGCTCATTTTTAGGTAAATTACTTTCTAAAAATGCACCAAATTGCATCTCTAAGAACCTTAATTTCTAAATTTTAAGGAAGTATGCCCAGGGCCCTGCACATTAAGCTTAAAACAGACCAACTATGGAAAGCTTACCACTAGGCCTGGAGAATTATTATTCTTTTTCTTTTCAACCAGTAGTTAGTTTCTTATATAAACATTTGCTTTTTTATATTGATTTCGTAATTATTCGGTAGCTCTTAAATTATCATAGGCAGAGCATGTTATCAAGAAATAGCCTTCGTCCTTGACGAGGCCTAAATTGCCTATTCATTTTTTCTCTACTCTAATACTAAACCTCATACCAACCAGCTGTATTTCATGTCTTAATTTGATGTTGTGACCATTCCAATCTTTTCAGAGATTCAAAATCCTCATCTCCGGTTTACCCATTTGTTAACAAATATCCCAAAAGCCAAAGCAGAGAAATCTTACGAGATCTGCAGAATGGTTCCTCATTGAACAATATGCCATTGCAACAAGGCTCACCAACTCTATCAAGCAGAAGAGAGAATATCTTCAAGGCAATGTCCCCGCCAAGTGGAAGATATTTCAGCAGAATCAACCCAGAAAAAATGCAAAGTAGTTTCCAGTCAACCATGATGACTTCATTTTCAAATTCAATGACCGAAGAAACCTGGTAAGATTTGTTTACTTTATGCCTAGTTGGGTTAAAGTAAAAACCTACATTGAAGAACCTACATTTCTAGGAGTTAGCCTTAACAGGCTCTTAAATCAATTATCGTTAACAGCAGCAATAATTATGGATAATGATGGTTTGTAGGTCTTTAGACACTCCTTAAATACCATTATTTTTGTTGGTAAAAATTAATAAACCTTTAAACTTAAAATTTGAAATTTTTTCCCTTAACACTTTCACCACCTAATTCCCACAAGCCAAAGGTCCCAAAACACCGCATTCCCAGACTTTTTCCCAATTTCCGTAAACGTAATTTTTAAACAGATTTTTAACAAAGATGGAGTTGATATGCCTAAGGAACCCCATATAAGAAATAAGAAAATTTATTGAGGAATCAAAAAATGCAATTTTTATTCCTATGTCTTTTACACAGGGTGAATAAACTGTGACAGTCCATCCTTCATCTCGGACCCCACCTTCCGCATTCGCATTTTTGGCCTAAATTCCTCTCCACTTCGAAGTGCATTTAAAATGAAGATCAATTCTCCCCTTCAATTCTTCTCTATGAAAGTCTGAATTGTTAAAAAGTTCGTGAATATCTCTCTCTAACTGTTCAAAGCGCAACGGTAAAACATCAGCTTCCTCTGATCGAAGAATACTCTGCCATGCTTGTGTGAAAACAAGATGGCAGCGTGTTTCCACCGAAAGTTCAACAGTCAAAATCTCAAAAAGTTTCACTATAAACACACAATAGAAGAACCAAATTATCGTTCTTTGTTTTATTGTCTATCATCTCATGTATAACAATGGTATCTATGGTAATGAAATGGTTGAGTAAATCTCATTTAAAGTTACGTAATCAAAAAACGTACGGGAAGACTCTAAATCGGCTCATGGCGTTTCTAGGACTTTGAGGCAAAGCCGCTAAAGCGGCTCATGGTGGTGAAAGGGTCGAGATACGGTCTGAGTTTTAAAATCTTAGACTTTGAGGTTCTTAATGTTTAGGTTCTTAGTTGCAGGTTTTTACTGTAGGTCATTTTCTTATATCTAGCTGAACAGACCACTGGCCAAATCAACCGCCTTCAGAATAAAAGCTTGTCCAATAAACTTGCTGGCCATTTACACATGCAAATAGACTAACTATGTGATAGCTTTTATTTGTTTAACGTTTTCCTATTTGATTTTTATATCGTTGCTCAAATAAAGTTTCAAGCTATCACAACAATTCAGTTCAATGCAGAAAAGAGAGACTCAAAAAATTTGAAACAGACAAATAAATTTACAATAACAAATTTTCAAATATGCCTCCATATGAACAAGAAAACTTGTTAAAAAACGTTGTCAAGAATTGTTTGTTTAAACTGCGCAAAATGCTAAACTATTCTAAAACAGTTTCAATTCTTTCTGTTATATGGGGAGAAATCCATGGACCGTTTTACCCCTGCTAGCGGTGAAAACAGCCGGAATTAGATCTTGTTTGTGTGCTTGAATATAGAGAGAACAATGACAATGTCTCCAATTTTATTTCTAATCTTTTCAGGTGTGAACCAAAGAAAGTAGAACAGAGATCTTTGGAGGATACATGCAGCAGAAAAGCAGTAGTAAAAGCATTACAAGAGAAACTTACAAGGTATTAGACCTGAAATATGAATTTGATTCAATTTCATTAGCTTTGACCTTTCTAATATTCCTGGCATACTTGCTTTATGGGAACTCAAACTCAAACCCATCTTTGCCAAACTATATTTAAATTCGCCTTTTTCAGCAAAAGAAAGCGAAACTTTCCAAGTCAAGCAGACACTTCATTTGAATCTGTGGTTGAACAGCCATGTGTGAAAATGAAAAAAAGGTATTTTTTGATAAATTGTATCTATCTGTCCATTAACTGTATCTATCTATAAATAAAGAAGTTTATGCTCTTTTTCACAATTCTAAATCTTTGTGAGACACCTTTTAGATCTAAAGCAATTAAGGGGCCAACCATATTTAACTCTGGTCTTCTAACTTTTAGTGAGTGTAGCAAATAAAGAAAATGAAATGAGAGTATGAGTGATAGCAGAAGTGCAAAATAATTCGATTGAGATACGTGTTTGAATAAGCTTGATCCTGACAGGACTTGAACCAATGAGCTCCAACTTTGTATGTCAGCGTTCTAACTAATAATGGCACCAGTTCACTTAAAGAATATTTTCAAGTTTTGAACAAGTAGTAGAAAAATTGGGGGTCACAAAAATCTATCAATCTAATAGTTCTGTAGACAGCATATGTATCTTGTGGGGACAGAGCACCATGCACTGCAACCATTAGGCTCTTGATAAAGCTTGCCTGTTGTAATTAGAATATTTCAGACTATTAAAGTTTAAGGGAAGATTAAACACTTTTATTTAACTCTTATTTCAATATTTGAATCATTTTCTACATGAATTTTTAATTTCTTCAGCTCAGTCCTTAGGAAACATGTACACAGATTTTAGCACTCTATAAGTGATTTTTTATCATTATTGTCACTTTTTGTTATAATATCGATTCAAGTTGCTTTGTTATAACGTAACCCAATTTCTCTTCCAGGCGATTGGACAGCGATTCAATTATGTCTTTAGCTGGCAGTATTTTACCAAATGATTTTAATCAAGACATTAAAAAGCGTTTTATTAGTCGGAGTTTATCAACTAAACCAAACTCAAAAAGAACATTAGATGAAGATGATAATGATGTTAATACATTAGAAAAGAAATCAAAAATTGAGGAGTCAAAAAATAAATATGGCCTGAAAGAGTCAGAGGTTGAAACGATAGTAGATGATGATGGTGAAGATGGTGGTGAGTCGGTAAGTTATTCAGTAGTTATTATGTTTCCCATTTTCCCTGTCTTCTTCAAGCTCTATACTAATCAAATATTTTTCTGACGTATTACACTGGTGAGTGTCAGACACAAAGCTTTAGTAATTATTATGCTTCGCTATATTTACGATTTTTCTCGCCTTCCTCATGTTCTGTACCGATCAAGGACTATTCTGACATATTTCTCTGACGAGTATCAGATGAAAAGCTTTAATAGTTATTATGTTACGCTTTGTTTCCGTTATTCCTTGACATTTTCAAGTTTTGTATCAATTAAATACTGTTCTGAGGTACTACTCTGATGAGTGTCAGATGGAAAACTTGATAATGTTTTGCGATGTTTCTGATTGTCCTCCCCATCTAATATGACCACTGGCTCACTTTGTTATCTAATTTAGATGGAGGTTTGCAAGAAACAAAATAAAAGAAAATCAAATTTACCTGAGACTGTAGCCAAGAAGGGAAAGCAGGAATCAAAATCCAAAGGTATTCCATCTAATGTGTGTTATTTTATAATGTACGTTGAGTTAAGATAAAAAGTTAAGTTTGTAGAATAGGTGAGGCTTAATCACCATGTTCTGGGACGATTATTGGTGCTGTGCGGTCCTCAACCTTTGTTAGATTGCTAATTTTCTCAATTCTGTAGCGATTTGCTCTTGTCCTAAGTGGCAGTTAAATATTCTCATAAACCATTAGAATGAATATGTAAGTAAGTAAGTAAGTCTATATGTGACAATCTAGCCTGCAAACTACAAATGGGCAGAGTCCTTTTTTGCAGCAGGGGCACAGGCCCCCTAGCTTAACATTCTTTTAGAGGAAATCGGAGTTGGTTGTTTAGTAAACATCCGAAATGTCACTCATCCAGATTTTAACCTCATTCAACCAAGCTTAACTTCAGTTGCATCAAAGCCGCTTGGGCACTAACCTCGCTGGAGTGAGGCTTCAGTGAGGCTTTATTATTCGTACTGTGTGGTTCCCTGTGTCTTTTGTAGATTGCTAATTACTTTTGATTTTTAGCACTTTGTTCTTATCCAATATGTTGGTTATAGAATCTATCTTTTAAAGCGTTTGATTGTGTAAATAAGTAAGTCTGTCTATTTAACATGCTAACGTGCAAATGGCCAGTGTCCGTATTTCCAGCAGGGGCACGGCACCCCTAGCTTAATGCCCCTTCCGGAGAAGATTGAAGTGATTTGTTGAAGTGTAGCGCCATGTGGTAGACGCCTGTCTTAATTAAAGTTAATAGTGTGGCATCTACATTTCAGGTTCAATTTCTTCCAAAAGTAAAAGTTCGGCTGTCAAGAAAACACCTAGTAAATCAGTGGAAACACAAACTCCATCCAAATTGGAGAAAGAAAAAGTCAAAGAGGCAGAGAGCCCGAAAACTCCAAAACAATTAAAGGCAAGTATATTGCTTTTTGAGTAAGTGAGTTTCTATTTCATGTGCTAGTCTGACTAAGGCAAGGTAAGAATCTAACTTCATATCTGTCGCAACAATTTTAAGGATATGATTTACCAGCTCTCTGTAAAAAGACTTTTGAGATGCGTTCACTACTGCTTGATTAGTCTACTTATGCAGTGGGCCCTTGTGCTTTGCACAGAAACCAATACCTTGCAAAGATAGTTATAGACTAATGGAAGCAATGCATTGATAGTTGATAGGCAAATGAATTTAATATCTTGGTAAATTATTGGTTGATGTGCCAGGCACTAAGGGCCTACTGAATAGGTAGACTAATCGAGGCAAAGTATTGATAGTTGATAGGCAAATACGCTTACTATCTTTGTAAGGTTTTTTTTTATGTGCAAAGCGCAAAAAGCACGGTAGTGCATTGAAATATGATGGGTAAATACGCTTACCATCTTTGTAAGGTATTGGTTTATGTGCAAATCATTCAGGGCCCACTGAATAAGAAGCCTATTTTCTATCAACTGTTAACGCTCTGCTCAATTAGTTCACCTATTCAGTAGGCCCTTTGTGCTTTGCACATAAACCAATACCTTACGAAAAGAAACGAAGCGTTTTTGCCTATCAACAATCAATATCAACGATATAAAAACTTTCTCTTGGGAGACTTTGAAGGACCAATGGCAGAGAAAATGCCAAAATTATCTAAAGGAAATGTTTTGATATTAAGATAATACTTTTCATCCACTAATGTTTTATTTAGATTCAGTTATATGATATCATTTTATTTGTAGACTCCCTTCAGAAAAATATTTTCAACTGGATTCCCTTCCAACCTTAAACCAGGAAGCACAGAAAAACGAAGACGAATCCCAATTTATTACATGACCGCTGGAGATCTGGAAACGATCGAGGTACAGTGACGTCATTTGAATTACTATGGAGTTTGCAATCATCATTGGGGTTGTAAAGAAATTGCATAGTTCAGCAAATTTTTATCCCTCGTATATATTTGTTACTTGTTTAGGGAAAGACTTTGGAAATAAAATGACGTAAAGAAAATGACCGAAAGGAAATGGAATTGAATGTATCTCATTCACAGAATCAGTAAATTTGTTGTTGTTTCGGTGGTCTAGGGATTGGCCACAAATTTTTCCTACAGTTCCGTTTCAAAAAATTTATGTAGGGTATGCATAAGTATCGGATCTCCCAAAAAAATGCTGTGATGTTACAAAATCCATTTTACACATCTCTTCAACATGTTTTAGCCTGTTTAACGGTGTTTTAATGTACTTTACCCTGTCTCTTTTGCTCTTTTTCCTTAATTAATTAAATCTTTACGATTCTACCCTTACCCGCTCATCGCACCATGTCCTGGGGTTGACCCCTTGCTCAACGAAATAATGGTTAGATACTTGAATAATTGAAGTAATTAAATGCTAAGCGTTGAAACATCTTTGGAATTTTCTTCATAATTACTGAAAGATATTGATAGACTGTTGCGAAACGTCAAACTCATTTCGTAATTCTCCCAAATCGTTCTGAATCGTCCAAAAAATGTCCGTTATTTACAAAATTGTTTCAAAATTGTCATGAAATTATTTCAAATAAAGATTTTTTGGACGCTTACTTTACTTGGACCTCGCTGCATGTTATAACGCAATCTGATTGTTTCTGCGTCTTTCCGCAGATTTCACGCGAGGAGTATGGTGAACGCGGTGTCACGAGCGAGGCGTTCCAAGCTGCGAAGAATGCTGCGGCGAAACGAGCCAGTGAAATGCTCAATGAAAATGAAAATGAGAAAGCAATAAGTAAGGAGAAATTCTCAATTGATTTACTTAACTATTGTATAGAAATCTTGAATTCAGTGGGCTGATGGAATTGTACGATACAATAACGGAATAAATTTACTAGAAAAATGAGATTTTCTATATTTTCCCGAAATCAATATATGCTTGTTTCCCATTCTGATCCAGGTAAGTATCTTCATCTTATATGTTGCTGTTTTAACGGCGTTTTAGGCCCCTTCTGGAATGTTTATACTTTGGAAAGGATTGGATTGAAATTTTCGAATCTATGGCTGATGTAAACACTTATTTTCATCTTGAGTGTTTTTTTCCTTCCTGACAATCTGAGGCCCAAATAAATCATCTGGGTCATGTTTTAAGAGCATTTGTTCTTTGAGTGCTTCAATTTGTATTACAGCCTATCGATTCTTGAAAAATTCTTTCAAGAATTTTCAAAATAACTGTTGCAAGAAAAGAATTGAAATAATTACTGAAATTTAAGCAAAGATTTCCCAAGTTGGTTTGCATTGATTTAAGTATAATTCAAGTAAGAGATCCCAGGAGTTTTTTCTTTCCCAATTTCTGGTAGAAACCAATTTCAAAATTTTATAAATAGTTATGCTCTGAACTTTATCAGAGTTTCAGTGGGTCGAGGACTTCTTCCTTTAAAAGCACTTCCTTACAGAAAAAAACTTGAAACTTGGTAATTTAAGACTTAATTTATGAAAAACTTGAAATAAAAATGATATTCAATAAATTCCAAGAATTTTTAGTGGGGAATCCTTTCTTACCAGAAGTCTTAGTTCTTGAATCAAAAGTATCAAAGAAGTATCAAAAACTGGATACAATTTCACATGGAACTGAACTATTCTTGAATTTACATTGAAGGAACTTTTAATCTATTGTCAATTCTTGTGGAATCTCCCTATTGAGACATTTCTAAGAATTTCGGAAGTGGAATCCCTTCTTAGCGGAAGTCTATAAGTAAATTATCAAATCTGGATGAAATTTCACACAGACAAATTATGATTGAAACTGATCTTTGACCTTGCATGTACTTTTAATCCATTGTCTTTTAAGGAATATTCCTGTTATCAGTTTCAAGACTTCCAGGATTTGAACCCTTGCTTATTATCATGCTATGAAGCATGGGTCGAAATTATTGGTCTGGAAATTGTTTAATGTCTTCGTTCACGTCTTAATTGAGATCTTGTTTATTAGGCTTTGTCTTTTCCTTTTCTCAGAATCGATTGAAATTTTGATGACGAAGTATCTCCCCTGTGTACACACATTCTTTCTTTTAAGTACAGCCACATGTGGACAGGGTCATATTACTTGACTGGAACTGTTTTCGTTCCATAGGCTTTAGTTTCTCAGAGCTGGGTTTTCTACGCTTAAAGTTTGGTTGTACTTCTCAAGTCTATTGCTTTTATAGCAGAGTTCGAAATTTAGAAAGACTCTATCTGCTTAAAATTTGGTGTCTTGGCGACTTATGGGAGACTTAGAGATTAGAAGAAAGTGCATACAAGGCCAAAGACGAGTGAATTATTACTAATAGTGAATTATACTCGCTGCTCGAGGAGATTTTATGAAAATATTTGTGGATTCAATCGAGTATAAGCAATATGAGTTCGTTTTGGTGTCATTATTACGATGTTTCTGTTTATTTCTTATCAGATTCCTCAATATCAGCACCAGTTTCGTCATCTGCGACGACGTCCCTTGGCTTCAACCTAGCACCATCTTCAGCTACGAACCTTTCTTCATCTTCTACAGCAACAACAACAGGATTCACGGCAGGATCTATAGAGAAATCCGCTACTCCATCTTTATTTGGTAATCAGACTGTTTCAAGTATCACTTCCGGTAACCTTACTACATCCGACGTCACTTCCGTTTCCGGTAAGAAAGATAGTGATGCTTCTAGTTTCAGTATCGTGAAACCTTCAACTGGCTTCAGTTTTGGATCGATTGCTACTGCCCCTGGCTCTGAAGCAGGTACTAATACTAATGCAGCAACAACAAGCACAACAATTAATGCCACGTCAGCACCACTTGCATCATTACAGGTGCCACCTCAGCAATCAACAGCTTCAGAACCAACGAAAGACTCGTCTACTATAAGTGGTTTTAAATTTGGTGGCAGTAATGCCACTACTACAGTAGCATCTGGTTTTACTCTGTCTGCATCCAATTTAAGTGCTCCAGCTTCCGGTGTGACTACACCAGCATCCGGTTTTACTGGTTTCGGGAATGTAGCATCTGGACTCGGTGCTCCAACTTCCGCTGTCACTACCTCAACATCCGGTTTTCCTTCATTTGGGGCCACACCCAGCACAAAGATTTCAAATGCCCCGAGCCCTGCAACTTCAGTTTCTACTCAGTCATTCCAAGCCCCACGAGTGTTAACTGCCCCTCAAACTCAATCAGTTGCCCCCACTCTGGGAGGATTTACTTTCGGTACCCAAAGCAGTTCTAAACCAGAAATGCCGAAGCCATTCGCGGCTATCACTCAAGCTGCGTCCAGTGCTACTCAAGCTGTGTCCTCCCAATCTTCAGGTGGATTCTCATTCGGAGAGGCGGCTGCATCACAAAAGCCAGCAGTGGGGGGCTTCAGCTTCAACCCTACCCCTAACCCCACATCTTTGGCATCTGCTTCTAACACTGCGGGATTTGCTTCTGGTTTCAAGTTCAATCCATCGCCTGCGTCCACATCAAAAAGCGCCTCGTCATCCAGCAGCAGTAATCCTGGAGGCTTCAACTTCGCTCCTTCTGCGTCCTCTCAACAAGCACCAGCTGCTGGCCTGTTCCCTGCTAAAACCTCAGCAGCAGCCACTACTTCTTTTGGAGGCTTCTCGTTTGGCACCACTAAAACACAGACTGGGTTTTCGTTTGGTAACACATCGACTACCACTACTCAAAGCGCTCAAAATAACCCGATTCCAGTTCCGTTTGGTGGAACAGCATCGTCAACTGGCCAGACCGGGTCGATATTCCAATCTGCTGCTTCAACTCAAGGATCGATGTTTGGCAACGTGTCTGCTCCGTCGACCTCTGCTAGTTTGTTTGGGCAGAAGACAACTACCGCTGCTCCCACCAATATTTTCGGTGCACCCCAAAGCTCTACGTCTTCAGTGCCAGCATTCGGTTCCCAGACTTCGGGACAAATGTTTGGAGCAGTGTCACAACCTGCTAAGACGTCTGCACCATTATTTGGGGCACCTTCAAAAACCACAACAGCGACTGCCCCTTTATTTGGAGCAGTGTCTCAAAATTCTGGCACATCGAATTTATTTGGAGCTAAGCCGTCACAAGCGAGTACATCCACTCCCCTATTTGGCACGTCCAATGCAACAACTTCATTCTCGTTCGGTAGCAAAAATACCAATGTGTTTGGTTCTGCGTCTACACAAACCCCTACGGCTGGGGGCTTCTCGTTCACCAATGCCCCACAAAGTAAGCCAGCAAGTGCCACTCAAAATCCGTTCGGTCAAAGCTCCACGAACACTGGAGCAAAATTCAGTTTTGGCCAATCAGCTCCGACTGCCAATCCGTTCAGTGCACCGGGGCAGCCTGTGGCCAGCTCAACTACAACTACTGGTGGCTTTTCATTCGGCCAGTCTGCGGCTCCTGGGTTCGGACAGCCTGCTGCAAGTCAACCAGCTTTTGGTGCATCGACCGCTCCAGCCTTCGGTAGCAGTGGTGGCCAGCCTCAGTCGACAGGAGGGTTCAGCTTTGGGGCAACTCTGAAGCCGAATACTGGAGGATTCTCGTTTTCTAGTGGAGCAGCCGCTGGAGGTACGAATCTCCTAATGCATTCAGTATTTTTGTTTACTTGAATCTAATCTATTTGGATCTACTCTTCCGTTATTTTCTACTTTCCTCTTCTATGCTTTTATTTCATTTTGGATGCTATATCTGCATTTTACTTTATACTCTATTTTTACCTTACTCTACATTACTATACATTTTTTCTAATCTTCACTCTACACGTCTATTATTTTTTCTACCCTACTTTACGTCACTCTGTTTGATTCAACTTTACTCTTTTCTACTCTGCTCTGTTCTATTTTGAATTTCCTAGTTTTCTCCACCCTAATTCTTCCTCTTCTCTTGTCTACTCAATTCTTCTCCCATCGTCTCTATACCCTACATTACCCTGACCTCCTCTATTCTACCGAGTCTTACTCTACTCTACTCTACTCTAACTTTCACGACCCTACTCTACTCTACACTATATTACCCTTCTCTTTTTTCTAGGGGACTCTTTCAATCTTTTCTTTCCTACTTTTCACTACTCTACTCTACCCTTGTCTACTCTTATCTTGTCTACTCTTCTCTTACCTATTATAGCCAGCCCTGTTTACTCTTCTCTATTCCATTCTACCCCCTCCCTCTTCTCTACTCTTCTGCAATGTTCTCTACTCCATACTGTTTTCCTTTACGAAAATCATCTACCCAACACTACCCTACCCTTTTCTACTTTGCTCTCTCTTCTCTACTCCACTTTAACTTAATCCTGCTTTACTTTACATTGCCCCTCTTTGGTGTTCTTTACCTTTTTCTACCCCAGTTAACCTTGTTCTAATCAACTGCACCTAAGCCTCTGTTCTCTACCCTGCTCTCTTCGCTCTATTCATATCCTTCCATTCTAATTCTTCTCTATCCTTATCTACTCCTCTTCCCTTGATAAGAAAGAGGGAAATAAGAGGCTTCATGATTTTGTATCTTTACATTCGACCTTAATCCAAAGGTTATCATCAGAGATATGATACAATAAATGTTTTTAAATTTGAGAATGTTTTTAAAATTTACCAATTGTAACAGATTAAGATATAAAGTCACAAATTGTAAACCAAAAGTTTTTTGATAAAATTCTTGATATCATATCGTTTTTTCCTCTTTTTTATCAAGTTTTTTGCCCGAACCAACATATTCAACTACATCCTATTTCCTTTTTTACTCCCCTAAGAGTTATCCGGAACTTGATGTTTTATAACAACATAAAAGACCACTCTTTACCTTTTTAGGATTCTCTAATCTTTTCTACACTAATCAACTCAACTCTAGTCTATTCTACTCTACTCTACTTAATTTTTCTCTACACTACTCTACTCTACCTTACTCTACTCTTCTCTACCTTACTCTTCCCTTACTCTACCCTTCTCTACTCTACTCGGCTCTGCTCTACTCTGCTCCACTGTATTCTTCTCTACTCTACTCTACCCTTCTCTACCTTACTCTACCCTTCTCTACTCTACTCGGCTCTGCTCTACTCTGCTCCACTGTATTCTTCTCTACTCTACTCTACCCTTCTCTACTCTACTCGGCTCTGCTCTACTCTGCTCCACTGTATTCTTCTCTACTCTACTCTACCCTTCTCTACTCTACTCGGCTCTGCTCTACTCTGCTCCACTGTATTCTTCTCTGCTCTACTCTGCTCCACTGTATTCTTCTCTACTCTACTCTACCCATTGTAGAGTTATGCAGAACTTGATATTGTATAACACCATTTTAAGACTTTCGTACCACTCTTTAACTTTTCAGGATTATTTAATCTTCTCTTTGGGTGGTACAGAACTTCAGTATAGCCAGAAAAATCGGAACCATAATGAAACGAACACATAGATACTACTTAAGCTTTTCGTCTGACACTCAACAGAGTAATACGTCAGAAAGAGAACGAAACAGAAACCTAACTGATTTATATACCCAGATGGGGATCGAAATAGGCCAATCAGAAAAGAGGTGAATGATTGGTATGGTGTGGGAAAACCAATCAACACCCACGATACAGTGAGCTGACCAATAAGATTATTTCAAGAGTCCTAAGGCGAAAACGAACTCCTTCCTGGTTTTTATGTAGACAGATTCCAAAATAGCTAAGTGAAAGGTAGATCTTGCTCTGCCAATTATTCTAAAGCAATTCTCACTGTAGGCTTTAGCACACTCTGGGTTATCGAGCAAATGTTGACCTATAATTCACCTTTGAAAAGGAGAAAACTGAACCTGGTTTTCTCACCAGTGTTTACAGGAAACCAACTTTTAGCGGCCTATATACACGTTGGGATTCCTTTTGTGCCAAACAAATCAAAATCAACTTAGTCAACACCTTGGTTCACCGGGCACTTATGATCTGTTCCGAACCAAAACTCAATTTAGAATTGGCAAAAATGAAATCTACCCTCATCAACAATGGATATCCAGAAGATCTCATTTCGGCTTGCTGTCGTAATAAAATCGCAGGTTTCTCGGCTGACAAAAAGATTAGTCCGCAAAAGTGCCCTGTTTATCTAAAATTGCCTTACACCGGCAACGTCTCCATGCGGTTTGAAAAACAAATTAAGAAAGCCATAACTAAGTGCTACGCAACGGTCAGCCCCCGTCTCGTCTTCTCCTCTAGAAAAATGATCCCATCTATCCGCAAAGATAGTGTGCCTACCACACAAAACAGCCTTGTAGTATATGAATACTCGTGCCGGTGTGATGCCAGGTACGTAGGTCGCACATCTCAGCGGTTATGTGATAGGGTTAAACAACATGTGCCGTCTACCATACGCAACAAAACTGTTCCTCAACGAGAACAACCATCTCGCGCCTCAAAACCAAAAAGTTCACTAAAACATGACTCACTATAGGTCAACATTTGCTCGATAACCCAGAGTGTGCTAAAGCCTACAGTGAGAATTGCTTTAGAATAATTGGCAGAGCAAGATCTACCTTTCACTTAGCTATTTTGGAATCAGTCTACATAAAAACCAGGGATCCCCTATTGTGTAGACAGAAGAAGTTCGTTTTCGCCTTAGGACTCTTGAAGTAATCTTATTGGTCAGCTCACTGTATCTCGGGTGTTGATTGGTTTTCCTACACCATACCAATCATTCACCTCTTTTCTGATTGGCCTATTTCGATCCACATCTGGGTATATAATCAGTTAGGTTTCTGTTTCGTTCTCTTTCTGACGTATTACTCTGTTGAGTGTCAGACGAAAAGCTTAAGTAGTATCTATGTGTTCGTTTCATTATGGTTCCGATTTTTCTGGCTATACTTAATCTTCTCTGCTCTTATCAACTCAACTCTAGTCTATTCTACTCTACTGTACTACAACTTGCTCTATCCCCCTTTGCTCTACTGTATGATACCATTATCTACTCTGATCTACTCTGATCTACTCTGATCTACCCTTTCAGGATTCTCTAATTTTCTCTACTCTACTCCACTCTACCTTTATCTACCTTTCTCTGATCTACCCTTTTCTGCTCTACTCTGCTCCACTTTATTCTAATCTACTGTACCCATTTTATGGTAATGCAGATCTTGTCATTGAACTTTCAACCATCATTTACCTTTTCAGGATTCTCCAGTCGGCCAGGCACTCCAACACCGCTCGCAAGCAACCCTAACCAACCAGCAATGCAAACCCCTGGAGCCTTATTCGGTACCCCACAACCCCAGCCTGGTGGTTTTGCTCTCGGTTCTGGCAGTGTTGCTAATCGCCAACAGATCAAAGGGAAACGACGAACGAGAAGATAGGAATTCTGGAACTTTCAAGTTAGGACGGTGGTGTCTGTTTTAGGATGGATGGCAATTTGAAATTCTCAATGAATCATAATGGTACTAAGGTTGAAATCCACTGAGTTCAATTTGAAGAACTGGACTCGGAAGTATTGAGAAATTTTAACTTGATTTTGTAGATATGGGTTATCTTTTGCAATTTTAAATTAGAAATACAGCTTCTGTTTTCAATATTTTCTGGCAATATTATCTTATCTACCAATCAACTAACTAAATAGATTATGGTCTTGAAAATACTCTATCAGACTCTGCCAGCTTAAATGATATATGCTCAAGTACGCATTTTTTATTAGAAAAACCCCTATAAGAAGCACAAGGCTGAAATCTTGTTCAGAAGGGTTTCCTATCTCTAAAACTGTTTATAAACACAAAACAAGTTTACTAGTTGGATACTAATGGTATCCCCAAACAGTACTCGTGGTATCCTTCCATAGTACAGGTTGGTATCCCTCTACAGCACTGAATGTTGTTCTCCATAATACTGATGGTATCCTCACAAAAATGATTGTATCCCACTACAGTACTTTACATTCTGCACAGTGCTGGATGGTATCCCTCAAAGCAGTGAGCACCCTCACTGATGGTGTCCCCCGCAGTGCTGAACATCCTCCACATTACTTGCGAGTATTTGTTTTAGAATTCGTTCACAAGATGTGAGTACTGTAGAGGATATTCATTACTGTGGGGGGATACCATTCAGTA
This sequence comes from Pelagia noctiluca, assembly GCA_963924455.1. Classification (NCBI taxonomy): domain Eukaryota; kingdom Metazoa; phylum Cnidaria; class Scyphozoa; order Semaeostomeae; family Pelagiidae; genus Pelagia; species Pelagia noctiluca. Next base: position 3,224,238 of record OZ004327.1, read on the forward strand.
AAGTTTACTGATGAAGATTTTATCAAAACGTTTGAAGATGGTATTTAATTTTTGAATGATTAGTATTCTGTATTGTGCAGGATGTACAGTACTGTAGGGGATACCATCAGTACTGTTGAGGGTTTATAAGTACTGTGGAGGACCGTCAGTGATGGTGCTCAGTGCTGTTGGGGGATACCTCCAGCACTGTGGAGGATGTACAATACTGTGGAGAGATACCAACATTATTGTCGAGGAAACCATCAATGCTATGGATGAAAAGTACTTGGTGGTATTCCTCTACAGTGCTGAACACCGTCCAATGATGGTCTGCAGAGCATGGCAGAACTCGACGAGATCTCGCGCGTGCAGTGCAAAATTTCCGGCGTGCACCGCGTGGACATTGGAGTTTTGAGCGAGTTTTTTCTTCCAGAAATGTCTGCAAACTCGCGAAACTCCACAAAAAACCGTGATTTCATGCATTACTGCGCGTGCAAGGCATGGATTTTGGTGAGCACTTGCAGCTCCTAACAAATTGACTTGCGTGTGCAGTTGCCATACTCTGCAGACTGGCGTCAATGTACTGATGATATCCCCCAAAGTACTTAAAATCCTCCAAGGTTCAGAACATCCTCCACAGTTACTGCATAGACGTTCTCCACCCAGGGTGGTTTTAGATCCACATTATTCTTGGATTTCAAGTTTTGCCCCTTGACTTGCACACGCAACTGAAGTGCCCCTTTGAAAGGCGACAAACCAGCACTGTTGACTTGTTGACAAAGATTAAAGATCACAAGAAGACGACAAAGGACAAACGGCGAGGCTGTGTATTGAATACGAGGTGAAACCTCATCAAACAATGGCGCTTAAAAATTTTTCAAATTTGGTAATTTGATCTTCTTAGCCTCAGTTTCCAAGGGAATTCTTTTCACAAACAATTTGACCAAACGGCAAGTCAAAGCTTTGAAATAGTTTTGATGTGATCAATTAGAACGAATTAAAAGACAAAAGCTTTGAAATAACACAAAGTTTGCTGTCTGGTGTTGAAGTATGTGGTTATCTAGAAGAATTTGTGGCCGTTCATATCCAAGATGACCAAAAAGATATGCAACTCGAGAAGAGGGGTTTTGAAAGAAATGTTTTGACATGTACATGAATGTTTGGCATGATTTGAATTTCTTTGTGAGTATGAAAGGATTTTACTTTTGAAACGTTTTGTTTGATCTTAGTTTCCAGATGAAGTAAATCATAAAAAGGCCAGCTAGAGGCACCTCTCTAATTCTCTTCATGTCTTTGAACTAACTGAACGTTGGAATGCATGTCTGAACATTTTGAGTTTTGTACTGTTTTGTACTATTAAGACTCTGGTACACGTTTCTTTTACAAGTAAGTAGTATATTCAATTCAATTCATCTAAAATTCTGGATTTTGCAAACCGAAGAAAGTTTAACAATTTGTTTTTACCAAATTACACGCATTTTTTTATAAGCAATTTCAGTTCAAGCTCAGTACTGAAAATTGCCTAGCGGGAAGGCATATTTGAGTAGTCAAAATTGCTCAGCAATTGCTTAGCTTTCTTTACTTAAAAATATGTGTATTCCAAACAGGGTAATTTTGGAAAACCTTGATCAATCAGACTTAGCCAAGAAATTCAGTTAGAAAGTTTACGGAAAGTTCTAGTACTGAAACTAGCAAAAATGCACAGAAAGTTTTAACACTAGCATCAATTTAGACTTTCTTACAAAAAAACGCGTACCTCACAGATGTAAGAATGCAGGATTGAGAATGTTTGAAAAGTCTTAATGGTTTTTGGCAAGCAGCATGTGTGCTTGCACCAACAAGATGGATATAATAGGCTAGTGTAGTTATATTTTGAAATTGAAACATTGTTTTGAAGTCTAATGCAGCTGCACTTTTTTGTCAGTGAATTTCCAGTAAACAACCAATCAGTACTAATTTTGGAATGAACGTATTTAGCAACAACTCTAAAAACCTCAGTGCAGAGTGGCTGTTGGTCACAGAATCTAAACCTCTTTTTTGGTAATTTATCAATAACAGCCCCTAGAACGTGGAGGCCCCTGCTTTCCTGAAAGCTCTACGTTCTATCCATGGCTTGATGCAAATACAATTGAGTAGCTAAGCAACCATACTTTATATGGAAATGGGGGGCTAGGTGGTCAAACTTCAAAACCTAGAAACCTGCTTGTTTCAGAGAAAACCAGAAGCCTGATGCCAAGAAGGGGGAAAAAACATCGATTGCAAAACCCCTTAGTTCTGCATGTTGATGGTATATCTCATTATTAAAAGCAGAAGTCCCCTAACCCCCTGGCACCATCACCCAAGACCATTCTTTTTTAAACTATCTAGTTTTTAGCTCCAGGGGGTAAGTTTCTCCAAATCCTACTTATTTTAAAAGAAAAACCTAATAGTCTCCAGAACTCATTTTATTTGATTAAGAAACTCCTGTAGACTTTGAGTGATGCAAACCCTTCATATATTCCTAGGACTCTGCTGTAATTCATCAGGCAGAAAAGAATACATTGTGACCAAAAGTTCCGCCCTCATGGCAATCTTGTTGTATTTTAGTGGATTTAGACCACCGTAATCAATTAATAATGATCTGCCTTGGATTAAAAACGATCAAAAGCCTCCACAAGCTCCTCAGTTCTTCTACTTCCCGTTGATAACAATTAGTCCAACAAAATATGAATTAATTTTGTCTTATTCCGTCTAATGATATGCAAACTATTCTCAGAGTGCAAAACAAAAGCCTCCTACTTTTAATGGGCACCTGTTCCTGTCCGTTATTGGAGAATAGTGATTGCATTTAAACGTTATATCTTTATTGCTTAGTTTTTTGTGATTACAAAAAATCAAATAATTATAGAGAGTACAAAGATTCCCTGTGCAGTTATTAAAGAGCCTTTGGATAAGTTTATCTCTGTATTTGCTGAGTGGTGGTGCAATTTGTGTAAGTGAAATGGCTTGTATTTCCCAAGGCCTTGCTGGCGCATAGTACACTAGAGCACTAATCTTAGAGGTTGTAAGCATGAGTCCCACTCTAGTCATTTTGATTCTCTCAAATTATTTTCATACGTAAGATTTTATGTATCTTTCCTGCTTGGTTTTGAATTTTTCACCTTTTTCAAGTTGGCCAAATGAGACATTTAGTTACACTTTAATTTCATTGAAAATTGTCTTAATTTTCTTTTCTAGATAAGAAGTGGATTATTTGTTCTACAAAATCCTAATTTGCCTGGTAAGCTGTCCAAGGATCATGGAAATTGGTGAGTGAATTTTTCAAGCTACAGTCCTAGCAAAAACTACTTAAGACACTTGCTCATAGATTGATTGCCCATATTGTGTGCTTTATTTGTCTGAAAACTGTTACACTCCCTCTTGAAACAATATCACAAGTGAAAACAGAGGCGTTACAGAGGGGAACAAAGGTCCCCTTGTCATAGAGGGGAAGGGGTTTCATACTACCAAGGTCTCATCACTCCCTGATACCTTTGCACACTCCTACAGAAATGGCTCTCTTACACTTCCAGACATTGATATACCCCTCCCACACTGTATGCTTCTGCATTAACAATCGTCTCTGCTTTTTGTGTTCAAAGTTTCAGTGAGCAAGTAGATTTAAGCTAATTGGAGTCCCATCTTAGATTCTCTGCCTATTTCACAATACCCCCTTTACCCCCTGTAGATTCAACTGCAGTAAATAGTTTCACAGGGGGTAAAATCGTATATAGGATACGGTTACACGGGCTGTCTTAGGTACCCATTGTAATTTGACAGCTGTTTGATATCTTATTCTACTGATAATATCTTTCTTAATCCTCTTATTATTTCTGAATCACTGAATAATGTTTGCTAGGCTAGGTCAGTTATTGTTGAAGGGATTTCTTTAATTATATTATGTAAGCATATCAAATTTGTTTGAGATCTTTGTTTTCAAAGTCTGACCAAAAGCTTCTAAAGCAAGATTACACAATATTTTTATAAGTTACTCTATTTGTAGGTTTAATAGTTGGTAGTTTCTCAATGTTTGTAAAGAATTCCTGTTATAATACCAGGCAGGCATTACTCGATAAGGTAGAAAGTTTAAGGTTAAATATTCTTGATAGCACAGCCTTTGATCAATGCAGGACTTAAGAATAGCAAAGAACAATTAAAATCATAATAAAACAAAAACTCTTTTCATATGAGAATGAATTTTGTATGAATATTGAGGCTCAAAATCAACATCATATAACAAAAAATCAACAAGAAATAATCAGGCTTAAAGAAATATTTTGAGTCTTCTTATAGAAAAGAGTGTAATTTAACATCTTACTAAAACAGGAACTTTTCACGGTATAAACTGTTGAAAAATTCCATGTTCATTACTTTACAGAAATTTAGACTGTTATCATTTCATTTGCAGGATTAGTTGTCTAGCCTCCATTACCTTTGGAGAACTCAGATAATATCTCTTTCAGCTCTGTCCCAATTGCTGATAAAAATTTGCGCTGTTTTGACCTACTTCAATGTCAATAGTCTCAATAGTTATGCACCTCTCAAATTCGAAGTTGAAGAGCAAGAAGAGTCCTTTTGATTTAAGAAATACAACTATCTTGAACTTTGTTTCGATTTCATCCCTAGGAAAATGTAATTTCGGAAAATGCTGAAAGTATTGGGACCATCTGAAAAAGTGAGTCGATGGAATCATCAAAAAAAGGCACAGACAATCATGAAGAATTATCACAGAGCAGAAATAAGGTATCTTTTAAACGTCTTATGATTAAACTCTTATTTTCATATAATATGTGCCAGAAACAGGTATACTCGTTTATTAAGCTAATATGAATGGAATATTGCATTGGAATAAGCCAGATATGTAGAAGGCCAACTTAGATGTTGAAAATATTTGGAAACTTTTGCAACGAAAGTCTTGGAGCTAACTAAAGTTCTTCCAGACATAGCTTTAGCTATCTTTTCATTTCCTAAAATTACGTAGCCACAGAAAAGAGAACGAAGACCTCCCGAATCCACAGTCATAAGAAGCCCTGGCATGCAAGGAAGCATGTGATAAAATGTTAATTGAATTCATATGAAAGTTATTTATCAATGAATACCGTCAGGTTTACTCGTGTGAAAAAATTCCTTATGAGGCAAACAAAAAAGGAAGCTGCAACTTATTTCTTCAGTTCTCCACAGTTCGGCAATGTTTCCAAAATGGCGAGATAGACATGTCTGAGTATCTAATTGTCAACTCCAGAATGGTTTGGAATTATCTTTTAAAAATAAACCCATCTAAGTTGGTATATTTGGTATCCAAATAAACTACTTTGAATGTGTTTTAGGTAATATTCCTTTGGCTTTTCAAACGCGTCTACTTTTTTCTAGCAAACACGACACTTAAAGTTTAGAGAGAATTTTTTTAACTTTGAGACGAGAAATCATTGCAAATGTTTTTCTTGCATTGCTTTTAATCCAATTACACGTTATCAACTCTCACGAATGTAATTTATTAAGGGTAACTGTGTGTTGATAGGGTTTTCAACTTCGGTATGAAACTACCGCAGTACAAAACGCCTGCATCTTTAATCAAAATCACCATCTAACACAAGACCATCAGTATACGTTTTCAGAAGACACATTACAGCGGATTTTATAGTGGCTTACGACTTATTTTTCTGGTGCACACGGTAATAGACAATAGAGGGGATGGTCTGAAAACCTTTGGCTGCATGTCTTTGTCAAAATTTTCAACCTTCACCATGCACAAACTTTTTGTCTCGTTATTGTTTTGTCTAAATTGACATGGTTAAGAAACGGAACCCAAATATTTCTCTTTCGCTGATTGCTTGGTGTATTCTAGTCTGAAATCAACCATATTGGAATATTTCATTATATAATTCGGTCGACCATATAATTGGTAATTCATACAGCCATATTCTTCTGAAAATTAAACCTAATACAGTCGACTCTCGCTATCTCAAAACACTGTTGTATCCAAAAACTTTTCATTTTCCGTGAGAGTTCAAGATAGCGAGAGTCGACTGAATGTACACGTTGAAAGACAAGTTCAACTTCCCGACGAAAACAAAGAAATGAAACAAAAGGCTTTCCGACCACTCCCCTCAAATGACTATGACACGGCATGGAAATCAATATTTGTAACGGAATGAAAATGCTCCCAGCTTCATGCCCGTTTCCTCTTAAGGCCCCTGTTGTTTGACTTTCGACAGCTATGTAATGGCTAGCCATAGTGGCATCTGGAATGCTTTTATGAAAGACAAATAAACGCGATGATAAATTTACTCGAGTCTCTTCGTGTTAAACACTCGATTGTCTGGTGATAAAAGGCAATTGACATTAATATTTAACTTACTCTGAATGAAAATATGAAGAAGTTTAATCAATGTTGCCACTCGCAGGGGGTCTTAAGAGTAGGGGGAATTAATCTTTTGAAAAACGTTGATCTCTGAAATTATTTTAGCCATATACCGACTAGATCAACTCGACTCATTCCTTTCTCTTCCAATTTCGATCTATATCTGCTTATTACATTTTTTTTGTTTTCATTTTCGTTTTCTCTCTGATGTACCACTCTGATGAGTATCAGACACAAAGCTTTAGAAGTTATGGTGTTGCGCTATGTTTCCAATTTTTCTCAACGTCCATACATATGTGATCTACAAATTGTTCAATTGACCGTCATAGCTGTAGGGAAACCAGGGAACACTCTACATGTTCAGCAGTTGAAATGCCCTCCAGCAGAGTGGCAACGCTGAACAAGAAGAACAAGAAAATTTGTAAATATGACATGTGTCTTTGCTTATTTAACGATTAGGAAAACATCTCCAAGCGCTCTGCCTTTTGTACTTCAACAAATCATAACTTTCCTTGTTCGTTATTTCCATGGATTCTGATTTAGATGAATAGCCGTTGCATTTTGATTTTTGAAAGTCGATTTTACATTGAAATAATAAAGATTTGGATACTTTAAGAATTTTGATTCATGTAAATCAAGTGAAGGCACTATCTGCAGGTGGTTGGTTCAAACGGTGAATCTTATCGAGCTTTATCTTAATTATAACTTTAACAGGTAGTGATTAGAGTTGTTTAAGGATATCTGCAACCTTCTGATCTTCATTGTCTGTTCACTAAACTTTCCTTAACTATGTAGCTATGTGCTTCACTTACCTTTATATTGCAGATATTGGTGGTAGTAGCAAATATCAATGTAATTCACTTCATTTTACTTTAGTTTACTTTACTTAATTTTACTTTACTTTATTTTAGATTGATTTACTTTACTTTAGATTAATTTACTTTGACTTGATTTTACTGTATTTTGATTTACTTTACTTTACTTTACTTTACTTTACTTTACTTTACTTAACTTTAATTTTACTTTACTTTACTTTAATTTTACTTTATTTTACTTAACTTTACTTTACTTTACTTTACTTCACTTTACTTTAGTTTACTTTACTTTACTTTACTTTAATGTTACTCTACTTTACTTTTCTTCTACTTTACTTTTCTTCAATTGACTTTACTTTACTTTGCTTTACTCAAATTTACTTTACTTCACTTTACTTCAATTTATTTTACTTTACTTTACTTTACTTTTCTCCAGTTTGTTGTAGAGTTTAGGTCTTTAACTATACTTCTGATTCTAATATCTCCAAATTCTGTGCTGATCAAAAGCTGTGTTGGTGTAAATAGCTAGCACTAGCTATTAGTAGTGAGTGGTTGATTGAGTTTAGATTAAACAATTATAACGAAATTTCATTGAAAATCAAAATATCGATATGTTAATATCTGTTTGTTTCTTATTTCACAGGGTCTTCTTCGGAGGGACATCGTTCTTGAAGAAAAATCCCCAAAGCAAGCTAAGTCAAAATGTCACGAAAAACAAACGAATCTGCAACTGGACGAATCAAAGGATGACAGAGTGCCTTTGCCTCCAATGTATATTGCGCTGCCCGGAAAGAGCCCCACACAAAATGAATCCAGCCCAACACGAAATGCTTTCACCAAAGAGAAGATTTTCACTTCCTCGAACGATGAGAATTTCAGGGCGCTATTAGTCAATGATATTTTGAAGAAGATGGAGTATACTCCTAAGGAAGGTGATGAGGCGGAGGAAGTGGTGGAGGAACGAGAGGGGAGTGATTTTGCACCCCAGGATGTTAGTGGTGAAAGATTGGAAAGCTTGATAGAGGAACGTTTTTCAAGAGGTTTCGAGAAAGGGTCGCAGAAAAAAGGAAGAACTGCTCTTTTAACTCAAAGCAACGGAACCAAAAGATCTGGTGGCTTGACTGGAAGCAGTTTATCAAGCAAATTAGAGAGGTCAGGACAGAAATATAGAGACAAGGTTTCTACATCTCGGGATGGAAAAAGTCGAAAACCTGATAGATTTACTGAGATGGATATAAGGAATGGCACAGATGATGATAACTCCAAGGCTAGTCGCGACACTGCTGTAAATGTCTCAACAAATGCCCAGAAGAATGACTCAAAGCCTTCAGAGCGAAATACCAATCATTTGATAAGCTATAATCTCAAAGAAGCACAGAGATCCATTAACATGTTAAAACTTGAATCAGTTAGAAGTCCTGTTAGAACTGATGAAAGTAGAACAAGAAATGGACATAACAGTAGAGTGGTATCACCAAAAACACTAGATCTAAGTGGAATTTCAAAATGCTCTCAGAATTCCAAATTTGATAAGTCAATGGGCAATTATAAAGTGAATGGCAAAATTGAAGGGTCATTTGAAAGGTCAGAGAGGTCAAGGGATAAGCTTCATGAAAGGTCACTTGAAAGGTCATGTGAAAGGTCGAGATTCAATGAAAGTTCAAATAGGTCATTAGAAAAGCCTAATGGAAGCTCATTTGAAAGGTCAACTTTATTCGAAAGGTCAGATGGAGGTTTAAAGTATAGTCAACTTGAAGGAGGAAGTAAAAACTCTCTTGAAAGGTCAAACAGAGATCAAAGTCCATCTCAACTTGCAAGAAATTCATCTCGCTTTCCAAGAAATAGCAATGTAACAAATCAGAGAGCAAGTGATATTCTAAAAAGGAATAGCGAGGAGAATTTCAATGGTGATCAATCGCTGCTCACCAGAAATTTCAATTCTCCTAAAATGTCGCAATTTTCCAAATCGACAACTAACAGCCCAGCTATTGATAGCTTATTGAATCACGATTCTCCACGCTTTAACCAGCCAGTTACTTTCCATGTAACACAGGATTCAAGTACTACTTTTAACAGTGGTAGGATGAGGCCACGTGACTTAGGAGTTAACACTGGATCATCGACCACTATGTCGTCACTATACGATAGATTCGCCCGTTCCTTGACCAACGGAGTTTCAAAACCAGATACAAAGGACGGAATGGCTTTCTTGACTGATCCTGATTCATCCTACAATTCTGCTACAAAAAGAATAAAACATTCAATGCATGAAAAGCAATTTAATCGTGATGCTGATAAAGGATGGAATGAGTCAAAAACTGGTTGGTCTGGTTCTTTTATGGAAGATAGCCTGGCAGTAAGTTGATACTTGTTAGCCTTTTGCTAGTATATCACCCCATACAAGGTCTGTGCAGTAGTGTGTGGGGGAGGGGGTTGGAGGTGCAATAGTTTACAGGGACTGTTCTTTTATGAAAGATATCCTAGCTGTTAGTTTATATATTTCTCCATTTTCAATGTTCATTATCATTTTATTCCTTAAAGAGACACTGAAGCAAGCAAGTCTTGTAAAATTTCTTCAATAAGAATCAAATTTAGGGTCGACCAATTTCACCTTCTAAGTTTCCCTCTGAAATCTCGTCGAAGGAGCAAATGAAGATAACGTAATGAGGGTATTAGTAATGCTGCATTCAGTTTGAGAACAGCATGATTATTTAAGATCATTTATTGTTGGAATCAGTTTCTAGATTGTACCACGATTCAGCATATCTTTGCTGTTTTATTTCTTAAATGGACAGGGTCGACCCCGGGTTATTTTGTGCAGTGTGAACAGGGCTTTAGAATTCATCCGACCTTGGCATGCGAATAAGACACTTTTTTGGTCAAAGCATAATATGCAACTTACTTTTCGATGTTTAGATCTCGAATAAAGACACAACCAGCAATGAATTGAAGGCTCGAACTTTCAAAGACATATGCAGGTACGGTTACTTATCAACAGAAAAGAGACAAGAAAGTATTCCCTTACCTCTACAAGCCTTTAATGATTACTCACTCATCAATAGTTGTATCTGTAGTGACGAAGGAGTAATTTCCTGTCTCTTTTCTGATGATAAGTGTATTCACCACTCTACTATAAATGTATCAAGCACTGTCTCTCAAAAAATCGGAACATCGACCTCAGAATTGTATTTGTGTATGTTCCCTGTAAACTACTTTTTGTAGATAGTTGGTATGAATTGGTAATTATATCACTATTGTAAGTAAACCAACTTAAAATAATCTTCTGTTTTTATAATGAAACTGTTACTTCTATATTTTTACTGTCACTCAATCTACTTACTTTCAACTTCTACATTTCTTTTGTTACTCTGCCCTTAATTCTAAAATATGTTATTTTCATTTATAATTAGTAAAGTAACATTGTTTTTTAGTATGTAGTTTTGTTTAGTTTAGCTTTATGAATTGTATGGTGGAATTTAAAATAATGAAACTGAACTGAACTGAACTATAATTTTCAGGCCTATTCCGTTACCACTGCGACGTCATTTATCAATCGGGTTGTACGCAATTCAAGTCGCAGATATCCAATGCAATGACATCGAAGACTCGAAACAATACACAGAACTTGTCATCAAGGTTAGTAATAAACGATATCCAAGGGCAGGCATGTCCCAGCATGTTTAAAAGAAGAAACTGGTTTGAAACCAATGCCTTTGTTAACTTTTTTCAGCAGTGACCGTGCATAAGTATTTTGTCATCATTTCTTCACCCCCCTGGGGAATGTATGTGCAGTACTTTGGAGGTAGTTCAGTAAATTGGAGGATATTCAGTACTGTTGAGGGATGCCACCAGTACTGCAGAATGATATCATTAGTACTGAAGAAGATATTTAATACTCTGGAGGAAAACCACAGGCACTGTCGAGATAATACCCAAAGTGCTTGTGGTTTCCCGGCACTGTACTCACAGTGCTTATAATATCACTCACAGTACTGAACACCCCCCACAGTAGTACTACGTAGACATTCGTGTGGTGTCCACCTATATCGTAATGGTTAAGCAACTGAATCTGAATGCTTCTTTTCCATAATGTTTTCCGTTTTTCTTCTATTTTAGAATTATTTGCTGCTTGATCTTTCCACAAATGATCCAATTGACAGCATTTCAGTCAATTCATGTAGCTAGCCATTTTCTTAAGAAATAAGATATTTTGGTAGAATTTGTTAACTTAAAGAAAATTTCATTTAGTACCACCACTACATACCTACATTGCATCTTGAATCAAAGTCATTGTATTTTTTAAATTGGAAATTTGTGGTAATCTTCATGAAATATTTGCAGGCCAGAGCATATCGTAAATGGTGCATCATGTTCCGATTGAGAAAGTTCATGCGAGATGAAGAAAAGAGCAAAATGCATCGGTAAGGATAAACTTTGCAATTTGTTTTTATTATGACTGTAGAAGTTTTCTATATGATTTTATAAGTTCAATGGTGACATTAATTCATAAGGCATGGTCTTACCTTTAGCCTTTAGGTGTTCGCAACTCCTGGCTTATCCACAGTAAGGCATTAATTAATTCGTGTTTCGGATTAAATCCTTCTTCGTAGTCATGTTATTTTAACATTAATTCATTAGGTGGTGGCATATTGACAATCGCAGTAGCCTGATCTGGTAAAATTACTTTCAATTGTGTTTATTGTGAAATACTAAATTTTCTCTGATAGTTACAGGCACTCCAAGATAGCAAGGGAATAGGAAACATGATATATATTCAGTTATATCTTAAAAATCTTTCTCACTATCTTCTGTCATATTGTTTAACTTGATCTCTGTACTTCTCTCTTCTAGTGCGTATGAACATTGGAAATTAAAGAGCGTGAAGAAATGTTTTTCTGCCATTAGAACGATGATTGACAAGAAGCACAATAAGGCAGTAGAATGGCACCGGATATTGACGTTAGAAAAAGTATTCAAGGCGTTGGTCGCAATGACAGTATCAAGAAAGCAATTGCTGAATGATCACCTTGCTATGAGGAAAGGCAAGATGCTGGCATCGGCTTGGGTTAAGGTAGATGGAATACGGTTTTTTGAATGGTGAAGGAATCGGAAGCATAACGAAACATAAGGAACTATTAGGCTTTACACTCACTGGAGCTGTTTTAGAGGATTTTTCTTACAGTGCATATAACCTCAAAGCACTTTAAGTTATTGACTAAACGAGCTACATGACTAGAAATATTCACTAATATTGCTGTGTTTGAACATCCAAAAAAATCAACAAAGTTTTTTCTTTCATTTCTTTTTAATTTCGACCATTCGACTTGCCTCAACTTTGCCTGTTTTGATACGAATATTGATTTGTTTTTAGTGGACTTCAGCTGTGAATGAAAACAGAAAAGATAAAATGAGAACGGTTTTTAGTAGATGGAAAGAGAAACATCTTGAGGTTAAAAGGTATGAAAATACGAGTTATTCTTATGGAATTTATCAGGCCCAGATCAAAGGGGGAGGGGGCGAAAGGAGCTTACACTCCCTATTTTAGCAGTACAGCTATACAATTAGCTCAATAATACACTATTTCTCTTGGCATAATCTTTGTCTTATACATGTTACAATTACAACATCCCCTCCTTTTTATGGATATTCTAGCTGTGATCCTAGCTATGATAGAATTTACTTCGTTTTTAATCCAAATTAACTTGCCCTTGTGTTCTTAAAAGTTAAAACTTTTAACAAACTTGTTTATTTGTTTTATTCATCTTTACGTAAATTGTCATTTCAAAAATATAAGCTAATTTATGTAGTATTTCTGCACATAGTAGCTAGCACAAGTAATTTAGGTCAATCGATATTTGATTTTGAATTTGCATTTAATCTTACCTTAATTCATGCACAGGGAGTTGTTGTTGGAGCGATACGCAGAAAGACAGGCGACTTCGAAAGTCTATTACAAATGGAAAATGACGTATACAGTGGAACAGCAGTGCAGTATATCCAACCTCCATTTCAAGTTAGTATCTTCTTATTTATCAGAGTGCTTAAAAGAAGGTCAATGAGATCTTGCCTATATTGAAGGAGTGTCTACAAATTATCATCAAAAATCAAAACGATTGAGGAACTATTTGAAGTGATTTTGTAGAGACTTGCATGGAGATTGATGATTTGTACTTATATTATTATTGATTTGAAGTAAGTAATTAAGTTTACGTTTTAAGATGCCTCATTTCCCAGCAAGAGAATACTAGTTCAATGTCCCTTTCAAAGGACGGTGTCAGCACCCCGAAGGTTACCCATTCAGATGCTGACCTCACACGACCAAGCTTAACTTCAGCTACACATAGCAAATTGCTCAAGCAGCTCGACCACTCGTCCCTGTAGGTACGGGGGCAGCACGAGGGCAGAAAGATCTCATAACTAAAAAATAAATTCCTTTAAGTTTGCAATATGTTAGTTCAGTCTTTGGATGGTAAAAAAATTCAATATAGCCAAAAATATCGGAAACATAATGAAACGAACACATAGATTACTTAAGCTTTTCGTCTGACACTCAACAGAGTAATACGTCAGAAAGAGAACGAAACAGAAACCTAACTGATTATATACCCAGATGTGGATCGAAATAAGCTATTATGTTAGTAAGTTTGTTAGTTTGTAAGAAACAGGTAGTTAAATACTCTTTTGGCTGGATGGATGTAACGATTGTTTAAAGGTTGTGCAATGATAACTCAAATTTAGACTTTGTTGAAAATTGAAATGACTGGTTAAAATTCAAGAATCCCCAAAGATACTTTTAGTTCTGGAAATCCAAAAAACTTAAATAAGTTGCAGTACCGAGCAGATAATTAAACTTCTTATGAAGGAAATACATTGAGTGAAATTGAAGATGTTCATTATATAGAATAACTCCTTAAAAATCTCTCCTTTTCACAACGGGGGACTAGCTCACATGGTAGAGCGCTCGCTTAGCATGCGAGAGGTACCGGGATCGATGCCCGGGTCCTCCACTGTTTCATTTTTGAACTTTGAAGTTGATACTATTTTTGTATTTTTGGGTATGCGAGCCGAGAGTAACCGAGTTCGAAGCCTGAGTCCTCCACTGTTAAGTTTTTTATTTTTATTTTAGCTTTATTTTTGAGTATTTGATTTTTAGATACAGTTCAGGCCCGATTATTTCTCTCTCTTGCTGAGTTGTTTTTCAAAAATCATTCTTGTGAGGGTGTCTTCGACAAAACAAAGTCTTTCTATTTGAGCATTTTTTATAATGGTTTTTAAAATGGCTTCTACATCTCTATAATTTATTATTTCAAATTTCAGAATTGTTTTGTTATCAAAAACGTGGCAAATTTGGAGAGTCTACACGGCAGAGAGAAGAGTCAAAAATCGAATGAAAAACATGGCTAGGTATATACACCTTATTTGAATTATTAGTATTTTTATTATATATTATATAAAACGTTGTGATGAATTATTCATTTATTATTTTTGTATTATCTTCTATATTATTTTTTATATTAGCAATTTATTTTATAATGCAAGAGTAACTCCCTAAGCTTGTAAATTATTCAGAATACAAGAGTAAAGCATGCTTATAAAACGTTTTTTAAATGATATCTTCTTCACAATATTTGACACGATATTCACCACTTTCCATGACAAACCTGTGATATTTAGTACGGCAACGTATCAACAAATAAATGGTAATATCAAAGGATTGTCATGATAAGTGGTGAATATCATGTCAAATATTGTGTCAGAAACAGACTTGATGATACTGAATGTATTTGCTCAATATATTCTTCAGTTACTTTTCTTCCCTTCCTTTTCAAAAGTAACTAAAGAAGATATTTCTATCAAATCGTTTTATAAGCGTGGCTTATTCTTGTCTTATCTGTTTATATTATTATTCTTGTGATAGTATTTTTCAATTCATTGTATTTGTTATATTTTTCAGGATTCATTATGACCAGCATTCTTTGTACAAAGTGTTTTATCACTGGAAAGAAACCGTCAGGAAAAGCTTAAAAGTAACAAAACAAATCGAGTAAGATATTTCTACATCGTTTTTTGTTATTTTTTATCACTCTTCCAAAAAAAAGTTTTTTACGTTGCTTTATAATTTGTTCTTGTTTCTTGAGTTGGAATTTGATCGGCTCTTGTTTTTTTGCAGCAAGCGATTGATAGGCAGAGTTTTTTACAGTTGGAAGAATTGGGCAGCATATTCAAAGTACGTGATCCGATTGCTAGAATTTATCTCTAGATTCCTGTAGAAATTTCCAGCATATGAGACCAGACAAAACTTTTAGGTATTCAATGATTAAAAATATTTACAACACTATCTTGCCATCGCATACATTGCAGGGACAATACCTTGGGAAACAAGAGTCTATGACTATCCTGTGACCATCGAATTAAAAATCTAGGATTCATTTTAGTAATCTATTGTTTTCAGTTTTAATTGAAGATTAAAGCAATTCATTGAAGGAAAAATTTGGGAAAAAAATTCGAAATCATTGGAAAATCTTTTTTACTTAAAAATGATATTTTTCAGGGTATTGGGACAAAGACAGATGAGTGCTTGTAAGGAATATCACAACAGATGTTTGTTAAGATCATCGATGGAGAAATGGAGAATCGAACTCAAGCTCAAAATCTTCGTTTCAGCATCAAACGAAAAACATCTCAGGTAGCGTTTTTTCTCTATTTATACACAGAAATTAAATTGCCAGTTACCCCAAAGGGAATTTCTGAATCATCCACCTGGCTAAATATACTGATTCCAGAAATCAACTTTGTTTCTATATAAGATTAAACCAGGTACCCCTCAAAGTTGAGATCTCGGTGCACCTACAAATTACTACAAGAAAAAAAAGTATTTTCGATTTTCGACATTTTCCTTACATGAAATGCAACTAATTGGCAGTTTTTAGCACTAAAACCATCGATTGATTTTTCTGTGCGTTTAAAAAATTTGTCTCCTTGTTCTGGTTGTGATGTCAATACAGCCAGAGAAATTGGAAAGATAGCGAAGTTAAGACATGGATTACTTAAGCTTTTCGTCTAACACTCAACAGAGTAATACGTCAGAAAGAGAACAAAATAAAACCTAACATATTATCACACCCAGATGGGGATCGAAATTGTGATAACAGATTCTAGCTGGATTTAGACCTAGTACTAGGATGAAGCATTTTGGTGCAGCTCAAAGAGCAGAGTTATCTTGTTTTGAGCACTAATTGCAAAGAAACTACAACCAACAAAAATTTATAACTGATTTTTTTCATTTTATACAAATTTTATAACTGATTTTATAACTGATCTATTTCAGTTAGCCTCTCTAAATACTATTCTCCTCCATGCTTCTCTTCTCGTGGTATAACTAAATGCAAAAGCTGTCAGCTGTCTAATTAGTTGTCAGCAGGAAGGTGTAAACCTTTTTAGCTTTTATTTCAGTTTTATCAATATCTCCCACAATAGCGCTAATAGTTTTGTATTGACCCTTATATACTTTCTTGTTTCTAAAAACTCTTTTTTTTACTTTTCAGGAGAACGTTTCAGTTATGGCGTTTACGACTGAAAAGAAAAATTCTTCACAGAAAACTATGCAGAGCTCAAGGAAGAAAGGTAAATGCTAGAACAACATACTTTATTCTGACAGCACTTATCATTAATGTAAAAATTTGCTGTATTGAAATCCAAGGATTTTGTTATTAATTCATGTAAATTGTCAATGCAGAACCAATTACTATGCTCTGCATTATTTGATTGTTTGTTTATGGAGCATTTGAACTAACAGAAAATTCCTGCCCACTGCAGTCAGATAGGACTCCTGTGTTTGATAAAGCCTCAGTTACTCTCTTTATGCTGGACCTCTGTCTTTAATTACTTTATGTGTTAACATTATTTCCTTCCAGGCAAGACAGAGCAGATGCTTTTTGGCGTGGTTAGAATGCACTAGAGAAGCCAAAGAAAGAAGGGAAAAGTTCGTCCAAATTTTTGTGAAATCAAATTTGAAATCGTGTTTTGAAAGATGGAGAGAATTTACGAAGAAATCAATCGAATTAGGGTAAGGAATTGAAAGTTTGTTTAACTTCAGTTGCAAGGCTGATTGATAGTTGATAAGCAAATACGCTTTCTACCTTCGTAAGGTTGTGAGGTAAGGTCTATCTTCCTAAGGTAAGGTTCGTAAGGTCTATCCTCGTATTGGTCTAAGCGCAGAGCGTAGAGAGATGGACTACTAGACTATTCGATGTGACACTAGTCCTTTCTTTAAATCTGACCGTTCTTCATCATTTCTTTTGTGCATAGACCAATACCTTACTAAGATAAGAAGCACATTTGTGTATTTGAGGTGGCAAATATGCTCTTTACACTTTTTCACAGGTCTCAAAGTCGGCTTGAACTTACGACCCTTTAACCAAGGGTTGAATGATCTAGCCCTTCAGTCATTCCTATCACAATTATTCAACATAATATTATTTTTAGCAACTTTAGTAGGGCTGCCAATGGCAATTTATATAGAGGAAGACAACAGGAACTAAGTGGGGATTGGGATCTTTTTAAACGCTCTAGGTACCAAGGTCCGGTACTTTTGATGTTGGAAGATTACTATTTTAAGCTTATCCCTGCTTGATGAATCAGAACTCCTATCTCCTTCTTGTAGTGTAGTATATAAAAACTATCTGATCTAATGAAAGGAGAGAATTACGATTTTAATGAAAATTTAATCTTTTCATTCTTTTTAGCAAAAGCAACGGTGCGTTAGTGGACTACAAATCAAGAAAATCACTGAAAGATGCATTCACACAATGGAAACTTTCTCTCAAGATTTTATATTTTTCTAAAAGAGTTGCAATTGCAAGAACAGAACGAATCGTAAGGTGAATATACTTAATTAATCAATTCATGGGCAAATCCTGCAACATTTCTCACAATATTTGACCCAAACGTTTCCCAGACATTTTCCTAGATTTTCATAAAGTGGAGGGGTCGTCATAACATTAACTGAAGGGAAGTAAATGAGCACTTAAAGTGAAGGGGTGAAAATGAAATAGGGGTGCTAGAATCGGTGAGACATTTTCTAGTATTTTACCACATTTCATTGAGCTTGTTATGGGGATTTAGAATAATGAATTCCACTTTTTCAAAATAATTGATAAGATTTTGGGATCAATTTTACTCTCTTAAAAAAAATAATGTAAGACTGCTAAAAGTAACCGTTTAACCAATTATTATTTTCATTTTCATCTTTTTTTATTTTAGATCTGCTGCAGCTCTGTGGAGAACTAAAGTTAAAAAAGGGAAACTGAACCAAAAATTATCTTCCAGCAATCCTCTGTTCGAGTTTCTCCGGCTAAAAGGTAAGTTTGTAGAGAACGATTTCGAGTAGTTGATATTTTAAATATTTATACACACTGAAAATCCCCTAAGTACTAAAAGTGCCTCCACATTTGCTCCCCACAGGGATGCACATCCCCAACGTACTGAAAGATCCACCCACACCTGTACTGGAGATCCCCCGTAGTACTCAAAGAGCCTCCCTATATGTACAGAGCAACTTAATATTGTTACTCTGGGTTTCTCAATACACGGTACTCAAAGATGCCTCCCGGTAATGCAGTTTCCTAAGATACCTAAGATTCCACCCTTTACGTGTTGCTCATCTCCCAAAATTAAATTTTCTTATAATGATTCAATTTCCGACTCTAGGTGCTTTTAAGCTGTGGCTGCATGAGAAACGCCAGGCTGAAAAAGACCGCCAAAGAGCTGACGTTGTAGCCTCAATACTGAATGGAGGCTGCGTGTCCAGAGTGTTTGCTGCGTGGAGAATCGTCACCCAAGAAGACCGGGTGATTCATCATATGGTTGAGAGAATGCACAGAAGAAATACAGCAAGGTATTTTGAGAATAAATTTAGATACGAGAAAAATTTAATAGCGATTCATCGGGAAACTGTAAAGAAACTATTTTCTCTCCTATTATCCCTGGCCTGAGAGCCACTTACATGCTCAGTATTAAGCTTAGAGGCATTGAATACCATTTTTCTAAGGCTTTGATATGATACGGTTAAGGTTTGAAGCCACACCCTTCTGATAAAGTGGCCAACATTTCTTAGGCCAATGTACTATTAGACCAATATTTATTAGACCAATATTTATTAGATCAATATTTCTGTCAATATACTATTACTATTTATTGAGTGATAAGGCGTCAGCAGATGTCCCTGATTTTTCTTGAATTCCATGAACCCGAAATGGGTGACTATTTGAGTTAGGAGCCATAAAGCTGCCTGAATACCTAGTTGATTGACAATAATTTGAGACTGAAATGCCTCAACCAAGTTTAAGTCTATTTAATCATTGCATTGTTTTTCACAGAGTGTTTGACGCATGGCGATTGGTAGTTACGAGAAAGAAAGTTTCCATTCAATATCGGCGTTTGAAAGAAGTTGGAAAACTGCAAGAATTTTTCGATAAATGGAGGTAGGCAAACTCATATTTAAGTAAAAACTATTTATGCCTCTGGTACTTATAGTCAGATAAAACAAATAAGAAACGTTGCTTTCATAAAGTTCCGTATTAATGTCAAACTTATAGACACTATTTGTACATATAATATCAATACATAGAATATTGACTATCTCGTTTACCTGTCAAGTTTTACTAAAGAAGTTGATCTCCTCAAAATTCATGTTGTATTACCACATTATTGTTTAACAACTCTTGGTTGGCTAAAGATCATATCCTATCAAGCTACAGTGATGTTGACATCCAGTTTACAAATTACGGTTTTCAACTCCAAAAACAAAGGTTTCTGAGCCAAGATTAAAGAACAGACCATAGATTTTTATCAAACCAATTTAAATGTGTTCAATTTCTGGGGGGGCTCCCAATAGCTAGTCGCGGGTTTTTGACATTTTTTGGTTTTTGAAAAGATGACTAATAGAATATACATTTTTGACTTTATTTGTTTATAATTGGTATATTTTGGGGGGTTGTTTCTGATAAGACTGGCTTAGTTTATTTCATTTGTAATTGAGGCAAATACTTTTGGGTGCCTATTTGGTTTCTTTCCTGTTGATATCATGTTTGCTATTGTTTGCATCGCAGCTCAAGATTTCGCCGAATTCAAAACGAGAGGCAGATTAGTCAAGCTATTCAAGATAAGATTCTTCTGAATTGCGTTACGGTTTGGAAAGGTTAGTATAGGAATGAATGTTACTAATATAATATCATATTAGAAAGAAATATAAATTTTGGGAGAAATCAGAGAGCCAGAATAATGACAATAAATATGGCTGTTTATTTAGTGACGAGTTTTATCACAATGCCAAAGAATCCCAAAGTAAAGATGCCAGTTCAAGTATTTCAATCAAGACATAATCGTTAGAGACACATTAAAACAGTCTTTGATCCGGTGTTAAAAGGATTTGAATTGGTGTTAAGTATAGGTTTAAGGCAATTAACGCCTCAGAGCAGCACTTTATAAGTTAGTGCAGCAAAATTCTGAATTTATATAGATGAAGACAAAAAACTACTTAAAATGTGCATAATTAAATCCAAATCATTTTTGGATCATTTGTTTTTTCCTTTCAGGTCACGTGAACGAATTGAAGAGCAGGAGATTGGCTGCTGTAAAAAGATGTTTCAATCAGTGGCGAGAAAAAGTCAAGGACATCATAGAAACAAGAGATGAAGAACGAGGAAGAATGGTGAGTAATATTTCTCACAAAAGTAAAGACTAAAAATTTAAAACCATTCTATTAGATGAATAAAGAAAACATTGCCTTAAAATGGTTCACCCACTTCAGGTGGGCGATAAGTTACTCTCCTTATTTGTCCAATTCTAAGGGAATCTCGAGTAGTCAATTTCAAGTAAAGAATCGAGCCATTTCATCAACTTTTTCAAATATAACTCTTGAGGAATCAAGAGTTATATTTGAGGGTTCGAGTCCTACTCGGGTCATTTTCATTCTCACAAATTATCTCGATTAAATATAACTCTATTTCAAATAATTTTCCACGGTTGAAGTATTTTAATTTTGACATTGTGTTTAGGCCAGACAGCTTGTGATAATGAAGTTGAAGTTTGGCATATGGATGGATCATACTGCCAACCTTCGAGAAAAGAGATTGGCGATTGAAGACGAAGCAAAGAAATTCCACCTGGAAAAATTGAGAAGAAGGGCTATGAAAAGATGGAGAAGACAGTTTCAAGCTCATTGTATTGTTTAGTAAGTTTTACAGATTCATCTTAGTTTTGAATCTAAAATTTTACTGTTCACTGAAAAGCAGGAAATGATTGTCAAACTTCTTCACTAAAAGTTCTTCACTAATCAACAGGAAGTCATCAATGGACAATGGACCACGCCTATTACTATGGCCAGCCCTGGTTACTGTTTAAAAGATTTGGACGTAAGCCCCTTGTCAATAAGAAATGTGTAATAAATTTGAACTTGAATTAAATGGGATCCCATAACGTTGCAACAGGCTGGCTCTGCTTACAGGGCTAGTAATCTCACTTAACCGAAAAGCAGGGCTGGAGTCAGATTGTTTGCTCTATTTTTCACTCCGCCTTGCAGTAAAATTCTTTTATAAACTGCAGCAAATTTGCATCCCTGCTGGCTGAGACACTCCTAACAAGGATAGCCCTGCTCATGTAATCAGGCTGTTAAAGACTCCTTACCAACCAACAAGTAATGCTTGCCATGATCAGGCTCTTTTGATGATTTCCCCAGTTATTGTCTTGTTTTTAATAGCAGTGAATATTGGTCAGTTTGGTGTTGAAGATGAAATTGTTCGTATTGGTCTCTCTTTTGTAAAGCTTCTATAATGCTGTTTCAATCAATTTGATAAGGAAGGTCATGTGGATTTCTACGTTTTGCCCCATGAATTTTGACGAGTAATATTTTGACAAGACCCAAACCAGAGTTGTTTTCTTCCAGAAATTCATATGATTGCGTAGGCGCTGTGTTGATAAACTTTTCTGGTTGACAAAGAGTTTTTACAATAATTATCATTCTGATTCCATCTTAGTGAATATGCAGAAGAGAAACGCATCGAATGCTTGGACAATGCTTTTCAAACATGGAAAGATTTCATCAAAGAGCAGTTGCAGCACGCAGTAGAGCGGTTCACTGATCGTTTGGAACGGGAGCCTTCACCACGTGGCATATTACGTCAGCATACTCTCTCAGAATCGTTCGGCTCTGGAAACTTTCCGCCCCTAAGGTAAATCTATATTTCACAAACGATGACAGTAGTGGAATAGTAAACTACATTTTGTAGACAGAAGGATTCCTTTTTCCACTTAACGCTCTTTCAGTACTGTAGTTTATTGTTTGTCTCTAGATTCTGGTTCGAAATTTTCTGATATGGGACTCTAGGACTCTTTCAATGATTCAGTGTTAGACTCAATAATATCGGTGATGATTGGTTATTTCCCAATGTGCCAATCATTCAGCTCATTTTTGATTGGCCAATTTAGAACCACTACTGTCCGGGTATAAGAAGTCGTTAGGTTTCACTTTGGTTCTCTTTTTGGGATTTAGTACATCATGTTTTAATATGTTTCCGATTTTTCTCACCATCCTCAAGTTCTGTACGACCAAAGACCGTTCTGATGTATAACTCCGATCAGTGCCAGACTCAAAAGCTATAGAAGTTATTGTTTTACGTATTTTTCTCGCT
Source organism: Pelagia noctiluca (assembly GCA_963924455.1). Taxonomy (NCBI): domain Eukaryota; kingdom Metazoa; phylum Cnidaria; class Scyphozoa; order Semaeostomeae; family Pelagiidae; genus Pelagia; species Pelagia noctiluca. Next base: position 3,247,100 of record OZ004327.1, read on the forward strand.
TTCGTGAAGTTCTTTACGGACTAAAAAACAATTAAGGTTACGACTGTTCAGCAGTTACAGTAATTAATGTTTATGGTATTAACTTTTGATTGTAGGTCATCATCTGGATATTTTGGGTCTCTCCCTAACATTTCCCGGGCGATGTCTCCCCTGCCCATATCACCACTAGCTGATCCCCGGTCTATAGATCACCGCAGGGGCTCTCCAGCTTCTCTATCACCCGAGCATGCTTTAACCAACTCCAGAAATGGTGCAGATTGCTACACCTCTTCTCCAATCGATGATCCGAAGCGAATAATCTACGATAGATCCAGATCGTTGAATGATCGGCCTAAGTCGCCCACGAGTCTTCGAAGCAATGGAACGTTGTCGAGTAAAGAGAGAGTTCCATTTGCAGTACCACCTCTGTTCACCGACGTGTCTCAACTTCAAGAAGAGGTTGGTATTTGTTTAGCTCTAGTTCTGCTTATTACTGTAAAGAGATACCGTTTCTACTGTGGAGGATGTTTAGTATACTGAACAGTATTTTTTGAACGGATATCATAAGTACTGTTGGATAATGTTTAGTACTGTTTAGGTTGTTCAGTACTGTGGAGGATATTCAGTCCATGGAGGAATACCATCAGTATCATGGAGGATGTTCAGTACTTTGGAGGAGGTTCAGTACTGTGGAGGATGTTCAGTACTGTGGTGGATTTTCAGTACTTTGAAGGATGTTCAGTCCATGGAGGGATTCCATCAGTATTGTGGAGGGTGTTCAGTACTGTGGAGGATGTTCAGTACTGTGGAGGATGTTCAGTCCATGGAGGGATACCATCAGTATTGTGGAGTATATTCAGTACTGTGGGGGTAAACCACAAGCACTGTGAAGGTAATACCCAGATAGTACTGAACACCCTCTACAGTAATGAACAGACGTTACCCAGGGTGATTTTGGACACTTTCAGTTCATTTTCGATTTCCAACCAACGATTGCGTGAATACATTATATTTTTATTAGTAATGTGCAATACATATTTATCTATTCCAGGAGTTTGTTGAATTGACACGCCCTCATTCTTTATCGCTGGCGAGAAGTGAAGTGAATCGAAAGACGCAGTCCTTGCCGAAAGATAGATCAGTGGATGATTATGTCTCGCCATTCCCGTTCAGCCATAGCTCAGAAGAGGTGATTTTGTTGTTATCAATTCTTCTCCTATATCTATAGTTTTTTATGTCTATACTGGGTTACTCTTAAAAAAACTGACCGAGTTTCAAAAATAATAAAAATAAGTCCCCACATACAAAAAATAAACATATTTACTGCAGCATACCACCTGAATTTAGATTATTTGCTCTGTTATCAATGTTATACTAGGAATTTTCAAAGATTTGCTACTTTGATTATTGACCATGTCTTGAGATTCCAAGCTTGCAACGAGCTAAACATAGCAAATTGCTTTTAAGTTCCTCGGTAACTCGGTCACAGGCCTTATGTTGAAAATACTGTTTTCTATTTGTGGGAAATTACAGAATATTTTTAACAAATTCAACCAATATATCTATTTGCTAAATTTCTTTGGAATTCCCTGATATTCTTCATTAAATGAATGTTGATAACAATAATTAACCCTTTCCCAGGATGCGATGTCGTACTACTCCTTCCAAAGCGAGAGTGCCGGCGGCAACCGAGAAGTCTTCATCTCGAGCACGATACGTCACTGGCGGCGACTGCCTCTGAGCATCACGTTCAAGGCCTGGTTGAAATTCACGCAACAACAACGCATTCGTAGAGAGCTTCTGCAGCATTTCATCAACTACACGTGTGCTTACAACCTGAAAAGAAGCTTCTACGGTTGGCATCGGAAGCTGTATTGTAGATTGGCGTCTCAGAGATTTTTGGTAAGTTTGTTTTTTTCATTTATTTGTCTTTATAAAGCCTCCAATATCCAGGGGTAATAAGTATATGATTAAATGGAGAGCCTAAACATTTTTCAGAATGTCAATTTCTGAAAGGATATGGAATTAAACTTGAGGAGAAGCAGGATTTGGAAAATCAATCGAGATAATTTGTGAGAATGAAAATGACCCGAGTAGGACTCGAACCCACGACCCGGTGGCGTAGCCCCGGTTTCACAGTGGTGGCGTTCTAGAGTACAAATCTAGAGGTCGTGGGCTCGAGTCCTACTCGGGTCATTTTCATTCTCACAAATTATCTCGATATGGGATTAAATACATTAGAAGTATAGTAACTAAAGAGCCTAAAATGAATAACATCACTCTGAATTCTTGACTGAGAGTTTCATCACAATCATACTATGTTTAGATTTAGATCATAAAATGAACACAGCATGTTCGCTCCTTAATTAGAGGATCCACTGTTGAAATCTTTCAGTTCACACCTGGTCATTTGGGTAAGAGATTGCCCTACTCCTCCTCAATTCCCTTCTCAGCCACTTGTGGTGGGTGATGAGTTGCTCTCTTCATTCATTAAATTTGAAGGGAGTCACCCACGTCAATGTGTAATTTCACTAAGGGATTGCCCACCTCAGAACAGTCAGGAAGGCGATTCACTAACCACCAACTAAATGTCTCATAGCCAGGTCTCAATTCAGATTACTCTTTCAAGTTCAATCCGATATTTCAATATAAGTTTCTAAAATGTGCACTGTAGGAGGGTCAAAGTGGATCAACTACGCATACAAAATGCGTAGTGTGTATACAAAGTCCATAATCTGGAACTTACCTTACATCGTTTAAGCGATTGTCGAGACTTTAGCGTGCGAAACAATTTTATCTCTATCCTTCACCAACATTGATTATATTTTCTACATGAAGCATGAAGACACCTAATAAAACTGCCCCGAAACTCAGTGGACGAACTATAACTTTTTTTGTTTCTCACAGAGAACTAAACTACTAGGCAAGTACTTCAAGGCAATTTCTACTCACAAAGAGATGCAAAAATCTAAGAAGGACAAGACACTAGTCGCAGAATTGCATTTGAAAAACACGAGGATTGAGACAAAATTCAGGTTATGGAGAAGAAGGGTAAGTTAATTCACTCCTGGTCTAATTTTTTCATCATTTCTTTGTTAAATGTTATTGTAGAGGAAATAAATTAGCACAAGTAGGCATAGTTTCCCATTCTTTAACTTTCCCTGTCCCATCTTTTGCCTTACCCTGTCCCATGTTTTGACTTTCCCTGTCCTATATCTTGACTTTCTCTGTCCTATCTTTTGGCCTTCCCTGTCCCATCTTTTTACTTTTCGTGTCCCATCCTTTGACTTTGCGTCCAATCCTTTGATTTTCACTGGTCCCATCTTTTGACTTTCTCTGTCCTATCTTTTGACTTTCTCTGTCCTATCTCTTGACTTTCCCTGTCCTATCTTGTGACTTTCTCTGTCCCATCTTTTGACTTTTCCTGTCCCATCTTTTGACTTTCCTTGTCCTATCTTGTGACTTTCTCTGTCCCATCTTTTGACTTTCCCTGTCCCATCCTTTGACTTTTCGTCCCATCCTTTATTTTCACTGGTCCCGGGTGTGGGAAAACCGTTGTCCTTTGGCAAGTAATGTGTAGCAGTTAAAGAACCTGGACAGGTTCGTATTTGCATTCGGTAATTGGTGGTACAATCTGTGTGATTGATACGGCATGTGTTTTTCGAGGCCCCAGTTGCACAGTGGTAGTGTAACACTAGATTGCTGATCTATATAATAATATTAATAATAATAATAATAAACTCCTTATTTACAGTTGGTTTAAAGCTAAGCTAATAATAGCTCATACTCGTAAGCGAGTGAGCTAATAAAGACCAACTATCTAACTAAAATACATTAAAACCATAGATTTTACAATAAAAAGCATAATTTGCAATTGCATTCTTCCCCAGCCCATGTTTTGATTTTTTGGCAAAAGGAAGCTATTGTTACGCTGCTCTTTATCACATCTGGTATGTTATTCCAAAGTATGCTACCCCTGAAGGATATGGAATTCATACCGAAGGCCACAGTGGATGTGCTAGGAAGTAGAACGGTGTCCTTTATTCTGAGATTGTATCTGATTTCTCGTCTCTGGAATATTTCAGACAAAAATACAGGGTTCTGATGATGTAATGTTTTGTAAATCTCTATCATCAGTCTTTGTAAATTCTGAACATGGACAGTTCTTTCATTGCTTCTAACAAGTAGCTCAGCAAAGGGTGTCTCATGGTCATCAAACAAAACACACAGTGCTCGTTTGTGGATCCTATTGATCTTATTATTAGCACCCTTTTCACAGAACATCCAAATTAAGGGGCAATATTTAAAGTTCGCCATAATAAACGAATTATACAGTAACCTTTTTTGAGGTTGCTGAAGATATCTTGCAACCCTGGAAAAAGCACTAACACTCCTGCTGGCTTTGACACACAATGACTCTACATGAGCACTAAATTTTAGTTTTGCGTCAATATTCACACCCAGCAGTTTAACTTGACTTGTGGATGGTATTATTTTATCATCAATTTCCAAACAAAGTTTGATGTCTTGGTTTAAACCCATGAACATTAGTTGGAATTTTGATGGATTTGCAACCATCATGTTAGACTCGAACCATTCTAAGGTACTGTGTATATCGAGCTCCAAACTAGATATCACTCGCTCAGTTTTCTTTTCGCATGCGAACAGGGTGTTATCATCGGCAAAGTTACATATTTCTGATTCTTCACTGATGAAGTAAATCAAGTCATTTATGTAAATATTAAATAATAAGGGACCAAGTACTGATCCTTGCGGTACACCAGATGTGATATCGAGCCACGAACTATAGCTAGAATCGACTCTTACTCGTTGTTTTCGGGAAGTAAGATAACTGTGGAGCATTTTTAGGCTACCCATGCCAAAACCATATGCCTCTAGTTTTGCTATAAGGAGATCATGAGGTAGGCAATCAAATGCTTTTGGAAGGTCCATAAGCACCATTCCGACTATACCTCCTTTATCAAGACACTTGCGGCATCGCTCAATTAACCTTATCAGTGCATCTTGTGTTATTTCTCTCGAAAACCGCACAATAAATCTGATAGATATTGAGAAATGTGTGGTAATATTTGTTTAGAGAGAAGTCTTTCATAGATTTTTGAAACAGAAGAAAGAACACTGATTGGTCTGTAATTAGCATATGACGTTGTTTCGCCATTTTTGAAAATAGGCGAGACGTCTGCCAGCTTTAGAATGTCTGGAAAAGCATTCATATCTATTGCATTGTTTATATGATATGCTATCTCCTTATAGCAAATGTTTGATAGTTTTTAGGTCATTGTCAGCACAGAATTTCTTTATCCGTTTGTTGAGATTCGTGATCCTTTTGCTCATACCAGTTCTGTCCCCTCTCGTGACAACGGTCGAGATAACCAGTTCAGTGCTTTTGTTCTCATCTTTCATCACCAGTTCCGAAATCTCTTCCAGTTGGCTGATGGTATCGACGCCTTTCGTTAAATCATTCGTACCGGTGTGAAGAATAATAACATCTGGTTTTTTCCTTAGAACTGGCTTAATGTAATCCACCATATCCCTTGTTGTGGCTCCACCATGAGCCTTAATCACTATTTCATCGTGTTGTTTTGCTAGGCCACGCTCGTTGATACCATTGACAAGGGAGTCACCAACTATGAAAACATTTTTCTTTTCGTTGTTTCCGTTGTTTATCTTTGTTTCTTTTTCTGCAACCTTTTGTTCCGGCTCTATTGATCCCATTGATGCATTGCTTTTCTTGGTTTGGTCTACTTTCTTGGGGATATTATTCTTTTCTTCGGCATTGTTGTATGTGTTGCACGCCACTGCTTCCATTGTCTTTGTAGCTTTTTTGTTGGCATCGAAGTTTGCTTGAATATGAAGGCTATTATTTATCAAACGTTTTTCAATAATTTGTTGCTTTTGATCCAACTGTTTTTCCAAAGAAACTATTCGGTGTTCCAGACTGCGAACAAGCGCCTTTTCGTAGGTTTTATCAATTCCAGTAGCGGGTCCCACAGAAGCATCTTGGGTTTTCAGTTTAGCCAGTTCGTCAAAAACATGACATTTGAATTCACTAAACTCTGACCGAAGAGAATAATAATATAAATTTACCCCTTCATCTTCCTTTGCCTGAATTTCATCTGTTTGAATGGATCTAGAACAAATGCTATCTCGAATACAAACATTTTTTGCTGCTGCAACTTTCCTATAGGATATTTTACCATTGCAGGATACTTCTCTGATAGCCTTCATCTCAACCGCCTTTTTCAAGGCTTCCATAGATTTAGGCCCATCCCAACCAAGTTGTTTTGAGCATTCATTTTGTATATTTTCTAGATATTGACCATTATGCTTACTTTGGATGGAATCCAAACACTTTAAGAGTCCTTCCAGTAAATCCTTGTCGCCATTGTCAGTGCCACTGGCCATCGTATGGAAAAAAATTCAACAGAAATTAGCAGCGTTTCAAAAAGCGTCTTGCTCGTAGCTTGAGAAGTGAGAGGTCTTGGATTTGAGTCCTTCTCTGATCTTTTTCATTCAAACAAATTGTCTTGGTTCCGTTTGATTCATTACATCATATCTCTGAGGATAAACTTTGGATTAAGGTCGAATATATAGGTGCAAAATCACGAAGCTTCTTATTTCCCTCTTTCTTATCAAGTTATTTGCCCAAATTATGCTAATTATTTCAACTAATTATGCTGCTAATAATACTTATAACCTTATTGTCCCAACTCAAACAAATGATTTTTATTTCAGTTTCTTGCGAGAAGGCGCCTGCAGAGTTTGGTCGGAAAATGGCAGCAAGCCATCCACGTGACTGGCTCACAGAGGTCAGCTTGTGAGAGATTTGTCAAAGAAAGAGATTCAAAAAGCCTCAAAGAAGCTTTTGTTATTTGGAAAGAGAGCCTTTATAAGAACGAAGTTGCTGACAATTTCTCAAAAGAACTGGTTTTAAAACGGTATGTTAAACTTGTTTGTTACACGCAAATCAGCCAACAATCATCCTAAAAAGCCAAACATCACACAAAAGACGTTCTCATTCTTCTGTATTTGGGTTGAAAGGGAACACTTTCATACCGTGGAATTACAGAAATCAGCTAAAAATCATCAGAGAAAGTCAAACATCACACCAAAGGCTGAGCCAAGATACCAACAGGGGTAGGACGGTATCAATGCATCACTGCATCACTACGAGGTCAGACAGGACAGACAATGCTTTCTGACGTTTTGATAATCTTCTTGATAATCTTCTTCTATGCGTAACACCTTGAAAAATGAAAATAGCCACAAATCCATATGAGAAAACAATATGAGAATTTTCTAGAGAAAGATGTGTTTCGTATCAGGCTTGTGGTCTTCTCCAATTCTGTTAAATTCGTTCTTTGTTCTTTTCTTCTTGTCAGATCTGTCCTATCACTCTCAGCCTAGCATCCCTGAAATTTTTTCGCCTTTAGCGTGTATTAAGTTGGTTCCCCGTAGGCTAATTTGTTTGCAATCCCTGTACTTTTGTTAATTAGGTATATAAGTACACCCCCAAATCATTGTAAGAAATGTTACTAGAGAAAATAAAATTATCATAACACCTGAAACCATGGTTTGATCTTGTCTTATCATTTATAATCTATTCATAAAACTAGGTAAATTGGCTCCGGTATAAGTAAGCAGTACGAGGTTATATTATGTCTTTTGCATCAATTTGTTCTGAAGAAGTCTTAAGTTAAAATATTCCTCCTACTAGAAAACTGCTCGATTGTTGGTTTGAGGCATGGTAGTTCAGAACTCTTGTACATATGATAAACAGGCTACTGTAGTGTTTAGGCCACTGAAACCTGTACTGCATCCACCACTCTCACTATGTCGTACGTTATTTCAAAATTTAGCATTAAAATTACCTTGGAGATTTGTTATTTTTCAGTATTGTTCGCAAATGGAAAAATGTGACTTGCAAATTTGGATCTCTTCACAAAAAATCTGATCTGATTATTCGAAACAGGACAGCGAAGGTAGGCATCTTATTTTCAGTAATTCGAGTAATTCGTATCGTTTGATTTTGGAAGCATAGCGAAATGAACACACAAGATTACTCAAGCATTGTTCTGAAACTCAGCAGAGTAATGCGTCAGAAAGAGAACGAAACAAAAACCCAAAGAATTATTACCCAGATGTGCGTCGAAATAGGCAATAAGGAAAAAAAGTTCTACTACTGTTAGAATTATTCTACTAATTCAAGAATAATTGTGCTGAATGCTGCATCTTTGTGCAGTTCCTCGGTAGTATAGTGGTGAGTATCCCCGCCTGTCACGCGGGAGACCGGGGTTCAATTCCCCGCCGGGGAGGAACGTTTTTATTTTCATCACCTCTCTTTATTAATTTTTTGATTTTTCTATTTTATGGTTCAGTTCCTTGTAATGATTTTTGTTGAATCTTGATCTAATATTCTAACAACTAATTCATAAATCATTTTATTTCTTCCTAGTCTTTTCTTAATTTGAGAAGCTAATGTTTTTGAATTTTTAACATATCTTTTTTTTATTTGGGAATAAAAATGATTTTCGATTAGACCACCTATTTTTTAGAATTATTGAATTTTTAGAAGAACGTAAGATATATTAATTTTCGTAAGATATATTAAACTTTTATTGAAGGTTTTTATTGAATGGAAGATTTGTTTGGAAAGGAAAAGAATCGCAGATGCACATTATCAGGTGAAATGATAAAATCATTTTTCAAAAAGGGTTTGTCGTTTGTCTACCATTATTTTTAATCCATTCCCGTTAACCTCTAAAAACTAGTACGTACACTCTTTTTTTTTATAAAAATACTTAATTTTATCTGAGCCTCAATATTCTTAATTTTTTGCCATTTTGAGCCTCGGAATATTCTTAAATTATTCTTACGGAAGAAAACACGGATAAAGCAATAAATTGTTATCATTGTCATAAATGCCCTAAAAACGCACACCTACAGGTTTTTAAAAAATATGGAGGCTAAAGTAAAAGAAAAATATCCTTATTTCCTGTAAAACAGAGCTTATCGACATGCGCTAAACATTTTTTCCATGAGATCTGAGCCTCGCAATATTCTTAAAATATTCTTAAATTTCACCGATTTTGAGCCTCATTATTCTTATAAAATTTATTCTTATAAAAGAAAGAGTGTATCCCTCTAAATTTTCTTATTTTCATTGTTCTCTAAATCATTACTATAATAATAATAAAACGAAGAACCAAGACTGCGACGATAAACATGATAAGCGACACTTCATAATTTAATAGACAATTCCAGTTACATCGTTATATTAAAGACAAATCCAATTGAGAAAAATTAATACATTTTAAAGATAGGCCATTGTTAACGTTTCGGAGCAGCACTTAGCTCCATCTTCAGAAATTACAAGTCAATGAAGCACGAGGCTGAATTTATACTAATAAGGACAATAACAACTAAGAATGCATATGATAAGAAGAAAACACGTGAGAATAAGAATTGAGTGAGCCAGAAAGACAATACCTAAAATAGAGCTAGGGGAATAGACGATTGTTGAGAGTTAAGTGAGGGACGATCTCGCAAGATCAATAAACTTTCATGGATAAGCAAATCAAAATCATTGTTTGCTCGATCAAGAATAGAAAAATCATCTAAAGAAGCAGTGTGACCGGATTCGTTGAGGTGATCCCAGATGGCCGATGCAGTAACTTTTATTTTCTGCTGACCAGCCTTGTTAATTCCCAAATGCTCCCTGCAACGAGTAATCAAGTTACGGGATGTTTTCCCATAATACCAGGCATGGCAGCCAGGGCACTGAAATTTGTAAATAACAGAGGAGCGAATGAGAGAAGGAATGCGATCCTTAAACGGAAAAAAAGACTGAATGCGTGTGGAAGATCGGAAGATAACCTTCAGTTGAATACCAGGATAGCATTTTTTAACAAGTCTACAAATTCGAGTTTTCATCTGTAGACTGTACCTGCCGAGAAATGGAATGCAAAATAATAGGGGTACTCTAGTTTCAGTTTCTGTGGGGGCAACAACTGTAGGGGTAAAGGTTTTATCAAGGAAGGACTTAATAATTCGATCCACAAGTGCCCTGGGAAACTTATTTTTAGACAAAATCTCCTTAATGCGTATGATTTCGTCATGAAAGGTCTTATATGTAGAGCAGATATGAAAGGCTCGATACAAAAGGACACTGATAAGATTTTTCTTATATTTATCAGGGGCAAGGCTGGAAAAATCGGTATAAAGTCCAGTAAATGTCTTTTTTCTAAAAAGACTGGTGGTGAAGTTATTACCCTCGCGGGTAACGAGAACATCCAGAAAAGGTAAAGAGTTCTCTGTCTCAGTTTCATAAGTGAACTTGATGTTGGGATGTTGACTATTGATGAAATTTAAGAACAACGCTATATGATCCCTATTCCTGAATAAACAAAATGTATCGTCAACATATCTACGATACAAGACAGGTTTACATTCAGGAGGGCAATTGGATAGAAAACGTTGCTCAAGTTCACTCATGAAAACGTTGGCAAGAGACGGTCCTAGTGGAGAACCCATTGCTACACCATCAATCTGATCAAAGAGTTGCCCATTAAAGATGAAATGGCGGGCAACTCTTTGATCAGATTGATGGTGTAGCAATGGGTTCTCCACTAGGACTGTCTCTTGCCAACGTTTTCATGAGTGAACTTGAGCAACGTTTTCTATCCAATTGCCCTCCTGAATGTAAACCTGTCTTGTATCGTAGATATGTTGACGATACATTTTGTTTATTCAGGAATAGGGATCATATAGCGTTGTTCTTAAATTTCATCAATAGTCAACATCCCAACATCAAGTTCACTTATGAAACTGAGACAGAGAACTATTTACCTTTTCTGGATGTTCTCGTTACCCGCGAGGGTAATAACTTCACCACCAGTCTTTTTAGAAAAAAGACATTTACTGGACTTTATACCGATTTTTCCAGCCTTGCCCCTGATAAATATAAGAAAAATCTTATCAGTGTCCTTTTGTATCGAGCCTTTCATATCTGCTCTACATATAAGACCTTTCATGACGAAATCATACGCATTAAGGAGATTTTGTCTAAAAATAAGTTTCCCAGGGCACTTGTGGATCGAATTATTAAGTCCTTCCTTGATAAAACCTTTACCCCTACAGTTGTTGCCCCCACAGAAACTGAAACTAGAGTACCCCTATTATTTTGCATTCCATTTCTCGGCAGGTACAGTCTACAGATGAAAACTCGAATTTGTAGACTTGTTAAAAAATGCTATCCTGGTATTCAACTGAAGGTTATCTTCCGATCTTCCACACGCATTCAGTCTTTTTTTCCGTTTAAGGATCGCATTCCTTCTCTCATTCGCTCCTCTGTTATTTACAAATTTCAGTGCCCTGGCTGCCATGCCTGGTATTATGGGAAAACATCCCGTAACTTGATTACTCGTTGCAGGGAGCATTTGGGAATTAACAAGGCTGGTCAGCAGAAAATAAAAGTTACTGCATCGGCCATCTGGGATCACCTCAACGAATCCGGTCACACTGCTTCTTTAGATGATTTTTCTATTCTTGATCGAGCAAACAATGATTTTGATTTGCTTATCCATGAAAGTTTATTGATCTTGCGAGATCGTCCCTCACTTAACTCTCAACAATCGTCTATTCCCCTAGCTCTATTTTAGGTATTGTCTTTCTGGCTCACTCAATTCTTATTCTCACGTGTTTTCTTCTTATCATATGCATTCTTAGTTGTTATTGTCCTTATTAGTATAAATTCAGCCTCGTGCTTCATTGACTTGTAATTTCTGAAGATGGAGCTAAGTGCTGCTCCGAAACGTTAACAATGGCCTATCTTTAAAATGTATTAATTTTTCTCAATTGGATTTGTCTTTAATATAACGATGTAACTGGAATTGTCTATTAAATTATGAAGTGTCGCTTATCATGTTTATCGTCGCAGTCTTGGTTCTTCGTTTTCTTATCAAAATACGTTTTCCTGCCAACATACCTATATCTATAATAATAATAATAATAAAACAAGAAAATAACTTTATTTACTGAACAACAATATTCTCTTATTAGCTACGTTACAAATACTTAAAGGTTCAACACAGGATATAAATATCAAAGCTCAGTTTAGTGAAAGCATACAGATGCAGTTTCGGGCACTGCAGAGCCTTTTTTAAGAAATTGTTTGTGGGGGGGGGGGCAAATCACAAAAAGGGATAATTGGGATTTCGGTCTCGTCATGATTTGCTGAAGGTATGCAAGCAATAAAGCTAAAAAACTGAGGGTCTGGGGGTGCTGGAAGCCCCCCAGTTGGTCCAGGGCAGGGCTCTAGTAGGGGTCCAGGCGGCGACGCCCCTGGAAGCCCTTGACATTTTGTCATTTTTGAGGTCTCAAAATGGCTAAGGATCCTTAAGTTTCTCTTGCTGCATATGTTAATAACCCTCAGAAACGCCAATGTATAAGTAGCCGATATAATGCAGCTATCATTTTATTGCCCCGAACCCCCCACCCCGCCTCCAGTTCACTGAAAATTTTGCCCCGGGGAGCGGGGACAGCCGGGGCGATTCGCTTCTTCCCATTGCTCGCAGTTTTTGAACTGCCAATGCGTAGTAGCGTTACCTTCTATCCAAATGGCGTCATCACTCCATTCAACTCGCCATTATTTTCATTTGGTTGACAAGATTTGAAAGGTTTTTCATTCCGGGCTTTCTCTCTAGAATTTCTTCTTCTCCCACTCAGCAAAAGCAAAGGTGAATTTGGTAAAGCAACGGGTACAGATCAAATCAGGACTGTAGGATCGAGCAGCCTTAGGAGTAGATTTTCAGAATGTTTTGCTCTCTCTCTCTTTTAATTGATATAGTGGTCGTCTCAATGGTGTTAAATCTATTCTTCAGAAAGGAAAATTGCTTTTTTCAGAAAGATGAATCTTCTGTTTTATAAAATATAAGCTATTTTTCATGTTGTAAGTCATTCTTTATTCATTTCATTCATTTTTCATTTCATTTTAAAATATTTATACAGGTTATAAGTTTCATATCAAGATATGTTTTTCAAACCGACCTGTTTAAACGAAAACACTAACTCAGTCACGTGTTGACAAAGAAGACTCAGACTCACGTTGTGAAATTTCTAACATGTCGACTCAAATAGCATTTAAATAGCTTTTCGTTTCACAGCAAATGCTAAGGATTCCATCTGTCCCCCGTATAACATGCCGTGGCTTTAGGCGGGGTCAAACGTTAACTTTCGCCTCTCATTCGCAGAAGAATATTGCCCCGATGGGCGGGGGCATCGCGCACGTGCACAAGAGAAAAACGTGAATGACCCCCCATCGGCCCCGCCTATCCTGGGGTGGGGGGGGGGGTCGGGGCAATAAAATGATACTGATAGCTGCATAAAGTGGTTGATTAACAAAACCTATTAACCACACCTTTATGATTAAAAAGAAATAAGGTCAAAATAGACTTTTTCAATCTAATCAGTACGAAAAGGAATAATATCATGGGGTCAAAAACGCCATGACTGGAGGGGCAAAGTTGAAGAATGGGAGGGCATTTGCCCCCCAGTATTAGTGCTAAAAAAGGCCCTGGGGTACTGTTCTCAAAAATCACAAAACATTTATCTTTTAGCATTAAACTTATAGAATTTCTAAATACTTATTGCTTATTGCAAGATGTTGTTTTTCTTGCCTTAGATAATATATAATAGATACTCATGCACATAGATAATCATAGGTATCCAAATACAAGGAAACAATTTTTTTTAGGTCTCTTTTAGTTTTTGACATTGCATTACAGTTTCATTTATTTTTGGGTGGAATTTTTCAACCTGATTAATTTCAATTTGATTTTATTCATCCCCTCAGGACTCGCAACAAGAATATCGTCGAAAACTGTTTATCGCATGGCTTGCAAGGAGCAAAAGTATGTTTTTATCACTTTTAAACAATTAAACTGAATTTTCTATGAGGTGCCTTAAAATATGTCAGTCGAGATTTAATGTGATTTGGTTACTTTGATTTTACTAACATTCATTTTGATTAATTAATTTCGATATAAACTTTTTTTCAGTTACTTTTTATACTTGGTATTAATTTCACTTAATATTGATCTATAATTTGATATCAACCTTTAAAAAAAATTACTGAAGAAGATTTTTTATAGCATGGTTTGTTCTTTTTTTATATTTTGATGTTTATAAACTTAGAAAAATTGGCTCTCACGTTAATTGTATGAGTTTGCAATATTTCTCACAAGTATCGTTTGTTTTCAGAAAAGAAAATGTTGTGTGCGACTGCTGTGAAATTCCAGCGAAAGTTGAACTTCAAAATCATCGTTCAGGCCTTTTTCATTTGGTCGGAAGAAACGACCAGATACAAAATGGCAGATGACCATCATCGAGAATCACTCATGATCAGGCAAGTTCTTTCTACTTTTTGACAGTAAAATAGATTTATTCATCGTACCCATAATTGTATGTGTTTTTTGCCCGTTTAGAAATGATTTACTTTAACTAAATTGCTCAGAAAACTAAATTTGAAAGTGACGGTAATACGAGAGCCCAATTTCTTACGTTAATAGAATTTTTAGAGTTGTTCAAAAATCAATTGTGTAGTTTACTGATCAGGATGAAATCCAAACGGTTGAACAGCATAGTTTATTTTTTAATTATTCTAATTAGAAAGTATATATATCATATATTGAATAAAGAGTTTAAATTTGCGTAAAGTAGGATTTACGAAATCAATCAAGATAATTTTTGAGAATGAATATGACCCGAGTTGTAGGACTCGAACCCACGACCTCTAGATCAGTACTTCAGTCCATTACCATCATTGCACAATCAGGGCTCTCGAGGGTTTAAAGTTAAAATCTTTAGATGGTGAAAGAAACCATCCCAATTATGATGACAGGAGTGGCATTTTAAGATCAAGGAGTCGTTATTATTTATCAAAAAGATTTGCGAGAATGAAAAAAGTAGGCTTCGAACCCTTGCTATTCGTTAATGTTGTGATAAATGATGTATTTCATATTGTAGAGTTTTAGAGTCATGGCATGAACTGTCTGAGCAGAGAAGTGATTTGAGAACACGCCAGTTTGATTTTCAGAGATACACAGCCAAAGTCAAGGTACGTGAATTTCAGGAAATTCTGTTATATTTACATTTATTATGTGATCCAGAGATCCAATGTGCCCTTCGGGCTATCACCACTCTGAATGTGCAGCAACTTGTTAACTTAGGTATACGATGTATGGTTAAACCTAATTTTTATTCAAGAACCGAAGAGTGCTCAATATTTTTCAAGAACAATGAGTGAAACGTGAAATGTTAGAATATGGTTTATGATACACAAAGAGTGCTCAAGAAATTACAAAAACAACGAGCCACATATAAGTATGTGTAAGGAGACCAAATGTGCCGTCCGGTTATCACCACACTGTGAAAATAAAAGCAATTGAGTTTGTTTTACTTTTTGAATTTTTTTATTCTCTTCAGATGCGAGATGTCTTTTACTGGTGGAAAAGAAGTGCAATTTGCTCGAAAGTTTACAAGGAACGAAAAAAGATCGAAGAGGAGAAATTGTTGAGAGATGTTTTCGTGAAATGGAGCACGGAGATTATCCAGAAGAAATGGGAGAACCATCTCAGAATGACCATTCAGAGAAAAGCTTTTGTTTGTTGGTTTAGGAGAACTGTGCACAACAAACGGGTAAGGGAAAATTACAGTCTTGGAAATATCTGCGCACTGGCTAATGTGGAGGGATTTAAGCAGTGATGTAGAAATCAAAAAGGGCTTCTTCAGTAATCAGGGGATTTTTTGCAGCAATATGGGGCCTTCCAGCTGTGTAGAGGCATGTCAGCATTGAAGTAATGTTGAGGGAGGTATGCCAGGGGCTTTCCTAAAGTATTGGTAAGGATGTTCAGTAATGTGGAGGGCTATTTTGAAGTAATGTGGAGCATGTGCAGTAATGCTAGGAACTTTATTAAAGTACTGGTAAGGATGTTCAGTAATGTGGAGAGGCTATCCTGAAGAAATATGGAGGACATTCAATACACGTTTTTTTTTTTATAAGGAACACCTTTATAAGGAACCTGAGGCTGAGAATGCCCCCAAAAATAAGGAACCTTAAGGAACTATCGAGGCTCAGATGAAAGAACAAAATTTTTTTTGATAACATAACATGAAACAACATCAACAAGGTGGTATACAACATCAACAAGGTGGTATACAACAAGGAACCAAATAAGGAACTATGAGCCTCATTTTGGTTAAAAATTAAGGAACTCCAGCCTCAACTCAAACAAAAGGTTCCTTATAAATAAAAAAACGTGTAGTGTTGATGACTATATTTAGGAAACGTGGAGAGGACGGTCACCTATAACATGATGGATATCTTGAAATGATGTATCAACATTACTCAACATCCCCCACTTTACTGATGATGGTAATACAAATTTTGATGATTTCTATTGTTGCTTTTTCAGAGAAGAACTCTAGCGAAGATTGCTGCCAAGAAATGGATAACATTTACACGAGGTACTATTTCTCTTATTCCATTAGTTATGCTAACATCCAGGCCAACGATTTTCCTGGAGAGTATTGCATGTGAGTGAGTGAGTGAATTTCTGTTTAACGTGCTAAGCAAACTAAGTCTGGTCGCCCTTGCAGTATTTGAAAAGTATTAGAGCACAGGACCATTGGTGTCAGAATTCCAATGAAACTAAGCTAACTAGACCCCCTCAGTTTGAAGAAACATTCAGCAACTTTGAATTCAATCAATTCAATCCCATCCATTCAATTCAATTCAATATTATTCGCAAATTACATCTGAATACAGTATACCAAAAATATGTAATCTACACGACCCAAAAAAAGCAAAGCTTATCTAGCTTGGGCCGTAAATTAAAATTTAAAGCTATTAAAAAAAAAATAAAACATTACAATTCTAAAACTAGTACAAAGTATAATTCAACAGTAACAATAAATGCGTCATAAAAACTAGGTAATTGAGGTGTTTTGAAGAGTGTTAGATGATGAAAGTTGTT
Organism: Pelagia noctiluca; assembly: GCA_963924455.1. Classification (NCBI taxonomy): domain Eukaryota; kingdom Metazoa; phylum Cnidaria; class Scyphozoa; order Semaeostomeae; family Pelagiidae; genus Pelagia; species Pelagia noctiluca. Next base: position 3,264,133 of record OZ004327.1, read on the forward strand.
GATACAAAGGTTAGAAAAATTGAAGGAATTCAATAATAAGTTAATGAAGATAATGTAAGTTGAGAAGATCATGTAAGCTAATTTTAGACTCAGATTAAATTTATATTGTCAAATAATAATAAAATGAATATCTAGAAATGACAATATAAATTTAATCTGAGTCTAAAATTAACTTACATGATCTTCTCAACTTACATTATCTTCATTAATCCGTTTTATTCAATTCAATTATTTCAGGTTGTATCCAGTTGAAAGAAATGTTGAATGATTTGTTGCTAAGCAGACAGAAGATTTCACTGCACAATACTTTTTTGGAATGGCGTGAGGCTGCGAATGGACAGAAAATGGCGCGATTTCATTACGAATATCAGCTTGCTATTACGTAAGTTTACAATTCAAAATTCGAAACGATAGTACCCCCACAGTACTGAACATCCTTCACAGAAATGAATGGTATTCCTTTAAAATACTGATGGTATCCCCCACAGTACTAAACATTCTTCGCAGTGCTGAATGGTATTCCTCTAGACTACTGATGATATCCCCCAACAGTACTGAACATCCTTCACAGAACTGAATGGTATTCCTTTAAAATACTGATGGTATCCCCCACAGTACTAAACATCCTTCGCAGTGCTGAATGGTATTCCTCTAGACTACTGATGATATCCCCCAACAGTACTGAACACCCTTCACAGTACTGATAGTTTCCCTCATAACTCTAAATATCTTCCACAGTACTGCACATACGCTCCCCGGGGCGAAAACGTCACCAAAAAATAACCTGGAGCAACCGAAGCTCTTCGTTCATGTAAACAAAGACTGTTTTGAAGAAACTTTGTCATTGCTTTTTTGATTGACAAAGAATCTTTTATAGTCAAGTGAAAGTTTGTTTCATATTGTTAGATCCATCAAGAGATGGTCAGCTGCTTCAACCAACATGAAAAATCTTCGCCGGAAGCAAATAATTGTGGAAGAAATCGTTGAATACAACTACGTAAGTTTGGAAACATGTAATTCAGAAATTCATTTTTAAGCTGCAGGTCTAGTGGGCCTTTTTTCAAATTAGTCTGATATTTCTAGCAAAGAAGGTAATGCAAACTGTCGTCCTGGAAATAATGCCCAGCATTTTGCAGACCAGAACGTTAAACCAAAGCTCAAATTCACTCTTAAAATGGATAGGCTTAAATAGGCTTAAACAGGCTAGTGCCTTATAGGGGACACTATGATGGAAGGCGTTCCTGTGTTTAGCAGAACCACAATTATCCGTTATATAAGTCGCATCCTCACAGTTTAGGAATAACTTTGCAACAACCTCCTCAGTATTTCGTGTCAAACACCACTCCATGGAGCCTCAAAATATTGAGTTTCACTATGATAGGGTTTCAGCAAGTCTATAACCATGAATTTACATAGCTTTGAAGTAGCCATTTCAACACAAATGAATTCCTTAACTGTGGATAAGCACGAAGCTAGATACACCAGAAAACTAAAGCGCTAATTGATTTGTCTTGATAAGAATAGGGATTGCACCGGCCAAACTGGGTAAAGTTCCGTGACTTTGTATTTAATGTAGTTATTTTTATAGCATTACATAGTCTACAACAGTGTCACAGTGCTTGATGTGTACAAGTGCAGAGCAAGGATAGATAACAAACAAGAAGGACACTGGCTCTCTGCTACTTGAAGTTTCTTACGCAATCATCAGACAGATTATTGTCTTATAATTGAATGTGGTAATATTTCTTCTGACAGCTTTCATCTGCATTTGGTGTTTGGTCTGCACTGTTCAAGAGGTTCCAAAGAAACGCGATGGTTTTGGAAAACTACCTGGAGTTACGACAACAAGAACATTTGAAGATTTGCATTCACAACCTGAGACTGAATGCGTTAAAAGCAAGAGCTGAAAGATACCAGAGATTCAGACTACAAAGAATGGTAATTTTGTACTCAGTTTTCTTCAACATGTTTGTACCGTAATGATTCAGTAGAACACTTTCACAATGACATCAATTCTTCTGAAGTATTGCTAGGTAAATCACCATCCTCGATCTCATGCTTATTCAAATCTTGATGCTAAGAATGAGAATATTATTGCGTATTGTCAATATTCTAAATCGGCAGATGGTATATTAAGCCAACCGACAATAACACAGACATGATTCTAGATTTTGAAGAGTTGTATATATTACTAGTTAGAACGTAAAAACTTAATGATTTGATTAGTGCTGACATTACAGTATTTGAGACTCAGCTTTCTGAATTCCAAGTAGTATATCTCTAACGTTGATATTGTATTTCAGGCATTCCAGCAATGGAGGAATGTGACCAAGAGAAGCAAATCATTGGCCGTTGTAAAAGATGTGAGTTACAGCACTCAAGCAGTTTAAACTTTTCTTTTTGAAACATATCAATATTGTTGAGCCACATTAGACGGTAGACTGTATATGAATTCATAATGATAATAGGGGAGCCAAATGTTTATGCAATATTAGGAGAACAATTCAGAAATAAACCACATGCTTTAAACATTTCTTTAAAAATTTTCTAAAGTAAACTTTGAAAACAATGATTTGGGGACTTACTTAAAAAATTAATAATGCATTCAACTCCAACCATTGACAACCACAACGCATTTTAAATAATCCTTACAATTCCCTTATTACTTTCCAGAGGCTGTTGAGGATTTCATTGTTGAAAATTGCAAACCACTGGAGGCAGACAACCAAAGGTTTGTTATAAGTATTATTTACCTACTGTAACAACCCGCATATAAGAATAAGGACCTACCACCTATGAGAACCTTCAGCCTGAATGAGAGAGTGAGTTAATATCTAAGTCTTGCTTCAATATAGCCTTAACTAACTGTAGTACCGTCAATATAGTTACCTGCAGTATACTATCTTTGGCTACAGAAGGCATCGAAAGAAAAGTGGGATAGCAGTTGCAGTCAGTTATGGCTACATGGAAACCTGGCATAAACGTACTAGACCACAAATGCCAAAAGAGGTCTTATTTCCAGAATTATTATTATCATCATCAGGAAAGTATTATTATTATTAATACTTTAATTTAAAGTTAGCTAAAAATCATAGCAATAGTTGCTAATTAAGGCCAACTATTTATAAAAATAGAAGGGACCTGATCACCATATATATTGTATCTTTTAGAAAAAACAGATATTTCCCCATCAGTCTTTCAATATCTTAACATTTCTTCTGATGTGTGAAATTAACTTTTCAGATCAAATTGCTAGAGAAAAAGTTGCTGATAAATCAGCTAGAAAGAAGGAGATGAAACAAATGAAGAAAGTGTTTTCAATGTGGTTGCTCAAGACCAGGGGACGGATGTTGGCGAGATTGTGCTTTGAAAGTCACTTGGTTAAAAGGTAAATGATGTATGGTTTTGTATCAGCACTTTCAAAGAGTGAAAAATAGCTGAAAGATCGCAATTAGCAAATGATTATTTAGAATTGCTAATAGCTAATAATCAATTAAAAATCAGGCCACCGAACAAATATATGTTATCAGCTTCGCGGAAGACCGACGTATCAGATGGTATGTTCTCTACAACAGGCTGCTAAATAGTGGCACCACCATCATGTGGTTACTGTCTGAAGAAGAGCGAGGAAAATGGTTTAAGGCCGTGTCGTGTCAAGATATTTCATCCTAGCACAGTATTGGCACGATTTCTGAAGTAAGCGCAATTTTTTTGCCAGGCTGAAATTTTGGCATGGAAAAGCTCAAACCACCTCGGGCATGGTAGAGCATGGAAAGTTTGCCACGCCTTGCTGGATTATAATTTGTTTCTGGCGGTAGTGTCTGAATCAAATTGGAGAGACATACTATGCTTGTGCCGTGCCTATTGAAAAGTCTTAATGAGTGGCTACCAACTAGTGCTAGCTTTTGCGCTGATTTGCACAATGCCTAAGGTGTTAAATGTTGATTGTTTGTAGGTCATTCAAACAATGGCAGATGTCAACGAAAGGAAAAGTGGTTCGAAGAAATGTGCTAGAAGAGTTCAAGACCAAGAAAAACAAAGAAAAGGTATTTTCATTTTGCTTGTTATAATGATACATGATTTTTCAATCACGAGCTATCGATTTCATCATTGATTTTGATATTCTTACTCTATTGTGCTCAAATTCTCCCTGCTGCAAGATCCATTTTTACTTCATCAGTAACAGACGATGCTGTCAAAGATGGTGGATCTCATTTTTTGCAAAGCCTCATAGGATTGATTTAGTTCGACTGCTGCGACGAAAGATTTAGTGTGCTGCTGAAACTAACCATCTTCTTCAAAGTGGTTTATTCAGAAATCTTATTGGGGATGCATGTTAATTTAGTATAGAATCAAAATTAATTTATACGAATTTGATTGCTTTGTGAGCCACTAGCTATGTATTACGCTTTGTATTAAACTTTGTGTTATTTCTGTTGATTTTAGCTCAGCGAAAATTTCAAGTTCTGGAAAAAGCTGGCAAGTGATTCAAAGAGAACTAAAAAGCTTGAAGAAGTATGTGAAAAATGTGAATTATCTGATTTGTTATGGCACCCGAAGTTTTTGTTGCTCTCTCTCTCTCTATCTCGCACACATATGCTTTTTCTCATATGTTTAGTGCTGCATTATTACGGGTGGGCGGGAAAGAGGATACCACTGCAGGGAGGTGGAAAATGCAGTGGACCAAACCATCCCCAAAAAAGATGTAACTGCAACAAGAAAATTTTGTTTCATTTTTACTTAAACCAACGTTTTGGAAATGGTATTCTTTCAAGTTTTTGCATATCTTACTATTAATGTCCCCTGCTCTTTTTATAATCTTCCGTAATGATCACACATTCCAAGGTCTTTAAAACAGACTAATTTCACTTTTAGATTCATGTTCAAATAGCTGATGCACATTATCGAGAGAAAATATTGTAAGTTTATTTTTTTGCTGTTCAGGTTTGCAACCATTATTTGTGCTACTGTTCCCTATTTGACAATACTGGGTGTTTCGGAAAAGATGTTCAGCTAACCCAGAGTGAAAAAAGATTGTGTTTCTAATATCGAAGAAAATGGAAGTTTTATTTTCTTTTTGGTAGAAATACCCCCATTAGAGGTTCTTGAAATACTTTCCAGATAGGGACTTCAATTTTTAGTGTATCGTTTACCTATTTTTTAGAGATTATAAAGAAAGAAAGACATATGTATTAAAGTTCAATGTATACTTTAGAAAAGAACCAATCAGATTGCTTCTTTACTAAAACTGCTCCCCTGCTACCATATAGCCAATGTGGAATGTATAAGGCAATTCAGAATCAAGTTTATCTCGGTTTTAGACTCCAATTCGAGTTGGTTGCTGATCTTTCAAAAATTTATATTTTTTTACAGAGAAAAATTTTTCTGCGACTGGCGGAATGATAATAAGATCGAGAAGTTTCGACGGAAAAATTCAACGAAAATATTACAAACATACTTTATTAATTGGAAGCAATCTACTCTGGGGACAAATCAAGCTGAACAAATGGTAAGGGCTCCCCGTCTTTTGTTGATCTATAAATGGATTGGTGTTGTAGAAGTTGCAGTTAAAGGGGTTGAGTTTAAAGACATATTGTTATTTATAAAGTAGTTATCATAAAGACGGATGGCAAGAAAAATTGAAAGCATAGTGAAGTGGAATGGAAAGATTTGTGAATGGTGACGGTTGATTACAAATGAACAAAGACATAACAAAAGGCTTCCAAACTATTTCCCTCTACTAACTATTATTTATATCAATGACATTGCATGCTACTATTAGTTGTGCGGGTACCATATATCTCAGCACAATATGAATAATGTATTTCTATATTTTCAGTACGAGCAAAATCTGTTAGAAAAAGGTTGGAGACAGTGGAGGTTGTTAAAGATTAAGCGAGGTGTTATCAGAGCCATGCAAGAACATGAAACTAAAAAACAGTTATCAGAAGTGAGTGAATTTTTTTTGGTCGAGTAAGTGAGTGATTTTTACGTTTAACGTGCTTGTTTACAAAAGGCCCATTTTTTTGCTTTAATGTGTAAATTGGTGAATTAGATGGGACCGCCCTTGGAAACATCTGTGCCGTAATGCAGAGGATGTCCAGTACTGCGGGGAATACCATCAGTACTATGGACTATTGAGAATGCTCAGTACTGTAGATAATGTCCAGTTTTGTGGGGGGACTCCATCAGTACTGTGGGGATATCATATTCATCAGTATTGTTGAGGATGTTCAATACTCTTGGGGTTGGGTGGATACATTTAGTACAGTGTAGAGTTTTTTCTAGTACTGTGGAGGGGTACCATCAGTTTTGACGAGGATACCATAAGCACTGTGGGTATTTTCTCCACTGTACTGATGATATCCTTCCACATTACTGATGATGCCCCTACAGTACTATTGCTGTCAATAAGGGTCTTGAATAAGGAAGGATTCATCACCATAAAGCAGATGAATTCCCTTATTCATCATTTATGATAACCCACTTTGTTCATTTTAGGTATTCTCATCGTGGTATAATTACACTTACATCCGTCGACATGCGATTCGAGAAATTGAATTCAGGAAAAAGCAGAAGATCTTCAGGAAATGGATGCAGGAATACAACAAAGCCTAGAGTCGTCGAAAATGTAAATTAGATATGTTTTTATCTGTAAATAATAAAACTTTTTACGTATAGACGTTTGAGACAATTTGCTTTTGGCAGTCCAGTAATTGGTGGTTCCTTTGTCAGGTGGGTTGACGAAGGTCGCCTATACATCATTAGGACCAACTAAAACTCGTTTTAACAGCCAAAAATAGATTTGACTACTCGAATAACTTTTGAAGCTGTTTGCTGTACAGGGCTCAGTCACGGAACCTATTTAGTTGAGAAGCATAGTCTGACATAGGATTTGAAATAGGAACATTTCAGCAAATAGTTCGGAAAAATATGCCCTTTGAGTATCCAAAAGCTTTCATCAGGAATGTTTCATCACAGACGGCAAAAATTATACCCTGAAAATTTCACATTTGAAAAGTATCCAAATCTGGAGGTAATGGCAGAAAGTAAATTTGAATTTAGGGTTTCAATCTTTTTAGAGACATTTTTCGAAAATAACAGTATTATGGGACGAAGTATCATATTTGGAGATACTTCATAAAAGTATGAAGTAATGTTGGAAAAATATATTTCTGTCAATACCTGGCAATAGCAGGTATGAAAATCATCCCTCGAAATGTGAGAGAACCATCTGCTATGTATTTGAAAATAACACGATTTAAGTTTACAGTACTACCTCAACCTCGTTCCTATTAGGATCCATCTTCCTTGATATATCTAAGATCAATAGACATAGATTAGTGCTAAATGAAATAATCTTTATACCCAATATAGGACTCTCTTCCCGTATATAACGGTGTTGAGCTTCCTCACCTGTGGTTCATGAATTATAAAGGTTAGTCGGAGTACTGTGTTACTAACAAACAGGGTGTTAAAAGAAGATTTCATTTATAGTAGTTGAACTATCACTAAAGATCTTCAAAAAGTACCTTCCTGATATTTTATATGATAAAAGTGATTTAGTAGTTGATAGTAGGAGTTTAAAGATATATGGGAGTAGATGAAATTATTTTTATACAGCAATATTATAAAAGAAAGTAGTATAGTATTTAGATCAATATATTAACAAATGCTACAAAGAAAACGCTTTTCTTGGAATCTTTACTAGAGCACTATACTAATGAAATTTTGAAGGAATTTGGGGAATCGTGTTGCCAAATTTTCAAGAAGGGATCTTCTTCATACTTGGGTGCCTGACCTGGCTAAAACAAGATTTGGTCAAAAATAACGAATTCGAAACTGGCTTTTTTGTGTTGAACAACAGTATGAGACCTTAACAAGAAGATCAGAAGGGTAAATTGGAACTATGATTTGCCTTTTTATTAACTTGGACTGAAATTTGACAAAGAAAAAGGAAATTGGGATTGGGATTGTAAACACGTAGATATTTGGGATTTCTCTATTTTCCATTTTTTGGGATTAGGATTTTTGATTATCTCATAGCTGGGTATCTAAATCAGTACCCCTTCAGAACCCTCTAAAAAGGGGGTTTAGATGCAAATTCATTGAAAAAAGATTCATCAAAAATTAGGCAAAATTAAAAAAGGCGAGAAAAATCGATGGAAAAAACAAACACAAAACTGGTTCTATATCTAATATAAATATTGGCTTGATAAGAGCTTTAGATACAAAAATACAGTGAAAACCTGCATGCATGTAAGAACCTCTCTATTTCAGTTTTACCCTGAAAGGTTCTTAATAATTAGGGACATATTAACAGATTTGTATTGGGATGGCTGACCAAAGTAACATAGTGGTACATTTCTAGAACTCTTTTACTCTCACAATATATTTCTTTTTTGATCAGAGTAAATCTGTATAAAATTTCAAAAAAAATCGCCCAACGTGCCCAAAGTCTCTTAAAAGAAGCGGTTCTTATATGAGGGTTTTACTGTAATGAAAACCCATTAAAATTGAGTTACTCTCTATCGTTCGTCCGAGGTGGTGTCATGTGACGTGTATCGTGAACGTTACATAGAGTATTTGAATGATGATTATTGTTGTTGCTGAAACCAAAATGGCTGGGCGAACGGGTCGAGAAGGAAAGAAGGCTTCTTGGTAAAAAATGTCTGATCCACCTAAGCAACTAATTTCTATACTAATCTGAAGATAAAACATCTTTCGGAGGATTGAAATATCTTAGTATTATACCCAAAAGTGTTGTAAATTTGAAAACAAAAGCTGAGAAGCGACAGGAAGAAGAAGAAATAAAACAAAACTGTGCAGCCTAAATATTTTGTTTTGAGAGGGAAGGCATCAACAGCAACATGAGCAAGAAAGGCATTCCGACCACAGCGTCCTCTCGGTTGAGACAAGATTATCTGAGGATTAAGAAAGATCCTGTACCCTTCATTACAGCAGAACCATTGCCATCAAATATTTTGGAATGGTAAGAATTTGTTGTTGAAAGTTGTTGAAAGGTGTTGATTGATACATCATAACAAAGCTCTTCCTATGGGCTATCGATCGATGTAAAGCAAATATATTTAGAAGAAGTAGAAAGTCTTCGATATGCCTATATACATTTCCTATATACAAGAACAGGACCCCAATACTGCCCAACCGACAATATTTTTTTCTTTTAAAATTTTTCTGTGCCAAAATTTGACTCAAATAGTGTCAATCATTCGTTATTGGTACCAAGGTACATGCAATTTACTAATATCTAGCACTTTTGTGCCAAAAACTTGCACCAACTTAGATCTTAACTTTATTCTATGCCAAAAATCTTGGTAAATTACACCCTCAAATTGACTTTGGCGGTACTGCAATAGCCGATAGCCGAAAGTTGTTTCTTTTTTAATCCAAACGAGGATGATTTGATATGAAGAATTTTCCAGGGGAAATGTATCCTCTGGCTTCTCTAGAATAATTTCCATGTAAACAATTTTAAATTTTTTCTGTATTTTTGACCATATGGTAATAACTATTTCTAGTGGATTTCAGCCACTCTGAAATTTTTGCTCCAAGCTAAATTGTATTCCAGTTTTCAAGAAGTGCTCATTTCCCATACCATGGCACAAAATTGTGGAGCACTTGGCCTAAATCTGTGGTGCATATTGATTTTACAGACTCCACTACATGGCTTGGGCTATGATGCAGTTTAGCATACCCACTTCATAGAAAAATTGTTTTTTAGTTGTTTTCCTCCCAGTTCAATGAATTTAGTAAATTGGATTAGCAAAAACAGTTTAAATACTATTATGAAGATTTAGTTTCAACCGTACGGAATAGTTTAGGGCTACTGGCTATGAGGCAAGATGTTGTCTTATTTCACTCCCAATGAAATATTTGCATATATATTTGATAACTGATTTATCATTTAACAATTGAAACTCTAAGATTTTGTGGCAGTAGCCCTTACAGCTCTGCAGTGCATATCAATTGAAATATTCCAAATTGACTGAATGGTAATTAGGGTGTCAAAGATTATGCTTGGCACATATGGTAGTCACTTATCGAAAGGATTTCTTATTTGAAAAAAGTATTCTGTTATTATGTAAGCCGTTTTGCTTCTTCTAATTCTAGGCATTACGTCATAAAGGGACCTGAAAAGTCTCCATATGAAGGTAAAGCTATGAAATGAACTCTTCAGAATCATTTTTAAATTTGGGCTTGTGAAAGTTTGTGATGATTGCAAATTTACTTGGCTTGATGTGGTAGTCTCAAAGCTTCAAACTCTCCAGATTTCATCGGTTTGTCCTTTGATGAAAGCAGGGCCGTAGCTACATTGGGAGTGCTGGGGGTGCGGCACCCCCCCTGACCAAATCTCAGTCGGCAAATCAGGTAAAAGTTACACACAGTCGGCAAATCGAGAAAAATTTTGTAATAGACGAAAGAGCAGTTTTGCTTAGTTACGTCACAATACCAAATTTATTATCTTTAGTTTTGCTTTTGAAAAACCAGTCTGCAAATATCCAAAAATATAGCCCCAAAAATTAACTAAATATATCAGCAGCTCTAATTGATTAAGTTTTCCCAGATAATTTCACTTTGAGACTTATCATGAACGAAGAGCATCATTGATTTTGCTCAGAAAGTCACCTTAGATACCAGAGTCTCGAGAAAGGGGCAGAAAAAAATAGAAAATGGGCTCATTTGACTGGGATCTTAACCCTTTCTTTTCAACCTCTGGTACTCAGGTTACTCGAAAATGAAAGTTACTACAAGCTCGTTTCATTTGTTTTTGATATCTTTGCATGGCATAAAAGATCCTTTATAGAGACTTAGCTACCACCAACTTTACTGTGTCAAAATGCCATATGATTTTTAAAGTTTCAAAGATGTACCCATTTGTAAGGATTTATGGCATAATTCGAAAGAAGGCTTACTTTCTTAAAGAAAATTGACATGGTAATTCGCATAAGAAATGACAGGACAGTTTTTTGCTAGGATGCTTAGAACAGAAATCAGAAGGGGTGATGCCAGCGTTTTACGGAGGTTTAAGGGGCGCGGCTCCAAAAACTTTTGCCCCCTTTCCCTTTTCTCTCTGAATGGCCCTTCCCTAACTACAATACTGGATCCGCGCCTGCTTTGTGAAGCTCTGTCCTTATCAAATTCAATAGCATTTTTATAACCATCTATTTACTATGGAACAGAACTTCCCTTGCCTGATAAAAACTAAATTCAATATTAGATATCACCAAAACTAAGGAGAAATGTCAATTAGGGAAACATGTTGGTTTCACATGCATCATGTTAGAGCCCTGTCATGGGAAAAGGTAAGGGTATTAAGAATCGAAAGGCTTCTATATGGAGAAGAAATTGAGCCTTGAAACAAGTACGATGTTGGTCTGACAACAAAAGGCCACACCCAAAGGCATCGCCTTCCAGTCGGGGAATTGAGACCTTGCACCCCCCTATCTTGATATCTCTAGCAACGGCCCTGCATGAAAGGCACCGTCAATGAAAAACAATAGAAGGAATTTAGACTACTGAGGAAGTTAGAAAGTTTATTCCTGTTATTTGTGAATTCATTTTTTTCTATCTTTGGTTTTACCTTCAAGTGTTTTGTTTTTAAGGTGGTTTTTATCATGGCAAACTTGTTTTCCCAAGAGATTTTCCCTTCAAACCACCAAAAATCATCATGATGACACCGAATGGAAGATTCAAGACACATACCAGGTAGATTGAATTTGATAGCTGATAAGAGTTGTGTTTCTGTTTGATTGTATTTGGAAATCTCTTTCCGTTGATGAAAATCATGGTCTGTATTATTGATAGTACTTGTGAGGATCAATGCCAAACAGGTTGCGATGTGTGTGACTGATTTTAGAAGTGACTTTTAATTGAGGTTCACATTTCATAATTCAAAACTTCTGTGAATGATGGCTAAGCAGCCCCATTATAGCTGTGGAACTCTCAAAAGGATATTGATAGATTTATCCACTGATATCTGATTTATCTACATGTAACCTGCACAATCGACTGCGAGGCTCCTAAACTGTTTTACTAATTGAGGAATTCAGCTTTGCCTTTAGTGACATAGACCCGAATCAACGTATATCATGATATAATTGAGATAAAGCTCCAGTTCACTCACAGCCTTGAAGTAGCTTTAGCTTGCAACCTTTAACCTGCATTTAATAAACACTGCAATAAACCAATTCAGTCAATAAACCAATCTAGAACAAGAGAAAAAGATTGGTATGAGACTGCAACCTTCATTGAGGAAGACACATGAGAGCGCAACAGAGAAGGGGGCCTTGAATTGGCTCATGGTATTGCCTCTGGAAGATGAGGGTTATGTCCTGCATAGAGAAGAGTTTTATGATGCAATCTCTATCGGATATGATCTACCAATAACGGGCCTGCCAAGTAGATGCCCATGCAGTCAAAAATCCAACCGCGGTCATGCAATGAACTGCAAAAAAGAGGATTTATTCACATAAGACAAACAAAATACGTGATCTCAAAGCAAAGTGGTTGTCAGAGGTATGTAAAGATGTTGCAGTGGAGCCAATCTTGCAGCCACTCACAGGAGAAATGCTTCATTTAGCTTCAGCAAATACTTCCGATAATGCTAATTGCTAGGCTGGATGTAAAGGCAAGAGGTTTTTACCGGCAAGGACAGGTAGTTTTCTTTGGTTTATGAATTGTGAATGATAAAGCTGATTCAAATGCCAATTTAGCAACAGAGGTCATACTTCGAAAAGCTGAAAACGAGAAAAAGATGGCCTACAATTACAGAGTTATGGAAGTAGAGCACGGCACATTTACCCCCTAGTCTTTGGGGGCAATGGGCAGGGAGTGCCAGTTTTCACAAGAAACTAGCTAAGAAACTTTTAGAAAAATGGAACAAAAAATACCATGAAATAATGACAGACATAAGAACTAAAATATCGTTTAAATTGATAAAGTCAATGCTTCTTTGCCTCTGAGGTTCAAGGACTGTATTTTAATTTATTTTTCTCTCCTTTTCATATTTGCTGTTTTAGTTTTATTGGATTTTATGTAAATATGAATAATTCTATTAAGTTAAAGAGTTTTTGAATCAATTTTATGTAAATTTTTATTTAATAAAGAATGAAGAGAAAAAACAATAAACCAATTCATATATCGTCAGATGATTTTCAAATGATAATATCATTTCTGATGATCCATCCTCTCAGAATCTCAGAAAATGAAGTTTTTATTCTATACCTGCTGATTTTTATTTAACATTCTCAAAAATTTTGATATATCCAGTAAAGAAAGGGCAAATATCTGCAATAAAGATAAAATGAAATTCCTACGGTTAACTCTGACTTTTGGTTTTGTTTCAGGTTGTGTTTATCAATAAGTGATTTCCATCCAGATACTTGGAACCCTGCCTGGTCGATATCAACTATTCTAACTGGATTGCTGAGTTTCATGGTATGTCAAGCATTAATTCGTTGAAATTGCTTTTACTGCCTTGAATAGCAACTTCATAGCGGGAGATTACATTGTTTAACGTCGCAACTATAAACAAAGCAGCGAATGGTTCTTTCCCACAATGCAAGTACAGATAGTATTAAGATATTATGGGTTGTGAGTAAATTTTGGCCTATGGCAGAGTCTTGTTTTAATGTTTTCAACTTTATAAACCTCAATTTTGATTGGCCTTTCTTTGTTATGTTGAAGTTCTGTAACAATAAAGGACTGTTCCAGCATACTTCTCTGATGAATATCAGACACAAAGCCTCGGGAGTTATAACGTTTACAATTTTCCTCACTAATTTTCTGTACCTTTCGAATTTAAATTAATCTCATCATTTGACAATTTATTTTCACAGTTAGAGAAATCACCCACTCTTGGCAGCATTGAAACAAGCGATTTTCAGGTATTTTTATAAAATATACAATAAGAATTATTAAAAGAATCGCAAAACATGTCTCTAGCTCCCACTTTACTTCATACATATTGCTGATCACTTTAAAATCGTCAGAGTCTTGCTTCATTCACACTGATATAGTTGACCCAACTTTACTTACACTAGGTTCCTTGATAGCCAATCAAGAGCATTGGAATTATTGAGCCGACTGTACCTGTGCAATGGACCCCTTTTGATTTTGATGTTCAAGTTGCCTTTATTCGATTGCTTGTATTGTGTATACCTTGCATGTGTGATATTTACCATTTTTTTGTGTAGATTTGTGCAGTTTGTTTGTGGATTATCCAACCCATAGCTATCAAAGCTTTGTTCTCACAAGATTCAAAATTCTTTCGCAGTTATCAAAGGGTTGTTGTTACAAGATTCAGGCTTAGAAGAAGGACAGTATTTTAGTGCATTTCTTTTTGGGGGGTTGCCAGGCCAGTTAGGCATGTTGTCTATGATGCTTTTATAGCTATAAGAAAGTGCCCACAAATGATTTTATGGCCAGCTCGTTATAACAACCAGATATTTTTAGTCCAAAAATACAAAACCTCATGAAAAAGACCCTGTTAATGCAACGCAACCACCTCTTTATTCTGGCCAATATTTTTGCCCCATTCGTGACTGTATTGATGTGATTCCACTGTAGTATCAGCAGTCAAAGTCATATTATAATACATCCTTCCTTAAGATAATCATATCATTTTTAGAAACGACAATTTGCAATGAGATCACTGGAATTCAATGTAAAAGATAAAGTATTCTGCGATCTTTTTCCAGACACGACTGAGGTAAGGTTATTTTGAGTTTGACAAGTTGAAGCAGCATTCAGAAAATCAATCGAATCAATTTGTCAGAATAAAAAATCATGCAATGGTTGTGGGTTCAAATCCTACACTGGTAATTTTTCATCCTCACAAATAATCCAATGAATATCTAATTTGAAATGATAAACAAAATAAAAAATACTGCCAAGTTATGTGGACGATAAGGACAAAAATCTTTTTTAACCTTTTACGTTCTATTCTTTGATGTGTTAGGGGTTCCTGGATAATTTTTCAATTGAGTCTTTTGTATATTAGTTTTTTTCCCTTCTCTAAATTTTTCTTTGTTTTTAACAATTTTTTTAAGAATAGGCTTTTTAGATTCGATTTTTATAGCTATTCTATAACAACCATTTTATAATGAATGAAATTAAAAAGAAAAAATAATATCTTATCCCTTCTCCAAGGAAATCCAAAACACATTAAATGCGAGAAACAAAGAAAAACGAGAGCGGCAAAGCCAGTCAGTCAACAAAGAAGAACCCACGAGCGCGGTGACGTCAGACAACAATGAAAATACTTTCCTAGGCTCGACAATCGCAAATGTTTGTATAATCTTAGGCGTCCTTGCTTTTGGTTTTACCGTCAGCTACGTATTAAGAGCGGCCGGTGCTCAGCATAGATAGTCGATATTATTCATTATTTAACACACCTAATAGTGCAGGGCATCTTTAGAGTGCATTTCATTTAGACGAGTGGTTCTAGTGTTTGGTTTAGGAAACCATGGTAGATCTCAAGATCGTAGCGTAAGATCTCCGTTGTGGATTAACCTACTTCCATACTCTGTACGCTGCTGCTAATCATTTTAGTTTGCTGTGATATGAATAAGGGGACAATCCAACCAGGACTGTTTCGATTTGGATCAAGTATCTACTCTCAAATATTTTAATTTTGCTTTAAACATCAACTATTGTGACAAGAATCCGCAGAATTGTAAATGATAGAAATGATTGCCTATTTTGTTTATTATATATCGAATGGATGAGTATCGATAGGAATGAACAAATACTTTTGTTGCTTAATGTGTTTCAAGGCCAGATTTAAAAGCTTTTTGTATACGTTTCTGAGGTTTGAACAACTATCAACCCGGGAATTTCTGTGTAGTAATGTGTAGTATGTTGGGGGATATCATTATACATTTAAGGGTGTTGAATACAGTAGGGGATATCATCAGTAATGTAGAGGGATACCATCAGTACTATGGAGGGTATTCAGTAATGTAAAGGGATACCATCAGCACTAAGAAGGGTGTTCATTACTTTAGAGGGAACCCACAAGCACTTTGGGAAAGTAGTAAATATCCTCATGACGGCATTTCTCCTTAAGACTGATGGTATTCGCTCTCAGTACTCAACATCCTCCCCAGCGCATCTTCCACAGTACTGCACAGATGTTCCACATAGTGAGTTAGTTAACTAAGAATTGAACATTGAAACATTCTTTAAAATCTTTAACAAGATAAAATTTTGATATGATTCTGCAATGAAATGAATCAGACTTTTGAACAAAATAAAAGGACAAAGATTTCAAGATCTCCAGAGCAAACCTCTGATTTTCAAAGGAGGGGGATTTTTGTAATTATTTTCACGTTCTGGTAGTTTTTCGATCTCTAAATAATCCATCACCACTTGCACCAGTGTCTCTAATTGCTCCTTTGTTGGTATTTCGTGCCATTGTTTCAACAGAAATGCCTCAATTGAGTCAGGTAAATTCTCTAACACTCTCTGAAACTGAACGGTTTCTCTGTTCTGCTCGATGATGTTTAACAGCCAGTGTTTGAAAGCTAGCCATTGATCGGATTCCATGACTTTTGTTAAATAGTTATTTTCACCGCCGTCTCCAAAGAACATGTTGACAGAGATGGTTGTTTCCAATGATGTGACCTGATGCCACCAAAATGCAGGGAAGAATAACAGATCGCCAGACTCAAGGATGCACTGGAATGAAAAAAAACAAGTTTCAATCATACTGTGGAGTACTAGTACTGATAAGGATATTCTGGAGTGTGGAAGATGTTGTCTGGACTTGATAAAAAGTAATATACATAGAGTAATATACACATCAGAATCATCATGATTGTTTGAATGATTAAATGGCTGATAATAATTCAAGGGGTTAACTATCTCATCAAAAACATGATCAATTCTTTAAAATGATAAATTGTGGCTGAAGATACAAAAAGAGTGCTCAATAATTTGCTAGAACAATGAGTTAAGTATAAGTATGTGGTTAAGAGACCCAATGTACCCTCCCTGTTATCAACACACTGGCTCATTGTTCCTTGAAATTTGAGCACTCTCCAGCTCTTGCACACCAGCAATGTGTAACCCTACATCATATGCCCAAGTTTACTAGTTCCTACACAGCCAGTATGGTGATTACCAGGAGCGCACATTGGGTCTCTTGATACTTATAGTCTGGTCTTTATAAATCAAAATCTATGAAATCTGGCATAATGCAGTGAAACATACTAACTGGTTAAAATTTACATTTTACTCTCACATGAGTAGTACGTCAAAAGAAACATGAATGAAAGCTAATTGATAATTACACACAGATGGGGATCCAAATTACAAAGCTTTAGTAGTTATTATTCGTTGCTTATGTTTCTGATTTTCCTTACCATTCCTAAAGTTTATACCAATCTAAGACTGTTCTAACAATGATTTGTACCTCATAACAAGAAACATTTTCAAATTGAGGAAATTCCTTCAAATCAGGGTCATCACAAAAGACCTGTGACTGAATGGTTCTCCCTTTTGAGCCGAGTTTATTTGGGTACATAGGATCCAATTGGCACCCATACAATCGGACCTTCTTCCTTCCATTCAACACAATTAGGCAGTTATCATCAGGATCAAAGTGGCAAAACTCGTAATGCCCCTCTTTAGCAATCCAAAGAAATGGCCCAGCATGCATCTTGCCAACAAACTCGGGGACTAGGACATCATCTTGCAATTGCGGGAACGCTTGTTTGATGTTTTGCACAGCCATATATGAGCCTTTTGATTTCTTGTTATCTTTTAAAATGTTATCAATATAATCTTCGAATTTCATTTTCTCAATGTCGTATTTTTGACCGACTTTATATTCTTCTAAATTTGTCTTTCTTCTCACGTTTATCACATTTAGGCCTACTTGTTTTTTCAACTCGAGCAGTGTCCATTTTATAGCCGGCCATGATTTGGCGAAACCGGTAAGAATAACAGGATTACCAGCATCAATGAAATCTCTTATTATTACTTCAAGATTTAGATCCGAAAATGTTTGGATTTTGTAAGTTTTTGGCGTGAAAACATTTGTTTTTTGTTGAGCATCACTGTAACTGTTGATTTTTTCCGCCATTTTGTGATTAATTTCATAGAATGAGCTAAATTTCATAATAACCCCAGTTTCTTATTCGTGTTTTTAACTAGTGCTATAAATAAAGCTAATCAGAATCTGGTGTTACTTCAGGATTTAGTTAGATATAAACAGTCAACATAGGGAAATGAACAAGTCAGAAGACTGAGAGTGTCGTGTAATTAATTAGAGTTCTTTAATTAATTTACCTACTTATCAAAAGACCATTAGATGAAAAGTCTAGATAATGAATACTACAGGTTCGTCAAAGATAAATACTAAAGGCCATGATGAAGAAAATTTGTACACAACAATTTTAGCTGCCTGTGTTCAGTGGCCATGATGAACTTTTCAGACGAGTAAAGACACATCCAAGATGGGGAATTCAGAATCACAAGGAACTGGTGGGAGGCAAAGAAAAGAAGAATTCAAATCTCCTTACCAAAGACAGCTAGAAGAACTGTTTTATGTAAGAAAGCTAAGGCCCTGTTATTGATTGACCACGGAAAGTATGGCACTTTCTTCTTGCACCGGGTTGCATTCCATATTATGTCCATGCAGAACATTTACAACACCAATCCACAAAAGAATAATGGAAAAAGCATGTGACCAATTATTTTATTTGTTTCACAATCCAAAATCGTTGCCCATCCCATCTGCAACTTGAGCAGGTGTTTTCATATGTCTGCTATAGTCTGCTGGTCACCAATCTTTTTGCATAAAAAATGTGCCAACCTGTGAAACTCTGATATGATTGGACCATAAGATGCATGTGATCCTATTTTAGCAAAAGGGGTGGACCTGGCCTTGTTACCTCCCAGGTAGTAAAGGGCCGCACTGCTCTCAGATAGGCTATCCCTTAGTAAAAGTGCACATTACGGTGGGCGACTCCCTTCAATTTTGATGAATAAGGAGAGCAACTCATCAAACAGCTAAGGAGGAGATTCAGACGGAGAAGGACCATCTCAAATAGCCAGATCTGAATCGTGTTGGTGATGATCGCACATCATTTTTGCAACATTTGTTTCCATAAAAATGTATTGAATAGAAACACTGGAAACCATCAGCGTAGGGGCTCTGAAGATTCAGGGGGCTGCCCGACAGAAAGCCAATTGTTATACTAAGCATATTGATAGCATTACCCGAATTTTGAGAAAACACAAATTTATGAAGATATTTTTTCTGTTTCAGAAATTATCACAGAATGGTATGTGCATCAAAAAGGAAAATTTTGAGGTATTGAAATTTTATTGAGAAGAAACCTTTATATAAAAAAACAAATGTTATTCTTGTAATAATGATTGAAAATCAATTTACAGAACTTAATAGAATATTTAAAAGATTAGACAAAAACCAACTATATCTATAATGATATATCCTTTTCTGTCACGATGCAGCAAAGTTAAACAAATCCAACTTAGCCAGAGATTGACGTATCAGAACAAAGAAAAAGAATCTCAGAGAAAGAAAACCATTCGGGGAATTTCAACAAAGAGCATGACACGTCTAATACGAACAGAATGTTATGATTATCCTTTCCTCTTGATTCCTTTACCTTATTGTCTGGAATAATAGAGAGCTGGGAAATTCACTCCTTGCACATTATTTGACATGTCTGATGGTTAGAACCCATGAACCTTTCAACAAGGATTTATCCATCAATCTCCCTGAGAGTTGAGTAAAAGGCCCTACCCGTCATATTTGTGATGTGCTTTCTAGGTTTCAGATTTTTCTAGCTGTTCTAAAGACTATATTATTTATATCTAATTTTCATTGTTAGAGACATTTTGAGTGCCCAATAGAAGGCCTAGGTGACAAATTATTCAAGCAAATCTGCGGAGCAACTCAAGCACAAGGCAACCAGAGCAATCATAAATTCGTTCAACAACAAAACTTGAAAAGTTTCATCAAAAGCTCACATGATCTTCTGGAACAAGGTGAATTTCAAATAAGTAGATAAATTTTTAAGGCATCGTCTAACATGGTAAATTACATTATACCAGAGCAGGCTACTGCAATTGACATACGCAATCATCAAGTATAAGCATGGTTCTGAAGAAGGGTTTAATTTGAAACAGGAATTACCGCTGTCCTAATCCTTCAGGTTACTGTACTAACTTATTATCCTGGTTTAGGACAGTGGGCAGGGATAAGCAAGCTTGCCTTTGGTGCATAAAACCTGGGTTCAATACCTGGTGATTGCATATCTCAATTGTAGTACCCTGCTCTGGTGCAATATCAATTAAGTACCGTTCGCGCCAAAAAATATGAAACAGTCGACACTTGCTATCTTGAACTCTCACAGGAAATGAAAAATTTTTCAACATAATGGGGTTTTGAGATAAAGAGAGTCGATCTTTCTTCAACGAAAATGGGGGCTTTATACGTATAAACTGATCTATAAACCTATTGGAGATGGTCAAGGGATCAGAGCTCCTTGCAAAATACTACTATTTGTAGGATAACAACATGGATTTATTTTTGTATAAAGAGAAGAGTTATCATTGCCAGCTAATTGCAGAAGATAGTCGTGTTGTGTCAGTTTAAGAAAAATCTCTTATTGGCGTATAATTATATAAAATTGACAGTTCTCTGGGTCATACTGTTCGAGATAACGGGGCTTTTTGCTCATGGGAAATAAATTTTGTTCAAATAGTAAAAAGTTTGAGATAACAATGTTCAAGATAACGGGTTTTTTTCGCATACGAAACTATATAGGAAAACGAAGGGAAATAGGATGAATAAGAATATATATATGATATGATTATAGTAAGCATTATAGAGAACTGAACCCTAAAAATGAATGTAAACTTTTTAAAACCCATGCCGTACCTGCAGCATAAGCACGCTGCATTGGATAACTCTATTCTAGTTCATCTTATCATTTTCTTCTCATCAGCTTACAAAGTTAAAGATGCGCAGAAAAGATTCTATTTTGAGCTGATTATTGGACAGGATGCAATAACAAATGTGGAAGGTAATTATCATTGAAAAGATAAAACAAGAAGATTGTAATTTTGATAATACTTTCAGATATGCATGCCCTTTTTGCGGAAACTAATATCTGAACAGTCTTTGATAGGTACAGAACTTGAGGACTGGGAGGAAAGTAACTACTAAAATTTTCTTCTGACACTCGCCATTCATTGGAGTAGTATGTGAGAAAGAGTATCTTTACAAAAAGGAGGTTTATTGAAAATAAATCGAGATAGTTTGTGTGAAAGAAAATGGCCCAAATAAGACTCAAACCCAAGACATCTTAATTAGTTATCTAGTCCTCTGATGAATATTTTTGAAGGCAGGACGATTGTTTACTTATCAATAGGGACCGTCCTTTAAGACAATAATTGTCTATTTCCATCATGCATTTTTAACCTATTCTTGTCACCCAATAAGATAGTTGGTTCGGTTCAAATTTTGATCCAAAATTTCGATCCAATGAATATTTCCTTAAATTTTGTTGAGAAGGCAAGATTCGAAAAACTAAACCCTTCATCTCTACAAGGCTGTTTCGTGGTGTCCCGCGCATCAGGAGATGTACAAATCTATAATAATGATAATATTTCTTTTAGATATAACAAAACTGTTGAGAGAGGCTTGTCTATTTGGCCTTGCTCTGGTTGACCCTGAGAAGAGCAACACTATTGCCGAAGATGATGAAATTATCAAGTCAATGGCACAATCATGCGTATGTTTATGAAATATATTTCATTTTTCAATTCACTTTTTATTGTTAAGAAGAGCTTAATGAGGTACAGTCAGCGAAACTTTGGCCTTACAAAACTGCCGACAGTATGCTGAAATCTGAACAATACTCTTTATTGGTGGCTATGATAATAATAATGAAAATATAATGCCATTCTGTGCTTTTTTTGACAAGGTTGGCATTAAAAACAGAACAAGAATATGCTTAAAAGCTGAAAATTACAAGAGCGAAAGAAATATGAATACAAGATACTGTTTAGATCTAGAATAATATCAGGGTCTTTACTCTGTTGGCTGATAGAAATGCATAAAGCAGTAATTACAGACGTTTCTTTATGTTGTTGTTCCCTGCTATCTTTTCAGATAGGGGTTGGAGCGACTCCTATCCATAGACCGAGAGCCATTTACCCTCCATCTATCTCTTTATGCTGAGTGCTAAGCAGAGAGACATTGAGTACCATTTTTAAAGTCTTTAGTATGACTCTGCCAGGGTTTTGAACCCTCGACCTTCCGACAACGAGGCGAACACTCTACCTCCAGACCACTGCTAGGTTCTAGGTTTGTTTAAAGCCACGGTGCAGCAATCATTGATTTGTAATTCGGAGAAGGCTTTTTCTTTTGTAACCGTAGGCAGTATATAATACCTTTCGTCCTCGATTTCATCCAAATTCAGTTTCGGACATTCATTCCTTGTGCAACTTCCAAGCCCATTTGTCTCTCTTTCTCGCTCAGAAGGTTGTGCAGAGGCATATTTTAGTATCTTTATTCATATAACGTAGTTTCATTTTTAAATGTAGGTGGGAGAAAATTCATTGGTTGGTCAAAAAGAATTCTGTGAATGGGCATTGGACGTCAATCCCAAAGTTTTCAGTGGATTTGAGGCATGGCTACACGAGAAACTGACTGGAGTGGTACAGAAGGGAGACTTTCATGTAAGAAAAGAAATGGTTTTGTTTTTTAAGAACCAAGATATTGTTTTGTTTTTTGATAAGATGATATTAATTTTGCTGGAAAAGTTGTAAAAACCGAAGCTTTTCTTCTGAAAGAAAACAGACAGACATTTCTTGTCAGAGCAAAGATAGTGAAGTCCATGCAGTGAAGTTGTCGCACACAAAGATTTCTAAAAACAAGAAAATCTAGTTTCTTGTACAGAATGATCATTTCATGACCAAATGTTGACCATGAACTGAGTGAATGGCATAGAGACATCAATACTTTAGGTGGAATAGCAGCAGCATTTTGCTTTTTGGCCACTCTTTAAAGGTCCTTATGATATTAATAACAGCACGAACAATTTTAAAGAAGAAAATAGTATTCGAAATGGTAGGCTGCATTTTTGGTACAGTAAGTCACTAATAACATATATAACATATAAGAAATGAATATGTGAGAAACTGCAGCCTGTCACCTTAAACAGTATTTCCTTTATACGATTATTTTTGATTTGATTAATACTGTTGAGGCAATTGTCGCTTTAATTCCTGATAGATGTATGACATTCCTCTCTGTTCCCCTGAGTGATAATACACATTTCATCATAAAACGAGTTCTTTGTATAAGACACAGGATAGCCTGATTTGACAATTTGAGTTTCTTATATACGGAGACTTACTGTATGCAGCAATTATTAGTCATCATTCTTAGTTAGTTGAAAGGCTTCCCAAAGTGCCTCAGTGGTAAATATTGATTTTCGTAGATGCTGCCAATGCCAAATACAAGTTTATCAGATCATTCCTTCTCAATCCTCACTCCAAGTCTCCTATGGTATCTGTGCTGTGTCTTGCCACCATGCTATACAAGACTTGAAAAGGCTCATACGTCAAATCGAGCTGCTTCGGAATCAGAGGTAAGATATGTTATCATTTGATGAGTATATGGGTTTATGACAAATTGGTAAAAGAACTTGTACCAAAATAGTGACCATTGGTACTATCGAACCGATGACATGTCACCAGTGCCCAAAGTATACGTAGTGTCCCCCTCATGCCTTGCTTCATTTTTGGGGTTTAATTAACATGCTAACCTACTGATACTACTCATTCCTCTCAAGCTCAACAATGATTATTTTCATAGATTATTGAGAGGCCTTCATAAACACCCTGTTGAACATTTGTGCAGGACTGTGGAGGGTGTTTCGTGAAATTCTTCATTTGATTAAGCTATATCCGACAAGCTTTTGCTAAGCTTTCGCTTCAAACAAAAATCACATTTATTCTCTTCAAATTAACAAGCGAACTAAAATCTTATCTGCACAACTCAACCTCAAATTTTCGATTAAAGCTCAATAAACTGAAAAAGTTTTTTATCAAGAAGGGGTGTTCTCTTCTTGATTAGCTTAACTAATGAGAGATTAGTTAAGCTTAAGAAATTCCCTTCATACAACAGCTTTTTGAATCCATCCCATTTCTATTCATATATATTTATATTTGGTATTATCTTTTTTTCGTTACCTTAATTGTAATGTATGATTGGGAATTTTTAAATCGAATGAACTGAACTTTGAGTGGTACCATCAGTACTGTGGGGGTTTACACCCAAAATTATACCAAAATTGTGAAAATTGACACTTGACTCGATGAAAATCGTCCCCAGTATGAAAATACATATTTTCCCCCTTGTACCTTGCTTCATATTCGGGGTTTTCAGATTATGGTAAACTTTGATTGTAGGATAAAGATGAAGCACATGACTACACATGGAGTTTATTATATGATAGTAATGAGCATGGACTGAGTTTAAACAGGTGAAGACAATTGATTTTGTAAATAGATATATACTACCATCTGTGCCATAAGAAATTAGACACGTTTGGTAAGCCAGTATAGATTGAATATGTCCTTAATACACTAAAAACATATTCACCCTTGGGATAGTATGTGCAGTACTGCTGAAGTAATGTGAAGGATTTTTAAGGCTGTGTAGGATGTTCAGTAGTGTTGGAGATCACATCAGTACTGTGGGAGGATGCCATCAGTACTGTAGGGGTATACCAAAATAGTTTATATCAATGCTAGATAGACCAACTTAGATGTGGTTTGAAAATTTCTGCACGAAAACTGAACAAAAGTTTTTTCAGACAAAGCTATCTCAATATTTCAAAAAATCACAAAAAAAACAATCATCACAGGGAGTCAAGGAAGACAAAAAAATAAACAGTTAACCAAAGAATCATGATGAAGGACGAACTACAAATTCCTTTTGCTAGTTCATTACACAAATTTTTACTATTTGGTTATGAATCGTCGGCCAAAGTTTTGCAAAATCATTACAAATTATTGCTAAATTGTTTTAAAGTGTATCAAAATTCTTGATAATTTTTGTTAAATCGTTGTGAAAAATCGTTCAAAGTCACAATCTTTATATTGATCTTCATGTACAGATTCAAACACAAATGCCTGAATTACAAAAGCCCAACGGTGACATTGGTGAAATTTACGAATGGAACATTATTGGTTCTAGCAATCGACGAGGGATGGAAGTAAGTCATGTATTTCTCTTTAAACCGAAGCTAAACGTTTCCTCAATTTTCACCCTGGGGGGCCTCTGCGTAGTGCTGTTAGGGATATTCAGTACTGTGGACTGTTGATGCATACTATCGGGACATTGGAGGGTTTCCAATACTTTCGGGGGATACCATCAGTTATGCAGAAGACGTTTAGTTGTAGAGGGATACCATCAGCACCATAGGGGAAATGAAAAATTACTAGAACATCACTTCATAATATTTTCTCTCAACTGGGCTAGAACCATTTTGATAAGTCCTTACTAGGTCTCGAACCCGTGAGGGAGTAACCACTGCCCTAAGTAATTAATCCTTTGACAGTTTATCTTATTTTGATGATGTTTTTAATTTTCATCAGAGATTCATCAGAAAGATTTGGTGGAGCATATTGTGTTGTACTGGAGATAATGCCAAACTGTTGTATTATTTTAGGTTAGTGGTTATTTCTAAACTATTTTCAGATAATTTCAATAGACTGTGTTCAGATATTCAAGGCTTTAAAAATCATTCTTGGGAACGGTTGTGCAGTACTGTCGAAGATGTTCAGCACAATTGGGGATATTCAGTACTGTGGAGGGATACCATCCAGTACTGTTTGGGATAACATCAGTGCTGTGGAGGGATATCATCAGTACTGTGAAGGATATTCAGTACTGTGGGGGATACCATCAGTGCTGTGGATGATGTTCAGTACTGTGGGAGGTATCATCAGTAATGTGCAGGATACCATTAGTATATTAAAGGATGTGCAGGACTCTGGGGGGATACTATCATATCAGTAATGTGGAAGTATAGCATCAGTACTGTGAAGGGGTATCATCAGTGCTTTGTAGGATATTTTCAGTACATTAGAGATTGTTCAGTACTGTGGGAGAATAGTATCAGTATTATGAAGGGATACCATCATGTTTACCTTCAACCTTTTTTTACTTTTAGAATCGCAGAAAATAATTTATTTGAGAGAAGTTGCTCGGAGTGCACCAACTGGACTGTTGGTTGGAGAGAGTTACCCTCCGAAATTGAAAATCCAAACTGACCTTTCATCAGCTGAATTCATTTACAAAGGATCCAAGACTGAGGAAATTTTGAAAATTGAGGTATTTTCGTGTTTCTGTAATTTGGTATTGTTTGTTTAGATTTGTACTTGATAGAATATTTATGTATCAGACCCACGAATAATAATACGAGAGCCTAACTATCTAAGTTTATAAAATTCTAATAGATAAATTGAAAAATAAACCATGCTTGTCTTAAATGTTTCGATAAAATCTTCAGACCCACGAATAGATGTACATAGAAATGGAGGACGTCTATGCAGTAATGGAGGGTGTTCAGTACTGTGGGGGATACAATTTGTACATTGGAGGTTGTTCATACACTTGGGGGATATCATCAATGCTGAGGGAGATACCATCTGTACGGAGGAGGAATACCATCTGTACGGTGGTGGGACACAACTCCAGCTTTTTTTGTGATCTTCAAATATAAACCGTGGCAAATACAAAAGTAGAAGGCTATTTTATGCAATACGTTTTAAGCATACTTCTAACAAGAACTTTTATTTGTAAAGGAAAAACTTCCTGGTTTTTCGTCAGCATCTTCTCCCAAACCTGGTTTGTAGGTGTGCTGTGTTTTTGCAGGTCATTATTTTTCACTAAAGAAATTAATTTTCTCTATTGTTAAACGCAGGTTTGGGGATGCGGTGGCGTTTTAGCTGCTGCTGCGCAGAAGAAACAAGCAGAATGGGATCGCAAAGAAATAGATAAAATAAGAAAGGTAACTTATAGAATATACATTAATAATCATTTTTATCATCCTTGGGAACTTCTGAGCAGTACTGTGGAGAATATCATCTATACTGTGGAGGGATATAAATAGTACTATGACGTGAAGGGATACATGCCATCAGTACTGTGGGACTGGAGATGGATACTACACTCTTTTTTTTTATAAGAATAAATTTTATAAGAATAATGAGGCTCAAAATCAGTGAAATTTAAGAATATTTTAAGAATATTGCGAGGCTCAGATCTTATGGAAAAAATTTTAGCAAGTATTTTTTTACTTCTGAATTGGTGTGTTTTTACAGGAAATGGTTTAAATACACTCTCCAAAATTTTGATGCAAGTATCGACGAGCTCTGTTTTACAGGAAATAAGAGTATTGTTCTGTTATCCACCATATTTGTAATACTGTAGGTGTGCTTTTTTGGCATTTATGACATAATAACTATTTATTGCTATATCCGTGTTTTCTGCCGTAAGAATAATTTAAGAATATTCCGAGGCTCAAAACAGCAAAAAATTAAGAATATAAAAGTAAGAACAAGAACCATTTTTAAGAGTCACACCACCGGATCAGGTCCTCGGTAGTATAGTGGTGAGTATCCCCGCCTGTCACGCGGGAGACCGGGGTTCAATTCCCCGCCGGGGAGGACATTTTTATTTCTTCACAAATTATTTTCTTTTTTATTTGTTCGAGCTTTTTTCGTGCATTCTCTTTTTCGTGTTTTTGGCTTTTTATCTCTGTTTCTTTATTCTTAGCAAAAAATTGAATTATTTCTCAGGTGAAAAGGCCTGGCCGATGGGATGACAATCCCGACAAAGAAATATTGGACTTGGCTGGAATTCGGACAGCACACAGCGAACGTGGAGATATGTGAGTTGCAATGAGCATTTCGTCCGAATTTAATTTCAAATAATATTTCTGTTGAACCCAGATAATTAATCATTTTTCTTAATGTTAATCATCGACCCCTAATATATTTCGGAGCAGAATGCCTCATATTATGATTTTGCCCTTATTTTGCCCTCTATTATGTCATACTTCTTTTTGAGGGGCCCTCCAAATTGATCGCTCAATACCCCATTTTTTATAAGAATATCCTAAGAAGGCGTAGGCTTCAATTCATGTTACCAAAACTTCTAAGAAGTAGCCCTTCAGTCAGCAATTTCGAAATGAAAACAATTTTCAGTTTACACATGTTTCGAATTTTCCATAATAATTATGGCATAATTCATCTTTAGTAAAGTGAAAAATAATTATAACTTACTAACGTTTATAAGCATGTTACAAAAAATGGGAAACAGTTATTACAATTTATTGTAATATGCTTATAAACGTTAGTATGTTACAATTATATTTCAATTTAATGAAGATGAATTATGAATAATTCAGAACATGTATAACTAAGAATCGTCGCAATTCATGTTCTTTATGGTGCCCTAAAGAGGTACAGCTGAGATGCTACCAAGAAAAAAATCTACCTAGGATAATTTTGCCTTGGCACAGAGAATTTCGGAAATAAAGTATTTACTTCTAAAAGTATGAAATATTCCAACTTTCAACTTTGGTCTAGAAATAGATTTAGGCGGATTATTCTGAACTGAAATATCTAGAACCTGAAGCCTCAATGTTATCTTGAATCAAGACATATCAAGCACTTTTTATGGCTTAATGTTTGGATATCTTAGAACATTCAAGGCTTAAATCACGATTCCCAATGAGTTATATTCCAAATAAGTTATATTATTTAAAGTTATATCAATTATCAAAACGTATTGCTAAAAAAAAGTTATCAACTAATTAATGATCAATTGATGATTGTGTGTCTTATCAACGTTTTGAAGTGCACGTCTTTTATAAGAAAGAAAGTTTCAAATTATACCAGGACTGGAACATTCTTAAAAATTTGTTAATTTCAGTACATAAATGTTCCTACGGCTGAATATCTTGAAATGATCTCAATGTTTTCATAATTTCTCTGGTTTGGCTTGATGTGGTAAAACAACTTTTCAACCTTTCTCAGGTTTTCAAAATCCAGTACTGAACTTTCTTAACTTGTTGATGAATCCAGCATTACTTTCTTATAAAGTACTTTCTTCTAAAAAAACGTGTAATGAAGCTACCAAATTGTGATTTATCGTTGAACGCACGAGATCAATAAGGAAAGCATGATTGCAGAAAAGTATGTTATTTGGAGAAAGCCCACACAGGACATAACTATAAAGTACTACCACTTTTACCTGAAGACAAAATGAGAAAAAGAATCGTGGGTTTCATGGTTATCATTACATTTCGTTTGAGAAATAACCATTTCGTCATTTTTTGAAATAGTTGATTATGAAAATTTGATCGTTTCTATGTCAACCTTTGACAATAATGACAAACTTCTGAATAAGCCCCCTCGATTAATCAAGCCTCCCCTCGAACTTCCCCAACTCAAAAATTCACTTTTGCAAATAAGCCCCCGGAGCTTGTTCGAGGATTTATGGTATAATCACTTTTAGCTAATACAATAAGATCACAATTATCAATTGATTTATAAAAACGAGAAGTTATCTATGTTTTTGGTTATACTTAAAATTCTTTGGAATGAACAATGTATAGTTGATTATTGCGTAATTCCTTTTAGCTTGCATGAACGTTATATTAGAAAAGATGGTGAATTTATTTATGAAATATAAATACCAATGGAACGTCTGTGCAGTTGTGCAGCTTTGTGCAGTATTGGGTAGGGTGTTAAGTACTGTGGGGGTGTCCAGTGCTGTGGGCTTAGTACCATCAGTACTGATGTTGAGTATACCAGTGATGGAGTCCCTTTACATTTCATTTCCTATTTCATTTCATGATAATGACATCTCTACAAGATTTGGACGTCGTCATAAAATAAACATACAAACAATTACACTAAAACTACAATAACTGTAATAACAAGTAGTGATGATACCCCCCTCCCCCTACAGTACTGGATGGAAAACCCCCTATAGTGCTAAACACCCTCCACAATGCCGCATATACGTTCTCCAAGGTGATAATCAAAATTGTGATTTTTAACGCATAGATTTAATGAATTGACTTGGAGTTGATTGAAAAACTAAAAATATTTAATTTTTGATTCCCATTGATTTTTTATTTTCTTCTTTCTTCCTGTTTTGTGATTTTCTTGAAAGTGAGAGTTAAGAACGAAGCATATTGATGTCATTATTGAATTCATATACTTCTCCATAGCCATGAGGCAAGAAAGGTTGTTTTTCAATAAGCAACAAATCAATAACAACAAGTGTTGGGATTGCCAAAGCGATAAACAAATCCAGGGCTGGATGAAATTAATCGAGCAACAAGTAATTAAGTATGCTAAAAATACTAGAGCTTTTCGATATACAAGGCTTGATAGTGAGAGGGGTATATTTGATATTTTCGTGATTTTCTTACATTATCTTACATTTGGACCAGCTCTGTAGAATAGGGAGGGCGCTATGGGCTGCAGCCCCCCTAGTTAAATTTTCATGTATTGTTATCTACAAATGTAGCCCCCTAGATATTTTTCTAGGTCTATTTTTCTAGACCACTGATTTTGACCATGAATAACAGCAATTTCTCCAGCATTGGGTTATGCTTGGATTGATTTCAAAAAGCAAAGCAACTTATATGCAACTTTGAGGGCTGAAAATCCAAACTACCAAAGCAACTTTGAGGGCTGAATTCAGAGATTTAGAGTGAAGTTGCCTGTTGAAAAAAGTTTAGCGATTTGTTGACTGATGAAGTCTAGTCTTCTTGAGAATCTTCTCTTCCCTTTTTTTATCTCAGTTGGTTCACAGATAGTTTTGTCGTGGTAACTAACTACCATTGGGATTTCGTGTTTAAAGTTGGCAGCAAAACAAAAAAATTGTATATCTTACAGATTGCAACGAAATCAGTCAATAATAGTCCATTCACTGATTTAAGGTGACTCAGGTCCACATCAGCACTTGTGCTGCTTAAGGCTGGTACTCACTTGGCGATTATCACGATTATCACGATAACGATTACTGCGAATAAATTCTTCAAATATCTGGGTGATTAGCGTTAACATGTACTCATTATCAATCGCTTTTATCGCAACCTGCCTCCCCACACAAGGAAAAATGGCTCCTCACTTAAAGAAAATACTTCTTGCAATGATTGGCGTTGTTCATAGACAGCGATGAGCAGAGAAACAGAAGGTTCTAGGTCAGGGAAATTTTTAAGAATAAAACGTCTAGCGAATATAATGGGTATCTTCAAGAGCTGTGAATAAATAACTGTGATTTTCACTATCGCTATTTTCATCGAATTGGATATTTCTAGTTTCTGTCGTCAAAAAAGATTTAAAGCAAAATATAGTCGAAAATGCACTCCGAATACTTGTATTTTTATTTTAAGTAACTGCTTTATAAGCAAGGCTGTACTCAACAAGACAAAAACTAAAGCAATTCTAGCACTGGATAGAGAAATTCTATGCAATTTGAAAATTTTAGTTCTGATCCAATTGGCAATGAAAATTAAGTAGTTTACAGTGGTTATTATTACCCCAGTACAATTTTGTATGTTAGATAGCTACCATATGTAAGACACCTAAAAGATTTTTAAGCAAATAAGCTAAGTTGTTGCTAAGCAATTTTGAGTACCCAAATTCACCCTCCTAGCTAAGCAATTTCTAGAACTGAGCTCAAGCTGAAATTACTTATAAAGAAATGCATGTACCTAAAATCAATACGATCCCAAGTTTCCTTTGATTCGAAGACTCGTTTTCCTTTGACTAATTCCTCAAATATTTTAGAACAAAGGATTTGACCGCATGGGATCGCGATTATCACGAAGTGATATCAAAAAATTTTGATATCATTTCGCGTTAATCGTCACACGATTATCACGAATAAACCGATTAACGCGATAATTTTCCATGTACTCACTAACGATTAAGACGATTAAATATAATCGTTATCGTGATAATCGTGATAATCGTCAAGTGAGTACCAGCCTTTATAATTGCAACTTGCTTAAAATAGATAATGCATGATGATGTATGCACGTGTTTTTGTATAATCTGTCTGATGATTGTAAAAACATGGAACTTCAAGTAATAGAAACCGAGTCTCATTTCATTTTTCTTATCCATCATCACAATGAACTCGCTTGCCATATACCCTAGAGAGAGTAAAGCATGACTTGTTGTTTGTAGTGAAAAGTATTGCAGAACTGCATAGGTAAGGAGGACCCCATGGGAGCAAGAAGCATGAAAGCTATCCAGTGAGTCATGAACAGAAGTCACATGTTGCGAGTTTCGTCTCGAAGTTTGGTGGAGAGAGGATGCTCTTCATAAGTTATTAACGATCCTAATAAGACGGAAGATTCTGCTGAATCTTTGTAGGAATTCTGTTGAAGATTAATTTGATTCAAAGTTCCCGTTTTGCAGCAAGAGCTGCGCCGAGCCGTGGAACAAAGTCAAAGCAGTAAAACGAGGCCAGGGAATAAATCATGCAAGTCCATGCAGATTACTCATTTGGAGCTTTACCCAAAATTTGCTCTACAAAAGTTCTTAACCTAATTGTTGCAGTTCTAAACAATCACTTGTAATGTTAGAAAGTTGTTAGTGGCCAGGAACATTAAAAAGAAGGATTGATAACGTAGATGGCAATAAATAGGCCATTCAATAGCATTTTATTAAAAGCGTCGATAACTTGCTACGGCAGCAAGTATGCTCGAAAAATAACTTTGGACAATGTACTATGCAATCGAGAAATACAAATTTGGTATTGCTAAGTTGTTCTCGACCAAGTTCCTTATCGAATCAAATCTTTTGATGCATTGGAGGTGATTTCTAGGATAAAAAAGAGCGATGGTACTTGATACTAATGGGTGGCAGATTTTCCTAGGAAAATAATATGAACAAGCGAATAAATGACAGAATGGAATGAGGATACTGAAAATGGAAATAGAAAAAGATTGGCATGGGTGAGTTTATTCAGATTTTACTAAGACGGTATTGTTAAGTCGTGCATCCCGAATTGATACATGTTAATGTTCGTATACCTACTAAATGGTGGTTTACTATGTATCTAGAGAGGTACCTAACACCAATTAGTCCTTTCGTCCTCCGCCTGCCTTTTATTTAATGACCTTACTAAATGTACTATACTACCAAGGGGTGACAGGTTTTCAAAGGAAAACACTGATCAAAATAGGTTACTCTTTACGCCTTCCAGACGAGAAAAATGTGTAGTTTTTGAATGTCACATCAATTAATGCATGGACAATACTTTACGCAGGCTTAACAAGCTTAACTTTGCTTTGCACGTTTCATTTTGCTTTGCATGCTTTTAACAAATATGGGTGAAAAAATGTTTTGGGTGACTAACGCTCATTTTTACACTGGTTTTTGTTCTAATGAACAAGGCTTGAACCAAAGTAAAACTGTGTTGGAGATTTCTGCGCAAAGAATGATTTAACCTGCGAAACGTGGTTCATGCTATGGTTGGAAGATATCTGGAAGCTGCGATGATGCCGTTGAGATCAGGAGCCCTCTCTTATCAAACTGGCTGCGTCTTTCCAACTGAAGATGGGTAGTTTTAAGGGAAAACTGTAAGTATGTTATTTATTTCTATTTTTATCTTTGACTCAATGTTATTAAAATATTTTGATACTTGTGCGTATACCCTGTACAATTTTTCGTTAAAAGCATTGACTATAGCCTTACCCTTTTTTCGACTTCATGATTTTTAAGTGACTCAGTTTTGATTATTTTTGTATCTAAAACTTCTTATCAAGGTTTTGTCTTGCTGATAAACACAAAAAGCTAGCTAGGAGTTTGTCATTTTTACTAAATTTTGGGCAAAACGCATTGACTTTAGCCTAACCTTTTTCCAATTTTAGTAAGTGACCTAATTTTGATTATTCTTATATCAAGACCTCATATTATACGGTCTGGTATTGCACTCTGAAGTTAAAAACACAAAAAAAGCCAGTTTTGAGATATCAATTTTTAACAATAACATCTAAAATACAAAATGATGAAAAATCATAGAACACGTTTCTTATGAAAACATTTGTATCTGATGGAACCCTTGATGTTTTTCAGGTGATTTTTACCATTTTATCACCCAAAACCTTCTCAAAATTTGTTTATAATTCTTATCTGAGCAATGGCTTTACGTCAGTAAACTTTTTTTTGATTATATCAAATAGTTTGGAGATACCGAAACATTCTAACCTATGTATTAAAATTTGCCATTATAAAATAATTCGAAATCATATATAGAGTACATTAAAATTTAGCAAAAGCTTCTCGGTTATAAAACCATCCTCAGTGCTAGATGTTAAAATAATTTTTAATGGTTTCTAACCGAAAAGCGTTTGCTGAATCTTAATATGTTGTAAATATTATTTTAAATTAGTTTTGAGCTAAATTTCACCGTTGTATTTCTTATTCTAATTGTTTCTTATAAAAAACGTGCAGTTAACAATAAAAATCATAGCAATAAAACAACAAATTATGCAAGCATAAAAGGTTAAAATTATACACATCTTGGTTAATTCTAGATTGATTTGAGATTTATACAGTAGTAATTATATCGCCAATTATACTGTTGATATAACTCCATAGTACTGGTGGTATCCTCCCACAGTACTCAACATCCTCCACAGTACTGATGGTATCCCCTTAAAGTATTGATGATATCCCCAAATAATACTGTTGATATAACCCCACAGTACTGGTATCCCCCATCAGTCCTGATGGTATCCTACCACATTACTCAACAAACTCCACAGTACTGTACATATGATGATGATGGTGATGATGATGATGATGATGACAATTTAAATTGCAAATAAAATCAACACCTTTAAAGCCTCTATTTAAATAAATCAAAAATCAACAATTATAATAGTTATTCATGTTTGGTTTTATTCTTTTTGCTGAGTTTAACAAATCCATTTTTAATCTTCACATCCAGGTCTTTCAGAACAGCCTTTATGAACCAACGAGAAGCAATTATGGATAACCTATGAAGGAATACAGAATTTCAATCTTTACACAATCTGAGTAAAACAGAAACATTGAAACCTTTGACTATCCAGTGCTTGGCTTCCAGATATTCGAGAGAACATTCTTTAAAAAATTCTCTGATATGAGGAGTGCTTTATTCATAGGGGAGTTAATGAATACTTGCTGTTAAAAGGGGAGTCTAGTTAAGAGAGGGCATGGGGATCAATTGATAGGGTAAATTAGCAATGAATAGTGCTACCGCTGAGCATCGAGCTACTCGAGCCATCTCTATCACACGAACCTCAAGTGTGATGTGTAAACATTTGAATGAATATGTCTTACCATATTGCCAAAATACCAGCTAAAATCGAGAAAATCACCACTGAATACCAAAATACTCTTTTCCAATACCAGTTTGGCTGTTCTATCGCTGGAGGGCAGACAGCTGGAGTTTTTCTCTGAAATAAACAATGTAATCTTTCATCAGTACGGTAAAGCAAATATGGCAGGAGATAACATAATTTGATCACATGGTTAGCATGTCTAGCCCTCACCACTAAGAGCAGGACATGAGTTCAATCTTCCCCAGAAGAACAAATTAAAAATGATAAAAATCTTTCATAAGATACGAACGTAGGAACAGAGCGCACCGGGGAGACGTACCCCAATAAGATTTTGCAAAAACAATGAAGCGTCTTATTTATTTTCAAAAATTACTTCTCTTGCCTAATAAAAAAATGAATTTGAAGCATCGTGCCCCCAGTTTGAGATTCTTCCCCTTCCCTATCAATAGCGTGGCAGAGGGAACTCGAGCCAATGTTGGTGGTTGGCACCAGAATTTATCAGATTAAATCTGATAAAACTTACGGTCTCCAAATCGGTTATGGGAACTACAGTAGAAGTGAACATTCCATCTTCACCATGTATTTCAAAACTGACCTTTACCTAAAAATTAATCAAATAGACCATAAAATGTGTGAAGCTAAGAACGACAATTATTATTTCTTCCTGCGCTTCAATTTCTTCGAAAGACATCTGGATTATACATAACAGACTAAGGCCTCGTCTACAAGTATCCAGATATTTTAAAAAAGCAGATTTATTCATCCGTTTTCAAAAAAGTCTACGTCCACACAATGAGCGTTTTCAAAAAAATCTCCGTCCACACGGATACGGAGGAATCACTAACAAAAAGTTTCTGTTCGTTAAATTGACTGAGCAAAACTAAGCTAGTGACGTCATTGTTTTCGAAAAGATACGTTTTCGCCGTCCACATGACAACATGAAAACGGAGTTTTCAAAAATCTCCACCTTGGACACCGTTTTCGAAAAGCTCCGTTTTCATCACCAAAAACTCCGGCCACGTGTGGACCGTAGGCCAAAACGGATAAATAAACATACGTTTTCAAAAATATCCGTATACGTGTGGACGGGGCCTAAATTTATGCCATTCAGTGCATCTTTCAAGGGTTTTCCTTTATGGGACGTTTCTTTTACCCGGGAATATTCAAAGTAAGGGAAAAAAGCCATTCACCAAATAGAAAGATCATAAAAAGGGGTGGGGTAAAAATAACCCATTGACGGGGCAACTGGAGAGGTTGGAAGGGAAACAGTCCTCTACCACCACCATTTATATAACAAAATGCCCTGATGCCTACTAATTTCTCTTGTATCAATTTGAGCACTCTTTGGTTCTAGGACACCAGCAATGCGTTACTGTACATCGTATGCCCAAGTTTATGCGTTGCTACACAGCCAGTGTGGTGATAACCTGCAACTTCATTAGCACATTTTGTGCATCTTGAGCCCTAGTCTATTGCCAAATTGTTGTATACATAGAAAACTTAATCATGTTGTCCAGGTACACAATGTGCCCCCGGCTATCACCACACTGACTGAGAAGCAACTCGTAAACTTGAGCATACGATGCTTGATCACATACTTATATTTCATTGTTCTTATGTAAGGCCCTAAAGGTACCCTAAATAGAAACACTAATATTTAGAAATTGATAGAACCCCCGGTTGTGTATGAAATGGATTGCTTTTTGTATGTGGTTGTGAGGGAATGTTTGAAGCAAGAGTTCTCAGATTTGATGGCCTAACGTCCTGCTATAAAGTAGTGTGATTTTTCAGTGTTCCCTCAATATTTTCACTAATGACAAGAACCCGTAACTATCTACATCAGTGAAGACCAGAATGCACGACATAGATATAATACTTGCAAGGTCATGAGCACTTTTTTGTAAATCTTGAGCCCTAGTGTTACAACTTTAGTAAATTTTTATGGATTCTTGATTGACAAATGGTTACAAAGAAAACTTACTGGCTCGCTATTCCAATCGATTCTGATGATTGCAAAATTTATTTCTGTGACCACACTCGAGACACGGAAACACGATGCTACCACGTTTCTGTTAACGAAAAAATGCAGAGATGTAAATAAACCAGGTCAATATAAGACATGAAAATGAAATCAGTCGAAGACGAAAATAGTTAGTAATGAGATAAAAAGAGAAAGCCGAGATTTGACATAGATGGTGCATAAGATAGAGATATTGACTTTTCTATGAGAAGTTTGAAAGGATTTTCAAAAAGAGAGACTGAAAACATGACAAACAACTCTAAAGTTTCACAACAACACAATCTAGTTAACGCGAAGAAGTGTTAATAAAAGGAATAAGGAAATAACTAGAAAATTCATTTTGTTCAATCATCGTTTATAATTATTGTTAGTAATTAAGGAAATTATGTTAACTTGTCAGGATTCGAAGAATCCATCGAGATAATTTGTGGGAATGAAAATTGATCCAAATGATGGTATCCCTCCACAATACTGAGCATCCATCACTGTACTGGAAGGTATTCCTGCACAGGACTGAATGGCACCCCCCACCGAACATGGACTGACCACCTTCCAAACTACTGATGGTATCCTCCCACAGTACAGAACATTCTCCACAGTACAGAATTCTCTCCATAGTACTGCACAGACGTCCCCCAGGGTGAGTGTAGAAATACATTAATGTTGTAAAATAATTTTGTTAGTAATAAATGAATACATGTTAGTTTAAGTAAATCTTACATCTAGGAAATTAGTCAATTAGACCGTGTTATTTCGTGCAGATTATCTCTATCAAATCTATCATGCATTGTCATCACTTGTTAGTTTATGTTAATTAATGATAATACATGTTAATTTATGCTGATTAATGTTAATTAATTCCACCCATATGGATGCACTAACTTACTTAATGAACCACTTGCAGAGGTTATGGGGTGGCGGTAAAGAGCAGGTATGGGTCATACCACTGGATGTAAACTCATAGAATGGATAACCTAAAAAATATTCAATTACAATTAGGTACAGTAAATCATTATAAGCAGTAGGAAATATTTTAAGTGCTTTTAATGTCAACATAGCATGCACTAAAAAACTAGTCAAGAAAAATCAAATCATTGCATAGCACGGGCTTTCATGCAAAGATTCAATGGCAGTAAAACCTCAATATAGTAGATGCTGCAAGTGTTTGCTTAGCTGCTAGATAGAGCCCAATTACTTATGTGGCCCTGATGGGTTTCTCAATGGTAAGAGCAACGAAGTGTTAAGTCAGAGGTTGAATGTACGACCTCTGTTCAGTTTATGCTATTTCACACAAATTAGGTTTTACATAGGGAAGGACAAACTTGCAAGGGTACACCTAGGGTTCAGTACAGATAGAGTAGCAAGGTACTGAAAGGTAACAAGTGTTCAGTTCAGATTGATCAAGCGCTCAGCAGGTTTCAGTAAAAGGTTTTAGTTTGGCTATCGTGATGGTAAAGGAAATAAATAGCTCATGTTTAGTTAACGTTTAGTTTGGATTTTGTAAATATTCAGCAATTTTTTAGTTAGGGTAGTAAGGGTACAATATAAGTTTTGTCAAAGTTTTGATTCAATAAAGGTTTAGTTAAAAGTCGTAGAGATTTAGTACAGGTTTCGTAAGGGTTCGGTAATCGTTTAGTAAGTGTTTGGTAAGCAATTTGTCAGGGTATTTTAGGGGTTCAGTATGGACTGAGTGATTAAGTTTTGTGGAATTCCTCCCCTATTCACCCACATCCGATATAAACACAACATTATAACAACATATAACATACAACAACAACCACCACAATCTATATTAGCGATTCACAAGACACTTCAAGGTTGACTTCAACATTACATCTAATGGAATAATGCAAACCGTGATAAAAGACTGAAAATACAACTCAATGGAACAAAAATAGCCCCATCAATAACTCCATGCAAGCGAGAAGATAAATGGGAAAGGGGAGGGATTGTACGCTAATTTTGAGAAGAAGTGAATGATGACTTTAAGGTAAAGACGTACTTTTGTTGAAAAAACTGGAAAAATAACATATCATGAAACAGAAATAACTCCATCCAAACAACTCCATGTAAAAGAAAAGAGAAAGAATAAAACAGAGAAAGTGTACGCTAATCTTGAGAAGATGTGAATGAAGATTATAAAGAAAAAATGTATTCTAATCGAGACTAAGAGATTACGAGATGGGTTGGTTGTGAAAATTTAATTGAGAGATATGGGTTGATAGTGAAAGTTTAATTAAGAGATATGGGTTGATTGTGAAAGTTTAATTAAGAGATATGGGTTGATTGTGAAAGTTTAATTCAGAGATATGGGTTGATTGTGAAAGTCTAATTAAGAGATATGGGTTGGTTGTGAAAATTTAATTGAGAGATATGGGTTGATAGTGAAAGTTTAATTAAGAGGTATGGGTTGGTTGTGAAAATTTAATTGAGAGATATGGGTTGATAGTGAAAGTTTTATTAAGAGATATGGGTTGATAGTGAAAGTATAATTCAGAGATATGGGTTGACTGTGAAAGTTAAAGTAAAAGATATGGGTTGACTGTGAAAGTTTAATAAACAGATATGGGTTGATTGTGAAAGTTTAATTAAGAGATATGGGTTGAT
Source organism: Pelagia noctiluca (assembly GCA_963924455.1). NCBI lineage: Eukaryota > Metazoa > Cnidaria > Scyphozoa > Semaeostomeae > Pelagiidae > Pelagia > Pelagia noctiluca. Next base: position 3,304,204 of record OZ004327.1, read on the forward strand.
TGTGAATATTTGTGAGAGATAAAGGTTACTGGGTTGATTGTGAAAGTTTAATTGGGAGATATGGGTTGATAGTGAAAGTTTGTGAGAGATGAAGATTAGAGGGATATGGGTTGATTGTGAAAGTTTAATTAACAGATATGGGTTGATTGTGAAAATTTAATCGAGAGATATTGGTTGATTGTGAAAGTTTAATAAAGAGATATGGGTTGATTGTGAAAGTTTAATTAAGAGATATAGGTTGATTGTGAGAGTTTAATGGAGAGATATAGGTTGATTGTGAAAGTTTGTGAGAGATAAAGGTTACTGGGTCGTTTGTGAATGTGAAAAATGGTAAAGGAACTCACTTGAGATTCCAGCTACACACACCAAAGGGCAACAAGGAAGATGAACAAGAATGAGTCAAGGAGCTGGATGTCACTTCGTACACCGGGTAACCTGCAAGACACAACACTGACGTCACAAATACTTCTCTTATACTGTACATTTATTACATTTATAAAACAAGTAGAAACATTGCAAAGGGAGTATCGTATTGATAATGTGCTAAGTGTGTTGTTCAGCTTTTTCTCAGGGAGTGCTCGATACATGAATGTAGAGGTTAATGTACATCGCGGGGAAGTTGTCACGATACTAAACTCATTATTGCAACTCTTCAAGCGTGTTTCGTGGTTGCCCACTCATCAGGAGATGAGATGTACTAATCACCAAAAGCAGATTTACTAATAAATTATTATTACATCTCCTGATGATGGGGCAACCACAAAACAGGCTTGTAGAGATGAAGAGTTAAGTCTCTTGACTATTTTCTCCACAATATATATATTGATGATATGTAAAGCCAGTGTGTTGGTTTTCAGAAAATAGCGCTCAATAAATGGAAGTAGAGCATAGATAAACAGGGTACATCTCCTGATGAGTGAGAAATCACGAAACAGGCTTGTCGAGAAGAACGTGTAGTTTTCTGTTTCTTTTCTGCCAATTAGTGTTTATATTAACGATGTAGGTCTATAAACTTAGGTGTATCATATCATGTTTTTTGAAACACTGTTTATACATCTAAATTATCAATACGGTACTTTATTTACAATGTTTCTCACTTGTTTCATCTGATTATAAGTACCACACACATAAAGAATGTTTACTGTACATATATGTCTGGAATAATGGGGGAGTAATATTTTGTCAACGTGCAAGATGGATTAAGGACGGGCCTTGTTTCCAGCAAGGAGATGGCAGCATTCTACTATATCATGGAAAGTTCAAAATGATATTGAAATACTTTGAATACGTTTGTTCAAAATATACTGAAGTGAGAATGAGACGATAGTTTGCGGACAATCTGTCAAATTATGAAAACGCCGGCCTTTATCTAATTGCAGCAATTGATAGATATATCACCGTTAACTCTCAGAATAAACGAAGCATAAAAGATCGATCTTGATGAACAAGTAAAAATACTTTCAAAATAAACAATATGAACATACCTGAACTGGACGCGTTCATACAGTTCACTTCTGAAAAGTGAACATCACCACTGAGAAAGAAAACCTGTAACAAATGCCAAAGTTACATGAAGTTGCATAATTCAAACAGCATTGCATCAGTACTCGAAACAAGGTTTTCTTATTCTTCTATCATTGATAGTCGCACTTTGAAGCAGGCAATAATCTAGGGAATTTTCATCACTGCAAAAATCACGAATTAGTGGTACTGACAGGGTATCTTACACAGGGGAAGGAGGCAAAAACCTTTCAAAACACTTTCTCTGCGTATTGGATATGTATTAGTTAATTGCCAGGCACTACTAGGTAGGCCTAATAAGTTCAGCCAAAGCTCTTTAGGGACGCAAATGGTGTTCATTATCTGAATCACTAGAATCTGTTGGTTCCTTGATAACTCTTTCCGTACATATGTTCTCGTTTAAAGTTGGTAGTTACCTACTCCTTATAGAATGAAGGTCTCCAAACTTCAATTTTAGTATTTCTATTTAATGTTGTTAAATTCATGATACCACAAATTTAGATTGATCATTCACATTTTTGTTTCATTACTGCATAAATTGGCCATCACTACACCTTAGATTATTGCTTGCTATGAAGATAACTAAAGTTAGAAAGAGCACAGTGTGCTTATATATTTGTGTAGTGTTTTTGTCTCCAATGCTAATTTTATCATGAATTCTTCAAAATATAAGCATACTTACATGTTTTCTCTTCTGTGTGAGCCAAATTAGCTTATCTAAACTGGACGAGCATCTCTGCCATTTTTCAATAAAGGGAATATCGGACAGAAACTGTAAAATAAAGGTTATAAAATTTAGACATTCTTGTTTAAAGTTTTAGGGCATATTTCTACTTTTCTGTCTGTATTGGCTATTTCTAAAAAACAAGGGAACAATAAGCTTCATTTCAGCAATGAATTGATGTGACCAAATTTCACAGGCATGCCAAATTGATATGACCAAATCAACAGTACCAGGCATATACCAAAATGCACACAATGATATAAAAAACAGGAGGACGGGAACCATTCTTTATTAGTTACAGATGGTGTATGTATTTGCAAGGATTCATACTTGTGACTACAGGCTGATAGTTTCATAGCAAGAATATTTCGATGGAAGTTCAAAAGGTTTTTATTAAGAGAAGATACACTACTCTCAGATGGATTATTCTTGAGTAAAAGTGCACATTGAGGAGGGCGATTTTCTTCAGATTCAATAGATGAGGAGCGCAGCTCATTGCCCTTTCGAAGTGGCTGACGAGGGCATCAGGAAGACGGAAATCACACGCCTCAAATGCAAATGTTGGCGCTAGGGGGGGTAGGGGCTCCGAAGAGGTTATCATAGATATTACTAGATATTCATTTACTCGTAGAGAACCTTTTAAATTCTTGAGGGAAATAGCCCTTTCTGTTGGAGGTTCTAGTCCCCCTTGCCAGAAGGAACCTTGCGCCACCACTGCTCAACCGACCAGTTCTGCTTACGACTTCTTAGCTCAATAAAAGTCAACAGCAAAGACAAAGTAATAACTAAACAAACAACGTGGAAAACCTGCAAGTAACGTCACATACCTGCATGCCACTTCCTATCATTGTGATTTCAGCAGAATCATCAGCCAATTGTCTTTCTAACCAATCCCATTGCTTCGTTCCAAGTACGTCACAGGGATAGCCTGGCTCAGAATTGCTGCGGACATCTAGTAGTATTATCTGCAAAGCAATTAGCTATGTGAATCTTTGATGCCTATATACTGCATGCACCAGAAAAAATATACTTATTTGAATAGCTTCTATCAAATATTATCCGAAACACACTATGGATACCCCTTCTGGTGCATTCTGTATTTTGAAATATTTTAAATTAGGAATAATAAATGAATTACATTAAAGCTATTCGAATATGTTAGATTGGTCATATGCCCACAACTCCTGTGTTTATTAATATCTGTCCATTGAGAAAACGTCTTGACAGTAAATAGGAGCTTTGACCCAATCAGATCATGCCTTATCGATTATATTTTTACTAAAACGCTATCTTTTATCAGTGATTAATCTCTTTAAAAGCTGTTTTATTAAAAAGTGCCTTTGGTCACCAAGCCTCCATCAAGAAAATATGCACTTACACTAGGTGCCTAAAAATACTATAAGTTTGATCTAATCTAGCATTGAGAAGATTTTTTCAAACCAATCTGAAGTAAGCCGAAAACGTTTCATTGATAATCAACTTGAAAAATGATACCCCCTTTTGCTATTATTCACAATTCATTAGAAGAATTAATCTCAAAAGATTGAATTTTGTTATTGTTCTCAAATAAAAGCTTTTGATAAGAAATAGCCTAACAGGCCCAGCGGAAGCTGCTCATATTTGGCCGGGTTCAAGCTAAAACTTGCAGGGCCTGGAGGCATACCCCTTACAATTTATAAATCTAAGTTCTTAGAGATGCAATTCGATACATTTTTAGAAAATAATGTTTACGTAAAACCAGAAGTTAGTCGGAAAATCTAATGTTTAGAAAAGCAATATTATGGCAAATGCTGCACAAACCGGAGCAGTTCTCCCTGGCCTGCCTAAAAAGGTTTATGATTTGCTTACCTTGACTCTCTGTTTACCAGTACCCATCACATAAGAAACATAAACCCCCTCTCTTGTTCTTCTCAAGCTGTCTATGGGTTCATCAAGAAAATCCAAAAATATATCCTGAGATCTCAGTCTGTATTTGAAGTGCTAGAAAGACAAGTTGATAGAAAATTGATTATTTTGGATGCTGTAACGTAGAGTAAGTAATAAGTATGTTGATGTTATGGTAACGTGCTAACCTGTGAAAGGCCAGAGACCTTATTTCCAGCAAGTTAACAGGGCCTAATTTAACATCCTGAAGGACAGCGGAGTACGTTGTTTGCAAATATAGTTATCATGTCGTAAGTTGTTGGCAAGGATAGCCAAGTGGTTAGATCACTTCTTGTTCAAAGGGTTCCAGGTTCAAAACCACCTTCAGACCTTTCATAAAGTGTGAGGAGAGAATTTGCCAGCTATCTATAATTCCAGTTCTAATGGCAAAAAGGTGTCACAAGGTGTGGTCACATCGAGAGAAAGATAGGTCCCACTGCTCGAATAGTCTACCTATTCAGTGCTTTGCTCAAAGTGATAATCGGTAGGCAAGCACAGTTTACTATACAATTACTAACTGTTTAACTTTGGGAAGCAAGCAAATTGAAAAAAATCTGTTTACCTTGTTACCGTTATCAGCACCATAGTCATGATCATCCCAAACACCAATTATTGGGATATTTGATTCTAGAAATTTCTACAAAATAAAAACTTACATTAAGTGCACAGTTAGGTGATAAACTTTATACACATATCCAGGCCAGCTATTCAAAGTAATGGCTTGAATGAGATGGATGCAAGAGGGTCTTTAGTATTGCCATTTTTGCCTATTTTGATGCCGGTTTTTCTGTAAATGTTTTCCATGTAGTATTTTGGTTTGAAATTTTAATCATGTTCAGTTTCTAAAAAAAATAACTGCTTAAAATTCACTATTATCAGAGTAAGTTTAGTATACATTGGATTGAAGATTTTGAAGCTAAATAAATGTATGAGGCCTTAGCCATATCAAATGCTTTCTGCATTGAGATAACAAACTTTTCTTTGGCTATCAATTTCCAAAAAAAAGGTATAATGCATTTTTTCATGGAGTGCTGTTATCTTTGACACTTTTGGTAATCGTAATTCTTTAGCTGTAGTAATTCTGTAGGACATAATTTTCCTAAGGCTTTGAGTATCCCAAAAGACCCCCTAAGAGGGGTTAGATAGCAAGGAATTTTAATGAGAATGAATTTTATGTATTCACTTAAAAAACGAAAAGTTTAGAAATAAACCATTCTTCAATTATTTTATGAAATCTTCTTCAGTAAACTTCTTAATAAAGTAACCATTGATTTCACTTAGTGATGACTGATCATTGTCCATACGGATGTGCTACTTTGATAAAAAGTCAGACCGGTATTTCTTCTGAAATGATTGATGGCTTATTTATTATTCCATACTTTTTTCATTCAATGTTGAACATGAAATGTGATTTCGACTTATTCATAGATTTGTTAACCTTGTATTCTTTAACTTGCTTCTGTGCAACATATCTCTGACGCATTTCATCTAAACTCGCAACGATCCAAATAAATGGTAACAGTCGAGTATCTGCATACACAGCTATTGAAGCAAAAAGAAATAGTTAATAACAATTATTCAGTTTTCAAGATGATGCCAAAAAACATCTATATCAAAATGCAAAGACTACTAAGGCTCAAATCTTTAGCAGCAGGAAAATAACTGGCCTTTGAAAAATAGGAGACCCTAAATTCTCAAGGATTTCTTGATAAAGTTGTCTTTGAATTCTTAGTATGAAATATGGCTCAATTAAATATCTGCTAACAGTGACAAAGACCAGCCCAGCTATGTCTGATCAGTAAAGAGACAAAAAAGTTCCCATCTCAAACCCTTTGTACCAATTTACTTAAGCATACTTACATGAGGTTGACTTTTAAAATCTTTCACAGTATAGGCAAAAAGGGTTCTGCAAAATACCAAAAATTGCAAAATACTGTACAGAAAACATTAAATTCTGTCAAATCAAGGTGTTTCGCACCGGGCCTATGCAGTCTCTGAAACTGCCAATGCTAATACTTTTCAAATCTTACCATCGCCAAGCCATATCCATAAATCTGGCTTCTGGGCCATGATATGTTCCCAAAGCGGCTGTTTGTGGGTGTGCTTGCTAGAAATAGAATTTCATATTTGAGCATTGTGACAATTCAATTTCAAGCCCTTGAGAGAGTTTTTCTAAAATAAGATGCTGAGAAGGGCTGACACAGTGCTTTTTTGCCAAGGGATTGGAAACTGACGAAAGTTAACAAAAATAAAACTCCTTTTGGGCCAGGACGAAAACTCGGACTCTCGGACTTCTCGGACTTCTCGGACTTTCATTTTTCGATAAAAGTCCGAGAAGTCCGAGAAGTCCGAGTTTTCGTCTTCACGACCTCGCGATGTTAGGCGTCATAAAAGTTTGAAAAGTCCGAGAAGTCAGGGTTTTCGCTTTGTAGTTCAATTTGTAAAGCAACGCATGGTTTTGTTGTTTTATTTCAAAGAAGAAGAATAATAGACTTTCTTACAAGAAACATAGCTCCGAACCTAGTATTAAAAGTTTCTTAAAAGTTTCTTATTTCAATGTAAGCAATTAATAATAAAATATTGTCAGATGATGATGCTCAACTAAATGGATATTTATAAATTTTCAAAAACAAGAACTGATGTTCGAAATGTGTCAGCAATAAATCAGGCGACGATAGGCTTTAGATGTACTATTTTCTAGCTTAGCAGGGACGTAAGAAGCATCTAAAACTCGGGGACACGAAGCAAACTTTTCAACTACATAGATGGACACTTTCAAATACGTAGAATTTGTGAAAATGGTACGAATTTCTATGGAAAAAGAGGCATTTTATTTTTTTGGAAATCTTAGGAGGCGCGTGCCCCCGGTTCCGACGTCTCTGTAGCTAGGTAATGTTTCTTGACTTTAAAAAGTTTCTTAACAGGGTGGTTTGATTCTGAACCTTTCTTAAAATGTTTTGGTTTTAGTACTGGGGTTCTTATAAACCGGTTTCTTATAAAAAACATGTAATACGCAAGTGTGGTGCTTTTGGGTGTGCCCTGGATGACGGTCGGAATTGGTAAACCTTGCTGCAGTAGGCAACATGATTCTGTTGCATTGTTTCGGCGCAACAATTGTAGCATCGAATCGTGTGCATTTTTGACTAAAATTTTGTGGTAGTCAAAATTTCCTCGAAGGTTTTCAGGGCTGTAGTTCATAGGGTCCATAGGTTTTTAAGGCCCAGAAAATAGAATAATACGCCTTGCCCAATGACAAGGACAGTATAAATAAAGTATTGCGTTACAAGGGGCTCTTCTCCGTGGAAGAAGAAAACTAATCCAAAGCAAACAAGCGCTCTTAAAACATTCAATTTAAGTAAATGCCACAAATAACGTCTCTGTATAAACGCTGTTGTGACTAGTACACCCTTTTTTATAAGAACTAACAACAGCGCAATTAAAGTACAACTCTGTCAGGCCTAGCGTAAAATTGGGTTTCCCTAACAAAACTTACAACTACAAACGATACAGCAAGCCTTTTGTAGTATTCGTTAGCACGATGCTATCATGCCAGTCCAGTTTCTTATAAAAAATGTTCAAAGATATAGAAGAGTCTTCTGCCGCTGAAGACAGGTAAAAGCCCCACTACACTACAGTGGGAAACATCAAGTACTGTTTGAGCCGTAGTAGATTTTGAAATAAAAACAAAACAAAACCATGCGTTGCTTTTCAAATTGAACAACAAAGCGAGAACCCGTACTTCTCGGACTTTTAAAACATTTATGACGCCTAACACGCGAGGTCGTGAAGACGAAAACTCGGACTTCTCGGACTTCTCGGACTTTTATCGAAAAATGAAAGTCCGAGAAGTCCGAGAAGTCCGAGAGTCCGAGTTTTCGTCCTGGCCCTCCTTTTGGAAAGCCAAAAATGGAAAAAACTGCAATTGGTCTTTATTTTCCTCCATATTTTCAGATCTGTTCCTCCAGCACTGTAGCTTCAGAAAAATGATTGGGAGGACAACCATTGTTTAAGAACAATAGGAGAACATGCTGTGAACAATTGAATTTGATGATTATTAGAGGGGGTGTCCCTCTGACCAAATAAAGTTAGAAGGGGGCTTGTATGAGTTTATTTCAATATTCTAGCTAAATATGAGGGGGCTCATTCTATTTAAGAGGGGGGCTTTTTGTGAGGAGGGGCGTAATCCAATTACACTCTTCTTTTTTATAAGAACCAGTAAAATTGATTTGAAACTGGCTGTTCTTAAATATTCCTCTATTTTCAGCCTAAAACTAAAATGTTCTGAAATTGTTCTTACTCTTACACTGATTGGGAAGTATTTTTGCTATCTTCAGAGTTAAAAAATCCTCCGTGCTTATAAAAGGGGTCTTATTCTTGTCGAGAGAGGGGCTATTTCAAGAGAAGGTCTTGCCTAATTACGTAATGTTTTCATAAGATGAATGGACAGGAAAATAGGATAGAGAGAACATTCATGCTTTGATGATGACAGAGATAGCAGCAAAAATATACCATCAATTTTCTGATAACAATATCAAGAAAGATTACCTCGGAAAATACTTACTTGCAACTTCCAAAAGCAATCACTGAAACATTTTTGTCGTTTTCAAAATCAGCCACGGAGCTGGGCCTAAAGAAGTTAGGCCGTGTTGTCGACACAGCTTTTGAAGGATTTACCAATGTTAGGCTGTTTAAAACTAGGAGAATTGGTAATAAATTGTACATTTTTATGTTAGCTAATAAAATATTGATAGACATCTCCACTAGTTTTAGTTATAAGACGTTGAAATTGATTTCATAATTTCCTGTTGTTGTCCATGTTAAAAAATTTTCAAAACAAAAACAAAGAGTTTAAAGTCCACCACCTATGTACTTTGTGTAAAACCGATCGTGTTAAGTCACGTTTTAATTTTTTTGAGGTGGAAAAACGAGTTGAAACGGGTAGGAAGGAAACAGATAGGAAATGAGTCGTAAAGAAGATTAAAGTAAGAAATAAATAGGGAACGAGTGCAAGGGGCCTGGAAAAATGAAGTTTATGTCCATTACTCATCTCTGGTGATATCCTAATTTGTTTCTTTAGCCAATCATTAGGTCCATTTGTCTGTTGCATAAAATCGTTAAATTCGAGCTTGGCGACATATTCTTAGCTTATGCACTACCCTGTAGATATTTTACAGATTTCCAGTTACAGTCTCTATGGTAGAACGTTTCAGCTCGAGCTCTAGTTCATCAAAAAAATTCGTGCAGATTACAATGCAACGTAAGAAAGATATAACGATTTAGCTATTCTGAGCATCAAGAGTGAACTCACCCGATATAATTCAGTGATATAATAAATACCTTCATACGAAAAAATGCTAGGAAAGTGGATCTATTGACACCATTGTCGGGACAGTTTATTCATCTACATTAATAGAAACACTATATCTTCTGTGTTAAGGATTATTCGTCATTTCATTGCAAAGTTGCAGTCATTTTAGTGAAAGGATAGGTGCGTATCAAAAATACATATGAAGAGAGAGAAATTAAAGGATTCTTTACCATTTTAAGACGTTGAAAATTGCAAAATCCCTCAAGGTTCCGGGTGTTGTGACTTTATGTATCGAGCACTTTCATGGAAAACAGACTCACAAACTTCGAACGCAGTATCATATGACCAGCAGCCGGTTAAGCCTATCCGTCTCCGTCAACTAAATAACCGCTTGTCCAATACCGCTTCCACACTGGCAGTTAAACCAGCTTGAACTGTACCAGGTTTCTGAATAGAAGACTCTGATTGGTCGATTCGATAATTTGAATACTCTTGATTGGCTATGAAGAAACCTCGAGTAAATAAAGCTGGGTTAACCTTGTCAGTGTGGATGTGGTATAATCTAATCAAATGACGGTTTGATTCAAAAATTGCCGTTCAATGTGGGAAAGCTCTATCGCTTTGTAGTTTCCAGTCTTTTATGAGTTGACAACTGGTCCCTACTGATTGGCTGAGAACTCGAACCAATCAACTGCCTTCTTTCCAATAACCAATCAAACCAATGAATGTTGTTCAAAATTTGACGTCACATTAATCATTCCTTAATTAACTGACGTCGCTATCAAAATCCAACGCAAGAAAGTTAAATCAGGCAATCTAATCAAAAAAGACAAAAGTTTTCTGAATATCGTGATTATTTGATCGTATTCGTTTGCAATATATTCACTTGTTATACACTCGTTGTATAGAGCATCATTATACACTCGCAAGAGCGTATTACTACACATTCGTTGGACTATCAATCGCTATATATTCGTTATATAGCACATCGTCGTACAGTCGTTATCGTTCGTCTGATACTTGGAACACACAAACCCAAGATGACTACCTTCGTTGGTATCGAACGCACTTATTCACCAGTGCAAGGTGAAAATACTGAGCTAGAAAGCTTAAGAAGCCAGTTGGCAACAACACAAGCTAAACTTGCTTCCACTGAAGAAGTTAAACAACTACTTATGAAGTAAGTAAAATAAAGTGTTAGAACTATGAATTAGTTAAATAACAAACTACGAGTTCATTTTATTTGACCAATCATACTTGTTGTGTTGGTAAATTTTACTATGAAACATTTCTTCAATTGGCATCGTTTTCCTTCATCATAAATTTAACCTTTAAACTTTCTTTTTTGTAGAAAATTGAAAGAGAGCCAAGAAAACAAGGTCGTCTCAGAAAAAAGTTTTATGAAACAGGTAAATAAACCCTTTCTATATTAATTCAATTGACTTCTTATTCTTGACCACAATTATAATTTCTTGGCTTCAAGACTTTCTGCCTCTTATGACCCGAACAGGCTACTGTATTTCTCATATTCCATCACTAGGTCTCAAACCTGGGTTTTAACCACCAAAGGCGTGCCTTATCAATTAATGTTATCATAAACAAGGATCTGAAGAAGGATTGAATCCAAAACACGAATTAATGCCTCACTGTGGATAAGCCTGGAGTTAGATAAAACTTGAAGTTACTCTGCTAACCTATTGTGCTATCTTTAGTAGCTAATTCTCATCCGACTTGAAAAATCAGACGAAATATGTTTCGAAAATGGATGATATCCTTCATGAGTATAATGATTGTAGCATTCATTTCAGATTCAAAAGCTTCAAGGCGAAAGAGAGGAAATGCTTTCAATGCTGCAAGAGCAGAAAGAAATCATCGATGAACTGATGAAGAAAGAATCCCACAAAGTCAAAGGACTCCGTTCAGGTAAACGAGATTTGATTCAAGAAAATAAAAAAATGCAGGAAACAATCGACCAACTGCACAACGAAATTGCTGAGTTGAAGTTGAAAAATGAAGAAAAATTGGGTAATATTGTAGAAGAATCTGCAATTGTCCAAAAAGACTTGGAACTTCAATTATCTACCTTCAAAGCCGAAGTTGAAAGTTACAAATGTGAGCTGGAAAAGTCAAATTCACATACGAGAAGTCTGGTGAAAGAGGTGAGCCACTTAACCGTCGAGAACAACCTTTTCAGAGATGCAATAGCTCAGAAGGATATTCTGATTAAAGAGCTGGAAAACAGCTACAAGTTGCTCGAAGAAGAATGTATTCAGTTGAAGACAAACTTCGACCAGGCTCAAGATATCAATACCAACATGGTGCAGAGTCTTGCTAGTCAACGGGAAGAAGTCAAGAAAATCGAAGTAATTATGAGAAAGAATTCTGAAGTTTCAGAGAAGAGAGATACCCAAATTGAGAAGCTACTAGTGAAGATTGAAAACATAGAGAATAAAGCCAAGGAAGTGTTGTCAACTGCAGCAGTTGGGAAAGGGAAACGCCGAAGAAAATTCAGAAAAGTCGTTAACTGGATGTGGCTGAGAAACAAGGAAAGACAGTGAATTAACACTAAATATACAGTTACTTCAGTTTATGTTCATGTTCAGAACATATAATTTACATGTTGTAAGAAGGTTTGAATAGTAAATGTAATGTTTGTTGTGAAGATTGGAGTTATTTTTGTGGAAATCTCAGCTGTAGCTATATAGTCTCACGCTAGCAAACATACTGTAAAGCATCGAATAAGGGCCTCGTATAAGCAGCTCACTTTCTATGTCAATAGTTGAAAGAACCCGGTCTGAATGGGTTTATCATGCACGATAATGGTTGAGAGACGATGTGTTATATTATTCGGAGACATTTTGTTTTGTGTTTTGACTGGAGAAAACCATCTTGAACAAGCACCCCCTTCTAAACCCAAATATTCAACAAGGACCATGGTGCTTATTCGAAACTTTACAGTATATGCAGAGTGTATTTGATAAACTTACAAGGGGGTTTGCCTTTTTACACATGCTTGATATATCATCTTATTGCAGTGGATACGCTGACAAGGGTTGGCATATCATCTTACCAAGGTGGAACTTACTAAAGGGTGGTCATTTGATGTCATTTGTTACAAAGGGGTTTGTATGCTTATACGGCTGGCATATCATGTTTACATACGGTGGATTACTCACAAAGGGTATGTTATATCTTCTTGCACAAAGTGTCCACCGCAGGTACATATATACCACTCCCTGAGATATAATACTTCATGCCCAAGTTTCAACGCTGATTTTGGATGGGAGCAAAACAAATGCACAATACCTCAATGAATAGGACATGTTTTTTCCAATTGGCTTCAATGAAATTCTACCGTATGCGGCAAAAACACTTAATCTTTCACAGTTAATAAACCATTTTGTATTAAGGCAATAACAAAGTTGATAACAAGTTGATCTCAATCTTGATGACAACAGAGAAGCTGGATAATTCAAAACTTATAATTATATATTTTTTACAATGCAATAAGTTCAAATAAGTTGACTTCAACAAATACCAATTTTCTAAGAACTAATAATGTGCTAATTAGATTAATACACACCAATCATTTTGTTATTTTTAAAAAGAAATTATGAAATAAATAGCTGACCTGAGCTCATATGGACAATGTAACTTGATACAGCAGACCACAGACATGTCTATTTGCAATTGTAAAGTAATGCTTTAATATCTATTTTTCAATTTGGATGCCTTGCCTTAAATAAAGTCTTCATCAACTCATTTTTAATGAGAATGTATCAGATTGCAAATAATACATTAAAATACGCTTTGAATTATTTAGCTTTTCTGTTGTTTAAATTGTTATCAACTCTATATGAAATCTTATTTCGCTCTTTGGATATCATGCCTTTTTGATATAAATAGTTAAAGGAACATGGACAGGTACTTTAGACCTAAATACGCTACAAAACTCCATCCAAGATGCAAGAACAATGAAGAAGCAGTACAGGAGGATGTTGCCAATGGAATCCATTTCAGGTCTACTCTCTCTGTAACAGCCATGTTCTAGAGATGCTCCGGCTCTAGGTCCAAGTAAGGTTTCCCTGTATTTGAAATATCGATGCCACTTACGATCGTAAAATCCTAGGGATAATCAGTTACAAAGCACGAGAAGAAAGGAATCAAGTTAAAGCTAAAAAATAATTTTAAAACTATGAAACTACATTACTGACAACATTAAATTTCTTGTGTTTAAACTAGTTTGTTTTACATAAAAATCATTAATAGCCCCCTTGGAAAGTTCAGCTCACAGAATTCATCATAATATAAAAACAGATATTAACAATTATAACGAAAAATGACTTTCCTAAAATTCAAATGTAACCAATGAATCTTAGTTTATCGTCGGATACACGCATTTTCTTTTATAAGTAATTTCAGCTTGAGCTCAGTACTGAAAATTGCTTAGCTAGAGGGCAAATTTGAGGACTCAAAATTGCTTAGCAATTGCTTAGCTTTTTGTACTTGAAGATTTGTTCCTTAGAATACTATTTCATAAGTTTTTGCTTACAGATGTCAATGGTATCTTGCATACAAAAGTGTGCCAGGGTACTAATTTCCACTATAACCTATTTCTCTTTTGCTGCTTCAAAATTTTCATAGACAATTGGATCAGCACTAAAATTTTAAAATTGCTTAGCATTCCTTTATCCAGTACTGGAATTGCTTAAGTTTTTTTCTTTCCGAGTACTGAGTTGCTTAAAAAGCAATTGCTTAAAAAATACAATGCGTGTACTTCAAGTTGTACAAAAATGCACTTTCCGTATTTCCCAATCAGATCGAGAAAGTTCCTGGATGAACCCCAAAGAAAGCCCAGGCTCCCAGAAACTTCATCGAAAATAGCAAAAACTAATTATTAGCAAATAAGACTAAAACAGCAAAAAAGCTGTTAGGGATATTGGATTTCAAAGTTAATTCTCTGTTCCGAGTTGACGGGATTTCGTTATTTCAGTGCATTTTGGAACGTATGGTAAATCTCTGTTGTGTACTATTAAGTAAGTATATTCAACGTATTTAGCTTTATAATGGTAAGCATCAAAGCAAGAACAAGAAAAAGCAAGCAACAAAGTAAGGCCCAAAAAACATGCATTAAAATAAGGCCAAGAAAAAGCATGCAAATATCAAAAAAATCAAGTCTCAATTGACATCTAATGGTTTTCCTATGGTTTATTTCGATTCAGGCTAGTCCCTCCTCAAAAGAACTGCCCAGGAGTGGAGGTAACAGGGTTTTTATTAAGGATTTTTATCACTGCTCATATTTTGGTAACTTTTATAATATGGGCGTTGCCCTTTTAATTTTTCGTGATCACGCCTCTTTACTATTATGCAGAATACTATGATCCGCTCATTCAACTTCTAAGGAAAAGAAATCGGGGGGGGGGGGGATAAACGAACTTACAGCGCATTTAAATTTTGTTTTGCCTCTTTCAAGTAGGTTTAGTGGTCTTTCCCCCGATAAGTTTCAGAACTAGATGTCTCGGAATGACTAAAAATAAATCTCACATTCTCAGATTTACTAAGATGAATAATTTAAATAATTATCAGTGGCGAACAACCATTTGTCTTTGTCGAAATTAGCAAACAGCCATTTTATTTTTTTTTATATTTCTGCTAAAATTTTTATATCTAAAATCATCTCTGTTATCATTGCACAAATGATTATCACAATATAATAAAATAAGCCCGGATGGTTAGCCACGGAGCAGTGCATTAATTAAAAGGACGTTAGCGAAAAAGGAAATAAACTTGGTTAAGACTAAAATCCACTGGACCATAATTGCATGGAAACAAAACCAAACCAGAACAGAGAATTTAGCTTTTTATTTCTTTGTCCCTGAATTACTTAATCCTAGTCAGTCTCGGGATTAATTGTGAATTAACGAAAATATTTACAAATTTAGGTATTTTCACCCAATGACCTGAAATCCGAGCAATGCAACATGGCTATCTCACGGAATCATCGACCCATAGTCCTGGAAGGTTCTCTTTCGACTTCTTTTCGACACTTGCGATCCGATGTTTGTTGGGCTCAAAACATGAGAGAGAAACGAAGCGAAATATATGAAGCTCACCAGCATCTAAAACACAAAACATTCGTCATTTTCATTGCAGATATACTGAAATCCTTTCAGTTAGTAAATAATGGTGCTATGAAATTACATGTCTAGAATACATTTATAAGGAATAGTATTTTAAAGAATTTCACGCCAAATTGTTGGTAGGCTCCCATAGGTTTTAATTTCTTGTAGTTATTCATGTTATGTAGGTGTAAATGTAGGCTCCATTAATATTGTAAAGTCATTACTAAAGGGGCATTACTGCGAAAAGTTTAATTGAAAGTGTTTTTCTTGTCCATCTCTTTTTTAAGGAATATAATATATAAAATCATCGTCAGTATAATGTGCCGCTAAACCAAGGGTTAATGTTTGGGGTTTATTTTAGTTCATTGTATCTAAAAAGAATTATTGTTTCTGTACATGTTTTCATGGTATATGTATTGTATCTGTTTATGAATATTCTAAGGGTGAGGGTATTCGAAATCCGATTTCCAACACCAGATTAATAGAAGCTTTGTATCGAATATTGTAGTTTGAATGTTCGAAAAAAGTTAAGCATTGCATTGCAATAACATTGAGTGTCGCCTGGAAAAGAACAGAGGATGGCGAGTAGATAGATAAAGAAACAGCGAAACATAATAACTACGAAAGCTTTGCATCTGACACTCAACATGGTAGTATATACGCCGGAAAAAGAATGAAAACGAAACCTTACAAGTTATCATAAAGTGAGACAGGAACAATGCAAGACGACACACACAGAAAAAACGTAGATGGATTAAATATTGTATATATATAAATGTTGTCAATATTTCGCCCTGGCATACAGGGCTTCTTCAGGACATTAAATATATATACAATATTTAATCCATCAACGTTTTTTCTGTGTGTGTCGTCTTGCGTTGTTCCTGTCTCGCTTTATTTTACTTACTTCGCCGCAAGCATCGAAAGGATCCGGCACAAAGCCTAGTATTGTGGACTTTCTTCGTTTAAATTAAAAGTTATCACACCCAGGTGAAGATAAAAATTGGCCAATCAGAAAAGAGTGAATGGTTGGTCTGATGAGAAACAACCAATCATAACCCGGCGTCTAGTGAGATGAACAGTAAACTCTGAAAGCGTTCTTCAATCCGGGACGAAACTCATGAGACAAACGTATGAAATGAGCTTCTCTGTTAAAGAACCTCCCCCTACCACCCAATTCAATGTTGTTCTGCTAATTTCAAGTGATTTGTTGAAGTAGCATGCCTGGTTCGTCGCAAAAAGCCAACATTGAATCGAGGGGTAGGGGGTGAGTGGTTTTTTTCCAGAGCGGATTGAAATAAGTGCTATTGGAAATTACAGTAGAATCCCGATAACTCGAACAAGCAAGAGACGATCAAAATAGTTCGAGTTATCGAGGCTCTTTATAACATGAATAAGGCTCAAGGGGAATGCCAAATCTGTTCGAGTTAGCGAGAGTTCGAGTTATCGGGATTCTACTGTAGTAAAATTTTATAGCTTGTCTCGCGGAGTTTTGTTCCGGATTTTAGTTGGATAACGAATTGTTCCAATATGCATAATATGGAATCAATGGTTTTGACGTTGACAGACTCCAACTATAGGCTGCTGCAATATCTCAAGCCTTTCAATTCCCACGTGAAATCAGAGCGATAATTCTCGATGAGAAGCAGGATTTGGAAAATCAGAAAAAGAGGAAATTGATTACCTGAAAAGACATTGCGATGCCTGAATACCAATCATTGGCAGTCATAGTTGAGGCTCCTGTGAATGTGAAAAGGTCACCAATTAGTCTCCTTATTTATTTAATCTATTAGTTTATCAGAACAGTCTTTGATCGGTAGAGCTTGAGGTCGACGAGGAAAATCAGAAACGTATTGAAACATATTAACTTCTTATAGCTTTTGCGTCTGAAACTCAGAGAAATACGCCAGGACAGTCTTTGATCGGCAGAGAACCAGGATCCAGACGGATCTAGACAGTTGCAATGGTTGCAGCTGCAACAGTCAGATTTCTGTATTATACATTATTACATATATCTTAAAAACAGCAAGGCAATGTCATTTTGAATTTCCCATACCGATGATGATAAAGAAAATCAATCTTTCTTGTAAAATATAAAGGGTATGAAGCCAAAACCCCCATATTTTCCTCCATTCTGCAACAGTCACTAAAAAAGCTGGATCCGCCCAAGGAGAACTTGAGGATGGCGAGGAAAATAAGAAACATAGTTACTTGATAACTGCTGAAGCTTTTCGTCTGACACTCATCAGAGTAGTACGTCAGGAAGAGAACGAAAACGAAGCCTGAACGAATCATTATACCCAGAGCTGGATCGAAATATGCTTCGCTATATTTCCGATCAATCTCGCTATCTTCAAGCTCTGTACCGATCAAAGACTAAAATCAATGTCTATCAGGAATCAATTTTGGAACATGTCATATTTGTCCCTAACAAAATAACTTCCTAACAAAGATAATAATTTCCTGAGAGAGACATAATGTTTGACGAAAATATAGCCTGCTCTGGTAAAATTTAAATTCGTTAGAGGGATTAATTTTTGTTTTGGTTTCAAATCCCTCTTCATAGCCATGTATCTTATTAAAAAAATTAATAGCATGACCTTCCCTTACGAATTCATTACCCCAACTGATTAATCTACCAACTATGATTACCAATATGCAGCTTGTAACTGGGGTATGAATTCTATAAACATGGCTCTGAAGATCAATTTAATCTGAAACACAAATTGATGATGATGCCTCGAATATCTGAAGGGGTGTAAAACATTTGAGCAGTTTAGGAGTTCTAACCTACCCCTAACCTAGAGTCATCAATGACTGGCCCTAATGACAAGGATGAAATAACTGGTAAAAGAATAACTACCACATAGTGTGCCAGTAGATACTGACAGATTCAGCATGTTTACGAAGATGACTATCGACCATAGCTTTTCTCCTTTCCTCTTTGCAGAATAAACGCGAGAATAGTCTAGGAAACTATCCGGCTGAAATAGAAAAAACAAAAATTACAAAATGTATTAAAATATAAACGAAAGAAAGATGAAAGAATTCACAAAATAAATGAGGTCATGTCCATTGCATCCATTATTTGTAGAGCTGGTGTGAAAGTTTGAAAAATAGAAAAAATACCATAGAAAAAATTGAATCTTTTACTGGGTTGAAAAAGTTTTGGTTTTACACGTATTTTCGAGAACATTTCTTAATTCATCCGTTTCTAATTTTGTCAGAAATCTTCTTTTTTTTACCCCCCTAAAACTGAGACCCTACAACGCCCCTGAATTTCTAAGAATCTTTCAAGAGAAGATGCCTACGTTAACCCTGAATTAGCCTTCAACATTAGTATTGTTATCTCTATATGTTTTATTAGGCCATTGGGTGGAAGGGGCTGTTTGTTGCAAAGCTGCTTTAAGCTATCAACTTCTATCTAAGTACCTTGATTTTGTAGATGAGCAAATATAGGCCAGCGAATAAAATCATGATGGAGAAGTAGCCATGGATAAGGAAACGTGTGCTTGCAGTCTTGTGCAAATATTGTTTTGTCAGTTTCACTGAAATTTAAGAAATTTAATTCCAAAGTTAATTAACTTTAACACCAAGATATATGAATTAAGCTAACATCTATAACTATTTTGAGAAAAGGGAGGATTTAGAACATCAATTCAGAACATCAATGATCCGAACGAGCAGGGATTGAGCCAACAACCAATGATTTGGCATGTCATTGTTCTATCAACTGAACTCTTGGGGCAGTCGTAATGTTGAAACTAGCTGTAAAAAATTGTAATTTTCATGCAGGGAAAGCCACATTTCATAACCTGTTAATCTATAGTAAGTCCCTTCCTGCTTGAATGAATGGAAAAATGGAATTGATAGACTAACTAAAATTCATGCTTTGATGGTGACAAAATAGCATTAATATAGCATTGAATTCCTGATTACGATTTTAAAAGATTACTTTAAGAATCTACAGTCCATTGTCAAATTCATACTCACCAGTTGCAGATAATACCAGGAGGAGATTGGTGAATTGAAAGAGACACACCAGGGCAATGGTCTACAAAAAACAAAACAAACATGACTATTGTTTCTCTGAGTTGCACATCCTGATTCAAGACAAATGTTTTGGATTACACCAACCTCAATTCATGGAATCTATGTGAAAAAGTTGCTACCTTACCAATTGATATGTGAGGTTTTGATTTTCTAAATTGGCATCGAAATAGTCCACAGCAGTTAAAGCAGCAATGCATAAAATCTGAAAAATAAATAAAATAGTGATTATTTGATAAGGAAATTGACACAAATTTCTTATCAGAGCTTCGACTAGCAATGCTGAGCTGCTGTGAACACACGCTCATCACTTATGTGTTCTTGCAAAACCCTGTTTCTTACGAAAAAGAAATTATAGGAATCTGACAAAACTTCAATACTAAAACCATTTGTATATATACGTATTTCATTATAACCAAGTCAGTACTTGGCAAGGAGAGTAGTCAAGCAATTTCAATCATTCCAAAAGGTTATTTTCCAATACTTGACTAGAAATTCGAAATTTGACACAGAGGGGAATTCCACATTTTTCTGACTCAAATTAGCGGATGAACTCTATGTGTTTGCCGTAACATTACACAAGAAAAAGCCAATACTAACCCCTCCCTACAGAGCGGATCTCTGTATGAGTTGATCTATATTTTCTTTAGGGTTCAACCAAAAACTTATAATTCAATGTTTCATCATTTATGATGAAATGGGCCTTTCTTCTAAAACGCATGCGCAACGAACTAAATTAAATGTGGAAATCCTCCCCTGTGCAAATCCAGAAATTCATCTGACACCATACAATATCAAGAAGGCATTACCTGCCAAAGTGCTGTGATTGGGAATAAATTTTCTGTGATCTTCGGAGACAACTTTTGCTTCCTGTAAAATAGTTTTTGATTAGAAGATGGGGGATAGTACCACTATTGATGAAATTAATGTATCTAAAAATCATTTGCTGGGGGTTAAGGCCAGCGGGGCATTGCATGAAAAGCACCTATAGTCATGCACGTCCAACAGTTTGTGCAGCCTCAAAAATGTTATAATGAAGGTTGAAACTATTTGACCTTAGCATGCAACATTTAAATCCACATTCCCTTGTGGGTATTTGCTCTCATGAGATTTTTAGCACAAACAGTGGAGGAAACTGCACAAAGGATAGTTTTTCCAGTGGAAGGAGGGGGGTCAGGAGGGCCAAAAAACTCCCCTGTTAATCCAAATAACCAGTTTGTTGGAAAATTTCTAATCTTATTTGAAAATAAAAGTCTGTTTATTAGAGATCAAAGATTGATGTCTGAAGAAGTTCATCCTTGTCTCGCCTAACAAATTTTCTATCTCTGCCACTTGTTCATTTATATGCTATGGCGAATCCTGATATGGGATATTTTCAATCAATGGCATAAAGATTTCAAATCGCAACCGCATTAGTATTTTATTTGAATTGTATTTTCCTATGCATTTCGAATATTTGTGCGAAGAAAAACAGTCTTTGCTTGTTTGAAAGATCAAGAAGAAGCTTAATGATATTGAAATTTTATTGACAAGCCAACAAGACACAACCTTCTGTTGGAAAATGTTTGACTTAATTAACTCACTCAAGCACCAATTATTATTGAGTGATTCATTTTGTTTCCAAAGCCAATTTCTAATTCATAAGCTTTTTGAATAAAGAACCAGTTTGAAAAGAACCTTGAACTGGGAAATCCTGTAAATAATTTTAATCTTTTTTCATATTATTACTCTGAACAAAACACCACTTTCAATGTTTACTTTTAATGTCTTTTGCTTCCTTTGTTCTTTTAACAGTTAAAAAAATTGACCCTGAATTGATTTCTTTACCTTAACTGTGTTTTCATCTCCAATTTCAAAACATTCTCCCTTGCCAGTCAAAAATATAAACATGGAGAGTGTTAAAATATTTGACAAGTTAGTCACCATTTATCTTGACAAGCCTTTGAGATTTAGAAGGATAAGTTTTAAGTGCATTTGGTCTTATCAAGGTTGTTTGTGACGCAATATTTGAAATGATAGTAACCACTTATCATGACAAGCCTTTGATTTTTAGTAGGATAAGTCTTAAGTCCATTTGGTCTTATCAAGACTGTTTCTGGAAAAATATTTGAAATGATAGCCATCACTTATCATGACAAGCCTTTGGTATTCAGTATGATAAGTTTTGAATACATTCAGCTTTATCAAGGCTGTTTCTGACGCAATATTTGAAATGATAGTAACCACTTATCATGGCAAGCCTATGATGATTCAGTATGATAAGTTTTGAATATATTCCGTCTTATTACAGCTGTTTCTGACGCAATATTTGAAATTATGGTCAGGCTCTTCTTTGCTGATATGAATGGCTTGCAGCGGCCCCTTTTGGAAGTGGTACCCCGCCCTTTGAATGTCGATAACATTAATTAAATGATTGTGAAACTCTTCTATTACTAGAAAAAGAACAAGACACTCCATCATTAAGTATGGGATAGGAAATGGTGGTGGTTGTATTGTAGAGATCCGTATTTTTGAGTTACAAATTCATTACACTCTTTTTTTATAAGAACCAGTAAAATTGATTTGAAGCGTGCTGTTCTAAAATATTCCTCTATTTTCAGCCTGAAATATTCTTAAATTTTTCTTACTTTTACAATGGTTATGCAGCCTTTTTTGCTATCAGTAGTGTTAATTGTTGCAAAGTTTGACTCTCTTCACCATCTGATATTATCTCTGTGCTACCAATCTACTTGTTTTGTAATTATTTTTCAGTCTTGTGGTTATTTCATAAAATTTTCATATTGAGCCAAAAATGGTCAGCTTCGAATTGTTCTTAGCTTGTTCTTTAGTTTTGGCCAAATTTGAGGCTGGTGTTCTTATAAAATTATTCTTATAAAAAAGAAGAGTGTAATTAGGAACATTTATCAGTGGCCCCATAAACCATTTTGTATGGCTGCTTTTGAAGAAATCTGATGTGCCAGAAAAATTTTCTACAATTTTCTCCAATTTTTCTATAGGTATCTTAGACGAGAAAGTGCAATACTCTGCTATCTGGTACGTAAACCTGTTGCTTCCTTAACCATTATGTTCAGAGGCATCCTCTTTCAGATTTCTTTTGGATCCAACCCGGATTTGCGCACAGGCTAGCTAATGGGTACTTTTTGCTGATGAGAAGCTCTGTATCCAGGTGAATGTTATAATGACAAAATAGTATAAATACATGTAAGTCATAAAATGTTCCTAGCTAACATTTCACGATATGCTTAATAACTTACCTGTTAACTAAGAAATGGTCAGCCTCGGTTTGTTCTTAAATTGTTCTTAAGATTTGGCAAAATCTGAGGCTCGTGTTCTTATAAAATTGCTCTTATAAAAAAAGAGTGTACTGTAAATATTTTATGAATCACATGATACTTTTCAAACAATTTTGTTATTTTTTTACTACCTATAAACTGTAGCATACGATACACGCATCAAAGAATTACAACTGCGTGGAAAGGGGCTAGGCTTAGCAAAAAGAATCCCCCCCACACAGCCTCTCAGTGAGGCAGATAAATTCTTAAAAATTTCAAATGAAATAATCACCGCTTGGGACGTATGGTTTTATCCTTTTCAGCAATCTTCGCATGATGTCTCAGTTGATTGGCAGATTTCTCTAGGAGAAGGGCCAACTGCAAAACCCGATCTGTCACGATATCGTTTTCCAGATCGATCACTGAAAAGTAGGACGTGTGTGACCGCTCTATTCCCGGCGGGTCTGCATTGTTGCTCTGGCTGGAAACGCTCTCGAAATAACTGTTTGTATCCAGCAAGTGCTCTTTCTCCATCTCAGCCTCTTGCATTTCCAAAATGACAAATTCGTCAATTATTACAGAGCTGTGAATGCTGAAAGTTCTTCCCTCCTCTCATCTCGTCGTCTCAAAACTCAAATGATCAATTCTTCGATAACAATCTTTTGAATTTAGATTGAAGTGAATTGATCTTCGTGCTGCTCACGTGAAAGTAGGTACCATGATTTGTTTTGAGTATTCCGAGTCAATCTTTTTTATGGCAATTCCCTTAGTCCTGGGGGGGCTTATTTGAGGTTGTACAGAGGGGATTAGTAGAGCAGTGCTTTTTAAAGAGGGTTTAGAGAAGAAATTCTTCACTTTCAAGCATGTAAAGTTAGAAGTTCGCAATGTTAAAATGGAATACATCACCAATTACCCTCTTTTTTCATAAGAACCAGTAAAATTAATTTGAAGCTGGCTGTTCTTAAATATTCCTTTATTTTCAGGCTGAAATGTTTTTATATTGTTCTTACTTTTACAATGGTTTGGAAGGCTCTTTTGCTATCAGTAGTGTTAATTGTTGAAAAGTTTGACTCTCTTGACCATTTGACATTATCTGTGTGCTGCCAATCTGCTTGTTTTGTAATTATTTCTCAGTCTTATGGTTATTTCATAAAATTTTCTTTTGAGCCAAAAATGGTCAGCTTCCGTTTGTTCTTACCTTGTTCTTAAGTTTTGGCCAAATTTGAGGCTGGTGTTCTTATAAAATTGTTCTTATAATAAAGAAAAAAGAGTGTAGCAAAGATAGGCCTCCCGTTTACACTGTGGATTCGTACCTATTTGGGTCTGCTATCTTCTGGAGCCATTTGGGATCGCTCTCCAAGGTGTACACATTTGAACCCGTGTTCGTTAGGTTTAGTGCAAATGGTTGGAACCGTTCCCAAACGAGTACAGATTGAAGTCGAGGCAAATTTATCTGCGTTTTCTAATTAGATTCAGGTCAAAGTGCTGAAAACGGGGCTGGAACTGGCTGTGGATCTGTTCCAGCATCCAGTGTAAACGCAATCTGAAATGGATGCGTTCCAGTGTAAAGGCTAGCAAATATGAGCACGGATGGGGTCTTTAGGTTATTGTAATACCACTTGAAGGGGGTATCACCTGTGTGGGTTCGTGAAGGCGTTACGAATATAATAAAAGAATATGTACTCGTGTAAAAACTCACGACCTCGAGATCTTTGACGGGAGTGGACGCGAAGAAACGGACTTTCTCTGTAAACACTCTTTGATGTAAAAACCACGATTTATTACAGCTACGTTACCGTATACAAATCCACGAAGCAGTTCGGCTTTCTTAACTATAAAATTACAGAGCAGTTCGGCTCAAACTTATCTTATACACAGAGCAGTTCGGCTCTTAATATACGGAGCAGTTTGGCTCTCTTTTAATTACCTAACTACGCGAGCAGTTTGGCTCGAAACCTATTTCAACTTCATTTCAACTTTTAAAACTAGAACTCAACTTTACAACTTAACTTGAACTTGAAAACAGGGGTGGGAAAACTAATAAATACGATAACCTAACGGAAGTGAAGAAAGTGACGGGAAGGACCATATAGGGTAAAAACTGCGGGTAACTAATTAAATTGGACCAAAAGTAAAGCGTGGAAAACTAAATAATAAACCTAAGAGATGCGTGTGTGACCTAGCCAGTGCTAATTGTACAGGCTCCTACTCCTAATTGCTAAACGATCTCGTGTGCAAACTTAAAGCTAACAACGGATAACATAAAAGAAGGTGTTCGTATGTGAATAAACAACAACTAACAAAACTAGATGGCTAAATAAATTGTCAAATTTTGTAAAGTCAAATGCGCAGAAACATGCGCGTCATCTTGTGCTTGCAAAGGCACATGGGTATCACAGCATTATTTCCTAAAATTCTTACTTTGTCTCATAAATATGGTCAGCTTCGGAATGCTCCTAGCTTTTTCTTAGTTTTTGGCAAAGTTTGAGGCTCGTGTTCTCATGAAATATCTCTTATAAAAAAGAGTTTAGTTAACCCCAACTCATCACATTCTACTCTGACATTGTCTTTCTTGTATGAGAAGAGGGGGCTTTTAATATAGTCGGCATAATAGAGCTTTTACGGAGATTCTGGTCTAGATTTTCAATTTTCAATCTAAAAAGGAAGTATTTCTATCTAATTTTTGCTTACGGAACTATCAGGAACTTTCCTTATAGTTTATAGAAAGACGAAGGAGGTGGTTTGGAAACTAATTGTTTTAAGTTTTCGTGCAAATTTTTAAAAATTGAAAGTAGGATGACAGGGGTGGGATTGGAGGAGGATTTTTCCATATACACACTGAGGGGCCCCAAACATAGGTTGTTATTCAAGCATTTACGCACAATGTTTTATCTGTTCACGCACTGTAAAATTAGATCTTCACGCTTACACTCTTTTTTTATAAGAACAATTTTATAAGAACACGAGCCACAGATTTTGCCAAATCTTAAGAACAAATTAGGACAAACCGAGGCTGACCATTCTAAGGTCAATTTGATAATTATACGAAATAGTCACGAGACTGACAAATAATTACTAAACAAGCAAATTGACAGCACACAGATATGTATATCAGATGGTCAAGAGAGTCCATATTTGAACCAATTAACACAACTGATAGCGAAGACAGGCTTCCAAATCATTATAAAGATAGAACAATTTAAGAACATTTCAGGCTGAAAATAGAGGAATATTTAAGAACAGCCAGCTTCAAATCAAATTTACTGGTTCTTTAAAAAAGGGGGTGTAATTCATCTTGATCTTTCATCTAAATTCACAAAGTCACTCATTCAAAAATTGAATTTCGAAATTTCATGCACAAGAAAAGGCCAGTATCACAAAACTTTCAAATACTGTTGGCCCCAAGAAACTCTTTGACAAACTTTTCGTTCCATTATGAAGGTGAAAGCTAAACTTAGTACAAAGATATCAGGTGCAGATTGAAGGGAAGAGGGGAGGGGTGGTCATGGCCCCAAACGATAAGACATAGTTTAAGAAACAAAAATGCATGGATTCTTACCAAAAATTAGTTTTAAAAATATACAATGCAGTGGCGTGGCAGCCGGGGAAGGGGAGGGGGCACATGCCCCCAGTTTTTCGCCAAATCTTATGACTGCCCCTTTATATCTGCTCTTGCCTTGGAAAATAATGTTTATGTAATTGGGGATTTTATCTAGTCCGAAAGAGGCTATGAGAGCAAAAGTAGCTGCTTCTATATTCAAAATTTTCTAGGGGAACATGCGCATAAGACACCTCTAGGAGAGTGCACCTTCGCGTACTTGCTTACTAGAACCCCTTTTTTCATGAGCCCCCCCCACTTTTCAATTCTCTCCTACGCCCTTGATAAAATAGACTTATTATTGACGAATGATTTTTGGTATAAAACCTGGAAACTGGATTATCCCCTCAAAACAATTCGTTTTATTTTCATACTGAGCTTCGCTAGTACCCAGACCTTCACACAACGCAGCAATATTTCTTTTGCTCCAAGCATGGTTCAAGAAAAGTTGTGAGCGATAACCTGCCTGTTTAATTTCCTCATTTTGTACCTAGTAGCACATTATTGTAGATAGATTTTGCAGTAATTTTATGATTTTAAGGTTATTTTAAAGTGATTAAGTTGCTTAGAGCTATATAAAGCTGTGGAAGAGGTTGAAATCCACTAAAGTTGGCAGTTAGGTTGTGTAACTAGGCCAGACAGGGAATCGACCAGATTGAGTCTGAAGGGAAGTGCAACAAAGTGAGCTGCGCCTGGGGATAAAATGGGAGTTCCAAAGTTTTACCGTTGGACGAGCGAAAGGTATCCTTGCCTCAGTCAAGTGATCAAAGAGTATCAGGTATAAGAAAATTGTTTTTATTATTTTATTTACAATTTGCTTATTGATCTAAACAACCAGTTTTGTGGTTTTCAGGTGTTTTGAGGAGTTGAAATTTGTAGGAGATTTGCTCATATTTTTCACAAAAATAGTAAACTATTTCATAACCTCTCTTCATATCCATTTCATTCCCAGTCTGCTGAGTACACTCGCAATCTTCTTACTGGCTTTATGACGATGGATGGGAGTGCATGGGAAGTGCGATGATCTCCATCAGTTTGATACCTTATTGGTTTTACTGATTAATATGTAGATGTATATGTAGACTCGCAGCTAGGGATTGCATACCTGCTGAAATTCTTCTGGATTCTTCTGGAAGACTATCATTTACCAAGAAATAGTTTTTTAGTTTTCATTGATTCACCAACTAATCTTCAATACAATCTACCATTACACTAAACTACAATTAATTACATGAAAAACATTATAAAATTTAAACAACACTTAGAATTTATTATATTAATTACACAAAAATACGATAATATATTACAAAGATTGTATTTAAAAATAATTGACTCATGAGGGACTCTCTAAATAGATAAACTAATAGAGAGAGAGTCCCCCATGAAAAACAAGAGGAAGAAAAATTTTATCAAAAACAACAACCAACCAGATGTTTGCTTATCGAGTAGCAAAGGGGTTTTTCATCAATATTTTAAGAGGTTTTTGAAAGTTAAAATTTCAGCGCAGATAAGAGTCTATAAAAAGGATTTTAGACTAGATCAAAATACAGAAGAAAAACTGGAAACACAAATGGAGAGTAGAAGTGTGTTCCAAAGTTTGGAGCCAAAATACCTAATTGTTTTCAGACCATAGATAGTAGTATTTTTGAAGGATCTAAAGAGGAAACATACAAGATAACCTCCCTAATTCGTTGATCAGTCTCTGAATCAACCACAATTATAAATAAAGTTCAACCAAGACTTAAATGGTCTCTTAAAAACGTGCTATGCTTGTGGTAGGATTGGTCTATGCATGCGCAATTCCTATGAGGTATGCTGTCCCATATGCAACTCGATGAGCCAGAAGCTGCAAGTGCATGCCAAAACCTAGCCCTTGCAATGTAGATATGGCTAAATAAAGGTTTCTCTTGAGTTTAGAGAGCTTTCGGACATTTTTGTAAGAATAAGCTTGCCTAAAACACTAGCATGCATGTGGCTATGCCAAAAAATCTGGCCTTGTTCACCCAAAATCCTGTCAAGTTCTTCAACACTCTGCAGATTGGTCTAATTTATTGTATTAAGTTCTTTGAAAGTTAAGTGTAATGTTTGTGAAATGGAATCAAGTGACTTTGCTCACAACTATTTCCATGGGATGTTTTGTCTTAGCTTCATTATCGTATAAAGAGGCCTTTAGTATTGATCTTAAGATTTTGCTCCATGATACTTAATTAAAGGGAAAAACATATTCAATTCTGACATAGGAACTAGGCATAATGTTAGGGGTCCAGAAAAAAATTCCAACCATTGGACCAAAGGGGCCGAAATACGAAAATCAGTTGATTTAGCTTTAGGGTGCATTCAATGTAAAGTCCTTGCTGAAGATTTGGTAATATACGCTGAAACTACAATAGTTTGTCAAAAATAGAAATGTGCTCGAGCATAAACAAACAAGAAAAATTAGGGTATCAGGGACCCAAAGGCGCTGTTGCTCAGCAAATTTCAGGCATTGCCTTGATGTGGGGCGCAGCTTTGCGTGCAATTGTCAGCCTCAAGCATTGCATGTGTGTAAGGGAGGATGTTTATGATGTAGATTAAGAGCCTACATTAGGCCCCGACCATTTTGCAAAATTTGATTTGGATTTCTAAAATTAATGGACTGGGGGTCTAAATAAGATCCTAAATAATTATTAAATTATAAAGAGTAATTATTATTTTGAATATCTTTTCAGATACCAGAGTTTGATAATCTATACCTTGATATGAATGGAATAATTCATGTTTGTTCCCATCCAAATGATGACGATCCACATTTCCGAATCACGGAGGCAGAGATTTTCAAAAATATCTTTCACTACATTGAGGTAAGCATTCTGGATTTATTGTATTTTAATCGAATTTAAAGCATGCAAGTGACATGGTTCTCACTTTCACTCACCTTACGTTTTTGCATTTTAAGGCTTGAAGCCAGAAGCGAAACAAGGTCTAAGTGTTTCAGGAACGATCAGGTTTAATTGTGAGAACGCAATTTACCTCAAGGACTCAAACTCACAAACTTTAGATTGGTACTCTAGTGCCTTATCCCACTGTGTTATTGAGGTCTCCTGAAACCCAGGCTATTACACTCACACAAATTATTGTTCATTCTCACAAATAATTCATTAATCTGTGGTAGTAGAGAAAATATCATTATTATTTGGGTTGGCAGGTTAATGATTTGTACAGTTTAGTCACCTCTTTTCTGATGGGTCAATCCATAATAATTCCTTTGCATTAACTATGTGAAGTTCTTCTCTGATGAGTGTCATAGGTAAAGCTTTTGTAATTATTATATTATGTTTTGCTATGTCCCTGGTTTCCTCGCCAACCTCGAGTTCTGTACCAATTAAAGACTTATTTTTAGCTATTTCCAAATTCAAAATGATGGAATCTTGATTGTTGGTAGGAATGGCATTAGAAAGAATGACATGATCTGGTACTGATAAATGGTCCATGTGAAGTATTAGGGGACAATGGTGAGAATTGTGTGAATGATAATGCTTTTTATTCGCAGGTTTTATTCAGAATCATTAAGCCAAAGAGGAACTTTTTTATGGCAGTAGATGGAGTCGCACCCAGAGCTAAAATGAACCAACAACGTGGGAGACGATTTAGGTATGTATTATTTACAATTTCCAGTTGAATGAAGGGGCAACACCATGGAAATGTTTACCCCAGGTTTAGAAATATAGTCTTGAAGGCAAGGTACTTAAGTGAGAAATGACAAGATCCCTTCCACAATGCCCTACAAGCAATCAAAATGACCATAGTGAATGTAACAGAGAAATGTAACAGTTGTTTTTAGCTTTGTTGCAGTTAATTTGCTTCGTGCATTTCATGGAATAACCAATGCCTGCACTCAATCTTTTTTATCTGTTAGTTCAATTATTTCTTGGAATGTGCATTTTCATCCTTGCAACCTTTCCCATCAAAGGCAAGTTCAATATCCACGGTCCTTTATCAGAGGAATAGGATATAAGTACATATATGAGGCTGGTTGACCAACCAGAATCCCTGTATAGCTCATTGATTTTTGAAATCAGCAACTTCAAACTGACCAAATGCACTTGTTCTCATAAATTTCTCCCTCGAGTGACAATCCCCTATTCTCTGCCTGGTCTATATGTTTCAGATAAAATCCTTTTCAGAGCCATGTTAGGCCCTGGATGGACAGTTGAAAAAATATAGCCAGAAAAACTGGAAACATAGCGAAACGAACACAGATTACTTAAGCTTAGAAATAGTAAACAAAAAACAGTTGGCTTGGGGAATTCATGATAGGATTGGGCCTACTGGCCTTGCAGCGTCCATGTATGTATGGTCTCCCCAAAACTCACAAAGCATCCCTCTAAGGCCTATTTTATCCACGGTTGGCTCGGCTCAACATCAACTTGCGAAATTGCTTACAGAGGTTCTTGGACCAGTTCTTCATTTGCACTCTGAAAATGGCATTTCGGACTTGTTCACTTTCACAAAATTTATCCAAAACTTAGAGCTCAACCCCATTAATACTTTTATTTGCTCTTTAATTATCAGCAGTTTGTTTACTAATATCCCTCTTGATGACACAATAAAGATTGTGCAGGACGTGCTGTACCAAAGTGAGTTTGAAAGGCCATCGTTCCCTGAGGAAGTTTTCATTGAATTGATAAAATCTGCGACTAGCTCCGTGAAGTTCAGTTTCAACAATGAGATGTACTACCAAAAGAACATTGTCGTCATGGGCAGCGCTATGGGACCAGCGCTAGCAAACATATTTGCTGGTTTTCATGAGCATTAACTTTTTAACTGCCATCAAAAGCCCCTGGTTATTTTGGCTATGTCGATGACACTTTCCAGGTTTACATAAAAACCAGGGATCCCCTAATGTGTAGACAGAGACAGAATGAGTTCATTTTCGCGTTAGGACTCTTAAAATAATCTTATTGGTCAGGTCACTGTATCGTGGATGTTGATTGGTTTTCCCACACCATACCAATCATTCACGATCTACGTATTTGTTTCGCTATGTTTCTGATATTTCTGGATATATTGAAGTTTTGTACCTTCCAAAGACTGTTCAATTGAAAAAAATATTTCACCAATGTGGGCCACCACTTGTCTAATTAATCACCTTCTCCAACAGCTCTCGAACCTGTGATCTAATCCTTGTATGACCACTGTCCTAAAAATGCTAAATCTAGCCAGCGCTACAGGATAATTCGCAATTCAGAATAAATCCTTCTTAAAAGCCACATAAAAGATATTAAAATTTTCAAGCGCAAACACTACTTATTTGATATTTTACAAGAGCAGGGTACGGCAATTATCTTATGCCATCAACAGGTCTCAAACTGAGGTTTTACCCACCTAAGGCAAGTGCGCTAACCCCTGTCCCCAACCAGAACAATAAGTCAACACTAACCTCCAGGTGTATCCAACTTTGTGTATCTAACCTCCAGGTGTATCCAACCAGGTGTATCTAACCAACAGTGTATCCAACACTAACCTCCAGGTGTATCCAGACCTTAAGGCATTAATTCGTGATTTGGATTCAATGCTTCATCAAAACCATGTTATATTAACATTAATTCATAAGGCATGGTCATATGAATGTCCCATATGATATATGTCATATGAATCACCATGCCTTATGAATTAAATCTAAAAGGAGAGGGATATTGCTGGACTTGGTGAAGTCCTTGAAATTCGAAAACCCATCAAGCTGAGCAAATTCATCAAAATGTAAGATTACTAAAAAAATATAATGACTTTACTTATTTGTAAATATTTTGTTATAGAACTGCCAAAGAAGCAGAGGATAACATCAGACGAGCCCTTCAAAAAGGACAATCGTTACCCAAAGAGGATAGATTTGATTCCAACTGCATTACGCCAGGTGAATGGTATTGGTTTCTTTTGTTTTGTAATGATAAATCTTATAAGAGATGGCAGTATTGGATGCATTGAGAATATAAAAAAGACATAATTTTTTTGATGATTAGATTATGGCAGCAAGATGGGTTTATTATTGGTATAATATGAACCTAGAGTAACTGGCAAATATAGGTGAAAATTCCAGGGGGTACGTCACTTAAATAGCCACGTATACAAGTGACACACCCGGTACCAAATTTCTGCTTTGTACCACTGGGTGAAAATTAGTTTTGGGTTTATTCATTCAATAGTAAAGAGATAACAGAATTTTTCACAAAAATAGTCAATTTTGTAAAATGTTGATGGAAAAATTGAATAAGTAGGTTGTGTCTCATCATAACAATCATCCTCTTCCTTGCTGATTTGCCAATTTCAACCCTGGGATAATAATTTGTTATGTTTCACTCTCTTTCTGCCATATTACTGATGAGTGTCAGAAGAAAAGCTTTAGCAGTTATGTTTTGCTATGTTTCCAATTTTGCCATACTGAAGTTCTGTACTGATCAAAGATTTTTTACTGTGATGAATATCAGATGCAAAGCTTTTGTATTTATTATGTTTTACTATGTTTGTGATTGTCCTTACCATTCTAAAGCTCTGTACCGTTCAAAGACTTTTCTGATGTACTACTCTGATGAGTGTCAGACGCAAAGCTTTAGTGGTCATTATCTTTCACTATTTTTCTGATTTTCATTGCCATCCTCAAGTTCTGTACTGATTAAAGACTTTTCTGACATACTTCTCTGATGAGTGTCAGACGCAAAGCTTTAGTAGTTTTCATATTTTAATCAAAGAATGTTTGTTAGTACTACTGTGGCAAGTGTCAGATGCAAAAATAAGTAGTTATTACGTTTGTATTTCATGTTGTTTTTACAATCATTGATATTTGATTTCAGGTACTGAATTTATGACCAGGCTGAATGACCACCTTCAGTATTTTGTGAACAAGAAAATCACATCAGATCCTCTGTGGCAGGGCTGCAATGTCTACTTGTCTGGACACGACGTAAGTGTGAATTTTTATTGTCAATTCCAGGCCTTTTTGTTTGACCAGAGCAATTACTCACTCACATGGCACCCAAGCAAGTATATTTATTTGTTAACGCTGGTCAGTGTTCTTGGCAGCTTAACAGCTGATGTGTACCTGCTGCTTATACCCGCAGAATTAATATTCTTGAACGAATATCATGGCTACTCATTTACCGACCTCGAAACGATGGACAGCTGAGTTGCCTGATGGCTTGTAGTTCATGATTCTGACTGTTGGTGGATTTGAACCACTAAAGGTTACTCTTCAAGGATAAAAAATCCAGCCCTTTAACCACTAGGATCTACCACCACTAGGCTACACCACCATTGACACAGGTAAAATACTGAATGTCCAACACAGAAGAAACTCTAGTTATTGGATCAGGCTGTATAGTCTCTTATCTTTCATCAAATTTGGGTCATCATGATAGGGAATGGCAAAAGATGACAATATATGCAAATGCTAATATTTAAAACTCATGTTTATTTTTACATCATAATTAAGATGATTATTAAGGATGAAATAATATTTGAACTAGAGCAATTTCTATGCGTCAGTTTCTTCTATGCAAGGACTTCATACAATTACAAGATATTTTAAACCAAATGACCAAACCCTTTCACTATTTGTAATTTTTTTTGCGCGAAGGCCTGTCAATTTTTTAAAGGATGCGGTTGGTCTTAAAAGTAAGGCTGTCCAAACCTAAAATTACAACAATTTTACTAAATATTCAGTTATTTGGTCAATATGTTTTTGGCCAAATCAAACCACATTGCAGACATACTATGTCATTGAAGTTCAAGGAAAATAGGAGATTGCATGTTCATTGGCCTTTTCTTAATCAATCCAAACAATGCAATGAAAAAGTTCTGATGACTTTGTAAGAAACTGATTAGCAAGGCACATAAGTTGCTTTTTGATTTGTTAATTCATTAGAGGCAGATCGATTGTAATTCTTCACAGAATGTGTAAGACTAGGACTGTTGAGAGAGAAGGGTGCAGTAAAACGTCCCTGGTCCTGGTCCTGAAGGGCCTGCATAAGCTTTCACCAATAGACACATGGTGCAATTGATCATGTATTCTTTTTTAAAATATCCTGCAGCTTGGTCCTATGAAATACTCTGGGACCAAACTGACTCTTGACAGCCCTGTGTGAGGCACTGCATGAAATATCATGTTTTCATCTCTAACCTTAGTTTCAAGTTGCCTTTGTCAATGATTAAATGAACATTGACATTCCAACCATTCAAATGATCAATTAAACACAGAGAATGATCTATTCAACTGATCTTCTACATTTTAACTAGTTGAATGGTCGACTTGGTGACTGATGGATTTATAAATGTTATTTGAATAACAGGCCTTAGTGAATAATCAATCCACGCTTCACTGCTATTCAAACACTGCTTTGATATCCAAATAGCTTCCCTGCTATCCCTAGTTCTGTCAAGAAGGGGTTAACCAGGCTAGTTACCAGAGGGCCCGGGGCTCTAAAGTTTACGTAAAATTGAAATTTAGGACCGTTGAATTATCTCTACCCTGGGGCCTGGCAGTTCACTCACTGGCCCTGGCCAATGGAAAGGCGATTATTGAACCCCTGGAAGGCAGACCTAGTGAAAACGACATCATCCACCTTTTTCTTGCTCATCTGTTTTTCTAAATTATTTTTCTTGAACTCAATCTTAATCGAGCTCTGTGCTTTGTTTGCAGGTTCCTGGTGAAGGAGAGCATAAAATCATGGATTTCATAAGACACGAAAAATCTAGTGATGGTTATGATGCAAACACGAGACATTGCCTTTACGGATTGGACGCAGATTTGGTAAGTCGTTGTTCATTGGCAAATATGCTTTGGCATATATTCTTCATGGTATTTGTGAACAGGGACGCAAAGAGTCATCTCAAACTTGGAGGCGCGACACGTCAACAGCACTTTTTTCTTTTTCTGAATGTTCTGCGGGGAGTTGCCCTCAGTTCCTTCCCCCTGGTCACTCAAAGGGCCTACCGATAAGGTAAACCTATCAAGACAATCTGTCACCCCATAACCTTCTCAAAATGTGTTTGAAATACGATTCTAGGAAAAGGGCTTTTTGTGGGTAACTTATCTTAGCGTAAAACTCTGAACCCCATCTTATAAAATCAGTGCTTTCAGTCTTCTGACTCATCAATTCAATTCAATCTGATTTTATTCATAGCATACAACCCTAATACAAGGTAGCAAAATATTGTTAACTACAATAAATAACTAAACGACCCAAGGAAAGCAATGCTTATGATGCTTGGGCCTGTTGAATAGAAAATAAACAAAATTGAATGTAACTGTACAAGAATGCAAAAATACAAATTTTAAAAATACGTCTATAAACTAGTCCTATGATAAACTAAAATAGTTCAGCTATTTTTATATCAACTCGTATGAAATAAGCCGCAATGAAATTCCCCTTCACTTTGCTGTTGAATATTTTCTTATTTAACATTGATCATAGAGGCTCATTCTTTTCATTATGTTGAATAAATTCAGCCTCTCTGAGTCTATTTGCCGAAAAACACTGATAAAAAGCAGTAACTAGGAAATATTGAGTACTCCAATAAACCCTTTCTAGTTCTCACGACCAAGACTGGCCGCTTGATTTTTCTGCTGAAAAGCCATAACTGGCGGTCCAAATATGCCACGTAAAATTTCATATGTAATTTTCAAACACGTGCCTAGCCAACTTACATTGTTATTCTTCGAATAATTGTTAAGCGACCAATCAGAAGACAACACTTGCGCGTAAATTAGCAAAGAATGTGGTGTAGAATTTCAATCAAAAAGAAAACACCAACTGAGAAATATTTTTGGAAGTCATGGCCTAATCTGGGACGTCGACCGACTTGCGAGTATATTTGGAGAAAGAATCGACGAAAAAGACTTTTTGGGACTCCCTGAAAACAAATCGAATAGAAGATAAAACTTTTCATCTGTTTCTGATGCATTATTCAGATTTCTCTAAAACCAGTAAATAAATTATGTATTTTCCTGTGCAAAAGTTTTGTGAGAAATGAAATAATAGTTCTCAACTGCCTTTTCATATTGTTTTCTCCTATCACAATTATCAAAGTGATTTCAGTGCTGAGCCTGAGCAGTACTGACTGCCTGGAAATTCCCATCCCTCATCCTTTGCAGAATGAAGTCAAAGAAAATAAGGAAAGTAAATGATCGCTGATAACAGAACAATGATATTTCATAAACCCATGCAAACTTAGTATATGTAAAGTTTTTCTTGTAAGCTACTACGTCTAACCTGTTGCAGTTCGCTTTCTTGTTTTCATCGCTGTAAAAAGATTACCCCCAGCACTGCAGCACTAACAGCCAATACTGTGGACTTACGATCGTTGGGAACACAAGGATCCAGCCCGAATTTCTGAAGCACTTGATTCGCAAAGTCTTGGCAGTTACTCCATCTGTCGTAATTTCCAAAAGCTTTAATGGCTGTTTCTATTTGGAAAAGAATGTTGCAGCCAGATGTTGAAATCTCACCGACGAACTCGAGCTTCGGGATGAACTTTTTATCCAGCTTTGTAGTGGCTGCAAAACAGAGATTTCCGGTCACACCAGACTGGAGAATGAGGCCAACAGCTATGAAATTTTCATCATCAGTTGTAAGAACCAAGGATACTCGCTGGTACCACTGTTTTGAACCCAGATAGTACACTTTGTACTTTGTCTCCTTGTCTGGATTCGGAAGTTCTCTTTCCTGGACCATATTCAACCACGGGTCCCTCAGCTTTCTGGCTGCTTCATCGGTCCCGACGATTACCGATGCCGTCTCAACATTGTAGCAGTTGGATAGAACTTCGCCCATCTTCAATGTGAAATTCCTGGAATTCTAATGAAAATAATCTTCCAGACGCTGTATAAGAACAAGAAACCTCTTCTCAGCGCCTACTCAACTTCGCAGATTTTATAAGGTCGACCGAAGGAAGTGAGCAGGGTATTCCCCTGATATTATGAAAGTTATTTCCTGGAATCCGGTAATAATAATGAAATATCGGTTGCCATCGTTATGCAACTCAGTCGGTCTTTTGTTGTGGTTAATGTTGACATGCAAAGAGCCTCTGCGTGGGCGGACCCCCACAATGGTTTCCCCGTTTCATTAGGTTCATTTTCTCCTGTCTTTCATCAAGTTTCAGAAAACCAGGTCTTTCTCAACGAATTTATAAAAACCCTTTTCTTGGACAATTTCAGGCCATCTATGATTTTACAAAATGGTTGCTTTAATCAGCCGGCCCGTTTTTTTCATACCAATATAGGAATGCTTAAAGCCTTAAAATGTTCACAGATATCTGAAAAATAAGCCCTGATAAGTTCATAAAATATTATTAAAATGTTATTACTTCTGAATCATACAAAGCCTTCATTATCTTAATATGTTACACTCTTTTTTTCTATAAGAACAATTTATAAGAACACGAGCCCCAAATTTGGCCTAAACTTGAGAACAAGCTAAGAACAAACTGAGGCTGATCATTTTTGGCTCAATATGAAAATTTTAAGAAATAACCATAAGACTGAGAAATAACTACCAAGCAAGCCGATGTACAGCACACATATGATTTCAGATGGTTTAGAGAGTCAAACTTTTAAACAACGAGCACTTCTAATAGCAAAAAAGGCTTCTCGATCATTGTAAAAGTAAAAACAATTTAAGAACATTTCAGACTGAAAATAGAGGAATATTTACGAAGAACAAGCTTCAAATCAATTTTCTTGTTCTTATAAAAAAAAAAGAGTGTAGTTAAAAAATACGTGACGAATAGACAGAGACCAGTAGACCGAAACTTTCTCATGCAGGCCCTGCTAAAGCCTCGAATGTAAAAATGTCAACAATCTTTTGGGCCTGAGTTTAAATCGGAAGATCTTATTTGCAGTTCAAGTACTATCAATCCACCAATTAATGCAAATTACCCTACCCAACATGACAAGTTATGGCAGCAAACAAAATTGAAGCGATTAAAAGAGGTAAAAATAAAAATAGAAAAAGAAGGAACAGAACAACTATATAATGAAGGTACTTCAGGTGGTGGAACATCGAGTCGGTTATTATCTGAGGAAGCTCAACGAGTTTTTGGCCTCAATAATGAATCTGGCAAGAGCATGTATGATATTTGATAGAACATGAGCTAAGGAATGTTCCCAATCTAGTCCAGTTATGCCTACTCCGTTCTTAAAATGTTCTTAAATTTTGCCATTCAAGCGTGTAGATCAAAATATCATACAGGGTATTTTTTCCCCCTTGCCCCCTTGCAAACAGTGGGATAGGTGCTTTCCCCCCTATTCCTCCTTCTCTGTCGTCCCTGGTACTTCTCAATTTTGTCTTTATCCTGTTTTAAACCTCTGTAGATGAATGATTATTTTTTGACTGAAGTTGTATTGATTCTTTTGTAGATGATACTTGGTTTAGCCACACACGAGCCTCATTTCTCCCTGCTGCGTGAAGAAGTCAGGTTTGGCAAACAATCAAAAAGGTGTGTTAATGTCATTCATTCTACCTCTTGAGGGAATTTAATGCACGCGTCATCTTCTTGCCTGAGGGATGAGTCTCCAAGGAGGGTAGGGGTATTCCAAGCAATGGCTATGATTGACCCCATGCATCGGACTCCCTAAGTGGGGCAAAGTCCCCATGTCCCGAGGATTTCTAAAAAAATTGTGTTTCTTATAGAGCGAGAAAGTCTGTAAGTGCTTGTGTGTCTCAGAATCACCCAACCACTCAGATTCGCCCCTCAGGCAAAAAACGAAGAGTAAAAAATAATTATCACGGGGCCTGGGAAGACATCTTGCTGAATTTTAGCTGAAACAACCGACCATCCTCAGGAATTCGTTCCTTGGGTCAGATGATGACACTTACATCATGGTGGCTATATATTAGTGGTCACATCAGGCAACCTTGTTGAAAGGGTAGCCGGCTCGAAAACACCTGCAGAACTGTCACATTAAGTGTGTGGAGAGAAATTGATAGCTCTCTGAAACTTCTTGAAAAAGGGTAAGATGAATCTCTTGTTACATCGAGAAGAAGGACAGGGTTGCACTGCATTATTAGTCTACCTTTTCAGCGGGGCGCACAAACTGATGCCCTTCAAAGATGGTAAGCGTATTTGCATATCAACATCACCTGGGCAAGAAATGGTCCTGAAAGTGATTGCTTGCCGGATTCCTTGTCCTTCTCATAAATGCTCCTTACACCTAGTGAGGGGACCATTATGGAAATAAAAAACATCTTGACCTTTCCGACTTTTTTTACTTTTATTACTACTTATTATATGTTATTTTACAGCCCTAGTTTATGTATGGTATATTTTCAAAATGGATTCTAACCAGAATAGTATTTTAAATAGTTTTTAAAAGTGCCAAAAATAGTAGAATCCCGATAACTCAAACAAGCAAGGGACGATCAAAATAGTTTGAGTTATCAAATGTTCCCGTTATTGAGGTGCTCAATAACTCAAATAAGGTTGAAGGGGAATGCTACATCTGTTCGAGTCAGCGAGAGTTCGAGTTGTTATCGCATGTATATCGGGATTCTACTGTAATTTATAAATACATACATACACTAAGAAGATTCCCCATGTCCACAGAACTTTTTTTTGTATCTAGAGTACCCTTATGTAACTAGCAGTAATCTGAATAATCTGTAGGCTTTCTAATATTTTCACTAGAACATCTCCTGATGAGTGAGGAATCACTAAATATGTCTATAGAGATGAACACGCAACCATTTATCTCTTTTTTATTGATAAGTGTATGCTACTGTATTACGATTGATTTTTATGTAGAGTCACCAAACCCGAAGAGACAACGTTTCACTTACTTCATCTATCTCTGATGAGGGAATATCTGGACTTTGAATTCGGTGCCCTGAAAGAAAACATCTCCTTCAATTATGATTTGGAGAGAGTTATTGACGATTGGGTGCTGCTTGGGTTTCTAGTTGGCAACGATTTCATTCCTCATCTACCCAATCTCCATATCAACCACGTGAGTTCCTTTTTATTCGACATTCAATTTATTATATTTGGATATTTTTTTTTAATAGGAAATATAGCAAAACATGAGAACTATTGAAGTTTTACGTCTGACACTCATCAGTGTAGTAGGTGAGAACAGTCTTTGATCGGTACAGAACTTATATTGTTATTAAAGACTTCCTTTGATCCCTTTGATCCCTTTGATCGTATAGAACTAGAGAGTGGCAAGGAAAATAGGAAACATAGGGAAGCATGAAGCTTAGCATCTGACACTTATCAGAGTAGTATGTTAGAACAGTCTTGGATCGGTATAGCACTTGAGGATGGCGAGAAAAATCGAAAATATAGCAAAACAAAATAACTACCTAGAGCTCTTCATCTGACACTCATCAGAGTAACACGTCCAAGCATAAATAGTGATTATGTTATTAAAACCCTTCGACATCCAACATTCTTTATCAACACAGCGCCTTGGGTCTTGTAAAAATGTTGTATGTCGAAATTCCTTTTGCTAAGCGTGGATATCCAAAGGCCCTTTCTTGTCAGATGAATTACAAGAGGGTGGTCTTTAAAAAAAAACTGATAACTTACCAATATCTGATAAATGATAAGTGCGACAATCGTTGCTGCTTATAAAAAACAAGTTCAGAACTTTGAAGTCACAAAGTAAGGGCACTAACGTTTTTCCTATTTGCCATCATTAGTTGTTGACTGGTAAGGGTCTTTAAATGTTTTACACTGAATTACACCAATTTCACTAAT
Source organism: Pelagia noctiluca (assembly GCA_963924455.1). NCBI lineage: Eukaryota > Metazoa > Cnidaria > Scyphozoa > Semaeostomeae > Pelagiidae > Pelagia > Pelagia noctiluca. Next base: position 3,345,449 of record OZ004327.1, read on the forward strand.
TGCATACTGGCAAGACTCTACCACATTTAGGGGTGAAAAAATCCTTCTCATGTTGTGTTTATTTGTTTATTCCAACGAATTTCTTTGCACATCTTTTCTATTGTCATGCAAATAGCCATTGAAAATTGCATTACTTAATTATGTTATTAGATTTGCTACCTTTGATGCAAGTGTTCCATGCTTTTACAATTGATTAAATGAATTAAGTGTGTATATTATGTCCCATTTTGTCCCATTATGGCCTGACAGAGGGTCCATTCAGTTTGGGGGTTTGAACCAATGCCTTTGAAAGAGAGTAAGTGTACTTGCTTATCAACTATCATTGCACTGCTGTGCCTTTTGTATTTTGCACAAACCAATACCTTCCGAAGATACTACAAGCGTATTTGCCTATCAACTATCAATGGACTGCTTCAATTAGTCTACCTATTCAGTTGGCCCTTTTTGTTTTTCACATAAACCAATAACATACAAAGATGATAGTAAGTGTATTTGCCTATCAACTATCCATGCACTGCTTTGATTAGTCTACCTACTCAGTGGGCCCTTTGTTCTTTGCATATAAACCAATACATTTTAAAGATTGTTAGCGTATTTGCCTATCAACTATCAATGCACTGCTTCAATAAGTTTACATATTCAGTGGGCGCTTAGTTCTTTGCATATAAACCAATGACTTTTAAAGATTTTTAGCGTATTTGCCAATCAACTATCAATGCACTGCTTCAATAAGTTTACCTATTCAGTGGGCCCTTTGTCCTTTGCATATAAACCAATACCTTGCAAAGATATAGAGTGTTTTTGCCTTTTAACTATCAACTGCCTCGATTGGTCTACATATTCAGTTGGCCTTTAGTGCTTTGCATATAAACCAATGCCTCACAAAGATATAAAGTGTATTTGCCTATCAACTATTTACTTCAAATATCGGCCGGGGACCGATTTTATTCTTCAGGACTTACATTTTTCAAGGGATTTTTAACAATAAAATACGCCATGCTCCGTAGGTGGAGGGTAGATATTGCTTTAATATTCTAGTTTTTCTGACTTGACATAATGAATTCCGCTTTTTGTCTGCCTTTGCATAAATTCCACAACAATTCTAAGAAAACAGAATGCCCATTGTTCGACTTGACAGAGAATGTTTGATAACATCATATTTAAATAGCTCAACATTTGTTTTTGGTTTTTGTGTAGATCAAACTTTTCATTTTCCCACGGTACACTTTTTATTTAGAAGAACGCTAGCCTCAAATTTTGCCAAAAATAATATCAGAACAAACCGAGACTGATAAGTTGAAGGTCAGCACAAAAATTGTACAAAATAACCACGAGACTGACAAATGATTACAAAACAAGCAAATTGACAGCACACAGATATGTATATCAGATGGTCAGGAGAGTCCACATTTGAACCAATCAACACAACTGATAGCAAAAAAAGGCTTTCAAATCATTATTAAGTAAGAACAATTTAAGAAAATTTCAGGGTGAAAATATATGAATATATAAGAACAGCCAGCTTCAAATCAAGTTTACTGGTTGTTATAAAAAACGGTGGAGCTGTTTTACTGCCCCTTTGATATGGCAGGATAAGAGGTCCTAAATTGCGGAACGAACTTGCGATGATTGATCAGTAGTTGTATGGTTCATTGAAATAACATGTTTATGAACCAGAGGCTGAAATAAGATGGGTTTATGGCAAGAAAGTTGAGAATGGTGACACCCCCAAAGAATTGAGATAGGGGGTTTACTAGCTAAAGTTCGTTAGATTTGAGAAGTTGAATTTAATCATGTCATGAAAATTTTTATCAAATCCTCACTTTCAAATTCTTAAAAGGTTTGTCCAGTACATAGAAGCTTACACCCCTGAGAAAATTTCCTGGTTTAACAATCCTTGTCAAAACCTGTTGAGACAAGCCAGAAAATACGCTCAATATGTAATGCTCTTTCTTTGAAAATAGAAGAAATGCTTTCCCCTCTTGCCCCTTTGCCATTTTGGTTAACTTTTTTGCGAAGTTATCAGGGAACAAAAATGCACATGAGTTGCCCAAACAACATGAATATGGGGTTGAGGGGGAGGGCTGTAAGTCAATAAGTCGTGTAAAAAAGTTGTCTAAACAATTTTGTTGAGGATTGCAGCTCTGAAGCCTAGCGTAACAGAAATGACAAATAAGCTTGAATAGTTTTATTTCAAGTATCCTGAGTCTCTCATTCCCTTGAGTAAGATCTATTTCCAGGGGTCTGCCCTTGCATTTATCAAAACTTCATGATCTTCTTTTTGATACTTTTGACATGTTGTCTCAGACATCCAGCTTGGTGGACAATGCAATGCCCCACCTCTCCAGCTGACATGACCCTTGCAATGCAAGGACTGTTTGTGGTATCAGTTAACTCAGGGATTTCACGTAGATCTAGAATCATAGTTATATACTCGAGATGTTGAGTTAGTCTCTTTACTCTTTTCTCCTTAGTATATATTACGCTCTACATTTATGCATTGAGTACTGTCTTACGGGAAACCAAAATACAGACTTCGTAGAATCATAGTTAGAAACGTATCAGATTTATTTTTGTACCGATAAACTTTGCAGCCAGTCGAATATTCCAATTCCTCCAACAAACAGTTGAGATAATCTTGCATTATATCTTTCAGGATGCGCTACCATATTTGTACAGAGTGTATATAGAAACCATGCCGAAATTAGATGGTAAGTCACCAACCAATACACGCTTTTCATTCTGTAAGGAACTTACCTCAAGGCCTTTTACTAAATGTTCCTTCAATTTTCTATTGTTCTCTATTGTTACACGAAACAATAGAACAAAAGAATCCATTGTATTTTACAAGAAATCCTAGTTCTAGGTTCCTTATAAACTAGTTCTTTATTAAAAAAAGCGTGAAAACACCTATGATGCTTAAGAGCCCCCCAGTGGTAGATCTTTGACTCAATGAGACATGCCATCGGTGAAATTTCGTATTTAAAATGGGGACCTCCTCTTCTAATGAACCCAATATCGCTAGCACATGCTCTGACGGTGATATCCTTTGTTTTACTTGTGGGTTTATACAACAACAGATTTGATTAATGCAATTTTTGCTTTGTCCTTTGTGCCATTGATGAGGGATTTGCATTTTCTGATTATTTTTGTTTGAGGCACGCAGCTACTTACAGTTTTATACCTTGGTATGACCACAGTTGGATTTACCAGGAAATCCCTATTTATTGTTCATCCTATTCGATTGATCATTCTAAGCTACTAAACACTTTTTATCCTGTCAAAGTAAAACATGTATTTCTTTTCAACAAAACACACGCCTTTTTACAAACAAAAATATATTTTTAGTAATCTCTCAAAGCCTTTGTCTTTCAGAAAATGTATTTTGTACCATTTCAAACACTTTAAAGCATTTAAAGCTATTGTTTAGATTGTGCCAAATATGTCTAAAGGCTTAAAACATTTCTTTATCTTGAATAATAATAATAATGATAAAGACAAATCTTATTTCAGGATATCTACACAATGGTGGAGTTCTGAATGTTCAAAGGTTTCAGAAGTTTTTGGATGAACTAGCCAAGGTAGTTATTAATAGCCTATTGCCTCATGTAAATAAAAAAGCCAGAAGCTTATCTCAAGATTTTCTTCTTGTCCTGTTCATTTTTCGTCTTTCTGGTTAAACCCCTTTTTTCCAAGTGACCCAAGTCCAATAATGCCACTCGCAGGGGAAATCTTCCACCTTGGAGTAAATTTGGAATTTGAAGAATGTAGGAAATTAGTACTGATACAGGAAAATTGGTATTTTTATGTATTTTAATATGTAACTTGTTGTTGATTGGGGGCATTTAGTATTTACTAATTGGTCTATTTTTAAATATGCCACCCTGTGAAAGGCCACAACTGTGAACACATTGGTGCACAGATGATTTGTGTTTGAAACCACAGTAGTACTTGATTTCGGGATTTCGGGTGGGCAGTGTTTTCAAGAGCTTCTGTTGCGTAAATAAAAGCATTGAATAAAACCTTTTTACTGATATATCTAGTGATAACATGAAGCTATTGGGTTCCTGCTGAAAAGGCCTCAGTTCCATCAAGAATTTCTAGTAACAAAGAGGCTGGTTTCAAGATGCATTCCAATGCCCCCCAAACTCTACACCCCTCTACAACTGCAAGCAGCCCCTTTTACAATTGTTTCAAACAGTATTTGTTGTATACCCTAATCGGTTTAACCAGGGGTGAAGCCAAAGGGTGGACTGCCAGTTGCACCACACTTTTTCAAAGTTATAGGTTGCTAGTAATTTTGATGTTTCAGGGATACGACAGTCTCAGGAACTCAATTCCTGCTTCTGGTCCACCTCATTGTCGGTCATGCCCCTAGTCATGTTAATAGCGTATTTCATCAATGGTTTTATCTTCCGGTGAATTCATGTTTTTTGTGCATTTTTTAGTTTGACCGTGAAAAGTTTGAAGATATATACACAGACATGAAATGGCTGGAAGGAAGAACTGGAAGGTCCTTGTCGTCTGGCAAAAGAGGGAAGAACGGGGGAAAGGTGGTGAGTCAATTTATTTATGTCATCAACCAAACTTGTAAGAAGTGGGCTTTGCTTTACTGAAAGTCTAATTCATAGCTACAAAGGCTAAATAAGTTGCAGAGCATCCGGTATTTGCAATTTGACCTTAGTTCTTGAACGGACGACCATGGGTAGAGTGGCTTTGCAATATGAATGCGTCTAAGGGACCGTGCACAATGATCGGCTATGCATTTAGCCGAATATAGCCGAATTTTGATTTTTCTGCTAAAATAAAATTCGGCTATATTGTTTACAAATTCGGCTAAAATTCGGCTAGGGCTGAAATAAACAATTGAATAGAAAATCCCACGAGATCGCTTCAACTGTTTGTCTTGTTTTATAATTATCTAAACGATTGTTTCGCCGTGGCTCTGAAGTTTGAAAGAGCAACACTTCCAAACAATAACTGAATAGAAAATATTGTGTTGGAAAAAAGCTTCCAATGTTGTATTCCTTGGGTAAGCCAGATTTGCTTTTTACACAGTCCCCATGCACGCTATATGCACGTTTTGTTGATCGCTAGCTGCTATGGCTAGCTATATCAAAAAGACTTTTTCAACGCAAAAAGAAAGTGAAATAAATTCGTATTGTATTTCTTTTTCTTCTAAGACCAAGGTTGACTTCAGTTCCACATACTCCATTTTTATAAGAAACCGCGGATAAGAAACGGTAGGGCTTGATTTTCAAAACTTAAGAAGCTTTGGTAGGAGATTTGGTGTGAATTAAAAAGTTAAGAAACTTTTCATATCTTTCCTAACAAGAAAACATACTGCCACACACGCACGAGAGCATTAACTTGTAAGGTATTTGGTTTTGTTTCTAGCTCAGTTTAGTTACATATAATAAGATATTTTAGCTGTTCGCAACGAAATTTGCATTTATTCTTACTTCTTTATATTCATTCATTTAACGCAGTGATAGAAAATAAAGAAATGACGGTATATGAAGGCAAATAAAATTTTAATGTTATGAAATTCGCTAAGAAACTGTTCGTGCCCTGATTAGGGTGAAATCTAAGAAACTCTTGTACGAAGATTTACCATAGTTTCTTGAAAAAATGAGTGCATTGCATACTGGTCAAACGACACAGCCAGTCATCTTCCGAGTTTTCTCCTAAATTCTTTCTTATAAGAGAAGTCTCTTATTGGCCTGCAGACGGTTTCTTATAAAATGCTTTTTATGGAAATTCATGATGGACGTATCTCGCTCAGCGACTAGAGTTGTATGTTGATTTGGCAAATTTATTTTGTAAAAGGTAAACCTTCTAAACATAAACGCATGCAATCGTGGGACTTTCGGCTTTTTATTCACACAAGCTCCGATAGTAAACAAATTTCCTCTATTCAATTTCGTAAACACCATTTGGCGCTTTTGTTCTCAACAACACCAGCAAGCCTCAAGAGACCTGAATGGATTAGAGCATTATGAGAACATTAGCTAATCAAAATAGCCGAAAGTTAGCCGAAAATAGCCGAAAATTAGCCGAAAAATATGAAAATTCGGCTATGAAAAACTCGGCTAAAATTTTACAAAATTCGGCTATTTACCAAAAAATAGCCGAATTTAGCCGAATATTGATAGCCGAAAAATAGCCGATCATTGCGCACGGTCCCTAAACGACTTACCGTCTCCACACTTGTGGTTTGTAAGGGCCAACAGAATATTTCTGTATTTGAATTATATTTGGCCTTAGCCTCATAGCTCTTCGCTTTTATTTCATAGAAATTCTCACAGTTGCTTTCTCAAATGGATGATGACATCCTGTTTCCGGTCAAAAATCCTTATATGGCATTAGCTGACGTATCCGATGCATTTGACGACTCACTAGCTACCAGTCCCCCGCGTGCTCTGGATGAAGAATCGGGGGAAGAATTAGAGAAGATATTTGGAGATATGGGAATCAAAGAGAAAGATGGGGGTGAGGAGTTATTTGAAATGGAGTTCAGACAGCACAAAAGAGCGTATTACACTGAGAAGTTTGACATCCCAACTGCAGACGAGTAAGTTATCATCTTGAATATTTCTTTATAAGAACATTAAATCATAAGTAATGGTCTGACATACCAGAATAGGCTACTGCAATTGACATATGCCACCACTGGGTTTCAAAGCCGGGTTGCTGGGCCCATAGGGGAGTGGGCTAACCACCCTCAGCCGGGACAGGGAGTTAAAACAGTAACTTTGAGGTGTTTACAACTTCAGGCTTATCCACAGTGAAGCATTAGTTGTAGTTCGTGTTTTGGATTAAATTCTTCTTCAGAGCCATCTTATATTAACTTGATTATTATCGAGATTAATTTAGGGCATGGTCTAACACAGGTTATTAAAATTATATGGTTGTTATCAATAAGGTAAAGAAAAAAATACTTCTTGTTTGCGCAATGCAGTGTCATGAGGTTAGATTTCTGAATGGTGTATTATTCTCCTGCCAGGTTTTTGTTGGTATGATTCATGCTATGTAATGTTTTAGCTTGTAGTTGTTTTAAACGCATGATATTAACATGAAGAGAAATAAACTTATTGAAATGAGGGGGGTGTAATGTTCTGCCAAAAGTATAGACCAGCTTTTTACATCGAAAAATATTTTTTGCCAGTTTTTGTTTATACGATTTCAATTGTTTTATTGTTTATGTTTATGTTACTTCTAATAGCTTCAGCACAGAATATAAACATTGAGAGAAGCAAACTTATTGAATTGATGAATGTTTGAGAGATATGTAGTGTCATGCAAAAAATTCACTTGCCATACAGAATTTAGGCCGGCTTTTTAAACGGAAATATATTTTACAACCAGGAATTTGTTTATGATTTATATTATTTTAATTTTTATTCCAGCTATAACTTTCATGCAGAGGCACACTATTATTTCCTTTTGCACCCTTGGTACTTTTGAAGCCGGCTATTCTTCAGTCGCTCTGTGGGATTATTGAAACTGGCTGTTCTCCAGTACTCCCCTTTGAATTTTTTGAAGCCGGTTGTTCTTTCGTATTTGTCTATTTTCATGTTGAAACGTTCTAAAATGTTGTTTAATTTTTGTGCTATTTCTTGCAGTGCCTTTATTTCAACTGTGGTGTACGAATACATACTGGCTATCCAATGGATTCTGCATTACTACTTCAATGGACTGCAGTCCTGGAGTTGGTGAGTCAAACACGCCAATTATTCATTGCTTATTATCTTTCCAAACATCTGTGCAGTACAGTGGAGAGTGTTCAGCAATGTGGGGAACGTCATCAGTAATGTGTTGGGGATACCATCAGTACTGTGGGGGGGGGGGTCATCAGTACTGTAGGGGATACCATAAATAATGAAGGGGATACAATCAGTACATTTAAGAGTATTCAGTATTGTGGGGGATTCTTTCAGTACTGTGGAGGGTTACCATCAGTACTGTTGGGAATACCATCAGTGCATTGAGGAGTATTCAGTATTGTGGGGGATTCCGTCAGTACTTTTGGGGGATATAGGTACTGTAAGGAATACCATCAGTGCATTGAGGAGTATCAAGTATTTTGGGGGATTCCATCAGTATTGTATGGGATACCATCAGTGCATTGAGGAGTATTCAGTATTGTGGGGGATTCCATCAGTACTATTGGGGAGTACTACAAGTACTGTAGGGGATACAATTGGTACATTGAAGAGTATTCAGTATTGTGGGGGAATACCATCAGTACTGTTTGGGGAGGCTATAAGTACTCTAGAGGATACCATAAGTACTGTAGGGGATACAATCAGTACATTGAAGAGTATCCAGTATTGTAGGGGGATACCAGTATTATGAATCAATTCAAGCACCAATCAAAAAAGGGATTGGTATTAGTAAATAACTGGCTAGGATTGTCTGCAAATTAGCCCTTATTTGTCTATATTTGAGTTGCATGAGATATACAAAATGATGCATTCTTATTAAGAATAGAGGGAGTAATGCTCTCAGTGACTATTCTGTATTCATACTGTCTGATTGTGTATCTCATGTTATTTATTATTTCTATAACCATATTTATACCACTAAATGCAGTAAAAACGCATTAAAACGCATCATCTTTGACAGGCTATTTGATGCCAGGTATTAACTTTGTTGTTTAGACTTTTTATTAGGTATTTAACTGTGTTTTTTGAGATTAAATTAGGTCTGGGTTACAAGATACTGGATCGCTTTTCGCACCGGATTGGTTTCAACCTATCTTCTTCAACATCCCACCGTTTTAATTGCAGTTTCACGACACCGGATTGCCATGAACACACTTTTGATTTCATTTACACAACCAACGTGGTTTCGCCCTGCACTGCTATGTCTTAATCTATTGTCAACACCAAAACTTAACTAGTTTTATGGCAAAAAGAGGGTTTTGGAGTGGGGTCATACCGGGTAACTGCAGTTACGCGAAATGGAATGTGGAATGAAGTGAATCAGATTCATTTTCACCTTACCTCCAGAGCTGGGTGTTTTCACGCCGCGAAAACGGATTGGAGTGACATAGCATTGCCTTGGTGTCATGTAACTGCATCCCTCCCCCCCCCCCCCCTATCCAATGCGAAAAGCAATCCAGTGTGTGAGGATCCGGTATCGTGTAACTGAGGCCTTATTTGCAAATGAGGCTTTAAGAAGCGGTAGAAAAAATGATGACCTGAATTGAGATTTAAAGATGTGACATAGCAGAATGTGAAGCATCAGAACATAAACACCTGACAATAAACAACCGTAGAGGTTCTTGAAGAAATACGAATAAAATCTCGTGAATAGTAATTACAGTTATAACCGACTGCACGAGCAGAAGTTTGTATCTAGCAAGCTAGATTATGATATGTGACGTCACAGTTGTTAATATAGATATCCGTGACCCTATCTCAGTTATCGATTCAATACAAGATTAATAGGTTGTCGAAGATAATGCTTTCTGGGCCATTCTATATTATTTCTATTATCATAAGAATATATTACCATCAGTGTATTGCAATTAGTTATAACTGGAGGGGCACATTGGTCTCTAGATCACAAACCTCATAACTGTATTCCTTATCTTCTTATCTCTTTTCGTTAAGGTACTACCCATACCACTACGCTCCCTTTGTCTCTGACATCATCAACACTGAAAATTTCGATTTGGCCATGGACAAGGGAAGGCCTTTCAAGCCATTTGAACAGTTACTCGCTGTTTTACCCTCAGCCAGCAAGAAACTTCTCCCAGAAGCATTTCAGGTAAATTCTTTAATTATCCAAATACTTGAGACCTGTTTTTACTGCATGGGTATAAATTTGTGATGTTATTTTGAGAGGGGACTAGCAGATGGTGTTTTTGCTCCATGGCAGCATGACAGGTTCCTGGGAAGGAAAGGAAGGGACATGACCAACCATGGCATTTTTACTGTGGATTATCGCATCAGTTGCCATTGGAATCAAGAAATGTTTGGTAGCGATCGGCTGTAACAAGTAGACATTTTATGTTTACCTAAAAGTCGAAAAATATTAACAAGTATTGAAAATTTTGGAAGCAAAAATGTTTTAGAGACAAGTACATTTTTTATACTATCCTCGTTTTGAAAACGAGGAAAGTACAAAATATTTGAGGAGGTGCTGAAAATTTCAAGCAAGTAGGCCTAAATAAACAGAGTTATAAAATCAGAAGTTCATTGAATTTGAAAGAAGTAACAAAATGCTGATGAAGTATTGAAAATTTTGAAGGAAGTAGATTTTTTGGGAGAAAGTTAAAAAGTTGAAAAAATTATAGAAAGTATTTTTGTCAGTAACGGCACTCCATACCTGCCAGCACCTGTGGTTACCTATAGAACTTCTGATCTCAATATCTTATTATCTCTTCACTTTATCCTCATTATGACTGAATGGATATTTATTTTTGTCTTTTAGAGTCTGATGATAATGGACACGTCACCAATCATTGATTATTATCCAACCTCGTTCCGAACAGATCTGAATGGCAAGCAGCAGGAATGGGAGGCTGTCGTCCTGATTCCTTTTATTGATGAGGTGAGTAGCCGTGTCTCGTTGCTGTTGTTGCTACGCTACTTTGTCGTCCAAGTTTATTACAAATGTGGTTGTTGTGCTGAAAAAGATTCATTTTGTTGGAATTCGAAATGGCGACCTGTCTCTTCATCTCTTCCCTCTGACATGCAACTCTGTCTTTAATTGACTTTTGTCAATTTGGAAGGCTTCAAGTTAATAATTCTTAATTATGGGTCTCATTGAAATATGCCTCTGCAAGTTTTCAGTACAGAAAAGCGATTAATCTTTGCAATTTTTGAAAAAGATATATTTGAGTTGATAGAATATACTTGATCTTTCTGAAAGAGGAATGCCAAATATAATTCCTGATTAAACAGGCCCAGATCAGGTTTAGCCATTGCATTGCCAGGACACTGGTAAAGGAACCACTTGAGCCTGTACGTAAATTGAACAGTGCGTTTAGCCACTGTGACCTTATTTTCTTCGTTAAAGGCGTAGTTACACCAAAGGGCTTAATTTTAGCTCTCGCTAGCACTCTGATATAGCAACTACAAGAGGTTGTTAACTTTTCTCATGAAAGGCCTGATTATAGGGGATCCTTGGAGAATCAGTTCTACTGTTTTTAGAAGCAAAGCAGTTAAGCAGATAAGCAAAACAGCAGGAAAGTCCCAGATATCTATCCAGGAGTTTCAATTTGGACCTTCCTTGATCAAGTCAACTATCTATCCTCAGCTACTAACGATCTTGTGCAACCCATAATCTTAATGTTATAGTATGGCCTTTGTTATTTCGGTGAACACTCTAGGGCTTTAACATTCCAAGGGAAAGAAATTATAGATCCTATTTTACATTATATGAATTTATATTGATTTCACTTGCTTTATTTTGTTATTTCATGATATGAATTTGAAAATATGTAGTTGAAATGATTCATTTCTAAACTTTTTATTTGCTGGGTTTTCTTTGTAGCGACGCCTATTAACAGCTATGGCTGCAAACTATGCGAGATTGACAGACGAAGAGAAGGAGAGAAACTCGTATGGAGCGTGTTTGAAATACAATTACTCCAGTGATATCAGCTTTTTGTATCCATCTACGTACCCAGGCGTGTTTCCAGATTTAGACGCTTGTAAAGCAAGGTGGGCATGAAAATTTCTTTTGATGTTTCATGTATCAGTACTTTGATAATAACTAAAGTATATGCTGTCAGCCTATGTGACAAGATGAATTGAAACTTACTTGTTTGGCAATAATAGGTGAATTTTGTAACTTCTTTGGGAATATCTTGTATTGTGAGGAATATATTGTATCGTTTGGGGTATCATCTGTTCATTAGAGGGTGTGTAGTACTGCTGGTGGATACCATCAGTTCTTTGGAGGATATTCCGTTTTGTTGGGCAATATCACCAAAGATGTGAAGGGAAATATTAAGTAGTGCAGTTGGTGCTAAGTACGGTTGAGGATATCATCAGTACTGTGGAGTTTAATACTGAATATGCTTATGGTCTCTCCACACTACTATTTATCCTTCACGGTACTGATGTTATCCCCCTCAGTACTGATATTATCCCCTTACTGTACTGAGCATCCTCAACATTACCAGATGATATACCTCTGCAGTACTGATGATATCCCCCACATTACTGAATATTCTATAAATTACTGTTCATTCTCCATAAAACTACCACACAAACATTCCCCAGTGTTTTATTCATTCGCACCTTAAGTTCAATGAAGATTAAGCCTGCTTAAGCCTCCTACCTCCAGTTTGATTAGTAGGGCGAAGGGTAATTGTTAAATATTGTTATTAGCTCAGGGTTCCTTCTCAGATCACAGTAGACAGTACCAGATCACAATAGCATTATCCTAACAAAATCACCTGGTTTTTATTCACAGCTGTGAAAAAATTGACAAAGACCAATTTAGAGTTGAAATCAAGGACTTGAAAAAAGGTATTTAAGTCTTTTTCTAATATGGTTACAATTCTTTTGAATTTCCATCTTAACCCTGTTTACAGTTGTAAAACTCTTCAGAAATCTCTTATCTTGATTGGCTGATTTTATTTTATTAGACTTATTTTCAGAAAACCTTCAATCCTGAGAAATCACTCCTTTATCTCGACTGTATCTTGCTCGGTTTCTGTAAAAATTGGGACACCGACTTCTTGATTTTATTTCATTATGTTTTTGTGATTTGACAGTAGAAGTAACACAACCAAAAGCTATCATACGGAGATTCGTGCTATTCCAATAATCCCTAAGTAAAAAATCACAATAACGTGAAACTTTGAAGAGTGAAGTGAAAGCATTTTGTTGTATTTGAAGTAATTTACTTCTGTTGTAACTCACTCTATCTCTTATGGTAAAGAGCGCTTTTTTAACCAATGAAAACCTGCTGCTACTATCAATTTTGATTTGATATCAAACTAATCTTTTATGATATGCGATTATGACAATTGAATATTTGATAAACCTTGCACCATACATTGGGGCAATCCGATTTGGTGACTATAGATCATTTATTCAGAATTGCCCTATTGTCCATTTGTAAGGATTAAGTATCAAGCAATTTAAAACTAAGGGGTGTTTTTTATTGGTAAATGAAATAACCAATGCTTCCTGTTGCTAACAGATATTTCATTTTCAGCGATACAATCGCTTGAAAAGTTAGGGATCAATTCAACCCCCTTAACTAACGTTATTGTTTTAGGCTTGTGTGAGGGTGTGAAAGAAAATGTCTACTTTCCTGGATTTCCAACGCTCAAACATATCAATCACCATGTGAGTACAGTAATTGTCTTGATTTTGTACATAAAGTTTTAAGGAGAAGCAGGGCATCAATCAATGGTCACAGTGGTATGGTCACTGATATCAAAAGAAAGACTGGATCGAGCATCTGTCGTTGTGAAATGAAGTCAACTGGCAGCCATATTGGGAGGTCCAATTTAATACATTGATATTACACTGGGGAGTGTTTTTTCCTTTGATGATTGTTTGAATTTTATGAATAATCAGCAGAAGACTGAATAATCGTGCAGCTATTGATGACAAAGAATCAAGTCAATATGATTTCTTTGGCAGCCATATTTGGAGGTCAAGTTCAAGCCAAAGCAATTTGCTTCAAAGATTTTGCTCCAGAAACGAAAGAATGATCGATCCAGTCTTTATTTTGAGATCATTGGGTATAGTGCGCTGGAGGACTACTCTAGATATTTGTGATTGCGTCCTACGCGGGTCATTTTTTACTCTCACAAATTATCTTAATTGAAGTTTATGTAAACAGTTAAAATTGAGATAATTTGTGTGAATGAAAAATGTCGCGAGTAGGCTTCAAACCCACGAACACTGACAAGGCGTCATTACTCTACCAACTGTTTGCAATAGAATGGCTTTCTTTTCCATGTGCCCCTCCCCCAATGTTTTGCTACTGGATCATTCCATTGGTCAATCGTGTTCCTTTCTTTGTGAATTGTTATTGTTTTCATTATTTTAGATCCGTATATTTACCTTTAGACTAACTTAACTAGTCTCAGGCACAGTGGCAGACACTTTGGCAATTACTGGTGGGGGCAAACCCATTGTTAAAAATAAACCATGTGATGTTTCCTATTGTATTTGAACTAAAAACTATTTTTTCCGAAATTATAGAGGACAACTGCACCCCTTACTGGTCCACCTAAGTGTCTGCAACTGCCAGGAATTGACGAATGGAAACATGAATGAAATGGCCTCGGGAAAAGTGTTGCTAGATTCTCACAGATTAAACCATCCTTGGGACTTACCCCCTGGACACATGTATTATCTTGCTTGAATTGTTTGTTTCAGAGCAATTTGCGGAAGGCGGGAGTGAGAGTCTTTCAGTTTTCAAGCAAATCAAATAACATGGTCATCAGCATAGAAGACACTGAAAAACCGGTGAGAGCTATGGATTTTTGTTTGTTTTTTCTTCATCAAACAGAGATCTTGAATAACAGAACATTCAGTAATAATGGAAAGAAAAAGCAACACTGTTTTGAGGAAATTTGTCTCTCATATTTTGAGAAATAATAGCTGAGCACTAGGGTATTGGTTAGAAATGATGGGAATATAATGAACGTGGTTTTTATATGTGAAATTCTATTGTACTAGTTTATTACAGTAGAAACCCGCCATATTCACAATAGTGAGGTTTATAATCGCCTTAATTGTTTCGCCCAGAGCTGCTTTAAATATATAATAACCTGGGTTTAAGAACACGTTAGAGCAAGATTTCCTTGTTCAAAAGGCAAGTTTTGAATAAAGGGGCTTTCTATCAGAGGAGTAGAATTGGTAAAGTCTTGGTATGGTTTTTGTGTTTTTGCATACAGCTTTTTTAAATTTAGGACTTGGCTTAAGGACCCAAGGAGTCTTTTCTATATGAACCTGAAAAAATCTGAGTTCTAATATGTGGCTGGGCCGGGTTTTAATGTCAAGATCTTTTATTCAAATTTTAAAATTACAGGATGAAGATAAGATGCGAGAGTTGGTGGGGAAAATAGTCCACGTTGAATGGCCCTACTTGGTGGAAGCTCTCGTCACTGGTATAACAGATGGTGACGTAAAGTAGGTATTCTTCTGTCTTGACGAAATGTAACTAAAGACATAACAGCATTTCAAATAGCATTTTGGTTTATAGCGAGCAATAGGATACTAAGCTTATCACTTGTAATTGATTTTGCCTGATTGAAGTTTATCGTGATTTGATTCACCGAAATCAATTATGTTTGCCTCAAAACGTCCACCAAACTCCTCACGAGAATTTTAGTTGATGAGCAGCAAATCACCATGAGCTGCTTGGTGAAAATAGACGGCAAGGCACCTGAGATTTTTTTTGAATTTGATAAGTGAAGGGAGCAATTAACCTCCCATCTCAAAGTGACTGAGGATGACATTGAGGTGGAGTTTGGCAATCGCCCGCCTCAAACTACACGTCTGCTTCCAATACCGTGTGATATGTTGCACGCCGTTTTTTTTATTACAAAAATCATGTATAGCCCCTTAAAACAAGTTAAAGATATTTTTAAAAGTCTGGGGATCCTCTCTATTTATTCCATTCCCATACCGTTGAAACTCAAGAAAATGGGTTTATTGATATATTTATAAGTGGTGGTCAGGATGGCCAAGTAGATAGATCACTCAATCCTCGTTCAAAGGAAGTAGAGCTGCTTGGGTCCTCAGTGCTTTGTACACTATTCAATACCTCATGAAGATGGATAGCATATTTTCCTTTCAGATCTATAAATAATATTTACCTCCAAGGGCCTTGAGATATACAAAATGATGCACTCCTATAAAGAATTGAGTGAATGTTGTTCTCGATGACTATTCTGTATTCATACTGTCTGATTGTGTATCTCTGATTATTTTGCAATTTATACGTCTCGACTGACCATCACCTAGCCCGGAAAGGAAATCTGATTTTACACTTGCATTTTTCGTAGGTATGTGTTGAAAGAACCGGAGAACATTGTACAAGAAGACATAATGAATAAAAACAAATCTGAAGATGCAAAACGATGGATGAAAATGATAAAAACAGCGTAAGTGCGAAATGTTTATTTTTGGAGTTCACTTTAATTTTCCTCCTGGTTCAACCAGGTTCTTCAGTAGGTGTTCTTGAACTTTGTGGCAGGAAATAGGACATTTTTTGCAATTTAGACAAATCATATAGTTTATTCTAAGATACAGATTAAGATACAGATTATAATATAAGGCAAGTCCTTTTTTCTATTCAGAATTTACTAATACCAAGTTTGACGGGGATGGTCCATTTGTTTACAACATGTTTTTTGAACGCTGTGAACTATTTTAAATCTGCCTATAAAGTTTATTTCCTAGAATTGGCTAATAGGATATCATTGGACTTCCTATGGTCTTCTGACTCGGATGCTCTACAATTCATTTATCTTGGATCAAATTGAAACCTCAGAAGTTGTCCCCAACCTTACGCAATTATTTGTCTATTTTTGATTTGCATGAGATATACAAAATGATGCATTCTTATTAAGAATAGAGGGAGTAATGCTCTCAGTGACTATTCTGTATTCATACTGTCTGATTGTACATCTCATGTTATTCGAATGTTTATAGCCATATTTATGCGGTTGCAAAAACGTGTTATCACCAGGGACTGAATAAAACCCCGCATCTTGTGAATTACTAAAATTTTTATTTATGATTAGTTGGGAAAAGCTATCAAACAATTTAGAACTATTTTTCAGATTTATACTGCTCGATTAGTTATATAAGAAAATAATTTTGGTAACGCTTTACATCAGGCGCTGTTCGCAAAATTGTTGATTAGACATTCTGTCAGAGAAGTCCTGCAAATAGTGTGAACAAAATCGTTTAAACCTTCATATTTATTATTTTGCAGAAACATGGAGAAGAGGGGAGTTGATATTGGTGAGGTTAAAGTGCTCGTCGAAGCAAAACAGCTCAAAGGAAAAAGGTTTTGATTCATTCATTTTAAGATTCATTCAATTGATTCATTCACAATAAGGATAGGGTATCATCGAGATTTATCAGTTTCGCGCAGCTTTGAGCGGCCAGAAACACGAATAAAAACTTCTAAAAAGCAAACTCACTCGTTGTGTACCTTTCTATTTGAGGAGACACCTTTAAGATCACAGGCCAGAAAATCTGCAGATCTCGAGGGCTATGGCCTGTTTATAAGAAAAATAAAAAAGTGGTTCCAGAAGGCTACGATCTGGGGGAAATGGTGTGACAGGGGCTCCAGTCGGCACAGTTTGTGATTGTGTGGAGTATGGAATAGAATGTATAAGTGAATGTCTGGGCCATCTAATGAGATTTTTTATATTTCAGGTACGACTGTTCCTCAAGAGGGGATATAACTCTGGAGAGAGAGTGGGCCTCGTGTCACTCATTTTATTCCTACCAATCTATCGTGCAGGTATGTGTTAATGCCACTGATCTCAATATAAAGACTGGATCGAGCATTCTTTGGTTTCTGGAGTCAACTGTATGAAGCCAATTGCTTCGGCTTTATTTGGCCTGTCAATATGGCTGCCAAAGAAATTATATTGACTTTTTGTTAGTTGACAATAGCTGCACGATTATTGTGTTGATTACTCATAACATTCCAATATCGTCAAAGAAAAAAGCACGCATCAGTGGAATCTCAATGTATTGAATTGAACCTCCCAATATGGCTGCCAAGGACTTCATTTTTGAACATAAGATGCCCGATCCAGTCTTAATTTAGAAATCAGTGATTAAAGACCTTAATGAAACATCTCATCCCTTGTTGAGCTCAGCACAGGTCGAGGGTCATGGGTTTTTCTTATGTGGTGGGGACTCGGTCACAAGATTTGTATCCTCATGTAAACTATAGTATATAATAAACTATAGAAAGAGTTAATTCAATAGTTTAATTATTTACAGAAGAAGTTTACAATATTTCCATTGAATTTTGTTAGAATTTTAGCCCATTTTGAAATTTCAGCCCATTTGAGTAACCCCTTGTTGTTATTGAACTAAGCACTACTTGTTAAAACTTTGCAGCCAGGTATATTCCTGTATGGATTCTTGTGTTGATGACTGCTAAGCAGGATACAAAAATAAAACTCACATTTCTTTGGCATATTTTGGGGTCGAATCTGCCAATTGATCATATCAGCCATTGAGAATTTATGATTATTCTTAGCAAGGAGTAATAAGCACTTCAGACCAGTTGTAAGGAGTCCTTCCCACAGGCTGTTCAGTCAGCTGTAGGCCCTCACCCCAGGACTATATGCAGATAGATAGTGGATGCCAGCTGCTAGCAACTTCACCACCAAATTTTTAAAGAAGGACTCAGCTGTGGCACATTTTTCATTATAATTTGTTGCTGCCAACAAAATCATAAACTATTTTGTTATTAGTGTACGCGTGTGTATCTATCAATGCCGCTTTCCTTACAGAATCTTACAGTGCATACATCAGAATACCAGAGGGCATTCGAATCAATCGAAGAACTTTTTCCTCCCAAGTCACAGTGTTTTATGATGGCCTGTCCACATTACGGATGTTCTGGCGAGGTTTGCATCTTTTTGTTTGCTTGGCTTTTTATAAGATGTATGGCACTAAGGCCTTCGAAATTTGCCTTATCTTTGAATCTTTTAACCCCTGTTAGTCACACTCAGAGGGTACTGTCTCGATCGGTACATAACTAGAATATAGCCAGTAAAATCGGAAGCATAGTGAAGCGAAAATATAGATTGTTATAAAGCTTTTCGCCTGATACTCAATAGAGTAATATGTCAGAAAGAGAACGAAAAAAAACCTAGCAAATTATTAAACCCTGATTTGGATCGAAATAGGCCAGTCTAAAAGAGGTGAATGATTGGTATAGTGTGGGAACACCAATCATCGGCGGTGATACAGTGAGCTGACCTATGGGATTACTTCCCAGGGGGAAAACAAACTCAATAGAACAGTAAAAACATTTGCCATTTTTTAAAAGAATATGTATGTGTACAAAATTTCTTAATAACAAAATTTTTTTGGATTGCTTTTCTTTTACACTTGTGAATAAGTTCAAATTTGACGTCTTCTCATTTTCATGTATAAAGCACTGAAGATGGACATATTCCGAAAAGCTGTTGCATGTTATTATTTTTATCAAAAACATGTTTTTAATTCTTTTAAACACAATAGAGGATCCCTGGTTTTTGTGTAGGGGACATTCCATGTCAAGTGTAACCACCTCCGGACATCATACTCTGGGATTTGCCTGAAATTTTACATGCATGTTACTATCATCGAGCTAAACATTTTTTGAAATTTTGACGGTTTTATCACTTACTGTTGCCTAGCAACAGCACTTTGAACTTTTGACCTTTGCGGCTTCTGCGCGCGGCCTTAGATTTCCTAATTTTGTCCAGGTAGGTCCTATAGGAGTGTATGATACATCATTTTGAAGCTCTTGAGCTGAACAATCAATTGAAAGTATTAAAAAGTTCAAAGTTTTACATATTAAAGCAAGAAAATACATTTGAAATGTTTGACCTTTGACCTGAGGGTCAATGGCAACTTTGATTTTGATAATTTATTTTTCAAAATGTTTGTTGAACCATACTCTCTAATGTGTGAAGTTTTCAGAGTGGGATCTCCATGGGTTTAGTGGCAATTACACTTTAAACCTGTGGAGGTTATCATTGAGGAAGACAAAAGTTGATAAACATGAACTACAAAATTTTTTCCTATAAGATTACTCTATATATACACTAAGTGTTCTGTTTTTACTTTTTTTTTAGTCAAAATCAATTATTTCCTTTACATTCTGATGTGACTGTTACAGCTATATTTCCTCCTTTAACCAAGGAATACGTATGACCGTTTGTCGTAACTGGATTGATGAAGTAAAACATCTGAAGCATCAATTACCAAATGATCTGGCACTTGAGGATAGATTTAGGAAGGGCTAAGACCGTGGGGATAAAGGAAATATTAATGGAGACTTCATTTAATGCAGGAGGAGAGCCCGTAACTTAAACTAGCCACTAATACTCGTCATACTCAACAGCGATGTAACCATGAATGTACTGAGTGTTGGTTGATGAAGTACTCCTGACACAAGAAACTATTCTGGAACTATTCTGTCTTTCATCATCAGTGTGTTTTCTGAAACTGGAACGAAAGAATGGAGCTTCTGGGTGCCTGCTATTGTCTTAGCACTTTCAAACCTTTTTGACAAAACTTTAAGAAAAGGTTACTGAAGACATATATCATTTCACTGTTAACATACGGTTGTGAAGCATGGACAATAAGTAAAGAAGCTGCAAGGAGGATAAATGCATTTGAAACATGGTGTTATCGCAGAATACTAAAAGTTAGCTGGGTAAACAAAATTACAAACAAAGATATATTTGAAAGAGTAAAAGAAAAACCAAATCTATTAAAGAAGATCGCTCAACGTAAATCGTCATTCTTTGGCCATATAGCAAGAAGCCCAAACAGAAATTTGTTTGTTAACATCATCGAAGGATTTATAAATGGCAAAAGAGCACAGGGTAGACCTCGGAGAAAGTGGATAGACGACATCAAAGAGTGGACCAATATCAAAGAATATGGACAATTGGAAAGGGAAGCACAGAACAGAGAACAGTGGAGATCCATGATAGGCAACCTTCGGACATACGAGGACGCTACATAGATAGATAGATAGAACAGCTACGAATTCTTCAGGCAAACGTAATCGAAGACGACCTAAAAGAATCTTCTCAAGAAGAAGATATCGAGCCAGAATTCGTATCAGCAGACAATGAACTATTTTCGTTGAACAGTTCACTAGAGTCTATTGAAGTCCAGTCAAGAGACATCAAGCCAACAAGATAGGACCATATCGAGCTACCGAGCATAAACAGATAAGTTAAGAAAAACTAATTCTGCCTGTAGCACAGTAGATGCAATGGAAGATAACATTATTGCAAAACAGCAAGCCCAATGTTTGCATGAACAAAAGAGGTTCTAAAAGATGGTGAGTTTTTGGTAATTGGTGATTTAGCTGAAAACTTTTCATTCGTCGTTAAGGACGAGGCTCAATCTTTCCATTGGAACAACGCTCAGTCATAATTCACCCATTTGTATATTATTATAAAGAGAACAAGCAACTGGTGTAGGGGAATTATGTTATCATCTCAAACTGCAACACGCATGATAGAGTTTCAGTTTATGTTTTCCAGAAATATCTCATGTAACACTTGCATGAAACACTTGCCATTTTCAGTGGCGTTCCGTGAGTTCAAAGATAGGGTATTCTGTGGATAATTTTTTCTGACCACACCCAAAAATTCTAACAAGGACTGGGCCACGCCCTAATAAAATTTAATGGATATCAAATTAGTTGATTTCTGCTGCTTTACTTTAGCTTAAATGTTACAAAATTAGGAGTAGTAAATTTATGCAAATAGAACTTCATTTAAAACATAATATCACTATAATATCACACAAAAAGTAGGATGGATATCCCAAACACAAACCCATACACATCAGATTGATACTGTAAGGACCATCTAAACAGAAAAAACGATATTCTGATAAGACTACCCTAACTATCACCTATAAAACGGATGCTCTGACAAAGAGTGAGAAGATTTCAGGCCTATCAGTGTGGCCTTATAGGCCCATATAGCTTACAACAACAAAAGTAAGATATAAAATATTCTTTACTTAACTTCAAGCTAGTTGCTTTCTGTCTTTTGCAACATCAGCATCAAGATTCTAAAAGTTTCCTTCTTTCTTGCTTAGACTATTTGACAAATTATTTTCTTCCCTTTATTCGATTTGTTTATGTCGTTTAATCGATATGGAAAACGCGCCTCGTGAACTTGAAGGTATTTACCAACACAGTGTGAGAGCTAAATAACAAAGGAAAGGAGATTGCGTGTACGGGTTTTACAGCGCCAATTTCAAAAACGAAATTCGACCTGAGGTGGACGCAGGATCTTAATGTGCGTCTTTTGCTAGTACAAACCTATAGGACTTACCGCTTCAGTGATTTTACCAACATGGATTTTGATTGGCTAAAGGGGCTTCAAGGTTCTCTTCGGGGAACCTAGGTCAAAAGCTTAGAAAAGTATCTGTCCGCTCTAGAAGCAGGTTCTAAGAGTGAGGTCAACAAATATTCCGCTGAGGCCGCAATATCAACCGCAATACATTGTCAAAAAGACATACAGACAATTACCAACTATCAAAAAGCCGCCTACTGGCCGTAACCTAAAGCCCTTTGTTTGCAAAGAAACTGTACAACACGAGAAGACGAGATGGGTTTGCGAGCGCATAAGGAAAACTTATCTGATGGCAATTACTTAAGAAATTTTATGAATATGGTTTTTAACAGTATGAAAAGCAATAAATGTTTTATTGTATCTATAAAACGAAATGATCTGAATAAGAAATTTAAAGCATAGAAATTATTTTTTGTGTGGAAACGCTAGGGTATTCTCTGAATACCCTGAATACCCGGACGGAACGCCACTGGCCATTTTCAGCAAGGCCATCTCCTTTTCAGATGGCTGTACTGGCCAGTATAAAAATCTGGAAAATTTTTGGCATTTTTGTCTGAACGAATACGACTTTGTTATGCCTACAGAGTAGCATGTTCTTGCTACCAGCCATAGCAAATGTCCCTCTGGTGGTATTGGAGGCACCATTAAGCAAGAAACCACAAGGACAAGCCTTATGCGTCCCTATATAGATAAAAGTCTAACACCGGGTGTGTTATTTGAATTTGTACGCTCGGACCTTAAAGGTATAAATATTGATCTGATCTCAACGGAAGAATAAGCTGAGGAAAGATCTTCATTGTCAAAAAGGTTTGAAAGTGCTAAGACAATAGCAGGCACCCAGAAGCTCCATTCTTTCGTTCCAGTTTCAGAAAACACACTGATGATGAAAGACAGAATAGTTCCAGAATAGTTTCTTGTGTCAGGAGTACTTCATCAACCAACACTCAGTACATTCATGGTTACATCGCTGTTGAGTATGACGAGTATTAGTGGCTAGTTTAAGTTACGGACTCTCCTCCTGCATTAAATGAAGTCTCCATTAATATTTCCTTTATCCCCACGGTCTTAGCCCTTCCTAAATCTATCCTCAAGTGCCAGATCATTTGGTAATTGATGCTTCAGATGTTTTACTTCATCAATCCAGTTACGACAAACGGTCATACGTATTCCTTGGTTAAAGGAGGAAATATAGCTGTAACAGTCACATCAGAATGTAAAGGAAATAATTGATTTTGACTAAAAAAAAAGTAAAAACAGAACACTTAGTGTATATATAGAGTAATCTTATAGGAAAAAATTTTGTAGTTCATGTTTATCAACTTTTGTCTTCCTCAATGATAACCTCCACAGGTTTAAAGTGTAATTGCCACTAAACCCATGGAGATCCCACTCTGAAAACTTCACACATTAGAGAGTATGGTTCAACAAACATTTTGAAAAATAAATTATCAAAATCAAAGTTGCCATTGACCCTCAGGTCAAAGGTCAAACATTTCAAATGTATTTTCTTGCTTTAATATGTAAAACTTTGAACTTTTTAATACTTTCAATTGATTGTTCAGCTCAAGAGCTTCAAAATGATGTATCATACACTCCTATAGGACCTACCTGGACAAAATTAGGAAATCTAAGGCCGCGCGCAGAAGCCGCAAAGGTCAAAAGTTCAAAGTGCTGTTGCTAGGCAACAGTAAGTGATAGAACCGTCAAAATTTCAAAAAATGTTTAGCTCGATGATAGTAACATGCATGTAAAATTTCAGGCAAATCCCAGAGTATGATGTCCGGAGGTGGTTACACTTGACATGGAATGTCCCGTAGACGGATTCCAAAGTACTTGAATAAAATGTTGACCTTGCCCTCTCAATTAACAACAATATTCTGTTGATTGTCAGACGGAAATCTTTAGCAATCTATGTTTTCGCTCCAGACACTACTGTTAAAACCAGAATATAGTAACCTTGATTTTTCAGTTAGCTGCAACAGGCACAACTTATACCCTTGGCTTGAACTAAAATCACGGGCCCTCAGATTCTTGAGAAATAAGAAAATAGTAATGTCACTGGTTTTCTGCGTTTAGTAATAAGTCAACATGATCGTGCATACTTAGCCTGCTCCAAAGTTCTTGGTCCTACAGTCACAGTGTAAATCTGCAAGATACCACTTAACTGTATTAAGAAAGTCAGTTGATCATCTATATTCTGTTTAGGTTGTGGAGGTTGATAACGAATCAGCACGAGTGAGGGTGTCTTTAACAGTTCCTCCTGAACCTGATCTCTCTGAAGTGATCACTAATCAAGAGGTAACACTTTTTCTCATTATTCTAAATTATCTCTATTTTTATCTGATAGGCTTTTTTTTGTCTGAGGAGGCCATATTCCTTTAATTTTTACGTCTAAAAGGCATGTTATTTTGTGCAAAGATATCTTACAGCAGGAGGTATTGCTTTCTTAAACGCATACGATCAAATTCATTACATGATACTGCTATGAGATACTTATGGTCTTCAGGTCTTCTGCTGTACTCACACTACCCAATCTTATACTGGTCTGCACGTGCTGTTAGAAAGTCGCAATATGGAAGCATTTGAACTGAAATTTTGTCTTCGTGAACACTTCAAGGCCCTCCTATTGTGCTTTTCTGTAAGCATATGCAGGCCTCATTAATATACAGTATATTTGAATCCTTTTATAACTTACTTCAAAGGATGGGCTGATTTAGTACGTTATATCCGGCATACGTTAAAGCTGGTATAAACAGATATTGATCAGAATTACGGAGGTAGTGAATGATATATTTCTATCAGTTCCTTGTTGAAGCTTTTTGACAACAAAATGTTTTAAATAAGGACTCGAATAAGTTTCTTCTTGACAAATTAATGATTTGAAAAAACTGAAAACAACATTAACAAACTTTAATTGTGTTTTTCATGGTTAATACAAGGTTAAAGAAGTAAATACATTTGGTCTTATCAAGATATCCTTTTATCTGTTGCTTTGCCCTACTAAACATCAAAGGCTTTTCAAGATAAGTGGTGACTAACATGTCGAATATCAAGGTTAAAGAAGCTCGTAATATGTATGTTATACCGAGAACAAATTACGAAAGTATGTTATAACTGGGGAATTTTCAAAAGTATGTTATAAAACGAGTCCACTTAGTAACTGGAATATTTTTATAAGGCTTTGTTTGGACTTTGTGTCGGGACTGGCCACTTTGGTGTATTATAACCGAGTGTGTTATATATGGATTATACTGTGTCATGCTTTTAAGCTTGGTTTCCACTGGGCGTTAAATCGCGTTATTTCAGCGCGCTAAATCGCGTTTATTTTTTAACTCTAATGGAAACGCGCTTAAAAATTTAACGCGAAAAATTTGACGCAGTTTATCGCGATTTAACGCTCGGTCTTGGAATCAAAACTTTTTGATTTCAAAAGCCAGTTTAGCGCCGCGATAATTTTACATCAAAGGAAGCCGACAGAACCTCGTTGGCAAGATCTCCCTGCAAGGTCTAAGATGGCGGTATCCTTGCAACAAGGGGAGCTGCTTGCCAATGCTGTTATCGCCTTCCCTTGTCTGTATGACAAGACGACAAAAGCACACGTTGGCGTAGCTGAAAAAGCTCTCTCTGTCATCATTCCGCAATTCTTGTACAAGGCGACTGTACTCTACAAGCTCTTGTCGTGTTTTCAATACTGATCTTACCCAGAACCGGTGTTTTACCCTTTTCTACGCATAAAAAGAAGAAGGGTTTCTTCTTCAACTGTTTCATCCATAATCCTCAAATTTATCGTGTCTCAACATCACGTCGTTCTAATTTATATTTTAAGTGGAAACTAGAACGCGGTAAAATTTAGCGCAACATCAGAATTTAACGCGCAGAAATATCGCGATTTAGCGCCTAGTGGAAACCAAGCTTTAACGCAGCCCTATTCCCTCATTTGCGAAGATGATTATCTTAAGCAAGAACTCTATGACTTGACCAGTTTTATCTAAAATTATCTTAACAATGATAAGTCCTTAATAAACTTCAAAGCAATACATGTTGTACCACTATTGAGCTTTCTGACTGTTTCTTATCGGATTAATACGTCAGAAGGGAAGGTAATCATTAACCTAGTGGAACATGAGAACATTTTTGATATCCACTGTTTTTATAGGAATTTGAGTATCCTTGGCTAAATACCAAAAATTGAAATTTGCATTTTTGCAATATCGAATATCTTTATTATTTCTTGTTTTCAGTATCTGACGGATAAATATCACAGAACAGAAAAAGTTGCGCAGAGAATTGGAATCTCCCAAAAAATGCTGAGTAGAATAACCGGGAACTTGTTCATCAGGAGAAATACAAAGAATGGAGGGTGAGACGAAATTTAGATGTTTTCCTTTGTGTGTAGGGGTTTAAGAAATAAACTCGTGTAAACCAGACGCTTAAAATGGGATAAATAGCATAAAATGGGACAAGTTTTTATCTTGTGCTGGTATAATCTGCCCAAATTCCCAAGCATGGAAGATTGTTTATCTTTAACTGGGCTTTGGGCATTTCAACTTAAACCAACTTATCAAATTTGACAATTTATTTATAATTTATTTACAATTTATTGGAATTTAATTTTCAACACCATAAATATTCCTATAACCTCTCGGTTCCTGGCAGTTCATGGAATATATAAATGCCAAAATGGGTTTTTGTCCACCGGTTTTATTTTGAGAAATTTGACTGCGGCGCTTATTCATGTAGCTGTACATATGTAGCTGTCACATACGAATCATATACGAATCACATACGAATCATATACGGGTTGCAAAGGACTCCTTTCAGCCTGCTAACTGGCCATGTCAATCTCGTGTGATATAAAGCCCGTTTGTTTCAATACATGAATGCATTGGTTTATGTTTTTGGTTTTAGGGAAGGGGGCGAGAGAGTGAATCTTGGTTTGAAGTTGAAATTTTCTGGCAGGAACCGTGAGGTAAGGTTAGTAGCATTCATGGTGTTGGGTATTTAATTTCATCATCAGTTTTATCCTTTTTGTCCATCTTTACATGTTTTCAGGGCTGGGAGAAGTGTGTGACTGCAACACTGACGGTCAGGAGAGATAACTTAGTTTGAATAACCTCGTTAGTTAGACGTCCCTTAGTTCAGATAATGGCAACCATATAGACTTCGTGTTAATCCAAAAATTTAGAATTTTCGGTTTTTTTAGTAATTGTGATAAGACGTTTTCAATGTCAGAGGTGTTTTAAAATGTTTTCAGACGCTGTTTGGTTTATGTTCTAAAGACTTGGTTCAGTACATACCAGGGTTAATGATGAAACTCCTAGATCTTGACGCGTATTATAACAAAATAAAGCGCCCTGCTGTCATCACAAGGGTTTATTATCTTTGGAATGATGCAAATTCAGTGATCTCCTCCAGAATGTCTTCTAATGTTTAAATACCATTGTGATTGTGACTCGTATGATAACGGAATAAAGCGCCCTGCTGTCATCATAAGGGTTTATTATCTTTGGAATGATGCAAATTCATGTCTTATAATGTTTAAATACAATTGTATTCGAATAGGTTCTTGGGTATGCGAGGCGTGATGAGGATGGATGGTCATTTTCCGACTCAGCAGTCAATGTTCTCCGCACTTATGTTCAGAAGTAAGAAAAAATTGTCTTCATTTTTTTCATCTGACTTTTTGTGTTTCTCGAGGCTCTTCTCAATTTGGTAGTAAATCTATGAAGTAAAATAATCTTTTCGATGTAGAGAAAGGGACACAAAAGGCCATGATTTACGTGGGCAAATGTTGTCTATTTATCAACAAGATTCTTATTTTTGATCTCTCTTTGATGAATAGATGAGCCAGGCAGGCTAGCAAACTAAAGAGTGTACACTTGTTAGAATGTAAGAAAAAACGTTTTTTTGAATTTCAATTTCTTTTCATCAGATTCAGAAAATGTAGAATTTATCCAACTTGATTGCCAACAGAAGCATCTTCAGTTTTCCAAATTACAATCATTTCTCTTTCCAACAAACTAGATGCTGAAACTTACTATATCCTGGTATCAGAGTTTCTCAGCTTGCAGTTCAATTATGGTACAAATAGTTTCTTAGCAAGTCCCTTAACCCCTGAATCCTGATTTTTTAGTTTCTTAGTTTTAGAAGTAGAAATGAATTTTATATTTGTCGTACAAAGTGTCATAAATTTTATTTCAGATTCTCAAAAATATTTGAGAAGCTTACCTACTTGCCTGAGCAAGAAAACTACGGCGAAGAGGATATCTTTCCTGGGAAGGCTGGGTGAGTTGTCTGTGATGCTTTATTTGACATTTTCCTTTTGTTCTTTCATCTTTATCTAGTGTGAATGTGTTACAAAACATGATGTTAAAAATTGGAAGTTGCAAAATACGATTTAGGGTATTATTAAGGGTTTCTTATTTGAAGAGAAGCGGTATTTGGAAAATCAAGCAAGATCATTTGTGAGAATGAAAATGACCCAAGTAGGACTCAAACCCAGAACTTTTAGATTCATATTCCAGTGCCCTACGACTGCGCTGTTTGAGAAACGGTGATAATTTGTGTGAATAAAACGGCCTAGGTTTGTCAAAGCCGCAGTGATAGTGTACTAGAGTATGAATCTAGAGGTTGTTGGTTTGAGTCCTAATCGGGTCATTTTCATTCTCACAAATTATCTTGATTGGTTCCTTATTTGTTGGTACCTACTGTATCCTTTATTGTTCATATAGATTCTTTATATAAGATATATCAGAATTTTAAAGAAATTAGTTTTTGATTTACATCCTGCTTTGATTTTTAGGAAAGATGCTTTGGCGGAAGTTCTGAGCTTCCTGAAGAGCCTTCCCTGCGCAAAAGCCGAGACTGTGAAGTGTGGTAGCAACGTTCTGGACGAGCGTATCGTCTCTGCCATTCAAGTGGCCGTTGAAGAATCAAAGGTGCCCTTAATGATTTTGCACTATCTTCCTTGCTCTTTTGTTTTGTAATAACAAGATACACAAAATGATGCATTTTATAAGGAATAGAGAGGGGAAACTCCTCGATGATGTTTCTGTATTCATACTGTCTGATTGTGCATCTTGTTTTAGCAATAGAATTGATGATAATGGTTACACTCTTTTTTCATAAGAACCAGTAAATTTGATTTGAAGCTGGCTGTTCTTAAATATTCCTCTATTTTCAGCCTGAAATGTTCTTAAATTGTTCTATCTTTATAATGATTTGGTAGTCTGTTTTCGTTATCAGGTGTGTCAATTGGTTCAAATTTGGACTCTCTTGACCATCTGTTTATCTGTGTGCTTTTCATTTGCTTGTTTTGTAATTATTTGTCAGTCTCGAGGTTATTCCGTAAAATTCTTATGTTGACCTTGAAATGGTCAGCCTCGGTTTGTTCTTAAATTGTTCTTAAGATTTGGCAAAATCAGAGGCTCGTGTTCTTATAAAATTGTTCTTATAAAAAAGAGTGTAATTAATTAGAAAGGATTAGAAAGTTCAACAATGTGGATTCAGGAATACTGGCCAGATCAGGGAAGCTTTTATGCAAGGTTGAGGATGAGGACTATGTATATTCCCTTGTGGTTGGGGGTTAGAATTCATCCACTAAATAAAAGGGTTGGATTGAGGATGGGCATCCGACCATAAAACTTCGCTTCACTATTCTCAGGCTGGGATTTTATGTTTCAAAACTAGTTTTAACAAATCAAATGAAATATGGAATGCTAGCTTAGGCTTTCACTTATGTTGCACTGCATGTTGGTGTACTTTTCACTGGTTTCCCTACTCAACAGTACTTAGTATTTCACAGCCTTGAACAAATTTCCAGTACTGATAAAGTGATGGTGTGAGTTTCTGTTTAACTGTCTAAGCTGACAAGGGACGGGCCTAATTCAAGCAGAATCTACAGAAATCTACTTTACTCTAATACTATTGACCCATGATTTTAAGTGTGACTCATGGTGATTGAGGACCCATGTCTTCTAGAATCACAGCACAAAACCAGTTGGATTAAATGCACAGGGCAGTTGATTCAAAGCTGGCACAGCAAGGGAAACAAACCTAACATCCAATTTAAAGTAAGGACTTTGCTTGCTATTTATCTTAGTTTTCCTAATCATTTTTTATTACTTCGTAGTTACAAAGAGGATCAGCAAAATATGTCAAGGTTAAAGTCAAGCCATATGTTCTCTTCAAGGTAACCATTTTGTAGTATTTGATACTAGAGGAGTAGACTTTTTACATGAGCTGAAGTTTATCGCTATTGATAAATTTGCTGCACGCTCAAAACAAAGACTCGTTAACAAGCCGTTCAATTTCCTAGCTGAAGAATGCTTAGAAATAAATTTTCGATTTTCTCCTTTCCAATTTGCAGTTCCACAAAATACATTATGCAAAACTTTGTTGAAAAACCGCACCAGGTTGAACTTGAACCAGACAAAAATGAAGCATGGACCATGAACCGCAGTTACTTGCACCTCTTCATCAACTATTTCGAGAATTGAACAATCAGAGACTTCTTGTCTTTCTTGGGGGCGCCAAGGCTGCTTTCTTGACTGTTTTATAATTAGACCCAGTTTGAGCAATCTCTTTGTGTTGGCAGTTTCGTTTTAAATTAATTGGAGTGAATTGACTGAATTTAATGAATTGCTCAAATCGGTGAAAAGGTAATAAGGCAGAGGGTTCAACGCTGCCATGAACTTTGTACATTTTCTGACCCAAGTATCCCTGAGCAGCCATTTTCTAATGAATCTTAACAAACTTTTTTATAATCAATTCCAGTCAATACCAGTTTAACATATAGACTTTACCAAAGAGTTGAGTAATGTGTCAAAATTTCCACAAACGTTGGCTAAAATTCTGAATTGATTGGGTTCTGCGCTTTTCAAGCAATTCTGAAAATTTGTCCAAATTTGCCAGTGAAAAATAGGCAACTTGTGCATTTATGTTCCAGTGGATGTCAATTGAGACTCTCATTCCTTTGATGGTTACCTGCTTTTCTTTGCCATAATTTCAACCAATTTGACAATCCACTCCAACAGTTTTCACTCAAGAAGTGGGGTGCATGCTCCAAACGGCAGTGAAGATATTTCATTTACAATTTGAAGAGTTTGTTTCCAAACATCACAGCCGTATTTGTGCATCCCTCCATTAGCTGTTAATACCGAAATATCTGCAAAAATGTGCAAAAACGTCTCTTTTATAAGAAACTGAATTCTAGGTTGATTTCTCTTGTTTTCCATAAGCTTTACTGATCAGAGACCATTTTAGACTGATACAGTATGTTGATATTCATTTTCGCAGCCAACGGCAGAGTTTGGTACACTCGTTCCAGATCCTACAACAGAGTATTATTTATTTGATCGTGTGGTTAATGTTCGGAATGATGGTACTGTTCCGCTTGGGTATCGCGGAACCATTATTGGAGTTCATGAAGGTTCGTATTCTAGTCA
The DNA here is from genome assembly GCA_963924455.1 of Pelagia noctiluca. NCBI lineage: Eukaryota > Metazoa > Cnidaria > Scyphozoa > Semaeostomeae > Pelagiidae > Pelagia > Pelagia noctiluca. The sequence goes on from OZ004327.1 coordinate 3,376,961, forward strand.
ACTTTTTGTATTCTGAGGTTGTTAAGTAGCCACCGTAAGCCAAGAGGCCTTATTTCCAGCATCAGCACAGGACCCCTATGTAGTTTGATGTCCTTTCCAGAGGAAGCCAGATTGGAATGAAGGTCAACCATTAAGATTAGGAAGTCATACGATTAACCTTAACTCAGCTGCTCTTTACAAACTACTGAAGCTGCTATGCCATTCAAACACGAGGTCCCCTTTGCCTTATCAATTCAGGGTAACTTCCTATTTTCGATGAATGAAGAAAAAACTTCCAGATCTCAGGACCAGCATAGATTTATTGCTGAATGATATAAATGTTAGGATCAGGAAAGCTATAATTGAGCCACTTCAGTGTTAAGAGACAACCAAATAATGCTATCCAATTTTAGGCTTTAGGCTCTCAAGATGGGTGGTTGTTATTCAGGAGTTAATACTTCATTTCAAACATGTATGAATTTCATAATCTTCTTTCTGTATACAAAATGGTTTTATCTCATCTCATTTCCATCCAATTTATAGTTCAAGAGGATGAACATAACGAGGAGTCTCCGAAAGAAATTAAGTATGAAGTTCTGTTTGATGAGCCTTTCCTTGGTGGATTGATGTTGAGGTATAAACCTTTCCTTACTTTGATGACTTTTGAAACCTGTTTTTATGTCAAGTGTCCTAGATCCTTGGGATATATTGATGTCTTCGTAGTAGGTTTTTTTTTATACAATATTTTACTATCAATATGTTTTAGTGTTATGTTATTTCATATAAGTAGTTGGTTAGGAAACCTATTGTTTGGATGTTTCCTTAACATTTGATGCGGAATCACGCCTAGAAAATCAAACATCAAGTGCCTCATTCTCAACTATCCACATTGTGCATGTACACATTGCCTACCTAGATATGGTGATAGTATTTTTATCATAAATTTTTAACAGGTAACAAATGTTTTTGGATCAGGAACTAAAAGAAACTTTTGGTCTATATTTTGAAACAGGACACTCTTGGTTAGATTATTAACCAAACAATATACTTTGCAATCTCAATCTGTAAAAACTGGCGCAAACTGATATTATACTGTGGAATCCTGTTAGATAAACTGTGAAGGGAACTAGAAAACTTTTCCTTAGATAGGGAGTTCGATATACTGATGGAATTATTTCATAAGGCAAGATCATTGGGGGGCCATACATATAGTTTGGGGTTCGTTGTATCAAGATTCGACTTTCCAAGGTTTCCAAACAAATTCCCTTTATAAACTTTGGTCAGAACACAGAGATTGATCTAATTTTCCAATCATTTTAAGATTAGGTAAAGTATTTTTTGTTTGTTTTCATAGATGTGAAGAAAACAAGGGAGCATACATGACAGCCAGTGGATGTCTAAATCTATCTCATGGGGAGCGAAAGGACGCTAAGAAAAGGGGGCTCACTCCTAAAGCAGTTACAAAACTGCAAGGAAGAGCAGAGCCGAAATCATTAAAGAGAACCCCTTCGTCCCAACAAGGGAACTCTCCGTTCTCACCCCCAAGATTTAGGGATCGTCGTTATGAGAGGGATGGATTTGGCAGCCCTGGGGACTATTCATCCCCCAGTTCTCGCGATCGGTACACGCCTAAAAGGAGCACCCCGTTGGGTCAGAGATCTGGTGGCTCCGGCAGGAGGGAGCAGAATGATGGAGCAGGCTTTCAACCGGGTTATTGGCTGAAGGATTATGGGAACGAATCGCCAGACAGAGGCTATTCACCGAGGAAAGCTGGTGGAAGTGTCGGGAACCGAAGTACAATAGAAAAGTAGGTTTTTTCAAGCTTTCTATTTTTCTCTTTGCCCAAATTGAAACTAAGAGTGATGAATTTGATACAACATTCGCTATTCTAAAGATTTGGTTTATGGAGAGGCCTTGGCCCTTTTTCACCCACCCAATTTCCTCGTCATTTTCAAAAGTTTCAGCAGTCTTAGGCAATATTGAGCATTGTAAATTACTCTCGATGTATGCTGAATGTTAGCTTCTTCATTGGATTCATGCGATGATTAAGTTCACTGATATATTTTGTTTAAATGAAAGTGACCCGAGTGGATATGAAATGCTCATAGATAGGTACTCAGTGTGCTAATCCACTGCACCGTCTGGGCCTCGAGAAACTTAGGCCATTTGAATCTCACAATTGTGTAGTGGATTGTGAAATTACCAATCCAGAGGTTCGAGTTCTACTATGTGATTTTCATTTTCACAAATTTTCTTGATTGATTTTCTTGTCAAATGATGTAAAGTAATTCTGTTTGGTGTTTTTATTGTAGGGAGGGAAAATCTACTCCTAAGGAGGTCAAGAGCGACACTGATTTTCTGGCCATGTTGACGAAAATGTCTAAAGATGATGATGAATTGAAATCGCCAATTGAAGAGCCTGTCAGAGAAAAAGGTAGAAAATCAAAATCTGTAAAGACCCTTTGTCAAATTAAAAAGTTTAGCAACACAGCGCCTACCCAGTCAAATTGATATCTAGGTTAGAAATTCTAAATGCGCTGCTACATGAGAAAAGTTATACAGTACATCCTCGATTATCCGAACAGGTTGAACTCAAATTTTTATATTTATTCAAATTTATATATATTATTTCGGATAATCGAGGAAGAAAATTTTACGTACTAAACCTGCTATAAAGGTTATTATCATTATCCTGAACAGTCCCAGGATGATCAAACTGAATGCAAATTGAAAAGCTTGGCAAACGGAAAGACCAACAACAAAACTAAGGCAACTGTTTTTTGTAAATTTCAACAACGATTTGTAATAATAACAACAATAACAACCAATAAATGTGTTATTTTTGTGCCTCCGTTGGATATGACTTTTATTTTGGGCAACAGTTTGAGCAGACAACGAATATTTCGATTGGTTTCTCAAGAAGTGGTTTGCAAAAAAAATGTTTTAATGAAAAGTTTTGGCGTTCGGATAATTGAGGTTGGGATAATCGAGGATGTACTGTAGTTGCAGGATTTGTCAAAATATTATATGTAAATTGAAAGGCAAGCCGCAGAGCGTGGTCATTCACCGACGTCCATTCTTGTCAAATAGATAGGAAGAGGATTATTTCTAAAGAATTACAAATATAAACAATATCATCTTCAGTATCAACCTTATCAATATCTGAGGAAGAATAAGCAAAACTATTGCCACTTCCAGTAAAAATCAAGAAATTGCTACAAGATCCCAAAATTTGCAAACCTTTATTTGTTGGTTAGTTAAGATTCTCAAAAGAATGGGAACTTAGATTTATGTGTCATCTGATGTTTAAAGTACATATGTCATAAACCTGATTGGTTCATTCGATACAATCCCTTCTACTGTTTATTACAAAGCACAGGATTGAGGCTGAATTCTCATTGCAATGAAAATTCATGAAGCAGAAATGAAAGGCCACAAAACAATGGAATTCCACATCACGCTTCTTTGTTTTATTAACCAATAGCTAATGTGACATATATCCTTTAAAACTCTTTTTCGTAAAAGGAGAGTTTGTTACGGACAAAGTTAGTTTTAGTGGGATTCTACTGTAGTTATAAACTAATGAAAGTCTTCCTTCCGAGGCTTTTGCAATTATACTTTAAACCCTGATTTATTTTTGTAGATGTTGTAAGAAAAGCAGAAAAGAAGGAATCACCAGGTGAAAAGTCAAAGAACAAGGTATATGATTTTATAATTTTATATTTTTATAATTTTACTATGGGCAACAGAAATGATTACTGCATAATAAAAACACCAATATGTCTTATTCTAGCCAGACACTTACGTAGCTATACGAATAAAGTATTTGTATTTTTCTTCAAAAACATTATTTACTTCATTTTACAAATACTACAAAAAGGGCCTCACCAACAAAAGTACCTTAAAAACTACATACATATTAAAGACAATTACCCTGATTTTAGTTGCAGGGATACCATTTAAAAAGATCTTTATCGGTCCACTTGAAGGTGTACTCCATGAAAAGTTGAATTAAATGAGTTATTGCCTGCATATAGATGTTTGTATTTATGCGAAAGAAGACAAAATTAATCTTTCCCTGAATCAAGACTATAAATGTACAATTACTTATTTGATATTGATCTTCCATATCGAGGTTTAGATATCATTATTGTTAATTTAGAGATTAGAAGAAGAGACAGCAATGCTTCAAAAAATGCTTGGAATTGGAACTCATTCGCAAGAACAAAATCTAACATCTGATAAGAGCAGAGGTCCTACTCCCGATAAAGGCAGGTTTTCTTCCATGCACACTCCACCCAGACAGCCTAATACTAGCGTCTTTAACCAGTTCTTCAGCACTCCACGTAAGTTTCGAATTTTGTTTCTATGATTTTTGATATCACCTTTCAATCCCTTTCTTGATTGGTATACATTCTAAGGGCTCGTACATAAAGGTTAAAAGATATCAAAGTGATATTTTCATATTGAAAAGGCAAATCAATTCACGAAATTTTCTCATCATTTGTAGCGTCTGCACATCCGAGAATGAATGTTCCTGCAAGTCCAACGAGTCCTCTGACGCCTGGGTAAGTTTTTGCATGTCTCCTTGGACTTTTTTGTATTCGTCCCCCAACTGGACATTCCCCTCAGTTCTGGACACCTTCCATGGTACTGAACATCCCACACAGTACTGAACATCCCACACAGTACTGAACATCCCACACAGTACTGAACATCCCACACAGTACTGAACATCCCACACAGTACTGAACATTCCACACAGTATTGAACATCCCACACAGTATTGAACATCCCACACAGTACTGAACATTCCACACAATACTGAACATCCCACACAGTACTGAACATCCCACACAGTACTGAACATCCCACACAGTACTGAACATTCCACACAGTACTGAACATTCTACACAGTACTGAACATTCCACACAGTACTGAACATTCCACACAGTACTTAACATTCCACACAGTACTTAACATCCCACACAGTACTGAATATCCTCCACAGTATTGAACATCCCACACAGTACTGAACATCCTCCACAGTATTGAACATACCACACAGTACTGAATATTCCACACAGGACTGAACATCCTCCACACAGGACTGAACATCCACCACACAGTACTCAACATTCCACACAGTACTGAATTCCCTCCATAGTACTCAATTTTCTCCACAGTACTGAACATCCTCCATAGTACTGAACTTCCTCCACAGTACTGAACATCATCAAGAGTACTGAACATCACCCACAGTACTGAACATTCCACACAGGACTGCACAGGCGTTCCTCAGTGTGTAAAAGCTGGTCAGGTCTATGAACTGGCTCCCAGCAGGAAATATCTAACATGAGGATTCTAATAATGAGGATAAGTTTAAAGTAACGCGCTCTCTTGTACCCTTGTCTCTACAGTAACAATCGACAGTGAGCACATTTTTTGTTTATTTCAGATCGTTTGCGGCTTCACCGACTGCTAGACTTCAAAATTGGTGTCATCAGAACCAAATGCCTGCTCCCAACTACACTTATTCTTGCACATCACAGGTAAGTTAAGTAGGCGGTCGTTCTGAAGTATATTACTTACAGTACTTAGGACAAGTTGTTTACGATGAAACAAAAGTTTAGCCAACATACTATAAAGATGTATTGCACCACCATTCCTTTCCTGGAAATAAGGTCCAGCCTTTTTTGTATTGTCAGTGATGTTTGGGCTCCAAGTGACACCAAGAATTTTATTTCACTGTAAAGTGATGCAGTTTTTTATTTTTAATACTCTAGCTTTATATTTGCAAAAATGCTCAGCTATCTTTGTAAGTTATTGGTTTATGTCCAAAGGTCAAAGGGCCTTAAATCAAGTAGTGCAACCTTAGTACTCCATCTTGCTGTCACCACACCTTGTCATTCCTTCTTCGGCTGGAATCACAGAGAGCTTGCTAATTTTCTCCTCATACTTAATGTGATTGTTGTAAAGGTGGCTCCAACCCACGACCCTTTGAACAACGGTTGATTGATCTAAATACTCGGCCACCACCTCCACATAAGGGAGTTTTACTGTTTTACGAAGCCGAATTTAATAAATATTATGGTCAAGATGTACTGAATTATCTTTTTTCGTTTCACAGGGTGTTCATGCAGTCGTGCGAATCGGACCGGCTATATGTTATGGTGGGCAAATGTGTCAGAGTAAGCCAGATGCTGCGGAAAGTGCCGCTGGGGTGGCCCTCAAACAGCTGGTAAGAATCAGTATGAATTATTACTTAAAGAGAAGAAACTTTGGCGAGTTCATAAATGAACTAAGGAGGATTTGCATGCTGAATATCACTGATTTGGCATGTTATTGCTTTACCAGCTCTCAAATCATCAAGAATGTTAGATTTTGTTAATTTATTCTTCTTATCAATGGTCAAGAATATCAAGACAATGATTCTTGTTCTGCTAATAAGAAGAGCAATCTATGGAATGACCTGTTTCTGTAAAAAAAGGCATAAGTGCCACAGCAAGGCCAAAAATTTTTTTGATGAATGCCTTCATTTGAAATACTTTCTTGAATATAGATTACTTTCTTGAATTTCAAATTTTGTATCATTGCAAGAATAACCTCTGGCAAATTCGGTATTTTAAATGAAGTTCTACTGATCAAACTTTTAGGCCCAGAACTTTTAAAACTTCTTCTAGCCAAAAGTTTAGTCCCTTTCATAGCATAATGACACCAGCAAGTGTCCGATTTGATTTGATATTTTATAGAAAATGTTTGCAAAAACTCCTTTCTCCTTATTCGTTTATCAACCATATGATCTAATGTTGGGGCCATTGGCCTTAAATTGAGCTGCTTGTTCTGTGTTTCATTGTTCAGTTAAACTGAAAACGTGTTGTCTTCAGTGGTCAATAGCACTGACAAGATAGTGAATTCATTGGGCTTGCCTCCTGATTTTGTCACTAGAAGGTAGCGGAAGTATTTTTCCTTTCTCTTGAAAATTTGACAGACAATTGTCCAAACTGTCAGCAAATTTCCGAACTTGTTTACGGCTAACAATGCCTGGATATCATTGTATTTGATGTTCCGTTGCTCTTTTCAGTTGGCAAGACAAAGTGAAGTCGAGAAGAATATTGCTGCGGGGAAACACCCTCAAGCATCCCCATTCTTCGCAATGCAAGCACAAAGTCCTGGGCAAATACCTTTCATGCCTCCTAATCAAATGATCTTCAACCCCCGTCTTATAAGCCCAAGGGCTCAACAACAACAACAACAACTTCATCAACAACATCAGATTTCTCCTTTGCAGCGTCATCCGGCGCAGCAGCAACTTGTAATGTTTCCAGGCCAACACCCAGCAGGATACGGGCCTCATCCTCACAATGTTATGAACCAGCCTCACATGCAAGCCTCACCTCAACGCTTTGTACAACCACCAGGAATGGCGCCTTTGATTATGCCCCAACATCCTCAGGCTTTTCAAGGTGCACAGGCCCCAGCAGCTGTGCGGAATGAGGGTACTGTCAAAAGCAAACGTGATTCCCCCAGTCCGCAAAGTATCAAGCCACAGAAGGATGTTAATGTCAAAGGCAAACGGGATTCCCCCAGTCCGCAAAGTATCAAGCCACAGAAGGATGTAACTTTAAAAGGCGAACGTGACACCCCCAGTCCACAAGGTATCAAGGGAGACGGTGCATTGCAAGCAGGGTTTATTCCTTTGCAAGTAAATAGAGCTCAGAAAGCAAATGCTAAAAAGAGGGAAGTGGAACCAAGTCGGCCTTCTACAAATGTGAGTTTATCAATTTTAGATCACTGAAATTAAGGGACTGCCCGAGAAGGAAACTACGCAACTAACAGAGATGGAAGGTTTTCCCATTACTTGCTTTCCTTAATGGTAGGGATGGCTGAGTGGTTAAATCACTCAACTCTAGCTTAAAGGATCCCAGGATCGGAACCACCATCAGACCTGTAATAAAGAGTGAGGAGCAAATCTGCCATTTCTCTGTTATTCTGTGAAAAAAGGCAAAAAGAATCACAAGGTGTGGTCACATCGAGAGGAAGGACCAGGGTCGCACTGCTCGATTAGTCTACATATTCAGTTGGCTCTTTGTGCTTCGCACATAAACTAATACCTTTACGGAGATATTAAGTGTATATGCCTATCAACTATCAACCAACCTAACTTTAGATCGAGATAAACAGCTTCTTTGCCTATCTCTCTTAGGAAAGGTGAATTATTTGACATTTGTCTCCCACATGCGTATGCACCATTAAACGTTGGATAAGTCACTATGAATCGAATACTGCCGTCAATAAACTGGAAGTAGCTGTTATCCATGATAGATAGACGAATGGAAAATGTATGAACATTTCTGCCAGAATAATTTTAGAGCTGTATCAAAGGTCTTTGCAACATAGCTCATATCCCTTTTTAAGTATTTTGCATTGAATACGAAGAAGAGGTTTGAACCCAGCTCCACAATTTTTTAAAAAATTTTGCGATAGATATGCCTGAAATACCTATTCTTAACTCGTAAATTATCAGTGAGGTTTATGGTAATATTCAATTCAGATCTGGTCATTTAAGGCGGGCGATTGCCCTGCTTCACCTCAATTCCTTCTTCAGCCACTTGAGATGGGCGATGAATAGCCCTCCTCACTTATCAAATTGAAGAGAATCGCCCACCCCAATATGCACTTTTACTAAAGGATAGTCCACCAGCAAGGAGGGCAAATCACAGTCCATCTACTAAAGTTGCATGGTCAGGTCTGATTTAAATTCTGTAGTGGCTTATCAAACATCTACTTTTTTCTGGCGCACGTGATATTTTTGTTTTTTGAAAAAAAACAGATGTAGATAGTTTTGAGATAATATATTTGTCTCTTTCAAGGTTGCAAAGGAGTTAGAGGCATGCAAAGAAAGCATTGCACCAAAGAAAGTGGAAGTTGCAAAGCCCAAAGCTACCACAGACACATCCCCACGTGATGTAACCACTCAACAGCCGACACGGAAATCCCCTGAAGCAGTCGCTGCAGACAAAGGCATGAAAAGTGTGGAAAGGTCCTCGGAATCTCCCAAACCTGGCAAGGCTCCCAAAGAAAAAGCGAAGAAAAAGGTATTACTTGCTCCGAGTTTCTTCGCACCAAAGAAATAACAATTTTCAATATGAACACAAATCAATCGAACCAAATACTGAAGTAATCTTAACAAGCGCTCATTAAACTTTTGGAGTTTAAGAAAGTTTTTGAAGGGCCCTTAGATTTTTTGGGATATACTTGACCAAAATTGAGTTCAAAAGTTTATTGGCGTTATTGGGAAGTGGGTTATTTTGGCGCTAAATCAAATTATTACGGTTTATTTACTTATTTTAACTAATACTTTGTAATGTTACTTTCTTGGCTTTTGTGGTTTCACTCTTAATGGTAGTAGGGCTAAATTTATTGCTGTAAATAGAATAAGAGATGTATTTTACGGTTAGTTATTAATATTATAATTATTATGATAATTGACAATCATTGTGTGTTTTGTCCAAGCCTTGACGCGTCTTTCTGAATTTAAATGTAACCAAATGATTTAAAAAACATAAAGTTAAAAGAACGAACCATAAAAGACAGCTAAAGTGGCCTAGCCCGTTATCATATTCAGTTCAGTTTCATTTTGAACTATATCGGGCTAAGTTGTCTATTTTATCATACTAGTAGATAACACGGAAAAATAAGACGGCTTTTTCCTCAGTTTATATATATGAAGCCCAGCACATTATCTGCAAAATGAATAGAAAACACAATCATTCTAAATCAGTAATCCAACATGATAAATTCATAAATGATAAACACTGTCAATAATGACACTGAAACTCAAGTTCAGTCCTGCTGCTCACCTTCTGCATTGTCTTTCCTTGCTGAACAATTCAGTTAATGCCTTCTTGCTTGTTCACAGCTCAGGGGCGTAGTGGCTGGGGGGGCAGGGGGGGCGGCCGCCCCCCCTGGCGAAAATTTTGTCGGAAAAATCGGAAAACACGTGGGTTTGTCGGAAATTTTGGAAAATTATTATACTAGCAAGTTATAATTGTCTGAGTAACTGACCGTGTCGGAAAACACGAAGAGAATGACTTATTGCCGAAAAATTAAAATTTTCAGCCCCCTCCTGGCGAAAATTTTGTCGGAAAAATCTGAAAATACGTGGATTTGTCGGAAGATTTATAAAATTATAATACTAGCAAGTTATAATCGTCTGAGTAACTGCGCGCGTCGGAAAACATGAAAAAATTACCCAAAAAATCCGTCGGAAAAATGCTGTTTTTGTCGGAAAATTTTCAGGTTTGCCCCCCCTGCGATATAGCTCCCACTGCGCCCCTGTCACAGCTGCTCACAACTGAGTGCAGAGCTCACCGCATGCATTTAGGCCCATTCGTCTCTAGTCAACGAGGTCCTCTATTCACTTCAATTCAGTTCAATTACTACAACAGCACCAATTAGAACACTTAGTGTTAGTTTTTTCAAGTTTGGAATGGGGTTCATGTCTGAAATAGCAAACCATTATTGGTTAGATAATTTGTAATCAGACAATGAAAATGACTCATGTAGGATTGGAACCACACAAGATTGGACGCTTTGCAGAAATAGGAATGAACGAGTTCCTATCCCTTTAAATTGTATTCAACTCAAAGAACGTCGACGAACTCCTACAAATAAATAAAACCATTAGACTAGTCCTAGTAATAATAATAATAATAATGTTCTATGGCACTGCTCTAACTAATGAGCTATTTGGGAGGTTGATTTGGTGAATGGTGGTGTGAGATATGAGATTCATGTGACTTTGGTCATTTCATTAAATCGACATTCAGGATAGCTCAGCTGGTAAAGCACTGATGCGTCAAGTCAGAGGCGATGTCTTTGTAGGAAGTTGAGAGAGTCTGTAGTTTGATTAATACTCTGATCAATTTTATTTCTCACTAATTATCTTGATTGATTTCCCATGAATCCTTCTACTCAAGAAAACAATTATTGTGTTCCATTTCGCAACACAGGAGCTTTCCAGGGTATCATCATCATATGTTGACATTATGTTGAGATACATTCTCTACTCTGATAAGCATTTATGATTGCATAAAGAGTTATCAAAACACAAAATAAGTACGAATCTAAAGAAAATGACCTTGAACACGTTCATCTTCTATTTATTTAGTCATGGATGTGAATCTTGGACTTTTAACTCTGCTACCGTCAAACAATTTAACTTGTTCGAAATGTGGTGGGTGCTACAGAAGAATATTAACTATTAAAATGGACAGATATCGTCTCAAACAAATATGTTCTTGGTACAATGGGACTAGTTCGACGATGACAGTAAAGAAATTGTTTGAAAGAAAAATTGAATTTGCAGGTCGTGTATTACGAGGCTCTGGTAGGACAGTGCGTAATTAAATTATAGAAAGATACATCAATGGAAAACGAGACAAAGGAAGGCAGCATAGTACTTGGGTTGACGATTTGAAAGATTAAACAGGAATCAAAAACTTTGGTCCAATGAAACGAATAGCTGAAGAAGGTACCCGATGATGATCATGATGATTAAAGTCCAAATGACTGTGCAGTGTTAGAAAGGTATTTTGTAAAACACTCCACTTCTTGCGATGATATTCATTGTGAAAACACTGAGAGTTCAGCAAGGTTTAAATAAGGTTCTGCAGGTGTTAGTTTAGGTTTGGTAAAAGATCAGAAATGGGGCACATTATTGATCGTAAACTGGCTTTTTATTTCTCAGTATAAACAGAAACAAGTTTATAATTACAGGGTACTTGTATTTGAAATAAAGTACTGTCCCCCATACCCTCATATAAGAAACATTATTATCAACATCAGTTCTGAGGCCTTTCTGATGCCTCTCTAATGGTAACAACAGATTAGCTGTAAAAAGGGTAGTTTCATATTAGAAATAAGTTCTGTTTCTTAAATTAGTGTTCCTTGTTTATATGACACTACTGTTATACTCTCTGGTCTCTAATGAACAAGGGGGTTTGAATAGTAGGGGCAGTAGAAGGAGTTCGAAAAATCCAAGATAATTATTAAGGGGGGGGGTATTAAAAATGTCCTGGGTGGAAAAACTCTGAAATTCACTAGGAAGGGGACCTCTGTGAGGATAGAATGTAGTGACAGTGAGACATTAAAAATACAGTGTAATAAGTTCACTGATTTCGCTAAAAATTCACAATCTAATAGATTTTTGTAGTGTAACTCTTGTTTTGCTTGCAACTCGTTACCAGAATTAATTATTGGGGGGTCAAGAATATCCTAGATAGAAAATTTTCTAAAAATCAATAAGAGGGGTGATGTCTATTAGAAACCAGAGAGTATCACACTTGAGTATCAAAATGGGCACTTGTTTAAAGAATGTTGGGATCAATTGCTCCTGACTCTTATTTATATCTGGTGACTATGCTACAATGAAAAATTTCATTTTTCTCCTTTGTGAATATACATACTATGCTACAATATAAAATGTTATTGTTTCCGTTGCGAATATACATTATATAAAAAATCAATCAATTGAAAATTCAATTCATCTTATGAGTTCTTTTGTTCAAGGTTCAAAATCAACCGATTGATTGAACCGAGCATCGACATCCGCTCCTTGTGGAATTCCCGTCTTTCCTCCTCAAAAGCTTTTCGTTCAATTTCTCTTGATTCCTTTTCTATTTCAAGAGCTTTCTTAACAGATTTCAACTCTTCTTGTAATTCTTGAATAATTTTCTGGTTTTGCACGGGCTGCTCCGTCACTACCGTGAAAGACTTTTCTTTATGAAATGGAAAACCTCTCGGACTTTTGACCTCGTGTGGAGGGGGGTCTTGCTTTGGGGCGCTAACCACTCTGACATTTGCGAATTTCTTAGATGCTGGCTCGTAAGATTCTTCCTCTGAATGCCATTGGGGATTCTGTGTTCCGTTCTTATAATCATTTTTCACATTAGTTGCGAATGAGGATTTTTTGAGCTGCGAGAATAATCTTGGAGCAGTCTGCAATGGCGGATTCCAGCCATATATATAAAATAACTCTTTATAATATTGGCATGTAGCTCCTGTGTCCCCCTTTTTGACTCTTTCTAGTGTTTTGATGTAAGTGGCTTTCATGTTCCGCAGTTTTCTGTCGCATTGTTTTGGCGTGGGGTTGAATCCGTATGATTTTAATTCGTTTGCAATTTCTTTCCACACGTCTCGTTTTTTCCTGAGTGGGTTATTGATCTCTTCTTGTCTTACCTTGTACAGGTTAAACATCAGCTCCACCTGCAGAAAGTTAAAATTATCTCATCATTTCGGATATATGCATATTTCACATATTTTAGAGAGCAGATATTACAAGATCACAAAAAACACTTCCAACTAATTCATTATCTGTGGGATGCAGCTTCTCAATGGGGTATCATTAACCAGGTTGCTAGTGTATAAAGCAAGCAAGCAGATTCATTTGTTAACGCAGTTCTAGAGTATGGCAGCTTGCAGCTGATGTGGACTTGCAGCTTATGCCCCCAGAATTGATATTCTAGAACGAATGACCTGGGTACTCAAAAATTTTGAAATAGATTTAGAGAAGAAGTATTGCAAAACACCACAATGCGATGTCCTAAAGTTCAAAGTGATGTAGTACCTACCCTTACAAATGAAAATCAAGGGGTTCCCGGTCTGGTTCTTTGTTTCGGATTGGCCCCCATTATCATTTTATTGTTCAAGTACATTTAGAAATTCTTTTCAGGGTCTGCTTTCTTGGGCCCCCATCAACTTCCCCATCGGAGAGCCAATCGGTTTGCTTACTACCATCGCAATCTTGGACCTAAAAAGTAGGCTTATCACTACAGTTTGCCTTAATGGCCTAATCTTATCAGCCTGGAAGCCTATAAGGCTACTTGTACAAACAGTAGGGCAGCGAAGATACGGTGTCATCTTGTAGACGAAACAACATTTAAAATAGAGAAAACACATGCCTCATCTTTGACCCACACATGATTAACATCATCCCCTGCAACAGCATCAGTCTCGTAAACATCTCGCTCCTCTTCTGCCGACTTTCCTTGCACCCATTCGCCTTCGTGTTTGACCTCCTCCTCGCCATGTTCGTCTCTGTTGTTGATGATAGCTCGGCCTGCGCTGGGTGATTCGGATCGGGAATCAATGATGCCGCTCTCGCTGTGATCAACGTACACCGTAATCGGCATCGATTGATTCTCCGATGATCCCGTTTCTTGATTCTGCCCGAGATCCACAAATGTTGGGTAGTTTTGAGCTACGTTCGCAGACATTTTGTTGATTCAATTCCTCTCGGTCTCGAATCGAGAAAAAATGGCGGCGAAGCTTCGACGATCGATATCTCGACCTATTGTGATCCGCTGAAGTGATTAACGAACTGTTGCAAGAACAATAGAACAATAGGATAGGGACAATTGGACAATTAGAACTTTGGAATAGTGGGACAATCAGAACAATAGGACAACAGAGTGGACCGCGCGATAGGAACAAAAGGATGGCAGAAAACAAAAGGAAACCTATCACAGTTTGCAAGAAAATCACCATAAATCATGTGCTCAAATCAGGCGGCATGAAGGAACCAAAGGGTAGCGATAGAAAAAGCGAAGGGTACACTCTTTTTTATAAGAATAATTTTATAAGAACACGAACCTCAAATTTTGTCAATATAAGAAAGAACAAACTAAGCACAAACTGAGGCTGGCCATTTCAAAATTTCAATTTGATAGGGATAAGAAATAACCTCAAGACCGATAAATGATTACGAAAAAGCTTATTGACAGCAAACAGATATGTATGACGGACAAGCCAGGAGAGTCAAAATTTGAAACAATCAACACCACTGATAGCAAAAGCAGGCTTCCAAACAGTTTGGTATAGAAAATTATAAGCTCAGTTTCAGTTTCAGTTTTATTCATTCATCAATCAACCCTAAATACAACTCTCTACACATTACATTACAACACCTAATTACTTACAAAAATACCATACAATACAAAAATCAGATAAATAGAGCTTTACATGATTCTATTTAAGATTGATCGATGAAGGAGGGGCTCTCTAAATAGGTAGACTAATCGAGAGAGAGCCCCCCCCCCCCCCATAAAAACAATAAAACTACAACAGATGTTATAAAAAAAATCAAAATTAGAATTTGCCAAATTTACTCTGAGGAGACTCAAGAAAATTCAAATTTGAAATATTTATAATCGAGAAACGAAATGTAATTTTAGTATGAGTTAAGAAGGTGAGTTTTCAATTTGGACCAAAAAACTGGAACAGAGCTAGCAACACGTATGAAAAGCGGCAGTGTGTTCCAAAGTTTGGAGCCAAAATACTGAATTGTTTGGAGACCATAAAGGGTGGTGTTTTTCAGGGACTTAAAAAGATCACCTCTTGTAGCCTGACAAGTTCCAATCTTATGGATAGATGAATTTGACTGGAAATAATTGTGAAAGCAAAAAGGATATAATCTATTTATTTATTGTCTTATAAACAAAGGGAAAGAATATTCACATGCAAAATGTCCTCAAGCTTAAGAAAGACAGCGCACTTAAAGAACAATTAAGCAATTAAAGAACATTTCAGCCTGAAAATCAAGCTCTGAAAGAATACAAACTAGAATCATACGTGTAAAAATAAACAAAAATACTTTAATTTACTCTAGCAATTCAGTTTTCTTGTCTTGGCATTTCATAGCATTTTTCTAACCACTAATGTATCTTCATTGTATTTAACCTTGTAGAGTAGTTGTTAAATTTTATAATGTTCTTTGTTGTGTTGTAAACGCCCCAGGCTCGATAAGCTTTGCTTCTCCTGGGGCGCATGAAACGTATGTAGTTAGCTTTAACGAAATATGTTTTCATGAATCACTATCATCATTCATCATGTATGTTTTAGAAAAGCCAGCTTCCTGCTTCTTGTAAAAAGAGTATATGGGGAGTACAGTGTTGACTAGCTTTCCCAAAGTCGTCAAAAATATCAATTCTGATCTGTAAAATCTCAGGAATCTTTAACAGTCCCTTAAAATCTCCTGTAAACTTTGACATCGAGAGAGCTGCAATTCTTGATTTGTCTTTTACTTAAATATATAATTATTCATTGCATTTTATCCCTTAATTCTTTGTTTCTACTGTTCAAATAACCGATGTTCCGGAAATTAAACCGCATTATGACAATTGGACAAGCATCTCCTGGCAACCTCTGCCCCGCCCCCTACCCTATCGAAATGTCTGATGACGTCAATTTTGGACACCATATTCTGAGGAGTACTAAATACAATTAACGGAAGTCATTAGTTAGGGGAAACGAGAAAACCACTTCCCTCTTCCCATCTGTTGATCATCTGAGGACTTGGAAATTCCTGAAAAGAAGGCTGCAAACAACTGGAAAGAAACCAAAACGTAATTATGATATTTATTTCAACTCAATTAGTGTTTTAAACAAGTTCAAGTTGGAGAGGAGAAGGCTTAGGCCAGTGCTGTCTAGGACTAGATGTCAATTTTCTTTCGTTTTGATTTTCATTTTGTCCTTCTTACTCCTTGCTTGATCTTGCCATGGAGAAATTATTGGGTACACTTAGCTATAGGAATTGTAATGCAATAGTTGCTGAAATGAAGAAAAGGGAGTTATATGTATAGAATATAGCCTAGTGGAGTGTTTCGGTAAAATCGATCGAAATAATCTTCGAGAATGAAAAATAGACCATGAAGGATTCAAAGCCAACCACTGATCTGGTGTATCAGTGTTTAACCAACTGAGCTTCGGGGCAGATGATTTAATCGAGCAACCTGAGCCACATTATTGTCGCCAATTGCACCACTATTCTCCAAATGTAGAGATGAACCCATCCGTGCTCTCAAACAACTACACTGTACCTGCCTAAGGGCGAGGACTTTCTACACCTTTCAATTTTCTCACACTAATTTTCAATTTTTCATTTTCAGTTTGAGTATGTTCTATTGCCATGTTCAAAACTAGTACGGATAAGATAGAGATCTTTTGAAATAGGCTTAACAAACAGCAGGTCCCTCTGCAACAGGTCAGCATTGTTTAAATGCTAATTCAAGAAGAGTTTAACAATAATGATTTCTGTACATTATCATACTGTTTTTTAATTAGCATGTTGACAATAATGCTGATTATTGACATATATAGATTGTCTGAAATGCTACATGTGAACTTGCATGCAAATTTTTAGTCCTTTAAATTTCAAAATAAACTTCAAAAAAATTTGCATACCTATTGTTGATCTGCTGGTAGCTAGAGACTCTTGACAATGAAGGTTTTGAACCACTATTCTCATCTAGAATATCATTATAATTGCTAAAACTAGTCTAATGGTTTTATTTCTCTTAAGTAGTTTGACTTAATTCTATGAATTTTATACAATTGGAAAGGACCATTCTTATTTATGTTGACAAACTTCTTTCCAAGGAAGAGTGAGATTTTAAACGTAAAAAATGACAACATTGCAAGAAAAATTGTAATCTTGAGCAGAAGCAGTATTTGGAAAATCAATCAAGAAGATAATTTGTGAGAATGAAAATGACCTAGATTCTAGAGGTTATGGGTTCGAGTCCTACTCTGGTCATTTTCATTTCACAAATTATCTTGGTTGATTAAAAATTGTATTCTAAATTTTGCCACTAACTAATCCATTTATTTTTTGCATTCTGTACATTCAAATATAGAATAAAAAGGTTATCCAGTAAGCAATTATTTTCAATGTGAATGATTGCTGTGAACAGGCTATGGAAAAAAGCAAAGAGTTTTTAAAAAAGACTTTGGCAAATTTATGGAACAGTATAGGATATTTCAAGAGAGTTTCACGAGAATTAGCTTTGATTTTGGGTTTTAGTACAAGATCAATGACAAAGCCTTCAATTACTAGTTCTTTAACCTTAATAAAGATATTTTATATAATGACAAAGTTAATAATATTTATACATTATGTATTTATTAGAATATGTGTTTCCATTTTAGTTGATAGAGTCGCTTCAACTAACATTTGAAGGATGAGGTAAGAGTCGCAGTTCATTTGAATTGAAACAAATTCTAAGAGAAAAAATCAAGTATCAAAGCAATTCAATGTTTGTGACGATTACTCAGGAGACAGAGAACCTGAAAATTCCTTTTCCTTGCAGCTCATCATGGGGGTTTTTCAGCAGCATATCTGGTGTGGAAGCAGAAAAAATGCTAACGCAGCATGGATCATGTGGCTCGTTCCTTTGTAGAAGGAGTGGTACGACGCCTGGGGCATACACTCTATCAGTTGTGTAAGTAATGCTTTTATTAAAGTAGAAAGACACTCATCAGAGTAGTATACTTCAGATACTACCAAGAGGTTGATCGAAATTGGCTTATCAAAAGAAAGGAGGTGAGCAATTGGTGTAGTGAGAAACAACCAAGCATCAATGGTAGACCAGCAAGATTATCTACACAATTATTTTTCTTTCCTGAAGTCGTAAACCAATCAAAGAGTGTTTTTATCAAACTGAATGAAAGGTGGAAATTGCTATTGATGTTGTAACAGCTTTGAAGTTAGTAACAATATTGTTTCTCACTGGATTTGACTTGGCACGTCATTGATCTACCAACTCAGCTATCAGGGTAAATAGTTGATGCTCAGCTGGTCGAGCAATGGTGTGCCAAGTCAATAACTGTTGGTTCCAATCCTATCTTTTAATTTTCACAAATTATTTCAATATATTTTCCAAACCCTACTTCTTCTCAAAAATTTCTCCCACAGACAGCAGGTCCACAACAGCTTTGTAGCTGCATTTTAGGCTTCTCGCTATTATATAGGAAATAGCTCATTTAAGTAAATTATACAAGAGCAGGCTACTGCAATTGACATATGCCACCACCGGGTCTTCAAGCCAGGTTTTAGCGGACACCAGCGAGCGCGCTAATCAATGTCCTAAACCAGGACTGCATTTAAGTATGTGTAGATAAAGTATCAATATTCTACAATGAATGATCATTAGTTTTATAATGAAAGGTTTTTGAATCAGAAACTGTTTATCATTTTCAGTCGAAGACAAGGAGTTTTCCACTATAAAATCCTGAATGATGGTGACTGCTTCAACTTATACGGTGAAGATGAATTTGCGAGTGTTCCGGAACTGGTCGAATTCTATCGAGATAATGTCGGAGAGTTTCTTGACGAGTATGGGGAGGCTGTTGAGCTGGTTTGTCCTCTTATTGTCGAAACATCATGTGCTCCCTTGCAACAGGAAAGGTAAGGGCTTGTTTAAAGGCATATCACTAGCTTTTTTGAGCTATTATGATAATTTCAGTCACTTAAAGTCTTTGAAGCCAGGGAGTATATCTTCGTATATCTTTCGGATAGGAGTGAGCAGATGGAGTTATCAACCAAAAACCCAAAAACATAATTTCAAGTAAGAAAGTAACCCAAAAAATAATTTTGCTTGCTTTGGAAACCCAAGAAATCTAGTTTATGATATGCTATCAATTCTACTGCCTTATTCATGCATCACTGACCTGTATGATTGTATTCAGAAAACCAAAAACATGATTATGAATTTCATGAATAGTCTTTGGATGGTACAGAACTTCAGTATAGCCAGAAATATCAGAACCATAATGAAACGAACACATAGATACTACTTAAGCTTTTCGTCTGACACTCAACAGAGTAATACGTCAGAAAGAGAACAAAACAGAAACCTAACTGATTTATATACCCAGATGTGGATCAAAATAGGCCAATCAGAAAAGAGGTGAATGATTGGTATAGGAAAACCAATCAACACCCAAGCTACAGTGAGCTGACCAATAAGATTACTTCAAGAGTCCTAAGGCGAAAACGAAGTCCTTCTGTCTACACAATAGGGGATCCCTGGTTTTTATGTAGACTGATTCCAAAATAGCTAAGTGAAAGGTAGATCTTGCTCTGCCAATTATTCGAAAGCAATGCTCACTGTAGGCTTTAGCACACTCTGGGTTGTCGAGCAAATGTTGACCTATAGCAGAGTCATGTTTTAGTGATCTTTTTTGTTTTGAGGCGCAAGATGGTTGTTCTCGTTGCGGCACAGTTTTGTTGCGTATGCTAGATGGCACGTATTGTTTAACCCTATCCTAATCTTGGGTGTTGATTGGTTTTCCTATACCAATCATTCACCTCTTTTCTTATTGGCCTATTTTGATCCACATCTGGGTATATAAATCAGTTAGGTTTCTGTTTCGTTCTCTTTCTGACGTATTACTCTGTTGAGTGTCAGACAAAAAGCTTAAGTAATGTATGTGTTCGTTTCATTATGGTTCCGATATTTCTGGCTATACTGAATTTCATGAATCCAAAAAATAATTGCAGAATTGCCTGACCCAAGAAATGAATTTCACTGCCATTCTAGACCCAAAAAATAACCCAACCAATCCTATGCTAAAGATAAATGAGTTCCCCCCTGAGATTTTGAAGAGTTACATATATGCTTTGTTCAATGGCTGGCTCAAGGTTGAATCCCTAATTTGAAAATCCCATAAGTCATTTCTGATCTGCTATGCTAATCTTCATTTTGATCTTAAATCTTGGGCAATAAGGTTCCATCTACTATTTGAGATGAGAGATTTCAAACTATGGTACTTTTGATAAATAGAGCTACCCTGCTTAAAAGTTATTGGCTGTATTGATTATTATCTTGTTTGGTCAATCGCTATAAATATGAGTAGATTGCAAGTATTTGAGCCGTTGTAAGAGATTTTGTTCCATATCAATTTGAACTACCTAAATTGGTCCGAAAGCTTTCATCTGTTGGAAGGCAGGGCCAGTACGCCACCACTCCAGTTTTTACGACTCTCAGGAGATGAATTTCCTTGACTGCCTGCAGATTCAACAAACTTTTAGATCCTTAATATTTTGGCAACCTTGTGTTTTTGAGTGACTTATATTTCCTATTCTATATAGTGGGAAATTAGGTCTGTCTGTCAACTTTTGCTTGATCGTTGATCATTCTCTTATTGGTTCATCTTGTTGAAGTTGAAGTTTGAAATTATGATTTATTTTCTCGCTCTAGTTGGTTCTACGGCTGTATTCAGAAGGATGAGACCAAGAATTTATTGCTGAAAAATGGAGTTCATGGTAGTTTCTTAGTGAGAGAAAGCCAGTCAAGGCCCGGGAATTATGTTTTGTCTGTAAGGTATGTGGAATATGAATTATTATGATAGAATTTAAGTCAAGATAAATGGAAAATTACCTAAGGAGGATTGGAACCCACGGTAACTGACGTCATTGCTCTACTGACTGAGTTATTTGGGCAGTTGATTTTTATTCGACCAATCCGAGTCACAACAGTTGCACCAGCGCTGCCTCGAAAATATAGAGACAAACTTATTTGAGTTTTAACAACAGCACACCAAGAGATTGAGGCTGGTTAGTAGGGTTGTAGAAAAAAACATGAGAAGCAAGCAGTCGAGATATGCTTCCTGTTTCTTCTCAAATAACTGAATAGCTTTATTCATTCTAAGAAGTTTATATTTGTTCTGCACTACGCAAGTATAGTAGTTGATTTCAGACATTAGAGAGTTCACGAGACTACAATGGCGACTTTGATAGGAAACCTATTTTCTTTTGTTTATCAGTCTATAATATGAACAGAACTTAAGAATTTGCTGTTTCTTGCTGTGAATCTATTTCCCTTGGGTCATAGTATTTCATTTGCATTTGTCTTAGGCACGAAGATGAAGTAATCGAGTTTCTCGTCCAACAACAAAATGGAAAATACGACTTGTCGTGTGGCAGAGGATACAACTTCCCAAATCTCCACAAACTCCTCGATCATTATCGGAAGAACCCACTCGTTCATCGGCAAACCCAAAGAACTATTCAAATAACAGAGGTTCGAGTTTTTGAAATTCGGTTTAATTTTGACTGTTTGGATCTAACAGATCAGAGCTTCGGCTCAAGGTGGAGCAGGCCTTTAATTTAAATATATTTCAAGTAGCCCCCCATTCATCCATTGGTGGAAGGGCTAGTAGCTACATCTACTAACCATACGTTACTCTCCATTCCTATCCCAAGCTGCATCGCCACAGCTACCTCAAGTGTCAGTTACCCTATTGAACCCAAAAAACCCTTGAAAAGCACCCTATTTAGGTTCAAAGTCTAGAAAAACACATCAGATCCTACATCAAATCCCTGAAAATGCACCCCATCTCACTGATAGTCCCCCGAAAACCCACCCTATCCTACTCCATCCTATAACCCTCTCCCTACCCCTTCCCTGTACCCCAACACATCCCACTCTAGCCCCAGTGAACCCCATCCTATCACCAATATACCCAATCAAACACAAAAAAGTTTGAAATGTTTGAAGATAATTTTGAAACTAACAGAAACAAAATAACAAATGTTTGAACATGAAAGTAAAACAGTCGAAAAAAAATGAAAAGCTCCATTCACTGGATACGGTATGATGCGTGATGGCACTATAAAATCGACGTCCCACGTTGCGTCGCATCTGATACTTGCTATTTACATTGAATGCGTTAACCCTGTATAGCTTTGTGTCCCAGTTGGAGTCCGACAGCATGGAAATGGTCATACAAATCAATGCTCCACAATTTGTCGAACATTTATGGCTTGGGTGAATGAAGGGTGCTGAGCTCGAATCTGAAGTCGGAATCTCGAAATTCTGATGTAAAGAGGATAAAAAGCCTTGGTAGCAGGGATTAAATTTCTAACCATGAATTTTCCACAAATTGGGGGACATTTGATTTTTATGACAATTTTCATTCAGTGGGACTGCAACTAAGACACAAAGCTGTAAAGAGCCAAGCCGTACTTTGTTTGAATTCCCAGCAGTAATGGTTTACCCTTCCTTGAGATTCCTTTCCAATTGTTCTGATTATTCACTAAATAATGTGCCATATCATGCCGGACTGCTGAAATATTGCAATTGATAATCTGCACTGTATTATGACATACCGTATCATACTGTATTCTTTATGAATCCAGCTTTGATGCCACCAATACGCTTTTCACACTGACACTAAACCGGTTTAAATATGATGTAAGTCAACCTTGTTTAACAAAATACCTGTTCACACTGCATTCAAACCGGTTTAGATTCAATCCAGATAGAATAAAGCCCGCTTTACTTAAACCAGCTTTGAAGCTAAAACGCTTAAAGAGATTTGATAAAAGACACAATTTGCAAAACTAGTTTAGAGCATTTCTGCACAAAATTTGCCACTAATGTAATACATTATTTATCTTCTTGGCTGAGCAACCGATTTCACAGATTTATCAAAACCCAACAAATCTAGCTTACGTTAATCCCTGCAAACAAGGCTGAATCAGTTTATACTTAGCATTGTAAAAACTACCATCAAACACAGCACTGATATGTTCTTAGTTTTGTAGTTTAATTTGATAACCATTTTGTTTATTCTAGCCCTTATCAATAAGTACTGAAAGAAGAAAAACAGACGCAATAATGAAAGCAGAATTTGAGGTAAGGTTTTCAGAATTGAGGATACCGAGGAACATCATAAGCATAGCGAAACATGATAACTGCTAAAGTTCTTTGTCTGACACTCATGAGAGTAGTATGTCAGAAGGAGAACGAAAATTAAACCTAGCGAATTGAAAAATTTGCATTTCTTTCTAACTCACTTATACCCACGGAAAAATTAAATGATTCTGCTATGTTTCAGATTTTCCTCTTGACTCAAAAACTTTTTTCAGAACTTATTTGATTTTCTTAATTTCTTTTCAGAACTTAACTTTCCAATTAATGTACTGGGTATAGGAGCATGTGTTACTTTTTGATAAAACTTTCAATATATGAGATAAGATTTAGATTCGCACATTGTTTGCTTTCAATTTCAACCCTAACCCTACCCCTATGAATGAGTGAGTTTTTTTATACCAGACTAACTAAGATAAGGTCTTATTTCGTAGGGGTACGGTAGCATGAACTACAATACTACATAAAGTAGTATGTGAGGTCCTAGTAGTATGTGAGGCCAAAGGGGTTTATTTCTAGAAAGGGCATGATAGCATCATCACTACATGTAAGTGAGTTTATGTCTAACTTACTAGATTGAAACAGGAAAAACGCAAGACGACACACACAGAAAAAACGTAGATGGATTAAATATTTTATGGATATAAATGATGTCAATATTTCGCCCTGGCATACAGGGCTTCTTCAGGAAAGGGTCCTGTTTCAATTTATTGTACCTACTTCGCCGCAAGCATCCAAAGGATCCGGCACAAAGCCTAATATTGTGGACTTTCTTCGTTTAAAAAATAGCTTACTAGTCCACAAGAGACCCTTATCTTCAGAAGGAGCATGGTGGTGTGCACTAAATCACTACATATAGTTGTATGATGTGCTACTGTGTCTAACTTTCCCTTCGGTGCTACAGATATCTTCAAATTGAATGTTACTCCCTTTAAGACAACCTATTGATTTTCAGTTGTACTCATAGTGGTCTAGAACCAAGGCCGTTCAGAATCTAGCACCGAAGCAGCTTGGTTCTATGTATGTACCACCCTCCTGTTAGCTTCCCACTGGCATAATGTGTTGACATTGATTTTCAGAGATTGCAGCAACTCGACAAGGCGAACAGATCCAGTAAGAGAGAAGGTTCAAGACCAGAAAACAAATCAAAGAATCGATATAAAAATATCTTACCATGTAAGTCATTCTTCATTTTTTCAGAGTAGGCTTCTACAATTGACATATGCCTCCCCCGGGTTGAACCCGTGTTTGAGCGGACACAGGCGAGCGCGCTAACCTTTTTTCCTGGTTTAGGACAGTGGTAGAGAAATAAAATCTGTGGTGCAAATGTCAATTGCAGTAGCCTGCTCTGGTATAATTTAATTACCCGTGATAGACCATGCCTTATGAATTAATCTTCATTTTTTCATTCAGGCATAAATTGATATTTTGTCTCTCAACGTGTTTTTTCTTAGGGACATTGATTTTGAATTAACATTTTAAGCTACCTGGAAAATCCAAGTATCATTAGCTGTACATGAATGTACAAATGAATATTTCCAAAACATTATACGGTATTAATTTTTTCTATTGAAAAACAAATAAAAAAATCTTAATTAGAATATTTTACAGTTTAAGTTGTTAACTGTTTCTTGAATCGAGTAGGCTATGTTTGCAAAATGTTTGTTACATGTCTGTTTTTCAAAAGTCTTCTTGATTTTATTCTGTCATTTTGGAATTTAATGTAAAGTTTCCTAAAATTTGAATTTTAATAAATTTGAGAATGCCAGGCGTTAAAAATAAATTCTTCACCTTTTTGCTATTTTGTAATAGTTGATTGACAGTTGACATATTTTTTATTCCAGTCGACCATTCAAGAGTCAAGTTGCGGAATGCTGAACCCAGCATCATTGGATCAGACTACATCAATGCGAACTACATCGAGGTATTAAACTCATAAATACCCTATTGGTAGGGGTTGGTACAACGAAGAGAGAATCTCCAATCCTTTATGAGGGAATGGGTGAATTTAAAAGAAGGGAGAAACTGTAAATATTCGTTTGGAAAAGGAGAAACTGTATTTTTTTGCAGGGAGATTTACATTCCTGCTCTAAATCCCTGAATGGAAAAAATATGATTCAATGAAAGGGGCTGAAAGTTTTTTTGTCGAACACGCACCAAAGTAGAACGTCAAAAAACAATGGAACTCTTCTGTAATGCTAAGGATTTGTTATACCCAGATGTCGATTAAAATTTGCCAATCCTGAAAGTTGTTTATGTTTAATATTGTAACATAGCAAAATATTATACACTTTCTGACAGGTTTTTTGTTTGATACACTACTTAGTAACACTTGAGAGGGGAACTTTTGAGTGAAACCTCAAGAAAGAACCTAATGAATTGTCATACCCAAGTCTAGTCAAATAGTAGTAGTAGGTGTCCTCAGCCAATCTTTTTTTGAAAACTTGGGGCTTACCGTGTCGAAAATTATGAAAATTATTCTTATTGTAGGATGACGTGACAGGGAAGCTCTATATTGCGTCACAAGGTTGCATGCAGTCAATAGTTGTGGATTTCTGGCAAATGATTTACCAAGAAAATACTCGAATCATCATCATGCTCACGAATGAAGTCGAGAAAGGAAAGGTGATTGCTGATATTGATCATCCTACCCTGGTCTAACTCCTGTTTTAGCCAACGATATAAAGCTCTTACATTGTTCTCTATCTACTGTCATCGCTCTAATCTCGTTCATACTATACTTATCAAATATACTTATCACACGTCTAATTCTTATCACAGTTAGCCTAGCCCTTCCGCAACCAATTGTTCTCTACTTCTATCCTTTGGTTTGATTTCAAATTTATCTTGATCAATTTCTACGTTTTATCCCTGACCACTCTCTATAGATAACTTGTTGAAGTCAACGACATAAAGCTCTTACATTGTTCTCTGTCTACTGTCATTTCTTTTATCTTGTTCATTGATACTATAGGATTATCATTATTACTATTCCATTACCATACCATTCTTTCTCTCTTCTCTCTTAACACTATTTATTAAATCTTCAGGTTGTTTTCTTCTTTCCTAGATTTGCCTCTAAATTCTACGTAGCTCTGCATTCCTCAAAGCTTCTTCCATACGTCACAACATTCAACCATTGTTAATCCTGAATGTACTGACTCACTACTCACAACTTCGTCTATTTTTATCACAGTTATCACAGCCCTTCCTAGACAAATTATTTTCATTCTTTGCTTTGATTTCAAATTTTATTTTGATCTATTTCTACGTTTTATTCCTGACCACTCCCTATAGATAACAACCTCCTAGTCTCTCATAGTCACAGCAATTAAAGTATACCATCAAATACCATAATAAGCGGAGAAGAAGTGAAACAGAACAGAATAAATCATTGAACAGAATAAATCAGGCAAAGCATCGCACATAGGAAAGTTATGCCCCAACCTGGTGTCGAGCTTTGGACCTTGTCCACCATAGGCCAGTGCACTGACCCCTATTTCAATCTGGACATTTAATTAGTTATCTAGATTACTGCTATATCTAGCTCCAGGGGTATCCACAGAAGTCGCACTCTAAGGAGGACTTAAGTCCGAAAGGCCTAAGTGCGCTGTATAAAAGTTGTGTTTCTTTGCCTCTTTTTTCTACCAATTTTTAGTAATTCTATCTTCGTAACATATATTATATGTTCATTTCTTCATTACCACCTCATCGATTCACCGATTGTACGGTAAAACTGAGCAATTTATGAGCTTTGAAATTCAACAAAGCCTTTATTCCTCAAATCATTTCATGCTGAGTGGTTTTTAAAGATCGAACTTACTAATCCATTTCAATTTACTTTTAGATCAAATGCGTGCGTTATTGGCCTGACGTCGGTTCCATGCTTTTCCATGGCGACAAGTCGATTGCTAACGTCAGTGAGTCGTGCACGAGGGATTACATCATACGGGAACTTCATGTCAGTCGTAGGATCGAGGTTGGGTTAAAGTTTTGTTACCCATAATCCACTATCAAAGGTAAACCGTTCTTAAAACGTTTCGAGATAATCTTGATCAGGAAGCATTTTAAGAAAACTTTTATCAGAAAAATTGATAAGAGAAAATGAGTAAAGATCAGATCTAACTCGAGAAGAGAGTGCCTGTCCTGGCTATAGTGCTCGATATACTCGAGTATAGAGCAATGATGTCTGT
The DNA here is from genome assembly GCA_963924455.1 of Pelagia noctiluca. NCBI lineage: Eukaryota > Metazoa > Cnidaria > Scyphozoa > Semaeostomeae > Pelagiidae > Pelagia > Pelagia noctiluca. Next base: position 3,404,629 of record OZ004327.1, read on the forward strand.
CTGACGAGTGCGTTAGCACGAAACTCAGAGTAACAGAAGGACATGTCTGTTTTTTGATGTGTTCATTCTCCTGATTAAAAATTAGTAAACTTTAGAAAAAAAGTTTACTAATGAAGATTATATCGAAAATATTGAGAACGGTTTTACTTTTGAATTGGTTTCCATCTATTCTATAAACTCAAGAAATTTGACTCATCGTATTACCGCTGTTAAGATGTTAGTCGCGAATAGATTTTGTAAGTAACGTAGGAAACATCAGAAACTTATAAGAAACTTATATAAGAAGCACAACAACTGAAAGGAATTTTGCCATCAGGGTTAAAATGTGAAAGCATCACTTTATTCAGTTGTGTGAGGTCGTAGTATGTTTATGTTTATTTGTGCTACTGAAGTCCTACTCCCATTTGTGCTACAAAAGTTTTTGAATCCGAAATTACTCCCCTTTAGAGGACCCTTTGATTTTAAGTGCGATACATGTTGGTGTCGAACCTACGCCTTCTTGATCCTCAAGGACCGAAGCAGCTGGTTTTTAGGGTCATGCCACTGTACTTGCTTAATAGCCATGATTTCATTCATAACACTTAACAGCATATTACGAATAATTTCAGTATCATCTTTGACAACAACAACAACCTAGATTCATAAGGGTTACACCATAACCATGCCTTGACTGCTTACTCTCTTCTGGTACGAAACTCCTGTCTCTTCCAGAACCACAATTATCACTCAATAAGTCAAAAGTCGTTGTAGAGAAATGACAAATGAAGGTCATTGTCATGTTACAGCGCATGTTTTACCTAACCAAGTGGTGGAGCAATTCTTCACTGGCTTCTCAAGTTGCCCCACTAGTGGAACACCTTTGCCCTCTTCATTTAGTGAGATGTGATTTTTCTTTTACTCACTTCATATATTGGTTGATAAAAGAGTTTCAGCCTCATTTTTCTGGATTTGTAATTCAATTTCTAACCGTAAGCAGAGTTCAGTTTAGTGAATAACAAAGTCTTTCAGATAAAAACATAAGAGAATTTTCATTGGCAAATGTTAAAAGCTAATTGATTAGTATACATTCGTTTCGCTCTACTGTCTGTGACAAAATATAAAGAGGTACATATTTTTGATATGTAGATATTTTCCCTTTTTCAAATGCTCAATCAATGAAAAATCCTCGCAAAATGAACAATCCAATGAAAAATCCTTGCAAAATGAACAATCCAATGAAAAATCCTCGCAAAATGAACAATCCAATGAAAAATCCTTGCAAAATGAACAATCCAATGAAAAATCCTCGCAAAATGCTCTGTCATGTTATTACCTTCAGGTGCAGCCGCAAGGCCATAAAGAAACAGGACCAGCAAAACCACCAAGGAAGATATTCTTCTATCAATACACGGAATGGCCGGACCATGGTGTCCCAAATGACCCTGGTTCATTACTGCAAATGTTACAAGACGCAGACAACAAAGAGAAACAGAGCTTCGAAAAACCCGGACCACCTGTCATCCACTGCAGGTTGGCTCTTTTTTTTCTTAAATAAGTCAACAAAATACTTACAAATTCAATTGAATTCATTGGTTTTTAGAATTTAAAACAGTCTGTGATAAGTAAAAGTATGCTGAAGCTAATTTCCCAGGCTTAACAGTGTATACAATTAATTTTGTGCATAATAATAGGAAAGTACCCAGAATAAGTTGTTAAAATGATGATTGATTTTATTTTACTGCAAGGGAGATAGCATTTCTGCTGATTGGGGATACTGTTATGTGCAATATTGTTCGATTGTGCTTGATGTATATGTCTCCAATCACACACCGATCATGCAATGGGTAGAGGAGGTTTCAAAGGAATAATCCCCTGTTTTTCAGCATGCAACTACTTGTGTAAATTATCTCCGATAAGATAAACTCACGCCAAAGTGTTCCTTTGGTTCTTAGAATAGGTAACTTTCAAATAAGCAACCAATCAAACTGGAAGGTTGCAGTTGATGGTTAACCTTGAGATGCTCAAAACAAACAGAAACAAGGTTGCATTTTACAGAAGATGTGGGAAGGGGCTCCTGATAGAATTTCTCGTTAGTATTGTCAAGAAAAGAATTAGTAAAAATATCTTAATCATGGTTATGAAATTACAATTGATTAAGTGAGGTAGAGGGCATCAGAAAAATTGTGCAAAATTGCCCCTTATGGTGTTGAGGCTTTCATTATTCAGATTTCATAGTTAATAATTTGTTTATTGATTCTATTTTCAAGTGCTGGAATCGGTAGAACAGGCACTGTGGTGATAGTTGATATGCTGATTAACCAGCTGAGATTGAAAGGTATTTATGCTGAATTTTCATGGCTACAACCTTGGAAGCGTCTGTGTAGTAGTGTGGAGGGTGTTCGGTACTGTGGCAATGATACCCAAAGTGCTGAACACACAGTACTGAACACACTCCACAGTACTGAACATCCTCCACAGTACTGAACACACCCCACAGTACTCCACAGACGTTTCCCAGAATGTTTACAATATTTCAATATGCGATGACATGAGTTCATGAATCTCTAGGCTCATGTCTCTAGATCGAACAGGCCCCCTCTAAGCTGATTTTGTATCAATGTATGGTATGAAATAGATAACTTATCGCTCCAAAGCAATTGTTCCTCTCTTGTACAAATAAATCAAATTTATTCTTTTTAGCCAACTTGCATAGCATTGATGTGCCGAAGACGGTTGAGAAAGTCCGAAGCCAAAGGTCTGGTATGGTGCAAACAGAGGTAAGAATGCAAGGAAGATATTATCTATGTTGTTGTTGTTGTTGTTGTTGTTGTTGTTGTTGTATCTGTTGAAATGGTTTCTGTAGAAGTAGGCTGTTACATTTCTAGCAAATCCACTAATCTAGGCCTACTTTGAATACCACTTTCAGGCTTGAACAGTTTACTTGTTCGTCCTTAAATATATTTAAAAAGCAAAGATATTAATTTCACGAATCATGCAAAGGCTAGTATTCCTAGTTAATTGTAGAAGCGAAAGCTAATTACAAATCACTGCTTTCGTCATTTAGATTTGAGAAAGGAAAATCAGTTAGATTCACGACATGATATCAATGATTCTTTGTTTCATTTATGTTGAAGCTCTTTTATCAAAACAGCTTTGAAAAAGTATCAAAGTTAAGCTACAGATTTTGCCTCCTTTCTCACAAGGCAGATGAATGAAAATATAAAATTATGCATAATAGCGAAATGAGAATTGTTTTTATCATCAACATCATCATCATTATCATAATTTATTGTTTGATTTATTTATCTTCAGTAAGCCTTGGGAGATATCAAATTTTTTGCTAATTTAGGTAGTACTTCATTATAAAGGAAATTACGAAGATTGAAGTTGAAAAAAAGAATTAAGGCTAGACTGAATATTAAGAGGGAGTTTTAAAGTGTAGTGTTTCAGAGAATAGAACTCAGGATAATAGACTAGACGAATTGATGACGCAAAACTGAGGCTGTTGGAAGATAAGACTGCGATGACGTAAAAAGTTAGGTCGTATGACGTTGGAAGCTTGTGAAACAGGAAATTGAAACAGAATGTTCTGAGAGCAAATGAATGAGCAAGAAAACTAGGCCTAAAAAGGAATGAAGGGATTGTAACTTCATCGCAGTTCCCTTCGGAGATAATTTGGTAATAAACAGTCTTATATAGCCAATTTCACTGATATCTTTTTGATAAAATAGATTTGTTAAAAACTGTCAATTTATGTATAATATTTACAAATAGGGTATGAACACTTTTTATAGAAGCTCCGACCATGGAATCATTTTAAACAAAATGTCTCATCATCAAAATTCATTCATTTTGATTGAATCTCAGAAAGATAAAATTGATGCTTATTTAGACTAACTGCCTAAAATAAAAGATGTTGATGAAAAATGATGCATAAAAAGAGAACTAGCATGTCAGGAATTTCAAATGGAAATCCTTAGCTACAAAAAGTTTCATACCACTCTGCTGTACTGTTCTTGTGAAAATAAAATGGCGAGGCTATTTTTATCATTGCTTGAAAATCTATCCTTCAAATGAGAACATTTCGCCCTGATATTGATTTTTATTTAAAGAAGTACTTAACCCAGCCTGACTCATAAAAAAGTAAGTTCTAATATGCAGAGATTTACTGTATAAAATCCTTTGAATTAAATTGTTGTTTTGTTTTTACAGCTACAATACAAATTCATTTACTCAGTCATAAATCATTACACTGAAGTTGAAAGAAAGATTCTTGCTTTACATAAGGTAAGCTAATTTTTGCTATCAGTTTCAGTTTTCCAATTTCTTCAGCTAGCTAGTATCATTTTGATAACCTATTTGATATTCTTTGTGTTGCAACTTTCGCTTTTGTGTTTTCAGAAAGATCAAATTTACTCCAATCTCAAGGCTGACCGAGGGGAATCAAGGTAATTTCATTTTTCTCTTTCGCTTCTCTGCTTCGAGTTGCTGGCGAAAATACCACTTATTTGCCGGCTCAATTGCTACAAGAACTACGAGCTCAAAGTATTGGGTTTCATGATCACATTTCTGAGATTAGATAGCATAAAAGCTCGCCTTATGTTGTTTTGCCTTCTACCTAAAGGTTCCTTTTATTGTTTTTTATTGTTTCAATACACACTATAAGAAACCTTTTGAAGATGATGAGCCTCAAAAGATTCTGAAAAAGCAAGCAGACCAGATTTCATGCAATGCATCATTGGAAAATGCCTCTTAGCAACGCATAGCGACCAAAGATACCACGGCCTATTTCTTTCGTAGCTTCAGTCCAGCTGTAGTTGTTAGTCTCGGTAGCTCTGCGTTGCCAAGTGACATATTCCCATGATGCACTGCGCAAGATGAGGAATGCAATATTTTGCAGAATAATCTGTTGTTGTTGAAGCCCCACTGTACGTAATCTATATACCACCACTCATTGGAATGTTTTCTCATTCTTTTCAGAAAATCATCGAAATCCAAGACTGGACACGTATAATCATCAGGGTATATCTGCTTTTCACTGGGCAACATTTCATATTAAGTTATAGTTGTAGATTTTATAATAACTTTAACAATAATTGTAGGTTTTGTAATTTTCTATTAGCTCTCGCTTGTTATGAAGTCTTAATTTTGACTTTCGAATGATCACCTTTGAATGATAATTCTCTAATGGTCATTTCCAAGATATATTGTTCAATTAATGATCATATTTCAACAATCAGCTTCAATATTAATTTTTCGCTGATCATTTTCAATAATAATTTTTCGATGATCACTTTTCAATCATCATTTTCAATTATCACTTTTCAATGATCAGTTTCTAGTAAGCATTGATTTCTCTCGTAAAGCCACAAATGAGCATTCAATCACTTATCTAACTCCTTACTTTTGTGATAGTATGTTAGTTAACCATTATGGTTATTAGATTTTATGTAAATATATATTGTAGAAAACTCTAACATATTATTTTTGCACTTAACAACAAAATCATAAGAATGAAAGAAATTGCCAATTTTGTGTCATCTCTGTCTAAAGATTTTTCCTGTGTTTTGGGGCCATTTAAGAGTCTGAAAGAAGCGCAAAAGAAATTCGAGGGATAGGATAACGAAATTTGAAGAAAAAGAAAGGAAAACAAAATAGGTTTTCCTTGTCACACCGAAAAAAGAAATTCGAGAGAGAAAGCACTGAACAATCCAAGAACTCTGTAAATATTATAAATTCCGTTAAGACCCGTATAAGTTCCATAAAATCCATGAACTTGTAAAAATACCATGGCTCTTGTAGTCATTAGAAAGAAATGAACGTTTTTGAAAATTGTTCATTTCACATGAACAGATTTAAGGCTTTTATAGGACCTGAAAACGTACGAAATCCATGATGGTGCTTTCACCAAGAAGAAAATTCCCTTCCAGAAAGAAATGGCTCTTTCGAAAGTAAAAGAAGGAAATTGAATTTCTTAATTACAGCCCAATATGGCTTCCTTACTGGATCTGAAGATTATTTGGAAGCGTTACTTTTTAGCAAATTAAATTGAAACGAAAACCATGGACTAACCACTATGTGCTTTTTCCCAAATTGAAAAAAAGAATGAATGATAACATGATTCTTTTAAGAAGCTGTCGGTTTATCCATTTTTATGGGCACTTGGCTCAAAAGTTGCTTTGAGTTATTTATAAGTGTCCTAAACTTATCTTAGTCTTTTTATAAGGTTTGAATTTATCATATGAAATTAAAAAAATTGAATTAATAAAAGTTAAAACTGAATTTAAAACCGAATCTCAAGTTGAAAGAAATTGAATCTGGGGAATTTGGACTGAATCCAAGGCTAAATGTCAACCTTAAAATTTGATCGAAGTTTCCTTGTCAGGCCTTCAACTTCCGGGACTGTATTTTGATACACAGGTGATCAATATTTGGGAATTGTTCCTCGCCTTAACCTGAACAACGCAGGAAGAATGATTTGTGTGCTTTCTACTGATGTTTGAAGAAGAAATATAAGACAGAAATTATGGCAGGAAGGTAAAAGTTCGTTTACTTTTGTAAATCATTATGTAATGTAGCTACTACCTATATTTTCGGGTAGCCTTACATAGTTTTTTAAGTCCATAACAGCCGAAATGAAGTAAAGCAAAAGGCAACCAATGCCAATGCCATCATCGTCATTTACAAAACAAAGACTGATGGTTTCTTAGGCCAATTATTCAAGATTTGATCTTTTTTAATTTGGTTTCAGAACTCTTTATTGTAGGGAGTTTGTTTTTATTATTGTTGACCTAATTAATCCATTATGGTCGTTGTCATGTGTTCAAATCCTTCTGGGTTCAATTTTTGGTCCTGTAAAATTAATTTCATTGATTTTCAAACTCCTGCCTTTTCTCAAGTTTACTTCTTCAGCCTAATCCAGTGGTGGGACTACGATGGTCCTCCCGGGTATGGGGAAGTCGTTGCCCTTGGTCAGGTCCGGTGTTAGTTTTTAAAGAGCCTGGATAGATACGCCTCTTATATTTGGTGAGTTGTGGTCAAGTTTGCGACATTGATGGAGCTCGGGTTTGTCAATTAAATTTCATGTGCCCGATAGCTTAGCTGGTAGAGCACTTATATGCCGAAACAATTTTTCTTGGTTCAAATTCTTCTCTTGACGATTCTTCATTCTCAGTAATTCATTTGATTGATAATATCTATTTTGGCATAACTAATTACAAATGGCAGTTTAATAACACAGGCCTTGTCTGAGGTTTTAGAACTCCACAACAGAGGGACATCGGAGTAGTATCAATCAGAGAGGAAGATTTTGCCTAGAAAAATTTGATGACAAGTTCAATTCTATTAGCTGTCTTACATGCTTAATAAGCAACATTCCTGGCTGTAAATTAGAAGGTTGCCATTTATTCATAGCTATAGATTTTGAGTTTGAGTTCATTATACTTTTTATCACAGCTTATTCTGTGCTGATACCAGGTTTTACCAGAATGCAAATCGTTTCATAGTTGCAGCAAATCGCCTCTAAAATTTTCAAGATTTTTGCAAATCAGTGGTTTGATTTATTGCTACTACTACTTATTGATTTTACTCGAGCCTGAACATTTCAGACGGGCGATTACACTTCTTCACCTCAATGCCGTACTTGGTCATATTAGGTAGGCAATCAGTGGCCCTCCTTATTAATCCAATTCAAAAAGAATTTGCCCTCGCTAATGTGAGCTTTTATCCCTGCAGACAAAAATTAAGAGGGTAATATGCTGCTGACATGCAAAGGCAATCAAGGCTAGGTCTTCCTTTTGGTCTTTTGAAATCTTTCTAAATCAAAATCTTGGATTCCATAAAATGTAGATAAAAAGAGTTTCTTCCCTCACTTTAGGACTCTTTCACAATCAAAAATTTGCCAAAGGCCGAGCCCATAATCTTTTGATATGATTAGACCTTTTCTTCTCGCTAATATGAATCATTCCCTTTCAGATGGTTTCATGCAAACATAAATGGTCCCAAGTCAGAGGAACTTCTGATGGCAAAAGGAGTGGATGGGACATTTTTAGTCAGAAAGAGTCAGAGCAAGCCAGGAGACTTCACAATTTCAGCAGTGTATGTTATTTTTTTATGAAGCTGCTAGCCTTAAACTATTCTTTTTAGCTGGTTAGGTTTCCTGAGCAGCCATCTTTAAGTGCTTCTCAATGTGATCCAGATTTTTGTAACATTGGCTCACCTGCACAGGGCTTAAGCCTTAGTGGAAGGTGCAGCGATCAATCCAAATTTTGCAGTTGATTGAAAGCTGTGCAGTGACAGCCCCTTATCTATAATTAACACAGCCTAGGTAAATGTGTAGTGATGAAATTTCCTGCAAATAAGGCCTGCTGACATACAAAAGCATTTCCAGTTATTAATAATCTTTCTTAGTTGTGGCCTCCTGTTCTCAGTAGACGCTGGGAATTCCATTCTTCTGAAAACTAAAGCTCAAGATTTTCAAGACCTTCTGATCGCAAAGCTAGTGGACCTTGCACAGATCTTACAGACTTTTGATTGGTCTCCTTTTTCTTCCACCCCATACAGACGAAACAGAAATCCTTCCTTTTTTCTTAGTTATCAAAACGAAGTGACAAACATCAAAGTTCTGAATGATGGTGACTGGTTCCAGCTGGTATCTCTTGATGGAGCGGCTTCGGAGGCATTTGCAACTCTGAATGACTTGATATCACACTGTATAAACACACCAACAGCTATCCCACTCAAGGATGGGGGCTTTATTGCGCTGAAATACCCACTTACTTCTGAGGACCCAACTTCAGAAAGGTGAGGATATCATTATAATTGTTGCAGACCTACCAACTATCTCAGTATAAAAACCAGAATATTATTTTATCGTTTCCCCTTCTATTGCTTTTCCTGGTGGTGTCTTTGATCTTTAAGGCCCCATTCACACTTCTCCATATTCATATGAAAAAGGATAATACAAAATTCATTTTTGTCTTGTGTTCACACTGCTCCAACCCAAAAATGGAGACTTTTGAAAATGCACTTTGATAATGGAGAATTTTGAACACAGAGACTTTTGAAACACAAAAACGCAGTGTAAGCAGCAAAAACGGATACTTTATATACTTTTGGTATACTTTGGAATACTTTCGATGGTTAAAATCTGACCTGTGGCGAAGCATTGTGAATACTTCATCGTTTTTGCAGTGTTTTCATATTTACCCAGAGCAATATGAAAAGAAAAAAATGAATTAAAATGAAAACGGATTAAACGGATATGGAGCAGTGTGTTCATAGTCTAAAGGACAAACTGGGAGTCTTGTGGTGAAATCGGAAGAGTTGGAAGGTGTGTTCTAACTATAGTACGGAGCAGAAAGAAAATGAAAATCAAACTTATTGAATTGTGTTAACAAGATAAGGATAGAAAATGGCCAATCAGAAAGAAAGTGAATGATTTGCATAAAATCTGGTTTTTTCCTAGTAATTTGATCCCCGTATCTTTAATTCAACCACTTTTGTCTCCTTTTGTGTTTGGTCAAGATCTGAGATTTTTATAGATCCTTTGTTATCCAAATACGTTCTTTCCGTTTCAGATGGTTTCATGGGCCTTTGAAAGGCTCTGAGGCAGAGAAGCTTTTATTGGCAAAGGGATCAATGGGAAGCTTTCTTGTCAGAGAAAGTCAGAGTCAACCTGGTCAATATGTACTCACTGTCAGGTAGGCCTCATTAATTCATCTTTTTTTCAGGCTGTGAATACATTCTTGGAAATTTTCCAATAAGTACCCGGGTGACTATTGAATTTTTTACAGGGAGAGGGGTATTTTGATTTGGACTAGACTTGAGATAGGTCTAACTTAATCCAAACACCCGGAATTCATATTCCGGGCATTTTCCCTGCTAGCAGGGGTTGACCAGTCCATAGATTGGTCTCAAGACATATGCGTTATTTTAGTTATGGAACAAATCTAGACTTAACCTTTCTGTAAAGCTGTTCATCATGACAAGGTTGATGTGATGATGGCGACAAGGTGGGGTTCCTCCACTGATCTCTAAAGGAAAACTGAATCGAGCATCTGTCATTCTGAAATAAAGTCAATTGGCAGCCATATTGGGAGGTCCAATTCAATTCATTGAGATTACACTGGGGAGTGCCTTTTCTTCAATTATTGTTGTAATGTAAGAATAATCAGCGCCAGACTGAATAATCATGCAGTCTTTGTTAACAGAGAATCAAGTCAATATAATATCTTTGCCAGCTATATGGGGAGGCCAAGTACAAGCCAAAGCAATAGGCTTCCAAAATTTGGCTCCAGAAACAAAAGAATGGTAGATCCAGTCTTTATTTTGAGATCAGTGCTGGGTTCCTTCTGTCTTTTTATTTTGATATTGTTATAGAATGATATTGACCTGCCATTTGAGTTGATAAGTCTAAAGCCAAATTTAGTTCATTGTTTGATTAGATTAATGGAAAGAACCATTAGATGTCTTCTTTCCCTGCCAATTTTCCCTCTTTATTCTGAAATAGCTTTCAAAATTATAGATGCAATCCTACCATTCAGAGGATGGACATCATTCAGTTCTGTGGAGGATGTTGAGTACTGTTCAGGGATACCATCAAGCACTGTTTGGGATACCATCAGTATTATGGAGAATATTTAGTGCTGTGGAGGGAAACCGTTCGCATTTTTTGAATGATCTGCTTGTGATTTCCCTCCACATCATTGACAGTCCTCAACAGTACAGAACGCACTCCAATATACTGATTGTACCCCTTCACAGTACTAAAGGTATACCCTACAATAGAACTGAACATCCTCAAATGGACTGATGGTATCTTCCTTGGTACTGATGATATCCCTCCATAGCACAAATGGTATCCCCCACAATACTAAACATCCTCCACAATACTGAATGACATCTCCACATCAATAATAGAACCCAGCTGGAATTTCATTTCACAACTTCCCTTCTTTCTTACTATCCACCTTAGATCGGAATGTGGAATATCACACGTGATCATCAAAAACAGAAATGGAAAATACGACGTTGGGTCTGGAAGTCAATTTGATAGTTTGGCAAAACTGGTTAAGTTTTATAAAGATGATCCTCAACTGCGAGATGTGAAATCTCATACTGTTATTAGGCTGGGTGAGGTATGCAATTTAGAGTTAATTCAAGGAGGTATAGGCTTTTCCTAATATGGCAAGAAAAGGTGCTGAGCCCTTGATACTACAGCTCAATATTTGAAAAATGTGAGATCAGAATCATGCATATCTATGTTTATAAATGGTTTTCCGCCATAGTACTGAGCACCTATAAATGTACTGATGGTATTCCACATAGAACTGATGGTATCCATCAACAGTACTGAATATCCTTCACATTACTGTATGGTGTTCATTGACAGTACCCATTATATCCCACTAGTACTGAACAGCCAATGTAGTGCTCAGATGTTCGCCAGGGTGATTATATTACAAATTTAGAGTGAAAAGTCCATCCCTCAGTTTCAGAATTCAGAAAACCTAAAATCATGAAAATATAACCCTATATGTTCTGGTTTTTCTTTTCAGCCATTCCACAGCACGAGTTTCATAGCGAGAAACATTGAAGACAGAATCAAGCAACTTTCTAAATCAAATGGAAAAGTTGATGGCTTCAACGAAGAATTTGAGGTAATCCATCACCGTTTATGAGCTGGCACACCCAACCAACACATCCTTAATCATAAAAAAGTATTATCTCTTTAAGTAGCAATATTTACTTCCAAATGTCAAGCATGCTACACTAGGGTCCATAGTCTGGTTATGCAAGAATGGCAATGTTGTAGGAAATTTCCAAGTGAAATCTCACCGGAGGAATTGTTTTAGGCCTTGTCTTAGGTTCCACAAACGATGTTGTCATTTTTCTTCGAAGAATGAATTTTGGTCTAAGGGAGTTGAAGTAATATTGGCTTTGCATAGTTCAACAACAATTTAAGAAGCAAGGACTTAGAACGAAAGATTTCCTAGCCATCTTCTTCTATCAGCTCCGATTAAAGAGCTAGAAATTCTTGCATTGTTTGTAACTGTAAAGAATTGCTCAAGTTTTTAATGCCAGATTTATTATGTTTTCCTGTCTTGTTCAAAAGTTTGTTAGTTGTATCATGGTTAATGTGCTAACCTACGAAAGGCCACAAAAGGCCTAATTTTCAGCAGGGACACAGTAGCATGTACTTCCTCATTACATATATAATAGTAAACGGGGTCCTATTAAGTTTAGTGCTCCCGTTTGTGAGTGAGTTAATGTTAAGCGTGCTAGCCTACGAGAGGGTGTAAGAAGCCTTGTTTACCAGGAGGGAGCAGGGTAGCTTGAACTTTATCACTACATATGTAGCAGTAAAAGGGGTCCTAGTGCTCCCATTTCTGAGCGTGTAAGTTTATATTCAACTTGCTTTCCCACGAGAGGCCACAAGAGGCCTAATTTCGTGCAGGAGCATGGTAGCATGAACAGCATCAATAAATTAAATAGTAAATGAGGCGCTCTAATGTGTGATGCTCCAATTTGTGCCACAGATGTCCACAGATATTCATAATTTTGTAAACCCCTTCGCACTAAACACAATATCCAGAATTTCCAGCAGCAAAGCAGTGTCTCATATAAAAGAGTATATCTCTTACTTGGAGTGTCTCATATAAAAACACAACTGTTAAAATCTTCAAACTTTTTGATTATAAAATCTTCATTAGTAGTGCTTTACAACCTGAACAGCCAAGTATTTATAGTTAAGAATTTACATGAAAATTCTAAACACAATCCATTTGGGATAATGTTTAAGGCTAAGCATATCTTCACGAAATCCAGTATCTCAGAGAATGATTTCTTGTGCAAGACATGTTTATAGGCCATGAATTGTTTCTTGCAGAGATTACAATACCTCGACATGAAACAAGGTGGTTACAGCAAGAGGGAAGGAGAGAGACCTGAAAACAAAACGAAGAACCGTTACAAAAATATCCTGCCATGTAAGTTATGTAATTTTTCTTTCCTACTTACTCATGAGATTATTCCGATAATGATAATTGTGACAGTGAATGTATTTCATATCATTTCATAATTTCATCAACCACAACAAGCTCTAGTAATCTAATCTACATGATCAATTATTCATTACATAAAATGACCCTGTACTTTATAAATTGCAATCGATACGATGAAATTATATCATATGTAATATGTAATCAATATTGACTTCAAAATAGCTGTGCATATAGTAATTTCAGCTGCTGTTATCCCCATTTCGCAATTGAGAAATGTTATCAACGTTGAGTGCAGCCCTTTATCATTTGTTTGAGATCATCAAGTTAAGCCTGTTCTGGCTGAACCCTGAATAATTATGGAGGGAGTAAATGAACACCTATCAAATAAGTCATAACTAGACGAATTTTGAGGATTTAAGGAACTTTGCCTTTGAACTTTGACTTCACTTAACTAAATCTACTTATATTTAACTATAATCACCGTCCGTCAATGTTTTAATAAGATCATGAAGTTTAAGTTTGACATTGCTGAACACTGGATGATAAATGATTTACACAGGATGAGCCTTTTCAGTGCATTGCAGTATTGCTATCAATAAGGGTCCTATCGTAATACTGGAGGGAATAGACAAACACTTATCTAAACTCCTTTATAATTGTGTGATTGTGTTATATTTTTTTCATTTTTAGATGACCATTCTCGAGTGAAGCTGGATGATGTTGACACGAGTATAATTGGTGCGGATTACATCAACGCTAATTACATCGACGTAAACATGACTAAAACATTTATTTTATTTCATCATTACATTTTCATAACTTTATCATAACTTTCTCTGATTTTTTGAACATTTGGCACTGGGAATACAAGAATTAACTTGTGTTGTGCAATTGACATCAGAATCTTTACAATTAAAGCCTATCTACACTTCAACTTCTTGACCAAGCTACATTTTTCAAGGAACAAAAACCAGAAAGTGGTAGTGGGATGGGTTGTGAATGGAAATTTTTGTTACTAATCACAGTTATTCAATCATGCACCAATAGATGTAACTTATAGTTCTTTACGAGGCCATAAAAGAAATGTAAATTCATCTTCATATTTAAAAGCACGAATCATAACGATATCAAACGTTGTCTCTTTGACGCACTTTATGTAAACCAGCCTTAAAGGATCTTCAAGATTCCTCCCTATCAGACCCTATTCATGATTCATGTAAACCATGGAAACTTTAATCATTTGTAGACCATGATATAATATAGCCGTTTAGTATAAAGTGCGTCAAAGGAATAATGTTTGATATCTTTATGATTCGAGTTTTTGAATATAAATATGAAATGAACGAACAATGTATATTTCAATTCTCGAAATCTGTCTGCACTTCGCTAAACTTTATATATCGAAACATGGAGCTCCTACCCCCTTACCCCCTCTTAGAAACCACTCATAATTACGCTCTGACTTGAATTTTAACAGCTCTTGATTTGAATTTTCAGAGTGAATTGAAAAACAATAATACGAGATATATTGCTGCACAAGGATGTCTCACTCAAACGATCGAAGCTTTTTGGAAAATGGTTTACCAAGAAGACACGCGAATTATCGTCATGCTTACAAACGAAGTTGAGAGAGGAAAGGTAAACCATTTCATTATAAGTTGTTTTATAATGATATTGGTTGCGAAATACGGTATTTATTAACATGGTTTTATGTAGGTATTTTAGAATCTGATTGGCAATTCTGATATGTATGCCTCTAGGTGTAACAATTCGTTAGGTTTAATTTTGATCTCTTCCTAACGTACTTCCCTAATGAGAGTCAGACAAGAAGGTTTCGGAGTTATTATTTCTGATTTTTCTCGTTATCAAGAATGGTACTCAATCAATCAAATGATTTTTTTAAACATTTTTTCAATGGGGCCTAATTTCAGGGAAACATAGTACGTTACTTTGAGAAGGCCTTCATAGGTCAAACCCTCAACCGAGAAATTTGTAATTTAGGCTTATTGGGATCTTCAAGTATATTCAGTTTTCGTTGATTACTTATGATGTGATTGATGCTGATTCTGTTAAGTTCTTCAATTTTTAGGCGAAATGTGCAAAATATTGGCCGAGTGTTGGTTTATCGGTTGAAGTTGGTGACTTCATTCTTGACAACTTGCTGGAACATGATAAAGACAGTTATGTTGTCAGAGAGTTGAGACTTTACAGCAAATATCAGGTAATATGAAATTTATAATCCTCGTCAAAAGTTATGAAACAATTCTTGATTGCCATACGATGTTTACTAACTGTCGAAGAAAGACCCCAATCCCTATTAAACAATGTTGTTTCGGATGTTACTTCTATGCAGAAATACATTCGCAACATCCTCCGGCGACTTACAGACCTAATATCAACATTGGTTTGGGATAAGGAAGCTAAAACGTTATCTCACAGGTTGAATGCTCCTTTATTGAAATAGTAGAATCACTATTGTGTCTCAAAACTTTTTGTTGAGGATTGATCTTTTTGACTGGACTCTCTATTTTGGATGAGGATGTTTGCTGATTGCAAGCGATGATTTATCGTGACCATTTAAATGACAGATATAAATTATTTCTCATTATTGATAATTTTGATAATTCATTATGATAATTTGAATGATAATTTTATTTCTCATTAATGATAATAATGATGCTTTATTGTAATGAACTAAATGATAATAATGATAATTTTTTATGATGGTTGATTATTTTGATAATTCATTATGATAATGCAAATTATGATTATGATATTTTATTCTGCATTATTGAGCAGAATGAACACATTAGAAAACAGACATGTTCTTCTGTTACTCTGAGTTTCGTGCTCACGTACTCGTCAGACAGACTATACCAATCTTGTTTGGACTATATCAATATTTCAGACTATATCAATTCCTTCTGCATTATTGATAATTATGATGTCAATGATTCGCTTCAGGACGAGGAAGAGCCACCGAGAATGATTTACCACTATCACTTCAAAAAATGGCCGGACCATGGTGCTCCAGACGACGCCGACTCAGTTCTGGATTTATTGGACGATATTTATGCACAGCATTTGAGTTTGAATAAAGTTGGTCCTCTCTTGTTTCACTGCAGGTGAGATTGTTATGATAATAATTGAATCGTCGCTATCTCTAATTCTTTATTGCTGTCATTAATCATCATCATCATCATCGTCATTATCATTAATCATCAATCATTATCGTTAACGTCATCATAATCATCATCATCATCATCATCATCATCATCATCATCATAATCATAATCATCATAATCATCATCATCATCATCATCATCATATCATAGCGTTTTTAGCAGGTAAGAGGGAATAGTCCTGGCACAAATATCTACGTATTCCAAAGCCTTCCGCTAACCTTTGATACCAAATATTCACTACGTAGAGTTGAGTACATTGCTGTGTTTCCCAGGTTTTAAACTGATTGTGAATACGGGGGATGCATTTGTACACACACATCAACGTAGCGTACTGTGAGAAACCCAAGTATAAGAACCTGGGTTTCAATTACCTGATAGGCATTGAGCTCATCACTAATTAATGACAATTTTGAAATGGAGGATCTCACAGAAAAGCATATCTGTTTTTGAGTGTTAATTCTAATATGCAATTGCTCTGCACTATAGCCATCGAGCACTATAGCCAGGATAGGCATGAACTACTGGAGTTAGATGTAAAAATTTGTTATTAGTTTTACAATTTTTTTTCAAAGAAACACAAACCTTTTACAGAGAAACCTTAGTGAATTCTATGGAAACAACCTGTTTAGACTAAATAGAAAAATCTGGGTTTTTGCTGTAATTTGTTAGCAATGTCTCAATTTCCATTTTAGTGCTGGAATCGGTAGAACCGGGACTGTCATAGTAATTGACGTTCTTATTCATTTGCTGGAAGAACAAGGTAAGCTCTGTTCCGTTGATAGACTCAAATCTCTCTTAAGCGGACATCTTCTGGATCTGGTAAATGCGATATCCATCTATCGAGTACAAACCTACGGCATTCCCCATATGGTTGAGCAAAGGCTTAAAGCAACAGGTATCTCTCTTAATAAGGTGTCTACTCTATAGAGTTGTAAGGTAAGGGAGAGTTGACTGTATCATTATTATTGACCTGATTCATTTGCTGCTAGAGCAAGGTAAGATATGTGAACCTATGAACGTATCATTGATGTTTGGTTTTATATTAACGAATTTCAACTGTTGTTTCACCTATTTTCATTCCTGTTTGCTCCTAATTTATGCTGAACCGTAAACAGTATTGTCAAACTATGTCATTTATTTGTTTAGAATTCTTTCCGTTATTTTTTTCGATGATACCTCTTAGTTCTGCAAGCCTTTTTATCCACCCATAGATAAGGCCTAAATCAACTACAACGCAAAAAGAACTACCTTTAGGCATACACCAGACTTCCTTGATAGACTCTTCTTTAAAACTGACCAAATTTCGATGGCAAATTCCAATTGTTCCAGAACTAAAAGTTGTTTCTTTGAAAAACTTTTTCAACAAGCAACTCCTCAATAACTAACCAGTACTGGAATAACCAAAGCAATTAGCAACTCTAGGGCTCAATGAAATGAATCAAGCAATTCATCAACTATGCTGAAAGTGCTTAACCTTGCATTGATCACACTATGTTTATGTCAAAAGAAGAAGATTTGCTATTTTAAAGGTTTTCTTACATGTACGCTATCTATTAAAACGCTCTCGGGCTCAGAGAAATGTCTATATTTTTTTGTTTTTCAAAACTTAACCAAATCTAAAGCAATTTTAAGCGTTGAAAATCCAAAAAATTTAAGCAGCTTTATTGGCTGGAGCCAAAGTCGAATTGCTTATTGAAGAAGAAGTATATTCACTTAAGAAAATGCATTTCGCTTTTTAAGTTATCAAATATCCATTTATCAAAACAACGAAAAATTAAACAAATTGTTTATGAACTGTTAAGCGTTTTAGGAAATTTTCAAAGTTTTTGCAAAATTTTCGTGCAGAGGTTGCGAATTTTCATTCTTGAGACAAAACGATAAGGGGCGTAACCCTTTTTTGGGGTTGAAAATTTAGACAAACAAATTACAAGAATATGTTTTTCTAGATTCAAACAAATATCAAATATGAACCTTTTCGAAATTAAGGATGAAAAGGTTCTAAAGCTAAGGGAAATAAGAAAAGAAAAGGGGAAAATAATTGAAATTTCAAGCTGCTCTTATTGGATGAAAGGGTTTTTGTGTATATGTCTTTTAAAAGATGCTATTTTCTTTTTTAACTTTGGGCATTGTTGTTAATTAAGTTTTTTTCCTCAGGTCTCGACTGTGATATTGACATCCAAAAGACAACTCAACTGCTGCGCACTAAAAGACCTGGGATGATTCAAACACAGGTTTGTAGACCAATCAGTTTGCGTGAAAACCGCTCGTTAACCAATCAGAAATTAGGAACTGGTACCTAATGACTGCTATTTAACCCAAGAGCTGCAAGAAAATATCGTCGCAGCAGAAATTTCCTTTCTTGTGGAGTTCATAAGGTTTCCACTAATTGTTATTCTAATCAGGCAGTGTGAACCTTGTCTTTCTTCTTGATATGACCACACATAGTGATTCCTTTTGCCTTATTGCCTAGAATTACAAAGAGCTGGCTAATTTTCTCTACGGACGTTCGTTATGTGATTGGCCAAGGGTGGGTTTAACATCACGACTTTTTGAACATGGGTGGAGTGATCTATCCCCCCACCATCCCCCTACCACCTGTTACTACTTGTTTTGGTGTTTCTTAAGATATGTATTATTACCTTCAGTATAGATTCTTATTTACTTAAATATATACTGACTTCCGGATGATGAGGAAAATTGGAATCATAGTGAAATATAATAACTATTCTATTTTTCCATCTGACTCGCATCAGAGTAGTACGTGCGTAAGACGCAAAGCTTTTTTAGTTATTATTTTTCACTATGTTTCTGATTTTAATTGCCATCTTCAAGTTCTGTACCGATCAGTGACTTTTCTGACGTACTACTCTAATGAATGTCAGACGCAAAGCTTCAGTAGTTATCATCTTTCGCTATGTTTCCAAATCCTCACCATCGACAAGTTTTTTACCAATCAAAAGACTATATACTGACTTACAGCACAGCACTTAGTTTATCAACTTGTTTACATCTTTAGTTTCAGTACAGATTCGTATTCAAAGCCCTCAGTTCTCAAATCAAGAGGATTTTGGAATCAAATGAAAGCGCTTTGGTGAGTAAAGAATTATTTTTAGAGAGAATTAGCGACAAAGTGTTATTATTTTTATGATATATGTTGTGATTGACCCGATTTTATGATATGTTGTGAGTGATATGTTGTGATTGCATTTTTGCTACTCCAGGTCATAAGATTAGAGTATAACATGTTTTACTTTAACTCTATAGCATTGCGTTGCCTATAACAGCATCATAGTGCTCGATGTACGAAGGTATAGAGCGGTTCTTTTATCCTGCTTTGTGTTTCCCAAAGATTTTCATGACAGCCACTAACTTTGTAATGCATGCATTTATTAATATTACTTCGATTATTGCCTGTCGTTGGCTTTATACATGGCTGAGTTATAAAAAAGACATGAGAAATGCTGTCCAATGCCTCTCTCTTAACTTAGCACTCACTTATCATAAACAGTTGGATTGCTAGTAAGTTCTCGAACCAAGGATAGGATTCGCATCAAACTGTATCTGTGAAGATTACAGAAATAGAAACAGACACCTTGTGTATAGATACCTTGTGTATCTTATGTACCTTGTGTATAGATACCTTGTGTACAGATACCTTGTGTATTACAGAAATATAAACAGACAGGTTGCATCTAAGCTCAGTCGGCCAACTAAACTTAGTTTTCTTCATACCACTTTAGCATCGAATGTGGAAATAGCTTAGATATTTCGCACCCCTCTACAGTGCAATCTCGATTTAACGACTGATTGTCTGACCTCTTGGATTTTGCCTTATAAAATCATTCTCCCGGTATGACAAACTCCCGATGCAGCAAACAGTTTCCTGGTCCCTTCAAAACTCGTTGTAACGGGATTCCACTGTATTGAAGAACTAGACTAGATAGAAGACCAACTTTGGTTAGTCGGGATAAGGGTTTTGGAATTTTTCCACTTTCTCGTGAATTTTAGAATTTTTGATTTTATTTTAGTCGCAATCGATTCCGCCTACAAGTCTCTATGAGAACATCAGTGGAAACAGGTATTTATTATGTTTATTTATTACAGTAGAAACCACTAAAATCTCTTTAGATAACCAATAAGTCAATAAGTGATATTGGCTGGTACAAAAAAAGCAATGTTTTAACAGCTAGGAAACAGAAAGAGATGAGAAATATATTGAACGCGCTCCAATTTCAGTGTGAATACCAAATACAGAGATATGACTTTAATCTTTCATATGTGTAATTTCAATATGACTTTAATCTTTCAATGAAAATATTTGTTGGGGAAAAGAATTAGATGCATTGTATTTTTAGCGAGGGGCAAGATGTGATGTACTTGTCCCTCAACTAAGAATTTTGCATGTCTACCCTTCAGGAGAACTTATCCAACGCCGAAGTGTTTTACGTGCAACAACGGGTTACACGGAGAACAGAGAGCCAGAGAGAAGCGAAACACGTTGTCTTCATAACTTCTATACGTCTACTGAACTGAGTGATCTGATCTAAATTACAATATCTACAGTTTATATATAAAAATGAAAGTAAATCGATACATGAAATGACGCAGCTTGTGGTTATAGAGGATTGCTATGAAGGAAAGGGTGTAGAATCCTACGTAAGAGTTGAAAACAATGGAACGTTGCCAAAGATGAGTAGATGAGGCGTGGTTGACTCTGAGAAAGTTGGAAGATGATATTACAACAACAGAGTGAGTAAGTTAGGCTATGAAGCAGAGAACTTTGTGAAGAAAATAGTCGAGAAAGAAAGTTCTGAGAGTAAATGAACGAGCAGGAAAATGTAGGCCAAAGAACTGAATGTAGAATGTCTAAATCCACTAAATATTTGCCTGGAGCAGTGTGAACACTTTGTAGCATTCCTAGCGTATTTGCTTGAAAACGGAGCAGTGTGAAAAGGCACTGTTTTTCGTCTTCAAACATGGAGACAAACAAATACAGAGCATGGTGAACGAGGCCAGAGTAGTTAAGCAAGCTAAAATTTAAGAATTTAGTGTGAAAAGGTTGGAGAAATAACTTCATTTTCTGATTAAAAACGGAGAAAGATGAAGACAGATGACGAAAATGAACTCTGTTTATTCTATTCTGCTCACGGCACAATGCGCTTACTAAAGACTGTATCTATCCAGATAAGACAAGCGAAATATCGGATCATCAGTTTTTATATTTGATTATAATTTGTTTTGTTTCAGTCGTGCAAACAACGATCGATCTAAGGTGAGTAACTCTTCAACTTTAATTTCCTTTTTTAGATTTATTAGCGTTTGAACTTCGTGCTCAAATAAAGAGTTAAAGGTCTTACGTGCCAGCCTACGAAAGATCACAAGAAGCCTTATTTCAAGAAGCGAAATGTCGCTACTAATTCACTTCATATAAAGTAGTAAATAAGTTCCCAGTATGTTTATTGGATCAATTGGAGAGTGAGTTAAAGTCTTTAGCATGCTAGCCTGCGAAAGGCCACAAGAAGCCTAATTTATAGCTGAGGTAGGGTAGCATGCACTATATCACTACTTCTAGTATTAAATAAGGTCCTAGTTTGTTTATTGCTCAAAATGGTGAGTGAGTTAGTTGATTGTCTAGCGTGCTAGCCTTCAAAAGGCCATAAGAGGCCTAATTCAAAGCAGGAGCAGGATAGCATGCATTACATCACTACACATAGTTGTAGATGAGTCCCTATTTAGTTTAATGCTCTCATTTGTGCTACATCAGTTGGTATTTGAATGTTATTTTTGTTTACTTTCAGTCGACGAAACAGAAACGAAGTGATGCAAAGAAGTAAGAATATGTTTTATAGAGATATTATTCTATTCTATATCGTCTCATGATTTTATTTGAAAATTAACTCATTATCTCTCTTAAGATTCTTTAAGGACTCAATATACGTTCCTAGATGAAACTCTTAAATGGGCCTAAAATCATAATCAAAATGGTGTTTGACTAGGCTATGCAGCTATCCCTATAATAAGTTTTGTCGAAAAGTTTTTATTGCGTGTGGTGCTGTGGCAAATTAACGATAATATTATAAGTAGACAGAATTTAGTAGCAAACGAGCTGAGATAAACTTTTTATGACATTTCGAGACTAAGATCGGGAAAATTTTATCTCAGCTAATTCGGTATTAAATTGTAAACTGACCGGGGCTCCAGGCAAGGTTGAAGAGGGACAAGGTTAACGTTTCAAAAATCACCCTCAAATAGTTGTATAATTTTTGACAACCCTTAAATGGTAATATTTTAACCGAAATCTCAGCAATCAATTGGAACAGCAACTGCCCAAAAAGTAGGAAAACTAGGAAATACCCCCCAAAAGGTAGTTTTATTCTCTTAAATTAGGCCATTTGGTGGCCTTTCATCAGACCCTCAAACCGACTGGACCTCCTATCATCTCATAATGGTAGTAGCCTCCGGTCTTCCCGTCTTGTTGGATATTTCACAAAGTATCAAATAAGTATATTGAGTCTATGTAATTCATTAAATCTTTTAATTTGGTTTTTTAGTTATTTCAACTATAATTTTTAGTCTCTGAGTTTTGTTAATTTGTATTTGGATTTTGTATTCTTTATTATTAGTTTGAAACATAGCATTTACTTATTTATTAAGACTAACACAAGCAACTTCAAAGATTGCACTAAAGAACATCATGTAATACAAAATGAGCTAGCAAATTTGTTTCCAAAGAACTACGTTTTGACCAAGTCTTTGAATCTTTTAGTTTTCAGGCTTTTGATATCATCTGCACATTTCAAACCTTATTATATTGAAATATTAGGGGTAGAGATAATTTGTGAGAAGGAAAATGACCCCAGTAGGACTCAATAGGGGCTGATGGGTCATTTTCATTATCAAATATGATCTCGATTGATTTTCCGTATCCTGCTTCTCCTCAAATATTAGAAATTTAATTCTATCATTTGTCGTTTTAACCTTTGGAATCGTCAGGCAGTTTTCGTTAGGAAGATGTTGCTTTGGGTGAGAAAAAATTCTCATTAAAGGATTTAGACTTTGAGAGTTTTGCGTATTTCAAGTGCCAAAACTTTAATAGAATGGACATGAATGATAGTTTCTTCTGAGCTAGTAGGTCATCAAAGTGTTATTTCAAATTAGAAATGTCGTTATCTTTTTATGATTTTCATGATTATTTAATTATCTTTTCATGATTTTCATGATTATTTAATTATCTTTTCATGATTTTCATGATTATTTAATTATCTTTCATGATTTTCATGATTATTTAATTATCTTTCATGATTTTCATGATTATTTAATTTCCCATCAATTCAGGTATGCAAATCTTCCTACAAATGCCAAGCGTGGTGCTGGAAAGTCATGACAAGAAAATATCGAGAATTATGAAATAAAAGTAAGTTTTTATTGTTGTTTATTTTCAATCGAGATGATTTGCATGAAAAAATATTACATGAGCAAGCCTCGAACCTCCGACAAACGATGTGCGTCGTAGTTACAAATTTGGATTTTATAGACAGTCAGAAGTATCCTTTTATCCAAGTACTCAAAGATTGGTTTTCCTAATATTCTCATGGTGATTCAAGTGTGAATCATGGAGCAAGAAGGCATCGAATTGGATCGAACCAAAGACCTAAGGGGCTACTTGATAGGCAGAGGACGGGAGCGGAAGTTTTGTTTCAATTCAACTGGATGGCTTATTTAATTGTAGCAGCCCAACACTAGTCCTTCCCCTCGATGTGTGCAAACCTCGTGATTCTTTTTTGAAATTACAGACAACTGACAAATTCTAGGCTCCTCCGAGGGGGATGCATGCTGCCTTGATCCGGATTTGTTCAGTATCTTCTCCTTTGAAATGCATTCTATCGCTCCCCAAAATGATTTTTAACATGCTCCCTAGATCCTGAAATTATTTTGCTTTGCTCTCCAAAGCTCTTGCAATTGATAATTACCTGTACCTTAGCGACGATTATTTATTATTTTATTGATATATTATGTTAATAGGCTAGGTTAAAAAGCGTCTGAGCACCGCTCTAGTTGACTCAAACTGACTCGTTTTTGCAGGCAAATCAGTGAGAATAAAGCAATAAAATCCTAATGAAATAAAAAACGGTATCTCCCTGAAATGTTAATCTAGGCTCATGGCCTCTTTAATATGATTTATAAATATTCCTGTCTCCCTAAAAATGTAGAGAAACCTCCTGTGCTCCCTAATACCCCTAGCAGGGGCTCAACTCTACTTCTCCCAACACTTTGTGACAGGTTCGAAGATGAGCTCAAGACCCTGTGGACATGTGTTAAGGATTCTCTTCGTCTTATTTTGTTCGACTCTCGTTTTTCGACTTCTCATTTTTCGCTAATGGGCCTAAGTTTTCTTACAGACTATCCTTGAGCGGATATTGGAAATACTGAAATTGTAATTATGGCAAGATGTGAATGGTTACTCAGATATTTCGTAGTTTAAATCATGTTTCCAATTTGATAGATTTTGGTAAGATGTCGATAGAATTTTGTCAGAGAATGTTGTTTAAAATTATTTTAGATGCTTATATCCTAAATGAATTGTACACTAGCATTGATTCATACCTTGAAAAGTGATTTTGTAAACTGGATTTTTTCGTTTAGTGGGTAAAAAGGCTTTGGTTTTTTGTAGCTAGTGCTCTAAGTATCTAAAGCAAAACTTTTCAGCTCTCTCTGTTGCAAAACTATAGGGAATTTCAGGTGTTTCAAAATCAATGGAGCGGTGGATTGAATTTTACAGGTACAGTTTTTTCTAGAAGAAACCTATCCAACTAGATGTAATAAACCATCTATTGCTAAAAGTATAGAAGCGGCGTCAGCGTATTTTCCTAAATTTTTCCGCCAAAATAGTTGTAAGCTGTCTGACACAAGCTACGGGAAGCTCAGTCTAGGCCTAGCTCTCACAGCTTTGTAATTTTGCCGCCATTTTTGATTCAACTTTGCAATACTTTTCATAGGCTAGTGTATACCATATAACTTGGTGACCTTGACCTTATCAAGATTCAGGGTAGGAAAAAAAGTACGCCAATTGGGTTGGACAAGAAGAGTTAGGCCGTTTTTGTTCGAATCCGCCTGATTACATATTCTCAAAAACAAAATTCCTATTTTTTGCTCTTTAGTGTACAAACAGTATGTTAGAACAGTCTTTGATCGGTAAAAAACTTCAATACAAAAAGAATAATCGGAAGCGAAGCGAAAACATAGTTTCCTTAATCTTTTCATTTGACACTTAACAGAGTAGTACGTCAGGAAGAGAACGAAACAGAAACTTAACGAATTATTTTACTAAGATATGGATCGGGAAAAGCTTAAGTAACCAACGTTTTCATTTCACTTTGCTTCCGATTTTTCTGGCTGTAAGCAGTATATTCGTAATCTGACCTTGATTACTGTGATGATTATAATAAGTATAACGCGTTGCTTTTCCATCATTTTTCACCACGCTTTTGGTAAGCTTTGAAGCACGATGCCGTAAACTATTCGATTTCTGATAAGACCATGGATGAACCATTCTGTCTCCGAGTGTACCAAATATTTTAGATAAAAGACTTCTGAAGATTTTCAGAGATTTTAGTTGAAACGAAAGATTGTTTTCCCAAAGGATAAGATTTAAAAAAAAATAAAAGCTGACGTGACCAAAACGAGAAAATGTAAACAAACGTGCCCTTGCTAAAGATTATCGAGCCACATTTTTTCTGTCGTGAACTGTCGGCCCCTACTGACCCCTTCAATTCAATCATACCCCTTCTAATGCTGCTCCCCTACTGGATTTAGGCCGTTTCATTTCTTACTAGCTTTGCGTTGCTAAGTATTCCCACAATGCATTGCGTGAAATGAAATCTGCAAACCTTTACAGAATCGGCTATAAGAAGGATTCTTATTATAAAAGCAGTCGACTTTGATAATATTATTTCTTTTTCGTTCTTGCATTGTTCTTAAACCAAAAGTATGGCTGGTGATCGCTGGAAAAGTACATAAATGATTCTATTTTTGCATTACTATATGTATAATCTAATATTTCGTAAGTAGGAAATGTTGTAAATTCACATGAAAATAATCCTGATCTGAAGTAATTTTTATATTATAATAAAATACTATTTTTTTCAACAAGCAACTTGTCAATTAGCAAGCAGTGCTGGTATGAACAAAACAATAAGCAACTCCAGGGCTATTGAAATTAATTTAGCAACTAAGCAAATATGCTGGAAGTACTTAACCTTGTTTCATCACACAATGTTTCATTGTTAAAGGAAGCATATTTGTTATTCTAAAGGTTTTTTTAGATTTGTACTATCAATTTTAATGGTTTGGGCCTAGGGTACAGGGAATTCTCAAGCAACTTTGAGGGCTGAGACCAAAGTCTAGTTGCTTATTGAAAAGAATGGTTTACAGTTTGTAAGTTTAGCAGTATTATATGACGTTTTTAAGCTTACGACACCCTTTTGTGATTTTGTAGCGTTGAAATGAAATGGAATAAAACTCTCGAACGTCTAGTTTCAATCTCCTTCTAGAACCATTCGAAACCCACACTGATTCTAAACGTAGTTATTAAAACATGAAACGGAGTGCACAAGTTGAAACAGGTATTAACGAAAACGAGTAGAAAACAGGCAGTGGTTGCTGTTAGGATTTAATCGATGAGGGTCATATAGGGGTTCCAGGGGAGAGGGGAACATGCCTTAAATTAAAAAGGGAACAAAGGAACATGAGACAAATTAAACAAGAGACAAGGGAACATTGACAGCAAGCAGGTATCAGGAAACAAAAATATCAACATTGTTTCTTAGAACAATAAGGAAACATTTGCAATTTCTATTAGGGAGCAGAGGGAATATATCCCCCTATACGACCCTCGTCAATCCCTCCCTAATAATTGGATTTTTACCTAATTACGACTTTGTCGTTTCTAACTCGTTTCATACCCGTTTCTAGTCGTTTCATGTTTTAATAAATGTGGCTCCTGAAGGAAAATAGATTGAGTGAGTTTCTTTTGAACCTGCTGGCTTGAACAATGTAGGGGCAAGGGAATGCTCCACAGCTGCACCACATACCACAGTCGATTGCAGGATTTGCAGCCAAGGTACGTGAATGAATATGAGACAGGTGCCATTTTACCATTGCAAATTTGGCAAACTTGCTTCTTGCAAATTTATCCTTGTCTTCCTACCTTTCATTTATCTTCGTTCTCTATCCAGTCTTTTGGACAGACAGTCAGAACGTGGCTTTTTTGTGATGAATTTAGGTAAGTTCTGTTAAAAATTTTGTAATATTTCAGTTAAATATCTAAATCAAATCATGGAAGCCTTAGGCCCAGTACTACAGAGCCCTTTCAATGCTTACATTTTACGCCTATCGGTTTCTTTGAATTTACTTTTCTCTGAACAATTGACATTGAATGAATTTTCAAAAGGTGTAACATTTTATTGTGGTTCTACTTTGCATTTCAAAAGAATCTGATTTGCCTCTCCAAAAAGTGTAAACATTGAAACTGGTCTATAGGGTAGTTGGTTATCTACGCAATGCAGTTGGACCTCCCAGCCCAATTGGTTCACCTTCAAACCCCTCCTTTTAGTTACTATGATCTTACCCTAAAGGTGACCCTAAACCTTCAAATTCACGAAAAAGGTTTCGGTGCTCAGTGAATTCATCAAACTTTTAAGACCAACCGGGTAGAATCAACACCTTGACAAGGTTAATTGTGACGAGAATTTGTGTCCTAAAAGTCCTTCTATTTTTACAAACATTTAAAAAATCATTTTCTATCCTGTCTATCCTTCATCATGTGCTTGTCCAAGCTGCCCCCCCCCCCACAACATCACTTTCAAGGATGGATTACTATGCGTCCGATCACGGAAGATTTGGGATAAAAAAGATCCATTTATCCTCACCGTCCCCATTTGTAACATAAATTTGCAAACGCCAAAATTGGAATGCCTTGCGTGGGTAAGATCATTACTACACTTCTTTACAACATCAGGTCAGGTGTGCTATTCTGAAGGTAGTAGCCTCTTTATGCAATGGAATTCAAGAAAAGCTAGAAGAATATCTACGATAATTGATTGGTTTTTAAGAGTATAACAACTGTAAAAATCAATAAAGTTTCCTTCAAGATGAAAAATCTTGATGAATTGCAAAAAAACGTCATGGTTAGCCCATGGTTTGTGATCCAAATTGGTCCAAAATTAAATGGTCCAAAATAGGCTTTTAATCCGTTCAAGATCATTTAGGGAGCAATATTAGGCTATAATAGCCTTGGAAAACACATATCATCACCAAAATAATTTCCTTAGAAATCAGTCAAAAATTTGAAAAAAGCCTGATGGTTAGTCCATGCTTTTTGGTCAAAATTGGTTCAAATTAAATGGTCCAAAATAGGCTTTTAATCCGTTCTAGATCATTTAGGGAGCAATATTAGGTTATAATGGCCTTGGAAAACACATATCATCATCAAAATAATTTCCTTAGAAATCAGTCAAAAATTGGAAAAAAGCCTGATGGTTAGTCCATGCTTTTTGGTCATAATTGGTTCAAATTAAATGGTCCAAAATAGGCTTTTAATCCGTTCTAGATCATTTAGGGAGCAATATTAGGCTATAAAAGCCTTGGAAAACACATATCATCACCAAAATAATTTCCTTCGAAATCAGTCAAAAATTGGAAAAAAGCCTGTTGGTTAGTCCATGCTTTTTGGTCAAAATTGGTTCAAATTAGATGGTCCAAAATAGGCTTTTAATCCGTTTTAGATAATTTAGGGAGCAATATTATGCTATAATAGCCTTGGAAAACACATAAGATCACCAAAATAATTTCCTTCGAAATAAGTGAAAAATTGGAAAAAAGCCTGATGGTTAGTCCATGGTTTTTGGTCAGAATTGGTTCAAATTAAATGGTCCAAAATATGCTTTTAATCCGTTCAAAATCGTTTAGGGAGCAATATAAAGCTACAATAGCCTTGGAAAACACATATCATCACCAAAATAATTTCCTTCAAATTCAGTCAAAAATTGGAAAAAAGCCTGATGTCCATGGTTTTTGGTCAAAATTTGTCCAAAGTAAAAAGTCCCAAAAAGGCTTTAAATCCGTTCAAGATCATTTAGGGAGCAATATTAGGCTATAAAAGCCTTGGAAAACACATAAGATCACCAAAATAATTTCCTTCGAAATCAGTCAAAAATTGCAAAAAAGCCTGATGGTTAGCCCATGCTTTGTGATCAAATTTGGTTCAAATTAAATGGTCCAAAATAGGCTTTTAATCCGTTCTAGATCCTTTAGGGAGCAATATAAGGCTATAATAGCCTTGGAAAATACATATCATCACCAAAATAATTTCCTTCGAAAACAGTCAAAAATTGGAAAGAAGCCTGATGGTTAGTCCATGGTTTTTGGTCATAATTGGTCCAAAGAAAATGTCTCAAAAAGGCTTTTAATTCGTTACAGATCGTTAAGGGAGCAATATTAGGTTATCATGGCCTAGGAAAACACCTAGAATCAGCAAAATTATTTCCTTCAAAATCAGCCAAAAATTGGAAAAAAGCCTGATGGTTAGTCCATGGTTTGTGATCCAAATTGGTCCAAAATTAAATGGTCCAAAATAGGCTTTTAATCCGTTCAAGATCATTTAGGGAGCAATATTAGGCTATAATAGCCTTGGAAAACACATATCATCACCAAAATAATTTCCTTAGAAATCAGTCAAAAATTTGAAAAAAGCCTGATGGTTAGTCCATGCTTTTTGGTCAAAATTGGTTCAAATTAAATGGTCCAAAATAGGCTTTTAATCCGTTCTAGATCATTTAGGGAGCAATATTAGGTTATAATGGCCTTGGAAAACACATATCATCATCAAAATAATTTCCTTAGAAATCAGTCAAAAATTGGAAAAAAAGCCTGATGGTTAGTCCATGCTTTTTGGTCATAATTGGTTCAAATTAAATGGTCCAAAATAGGCTTTTAATCCGTTCTAGATCATTTAGGGAGCAATATTAGGCTATAAAAGCCTTGGAAAACACATATCATCACCAAAATAATTTCCTTCGAAATCAGTCAAAAATTGGAAAAAAGCCTGTTGGTTAGTCCATGCTTTTTGGTCAAAATTGGTTCAAATTAGATGGTCCAAAATAGGCTTTTAATCCGTTTTAGATAATTTAGGGAGCAATATTATGCTATAATAGCCTTGGAAAACACATAAGATCATCAAAATAATTTCCTTCGAAATAAGTGAAAAATTGGAAAAAAGCCTGATGGTTAGTCCATGGTTTTTGGTCAGAATTGGTTCAAATTAAATGGTCCAAAATATGCTTTTAATCCGTTCAAAATCGTTTAGGGAGCAATATAAAGCTACAATAGCCTTGGAAAACACATATCATCACCAAAATAATTTCCTTCAAATTCAGTCAAAAATTGGAAAAAAGCCTGATGTCCATGGTTTTTGGTCAAAATTTGTCCAAAGTAAAAAGTCCCAAAAAGGCTTTAAATCCGTTCAAGATCATTTAGGGAGCAATATTAGGCTATAAAAGCCTTGGAAAACACATAAGATCACCAAAATAATTTCCTTCGAAATCAGTCAAAAATTGCAAAAAAGCCTGATGGTTAGCCCATGCTTTGTGATCAAATTTGGTTCAAATTAAATGGTCCAAAATAGGCTTTTAATCCGTTCTAGATCCTTTAGGGAGCAATATAAGGCTATAATAGCCTTGGAAAATACATATCATCACCAAAATAATTTCCTTCGAAAACAGTCAAAAATTGGAAAGAAGCCTGATGGTTAGTCCATGGTTTTTGGTCATAATTGGTCCAAAGAAAATGTCTCAAAAAGGCTTTTAATTCGTTACAGATCGTTAAGGGAGCAATATTAGGTTATCATGGCCTAGGAAAACACCTAGAATCAGCAAAATTATTTCCTTCAAAATCAGCCAAAAATTGGAAAAAAGCCTGATGGTTAGTCCATGGTTTTTGATCAAAATTGGTCCAAAATAAATATTCCCAAATAGGCTTTTAATCCGTTCAAGATCGTTAAGAGAGCAATATCAGGCTATAATAGCCTTGGAAAACACATATCATCACCAAAATATTTTCCTTCGAAATAAGACCAAAATTGGAAAGAAGTCTGATGGTTAGTCCATGGTTTTTGGTCAGAATTTGTCCAAAGTAAAGAGTCCCAAAAAGGCTTTTAATCCGTTCTAGATCATTTAGGGAGCAATATTAGGCTATATTAGCCTTGGAAAATACATATCATCACCAAGATAATTTCCTTCAAAATCAGCCTAAAATTGGCAAAAATCCTGATGGTTAGCCCATGGTTCGTGATCAAATTTGGTTCAAATTAATTGGTCCTAAATAGGCTTTTAATCCGTTCTAGATCATTTAGGGAGCAATATTAGGCTATATTAGCCTTGGAAAATACATATCATCACCAAGATAATTTCCTTCAAAATCAGCCTAAAATTGGCAAAAAGCCTGATGGTTAGCCCATGGTTTGTGATCAAATTTGGTTCAAATTAGATGGTCCTAAATAGGCTTTTGATCCGTTCTAGATCATTTAGGGAGCAATATTAGGCTATATTAGCCTTGGAAAATACATATCATCACCAAGATAATTTCCTTCAAAATCAGCCTAAAATTGGCAAAAATCCTGATGGTTAGCCCATGGTTCGTGATCAAATTTGGTTCAAATTAATTGGTCCTAAATAGGCTTTTAATCCGTTCTAGATCATTTAGGGAGCAATATTAGGCTATATTAGCCTTGGAAAATACATATCATCACCAAGATAATTTCCTTCAAAATCAGCCTAAAATTGGCAAAAATCCTGATGGTTAGCCCATGGTTCGTGATCAAATTTGGTTCAAATTAATTGGTCCTAAATAGGCTTTTAATCCGTTCTAGATCATTTAGGGAGCAATATTAGGCTATATTAGCCTTGGAAAATACATATCATCACCAAGATAATTTCCTTCAAAATCAGCCTAAAATTGGCAAAAAGCCTGATGGTTAGCCCATGGTTTGTGATCAAATTTGGTTCAAATTAGATGGTCCTAAATAGGCTTTTGATCCGTTCTAGATCATTTAGGGAGCAATATTAGGCTATAATAGCCTTGGAAAATACATATCATCACCAAAATAATTTCCTTCAAAATCAGCCTAAAATTGGCAAAAAGCCTGATGGTTAGCCCATGGTTTGTGATCAAATTTGGTCCAAAATAAATATTCCCAAATAGGCTTTTAATCCGTTCAAGATCGTTAAGAGAGCAATATCAGGCTATAATAGCCTTGGAAAACACATATCATCACCAAAATATTTTCCTTCGAAATAAGACCAAAATTGGAAAGAAGTCTGATGGTTAGTCCATGGTTTTTGGTCAGAATTTGTCCAAAGTAAAGAGTCCCAAAAAGGCTTTTAATCCGTTCTAGATCATTTAGGGAGCAATATTAGGCTATATTAGCCTTGGAAAATACATATCATCACCAAGATAATTTCCTTCAAAATCAGCCTAAAATTGGCAAAAATCCTGATGGTTAGCCCATGGTTCGTGATCAAATTTGGTTCAAATTAATTGGTCCTAAATAGGCTTTTAATCCGTTCTAGATCATTTAGGGAGCAATATTAGGCTATATTTGTTCAAAATCCCCTGGTTCCTATCTCGTGGAGCCGCCAGGGGAAACACCCAACCCCTGACGCCCCTCTTGACAATTCCTGTGGAGCCAACGCCACTTTTTGGAATGTTGCCAGGGGATTGGTTCACTCCAGGTATATCTCAGGATCGAACCCTCGACCCTTTAACTGTGATACAAGCACTCTGCCTGCACACCACTCGGAGCTCACCGACAGAATAGGTTTTAAGTTGATATCATTTTATTCAGAGTTAGGAAATCAAAAGTCTTACCTCACAAGGAGTCGAACTACGTTTGCAACAACATAAAGCCCTAGGCTTAGTCCAGTCGGCCACGCAAGCTTTCTTGAGAGAGGTATTATCTTTGTGTCATTTTTACCAAATATCATAAGTCATACAAATCAAGTCTTGTCATGCGAGGAATGAGACTGTGTCATTTTTATTGGACATTATAAATCTTGGGAATCAAAAGTATAGCCAGAAATATTGGAAACATGGCGAAGTGAGCACATAGATTACTCAAGCTTTTCGTCTGACACTCAACAGAGCAAAATGTCAGAAAGAGAACGAGACAGAAACCTAACTGATTTATATACCCAGATGTGGATCGGAATAGGCCAATCAGAAGAGGTGAATGATTGGTATAGTGTGGGAAATACGTCGTACTTTACGAGAAATCAAACTACGGTCCTGGTAACTAAAGTCCCTGGCTTAGCCCTCTTGGCTACCTCAGCGCTCGGACCCTGGTTCGATTCCTCCAAAGGTAAGACTTTTCATTTCAAAACTTGGAATAAAAAGATATCAACTTCCAACATCTGCTATCGGCAAGCTGGGATAGTGTACAGGCATGATACTTACCACACAGTCCTGGGGTCGGGAGTTCAAACCCTTCTCTGAGTGAGCCATATCTCCAAAGATCTCGATCCGACACCTCTGAGCTATAATTGCTCCGCAGGAATTAGAAATGGAAAGCTTCAGATTAGGGTGTTCCCACTGCCAGGTTTCCAAGGAAAAATATAGGGAGATGCAGATTTGCGGGGGAAACCAAAGGCGATGCAGGCTTTTCAGAGAAAAACGAAAGCAAATTTTGAACAATAAATAACTTGCTTACTAATTCAATCATTTAAGTTACTGTTGTTTTTTCTTAAATAATCAATTAATAAGCAAACGATTTTAAACACCAGTGTCAGGTTTCTTGTAAAATGAAAATGAAAAGCGAGTATAATCTGATGTTTCGAAGTAAAAAAAACTTGAGATAGGATTTAGAACCGAACAACGGCACAAAAAACTGAAACCCTCGGCTTATTAGTCCACTCGGTCATCCAAGCTTTGCCTCAAGTTTTAGGAAGTCTACACAACTATCGCCATTAGCATCTCCATTTAACGCAAAAGAAGCTCTCTCATCAAAACAGTTCAGATGGTTAAGTGGACTAAGACAAACGCCTCAGTTACCCGGACCGTTGTTTGATTCCTCTTTAACTACGACTCTTGATTTCCAAACTTATTTTTATATCTTTTTTCTTCCTAGATTGAAGATAGTGCTCAACCCATTTGAAAAAAATGGACATTGAACTGTCAATAGCAGAATAAATGAGTTTTTCCCAAGACTTGTAAAGTTTGGTGAAATAATACATCATACCCTTCGTACTTCAAGTCTTCTGGTTTGGGCAATATACCTTTTCCATAAAAAATATCAGCATGCCAACAACCTCAGACTAACAAGATTTTTGTCTTGGTCGTTTTCTTGCTAGTGGGGGTTGAGGGGTCTATGAATTCGTCTTCTCAAAGTCTCCATGCCATCGACCTACAAAATGTAATTATTCTATCATTCAAAACATATTGATTATTAGCAAGCCAGGAACCTGTTTGTATCAGAAAGCCTTCCGTGATTTTAGCTCCCTTTAACAATAGTCACATGAAAGGTACATCTCTCTATTATGACTGTGCTTTAACTGAGGCCTTCTTGTTCGGTGAGATACGGCTTTCGTGAGTTGAAAATTTTCCATATGAAATTAATTCACCTGGGCCAGCTCTGGAAGATGAACGGATTCCTTTTGAGTTTGCTTGTAGCACTGCCAAATTTCATCGATGTCTGTGTCAACAAGGAGGCCAGGGAAATCATGTGCCTAGGAAAATATTTCTTAACATGAAAACAGATTGAAAGTCACCCCCCTTCCCCTTACGTGAGATAGCTTGGCATACCAAGCTGACCCGACTCCTATGAACAGGCCCTACGACCTCCTTGAGTGGAAAGAAATGGCGATCTATAGGGGTGCAGTTGGGGGCAGTTGCTCCACTTTAAAGGTGAAAGCAACTCCCAGTTCCCAGAAGTTTGTCGCCCGTTTGAGTAGCTAAATATGCATATTTCTGTTAGAAAATAGCATTTATTAGCATTCGTTTAAAGTTACTGTCCCTTTTTCAGGTTTATTCTGAATCCGTCCCTGCGGTAATAAGCTTTGTTTCTTTTTCTATGACGTCAAATAGCCAGGTTTTACAAAGGAACATCAATTATCACCCTCCCTGGTACCCTGGTAGACTCTCATTTAAAAAAGTACATGACTCTCTATTTTTTCCCCTTTAGGGTAAAATTATAAAAAAGTAAAATTAACTTGGAGTTAAGGGTCATTAACTTTCGATTTTTGCATTTCTAACAGCTTTTGCCTGTTAAGACTTGAGCCCCCTTTCTCCCTCTTAAAAGCCTAAATTCTACTAAATCTTCTAACTTTAGTATATAGCTAGGCCTAGAATAAAACCCCCAAGCCAGTCAAAACCATTAGAATATTCGAAAATCGAAACTCAATGTAATTTTTTTGACAGTTACAAATCAAATATATGTTTTTAAAATAAGAAACCTAGCTTCAGCTCCACTAATACAGAGATTCTTAAATTTTCTATTGTTCGCTCAGGGGCGTCGTGGCCGGGGGGCAGAGGGGGTCATGCCCCCCCCCCCCTATCAGAGCAAAATCTGTAGATTTTTCGGAAATTTTTGCGATTTTTTCACTTGTTCGGAAATTTTTGAACATTTGATCCCCTTTTCGGAAATTTTTCGTGTTTGGCCCACCCTAAAATTGAGGTCCAACGACGCCCCTGTGTTCTCTAATGATATAGAAATGGAAATAACAATTGTTACTTTCCCCAAAGTTCACAAGAAAGTTACTACATGTAATAAATGTATAGTGGTTCCTTATAAAACAAACAACTTAACAATGTAGAAAGTATTCTTCAGCATTTCTACAATTGCATAGTAGAAATGCTAAAGAAGACCTTGACACAGAAATAAAGTCAATTATCAATTATTATTGTTGTTTTCCTTGTTTTCCCTTGAAGCGTAAAATAAAGGAATTTAAAAGAAATAAGGAATATCTTTCTGAAAATTGCAGCAATCAAAAACTTACCTTATATAATACCACTGATTTTCGAACATACCAAAACATGCAGCAATTCCTTTCATGCAGGAAGTTATGCTTTTGTGTGGTGAAGTAAACTTTGCTTTGCCTTGCCTTTCATGCACCAACAGTAATTCTCGAAGAAATTTGCTGGTTTTTATTCTATCTTATCTAAAATAAATAACAAGAACAAATATATCGAGATTAAATTTACAACAAATTTCGTATAATTTGGTGGAATCTAACACGACAAAATGAAAATAAAAATATCAGGGCTCAGCCGGGAATCGAACTCGGAACCTCTCGCACCCGAAGCGAGAATCATACCATTAGACCACTGAGCCAGCAATTGCATTGAGAACAAACAATTTATTTATACTCAATTATTCAGAATGTCATTCGTGTAACTAACCAGATTTGATAATTCAGAAGATCAGGTTGGGTGTTTTACCCTTGAGGAGGGGAGGGTAGGGGCCATGACATTGTTATAGGAATGAGCCACTCCTAAAGAGAGATTTCCATTGAAAAATCTCTAAAAAAAACCATGGGTACTACTTTTCAGTAAAATCCCAAAATAAATAGGAATGAAATCTAATAAATAGATAGCCTTTTCATGAGGATAGGTCGAAAGTTGTGCTATGACTGTTAGATTTCTAATCAAAATGGGGTATCGTTCCACCGTTTCATTCATAATATTGGGTATGATTTCAAAGAAACTGATTTTGTTAGTGAGTTTTAGAATTCTCAGAGGCATACCCCATCCAACGGCATGTCATACATCTCCTAAGGGGTTACCTTGTATTAGGGTGAACTAAATAAGAATAATCATCAAAAAAATTATCTTACTTAATACAGTCACTTCATACACCACTTCCTCTTGCATTTCTCAGCAACACTTGTGACATAAACTCTCAAAAATCTTTGGCAAATCAACTTTCTTCGTTATCATTCATCTCATATTTCTACACAAAACTTACCCGCGAAAGCATCGCAAGAAAGTAATGAAGCAAAAAGACAAACTTCTCTTCTCGTTCAACAGAAAGAATCTGGTACATTGATACACCATTCCTCTTGCAGTTCTTAGCAACAATTTACAAATGAAGTCTTAAAAATCTTTGTCAATCCAACTTTCTTCGTTATCATTCATCTCATATTTCTACATAAAACTTCCCTTAGGAAGCATAACTGCAAAACATAAAGCCAAAGGGAAACTTCCCTTCAGTGCACAAAAATATGGTACAGACATAATTGATTAAACTCGTTCAGATAAGTCGGTCGAATCTCGCCTCTTTCAACTCAACATAACGGTTCATTCGTCTTCAAATCTCAACAGTTCATTTCTCTTTAATCCACTTTGTCATTTCTCACTTCAGATCACCTCTCCTTCCCAACTCAGCAACTCTCTCTGCAAACAACATTTCATCATTTAGTCGTTCACTTTGAAAAGGCCTTGGAGAACTAACCAGCATTGGTTGTCTAATTTTTAATCTGCTAGAAAGATCTTTAAATCTCTTGTTTTTCGTCACTCATTCAGCCAGTCGCGAAACTGCTGGGGAAAAACAACCCATTTTGACTCTTCTGTGTGGAAGCGACCAGAAATCCCCAGGGGGGCACTCAAGATTTTTATATATGGGGGCGTCAGTCCAAACATTTTACGGAGCCCTAGAACATATCCAAAACAACTTCAAAAACCAAAAATTATCATCAATAGTTTCATTGAATAACTTTATATATCATATGAATTCCTCTAGCTCTACTTTCCTACTTCTCTAATTCTGTTTTTTATAACCCAAAACTATTAGATGCTTTTCTATCCTTTCAGAAAAAAATATCATTTTGGCTTTTCTAAAATTTCGGACCCAAAATATCGGCTTTATGAAAAACAACTGACCCAAAAGTATTAGACTGACGTCCAGGTATATAATCATCACCCACATATTGTTTACTGGCCGACAAGGAATTTTTGCGAGAGAAACATCACATGTTTAAAAATTTCTCCCCCTGGGGAATGTCTGTGCAGCTCTGTGGAGAGTATTCAGTACTATGGGGGATTTCTTCCCTGATTTCTAAATATCCTTCACAGTACTGATGGAATCCCTTTACAGTACTGAACAGCCTTTAAAGTACTGCAAAGTCCTTATCCGGTTGGTTCTACATGGCAAGGCTGTTGAGCATTAGTGTCTCTAACAAATTCAATCATATTAGACAATTAATGTTGGTTAGCTTAGTCAGGCCTCAAAACCATCATATTTCAATAAACATGATTTGTAAAATTACTTCAGAGGTAAATATCAGAACTGAATTAATTGCACTTTGCCACTCTGTATAATGGACCAGTAGAATATCACTGGGTTGTCGGGGTAATTGCAAGTCCTAAGGGCTCCTTTCTTAGGGGTCCTTAGATCATTTTCTATGGAATTGGTGAAATCCTTTCCTAATTTGCCTAGATAAGCTTACAAAAAAGACAATTAGGCACAAAAATATTTGAAATTTAGCTTCCTACTGGGCCCAACTTTTCGGTCACTGCTTTGATTTCAATCAGAAAGAAATGAATTTGTCATTTTGTCATTGTCTAACGAAGGGAAACAGATAACCGCTGAGTCATATTTACTTAGTTCTTGAATTATGGATATGCAATATTTCCCCTCTAAAATGTATCCAAAATTTAGATATAAACATTCAAAATACGAAACCAGGCAAAAAGTGGAGTAACTTCGCTTTAGATGAACACTACAAACTCAGTCATGTTTTCTCAAACTTGTCAAAGCTAACGCTGAATGATATAGCTCAGGGTAAGGTCAAACATCAAGTGATCGGAAATTTACCTTTTTTTGTTGTTCGAAAACAACGTCAGGATTGAAGGGTTTTAAGAAAGAAACAGAAATATAAACTCACTTTATTATCTCTGAGATGGAGAATCGTGATATCCACTCTTCCACGAGTAAGATCCCCCTGACCTATCACCGAACCTGCCTCCTGACCTGGGGGCTGGAAACGCATATGACCCACCCCCTCTGGGGCTGCTAAACCCTCCTCCGAAATGCTTCATCATTCTGTGGAAATTCGCTTCTTCCTCTCGGCTGTGCCCCTTGGGTTCGGCAAACGTCATATTCAGTTGGGCGCCATTCACAACGTGGTTGCTGCCCATGACTCTTTTGACCGATTCTGAGCTGGCGAACGTGACGAACCCGAACGCACGGAACGGCTTCGGGATGTACACGTCGGTTAATTCTCCGAAAATCTCAAAGTAGTTGCGCAGATCGCCTTGGGTCGTTCCGTTGGCTAAACGCCCCACAAAGAGTTTGTATGGAATATGAGGATCGTCCTACAAGGAAATAAAAAATAAATTCAGTACGTTAGAGGGAACACTTGGTCAAAGTCTGGAATGGTCAGGCCACAAGAAAATAAAACAAGCATCAGCAGTTAATAAGGAAAAGCAAGAGAGACAAAGCAGACTTTTCAAACGTTTTTCTTTTATTTTCAGTTTTCATTTCCAGTTACAGGGCTTCTACTGGCGTTAGGGTTTATTTCGAAACCAGCAGTTGTACGCTTTAATTGTTTTTGGAAACACTTTCAAATAGAGGCCCCTCTACCTTCTTGTCTAGAAAACGTTTTCAACCTTCCTTTGTGTAAAAGTTCCGGTAACCAATGTTCTTCCTCCCTTACGTTAGGTTATAATACGAAGAAGGTTAAGTTGTTATTTGCATACCGAAACAGATAAACATAATTTTCACCTCGTAATCCTAAAAGCATCAAAAAGACTTCAATGCAGACTGCAGAGCAAAACCTTCATACCATTCAATTGGCTATGTATGTTGGAATAAATCCTCAATTTCTCAGTTTTTTTAACCTTCCTGACTTTTTAAAAAACCCCTGAATTTACTACCAGTACAACAATTTGATCAAGCCCCCTCTCAAACATTCCTTTGGTCTGTCTCAGTTTGGTCAAAAAGTCAACAAACATGGTGACATTCATGACAAAGATGAAGCAATACAGTAAAACCCGCATACAAAAATCCCTGATGGCATTTTCCGCAAAGGTTCTTAATTATATGGGAGATTTTAACAGATTTTAATTGGGATGGGTGGTCTGAAGTGACATACTCATGCATTTTCAGCCCTTTTTTTCCCACCAGATCTTTCATGTTTCATCAGAACAGTTCTGTAAAAAAATTTATTGTAAAAGTCAAATGCTGTAATTCTAGGGTGAGGGCTCTTAAAAGAAGTGGTTCTTGTATGCAGGGTTTTACTGTAGGATATAATTGATTTGCAGTTTGAATGGGCCGAAAGTGAAGGTATACTTAAAGACCTAATTAGCAGTAATTTGAATCTGCAATCTGCAATATCTGCAATCTGCAATACAATCATCAATAATCCCCCAAGGAGTTTAATGAGAACCATGGAATATTACCTTTGGTCTTGGCAACCGAACTTCACATCGTCTTCCTAATATGGTATGATTGGATCCTAACACCTTGTCAGCAGAAGATTTGTCTTCGTATCGAATAAATCCAAACCCTCGGGACTGATTTGTTGCAGGGTCTTTTTTAACCTGTAAGAAATTTCAATCTTCGATTAACATGTTTAGTGCATTGAATGATAATAATAATTGGTTTCAACAGAGAAGAACATACTGAAGAAGATGTATAGAGTTACATTGAAGGACATGATTAGCAGCTCGGAGGTTGCAGGAAGGGTGGGTGTAGAGTCGATAGAAGGGTGATAAGCAGAAACCTTTTGAAGTGGTTTTGGTGTGTGTTGAGAAGAGAAGAGGATACAGAAGTGGGTAGAGTCTTAACAATAGAAGTGGCAGGAACACGAGAGAGGGGATGACAGCAAGGTAATGGAAGGATGTTGTTGAGAATGACACGAGGGGGTTGGAGAAAGGGATGGAAAGTGATAGAAAGACTTGAAGAAGACGAGTCAATGGACTGGTCAACCCCGCTAAATGGGGATAACGGCAAGAATATAAATCATGCTTGTGTTTAGTGATTGTGTATTTGTGCGCAAGGGCAATAGGTGATAACTTACAACACAATTCACACACGAGAGACAGTCAACCATATATTTTGTTGGTGTAAATAATAGCTATTTTGATATATTAGCCTAAACCAGAAAAACAAAAAATTAAAATCAGATAGTGGTGATGATTAATCAAAGATAAAACAACATAATCAATGACAATGATTGTTTCTACAGATTCCTATTACTCAGTAGTCACTTGGCTTATGTTTACGTATATGTTGTATTTTTGTG
The DNA here is from genome assembly GCA_963924455.1 of Pelagia noctiluca. Taxonomy (NCBI): domain Eukaryota; kingdom Metazoa; phylum Cnidaria; class Scyphozoa; order Semaeostomeae; family Pelagiidae; genus Pelagia; species Pelagia noctiluca. Next base: position 3,446,086 of record OZ004327.1, read on the forward strand.
TATGCATTCATTGACGTATCCCTAAATTGTTTATCTGTAAACAGCTCAAGGTTCTTTTTATGCTGGCCTGGGCGATAAGGGCCAATCCTCATTTCAATTCACAAATCCTCATTTCAGATTAAAAATTGCCATTTCAAATTCAGAATTGCAATCTCAATTCATAAATGCTTCCCGGCTGCAATTGCTCCTGGTTATTTTGTTGTTAAGAACTAGAGTTACTTTTGCCAGTGTGCTAGTGAGAGCTAAGACTGATTTATCTGGGTCAAAGTAAAAGCCTGGATCTTCATCTCAAAATTAGCTTGATCATCCTTTCTTTATCATAATATCTAAGACCAACAAAATTAATCATAAATGCACAAACTGTACAAAGAACTTTATAATTGCAACTTTATGAAATTATGAAACAATTTGATGACATAACAATCACAATGAAATAAATTGAAATACTAACCTGAGCAAAAGCGAGCTTTCCAAATTGACTGAAATAAGCCTCCATATCATTCTCTGTTGCTGCAAATGGTAAACCAAGAACAATAAGGTCACCTTGAACTTCCTCGGGATCTCTAACTCTCACTTGTTTTGGTTCAGGCTCCTTCTGTCCCGGTGATTCATTTATTTTCCGCTTACTTGATGTGTCTGCAAACAAAATCTACATTTTTAATTCGAGTAAATACAGGGTGAATACATTGGCTCTTATCAAGGCTGTTTCTGACACAGTATCAGACACGACAGTCCCCATTTATCATGACAAACCTTTGACATTTAGTAAAATGCGGCTGTAAATATATTCGGACATGTCAAAGCTATTTCTGTAAGAATTTTTCAACATGACAGCTACCACTTATCATGACAAGCCTTTGATGATCTAATCAAAGTTGTGTCTTATCAAGGTTTTTTCTGACATTATATTAGACTAAACACTACTTGTTATGATGACAAACCTTTGATATTTCATATAATGATGTTTCAAATACATTTGGTCTTATCAGGGCTGTTTCTGACAAAATATTTGACATGATAGTCACCGTATATCATGACAAGCCTTTGATATTAAGTAGGATATATGGGAGCTTTTGCCGTTTAATGTGTTTTTCTTGCTCTGATGTTAAATTGTTTTAGATTGCTATTTTCAGATATGTTGATAACTCAATGCAGTTTTTGGAGCATTGAGGTCTTGGGGCTACCAGACCCAATAAAATCAACGATACGTCGATCAGCAGACGGAATATTTAAGGCATCTTAGTAATATTCATTTTCATCTAGAATATTTGGAATCAAAATTTGCTGCTATTTTCCACCAATTTCACTCGATTTTATTACATTCTGTTTCTTAATATCTCTCATCATCCCTAGAATAATTTTTCTTCTTTTCTGGCTAGTTTTTGAAAATTGACTTTGCACAGGGGAGGAATTCGTATTTATCTAAGTTCTTCCATGCAGATGTTGCAGAAAAATAGCCCCATGACTCAGACATTTCAAAACATTGATAATAAATATCAGTTGAACATCAAGGAATTTTGGTCAGTTGTGACACAGGTCCACGCTCTAGGTGGTACGGAGGGGATAGTATTGGTTTCTCTTACGTAATATGACAAACACATAGCAGTTCATCTGGGAATCACTGTCAAGATTTCACGAATTAAATCATATTCCATTTATCTATTCAGGGTGACAGATGTACAATGTTACATATGCACCTGCCTGGATATTTTCTATTGATTTCCCTGAAAAATATAGCTAGATGATATTAACCCTGGAAAACTGTTTCATGAGCTCTAAGGTAAATGATAAATTTAACATGTTGTAACTTAGCCCCTAGAAAGCTCTACCTATCCATCAATCTATGTGATAATGTGTGAAACCCAAAAATAATGTATCATTCACAATTTTGTTATTGAAGCAACTGCTTTTGAATTGTCGAAGCAACTGCTATACTCTCCCCCACATCGCATAGTCTCTTTTTCTCCTTTTTTTAGGTTATTTCATATTATTTCTTATATATAATGGCCCTGGGACTAGTCACAATCTTTGCTTCCCAGGGTATCGTCTTTGTAATGTAGATTCTGTATTGTATACTGTAAGTTTTTATCTATTGATATATAAAAAAAATTTTGTTATTTATCACTAAATTAGTAGATGATGAAATATCTAATGTTGCCTTACAAAAGTACATACATTTCTTTAGATTTCTATCAGATCCGGGATAATAATGTTTCAGTTTTCCTCATAAAAAAATAACAATTAGGGACAATGTAATAGCTTTATAATTAAAATTGAAAATGTTTTTTTGTAAATAATTAGAAGTATCACTGGAGAAATTGTTGACTTTTTCAAGAAAAGAATACACATGTTTCTCCAAACAATACTTGGCAAACCGCATTGGTTATGTAGCATAAAGATGTACATAAACTCTAGCTACACGATCATCATAATTGTGTACACTCTTTTTTTTTATAAGAATATCTAATTTTTTTCTGAGCCTAAATATTCTTAATTTTTTGCTGTTTTGAGCCTCGGAATATTCTTAAATTATTCTTACGGCAGAAAACACGGATAAAGGAATAAATTGTTGTTGTTGTCATAAATACCAAAAAAGCACACCTACAGTATTACAAATATGGTGGCTAACAGAACAATATCCTTATTTCCTGTAAAACAGAGCTCATCGACACTTGCATCAAAATATAGGTGAGTGTATTTAAACCATTCCCGGTAAAAAGCACACCAATTCAGAAGTAAATAAACACTCCTTAAAATATTTTTCCATAAGATCTGAGCCTCGCAATATTCTTAAAATATTCTTAGATTTCACCGATTTTGAGGCTCATTATGCTTATAAAATTTATTCTTATAAAAAAAGAGTGTAGTATACTACGTTTGGAGCTAAAGTAAAAAGTAGAAAAGCAGTTTACCTGATGAGGATCTAGGACGAACAACATAGAACACAGAATTCCCCCAATGCTCTGGAGGGGGGTACAAAACCCCATCTGAACAGCGAATCCCCCTCCAGCTTTGTGTCTCCTCATTCTTGTATCTTAGGCCGGTCGTCTGAGGAAACTGGGCCTGAATGGACGAGATCAGTAAAGTTCCGTCATCTTCGCTCGGGATTTCTATCATATCACTCGGGTTGTCTTCATCTGCAACACGCACGTACACAAAATCACAATCATTCATTTTCTTTCCTTTTTCGACGTTTAAATCATCAAATCTATCGAAACAGTGTGGCCTTTCCTATGCAGCTTATTGCAACTTGGACGTCAAAACAACACAACCAACCACAATACAAAAGATTCACTTCAGTAACTTAGGCCACATTTTGCGACGGACCATGTCTAAAGAGCCTGGAACTAGTAAAAGCTCTGACGTAGAAGCAGTCTAGATTTCAGGCACTTGATAAGGTAGATATGACCAGATAGACACCATGATTACTTTCGGCTTGTTGCCTGAAAATATAGAGAGCAGGCAAATTCTATCCTCCTCACACATCATGTGACAGGTCTGAACGTGAACCCGAACCCTTCACCCTTTGAACAAGGGTTGATTGATCTTACCACTTGGGCATCCCCGAGTTGTCTCGGGGGCAGTCATTTCCAATTTGAAAAACTTCTGTAGAACAGAAGGGTCTTATAAACACCTTTAAACACACTAGGACCCTGCTTACACCGAGAGACATTTATTTTATTGTGAACCTGTTGAAAATAGTTCCTAGCCCTTGTAAAGGGAACGTTTTAGTAGCCTTCGTTTTCAATTTTTCGTTCTAGTTTATTGATAGCCTTGCACGAAATTTGTTTCAATTCATTAGAATTTGGCTATATGAATGAGGAGAAAATTTTTCTAAAAATCATTTGTAGATATATCTCATTATATTTTGAATTAGATCATATGGGAGAAACAGCAGAAAAGACACATCCGGGTTCAGCTGCTCAACAGTGGAAATTTAGGCTATCACGGGATATAGTGGCCAGAAGCTCTGAAAGGGTTGGATCTGTTGACCATATTTAGCATAAAATTTCGGATGATAAAAAGTTATCTAATATGTAAAGACTTTCCCTATAAAGGGGGAGGAAGGAGCACTACAGCTTCCCCACTTCCCCACTCTAACTCATTCACTAAGAACAAAAGTTTTTTGCAAGGTTGAAAAATAGTAACAAAGACATACAAAATAGGCTTCTGGACTTTTCCCTCTCCTCTACGAACTATGGCTGAACATAGTCAGGTTACCACAAAAACACAGAAAACTCATGGCATAGTGATCAGGCATAGTCAGGTATCAGCCTAACAAGTTAAACACAGAAACTCATAAAAAGAAACACACAGCACAGAAACTCAGGTTTGATAGATGTATGTAAAATATTTGAGAGCAGTGAAGCATGGTGACGTAAGGGTAGCAAGAATGGAGATTGTGAGAAAAGTCACAAATAGCCGGCCACCCGCTCCACGGAACACTGCTTCCACACCCCAGAATATTTCACAAATGAAACCAATCCCCATTTCTAACATCGGATAATTCTATTCTACCTGAGAGATCGCTCTCTGTACTCATTACGGTTGAAAATGAGCTCGTTTCTGGGAGTAGGACTTGTTATTTGCGTTATATTCGTCGCTGACTCGCAATGTTTCAGCACGAGAAACAGGAGATCGGAGAAAAAGGGTGAAAAAAGTCTGTTAGACATATACCAACAATCAATGCCTTCTGTGATGGGCATGAAGTCCTATAACGGCACATTGGAGCTGCTCTTAGACACTTATCTCTCAGAGAAGAAAGAGGATTCGATCTGGCCTAAAGTCATGAAGGAGACAGAGGTCTGGTTCGGAGAGACGCAAGATCGAGATGACTTGGAGAGGATGCAAGAAGTTTTGAGGAAATTCCGAAGAACACTGGTGAATTGTCACGAAGAGAACACGGGCAAGGAACTGAGTCGCTGCTTGGATGTTTTGAAGCACGATATGGTTTCTGGGGAGAACGAGTTCTTCTGGGGCAAAGAGCAGGAAATACCCTTGTACCTGAACTTCTACGAGGCGTTCCACCTCATGAAACTGGCCACCCTTCAGCTGTTCAAGATCCAATTGGAGAAAAACGAAATCAAAGGGGTGAGCATTGATCAGTCGATAATCAAGGAAGCCAGGAGTTTCAGTGAGACGTTGAAGAAATCTGTTGGAAAGGTGCGTTATTTTGAAATTAATCCCTTATTTCTTAGCTTATTATTCTTGAAAATAGGTAGAAATATCGGAAAAATAGCGTATAACTCTGTTGAGTGTCAGACGAAAAGCTTAAGGTAATCCATGTGTTCGTTTCGCTATGTTCCCGATATTTCTAGCTATTTTGAAGTTCTGTACCATTCAGAGACTGTTTTAGTATTCTTAGCTTGTTATTTCTTAAATTCATGTTTTCACCTTTTTTTGTTCGAGCAGTGTGCCTTTTGAAGCTTTGCAAGGTGGGTTGCGATGGACGTATAAACAAATACTTCACGAAGATAGGGAGTTTGACTTTGATCGGTAGAGAACTTCAGGATAGCGACAAAATTGGAAATACATGAAAGCAAAACTACAACAAAACACTTCAAAAAGGCTTTTTGTCTTACATTTGTTAAAGTGGTGGTATCCCTACACCGTACCGAGCATCCTCCATAATAATAAAGCTCCTCCACAGTACTGAAAATCCTCAACATTACTAAACATTTGCTACAGTACTGAATGGTGTCCCCCAACAGTACTGAGCACCCATCGTAGGACTGCACAGACGTTCCCGAGGGTGTGGTTGTTTCCCACCATACCAATTGTTCATCTCCTTTCTGATTGGCAAATTTCAATCAACCTCTGTGTATAAAAACCCGTCAGACGTCATTTTTGTTTTCTTCCTGAGCTACTCTGATGAGTGTCAAACGCATAGCTTCAGTAGTTATTATGTTTCTATGTTTCTTGATCTTACTCACAATCCTAATGATAATCAGCGTTTTTGGCTACCATCCAAGCATTCAATACCACGAATCCAACATTATCTGCAGAAGAAGACAAGGAAGGCGGAAAAAACTTACTTTTTGAGTTTACTTCAGACGAACATTCATCAAATTTGGTTTAATTTCAGGTGTGCGAGCAGAGAATCCAGATGATCACGGCGGTGCAGTTATGCAAGGTGGTCGATGTGATGTGGGAGGAATTCACTGAGAACTGCGAAGAGAGGCTGAGGAGGAGCGTGAGCGAGGACGAGGTAAGGGAAGAGGCGAGTGGGGAAGACGCAGATGCGGGGCAGAGGACGATAACCGAGTCTGACCTTGGAGGAAAGCAGACAGACTTCCACGAGTCATTGCGAGGAATCGTCAAGGATCGAACCACTGAAGAATTTATTTATAATAGAAGGTTTGTCTTTATTCGCGATATATATTTAGATATCAATGTGTTTTGACACGCATCAGAATTGTACTTCAGAAAGAGAACGAAACGTAACGAATAATTACACCCAAATGATTGTTTGTAAGCTTTTATGTTCGTTCTTTTTCTGACGTACTACTCTGAAAAGAGTCACATACAAAGCTTTAGCAGTGATCATGTTTTGCTATGTTTCCGACCTTCCTCACCACCCTACAATTCTGTACCTATCAAACTATTCAAAACACAATTCTCCTTTAAAACACAATTCTCCAGGCCTTCATATTTGAAAGGGTGTTCGAAATTTTGTCACTTAGAAATTATTTACATGTTCTTAATTTTGAGTTATTGAGTTATCAAAGGCTGATATATTCGACATGCTAATAACTTCAGGCTTCTGGCATTTCTGAAGAAATGTTCTTTGATATAGCCAGATCAAAGACAAATTTTGTACCGATCATTGACAAATCTTCTTTAGAATATGCTTTTGGAGAATAACTGCCACATAAAAACAACAATATTGTACTTTAAATCAAATATGATGTTATCAGTCATGATATCTTTATCGACTCCACCCTTGTACATAAGAGAAACGTGTTTTAGAGAACTTAAGATTCGCATGTTTCATCATAAGATGAAAATGACAGGAAATAATAACATTATTTGCTTTCAGGTTGGATGTGACATCAATGGAGAACAAGGCGAAACTTCTAGACCAACTTTACAATGAAGCGAGAAAGGCCAGGGGTGAACACGTGGACCGTGTGAAGAACGCATGCGAGAAGTACTGGAAGAAGCGAGGAACTGAGATCGCTGATCAAGTCGAAAAATTGGTAGAGATGCCCAAGAAGAAAGCTGATAAGAAGAAAAAGGAAGATAAAAAAGATGACGAGGACAACTAAATACTTGAATTCGATAGAATTTGTGAACATATCCAAATTTCAAGCACCAAAATCTGATGCTTATGTATGAATGAATAAGGATAACGATTATCAAAATGCCCTGTAAAAAGGGCACTGAATAAGCAGTTATTGTGGATTAATTTAGTCCCAAAGAGTCCTTCAACATGAATCTTACTTTTGCCTTCAATTCTTATACAGTCTATTGTAATGTGGACCTGTCAATTGGAAATGTAACCCTGTAGATGAATTTGAAAGTGAAATGTCAATATTGACTCCTTAAATGATACTGGCATTTAAATTGTCTTCCTCTGTGCATAGTTATTTTCTTTCCCTAACTCTTCAAAGATATTCACAAATATTTTAAGGAAACTCTGCCAGAGCTCAGTGAGCGGAAAATTTAAAGCTACCTTCAAATTCGTACTAGTATGTTTACGGAGACGAAAACATTTGGTCGGTTGGGGTACAACCCCTTTTTTCCCGTTGCCAGCTCTTCAACGAACATACAAACACAGTGTAAAAGGTTTTTATATAATTCAGCACTAGTTTTGTAACTTCTGCAGAAATTTGAAAACATGCAAAGAATGATTAGTCGGAAATATCGGAAATGTCCCTTTTCGAAACGCAACATGAAGTATACGACGTGGCTTTGCTTTCTCACTAGTGAGGTGAAGACACATGGACGCAAGAAATGCTTTCATATAGAAAATATGTTATATACAAATGACGCATAGCCTTTTATGTATAAAATTGAATTAAAAATGTACATTTATATTTGATATTAAGCATCAATACGCACATATATTAAGTTGTTACCAGCACCAAATAAACAAAATTTCAACAAACAAACAACAAAACTTGCTTTCACAAAGAAAAATAATGATTCAGCTGTAGCCTCTGGACAAACATTTCTTGAAATGGGAGGATAGTTTGATACGGTAATAAGACGAGAAAACGTAATACAGTAGAATCTCGATAACTCGAACAAGCAAGGGGCGATCAAAATAGTTCGAGTTATCGAATTTTCGAATTATGGAGGCTCTTCATAACATTAATAAGGCTCAAGGGGAATGCCAAATCTGTTCGAGTTAGCGAGAGTTCGAGTTATCGGAATTCTACTGTAATCTCAAGGAAAGTAAAATGGCAAGTTTACCCAGCCAGCTTCATATAGCTATAAGTATTGGGACAGAGATGAAACTGGAGTTAATGGAGCCAAAAATCATCGTTGCCAAATAAAACGATTTGCCAAAAATTAGCCACTTTTTAAAATCCATTTGGAAAATTGGAAGCTTTTTAACGATTAAAGAGCTCTTCGCTACTATTTCGGAATGGATCGAAACTATATTCAACAAAAAGGAAACAATTTGCAACAATTTTGGAAGGTCCAAGCTATTTCTTTAATAATTGATTTACAAAAATTGCAATGCTATTCGCAACGATTGTTTTATGATTCGAACATCAAACGATTAATGAAATGGCATAGACAAAGACAAATGAGAAGACATTTTGCAACGATCCCCTACGAATATCAGACGATTTGAGACAATTACGAATTGATTTGCAATGAATATAGCAATGAATAGAATTTGCTTTCAAACGTTTTTGAAACGAATTTGTAACGAAATATTACGACGATCTCAAAGAAAAGAAAGGCTCCTCCGCAGGCTAAAGCTTTATAAGACTAAAGACTATGCATCAATCACAATTTCTTACATCGACAAAAAGGCTCATGTCTTTATGCACTTGACATACAATCAAAAATTTGCAAAAGAATGTAGCTATATTTTATTCACTGTAATTAGAGATGGTCTGGAAAGTGAAATAATGGAAAATACATAGAGCAATTGGAGCAGTTTGCTAGTTGAGCAGAATGAGACTGCACACAAGCTAAAGGCAAACATAGACCCCAACCATAAACATGGATTAACCAAAACATGGAAGTCTCGAAAGACACCCACGAGACCTTAACTGCATTGAAAACAAACCGGGCAAGATCACAGAATAGTCCTCTTTCACGCAGCGGCCATTACAGCATTTATTAATAGCTCGAAGGCTTAGCCTCGTTTTCATACCTTTCAATTCAAACGAGCTAATACTTCCAGCTTTTGATTAAAACTGTAATGGCCAGTGCGTGAAGGAGATCTATTCTGTGATCTGACCTGGTTGTTTGTTTTCACTGCAGTTATGGCCCTGTGCATAATCACTGAGACTTAATTCTTTTAATTGCTACATGGTTTTTTGCCATACTTTGATGCTCGCCATTACAATGCGAAATGAAAAGAGTGGTTACTTCATATCTGGCTCTAGAGATTGATCACATGTTCTTAACTGCAGTGAAAACAACGAAAGTTACGTCACCTCAGAACAGAGAATAGAGATTAGAGCGATTCACAGCATGAAAAGTTGAAACAACTGAATCTGATAGTTTCCAGACCATCTCTCAAGTGACTATGTCTTGATTTACAAGTACTATCCACAACAGTTACTATACTTGATGAGGCGCAAGTGACTTTTTCAAAGGAAGTAGAGATGAATTACGTAAATAAATCGGAGAGGATATCATCAGTACATTAAAGATAGCTCAGTTTTGTAGGGGCAGCGATAATCAGTACTTTAAGGGATATCATCAGTACTATGGAGGATATTCAGTACTGTGGGGGATACCATCAGTACTGTTGAGGATATTCAGTACTGTGGGGGATACCATCAGTACTGTTGAGGATATTCAGTACTGTGGGGGGATACCATCAGTACTGTGGAGGATGTTCAGTACCGGAAGGGATACTGTCAGTACTGTGGAGCATATTCAGTACTGTGGGGGGATATCATCCAGCACTATGGAGGATATTCAGTACTGTGAGGGATATCATCCAGTACTGTTGAGGATATTCAGTACTGTGGGGGATACCATCAGTACTGTTGAGGATATTTAGTAGTGTAGGTGATTCTATCAGTAGTGTTGAGGGTATTCAATACTGTGGGGGGATATCATCCAGTACTGTTGAGGATATTCAGTACTGTGGGGGGATATTATCCAGTACTGTTGAGGATGTTCAGTACTGTGGGGGGATATCATCCAGCACTATGGAGGATATTCAGTACTGTGGGGGATATTATCTAGTACTGTTGAGGATGTTCAGTACTGTGAGGGGATACCATCAGTACTGTCGAGGGATACCGTTTGAGATAATACCTTAGGGTCTTATGGTTTCCCTCCTAAGTGCTGAACATCCTTCACAATACTACAAGGTGTTTCTCTTTATAACTGATATCCCCAACAGTGGACAGATTAGTAGATGTTTGAGTGATTTGCCTATCCAAAAAGCTCACCGTTCCCTAATAATTACATTGCAAGAGCACCTGCCATTACAACATATTGAATAAAGTCCCAGGGGAGGGGCAAAAGACTTTAATATACGGGGACGATATTTTTGGGTCAGTTGTTTTCCATAAAACGATACTTTTAAGTCCGAGATCTGAGGAAAGCCAAAATGATGTTTTTAGGTTAAAGAATAGAAAAGTATAATGTAGTTTTGGGTTGCAGAAAAATAAAGTATTATTAAAGAAATGTTTATGATATTTTGGGTTATTGAATTTTTTGGATATTTTCAGGGTTCTGTAAACTTTTTGGGCTGACGTCCTGGTGGGCGTATAAAATAGTCTTAACTGCTCCCCCCTGGGGATGAAATATAAGACATATCACATTATACCACGAATAACACACTATCAACAACTACTTGTACGCATTGATATTACCTCATCAACCACATCAAACAGACAGTTACCTTTTATGAAATCATTGTCGACGAGATTCACCAAGTAATAATTATCATGGAAGTTCTTTATTAATTCATACGATTTGGATCTGTGGGAGTATAGCTTGCCCCATTCTTGCGTCCATAGTTCAAATGCTTCATCCTGGAATCAAATAGAGTAATTGTTAATTGGGAATACTACAGCCTATATGGTCTATGACAACGAATTAAGCAGTGGGGGGGGGGCAAATAACATGACCAGCAGCATTCCCTTGTTAACTCTGAGAAAATGTGTATGCTCGAATAGACCTCTTTTTTCGATCCATCAAGACTTGTAAATAGATATTCCTAAATCGGGAGGTAATTCATTCATGTCTGTCTGATGATTGTGAAAACATTAGAAAATTCTGAAATAGCACGTTACAAATTTTCAGTAACAACTCAACCCCTTTCCTATTAGGATACTTACTTTATGAAAACTAATTCACTCATCTCCCCCCAATCTCAAGTCTCAACTGAAAGATTTACTACTATAAGGGTCCGGATGAAAGTGCATGCAATGCTTATTGAGAACATATAATTCATAATAGTTATAATGAATTTGTAACAGTTGCTCACCTTCCAGAATTCGAAAGCGAGTGGGTCAACAACAGTGGGCTGGAGAACAGGCCTGCCTGTAAAAACACCCCACGTGACTGCATTTGATGAGTTCTTATCTGCATTCGTGTGATTCGCAGTTCCCTAAAGATATGCAAATAAAAAATGTAAGCATCTTCAAAAGTGGTACAGAAAATAAGGGGCCATCTATGTTAAGTAGCTGATTGGTTTTTCTACCAATTTCCAATGGAGCAGTGAATTAGAAAAAACAGAATAGTGAAAAGCGATGCAGGAAAATATTAATTACGATTATTTCTCATCTGGAATTTAAAACACTGTAGCAGGAGATCTAACCAAAAGCTCAAAATATTCATTAGCCTATTGGTTATTTTCTAGGATTAAGGTCCCACATATTTCAGAATATGTAAATGTCAGCGTCTTTATATTTACTGGTTCAAAAATTATAATTCAAGTTTTTTTGATTATGAAGAGGATAAGTTTGTTAATGATTATCCTTACCTTTTGGTTGACAATGTGATAATTAACAGTTGGATAATTTGGAAGAATTTTTAACAAATTCAGCGCATCTTCCTCTTTAACAAAGAATTCCAGATAGGCCTACAGAAACAAAACATTGTGGAAACGTAAATTAGTAAAACGGTCTGCAAGCAGCATACATTCATTAGCAATAATTCAATGGTTGGATTTGAGTTTCAAGGTTTAGAATTAACTTCCAGGGACAGGGCTGTTTAGATAATCACGGTTTGTATTAGCGTCCTTACCTTTTGAAAGACATATCCTCCGGGACTACCCCAACCAAAGATTTTGTCAGTTGATGAAGCACAATTGACATTGGGTTGACTGTTTATTGTAAGGATTCCATTTTCATTCAAGTAGACCAATTTATCAAATATTACACTGGTTTCCAGTGCCACTTCGTCTTCTGCCCATGGAATATTCGTGACCTGGGAATGAATAAAACATCATGTATTCTGATAGCTAAATCAGATATCATAAGATCAAGTTTGTATCCTTAAGAAGTGAGATTGGAATTACTTTGCTAATTGAATCGTATAAATTCTAAAATAAACGCTATCAATTATTAAGCTGTTCTAAACCAAATATGAACGCTTTTGACGTAATACACTGGAAAGAAAAGAATCTAGACTACAACTAACAGAAATAAGAGAAATTAACACGTTTAAAACACAGAAAACACTTACCTTTACACCATTCTTGTTAGGCTTTCCAGATATAAACGAGACAAAAACATCAATAATATCCTTTTCACTTTCTAAACGTTCTCCCCACATCTGTCTCAACATTGGCAATCTGGCTCGATTCTTTGCGAAAAACAAATGATAGTCCTTAAACCTTCCAAAAGAAGAACAAGACGAATCGCCCCATCTTCCATTGGGAAACTCCTCCCATTGTGAAGTTCGATTTACGTAACTCTCAGGACGCAAGGCCCAGAAAATTGGTCGGACAGTCTCTTCTAATGCTCTCTCTTCGTTCTTCTCGCATTGCTGCCATGGTAATACCCTGCGATTGATTTTCTCGTTGCCCCACAGTCCAACTCGTTGTAGAATCTCTTTAGTGGCAGTTTCTCGGTTCAGTGTGTAAAAATGAAGTCCACAAACAAGTGCTGTCTCAAGTAAAGCCTTGCATAACTGCACCGTTAAAAAGGTTCCATATTTCAAAACAGCTTCGTCGTTCTCTTTAATAGGGTTAAGTACGTTCATCACTCCGTTTGGAATTCTCACATTCGATAACATCTTTAGTTTCTTTATGCAGCCAAAACTCTAGACAAATAAAATTTGAGATGTATTTACATGCAGGTAAAAGAAAGCTAAGTATGCATGACTCATTATCACAAAGACCAATAACTTCTAAAGTTAGTTTAAGGACTGGGTAACTAAATATTCTGAAATATTTCCTAAGAGATGTCCCTCCCGGATAAATGGTTTAAGGCACAACAAATATTTTCCAGCCCTGCCTAGTCTTGTAAAGGCCTATTCATATATGAATACTAGTCTGCTTCTAGCCAGCTCTACCATGTTCTGGGATAATTATTTCTGTGTAAGAGGAAGAAGAAAAGTGTTTCTTACGCAAGGAGTATGCCCTAGAAAACTGGGGGTCCAGGGGCAGTGCCTCTGAAAGCTCTTGAGATTTGTTCATTTCTGAAGCCTTTAAATGGCTTAAGATCCTGCAAAATCTATTTGTTTTCAGTAAAAGAGATAACATGAAGAAATAAATGTACATCCCCTGAAAATGAATGCATGAATAGAAAATGAGAGTGTACAAGACACTCTTGAATAACTAAGTTAAGGTTATATGGTCAAATAGTGTCCTTTCATAGCTTAAACAGATATGAATAAATATGAACACAGCCATAGGGTTAAATGGTATGGGGTTCCTTGGTTACATGATTTTGTTGCTGTGGCAAACAACTATAAGCCAGCAGCTTGGTGATGGAGATTCTGGATGAGGCGTTAAAGTCTAAATCAAGGGTTTTCTAGTGGGCGTAATTTCCAGTTTTTAAATATCTGTAGCTCAAATTGGAGCAATAAACACACTATGACCTCATACTTCTTAATATAGTGATTTAGTGTATAATACCATGCCCCAACTGGAAACAAGTCCATGCCTCAGTCAGGGTAACCCTTAAAACAAAAACTCACACACCGACTCAAATTGAATATAAGATTATCCATAACATGCTAGCCTGCCAGAGGCCAATTCCTCATTTCCAGCAAAGGCACATCACCTCTAGTTTAACGTTCCTTGTGAAAGATGGTGGAGTGTATCTTTAATTCAACACCTTGAAGGTCACCCATCTAGATGTTGACCGCACACAACTAAGCTTAACTTCAGTTATACATAGCCAACCATCTAAGCTGCTCCACCACTCCTATCATAAAAACAACTTAATCATTTTTTATTATACCTGAATGGGAAGGATACCAGGAATGATAGGAGCTTGTATTCCAATATTTCTGCACTGCTTTACGAAATTTATAAACATCTGCGCATCAAACACCATTTGACTGATAATGAAATCAGCTCCTGCTCTCATTTCATCCTGCAGATGTTCAAAACTCTCTTCAAACGGAAGAAATTGCTCATCAGTTGAATGCGGATAGCCTATAAATAAATTTGAACAAACTTTAGGAAAAATGGAAAAATCATGCCTGATGTAATAATGCTTTTTGGTTGGCACTTTACAGCTACATAAATGGAATAAATGAGGGACAACAAAAATTTTCAGTTGCAACCTAATGTTTTCAGCAAAGTTATATGGCCTGATGCCCTTCATGATGTTAACAAATTCCTCTTCTTACTACAACCACAGGGATACGGTGGATGAAATCTGACCCCAATCTGGTCACATGGGGAAGCAATTAACAGATATTTGATGGAAGGATTCATTAGACTTACCAGCAACACAGATTGTAAAATATTTCCCAAAATGCTTTCTCATAAAGTCCACTAGATCAGCAGTGCATCTGAAATCAGCTGTTGAGTGCAAGTTTTCCTCTTCTTTGCTGTTTGGTGCTATAATGATAAAAATAAGAAATCATGGCATTTCTTTCTAAAGATACCTCAATTTTGGGTGCTATTAGTCCTACCTTTTCAACACCACAGGTTATTATGTTCCAGAACAAGGGTATATAGCTATCCTTATTTCTAAGGAGCGCCTGGTCTCCTAAAGCAGTGATCAAACAATAAACCCAACATTCTGTCTTATTTTCCTAATGTTGGCAGGCTATGCAATATGGGTGGTCAAACGAGGCAATATTTGCTCAAAATTTTCTGGCCTAGAAGCAAGAAAATTCCTGCAGATCAAGATGAATAATTATAGTTTGCCATAAATCAAAATACTAGGCTCTATAAAACACAGATTGTTTCTCAAAAGCTTAATCACAGTTTTTCTATTCAATTGTGCGATGGATTTTCTATTCTATTGTGTGATAGCTTCTCTGCTTAAAATTCCTCATGCGCAAACCCAACATAGCTGGCTGAGGTGGTCAAATGACCCAACGTCTCCATCGATATTTCCAAACAAAAGAAAAGTTGGGCACGGCAGGAGACATTTTGACCACAGTTGAATTTCAGCCGACATCTACAATGAAGAGAATGCAGCCAATATCACGTTGGACGAAATGTTGGATGAAATGATGTGTTGTTTGACAGAGATTAATTTCTTTAGGTCTGGCCTAGCACATTAAGCAAAAACTCATTTACCTTCTTTCATGGCCAGAACATTTTTCAGATTCAATCCTTTAGCTTGCTGCAGAATCTCGTAAGCTTGCTGTTTGGTGAGCTGAGAGCAGTTCAGCTGGAGCATTGTATCTACCCCACATAAATCCTGAGTGGCACTTGCTAGTGCCAGCAAATTCTGACCCGTGTTCTCCACAAATTTAGAATTGTCAATGTCACATGTCACATCACAGAATAGGGGGTTCCCCTGCATGAAACGATCGCATTTTTCAAGCAAGTTGCAAGTCGCACTTGGAGTTTTTGGTGGGTAGAATTCCAGGGAGAAGAATTTGTCACTCGATGACCTGCATTTGTTTATCTTGTCAATCAGCGAGTTGGATGGCAGGGCTTGAGGTTCCACTGGATTTTCTACGCAGATACTCATCTTCAGTGCTTTGGTTGCAAATATCTCGAAGGGATCATTTTTCTATGATTAGAATAAAAGAAATCATTATTCAGTGAAATGGTAAATTCCAGGAAATGAAATTACTTTGGCCCTGTCCACAATGCTCCCTATTTGTGTGAAAAAAGGAGCAAAGCCAACTTTTTCTATCTTGCGTTCATACTGACAAGCATGAAATACGGAAATTCTCTAATACACAAACAAAAAATTGCGTCCATCCAATGAACGTTTTCAAAAAATCTCCGTCAACATGTATACAGATGAATCAATAATAGATTTCTTTTTGTGAAATCGGGCCTGGAAAACTGGGCTCATGACATCTTCATTTTTGAAAAGATACATTTTTGCTGTCTACTGCAATATTACACCAAAACAGAGTTTGAAGCTCATTGTATTTGTCTGGATCAGTGTAAACACTTCATCATATTCCTAGGATATTTGTTTGGTAAATGGAGGATTGTAAAATGTTCTGTATTTTGTCTTCAAATACAGAGCAGTGTGAACGAGACCTTATTTAATCGTTGATGAAAAATCTGCATTTCTGAACAAGCCTGGCAGAACAGTCAGGTCTAAACGTAGTATACTATGATCATAATTCGTAGTATACTAATATATTCAAAAGGACATGTAGCCTAATTGTTGCAGAAGAGCTTGTGTTGTTATTGAAAGTATTCTTCAAGCTCTTGCCATATGTTATGTTGATCTGTAAACAATCATAAGATTTCAAGATTCTGTTGTCTTGAAAGTATGATTTAAGAAAACATAAAAGGTTGTTTGACTTTGTAAACTTTTGTTCACAGCTCTTGGCCTTCCTGCACGTTGCATTGAAAGTTATCAACATAGTATACTACTTTTTACCCTGTCAACATAGAAGTATATTACGGTCATCGTAGTAAATCACGACATCGTAGCATACTATGTTAGGATCTGACTGAAGAGCTATCAATAGATTGGCCAGGTGTGGGTTAAACTTTAGCGGTTCAAGCTCATCTTGTGGGGTCCTACTGTGCCAACTAACCTCGGGCATGCCGATACAGAAATTTTTTTAAAGGCAATTTAAAGTATTTGCAGAAAGACCTTCCATCATGCAATGATATTGAAAAGAAACTGAATAAGCTTGCGTATGAAAGGCATTTTAAGACATAATATGAACACTGGGGATTGGCTAGTGGTCCTCATCTGCTATGATCACAACTTATTTGTCCGGCAAACATCTAAGCAGGCGTAAATCAAATATTGCACTTTGAAAATATTTCTCACTTTGTGTCTGAATAAATATTTCTTCCAAAGAGCCTTATCCCCTCCCTAACGAGTGGATCTATGATTCAATGGATTCACCATTTTAAGTTCAACACTAAACTTTTATTAGATTTTTACTCTTATCTATTTGTTGGTACATATTCAGCACATGTGGTTACTACGTAATAAGGTAAGATCATACAGACCTGGTACCAGACGAATATCAACGCATGCCTTTTACTTTAGAACAAGGGCAATTGCCCTCGTAAAATCAGTTACCAGGGCTTTTCACTGTCTTCCTAAATTGTGTTTTGTCTACGAAAACTTCGTAATAGAAATTTAATCCAGTGCAATTCTGAAATCGCTTTTATTTGGCACTCCTGGTTTCTGTAATCTCATAGTTATTTTGAAAAATCTAGAATAAGTAGGCCCATTTCTAAAAGCCTTTCAAGGAAGGATTTTGAATTTTCAAAACATGTGAGAGTTTTTGTTTTGAAAAGTTTGATGGGACAACATATAAAAACCAACATTTTTCACTCAAACATCTAAAACAAAAGATTAAAATTAGGGAATCATCAAAGATAAGGAAATCATCCTCTTTTAGGTTAATTTCTCTTGACTCTGAAGGAGCCCATAAAACAATCAAAAATCTTTGAGGGGCGATCACCCTCGTAATGTTTGGTTACAAGGGTAGATAGTATTGTATTAGTTCTTTCGTTATTCTTATTATTTTGTTCTGTTCTATTTCAGATTGTAATGTGCACATTCCGTTACATTAAATCATATTGAGAAATAGAAGTCGTTCTTATCTATGTGCACATTACAACTCCACAGACAGTCATTGAACAGTTTCGATGAACAGTTTAGTATTTCAAGTCTTCGAACAGTCAGTACCTCAGCCATATTACTTCAGTTCACGTACGACCAAGTACACACGTATAGTCACTACTACTGAGCTCCGCAGCACAGGACAGTTACATTAGTGATCACTACTGCACTCAGCTTATCGCACTATGCCTCGAGTAAAATGCCCAATCGTTAATTGTACATATGAAACCGATGATCTCCCTAGTGACATCGTTATCAAATTGCTAGATCTCCACGCCATCAGCCACACAGGTTCATCGCCACCCGCCCCTAAAGTTGATCGAGTCCGTCAACCCACGGTATCCCCTGCCGGCACGGGTGAGGAATGGCAGTACTTTCTCACTCGCTGGGGCGAATACAAGACCGCCACTCAAATCTCCGGCTCTGCAATAGTCATCCAACTCCTCGAATGCTGCGATGAACAGCTGCGCAAGGACCTGACCCGCGCTGCTGGAGGCAGCCTAACAGCTAAGTCCGAAGAGGACGTACTGGCTTCTATCAAAAGACTCGCCGTCAGGGAGGAAAACCCAATGGTTGCCCGGGTTGCCCTGCATGACATGCGCCAGGACAATGATGAGCCCATACGCGCGTTTGGAGCCCGTATACGTGGCCAGGCAGGGGTATGCAAGTATAATGTCACCTGCCCTGACTGCTCCACCACAGTGGACTTCACCGATTGCATCCTAAGGGACGTCTTGGCCCGTGGCATCGCAGATCCTGAGATACAGTTGGACCTCCTTGGTGATGCCAAGCAAGACATGTCACTCGAAGAGATAATGAAATTCGTTGAATCTAAAGAGTCAGGCAGACGCTCCGCCTCCCGCCTCCATGAATCCAAGAGTTCACAGGCAGCCGCCAGCAGCTCCTACAACCGCTTGCGGCGCCAGGCCCACAAGGAACGCCAAACATCACCACAGAGCGACCCCCCACCTTGCTCCTACTGCGGAAGAGCTGGCCATGGCACAAAGGCCCCACCTCACGTACGGAAAACTGAATGCCCTGCATACAACAAATCGTGCAACCACTGCAACCGGCAGCACCATTTTGGCCACATGTGCCGCAGCAAAGGCAAACTGCAACAACCCGTCCCAGGCGGACAACACAAACGCCCCTCAACGCAACCCAACGCTACTGCCACCATCAATAACGAAAATGCCGTTTTTGATCAGCAGATGGAAGGAGCCGTTTTTGATGCACTCTGCATTCTGAACTCCACTCCTAATAATGCCAACAGCAAACCTTCAGTCACCCTTGATCACCATCTGTACGACCAGCTGACAGATACATGGACCAGACAGTCGTCGAAACCGCAACCATTCATCAACATCACTGCCAGCATCTCACCCAGTGATTACTCGGCGCTCGGTTTCCCCACGACAGTGACTCCCAAGTCCACTACCCTCTCTGTCATGGCTGATACCGGTTGTCAAAGTTGCCTAGCTGGAATCAAGGCCATCAATCGGCTCGGCGTTACATCAAAGGATCTCATACCTGTCACAATGCGAATGCATGCTGCCAATAATGCCGGCATCAACATCCTCGGTGCAGTAATACTACGGCTTTCAGGAGAATCTCCCTCCGGCCAGCGTTTGGAAACTCGCCAACTCGTCTATGTTACAGACAGTTCTGACAGGGTCTTCCTCTCCAGAGAGGCCTGCACAAACCTTGGCATGCTACCACGCCAATTCCCGACCATCGGCGAAGTCCCCGAAATGAAGGACTCCTCATCGAGTGTCACCCATTCGACCCAACAACATCAACAGGAATCACCAGGGACACCTTTATCCAATGACACTGGCCTAACCGCTCCTTGCAACTGCCCCAAAAGACAACTCCCGCCACCTAAGCCGGATCACATCCCCTTCGCACCAACCGAGGAGAACAGGGAAAAGCTTCAGGAGTGGCTCCTAAACTATTATCGCTCCAGCACTTTCAACATGTGTGAGCACCAGCCCCTCCCCATGATGGAGGGTCCACCCATGCATCTTATGATTGATCCTGAGGCCACCCCAGTTGCCCACCACAAACCTCTTCCAGTCCCCCTCCACTGGCGGGACGACATCAAGGCTGGGCTAGACCAAGACGTTCGCCTTGGTGTTATCGAACCGGTGCCCATTGGAGAACCAGTCACCTGGTGCCACCGTATGGTCGTATGCCCGAAAAAGAACGGCAAACCACGGAGGACAGTCGACTTCCAAGCCCTAAACCTCCATGCCACCCGTGAGACCCATCACACCCAATCCCCATTTCATCAGGCCCGCTCCGTCCCACAAGGTACCAAGAAGACCATATTTGATGCGTGGAACGGCTACCATAGTGTTCCTCTCCACAAGGATGACCGTCACTTCACGACCTTCATCACCCCTTGGGGCCGCTACCGATACTGCACTGCCCCCCAAGGATATATTGCCTCAGGAGATGGTTACACCCGCCGCTATGATGAAATCGTGGCCCACATTCCACAAAAAACTATGTGTGTTGATGACTCACTCCTATGGGGGAAAACGATCGAGGAGAGCTTCTGGCAGGCAGTCGACTGGTTAGACATCTGTGGCCACAACGGCATCACATTCAACTTACGCAAGTTTGTCTTTGCCTCAGACACCGTTGAATTTGCTGGATTCCAGATCACGTCAGACAGCGTCAGCCCTTGCCCTAGATACCTCAATGCTATCCTCGACTTTCCCACACCTCGGAGCCTCACTGACATCCGATCATGGTTCGGTTTACTCAACCAAGTGTCCTACTCCTTCAGTATGGCTCAACACATGCTCCCATTCAGACAGCTCCTCAAACCAGGAACCCCATTCACATGGAATGCAGAGCTCAACCAGCTTTTTGAGGATTCCAAGCGTGTCATTGTCAGAGAAATTGAGGAGGGGGTCCAGATTTTTGACCCCTCTAAGCCAACGTGCCTAGCTACAGACTGGGCCAAAACAGGCATTGGATTTTGGCTATTTCAAAAGCATTGTGACTGCCCAGGTGACAGACCCTCGTTGGAAGCCGATTCACACACCCCGCAGAATCGCGTTATGCCCCAATTGAAGGAGAGGCCCTGGCCGTTGTCTATGGCCTCAACAACGCCCGTTTCTTTGTGTTAGGCTGCGAAAACTTGACTGTGGCTGTCGACCATAAACCCCTCTTGAAAATATTCCGTGACCGGGCCCTTGAGGACATTGATAACTCCCGCTTGCGCAACCTCAAAGAAAAAACATTACGATACCGCTTCAAAATCCTCCACGTACCTGGCATTAAACAGAAAGCAGCCGACGCCACCTCAAGGCATCCAGTGAACCAGGAGCCCCACCAATTGCTCCTTCGTGATGACATCGCTTCCTCAGCAGATATAACCCACATCCCATCACACAGTGAGTGTCGCCACACTTTCCTTGCTGCTATCCGGGAATCCCTACCTTCACACCTCTCTGAGGTCACAGAGAGCTCCATCACACATTTTACGGCATCCGCAATCAACTCCCTACAGTCAGTCACATGGGACCGGGTACGATTGGAAACAACTAGCGATGACAACATGACCCTCCTCCTGTCCATCATCCAGTCAGGCATGCCCGAATCCCGCCACATGTTGCCTCAACAACTGCAGGAATATCACCAATTTCGGGAACATCTGTCCACGATTGACGGCATCATCACTTACCGAGACAGAGTAGTCATCCCTCCTTCCCTACGAAATGAAGTCCTGCTCGCCCTCCACTCCGCACATAGTGGTGTCACTGCCATGATCGCCCGTGCAAAATCCTCGGTCTTTTGGCCAGGCATCACCCCGGCGATACATGCCACCCGCCAGAAATGCCATGATTGTAACCGCATGGCACCATCCCAGCCAAGTGCCCCACCAACACCACCCTCCCTGGCCGTATATCCATTTCAGTGTACATGCGCCGACTTCTTCACCTACAAAGGCTTCACCTATCTGATTTATGTCGACCGCTACTCGAACTGGCCTGTCATCGAACGATCCTCCGACGGTGCCAACGGCCTCATCACCAGTTTGCGTCGTGCCTTTGTCACCTACGGCATTCCAGAGGAACTAGCCTCGGACGGTGGACCCGAATTCCAAGCTACCTCCACCAGAAATTTCCTCCGCACCTGGGGTGTGCATCACCGACTATCATCTGTCGCCTTCCCACACAGCAATTCCCGGGCTGAGATTGGAGTCAAGACCGCCAAACGGATCATCACCAACAACACTGGCCCAAACGGCTGTCTAGACATCGATGCCCTACAAAGAGCCATTCTCCAATACCGAAATACGCCAGACCCCACCACCAAACTCTCCCCTGCCATGATGCTCTTTGGCAGACCCATCAGAGATTTCATCCCAATATTGCCGGGAAGATACAAACCACACAATACCTGGCAAGACACCTTGACAGCCCGCGAAGAAGCCCTCCGCAATAGACATATGGTTGCCCATGAACGGTGGTCCGAGCATACCAGGCGCCCCCCACCACTTGTCGTCGGGGATCACGTCCGCCTCCAGAATCAGATTGGCCATCACCCGAATAAATGGGACAAAACTGGGACAGTCATAGAGGTACGCCAATTTGATCAGTACGTCATCCGCCTTGATGGCTCACGTCGCGTGACTTTACGAAACCGCAAGTTCCTTCGTAAATTCATCCATGTCTCTGCCCCTGCACCAGCGAGATCCCTGCTTGATGATCTGAAACATGCCCAAATACATCCACGTGCCACTGCCAACCCGTTTGAACGTCAAGATACTGACAAGCTGCCAAACAGTGATACGACAACTTGTAACACTCCTCGCCAGCCAAATCCAGCACAAACAATGGATGCTCCCAGTCTTCCGCCGCCCACCCAATCTTTCATCCCGACCGTGGAAAACGCAACCCCTGCCAGCCCATTGCCACCAGTCTCCGTTCACCAACCATCACAGCCCCCACGCATGCTTGCTCGACTACTACACTCTTTTTTCTTTATAAGAATAAATTTTATAAGAATATTGAGGCTCAAAATCGCCAAAGAACAATGGAAATTTAAGAATAAACAATGGAAAAGTTGAGGCTCAGAAGATTTTTAAGTATTCTTATAAGAAAAAAAGAGTGTACCACACAACAATATCGGTCTTAAAGAAAACTCCCCGTTTACAAGCCCCACTTGTGAGGAGACCAATATTCCAGGCCCCGTCCGCCGCTCCACAAGGCTCCAAATTAACTCAAGAAAATAAACTGTACACACAAATATCAGTCTTTCTCATTGGACACTATTATGCACTCAAAAGACTTAGGGGGGCATAGATAGTATTGTATTAGTTCTTTCGTTATTCTTATTATTTTGTTCTGTTCTATTTCAGATTGTAATGTGCACATTCCGTTACATTAAATCATATTGAGAAATAGAAGTCGTTCTTATCTAAAGGGCAATTGGCCACACCAATGTTACATTTTTCACGAAAATGCCTGTTAAATGCATAATATCAATGATTGGATTGGGGTGATAAACTAGACCCAGGTCTGCTAGCATCATTCCTAGAATCAGGGACTAATCTAAGCTTTATCTCCAGTCTAGCCTGAGTGTTAATTTTGGTACCAGTACATGAAACATGATCCTTCTCCAGTTAATACTCACATCAAATTACAGTTTTCACTTCCTCGGGAGTAGTAGAATGATCACCCTCGAGTCTAACATCAGACTTTCAAACCAGAAATAGCAAGTTCCAATCAAAGCAACAGCCTAGAAGATAGGCCAACTCTAGCTTTGATGGCCTTACGTAAGGTACTTAGGCCCTTTTTTGATGCGCAAGAGCGAGCAAAGCGCAACCTACCTGTAATTCCCCGTTCCCTCTTTTGAAAAAGTCCGCAATGCATTCTGGGAGTTGTATTCATCGCATCCAGTGATCGCATCGCATGACAGACATTCGAACATGGCTAGCGCGGAAAAAATGGATACTCAATCAAATAGCTTTTTTCAAAGCTTCGAAAGCACTTTCAACACTGTTGAAAAAGAAAGTTTAGAACTTGATCTTTCTGTGGAAAATGACGAAGAGAAGATTTTGGAGCAGAGCGATGATTGGCCTAATGATAATAATAGGCCTAGGCCTAGGCCTGAATCACCTCAAAACAGTTTAAGCAAAGACCAGCAAGGTTCTGCAGAGAAAGAAAGAAGAGTTAATGAACTTCAACCACAAGAGCTCAACAAAGAGACTTTTCACAAAGGTATTCATACCTGGACCACTGAACTTATAGCTTTACCTAACATTACAAACGAAAAGATACACGAATATCTCGTTTCGGACAAAGTGAAAAATGAAGATGATTTAAACAGGGGAGCAGTGAAGCACAAAATTGCTGGATATCAACTTTTTAAGGAACAATATGTGAAAGGGGTCAAATGCAAGCCAAACGTCAAAGCTGATGTGGACTTATTCATTGTAAAGTGCTATGTTGCAGCTTCCATGAAGAAATGCAGATATATCGTGTATATTCATTTGTGTCAAAGAAATGGAAATATTCGGTATGCAAAATGCTCTTGCAAAGCTGGTGCTGGTGGCTCATGCAAACATGTTGCAGCAGCTCTTTATCAACTTGTAGAGTACCGTCAGCTTTGCCTAAAATGTGTTCCTCATGACAAAACATGCACAGATGTTTTGCAAAAATGGCATGTGCCTGGAGAAGCAACCAATGACAAACCTGTGATGTTTTCTGACCTCAAATTCGTCAAAGAGGATATAAGAAAAGATTTAAATGGTTCACGTAAGAGAACTATTGTAGCAGGAGATCGAGAATTTTGTGCAACTCCCATGTTCGCTCATGAAGCCAGCAGAGAAAAGCTGCAAAAACTTGGCAACAGTTTATCTGCGATTGGACAAGGTCTTGTTCTTGCTGACCTTTTGAAAGGCAACAACTATGAACCATCTTCATTTTATACAACTTCAATCACCAAGTTGAAAAAGAATAAAGAATCTGCTGACATTTTATCTATGCGATCAACTGTTTTAGAAGTTTTAGGTCAGTTAAATGGAAGTGCTGTGGTTTCCAACCTAAATGAAAAACAGCAAGAATTTGTAAAATCCCATCTACAGTTGGCGAATTCTAATGTAGCTGAGTTAGAAAAGAAAACCCTGTTACAGTCCCTTTCAGCTGCTTGGTATGAAGAGAGAAAGAAAAGGCTGACAGCATCAAATTTTGGGTTAGTAGTAAAGCGACGTCAAGGTATCTACCCAAAAGCTATTTTGCAGAAATTACAAAATAAGAATTTTAAATCTGCAGCCTGTGAGTGGGGTAAAGATAATGAGGACAGAGCAATCAAAAAGTATGAATGTGTCACTTCAGCATCTTCAACTGTTGAAAAAGCTGGACTGATAGTCAACCCAAAGTGGCCTTGGCTTGGGGCAAGTCCTGATGGTATTTTAAAGAAGGATGGAAAAATTGTAGCCATCGAAGTGAAATGCCCATTTTCAAAGAGAAATATGTCAATAAAAGAAGCATGCGCAGACAAGAATTTTTTCCTCCAATTTGATAACGACGAGGCAAAGTTGAAGCAAAAACACAATTATTTCTACCAATGCCAGGGAATTATGGCTATTACAGAGATTGAGGAAATTGACTTTGTAGTTTTTACCTTGTTTGACATCAGTGTAGAAACAATTAAGTTTCAGAAAGACATATGGGAAAATGACCTTTTGCCAAAACTAACAAGCTTTTATTTTGAATACATGCAAGAGAGAATTTTTTTATCAGAGGAGCCAAAATAATAACATTGTGTACCACTGAACGTTTACACTACTTTGAAATTTTCACTTTTACTTTATTTTTACTTTGTTACCAACTGTGGCAAAAAGTTAACAAGATAACAGCATATTATCCATATTTTATTCAGTTCTGGTGCCATTGATAACTTAAATACAGTCTGTAGAATTTTGTAGTTTTTCACTCTCTCAATAGCTCTTTCCACGTGGACTCTAACAGAGGCAATACGCCTCGTCTGAATTTCATCTGTAAGATCAAGCTGCTCCCTCCCATCAAGAAAAGGTGGTATATTTAGTTTTACACCTTGAGGCAAATCATCGTCCAACTCGAAGCCCCTGTCTGCCATTATCGAGTCACCTTCTTCCAGCAAATCATATATGCCACTGTGTGCTGTAATTTTTCGATCTGAAAATCTTCCTGCATAAAGATTTGAGACAAATGTAACAGCACCATTGGGGGCGATTCCAATAAGCCCCTTAGCAGTGTTATGATGTTTATAATTGGAAAACGTTGCTGACTGACTTCGGTATGAGGTTGGCATCTCAATAAAAATTTCGGTACAGTCCAGAATCACTCTTGTTTTTGGGTACAACTTCTGAAAACTTTTTGGCATTGTCTCCAGAACTGTTTGTTTTGATGCCCAGATAGGCAGCTGTCTAAACTGCGCATGCAAGAAATCAATCCAAGTGATCAAAATTCTGCTGATGTGGCTTGTAGATATCCCGAATCTAATACTTAGATCTTCTAAGGGGAAGGCATTCCTTAACCTTACAAGTAACAAGAAAAATTCTTCTTCTGCAGTCAGACGTCGCTGGGGCCCCCGTTTCAGGGAATTAGGGTCAGTTTTATTGTCTGTGTTCGTGTTTGAACCCCAGTAATTTAAAGAGCTTGCTGAAGGTTCTAAAAAATCCAAAACTGCTCTGAACAAGTCGTACGAGTCAAAACCTGTGTAAAACTTAAACTGTGCTTGATTGTGTTTGAACCGGTCAATGCTAAATTTATTGTCATTCACCACTTGCTCTAGTCTGCTGACTTGATCTTGCAGTTGTTTTTCTTTATTTTCAAATTCAATTGTCAGTTTATGCATTTCAGTTGTGAGCTGTTCCAGCCTAGACTTAAGCTGCTGTTCCACAGAAACCTGTGCAATTTCACCTTCATCAACGATTTCGTTTGTCCATTCCATTAGAATAGGATCTCTTAAAGCACCAGTGCTGTTGCGGGTGCTTCTAGGCTTGTTCTTGATGGGCCTTATTGTCTTCGGAACAACCGTTGGGATATTGTTCATATAGGTCTTCTTTCCACCTTCGAAATGAGCGGAGCAAACTCTATGAGATGTGGACGGAACAAAGTTCTTCCTGCTTATCATCGCTAGCCATTTTCTCCTCAGTACAGCATCTTTCGGAATGACATAAAATTGCAGCTCTTTGTTTCTCTTAGAGTTGTTGTAGCAGAGCGGAACACAACATGTAATTCCACCCCCGCTATTTTTTTTTCTGCTGGTTTCCATAGAATCTCTGCAGGATGAAGCTTCTTCGGGCAATCCAATTTCTTTCTCTGCAGAACCTTGCTGGTCTTTGCTTAAACTGTTTTGAGGTGATTCAGGCCTAGGCCTAGGCCTATTATTATCATTAGGCCAATCATCGCTCTGCTCCAAAATCTTCTCTTCGTCATTTTCCACAGAAAGATCAAGTTCTAAACTTTTTTTTTCAACAGTGTTGAAAGTGCTTTCGAAGCTTTGAAAAAAGCTATTTGATTGAGTATCCATTTTTTCCGCGCTAGCCATGTTCGAATGTCTGTCATGCGATGCGATCACTGGATGCGATGAATACAACTCCCAGAATGCATTGCGGACTTTTTCAAAAGAGGGAACGGGGAATTCTCAATTTGAAAACAAAATCCTGGCCTAGGCGGCCTAACCGCAAATTCTTTTAGTGATTCTGAAACAGATAAGATATGAATAGGAAACATACAACAAGTAAACACAATATATTTACCCATTCCGTGGATGTTTTGGACCAAGCTTCAAGGATGGAACACAACACAACAATGTTCGTTTCGTTGGTTCCCAAATGGATAGACCTTTATTCCAGTTTGATTCTGGCTAAACCGGTTTTCAATATGTTCGCCACTGAGTCTGCCCCGGACCACCAGAAACAGGTTTGACAAGTTTAACATGTTTTCGGTGTCTGTCATAGACCAAAACGGACTTGGTAACAATCTTGGTGACAACCTATTCGAAACTTTTGAAAACGCATATTTATTCATCAATTTTTAGAAAAAAATGCATTCACACGTTGAGCGTTTTCAAAAAAATCTACGTCTACATGGATACGGTGGAACCAATAATAAGATTTTCTTGCGGAATTGAGCGTTTAAAACTGATCTCGTGACGTCATCGTTTTCGAAAAGATACGTTTTCGCCGTCCACACGAACACGACTACACTAAAACGGAGCTTTCGAAAATCTCAACCCTGAAGAGCGTTTTCGGAAAACTCGGTTATCTTCACCGAAAACTCCAGCTAAGTTTGGACAAAAGACAAAAACTGATCAAATACACGAAAATATCTGTATACGTGGGAGGGTCATTTAGGGGAAACATGTTCCCTGGTTGCCATCAATTTTCCCTTGGTACATTTCAAATGTTCCCCTGCTCCCCGGGACCCCTAAACGACACTCACATGTGGTCTGTGGAAAGGTGTGAATGTTAAGTTCTTTCTCCCTCAAATTTCCTTTGACTTTGTCAAGAAAAATTTCCTTAGCTCTTCCTTCATTTTCTTCAAACTTCCTTATCCTATCCCTCAAATTTCCTTTTCAATTCTTTCCATTATATCTTTCAGGAAACTCCCCAAAAAAACTGGAGTTGCTTTGTTATGTCTTCAGGAAACCCTAGATGAAAAGTTGATTTGTGATTGATACGAGAATAAGGATGGACATAACTGCTTGGGTGGGTACAGTAAAAAACTCACACCACCCTATACCAATAGCAGGATAGAACTCCATCTATTTCAGTATCCATCACTTGCTGCATGCAATCCTATCCTCAAAGCATACTGTCCCATGGAGTCTTACAAAGGTGTCAGGATCTTACAAACAATAACAATAACAGTACAAGGTTTCACTTCAAGACCATAGGAGTACAAATGATCAGAGATGCATTTGCCAAAGTAAAATCAGCAAAGAGTTTTGGAGTCGATGATATCTCCAGCTTCTTTTTAAAGCTTGCATTGCCTTTCATTGAAAGCTCACTGGCTTTAATATATCCATTGAAGAAACTAGTCAGTTTCCAGAGGTATGGCAAGTGGCTATAGTGTATCAAATTTCTGGGGATAAGACTGAAAAGTCTAACTATTAATCTATTTCAGTTCTGCCAGTGATCTCAAGACTCTTTGAAAAATTAATAACAGACCAGTTGTACCAATATATGGATGAAAATGATCCATTTTCTTCCGACCAGTCGGGATTTAGGCGTCTTCATTCAACTGTCACATTTCTGCTTAAGAACACTGACGACTAGTACAATGGTTTTGATGTGGGTACAGTTGTGGGATTAGTTTTCATTGACCGAAAAAGGGCATTTGACACAGTCGACCACCAATTCTGCCTGAAAAGCTTCAGCTTTATGCTGTCCAGTTTGAATTATATCTCAACAACCGTACGCAATTCTGCAGTGTTAATGGGGTTGAATCTAAAATTGAGGATATAGGGATCGGAACACCCCAGGGCTCTTGCCTTGGACCACTTCTGTTCCTGATTTATATCAATTACCTCCCACAGGCCCTCCAACATTCCAAAGTGAAAGTGTCCATGTAAGCTGATGATACCAGTCGGCTGCCAGTCCTCCAATATGAACACTACTGCTCTTGCACTTGCACAGATCACTCTTGCAGCACTCGTGGTGCTCGTCGGTTGTTTTTTGAAGCATCGCTGCAACTCTAACGAATTTCACTAAATGTGTACACTTCAATTATGGAAAACGATATAGATAAAGTTGTAGAGGTTACAGAAGGACTTAGAGCAAGTAATAAAGGAAGATATCTTGAAAACATCGCTAAAGCATGCCAAACAAAGCATGGCTGGACGGAGGACTCGACGAAGGCCATATTGGATGAGGCTAGTTTAGTTTAGTTTAGTTTAGTTTAGTTTAGTTAGTTTTAGTTTAGTTTAGTTAGTTTTCATTGTTTTATCAATTATTTCCAAATACAATACAACTTTAAAACTACATTAAAACTAAATTACATAACATTATTACGAACAACTAACAATCAAGACACAATTAACAAATAAGCTTACAGTTACACAATTGTATTTAAAAATAATTGACTAAGGAGGAACTCTCTAAATAGGTAAACTAATCGAGAGAGAGTCCCCCCAGTAAAAACAAAAAAAACTAAAAGGATATTTTATTAAAATTAAAGCAACCTACAACCAGATGTCTTAGTAAGTAGCAGTGAGGGTTTGATCTTATAGTAGTATTAATTTGAATACGAGTCTATGAAGAAAGTTTTCAGATTAGACCGAAATATTAAGACAGAATTGGAAACTCGAATGAAAAGTGGGAGAGTATTCCAAAGTTTTGAGCCGAAATACTGAATTGTTTTAAGACCATAGAGAGTTGTATTTTTTAAGGATTTAAAGAGGTCACCCCTGGTTACTTGACGAGTGCCAAACCTGTGAACAGATGAGTTAGGCGTAAAGAAGTTATGAAAGCAAGCAGGTGATAATTTATTTATAGCTTTGTATGCAAAAGTCAAAATATTAAAATGTATCATGTCTTCCAGTTTAAGTATTCTTAGTGAATGAAAAATCGGTGCAGAAGGAGCAGCAAAGTTTTGGAAACTGATACATCTCAAAATTTTCTTCTGAAGCAGGAAAAGTGGCTTTAGGTATGTGTCGTATGTTAGCCCCCATGCTGTGATACCATAATAGGCCATCGCAAAGCAACGAATACAAACTACGCTGGTACACAATAAATTATCATATCGTAAATTTGAACAGAGGAAAATATGTATTGAGGATGACTGCGAAAATATTTCAACTCAAACAGACTCTATACCTTCAAATGATTTTGTCACCAAGAATCAGTTCGACCAAGTTCAAAATGATTTTATCGAATTCAAGCGTTACACTCACGGGGAAATTTTGTCAATGAAAGCTGAAGCTGCAAATAGAAGCCCTGGCCCAAAGGTGGTAAATACACAAGTTGATAAAGACCGTGAAGCCCTATTTAGATGTCTCCAAGAACGAATAATATCATTGGAGAGACAACTGCAAGATAAACAGTTTATCATTGAAAAATTATTAGGAGACCATCATAGGCCTGAAAATTCACGATGCAGTCAACAAACTCCCTTTGGGACTGATAAGAAAGCTATGCAAGCAAACAGAGAACAATCAGATATTCAATTAGTAGATTTAACAACAACAAAAGAAGCAAAGAAGACTACTCAAGCTGAACAATCGGGAGAAGAGGTTTTGAAACAAAGACTTGAAAAAACAACAACGAAATGCAAGAAGGCTGAAAATAAACATGCCGATGAGCAGAATAATAAAGATAGGCAAAAAGAAGCCGCAACGAAGAGTCGGAAGAGAATAACAATCGTTGGAGACTCGATGTTAAACGGGATCGTTGAAGAAGGTATGCAAAAAGACCACAACGTACAAGTAAAACGCCACCCTGGTGCAACATCAAGAGATATCGTTGATTACGTTAAGCCTGTAATCCGGAAAAAGCCTGACTGTATAATAATCCACACAGGAACAAACGACCTTACTTGTCAAGAGAAATCGAACACAATCAGAAATCTCAAGCAGATAGTAGAGGAAATAAGGCAAGAATCGCCAAATACGACCATCGTTCTCTCAGCAGTTGTCACGAGAAAAGACAAGCAGGCCTTGGATAAAAAGGTAGATGTAATGGCGCTGAATGGTGAGATGAAAGGATTCGCAAAGACAATGAAGATTCCAGTAATTGATAACTCCAATATAGATCCCTCGTGTCTGAGCCGTAAAAAGTTGCATCTCAATGAAAAAGGTAGTGCCTATCTGGCAAGAAACTTTTTAAATTTCATTAAAACTTTTTGAACTGTGGCTCCTGCAATGATGACGCCAAACAGCCCCATAGAAAATAATAACTCAGAATACATTAGGGAAAGAAACAACCTTGAAATTATCAACGAAGTCGTAGAAAACGACACCCTCTTGGGTCAAAATGATAATTTCGATAACTACGATAATTTCGAAAATTTTGTTAACTCGGATAATTATGATAATTCTGAAAATGATAATTATCATAATTTAAGTACAACAACCGTGACTGCAAACGAGGCTGACTGTTTTAGTGAACTAAAACTCCTCCGCCTTAAATACCCCAAAAACATCATAATTAGTTATATCAACATTAACTCCATAAGAAATAAATTTACTGGTTTTTCAGAGATGATAGGTGAAAACATCGATATCTTGGTAATATCCGAGACAAAGATCGATGCATCATTTCCGACAAGTCAGTTTTTGATAAATGGCTTCAAAAGTCCCTATAGACTTGATGTTTCTGGGAATAGCGGTGGAATTCTAGTTTATGTTAGAGATAGCCTCCTTTCGAAATACGTTACACCAATTGGGACTCAACCTGATATCCAGGTTGTACCAATCGAGATTAACACTAGAAAACAAAAATGGTTGATATTACCAATCTATAGGCCTCCACAGCAGAATTCACAATATTTTGTTGAGGAAATATCAAAATTGATAGATAAATATTCAAGATATGATAATTTAATGGTCCTAGGGGACTTCAATCTAGTACCGGGTGACCCAGCCTTGTCACCAATAATACAAGATCATGCTCTATATAACATGATCAAGCATCCAACGTGTTTTAAGTCCTCTAAGGGCCGATGTATTGACTTAATCTTTACAAATCGCAAGCACTCCTTTATGCACTCAACGTCATTTGAGACTGGATTTAGCGATCATCATCATATGATTTACACCATTCTGAAGACCAAATTTAGTAAACTCCCTCCGAAAAAAGTAATCTATCGTGACTATAAAAATTGGTCTCAGTTGCGTTTTGATAATGAGCTAAGGCAAAATCTTAGATCTGCTCATCCATCTGCATACAGCAACTTTGAGCAAGTCTTTTTAAAAACGCTTGATTCACATGCTCCTACTAAAACGAAGATAGTAAGGGCAAATGACAAACCGCACATGAATAAAGAATTACGGAGGGCTATGACAAAAAGATCGACTTTGAAAAAAGTTGCTAACAATAGCAAGCGCGAGGAAGATATGCGAAAATATAAAGATCAAAGAAATCTTGTTGTTAAACTGAATATTCAGGCTAAAAAACAACATTTTAAGTCATTACAATTGAAGACCATTGATAATGATAGGAAATTTTGGAAAACTGTGAAACCCTTGTTTTCTAATAAGA
Source organism: Pelagia noctiluca (assembly GCA_963924455.1). Taxonomy (NCBI): domain Eukaryota; kingdom Metazoa; phylum Cnidaria; class Scyphozoa; order Semaeostomeae; family Pelagiidae; genus Pelagia; species Pelagia noctiluca. Next base: position 3,479,641 of record OZ004327.1, read on the forward strand.
ATCCAATGAGTGACAAGATCACTTTAATAGAAGATGGTAGAATCCTCTCAAATGATATTGAAGTGGCTGAGTGCTTCAATGAATATTTTTCTACTATTACTGACAGTCTTGATATTGGACCCCTTTTTAAAGAGGTCCAAGAGCAACTGACTGTAGAACAAATGGTTCTGAGAGCAATTACAAAGTATGAAAATCACTCATCCATAAAGGTGATTAAACAACATGTACCACCAAATGGCCAATCCTTCAAATTCTCTCATGTAACCCCAAATCAGGTTTTAAAGCAAATTGATTTACTGAATAAGAATAAATCAAATAGCGGAAAAATCCCAACGGGCATGGTAAAGGAAACAGGTACAATTATATGTCCCTACCTAACGGACTGCATAAACACTGCTATTAATGATTTCCAGTTTCCAAATGAACTAAAAGAAGCTGATGTAACTCCTTTGTTTAAGAAGGGTGATCCAAATTATAAGGGAAATTTTAGACCGATAAGTGTTTTACCCGCATGTTCCAAAATCTTTGAAAGAATTCTAAAAGACCAAATATGCCCATACATTAATGATAAGCTCTCAGAAATCTTATGTGGTTTTAGAGAGGGGTTTAGTACGCAACATGCTTTGATAAGACTGATAGAAAAATGGAGGAAATGTCTTGACGAATCGGGCCTGGTGGGGACAATTTTAATGGACCTATCTAAAGCCTACGACTGTCTGCCACATGACCTCCTTATTGCAAAACTTGAAGCCTATGGTTTTGATTTCAACAGTCTTTGCCTAATGTACAGCTATTTGGATTGCCGCCATCAAAGGGTCAAGATTGGTTCACAGCGAAGTGCTGCTGCAAAAATAAAAATTGGGGTCCCACAAGGATCTGTCCTAGGTCCATTGCTTTTTAACATATTTATAAATGACCTTTGTCTGATGAGATTAGACTGCGAAATCTGTAACTTTGCAGATGATACAACCATATACTCATGTGGGCTAGATCTTCAAGAGGTAGTAACCAATTTGGAAAATGACCTCCGCAGAATAATCCACTGGTTTACCAACAATGGAATGGTTGCAAACCCTAAAAAATTCCAGCTAATGTTCCTTGGTCTAAAAGGAAATAGAAGACTGAGACTTAACATTCAAGAGAACAAAATATCTACAACAGATCATGTTAAATTGCTAGGGATCGAAATTGACAAGAAATTGAAATTTAACAAACATATTGAAACAGTTTGTTTTAAAGTAAATCAGAAAATTAATGCCTTCTCTAGACTAAATCATTACATTTCTAGAGAGCAGGCATTCAAAATTTACAAAGCAGTTATTTTATCGAACTTCAATTATTGTCCTTTGATTTGGCTATTCTGTAGTAAAAGTGCAAATAGCGAGATTAACCGCACACATAAACGTGCGCTCAGAATCCTCCACAAAGACTACGAAAGCTCGTTTGAAACATTGCTTGCCCAAAGTAACAGCTTTAATATACATGCACAAAACTTGCAGAGACTAATGATAGAAATATACAAGTCTCTGAATCATCTAAATCCATCGCTAGTGTGGGAATTTTACGAGACCAAGCATGTAACTTATAATCTAAGAATAAAGAATCTATGCAAATTACCACAAACAAAAACACAAGGATTTGGGCAAGAATCGTTGTCCTTTAGAGGGAGTTTCCTTTGGAACACGCTCGAAGACATTATGAAAAATGAAAAAACAGTAACAGCTTTCAAAAGGAGGATAAAAGAATGGGCCGGCGAAAAATGCACTTGTAAAATATGCCGCTAATCATAGTTTAACCAAGTAATTATTTATTTGTAGTTTAATTTTTTCTGTAAATAGTTGGTTTGAATTAGTATTAATTTTTACTATTGTTAGTACCAACTTTAAATATTATCGAAATGAAATGACTCAGTTGAATGAGGCTATTAACAACGATCTTCAGCAACTAGATACTTGGCTTCAAGGATATAAACTTCCTCTTAATGTAGATAAAACTAACTGCATGCTTTTATGTACAAAGCAAAAACATAATATCCTTAAGAGTCTCGATGAAGGCCTGGATTTGAAGATTCACGAAAATGAACTTCACGTAGTCAAAAAACAAAATACCTGGGTGTTCGAATAGATAACTCTTTGGATTGGAAGGAACACATCAAATCAGTTTCTTCCAAGATTTCTAGGGCAATAGGTTTTCTAAACATGCCAAGTCATTCTTGCCTTTAGAAACCTTGAAAATTCTCTACACAGGCATTTTATAACCACATTTTCGATACTGCTGTTCTGTCTGGGGTTGTGCTGGAACAACTGAAATTAATCAGTTGCAAAAGCTACAAAACTGTGCTGTAAGAATTGTTGGGGTGGAAGACAGTTGAAGAGCTCATCAGACATGAGTCTCTGGCAATGGTCTACAAATATCTCAATGAGCTGGCTTCACAATGCCTTTTTAGTCTTTTCACAAGAAACTCGATTTGCCCCTCACTTAGCCTCCGTAATACTGAAATAGATTTGAGGCTTCGAAGGAGGAAAACATCAAATAGACAACAATGCTTCCCCACCGGGGGCGCAAAGTTGTGGAATGGCCTCTCAACTGGGTCAAAGCTGGCATCCTCTCTAGATTCTTTCAAACGAAGTATTTAGGCTAGGGTTGTTTCTTTTATTTTTGAATCTTTAATTTGTAAATTCTTAACAGTGTTTTAATTGTATAATAGCTTTTAAACAAAATTTTAAATAGGATTTTAGGCCATCTCTTAGATTTTCATTGTTTAAGATTATTACAGTACTTATTTGTAAGGGAGGGCCCTTTGAGAATCAGCACTCGTGTTGATAGAGCTGCCCTCCCATTAGTTAAATATTGAAAATGAATGAATGAACGTTTCTTATTAGCACTAGCACACGGGACCTCTTTGCAGGCAATAATCTAAAATTTGGAGCTGCATAAATTACAAAGTTAGCCCTGAAAGTGTATTTCATACAGTAAGGAGAGTAGGAAACTATAGTCTAGAGTGATACCTGGAATGATACCAGTAATATATTGGGAATGGCAGAGAAAAGAAACGTATCCATGCTTAGAAACTTGAATTATTTGATGATAATTCCTCACTGTGCAGATTCTAATTAACACTTTTCAGGAACTCCTTTAAGGAACTTCGCTAAGAAAACTCCTTGAGAGTGACAAATCACTCTCGTCATTTGGTTTACAAGCTCTATGGGTTAATTTACCAGTGTGCTGGTGAAAGCTCAGAGTGATCTCTTTGCACATTGTTGAAACATTACTGCAAAAGTAGTTCATCACTGCATCCTAGATTATTGCCTGCCTCTTTGAGCGTTAACTTGGATTAGTTCAACCTACATACAATTTTGAAGCCATTTGACATTAATTTCCTATTTGGTAGAGAGAACACGGAATAAAACACACTTCATAACAATAATTTGATAATTCTGTGAGAAACCTTGAAAATACAAAGGATTTGAAATCAGCATAATTCTATTTTCTAAATTGGCATAATATTGAAATATATGAAGAGGGCCATATATACAGAAAATCATTAAAACTGTCAATTTACAAACCATATACACTTTCATCGCTATATGCAATGTAGAGAAAAAAGTCCTCTTCGTGGTGCTCCTGGTAGAGCTGTCCCATTGTGGCACTGGTTGGTGGAATCACATTGTTTACGAAGAAAAACAGGGCATCTTCAGCGCGAAGGTGGATTCTCTTTCTTATCAGGAAGTAGAATTGACCAACTAAAAAAGAAAGAAAAGTTTTTTCACTATAAAGCCTCAAGCATATTTTCTGACTTTTCAATATAATATTGAGCCCCTCCCAGGGGATTCAGGGACCACGAAAGATTGCTCAATTATTTTTAGGGAGGAGACGGAGAGATTTCTAAATTATTTTCAGGGAGCCTAACTTGAATACATGAGCCTGATCACAGAGATCCAGTTTTGTTAGTTCACAGCGAGATTCTAAAGCTTTCTTGTCACTGATTCGCAAGCAAAGCCAGTCAGTTTGGGTCACTCTACCTCTGCTCTGATGCTTTTTCACCTTTTATATCAACATAAATAAATCAAACTTAACTTAAATGCATTAGTAGAGGTAATTATCAAGTAGCAGGAGTTTTAGAAAGCAAAGCAAAGTAATTTCAGGGATCAAAGAAAATGAAAATTTTGAAAATCACGCGAGCATGTAGAAAAATATTTCAGGGAGCAACTGAATTCATCCATGGGGGGATCAAGGGAGAAACTGCAAAAACCGAAAACTGCTCCTAGTTGCATCCACATTCATTGCAAATTCATTTGCAGTTTCTTTCTAAAGTAGACATCAAAAAATCTTTATTTTGATTACATTTGAAGTTTCTTATTAATAAACTTCAGAATCAATCAAAGAGAGGATTTGAATCTTGCATGTTGTGAAAATGTTATTGCAAGTTATGTTTTGCAAACTGGCACTTTCAGATTTGTGCCCCTGTTTATAAAAGGAGTTTGGGAAAGCTATGACATTGCCCTTGCTGTTACTTCAAACAAAGAATGGGCAAAGAGGAAGATAGCAAATATTCATCAAAAATTTCAGCACACACCAAGAAGGTCAAAGAACAATTTTTGGACAAAGACATGAATGCAGAATGCAAAAATCAATAATTCAACTTTGCATTAAATATGGAAAAGCATTTCACCTGTTAAATGATTAAATCATGATGGATTGATAAGCGTTGTGGTCAATGGGTAGGGATGGGGTTAATAAGATTTACAAAACCTCAGATGTTGAGGGTCCATGGCAGCCTGATTTCATATTAATTTAATCCTTAATCTGCAAAACAGGATGATTCCACTCTTATATCAAAGCTTCACTGTTGGTGTTCTCTTTGAATTATAATTTAAAGAGAATAGACCAGATGCAAAGTAGACCAGTATATGAGTTAAAATTTTTTATTGCCACGCCCTTTATATCCCCAGAAAAGGTGGCTCATCCCTTTTAAACAAGCATATTTCAAGACTTATTTGTTAGGTTTCTACAAAAGAGACTAGTCAACTCATGAAGTGTTTACACAACATTTGATTCCCAGTGAGTTATACAGGAGGGTAGTCGACATCTATGCAACAAAAGCTATTCAACCCATCCATTGTTCTCCCTTCTTTGAGGGCTGGAGGCATATCAAATTCTCAATTATTCATTTTTATTAAAGATTCAAAAGCATTTTACCTGTCAGGTCAGAGGGCACGAGATATTTTTTCTTATCAAGGTCTCCAATTCTTGCCTTGGGTGCTTTTTCCACAATCACCTGAAAACCAAAATATGAAATTTCATTAACATAATTCTCTATCATACAGCAAACACACCATATTTACTCTATCATTCTTGTTGGAGGATTAAGGTTTCAACATATGATCAAATGAAAAAATTGGTTCTCATTTATAAACTATTGCTTACAACTATATAACTTTTTTGCAACAAAAAAGCTTTATGCAATTATGTCTGAGAGATGGAAAAGCTACCATGCCTGTTGTGTGCCCAGCTATTGTTCCAGAAACAATAGATGAATTGTTTAACTGAGACATTCGCAAGCATATTCTACCGTCTTTATACCACTAATGCTGAATTTTCATTTTAATCAAACAAATTTTTGAGGATGAGGATAAGTCATTTTAGGATTATTCTTCATGTTCATAAATCATTGCAATTGATTCCCCAAATTTAACTTCTTCTCCAATTTTCTTTAAACAGAACTTTCTGTTTTGGAATAATGTATTACTATTGTGGCTACAAAAACAAATATGATGACATCATTTCTTATAACCAATGACTAGGGAAACTTCCATAACTGACAAGTTGGAGACTTGGCCTATAAGTTATGATAACCAAGAGAAAAATCAAAATATAACAGATTTCAGAGTAGAATTTATAATAATTGGATTTTCATCGCAATCTCATCCCCGAAGTCAAATTTCAGGTACATGTATGCAGTATAAAATCTCGATTGGCCTATGGCCTAAACTCGCAAACTGATATATTTATTTTGATACTTTTGCTTTCGGTTTAGTTGACTTACTGGGACGCGATCTGGGTATTTCTTTCGTATCTTCTCCCCTTCAGATCGCCTTTTCTCAAATGCATGTTCTTCTTTATATTGCCATTTCATTTTTCACAGTTTTCTAGCTTGTTTTCTCACAGGGAAGCGCAGATTTTGAGCATAAGGTTGTTGCGTAAACCTTCCTTCTTCCTTCGATCACAAAATGCTAACACAGCACAAGAAATGAAAACAATATGTCACGTGATCTGACATCATCTGTCAAAATAGGCGGATACTGTTGTTGTTGTTGTTCATCTCAACTCGAACACTTTTTTAATAAGTAACCCGTTAATAGGCAACTCGGGCTGGAACAAAGCAATAGAATAATAAGCAACTCCATGAAATAAATAAAGCAAAATAACACTTAAGTAGCTATGCTGAAATTTTAACCTTGTTTAATTGTATACAGTAGGTACACCATCAATTTAAAAGGTTTGAGTTACAGAGAAATGTCTATAAACTGTTTGTTTTGAAAACTTAGTCAATTTTGAGGGCTAAAAATGCAAAAATATTACGCCATTTTTAGGGCTGGGAACAAAGTTCAGTTGCTTTTATTGAAAAAAATTATTTCATTTATTGAAAAAAATTAATTTTTCTCATCTCTTCAAATTCTTCGTACTAAAAAATTCTAGATAAAGTGCATCAATTAGGAAATTCTAATAATTCTTTGCCAATTATTCGCATAAAAACAGGAAAAATTCTTGGCATACTTTTTGCACCAGACAATAGCCCCTAGCAACAGATTATTACAGCAACAACAACAGTCAGCAAATATTCAATCCAATTCAATCGAAACAAAGCACAAAATCGACGCCATCTTTTTACAAACAACAGGATTTACGCCCAAGAAAGTTTGCTTAGAAGAACGACACAAAGATGCTTTGTAAAGAAGGGAGAGTGGCTTTGGTATCTTTTCTTGTGTTTGCAGCACTAGGAATTTATTACTTCACGTTTGCACACTTGTATTCATCAGAGATGTTTGACTGGAGAGTTGCTTGTTTGGGTTTTCTCTCTGCTTTCGGCCTAACGTTTTTCGTCCCCCACCCTGATGTTGCAAGACGGGGTGCCTTTATCGGGACTGTGTCAGGTATTGGCTATGCCTTGATGATGTCATCTCAGGGGTGGAGCCGGCTGGGGATGTATTTCATTGCCCTGTCCTTTTTCCATTTATCGGAGTACATTCTAACGGCTTTGTATAACGAGAGAACTCTTTCGAATGACTCGTTCATACTGAACCACAGCAAAGAATATCAGCTTGCTGTCCTTGCTAGTTTGATTGAGTTTAGTGTTGAACTGTGGCTGTTGAAACCAATGAAAACGAGTCAGATCTCCAGAGCTGTTTCTGCCATTGGATTGGTCTGTGTCATCAGTGGGGAGGTGTGTCGTAAGCTAGCCATGATAACTGCCAAGTCAAACTTCTCTCATATCGTCCAGTACAAGAAAGTTGAAGGACACGAGTTGGTTACCAATGGGATCTATCAGATTTCAAGACATCCATCATATTTTGGATGGTTTTATTGGAGTATAGGTAAGAAAGATATGAAAAATATAATCCTAGAAATCTGACTAGAAAGCTTACTTCTGAATAGCAAGAAATACGAAAAACAAAATGAAAAAATGATAAAAACCTCAACATTTGTATAGAGCTCTAGGCAAAGAGCTTTAGACATGTATGCTTTGTTTTCTTTTCTTTGAATTTCTGTAAAAAGAAGCTTACTTGCTTGTTCAGACATCATTATCTATACACTCAGTATAAAAAAATCATCTTTTACTCCAAGTTTTCTTGACTTACCTGAATTGTTAGCCCAAAGGCAAAATCCACCAGGAAACCATTAGTGTTTGAAAACTCAATTACAGACTCTGGCAGCTATGATTCAAATTAAAATGTGTCCCTTATCGACAGGATTGATGGGGTATTTTACAGTGGCTGTCTGGGAAAGTTGAGTGGATGTAGCCCCCTTTCATTGAAAAATATAGATATTGTTGGAGTTGAGCTCTATGGACAATGCCTGATTATTTAGAAGTACAGTAGAATCCCGATAACTCGAACAAGCAAGGGACGATCAAAATAGTTAGAGTTAATGAATGTTCGAGTTATCAAGGCTCTTTATAACATGAATAAGGCTCAAGGGGAATGTCAAATCTGTTCGAGTTAGCAAGAGTTCGAGTTATCGCATGTTCGAGTTATCGGGATTCTACTGTATTTGTTTAGTTGGAATCATCATATTGTTGATTTAAGCTGCATACTTAAAATATATGATGAGTAAATTTGTGTTGCAGGAACTCAGATAATGCTGTGCAACCCAATCTGCGCTGTGGTGTATGCAGTGGCCTCGTGGAAGTTTTTTGATGAGAGAATAGAGGAGGAAGAAAGACACTTGATCAGGTTTTTTGGAGATGATTACATCGACTACATACTCAAAGTGCCGACCAGAATTCCGTTCAACAATGGACTGGAGACAGAAATAAGAAGCATTTTGAATGCGAAGTAAAGCTGCCTGACATTCAGTCTTTGAACGTTTCAGAATTAAGTAAGATTAGTTTGCTGCCCATAATCAGATGTATAACGCTACATTATGTTTTGTATTACTAAGTTTTTATAAAGTGTCCCCAAAAACAAGAAGAACCACCCCCACCAGAAACTTTTGTATTTGATTTCATTACTCTTCACAATAATGTCAGACCAATCATTCATTCTATGATGATGATAGGGGGGCTACTGTTCCCAATTCCCAGCACAAAAATCCCACCCAAATGAAAAACAGAGAAATTCCAAATTTGGACTTATTTAACCATCCCAATCCCAATTTACTCTTTCATTCCCTAATCCCAGTCCTAATAATTCCAATCCCATTTTCTTAGTTAGTAAAAAAGGAGAGTCCCAGATCACAATTTACCCCTTCCCGACTCTCTATGAACAATATAAATAAAGAAAAGTGATCTCTTTTATCTAGAGTCAATTCTTATAAAAACCCTAGGAATTGTAAAACAACAATTATTTATTCTAAAAAGCTTAATTGTTTAAAAAAGCTGATTTATGAAATATGCTGTTATTTTAACTAGAAATGTTTGTGGTAAAAATGTATAAAAATTGCTTGCATTGTAATGTAAAAAATTGCTTGGTTTCTAAATATGATATAAAAATATAAATGTTATTTCAACTCAACTAATACTGATGTCATATGATGTTCATAACAGGGCCTTAGGAAGGGGGGGAGGGGCTGAACAAAAGGAATTCACTTATGATGTCATACATTTATGACTTAAAACAATTGTTCTGCCTATTATTGAGAGGCTACCGCCCCCAGGCCTCCCTCTTACTACGGGCCTGAACAACAATCTATATTGCAATTTGCAACTTGCTAAACAGCAGAGGCACTGATGTGGGAAAGAATTAAATGCAGCCACAAGGCTCATCTTCACTTTCCAAAAAATATTAAGAAGTGATCAAATTCCATTTTATTTGCGATTGTCTACCTGACACCCTGCGAAAAAGTTTTCTTTTCTGTGCTCTTTGTTTTCGAAGGATCCAAACACCCGTTTATTTGAATACTTTGATATTTTCAGAGTGGAGAAATTAACTGATAGAAATCTGTAACCGTGCGGTACCCTGCTAAAGATTACTTTCAGTCAATTTCCTCAGCACCTAATCAGTTTACTAATAGGCATAATGGGTAGAAGCTCACAGCAAGAAAAATCTTTCGAATGTCTGGTGGTAATATAAACATAAAAAGGCAGGGCTGTAGCTTCACAGGGAGTGCAGGCGTATGGCACCCTCTGCTGACAAGTCTCAATTGCCAAATAAAAGAAAACTTTCAGTTGGCTAATTTTGGAATGAATATGAAAGGGCCATCGAAGTCACACCTATCAGTTGGTAAATTCATAACTCAAACTCTCCTAGCCTGGTCATTCTAGTCCCTGTAAAAAGGCTTTATCTTCATTCAAATACCCCCTTCCGGCATGACTGCATAGTTCTAACCCATCATCCTTGCCCCACTGTTTTCTAGCACAGCTGCATTTGCCTTTATGAAACGTTATACAGGTTTGAGTATTGTGAATTAAATTAATTGAATAACAAAAAGTGTGTCCTAATTCTACATGAAATACAAATGTTGCTGATTGTGTAATTTAGTAGAACCTCGCAAGAGAACAAATTGACTTCCTTATTTTTCCGACAGAACCAATGATATCGTCAAAATCGTTAGACTTGAAAACGAATTTCTCTCCACTCGAATACCTCATTAGCTCTTTCTGAGTGACTTTGCTTCCTGCACCAACTATGTAGGTTTTCACTCCCAGAGTTTCCAGCGTTTGAGGCCAAAACGCAGCAGTTGTCCTTTCCAAAACTTGATAGGGCTGCGCGGCTGTAATGATAATCAGGAACTGCGCAGTCCGCCTATTCTCGCCATGAGCATTGAAATATTCTCTAGCTCTCTGGAAAGCGTTATTTATGGAATGTCCCCTCGCGGCTTTGTACGAGATGTCTTTGATTAGTGATTTCAACTCCGATTCCTTTCGGTTCGTTTTGAACGGTATTTGCAGTTTTGAAGTTGCTGCGAAATCCATAATGGCGATGTCGGTCGTTTCCAGATTGAAGTATTCTGCAATTTTCTTGATGAAATCTTTCGACTTTGCGAATCCATCCGAGCCAATGCTCATGGAAGTGTCGATTTGGAATAAAATGTTTGTTTTGTAGTAACAGTCTGAAAGAAAATAAACATCGATTGTTAATAGGTTTTGTATTTGTTTGTTCAGTAAAAAAAATTCTGGGACTACACGCATTTTCTTTTATAAGCAATTTCGGGTTGAGCTCAGTACTGAAAATTGCTTAGCTAGACGGCCAGTTTCAATACTCAAAATTGCTTAGCAATTGCTTAGCTTTGTATACTTGAAGATTTGTTTCTAAGAATACTATCTCACAGGTTTTTTGTACAACAAATGTAAAGGGTATCTTGCATACTAAAGTGTTCCGGGGCACTAATATCCACTAAAACCTACTTCTCTATAGCTGCTGCACGATTTTTTGCCAATTGGATCTTAACAGTAATTTTCAAATTGCTTAGCATTCCTCGATCCAGTACTGGAATTGCTTAAGTTTTTGTCATGTCCAGTACTGACTTGCTTATAAAGCAATTGCTTATAAAATAAAATGCGTGTAACCTCTTGAGGAACTTTGTTCTCAACCTGCTTTTGGAGCTTCACTGAATACGATACCCTTCTCTAGAAAACTATACCAGTCTGACGAAGTATTGGTGGGGAGTAACAGTGGTTAGATCACTGGACCCTTGTTTGAAAATCCTTTCGACTTGTCAAAAAGTGCAAGGAGAGAATTTGCCAAAGCTCTGCCATTCCAGGCTAAGGCAAAAGAATGCACGAGGCGCGGTCACATCGAGAGATAGGTAAAGGATCACCTGGTTCGATTAGTCTACCTTTCGGTGGGCCCTTTGGGCACATTAACTAATACATTACGAAGATAGTAATGGTATCTGACTACAACTAAGTCTGACGTATAACTATTATGAAAAACTATTCAAGTCTGGTCTACCATTCAGAAAACAGTATTGTTGCGGGAATCTAAAATGAAGTATGAAGAATGGTTTACCTGCACATGTTGCGATGTCGTTGCTTTCAATTAGATAACTTCCTTTCTTCCTAAACTCAAGGTTGTTTTCATCAACAGAAATCAAACGAACACATCCTTGGAATGACGAGTACGCTTGTGCAGGATGTCTAAAAAATATTTCATAAAAATTATCAATAAAATCTTAGAAATACTGGTGTAAAATTGCTCTTGCGCTCATTTCCTTCTTGTGTAATATAACGCATCGAAATTACAAATTAATGACGTAAATTTCAGAATGATAAGAAAAAACTTAATTTAATTAATACTAGAGATTTGCGTCTGACACTCATTGGTGTTGTACATCAGATAGAGAACGAGAATGAAACCTGGCGGAATGTTTAACTGAACTCCCGATGAGGATTGGTGGCTTATCGCCAATGGGTCAATCATTCATCTGCCCTTTCTTATTGACCAGTATTGATCCACATCTATGTATAATACTTCGTTAGGTGTCATTTTCGTTCTCTTTCTACGTACTTCTTTGACGAATTTCATGCGAATCGCTTCAGTAATTAAAATATTTACAACTATACCTCCTATTTTCCATTTAACATCCGAAGATCATAACTTCTACATCTATTCTTTAGGCAACAATCCCTATTTCAAACCAAATGATACCTCTATTGATTAAAACGCTTCATATTTTTTTTTAAATTCATATAAAATCTTACAATACAATACATAAATACAATATTACATAGACGATACCATGGTGAGCAAAATTGATTGTATACCATGGCCATAACATATATTGACAATAAAAAAAGGCTAAAAGAAAGATTACACACAAAAAAAAATAGGTAGAAAATTAAAAATGACAAGACTTATGTAAGGCATCATAGCTCAATCAAATCTACCTGTTTCATAGATAAATTGCAGGGTAGGTCAAGTATTCGCTGCTTCATATTTCAAGAGTACATTTAACAATATAATAAGAAAATCCCTGTTCCTATTCATTAAACACATTAAAGTACAAGACGTATGCAAGCATAAGTACCTCTTTCCTCTGATCAAATTCACGGATTTTCCAACGATCATGACAGTATGCAGATTGCTGACTGTTTTGACACCAGGAGACACAGCACGTGCCACTCGTCTTCCATTTATGAAAACCTGAACGATTTTGTTTTCTCTGGTAACGTTCAACATTGTCCATCTCTTCATCCGAACTGACAGTTCACTTACTGTTGTGACGTTCCCATCTCCGAGGTCGTAGCTGAAAATAGATTATTCGTTATTACGATTTTTCTCATTTATTCATAGAACTTCTAGCAGTTTTGATTTATTCATTTCAGAAAGTTTACCTATCAATAGGAATCGTAGGTAGCATTTAGGTAACGTTTCCGTCACCAATGTCATAATATGGAACTTGAACGAGAAGGGAAAAGTGAAAGCTCGGTCAGTCATCTGTCCTCAAACTGCAAAAATTCTTAGCACTGATGTGGACCTTAATTGATTTCCAAGGAGTTTTTGACATTTTGAAGGAAGAAATAAAAAATACAGCTGATAGAGTTGAAAACAAGATGAAGGCAAACTTGATATGAAGGAGGGGGCCAATGATGAATCTGGTAACGGTGTTTAATGCAAAGAAGCTCACTAGACAACTTTTTATTAAAAGGTTCAAAAACTAGGGAGTACATCTTTAATTTTACAGGAGGTAGGGAGCACGATGATCACTAAAAAGGGCGCAAGGGAACAAGCACCCCCTACAAGATGAAACAACTTACATATTTTACGGTTTCAAAAACAAAAATACGAACCTTACGACAATCTTTCGATTTTCCATAGCGACCATAAAATAGTCTCTGATTCCCTTAGGCCCCTGACTGTATAACAGGACGCCATTTTGGTTTTCGGCTCTGAATTGCATGGCGAATTTCATCTTTCGTTTGTTGTCCTTCAGCTGTTTGTACTTGATGTAAGATGTTTTACCATTGAAGTAGGCTGGTCTTTGTGGAAGTGTGTAGACTAGAAATATATAAAATATCAAGATATAGTCCGAGGTATAGTCTGTCTGATGAGTACGTAAGCACTAAACTCGGAGTAACAGAAGGACATGTCTGTTTTTTAATGTGTTCATTCTGCTTTAGAATATCAAGATCAACCTCTCATATCTGAATAGATATAATTAGACAGAAAATGGCATTTATGTAAGTACCTAATACAATGTGTAGTATAGTTATGTGATGTGCAGGAGGGACGTTCTCAGTGTGTGGGATTATCTTTGAGAAGTGTGTGGGAGTTGTTCATTAGCATTTTGGATCCTCAATACCAATCACGATATCCTTGTACACTACTCGTCATACCTGTTCACGGTACTGAGTATCCCCTGCAGTACTTAGACATAGTACAAAACCCAACAGCACACTGCCAGTATAGTGTGGAGGGTTTATCTTTGAGTAGTAGTTAAGTAGTTTAGTAGTTCAGATTAGTCGTGGCTGCAATCCACTTAAATGCATAAAATATATTGTCTTCAAGCTGCAGGGCGAGATGGATATTGCTCAACATGCTGATAGAGTGCTAGAGCTACCTTTTTAATCTTTCAAAACAAGTCTTATTCCCAAGTTTTGGCTCCCTGTATTGTCAGCTTTGATAAAACTTCCTCTATAAAGGACAAGAAGGATATTTCCCAAAAGATCTATTATCAAAGAAACTCACCTCTGTGTTCACACCTCAATCCCTTGTACCCCAGATGACACTGACACTTGAAGGTCTTGGAACTTGTGACGATGCACGCGCCTCCATTCAGACAAGACACGGACGAACACGGACTTTTACCGCAGTTCGGCACGACGTTTTGGGATTGCCGGACGTCCGGGCCCGGATCTTTCATGGTGTACTTGTATCCGTTTACTATCAGTTTCTTCATGCAGCCTTTAAACCCAAATGTTGTTCCAGCATTTCTGAACCGGCTGAAATGTAAGTTGATGATTTGTGAATTGTGATTTGGTGGCAATAACGAGGGCTGTGCACCCTCTAAACTAGCTTTTATGTGCTGGAGGTTCTAGACGTCTTACTAGAGATTCTAGTGTTCTCTGACTATTAAGACAATGGCCTTCTCTGTTCAATTGCCATGGCGTGCTATATACTACTGTACCCTTGTTGGAAACAAGCTTTAGTTTTTGGAATTTCACGGATTATTAGAGACCAGTAATCATCATCAGATTTTCTGATTTTGGTACAAAAAATTTCCTCCTCATAGTCTAATCAACTGCTTTTTAACAATGAGATCTTCAGCTTATGTCTCTTTCGACTAAGCACCCAGGGCGTAACTGCCATATATAATGGCACGGAACGTTTCATGTGGGGGGGGGGGGGGATTTCTTCAAGCTGGAAATAAATTTTGGGGCTAACAATGTTTAGATTCATAGTAAGTTTCATAGATTTCAGGGTATGTCTTCACACATCAAAATGTCGCAACCCCATCATCCACTTGTTTGAGTCACCCCCCGAACGTAACCATTGATTTAATTCAGATATCATGGTTTTCACCAGTATACTCCACTTCGTTCCAGATTTGTCCGAGTATCCTCAATCTGCATTGGTCAAAATAAAGATGGAATGGTAAAATATAAATCATTACTAACCCTTTGCTTGGTTCGGGAAGGAAGCCAAGATAGATGTTCTTGTCAACGTTCAGTCCGGTCAGACGAGTTGATTCCGGATTTCCCCTTCCTACTTCGGTATCGTTGATCTTCAATATGCCGTACGCACCTCTTCGTGAAGCTGTGACGTCATGCCATTGGTTCAGAGGTAATGGTATTGAGGAGCGAATTAAAGCAGGACCTTTTCCCAAGTCGTATCTGAAAATGTCAAATATAAGTGATCGTGTTAGGGAGGGAATAACAGGGAAACAATGTATATGATAAGATCATTAGAGATAAAGTATATGGGTAATTTTCGTAAATCGAGCAGTGCGATGCACGTATGTAGTAGGAAGCATCTGAGCCTAAGGAAACACTAACAACCTGGGGAACGTCTGTACAGTACTGTGAAAGGTGTTCAGTACTTTTAGGCATGTTCAGTTGTGTAAAGGGACACCATCAGTACTTTGGATGGACACTGTCAGTACTGTTGAGGGATACCATCGGTACTGTAGGGGGATCCTTTCAGTACTGTGGAGGATGCTCAGTACGTACTGTGGAGGTGCTTGAGGTTTCCCTCCACAGTACTGAATGGTGTCCATCTACAGTACTGATGGTTTCTGCTCATAGTGCTAAAAACCCCCCATGTATTGATGGTAACCCCCACAGTGTACTAGCAATTGAAGAGCACCTTCTCCATTATCAACTGCCTCCAGTGGCCCCTCCCGCTTGTACTTCTCCCAAGCAAGCACACACATAAACATTTGAAGTATGTATATGTTTTTTTCAAGCATTTGTTTGTTTTAATTGAGAAATGCATAAGCTTGAAACATCTGTTTACGTGCATCTTTCATAAATGCGAAACCTTATACATAGATCATATACAATTTAACTTTCACTTTTTAATCTAACCAATGCAACACGCATGAAACATTTCTGGGTCAATGAATGGCTTTAAAAGATTGACTGGCCTAAGTAGCGAAGATGTAGATCAATTCTTCATACGTTCAAAATCAACAAAGTATTTAGACGGGAAAACGAATCAAGGACAAAGTGGGTTTTTCACAAGGCAACATTTCAATCAGCCTAAAAACAGACATTTATGCTTTATTCATACGAAAGAATAGCCTCGGCTTTCCAAGGTTACTTTGAGGTGACATAATTTTTCAGCTCATGTTTATATGAGAGGAAAATAGTCTCACCGAACAGGGACTATTTCAATCTAGTGCGAGAGGGTTATATTAATAACCATCGAAGTTTTGCTCAAAACGAGTAAAAACATTTATAAATGCCTCTAATCTATTTCCCATCGATAGTTTAACGTTTGATAAAGCATACAGTGCATCAATATTGTTAGAACATACTATCGAATTGCCAGATCTTCCGTATAATTCTCAATTTTGTATCGGGCGAGTGAGGCAAATTTCAATATGTAAGTAGGTATGTAAGAGGATAAAATAACCTCGCATAGGTGAGATATCCGATGTCCAAATAACCTCACTTAGATGGGGCTGTTTGAAATTATTATATGAAATGCCGTGGCTATTTCCACCACATAAACATCGGAGTGATCGTCTAGGAAGACCTGTTTTCAAAGCCACTACCGATTACTTACTACTGATTAGTTGATTAATACCTACTAGTCACGTGATCAAAGATCAGAGATTGGTTGATTTCAGAAACTTCGTAAATTAAAATCGACCAATCAATCGAACGATAAATTTGACGTCACAATCAATTAATCAGGCCTGACGTCACAATCAAAATCCGCAACAACAAAACATATCAATCAAGGCAGTGGCGAAATCTACCATTTCAAGAAATTAAGACAAACAATTCAGATGTCTGCGTGAATTAGCAGAGCTTTAGAGCAAAGAGCAGTACCACAGAGAATATTAGAAGAAAATGGAAAGATTAAATGGATCTACAAAGCAGCAGAAGCTCTGTTTTAACTCAGATTGAAACTACGCCTCTTGAAGAAACTTTTACGGCATCTTGCTTTGGAAAAACGCAACAACAAAAGGTCAGTTCTTTAAACTTATACTTCTAAACAGTGTTAAAAACAAACCACCCAACAGATATGAGTTGAAAAAGCCTTAATAATGGCCAAGAGGATAAGTTTCGAAAGTAGAAAATAGAATCAAATAGATTCTACCGGATAAGAACCAACATGAGCGATTTTAACAAGAAAGCCTAATGAGCAAGCTTTATAAAATACATCGATAAATATGTAACAGCATATGAAAATAAGAAAGTATCGGCATAAGGCATTTTCAGCGTTTTAGTCTAATACTCCTAAAAAGTAAAAGATAAGTAAAAGATAAAGAGCTACCAACCAAGTACTGAGAAAGAAGAGAACGGATGGAAAAGTGAGAGGAGACTAAAGACAAAAGAACAAAGAAAGTAGATAGAAGATAAAAGAGCTGATATAAAGACTGAAGATAGAAGATTGGAAACAAAGACTGGAGATAGAAGATTGGATAGAAAGACTGAAGATAGAAGATTGGAAACAAAGACGGGAGATAGAAGATTGGATAGAAAGACTGAAGATAGAAGATTGGATACAAAGATTGAAGAGAGAAGATTGGAAACAAAGACTGAAGAAAGAAGATTGGAAACAAAGACTGAAGAAAGAAGATTGGAAACAAAGACTGAATAAAGAAGATTGGAAACAAAGACTGAAGAAAGAAGACTGGAAACAAAAGACTGAAGAAAGAAGATTGGATACAAAGCCTGAAGATAGAAGATTGGATACAAAGCCTGAAGATAGAAGATTGGAAACAAAGACTGAAGAAAGAAGGTTGGAAACAAAGACTGAATAAAGAAGATTGGAAACAAAGACTGAATAAAGAAGACTGGAAACAAAAGACTGAAGAAAGAAGATTGGATACAAAGACTGAAGATAGAAGATTGGAAACAAAGACTGAAGAAAGAAGATTGGAAACAAAGACTGAAGAAAGAAGATTGGAAACAAAGACTGAATAAAGAAGATTGGAAACAAAGACTGAAGAAAGAAGACTGGAAACAAAAGACTGAAGAAAGAAGATTGGATACAAAGCCTGAAGATAGAAGATTGGATACAAAGCCTGAAGATAGAAGATTGGAAACAAAGACTGAAGAAAGAAGATTGGAAACAAAGACTGAATAAAGAAGATTGGAAACAAAGACTGAATAAAGAAGACTGGAAACAAAAGACTGAAGAAAGAAGATTGGATACAAAGATTGAAGAGAGAAGATTGGAAACAAAGACTGAAGAAAGAAGATTGGAAACAAAGACTGAAGAAAGAAGATTGGAAACAAAGACTGAATAAAGAAGATTGGAAACAAAGACTGAAGAAAGAAGACTGGAAACAAAAGACTGAAGAAAGAAGATTGGATACAAAGACTGAAGATAGAAGATTGGATACAAAGCCTGAAGATAGAAGATTGGAAACAAAGACTGAAGAAAGAAGATTGGAAACAAAAGACTGAAGAAAGAATATTGGATACAAAGACTGAAGATAGAAGATTGGAAACAAAGACTGAAGAAAGAAGATTGGAAACAAAGACTGAATAAAGAAGATTGGAAACAAAGACTGAAGAAAGAAGACTGGAAACAAAAGACTGAAGAAAGAAGATTGGATACAAAGCCTGAAGATAGAAGATTGGATACAAAGCCTGAAGATAGAAGATTGGAAACAAAGACTGAAGAAAGAAGATTGGAAACAAAGACTGAATAAAGAAGATTGGAAACAAAGACTGAATAAAGAAGACTGGAAACAAAAGACTGAAGAAAGAAGATTGGATACAAAGATTGAAGAGAGAAGATTGGAAACAAAGACTGAAGAAAGAAGATTGGAAACAAAGACTGAAGAAAGAAGATTGGAAACAAAGACTGAATAAAGAAGATTGGAAACAAAGACTGAAGAAAGAAGACTGGAAACAAAAGACTGAAGAAAGAAGATTGGATACAAAGACTGAAGATAGAAGATTGGATACAAAGCCTGAAGATAGAAGATTGGAAACAAAGACTGAAGAAAGAAGATTGGAAACAAAAGACTGAAGAAAGAATATTGGATACAAAGACTGAAGATAGAAGATTGGAAACAAAGACTGAAGATAGAAGATTGCATACGAAGACTGAAGATAGAAGATTGGAAACAAAGACTGAAGAAAGAAGACTGGATACAAAGACTGAAGAAAGAAGATTGGAAACAAAGACTGAAGATAGAAGATTGGATACAAAGACTGAAGAAAGAAGATTGGAAACAAAGACTGAAGAAAGAAGATTAGAAACAAAGACTGAAGATAGAAGACTGGAAACAAAGACTGAAGAGAGAAGATTGGAAACATAGACTGAAGAAAGAAGATTGGAAACAAAAGACTGAAGAAAGAAGATTGGAAACAAAGACTGAAGAAAGAAGATTGGAAACAAAGACTGAAGAAAGAAGATTGGAAACAAAGACTGAAGAAAGAAGACTGGATACAAAGACTGAAGAAAGAAGATTGGAAACAAAGACTGAAGAAAGAAGATTGGAAACAAAAGACTGAAGAAAGAAGATTGGAAACAAAAGACTGAAGAATGAAGACTGGATACAAAGACTGAAGAAAGAAGATTGGAAACAAAGACTGAAGAAAGAAGACTGGATACAAAGACTGAAGAAAGAAGATTGGAAACAAAGACTGAAGAAAGAAGACTGGATACAAAGACTGAAGATAGAAGATTGGAAACAAAGACTGAAGAAAGAAGATTGAAAACAAAAGACTGAAGAAAGAAGACTGGATAAAAAGACTGAAGAAAGAAGATTGGAAACAAAGACTGAAGATAGAAGATTGGAAACAAAGACTGAAGAGAGAAGATTGGAAACAAAGACTGAAGAAAGAAGACTGGATAGAAAGACTGAAGAAAGGAGATTGGAAACAAAGACTGAAGAAAGAAGATTGGAAACAAAGACTGAAGAAAGAAGACTGGATACAAAGACGGAAGAAAGAAGATTGGAAACAAAGACTGAAGATAGAAGATTGGAAACAAAGACTGAAGAAAGAAGACTGGATACAAAGACTGAAGAAAGAAGATTGGAAACAAAGACTGAAGATAGAAGATTGGAAACAAAGACTGAAGAAAGAAGACTGGATACTAAGACTGAAGAAAGGAGATTGGAAACAAAGACTGAAGAAAGAAGACTGGATACAAAGACTGAAGAAAGAAGATTTGAAACAAAGACTGAAGATAGAAGATCGGATACAATGACTGAAGATAGGAGATGGGAAACAAAGACTGAAGAAAGAAGACTGGATACAAAGACTGAAGAAAGAAGATTTGAAACAAAGACTGAAGATAGAAGATTGGAAACAAAGAACTGAAGAAAGAAGACTGGATACAAAGACTGAAGAAAGGAGATTGGAAACAAAGACTGAAGAAAGAAGATTGGAAACAAAGACTGAAGATAGAAGATTGGATACAAAGACTGAAGAAAGAAGATTGGAAACAAAGACTGAAGAAAGAAGACTGGATACAAAGACTGAAGAAAGAAGATTGGAAACAAAGACTGAAGAAAGAAGATTGGAAACAAAAGACTGAAGAAAGAAGATTGGAAACAAAAGACTGAAGAATGAAGACTGGATACAAAGACTGAAGAAAGAAGATTGGATACAAAGACTGAAGATAGGAGATGGGAAACAAAGACTGAAGATAGAAGATTGGATATAGAAATTGAAGATACTAGATTGGAAACAAAGACTGAAGATAGAAGATTGGAAACAAAGACTGAAGATAGAAGATTGGAAACAAAGACTGAAGAAAGAATATTGGATACAAAGACTGAAGATAGAAGATTGGAAACAAAGGCTGAAGATAGAAGATTGGATACGAAGACTGAAGATAGAAGATTGGAAACAAAGACTGAAGAAAGAAGACTGGATACAAAGACTGAGAGAGAAGATTGGAAACAAAGACTGAAGAAAGAAGACTGGATACAAAGACTGAAGAAAGAAGATTGGAAACAAAGACTGAAGAAAGAAGACTGGATACAAAGACTGAAGAAAGAAGATTGGAAACAAAGACTGAAGAAAGAAGACTGGATACAAAGACTGAAGAAAGAAGATTGGAAACAAAAGACTGAAGAAAGAAGGCTGGATACAAAGACTGAAGAAAGGAGATTGGAAACAAAGACTGAAGAAAGAAGATTGGAACAAAAGACTGAAGAAAGAAGACTGGAAACAAAAGACTGAAGAAAGAAGACTGGATACAAAAGACTGAAGAAAGAATATTGGAAACAAAGACTGAAGATAGAAGATTGGAAACAAAGAACTGAAGAAAGAAGACTGGATACAAAGACTGAAGAAAGGAGATTGGAAACAAAGACTGAAGAAAGAAGATTGGAAACAAAGACTGAAGATAGAAGATTGGATACAAAGACTGAAGAAAGAAGATTGGAAACAAAGACTGAAGAAAGAAGATTAGAAACAAAGACTGAAGATAGAAGACTGGAAACAAAGACTGAAGAGAGAAGATTGGAAACATAGACTGAAGAAAGAAGATTGGAAACAAAAGACTGAAGAAAGAAGATTGGAAACAAAGACTGAAGAAAGAAGATTGGAAACAAAGACTGAAGAAAGAAGATTGGAAACAAAGACTGAAGAAAGAAGACTGGATACAAAGACTGAAGAAAGAAGATTGGAAACAAAGACTGAAGAAAGAAGATTGGAAACAAAAGACTGAAGAAAGAAGATTGGAAACAAAAGACTGAAGAATGAAGACTGGATACAAAGACTGAAGAAAGAAGATTGGAAACAAAGACTGAAGAAAGAAGACTGGATACAAAGACTGAAGAAAGAAGATTGGAAACAAAGACTGAAGAAAGAAGACTGGATACAAAGACTGAAGATAGAAGATTGGAAACAAAGACTGAAGAAAGAAGATTGAAAACAAAAGACTGAAGAAAGAAGACTGGAAACAAAAGACTGAAGAAAGAAGATTGGAAACAAAGACTGAAGATAGAAGATTGGAAACAAAGACTGAAGAGAGAAGATTGGAAACAAAGACTGAAGAAAGAAGACTGGATAGAAAGACTGAAGAAAGGAGATTGGAAACAAAGACTGAAGAAAGAAGACTGGATACAAAAGACTGAAGAAAGAATATTGGAAACAAAGACTGAAGATAGAAGATTGGAAACAAAGAACTGAAGAAAGAAGATTGGAAACAAAGACTGAAGATAGAATATTGGAAACAAAGACTGAAGAAAGAAGATTGGAAACAAAAGACTGAAGAAAGAAGACTGGATACAAAAGACTGAAGAAAGAATATTGGAAACAAAGACTGAAGATAGAAGATTGGAAACAAAGAACTGAAGAAAGAAGACTGGATACAAAGACTGAAGAAAGGAGATTGGAAACAAAGACTGAAGAAAGAAGACTGGATACAAAGACTGAAGATAGGAGATGGGAAACAAAGACTGAAGATAGAAAATTGGATATAGAAATTGAAGATACTAGATTGGAAACAAAGACTGAAGATAGAAGATTGGAAACAAAGACTGAAGAAAGAAGACTGGATACAAAGACTGAAGAAAGAAGATTGGAAACAAAAGACTGAAGAAAGAATATTGGAAACAAAGACTGAAGAAAGAAGACTGGATACAAAGACTGAAGAAAGGAGATTGGAAACAAAGACTGAAGAAAGAAGACTGGATACAAAGACTGAAGATAGAAGATTGGAAACAAAGACTGAAGATAGAAGATTGGAAACAAAGACTGAAGAAAGAAGATTGGAAAAAAGACTGAAGATAGAAGACTGGATACAAAGACTGAAGATAGAAGATTGGAAACAAAGACTGAAGAAAGAAGACTGGATACAAAGACTGAAGAAAGAAGATTGGAAACAAAGACTGAAGATAGAAGATTGGATACAAAGACTGAAGAAAGAAGATTGGAAACAAAGACTGAAGAAAGAAGATTGGAAACAAAGACTGAAGATAGAAGACTGGAAACAAAGACTGAAGAAAGAAGATTGGAAACAAAGACTGAAGAAAGAAGATTGGAAACAAAGACTGAAGAAAGAAGACTGGATACAAAGACGGAAGAAAGAAGATTGGAAACAAAGACTGAAGATAGAAGATTGGAAACAAAGACTGAAGAAAGAAGACTGGATACAAAGACTGAAGAAAGAAGATTGGAAACAAAGACTGAAGATAGAAGATTGGAAACAAAGACTGAAGAAAGAAGACTGGATACTAAGACTGAAGAAAGGAGATTGGAAACAAAGACTGAAGAAAGAAGACTGGATACAAAGACTGAAGAAAGAAGATTTGAAACAAAGACTGAAGATAGAAGATCGGATACAATGACTGAAGATAGGAGATGGGAAACAAAGACTGAAGAAAGAAGACTGGATACAAAGACTGAAGAAAGAAGATTTGAAACAAAGA
Source organism: Pelagia noctiluca (assembly GCA_963924455.1). Taxonomy (NCBI): domain Eukaryota; kingdom Metazoa; phylum Cnidaria; class Scyphozoa; order Semaeostomeae; family Pelagiidae; genus Pelagia; species Pelagia noctiluca. The sequence goes on from OZ004327.1 coordinate 3,503,320, forward strand.
CTGAAGAAAGAAGATTGGATACAAAGACTGAAGATAGGAGATGGGAAACAAAGACTGAAGATAGAAGATTGGATATAGAAATTGAAGATACTAGATTGGAAACAAAGACTGAAGATAGAAGATTGGAAACAAAGACTGAAGATAGAAGATTGGAAACAAAGACTGAAGAAAGAATATTGGATACAAAGACTGAAGATAGAAGATTGGAAACAAAGGCTGAAGATAGAAGATTGGATACGAAGACTGAAGATAGAAGATTGGAAACAAAGACTGAAGAAAGAAGACTGGATACAAAGACTGAGAGAGAAGATTGGAAACAAAGACTGAAGAAAGAAGACTGGATACAAAGACTGAAGAAAGAAGATTGGAAACAAAGACTGAAGAAAGAAGACTGGATACAAAGACTGAAGAAAGAAGATTGGAAACAAAGACTGAAGAAAGAAGACTGGATACAAAGACTGAAGATAGAAGATTGGAAACAAAAGACTGAAGAAAGAAGGCTGGATACAAAGACTGAAGAAAGGAGATTGGAAACAAAGACTGAAGAAAGAAGATTGGAACAAAAGACTGAAGAAAGAAGACTGGATACAAAGACTGAAGAAAGAAGATTGGAAACAAAGACTGAAGATAGAAGATTGGAAACAAAGACTGAAGAAAGAAGACTGGATACAAAGACTGAAGAAAGGAGATTGGAAACAAAGACTGAAGAAAGAAGACTGGATACAAAGACTGAAGAAAGGAGATTGGAAACAAAGACTGAAGAAAGAAGATTGGAACAAAAGACTGAAGAAAGAAGACTGGATACAAAGACTGAAGAAAGAAGATTGGAAACAAAGACTGAAGATAGAAGATTGGAAACAAAGACTGAAGAAAGAAGACTGGATACAAAGACTGAAGAAAGAAGATTGGAAACAAAGACTGAAGAAAGAAGACTGGATACAAAGACTGAAGAAAGAAGATTGGAAACAAAAGACTGAAGAAAGAAGGCTGGATAAAAAGACTGAAGAAAGGAGATTGGAAACAAAGACTGAAGAAAGAAGATTGGAACAAAAGACTGAAGAAAGAAGACTGGATACAAAGACTGAAGAAAGAAGATTGGAAACAAAGACTGAAGATAGAAGATTGGAAACAAAGACTGAAGAAAGAAGACTGGATACAAAGACTGAAGAAAGGAGATTGGAAACAAAGACTGAAGAAAGAAGATTGGAACAAAAGACTGAAGAAAGAAGACTGGATACAAAGACTGAAGATAGAAGATTGGATACAAAGACTGAAGATAGAAGATTGGAAACAAAGACTGAAGAAAGAAGATTGGAAACAAAGACTGAAGATAGAAGATTGGAAACAAAGACTGAAGAAAGAAGACTGGATACAAAGACTGAAGAAAGAAGACTGGATACAAAGACTGAAGAAAGAAGATTGGAAACAAAGACTGAAGAAAGAAGACTGGATACAAAGACTGAAGAAAGAAGATTGGAAACAAAAGACTGAAGAAAGAAGACTTGATACATGACTGAAGAAAGAAGATTGGATACAAAGACTGAAGATAGAAGATTGGAAACAAAGACTGAAGAGAGAAGATTGGAAACAAAGACTGAAGAAAGAAGACTGGATACAAAGACTGAAGAAAGAAGATTGGAAACAAAGACTGAAGAAAGAAGATTGGAAACAAAGACTGAAGAAAGAAGACTGGATACAAAGACTGAAGAAAGAAGATTGGAAACAAAAGACTGAAGAAAGAAGACTGGATACAAAAGACTGAAGAAAGAATATTGGAAACAAAGACTGAAGATAGAAGACTGGATACAAAGACTGAAGATGGAAGATTGGAAACAAAGACTGAAGAAAGAAGACTGAATACAAAGACTGAAGAAAGAAGATTGGAAACAAAGACTGAAGATAGAAGATTGGAAACAAAGACTGAAGAAAGAAGACTGGATACAAAAGACTGAAGAAAGAATATTGGAAACAAAGACTGAAGAAAGAATATTGGAAACAAAGACTGAAGAAAGAAGATTGGAAACAAAAGACTGAAGAAAGAAGACTGGATACAAAGGCTGAAGAAAGAAGATTGGAAACAAAGTCTGAAGATAGAAGATTGGAAACAAAGACTGAAGAAAGAAGACTGAATACAAAGACTGAAGAAAGAAGATTGGAAACAAAAGACTGAAGAAAGAAGACTGGATACAAAAGACTGAAGAAAGAATATTGGAAACAAAGACTGAAGAAAGAATATTGGAAACAAAAGACTGAAGAAAGAAGACTGGGTACAAAGACTGAAGAAAGAAGATTGGAAACAAAAGGCTGAAGAAAGAAGATTGGAAACAAAGTCTGAAGATAGAAGATTGGAAACAAAGACTGAAGAAAGAAGACTGAATACAAAGACTGAAGAAAGAAGATTGGAAACAAAAGACTGAAGAAAGAAGACTGGATACAAAGACTGAAGAAAGGAGATTGGAAACAAAAGACTGAAGAAAGAAGACTGGATACAAAGACTGAAGAAAGGAGATTGGAAACAAAAGACTGAAGAAAGAATATTGGAAACAAAGACTGAAGAAAGAAGATTGGATACAAAAGACTGAAGAAAGAATATTGGAAACAAAGACTGAAGAAAGAAGATTGGAAACAAAGACTGAAGAAAGAAGACTGGATACAAAGACTGAAGAAAGGAGATTGGAAACAAAAGACTGTAGAAAGAAGATTGGATACAAAGACTAAAGATAGAAGACTGGATACAAAGACTGAAGATGGAAGATTGGAAACAAAGACTGAAGAAAGAAGACTGAATACAAAGACTGAAGAAAGAAGATTGGAAACAAAAGACTGAAGAAAGAATATTGGAAACAAAGACTGAAGATAGAAGATTGGATACAAAGACTGAAGATAGAAGATTGGAAACAAAGACTGAAGAAAGAAGACTGGATACAAAGACTGAAGAAAGAAGATTGGATACAAAGACTGAAGAAAGGAGATTGGATACAAAGACTGAAGAAAGGAGATTGGAAACAAAGACTGAAGAAAGAAGATTGGATACAAAGACTGAAGATAGAAGATTGGATATAGAAATTGAAGATAGAAGATTGGATACAAAGACTGAAGATAGAAGATTGGATACAAAGGCTGAAGACAGAAGATTAGATTGGATACAGAGATTGAAGATGGAATAAAAAGGTTATCAAACTTCCCTATACAAGATACAGATATGATATTATGAAGCAAAAGGAAGTAGTTTTTACCTGAATTCCAAGAATCCATCGACAAGAGCCAGTGAAGCAAAGTCTCCACGTCCGTTTGGTTTGGCACCAGTGTAGATAAGAAGTCCATTGGTGTATTCAGGCTTTACGCTTAGCTGCATTGTGGACTTTCTTGCCAGGCCTTTCAAATTGAATGCCATAAATGAAGAGCCACCAAAATATGCATTATGCTCTAGAATATAATATACATTTTTTTAAGTGAGCCTCTATTTCAACAAGAAGGTTAAGATGTAACAGAGGGCTTCTCACTTGCATTATTTCCCAAATTATATGTTTGCTACAATTGATTGTATACGATAGAGTTAAGCCATGGCTTACTTATCCACGCCTTGAATACATTTAGTACTATATGCAGTAATGTAGTAGATGATACAGTGTCTTTGCTGGAACAAGTCCCGACTTCATATTTAGGCAAGTACCAAGCATTTTGAACAGAAACACACTCAACTCAGGATAGAATAAGTATGAAAAGTGAATTCAAACTACTTAAGATTACCGCATTCGCCTTGCGCTGCAATGTTGATTGGTTGCTGAGCTTTACATGAAGCAACTCGAAGATTACATTCATTCTCGTACGTCTGGCCATTGTCACCGCAAACAAACTTCTTTTCTTTCGGACACGTTTTGGGACAAACACATTTGGCATCGTAGCTTCCAGGAGCTACTTGGCACGTTGAGAAGTAATTACATTTCTTCTTCGCACATGGGCCTTTCACTTCTGCAAATGACAGGAATAAGAAATATTAACAAAGAGATCAAATAGAGTAATAACTAATGTTTATCACTGTTAAAATAAGACAAAATTTCCTCGAAACTGGAATAACTTTTTCTCTGAGCGTGGGATCAATTCTCTACCATTTGGAAGAAGCATATTGTTGAGCAGCGTTTTAGTTTGTCTGACCAAAAAGAGAGGCCAAATTAATCAGCCACAAAACTAGTATTATAATGTAAATGTAGTTTAAGTTCGGTCATGGACCCTTGCTTCCATTCCTCTTGTAATATATTTATGTGTGTATTGCATTTGATATTTTAGGTTTTTCATACAATATAGAGAAAATTAAAAAAAGTGGCCAATTCTCTTTAAGAATTCAAAAGAAGGCGAAGAGAGCTGAAAAGAAAGCAATTGCAAGTACAACATCTATAGATGATGGGTAGTTCTACCACTCCAGCTGTAAAGTAAAAAGTTGGTAATGACCAGTATCCTTTCAACTGTTACCAATACCAACTGCAAGAAGAAGTAATAACATGAGAATGAATTTCGATGAAAATAAGTTTTACTAAAAAGAATTAACAACAGAAGAGATCATTATCCAAACGTTTTCAAGCTTGGTTTCTTTCTATAACTATGAATATATTAGTTAAAACATTCATCACAATCTTTTCTGTACAACTTTTAGTCCATTATTTTGTATTCAACAATAAATATAGAAAGGTAGACTGATGCTTCAAAAGTTGATGAAATATATTTACAGGAAGTTTATCAACCAAATGATGATAATAACATGTCTACGGAGCGCTTTCGCCTAAGAAGTTATTTTCAATCTCTTAACATTTGAATACATAAATAAAGAATGAATTGACTTACTAGGAATGCATTTCTTGTCCTTCACTTCGTTAACCTGCTTGGTTGATAGTGAACAAGGATAGATATAGAACTCATCAATAACTCCTCGCAGTCTCCTAGTCGACCTGACAGTCCCATACCCCAGACGACCAATGGCTGCGTACTCACTCCAGTCACTGCTCAATAAATTATCCTGGAACGGATCGACCTCACTGAATTTTGTCACCCTACTTCCATTGATGTAGATGTTTACTTCCCGCGTCGCCGCCTCGTAAGATGCCGCGATGTGAGTCCAAACATTCGCGCGGACAGCCGGCATTGTTCTTTTTCCAAATACATTCCTATGCGTAAACTGAATCGACCCATCAAAATTCACTTCGAGGTTGTATATTGTCTTCAGCCTCGGATTCGTCCAGCCTGGATCCACAGTAACGAACAGCTCATGAGTGGGCCCGATGGTATCTAATTTTACCCATGATGCAATGGTAATTGCTGTAGTTGGTTTCGGGTTGAATTTCGCACCATTTAGTTGGATTAGGCCATTACGTAATCGTAAGCTGTCAGAACAATAGCCAAGGTTGTCATGGAGACTGACATCATCGATTAAGATTCCGTTGTTGCCGTTGCCAGAGTCGTCGAGCAGAACGTTTCGGGAGAAGTTGGAGAAGCTGTAATATAACGATGGTTTGCAGGCTTTTTTCTCGTCTGGAAAGAAATAAAATGAACTTAAACTTTAGGTTTTAAGTTAGACAAGAAAAGTCAGAAACATATCATGAAAAAAGACTTTCAACTGAATTATACGCAGAGGTGGATCGAAATTGGCCTATGAGAGAGGATGAAAATGATTGGTATAGAGCAGAAACAACCAATCATAAATTTGTTCCAGTGAGACGAGCTCTAGTATGGGAAACGAACTCTTCACGCTCACACAATATGGGGTCCGGTTTCGATGTAGACCGATTTTTAAATTCAATGTTGAGAAGTATTTGAATATAATCCTTTCGCAATCTGATTTAATACGGCGTGAGACATGTGATTCCCTACTAAGCAAGAAATCTACATCATAACATTATGTTGCAAATACAAGTATAAAACCATTTCATGCGTTGCTGAGAGCTATGCACGCTTTTGAGATTATGTAGGATGATATCAAAGATAGTGATGTTCCTAGCAGTATTCAAAAGAATTGAAGTTATTGTGAAAGTGGCCTATTAGACATATGTAAGACAGTACCTTTATCTAAAAAAAATAAACAATACAAAGTAATCAGAATAATAAAACATGTATGTTGCACACACACTATTTTAAGAAGTAAATAGACAGTTTCGTATATAAATGTATCATCAGATAGAAGAATATGTATAGAAGAATCAATTAGTAGTAATTTTTATCATAGCGAATAGTAATATTCAAATACAATATTGAATATTAGTTAATGATATTTGTTTATCAAATGGTACTTCATATATTCGAAACGGACCATTCCCTCCTTAATGATATTAATCGTAATCTGAAAATACTTTACCAGGTTTGGCACCATTCAAGACAAGCAGAGAATGCAAAGCGAAGGGCATTTGATGATAAAGTGGTATCTCTTGAACGTAATTATCTTTCCCAACCAACGATTTCAGGTTTTCACCAGCATCACTTCCAACACTGACAACAACAACATTAATATTTGCTCTCCTCAACTTCCCTGCAATTGCTCCTAATTCTAATTGGTTGACTGCATCGGTTGGCTGATTAGCAAAGAGTACAATGGTCTTCTTTACGCCAGATCTCGGATACTTTACGAACATTTGTGAATAAATCTGGTCGAGGGCTGCAGGGATATTCCTTTGAGCTTTGCCGGATTTCAGCATTTTTAGACTTGCTATCATTCCGGGCGCATCTTTGTTAGTCAGGTCGTGAAGTATTTCCATTCTGTTGTCAAAATGGGTGATTCCGACCCGCATGTCCTTTCTTGAAACATTATACAATTTAATTGAATTGCGAATGAGGTTCTTTGTGGTTGCCATGACTTTTCCATTCATCGATTCATCGACAGCGAATACAACGTCCGCTTTTTTCGCGATTTCTGCAGGAAAAGAATAATGATGTATGGCGACAAACGTTTTTCTTTTACTCAAAACAAAAAAATCTTGGAATCAACACTAAATTTCGTTCATGCATCAGAGCGTTTCATATAATAACAAACTTTAAAAACAAACTCTAGTATTCATTTTGGTCTCATCCTTCTCATATAATGTAATATTCGTTTAATTTTCTTAGAATCTAATGTATAGTAAACGTATCCCTAATGTTGATGACTATACCAACCAACCAGCTGCCGATATGTCTAATGTGTTACACGGTATACCTTGATATTTCGATTCCTCCGACTTCCTTCTAGGCAAGATGCCTGCAGTAACCTTGGTATAGCCTTCAGCATTAGTATTGTTATCTGTAATTGTTTTTTTTTGTAAGGCCATTGGGTAGACATGTATATCTTGCTCCCAGTGGTATCATCATTGTTTATGTTTTTGTAAATTGTACTTTTTTAGATTGTATAAAAAAAAAAAAAATTAATCAGAGAGCCAGATTGGTATCAAGCCATATGTAGCTATTGGGTTTATATCCGGTCCTTCTTCTCGATGTGACCACATCTAGTGATTCCTTTTTGCCTGGAATTACAGAAAGCTGGCAAATTTCTCCTCTCACTTTGTATGTCAGGTATAAAGTAGGTTTCGAACCCACGACCTTTTGAACAAGCGTCGAGAGATCTAACCACTCGACCATTCCCGCCAGGGTAGTTTACAATATGTCATTAATAGATATAGCGATCAGTTTAAAGTATGATTAAAGTTGATTCATACTACATGGGCTGGAAGCAGTCTTCTTCAAGTCGATATCATATTCGCACTTCTTGTATTCTAACCAGCATTCGCTTGCATGTGTTTTAGAATCACTGCCACATATAGGCTCATACGTATCGTGGCAGAGGGGGCAAACGCATTCTGCTCGGTCACCAGGCATTCGGACACACTTTTTGTTCTTCGGACACTTCGTTGTTGCACAAACATCTGAAAAATTAAGGAGGTTGAATGAATAAGTGGAGAAAAAAGACTTTCAAATCGAAATGATTGTAATACTTGATGCTAACTCATCTCACTAAAGTGAGTAGCAGTAGTAGTAAATTTCTGGTAACTTTAAAGAGACAGATTCAAGGAGAATAAGTAACCTCAATGTACCGCTCATTCCATCAACGAGAAATGCATTGCTTACACAAGCTTAGCTTTCTAGTGGGCCCTTGCTTTTTATGCATAAATCAATACCTCATGAAGATAGTAAGCGTATTTGACTATCAACTATCAATGCACTGCTTGATTAGTTTACCTATTCGGTGGGTCCTTCGTGCTTTACATATAAACTAATATCTTACGATGGATAGTAAGCATATTTGCCGATCAACTATCAACATGCTGATTGATAATTTTGCTGTTTGGTAATGACACTGAAAGGATCAGATTCAAAGAAATATCCAATACTTGGCAAATGGTACCCAAAACAACATGAGACTCGAAATCCCTTGTAAAACTTGTAGCCAATACAATATATTGAAGGGGGAATGGTCCATGCAAGCTGTGTTGAACTTTTTTCCTAAAATCGGGAATTTCATATTTCTGATCTTATTTCATACTTTGCAAATTATATTTTAAAATGTTTTCTATAAAATATCGTTAGCGTTGACATTAGTACTTTTCTACCTGTTTTACAATTTTGCAAGCCTGATAATGTAAATTAATGATAATGACATGAATAAAAAAAGAGATGACCTCAATGATCGTAGTTATACCTCTCAAAGTAGCCTCATAGACAGGGAAGAGATAGTAATCCAATTCATCCAGGTTTGGTGGAAAGAAAATTGAATCTTTTGAAGCGATTCCCCCCAATTCATTCTGATTCAGATCTGAACCTACTGCAACAACAACAATCCGAATACCAGCCTCTTTCAATGCATCAGCCTCGCTTTTGAGTAGAGATGAATCTCCACTGAACATCTTATTGGTGAATATGATGAGGGTTCGTTGCACGTGTTTGCCACGTGACTCATTTTCTTGTGAGAATAAGGAGGTCCTAGCCAACTGCAGTGCTGACGCCATATTCGAACCATCAGCAGGGACTTTCACGCCTCGCAATGCATTCCTGACAGCTGATTGTGACTGGTATTGAAAAAATGGAAACGAGATTCTGGCATCCTTCCCATAAGTCATTGCACCTATTCGTGCTTTTGATGGTGATATCGAATACGAAGGCAGTAGGGAATCGGCGAATGCAATTTCAGATTGAAATACTTCACGGTAATTCGCCCCTGATGCACCAAATACAAAACCAAGATCCACTGCTTTCGGGGACGCTAAAATAGACAAAGCATTTTGTGTCAATATCGAATTAACAATCTTCATGATTTGCTGAAAATATTCGCTGTACGTTAATGGATCTTAATAAGATCAACTTAATAGAATTACAATTCTGGTGGACGGATGGCTGAGAATTTATAGACTTTTGGTGATTTGTCCGACTTCCCTGATTTTGCCGAAACTTTTTGGTTTAAGTTGAAAGTACGAGAACCTCATTCTTTTGCTAATTTACCTTCTACAAAAGTAAAGCAAGTGTTTCTTGTATGGATTCTGAGAGGTACTTTCAATTTGGGCCAAGTTTAATTGTATTCAAGTCCTACGGGTCCTTTAAAGGGGTTTAATAGTTTTTGGCGGTAAATTTAGCAAAATTCATCGAGAAACTTTTTTCGACCAGTGTAGATATAATTTGCCCCGTATCTACTTATTTTGAAACTTTGAGGATTCTACCGTGACCATTACACCAAGAAAAAGCTTAAGAAATGAAAATCTGTCATCTATTCGGGTAGTCTCTTATTCCATACTTGAATTGTTGATTGAGATAACCATTTGTTAAGCATTTGTTCTGATGACTTAAAGCAAGGGTGGTTTAATTGATCAAAACACCATCAGACAATCACTTATAGTTAGCTTTCAGTTTGGACGGCTCTATATTTGATATATGGATTAGCAATGAAGAAGTTGAAATATGCTATACTTTCAATGACTTTAAGCAATGATAAGTTTTTTGCAGACACAATTGCCTAAATTGCTATTATAATAGTTATGATTGGTACTTTAATTAGAGATTAAAAGAATGAAATCAACGATGCCTAAAAATATTTTGAATGATAGACCATATCCTGATAAGGGTCTATCATTGTTGAGATTATCAAAAATATGAGATCATGTTTACTTGATCGATTTAGAGTTGCACTTCAAACAATATTTGTACCCAAAAACCAGTTTCCAAAATTTATTCATTCCATTACATGCAAACGTAGATTCGTCCGTAGCTTCATTTTCAAATCCAAAGGACATCGGCTGATAATGGCCTCATAGTATCTGCTAGTATTGTAAAACATCAGAACCCAACCATTGTGATTTGGAAACGAGATAAACACTTTCACTTACAATCCTTTTATTTCAAGCTGTCATTTGGTTAGCCCCAAAGAGACCAAGTAATAAACATTCCAAAAAAACAAACCTGCATTTTTGGCGATCCGTTGCTCCAAGATTCCGTACACCTCTGGAAGAACAACTCCGGATGATGCATAGATGTAATTAGTCACACTATCCGGTATCTTCACCAAACCACTCTTCTGCGCATGCTCACCAACCTCTACGATGATCAACTGAATCCCAGCAGAACTCAGCAGAGCTGCATAAACCGGAAGTGAAGCTCCATCTATGACGTCATTCTTACCAGCCACAAACAGAACAAGAATTTTCGATACGCCATTGCGTGAGCCATAACCCTGACTGAAGGTTGTAGTTCGCGCATGCTCAACTGCTGAGCTTATCTTCCGCTGACCATTCACACGTGGTATCGCAGTAAGGATGCTTCTGATGTTTTTGTTGTTATTGCCACTGCTGAGCGGAAGTGACGTAATTGCATTACTACCGTATGTTATGATGCCGATGTGGTCACGTGACTGTGATGTCTGGTAACTTTGAAGGGATGCGTTAACGAAACTTTTCATTTGGTTGAATTTCGATTGATCAACGTCTGAAGAAGTATCGATAGCAAACACCAAGTCCATTCGATTTACGATGCCTGAAATGAAAATAAGAACAAAAATGCTTAGCTTTACTGTTTTTCGAAATTTCCCCTTCATGCTGACAGTATCTGAGCAGGGGGAGAGGGTCAAGTGAAGCCAATTCCACCGTGAACGTGTACAAGCTATTTGTCTTGATAACGTTTCGACTTTGGTTGAGCAACGACATCCACTGTTCAATTTTGCTGCTTTTTCAATACGTTTTAGTCTAAAATGGTTCATATTAGATACTTCAATAAAAAGCTCGTTTTAGTTTAAAATGATTCATATTATATACTTCAAAAAATAACTCGATAGACAACATATTGGTTAATTCATATAGCCATTTTCACATGAACTTCGTCTAACTTTGAGGGTAACTAATCAAACTTTGAGTGTACAGCAAATTTCTTCCTGACCATTCTCCTCTTCTGACTATGTTTATGAGAGTCTAAAAGACTTGAATATCTTCGTTCGACTCATTCTCCTAATATTCCTAAATATTTATCTACCATCATCATAACTACACTGGTAGAGTAATAGAGGAAATGTTTTTTAGTTGATGAGTAATAGAAGTGGTGTGCATCTATGAGCCAAAGGCTTTTTCGATGTTAGATATTTTGATTGGCTATGGATAGTATCTGGTTTGCATGGATTCTAAACGACCGGAACAACTTTGAATTACTTATTGCATAGTGAATCACTGCTTTTAAATTGAAAGCTTCTGTAGTTTAAATAGGTCCAATCAAATACATGTCCAGCCATTACCTCAAGCTCAGCTATATGTACTGTAGGGAAATGACTCCGAAGAAGGATAAGAAATTAAAAAAAAAACAAATGAATGTCTCGACTTATGGAAAGTCCTGGAGTTGGATATACCATGAAACTAGAACTCTGACCCTTGCCCTGTTTATATGTATTGGTCTTTATGGTTTGCACGGCACAGTTTTGAGGCATATTACAATTGGGTAGCCCATTCATTAGAACAAATCAAGGTCTGAATAAATGCATTGGGCATTCTTGAAAAAGCATGAATTTGTAAAAAGTAAATTATATCTATACATGAAATAATGCAAAATATTGTTCATACCACAACTTCTGCGTTTCGAAATAGAGATGATTTCTTTCTGCTTGCAAGAAGCTGACTTCAGAAAACATTCGTTCGCATGAGACAAGCCAGTGATGTCACAGATGGGGTCATATATTTGATTGTCTTTACATGAAGGACATACGCACTTTCCATATTTGCAAGTTGCATAGAAACCACAAGTTACACCGTCACATTGGTCTGAAAAAAGATATTTCAATGATTAATATCATTGTTGCCTTGTCAGTATGCATTTCCTTAACAATAGTGAATGAACAAGGATTCATACCATAAGTACCCTACGTAATCATCATGGGAACGTCTGAACCGCACTTTGGAGGGTGTTCAGTAAATGTGGGGAGTTTTGTTTGGGGGCTATCATCAGTGACGTAGAGTGATACAATTCCATATCGTGGAGGGAAACTACAAGCACTTTGGGTATCAAAAAGTATTTGTTGCATGTAGTAGCATTGCAAAGAAACGATAAAATGATAAATAAACAAATTTAGCACCGAAATATTTAAGATTAAATGTTCACGACACAGTGCTGATGGTATTCTCACAGTAGCCACTGAACACCCTTCAATGTAGAGATGGTATTCCCACACAGTACTGATCATCCTACACAGTAATAAAGATCCTCTCAAGCACTGAACAGACGCCCTTCAGAGTAATTAGTTATTCTGATAAGCATAAATGATAATTGCATATGAAGTAATAGCTTCCCCACCTTTCAAAGTCGCCTCATAAACTGGATAAAGGAAATAATTCAATTCGTCGAGGTTTGGTGGAAAGAAAACGGAATCTTTTGAAGCTATTTTCCTCATCTCATTCTGATTCAACCTGGAACCAACAGCAACAACAACAATACGAATGCCAGCATCCTTTAGAGCTTTAGCCTCGCCTTCGAGTAGAGAAGAATCTCCAGTGAACATTCCATCGGTGAAAAAAACGAGGGTGCGTTCCACGTGATCTCCACTTGGTTCCTTCATTATTGAGAATAATGACTTTCTGGCCAATCTCAGTGCCGACGCAACGTTCGATCCACGTGTAGGAGCTTTCAATGCTCGCAATGCATTTCTAGTTGCTGATTGCGATTTATATTGCGTGAATGGAAACGAGATTCTTGCATCCTTCCCATAAGTCATTGCTCCGATTCGTGCTTTCGATGGTGCGATTGAATACGAGGGCAGCAAAGAACTAGCGAAATCGATTTCAGCTTTAAACACTTCATTTGAATTCGCTCCAGATGCACCAAATACAAATCCAAGATCCACTGCCTTTGGAGAAGCTAAAAAACGAAAAGGAAATTTTCAAATGAGAAGTGGATATTCATTATCACTAGATTCTTAAGCCTGCCCCATACAACAGGTTTTTGGGGAGACTTTGACATTCTTTGGGAATTTAGCAATTACCATTTGAGAATTTAACCGTTTCACTTGAAAATCAAAGCATTTTATACAATGGAGATAAAATTCTGATCGGATATAAAAATCAAAAGTCTCTGAAAGCTGAGGCATGTAGTAAAAAATAGAGCCTTCTTTCACAGGCTATATATGTATCCCCAAATTTCATTTTTTTTATTTGTAATAAATGAAGTAAGAAGACTCACTCTAAAACTATATTCAAGGAGCAAATCTCAAAAGTCATACTAGCATAGTAATTCCAACGTAATGATGATCCTGTTCCTTTAAACCCCTTATCTTTATTAAGTTCTGAATCATTCCCCTCCTCCCTTATTTGAGCCATTTTGTTTATTTTGCACTAAAGAGTAAGTTTACAATTGTAGTCATAATATCTAAGTTTGCCAAAAAAAATTGTAAAACGAATACGCCTGGAAAAGTAAACTCCTAAAACATTTCAAGCATACGAACCTACACTTTCGACGACTCGTTGCTCTAACATCCCATAAACCTCAGGGAGGAAAACTCCAGATGACGTATGGATATAGTTGGCCACACTATCCGGTATCTTATTCAAACCACTCTTCTGCGCATGCTCACCAACTTCTACAATAATCAACTGAATCCCAGCAGACAGAAGCTTTGCAGCTTGCTCCTTGAGTTGGGCAATGTCAGTGACGTCACTTTCACCAGCCACAAAAAGAACCATGATTTTGGGAATGTCTTTTCGCGAGCTGTGACTCTGACTGAATATTGCAGTTCGAGCATGCTCAACTGCCGAGCTTATCTTCCGCTGACCATCAACACGTGGAATCGCAGTGAGGATGTTTCGAATGTTGTTGTTATTGTTACCACTTCTGAGCGGAAGTGACGTCGTTGCTTTGTTCCCGTATGTGATGATTCCAATGTGATCGTGCGACTGAGATATTTGGTAGCTTTGAAGGGATGCGTTTATGAAGTTCTTAATTTGATTCAATTCGGAGTTATCCACATCTGACGAGGTATCGATTGCAAACACAAGATCCATCCGATTTACGATGCCTAAAATGAAATAGAATAACCGTCTTTGATCGGTACAGAACTTCAGGATGGTTACGAAAATCGAAAACATAGGGAAACATAATGACTACTAAAGCTTTGTGTCTAACAATCATCGCAGTAAAACATTTCAGAAAAATAACATTAAAGAAACCTAATAAGTTGCTGAACCCAGAACTTGCAAGAAGTTGGCATATCAGAATGTACGTGGCGTAGAGCTAAACATAATCGTCACCGGCGATTAAAAGCCTTATATGCATTGAACCAATATTCCGCTACTTACAAAGTTGATGAAATCATTAAGGTATTTCTGAGAAACAATGATAATCTGGCAGTTAATGTACGAAGAACAAATGAAAATGTTTGAATAGTTATACTCCGAGACAGATTCTTTCCTGATTAGCCAGTTTCTAGATTCACTTCTGAGTGAAATAATTCGTAAGGTTTCATTGTCGTTCTCTTTCTGGCGTATTACTCCACTCCGATGAATTTCAAATGAAAAGCTTAAGTAGTTATCATGTTTTGCTATATTTCCTATTTTTCTTGCCCATTCATTTTATCTAATGAAAATACGAGAGCGAATTTACTTAGGTTTATAAATATAAAAGATGAGACAAGAGATTCTTTAAAGCATTTGATTATCATATCTTCTTCGATTAAACTCATTTTTCAACATGACCAAGAAAATTTTCTTGAAATCTATGAACACCCTACCTTTTTACTAGAATAGTTAACATAAAATCGATTTTGTAAGGTAGCTACTACTGGGTAAAGAGGGAAAATACTTCTCCTTTGATAAACTCCTAAAAAATAATCAATCATCAGATGTATTTAGAAGAGGGATTGGGGTAGGGCGTTTCCAGTAGGTTTCCAGTACAAATTCTGGGTCACAAGGCACAAATAAATGTATGTAAACGAGGAGAAATGTAATATTTCATACCACAACTTGTGCGTTTCGAAATAGAAATCACTTTCTTCTGTTTGCAAGATGCAGCTTTGAGGAAACATTCATTCGCATGAGAAACACCACTGACGTCACACACTGGACTGTATACTTGCTTGTCTTTACATGAAGGACATACGCACTTGCCATTTTTACAAGTTGCATGGAAATCACAACGAACATCGGCACAGACATCTGGAAAAAATGATTTCATATCTCAATTATTTTCTATATTTTTACAAAATACTTTTATATTTACAAAGTTTATAAAACATCTGAATTCCAAAAAATGTTACATTGCAACTGTTTGATTTGCAAAATCTTTATCATTGGGTAATCTATACATACATTACTGTGGAGAGTGTTCAGTGATTGGTGGGGGTTACCATCAGTGCTGTGGTAGATGTTTATTATTGTACTGATAAAAGACCTTTCTAGAACTATGCTTGCTAGAAATATCTAGTTAATTGGCATTAATTATCTATTCTTGAAATATATTGTAACTGGTCAACTTGAAATTTAAGAATCGATAAGAATAATAATGATCATACCTTTCAAAGTGGTCGCGTAAACTGGATAACTGAAATAATCCAATTCATCGAGATTTGGTGGGAAGAAAACGGAATTCTTTGAAGCAATTTCTTTCACCACATTTTGATTGATTCCTGAACCAGCAGCAACAACAACAAGTCGAATACCAGCGTCTTTTAAGGCATCAGCGTCACTTTGGACTAGGGATGAATCTCCCGTGAATACGTGATCTGTGAATACGACAAGAGTTCGTTGCACGCCTTCACCACGTGGATTATTCTCTTGCGAGAATAAGGAAGTTCTGGCCAATCGTAATGCTGATGTAATATTCGAACCACGTGCAGGAGCTTTCAATGCTCGCAATGCATCTCTGACTTCTGGTTGTGATTTGTATTGTGAAAACAGAAACGAGATTCTAGCATCCTTCCCATAAGTCACTGCGCCGATACGTGCTTGTGAGGGTGATATCGAGTACGAAGAGAGCAGAGAATTGGCGAATTCAGTTTCAGCTTTGAATGCCTCGTTTAAGTTCGCTCTCGACGCTCCAAATATGAATCCGAGATCGATTGCTTTTGGGGAAGCTAGAAGATGAAATAAAATACTTCAGACGTTACTTGATTAGTAACATTACTCGCAGTAGTTTTTACACTATCACCCTAGAAAATGCCACCTCGATAAATTTGTGTAATGGGTTTAAGCTAAATTTTAGTGCATGAAATAAAATCGTCATATCTAATTTTTCAATGCATGATTCCATGAAGTAAGATTTCTTCGTGAAGCGTGAGTTTTACTTGTACTTACTGCATATTGTGAAAATCTTGGGTGATCTATTTCACAGCCAATTCACCAGATATCTTATGAGCGGTTTGTGAAATTAGCTACAAAGGTCGTTATCCGCTGTTTGACTTATAATAAAATTGAGTGGATCAATGCATACACGAACCTGAAGTTTTGGCAATTCGCTGTTCCAAGGTGCCATACACCTCGGGGAGTAATACTCCAGATGACGCTTGGATATAATTTTCAGCACTGTCCAGTATCTTGGTCAAACTACTCTTCTGCGCATGCTCACCGACTTCTATTATCATCAACTGGATCCCCTCAGATCTCAACAGAGCAGCATAAACCGGAAGTGAAGCTGCATCGATGACGTCATTTTTACCAGCCACAAAAAGAGCGAGAATTTTGGAGACGTCTTTTCTTGTACTCTGACTGAAGGCTGCAACTCGCGCATGCTCAATAGCCGTGCTTATTCTCCTCTGACCATCAACACGTGGTAAGGCAGGAATGGCTCTTCTTATGGTCCCTTTGTCGGTGCCGCTGCTGAGCGGAAGTGACGTCCTAGCGTTGTTTCCGTATGAAATGATGCCAACGTGGTCACGTGACTTTGATATTTGGTAGCTCTGAAGTGAAGCGTCTATGAAATTTTTCATCTGGTCGAATTCAGTTTTATCCACATCTGACGAAGTATCAATTGCAAATACCAAATCCATTCGATTTACTATGCCTGGAAGAAATAAGAAATTATGAATACACATATCAGTAAATTTTCGTATTTTCTTTTTATTGAAAAAGGCTATAGATATATACGAGCATAGGCTACGAAGCCGGGGCTCAGGATTTTAAGCCTTGGAGGTCAAGCCACAGATAGAGCCTTTCTATACCGAAATCTTTGAGTTGACACTGCGCTTTTACTACGATTACTGGTTGGTCAGTCTACAAAATGTCATAAATGATTACTGTCCATATATTTTGTGGATGGATGGAACACAGGCTCACATTTTCTCCACAAGCTTAATCGTGAACTATTTATCATAATCTTTAACTTGGTTAAGTCGGTTAAGTTGGTTAAGTTGGTTAAGTGAAGTTCGTTAAGTCGGTTAACTGCTGGTTTCAAATTAAAAAATTAAGGCCAACAATTAACAGTCTGTTAAAAATGAAACAAAGTAAAGCAAAATTAATAAGATATTAAAAGTTTTAAAACCATTTGAAATTAAACACAAAGAATTTAAAACCATTGCAAATATGACACGTGCAGCTGTTGGCATCCAAACTTTGTATTCCTTTTTTGAAAATCAAATGAGAATTTGCTAGTTTTAGTGCATCACCTAAACTATTCCATAATAGACTCCATCGAAAACACATGGACTTCGTAAAGTATCGCCGAGAACATTTTGAGCGGAGCTGACAATTCTTTCATACGAAAGCTGTATAGAACCTCCTTCTTTGCAAAGAATTGAGACAGTTGGAATAGAAGGCCGTATAAGGAACTTGACGATTTTATTTTTCAGACACTGAATTAGATTCTGAAATTTCTCAGTGTACGATGATATAAAAACATGGATCATGAACGTATGTTTTTTTAAGAATAGCCCAATAAACACCGGTACGTCTTTCTTGGTAATACATTATTAATGTAAAACGATTTCAACTTTCATACCACAACTTCTTCTCTTCGCAATACCGATGATTTTCTTCTGCTTGCAAGACGCAGCTCTCAAATGACATTCATTCGCATGAGAGAGACCATTGACGTCACAGACTGGGTTGTATAGTTGGTTGTCTTTACATGAAGGACACAAGCATTTACCATTATTGCACGTTGCATAAAATTCGCATTTAACATCAGCGCATGGTTCTGAAAAATAAGCAGTTTTACCAATTATCCATCCACAAAAGTTTTTATTGGCAAACGACAGACTTTGAGACAATTTATGATAGATGGATCTTAATAGAAATTTGGATAAATTGGTACTTTAAACATAAAACGGGCTATTTTCGGAAACACTGTAGATCGCTCCGGTGATACCAATTATTACCTATTGCTGGGTATTAAGATAGAAAAGAGCTCTTCCACAACTTGAATTTTACAACAATCGACTAAATACAGAATTTCTTAAAGATCGTCAAACATTTAAATGGAAGAACATGGCACGTGATACACAAAGAGTGCTCCTGAAGTTACAAGTACGGCAAGTGAAATATGAGTAACTGATCATAAGACCAAATTTCCTTCTTCGTTGAACACCAACCACACTAGCTTCACAGCAACTCATAAACTCGGGCATAAGATGTACGGTTACACCTCTCGGAATTCAAGAACCAAATATTGTGCCAATTTCTATAAGAGCGACGAGAGAAAAATGAAATGGTAGATTGTGGCTGAATAACACAAAGAGTGCCTAAAATATGATGACACCACCATGTGTCTTTTAAGTATATCAACACACTGGCTGTGAAGCAAATAGTAAACATTAGGCATACGATGTACTGTTGGTCAAAAGATATTCGTATCTGGCACATACGTTAGATATTGTGTTATTTGAAGAAAGTAAGTTACTATTTTTACCTTTCAGAGTAGACTCGTAAACAGGGAATGCGAGGTAATCCAACTCATCGAGATTCGGTGGGAAGAAAACAGAGCCCTGTGATGCAATCTCCTTGACCACATTTTGATTCGAATCTGAACCTACAGCAACAACAACAATACGAACTCCAGCCTCTTTTAAAGCATCAGCCTCGCTTCTTAGTAGAGATGGATCTCCAGTGAAGGCTTGATCGGTGAAAATGACGAGAGTTCGCTGCACTTTACTTCCTCGTGACATGCTGTCTTGCGAGAATAAGGAAGTCCTCGCCAATCTCAGTGCTGGTACAACGTCTGATCCACGTGCAGGAGCTTTCAATGCTCGCAATGCATTTCGTACAGCTGATTGTGATTGATATTGTGAAAATGGAAACGAGATTCTTGCATCCTTCCCATAGGTCATTGCACCGATTCGAGCTTGTGTTGGCGAGATTGAATAAGAGGCCAGCAAAGAATCAGCAAATGCAATTTCAGCTTGGAATACTTCATTTGAATCAGCTCCTGATGCACCGAAAACAAAGCCGAGATCCACTGCCTTCGGGGAAGCTAAACAATAATAAAAAATCTTACATTATGAATGGAAATGCCGCAAAAAACTGCTTTATCAAAGAACAAGATCTATTTTGTAATCCAACAACTTAAAACAAGGAAATAATTCGGTGAACACAAAGTCCTACTTCTCTATGTAAACTCTAAATCACTATGTTTTAAAATGTGTCTCATATTCTGCTGATTTTGAAGATAAAAAACAGTAAAAAGAATGTATAAAGGCATCAGAAAGAAACTAGAGTAACAATTGCAAATATCCGAACCTGTACTTTCAGCAATGCGTTGTTCCAAGACTCCATACACCCCTGGGAGGGAGGCTCCAGATGGCGTATTGATATAATTAGCAGCACTCTCTAACATTCTAACCAAATCACTCTTCTGCGCATGCTCACCAATCTCTACTACGATCAACTGTATTCCAGCAGACCTCAGCGTGTCTGCGTAAGACTGAAGTTGTGCATTATCTGATACGTCATTTTTACCAGCTACAAACAGAACGAGCATTTTCGAAACATTTCCTCGAGAACCTTCACTTGGACTGAAGGCTGTTCTTCGAGCATGCTCAACAGCCGAGCTCATCTTCCGCTGACCATCAACACGTGGCATGGAGTCAAGGATGCTTCGAATATTGTTGTCGTTGCTGCCCCTGCTGAGTGGAAGAGATGTTTTTGCGTTGTTTCCGTATGTGATCATACCGATGCGGTCACGTGACGGTGATACCTGGTAACTTCGTAGAGACGCTTTAATGAAGTTTTTCATTTGGTTGAATTTAGAGCTGTCCACATCTGATGACGTATCAATGGCAAATACCAAATCCGTTCGACTTATAACACCTGAAATTAAATTTGAAATGATATAGAAAAATTCATAACTAATAGAATAAAAGTTTACATGAGTATTTAACGCAGCCTTAGCCAGATTAACATGTTCAAAAGGAACTCTTTTCTCACATATGGGAGGATTAAACACAAAAAGAACTCATATACCACTATTTTATGTAGTAGTTTAATACCTATTACCATGCCCCTACTCGGAATAGAATTAGTCAGGCTAACATGTCAAACAGAAATTCAGTCACTCGTAATCTATTGTAGAGATACTTCAAATGAGGTATCTAATAAAAGGTAATAAAACATCAAAATTCATACCACAACTTTCCCTCTTGGAAATAGAAATGATTTTCTTCTTTTTACAAGATGAAGATTTCAGATAACATTCATTTGCATGAGAGCGACCGGTGACGTCACATACTGGATCATACATTTGATTGTCTTTACATGAAGGACATACACATTTGCCATTTTCACAACTTGCATAGTAATCACAACGAACGTCAGCACATGGATCTAGAGAAGAAATCAAATTACATTATTTGCTTGCCTGTGTACAGACTCAAACCTCAGTAGAGAAGTAGAGGTTCGAGTCAATGTTGAAATAAAATCGACGATTATGCAACTTTGACCTTTAGAAAAACAACGACTGCAACAAAATCATAACAACATCAATAATAACAACAACAACAACAACAACAACTAATAGCAACAACTAACAGCAACATCAGGAACAGCAGTTGCTGCTTGCAATTCAAATCAATCAACTGTTTGTAATAGCTGTGACTTAAGTAGTCTAATCACAGTGGATGGATGCAGATTTATTTGAAAACTATTTATGATATTCAACACCCCATCTATATAATGTGAACATGTAGAATTCTAAAAATCAAGAAAGATGATAGGGCATATTTTGTCCACTTTCGTTTTCCTTTTTTCCTTTTAACATTAGATGTGAAACATATATGTTAGAAAAAGAAGTTTCCTAACGATCTTCTGTTAACTATGCTCTAACAATAATGAAGACAAAAACAAACATTCCTACCTTTCTTCTTGTTAGCAGCTTCAAGAACACGCGGGAGTAATCCTGGTAATTCCCTGTACGAATCAGCATTAAGCATGATTCCATTTTGATTCATAATCTGTACCATTTTCATTGACTGTGGACTGCTCTGACCAATACGAATAATCACAGTTCTGATATCAGATTGATTGAGTGATTGGAGAATCTGATTCAAATCAGTGAAATCACTTTTACTGTCATCACCACTGGTCAATAGGACGATCAACTTGTTTGCTTCCTTACGAGTGGTACTTGGTTGATAGAATGATTCTTTGATTGACTTCAATGATTTAGAAATATCTCTGCTTCCTTTCTTTGGTTTTAATGATCCCAGTCTTAAATCAATCAATGATTTGTCATTCTGTTTGAAATCACTCAATGTTGTGATGTCATGATTATAACTCACAACACCAACTCTAGCCTCTTTTCCACTCTCGATGTTAGTTGGTTGAATGGCTTGATTTACAAATGATTTCATTGAATTGAATTCTTCTGGGGGGGACGTAGCATCAATGGCAAAGACAACATCAAACTTTTCACGCATTTCTAAAAAGAAAAGAAAAGATTACCAGATAACGATTCCTTATTTTCATACACCAGTTTTATACAATTTGGTTAATGATGGTACATATGCGACTGGTAGGGTTTGGGTCGGGATTTGAAGTCTCCCCGATAGCTTAGTGGATAATAGCGCTGATGAAGTTAGAGGTCATAGGTTCGAGTCCTCCTTGCGCCATGTTTATTCACAGCAATTTTCTTAATATATGGATTCAATTTGAGAAGAAGCAGGGTTCAGAATATCAATAGAGACAATTAGCATGAATGAAGATGACCCAATAGTCTTACGCAAGGCATTTTCAATCAAAAAAATCATCTCGATTGATTTTCCAATTTCTTCAAAATGATTTTCCTCTTCAGGAGTTTACTTCTTACCACTATCAATAGGTCGTCCTGCTGTGGGTGAGTCGTAGCCCTTCGCTAGGTCCGATGTAGCTGTAAAAATACTCTTTGATGGATTTTTTTCTAAACTCGGTGAGCAGTGGTGCAATTTTTGAGACTTATATAACTTGGGTTGCTTGAATGTCCCAGTACTGAGGTTGTGTTGCTCGAATGCATTGAAGTACAAATCTACAGGTCGTGGGTTCGAGTGCTATTCGGCCCATTTTCATTGATACAAATTATTTCAATAAATAGATTTAAAAAAACTGTACTTACCACAAGCTTTATCAGACTGTAGAGTAACGGTCCTCTTCTCCTCACATGCGTATTTGTTCATGTAACATTCACTCGCATACGTCCTTCCATCACTTCCACAAACCACATCATAAGTCACTCGACATGCCTGGCAAATACATTCACTGGTGGAATGGGTTCTTGGAATGCAAATCTCGTTACTGGCGCATCTGTTCTCTTTGCATGGATCTAGAAATTAACACAATAAATGTAAGACCATTAGACGGGGAAGATCGAGTGATCAGATCACTCAACCATTGTTCAGAAGGTCGAAGGTTCGAAACCACCCTCAGCTTCAGAAATGTCACATTTAGTGTGAGGAGAATTCGCAAAGCTCTATAACCCCTGAAAAGAAGAGTCACAAGGTGCCGTCACATCGAGAAAAAGGACCAGAGATAAAATAACAATTGATCCAATCAGTTTCAATAACAATTAAAACTGATTGCTTGAAAATACGCAAGATACAATTGATAAAATTTCAAATTTTTCTTTTGTTAGCGTGAACTTTTGTTCTGCTTTTAAGTTCACTGGCAGAAGCAATAGCGAATTCAATGGCTATAGTTTTAGTTTCTATACCATCTCTCCCTCACAACTATGATAAAACTTTTAGCAAAATCCACAATATTTCATTAAAGTGGGAAAGTACAAATAAAAAATAATGACATCAAACACTAACCTGGGTAGCTGGCTCTGACGATAGGATAAAGTGACATGTCAAGTTCATCCAACTGAGGTGGGAAGAAGAACGAATTATGTGACGGAGCAATTGCAGACATTAGTCCAGCATCCACTTCAGGGCTTAAACCAATGACAATCACATTCACTCCAGATTCTCTCAGCCTCTTTCCCATTTCCTTTAATGCCTGAGTACCATCACTGACTTTGTCATTAATGAAGACAACGAGGCTCTTCTTAAATCCAGGTCTGGCTCCATTGATACGTGTAAACATCTGTTCATGAGCAACTTGAAGTGAATTGAGCAACTCCTGTTCGGTTGATTTGCTGATTTGAGTAATTGCAGTATTTACATCCATTCGGTCTCTCTTTTCTCCGAATTTCATAACTACGCTTGGCTCCCTGTCATTCTTCACAACTCCAACATGGGTCTTGGTGCTCGATACATCGTATGACGTCATCATGTGTTTTGCGATTTTCTTCTGTTTTCTCAAAAGCTCATCGTCTGTGCTTCCAATTAGGAAGGCCAGGTCTAAGTCAGGCTTTGCAACTACAAAAGAAATGAAAATACATTTTGACAAATTAAGATCAATACAGTATCTGATCTGTACAGAACTTGAAGATGGCGAGGAAAACAGAAAACATAGTGACCCTGCTTCTTCTTAACTGAAACAAAATAACTATCAATCATTGTGTCTGACACTCATCATAGCAATACTTCAGAAAGGAAATAAAAATGAATCCTAAAGATTTCACCCGAGAGTGGATATTTATTGGCCAATTAGAGAAGACGTGAATGATGAAGTCTCACGAAAAATCAAACATTCGTTAGGTTTTGGTTTTTTTTCTTTCTGACGAAAAACTTACATCAAAGTCATCTCGAAGCTAAAGTAGTTATCAGCCTTTATTTTTCCGATTTTCTTACCCAATATTCGTCCTAAGAAAGTACACGTGAATAGGTAGTTTCGTAATCAAAAAATGCGATATTGTAAATAAGCGAGTTTTTAGCTATTGCCTTGGATGGTCCCTGGAATATCTTTACAACTCACCTTGTGAATCCCTGACTTTGCCTTCCAGTACTCCAACAGCATTTGGAAGTTTGTCGACGTCATCAACAGCAACAACATTCCCCATTCCTCCTGCTATCGTCTCAAGCTCCTTCGCATCATTATCCTTCCCTATGGCAACAACAAATATCTTGACTCCCTGTGCTCTAAGCCTTTTGGATACGCTTGGCAACTCTCCTGAATCTGCTCCACTGTTTTTACCAGTTGTGAGTAAAACTAAAACTTCATTTCGGTTTTCTCCTTTTGCACCCTGTGGTTGAAATATATCTGACTCGATCATGCGCAGTGCTTTGTTCATTCGTCGTGGTCCCCCAATCATCGAAAGCTCGTTTATAGACCTGTCAATCATAGCCTCATTTTGGGAATCAGTTGGTCTCATCTTGATTTGAGCTCTGTCTCCAAACTCGACTAGACCAACACGTGTTTGAGAGCAAGATATATTGTAGCTGTTGAGATTCACTTTGATGAAGTTTTTCATTTTGCTGAACATTCCAGAATCAACTCGTCTTGAGCCATCCACAGCAAATACTACGTCGTTCAATCCACTTATACCTGGAAAAATAATGTAATTTTGAAAATTAAAATCTATTCTTTTACACGTAGCTTCTATGTAAAGAATCAAAAGTCTCCTTTCCTGTTTCTTCGCTTTTTAAGTCTGTATCCCTGTATATCTGGTATTGTCCTGCAGCTATAGAGAGGTAGGTGCTAAAATGAGATTTTCATTAGAGCCATACTGCATGTTAATAGCAAGATAAATTGGAAACAGATCGAAAAATATCAACTACAACCTCTTGGTCTGCCCATCATCGGATTATTTTCTCATAAGGAAAACGGATAGGAAGGCAATCGAATTTTGTTTATACAAAAAGGTAGAATGCAAATGGTTTATCAGAGCGTAGGTGAGTGACTGGTGTAAAAACCCACCAATCACCACCAGAATTGGAATGCCATATATACAGGGAGCAGGATAAAAATGAATATAATCACTTTCCGAAAATATTATAACTTTCAAAATGGCTTCAAATTCAGTTCAGTATAAGATGATGGTGTTTCAAAGTAAAGAACAACGTACCACAAGCATGATTCTTGGCCACGATAGTTGTTTGTTGAGATTGGCATGCAGCTGATCGTAAACAACGTTCGTTGGAATACGTAATACCATTGGATCCACAGACAGGCCGATTTGTCGCAATGCAAGACTCACATACACATTCTGGTTCATTCTTCTCATTTGCTACACATGTTGCATACCGTTGACACTTTTTGTTATAGCAAGCATCTAAAAATATGAAGAATTGAATTAAATCTTGGGAGATGATGAGATTAGGCACTTAAGAGAAAAACCTAGCTTCAATTTTGATATTTCAAGCGATTATTCTAATGAATAGAGCAAAAGTTATCGCAAACAACCAAATGTTTGTTTTATGAAGAGCGTCGATAGTTGCAAAAACAGCGAACAAACAATTATTGTCAGAATACGGAAAACAACACTTCTTTGTCAGTAAACATTTTTTGTCAAAAAACTAAACCATAATCTGTCTGTACAAAAGTCATCTGAAAGAATATTTCTTGAAAAACTAGCTCTCAACAACACCCTTTTAAACGATTTCGACTATTCTATTTTGTTTTTAAATTTTGAGAGACCAACTATACAATTTTACTTTCATTTTAACAATGTATAGACTTTTTATAACATGACTCTTATCGATAACAGTGCTCTTTAAGTTTTTAACCTGTTTAAATATAAATATATTATTATCACTATAGAGTATACAAGATTGGTTCATCTCCTGGGGAGTGGGAAACCACAAAACAGGCTTGTCGGGATGGAGAGTTTTGTTTCTTGAGCCTTGTCTTCTCAATACATGATTTGGTACTAGGAGTAACAGAAGACTAGTCTCGTATCTCGACCTTAATCTAAAGATAAAAGTATTGTAATTACCTGGCTTAATAGCTTTTTTGATTGCTTCTGAAGACATCTCCATTTCATCCAAGTTTGGAGGGAAGAAAACTGAATTTTCATCAGAAGCCAAAGTCTCCAAATAGTCACGATCAACATCACCACCAATTGCAACAATCACAAGTTTGATTCCATTATCCTTGAAATGTTTTGCAACTTGATTAATCACCCTCTTATCATCAACATCTCTCTTATCAATAAACATTACAACTGATGTAGCAATAGGCGGTATCTTAGCAACAGATGGTCTCCTAGCAACAGGTCTCTTGGCAACAGAAGATCTTGTGAATATCGAATTATTAACCGATTGTAGAGCTGCAGCAATGTGACTACTTTGTTGGTAGTTGATGATTCGGTTTAAGGTTCGTAATGTTTCATCTCTGTTTGTATCTTCTCCAATTCTCGAGTTGAAGACGGGAGGTTTGTTGTATGAGACAAACGAAACAAGGGTTGAACGGTCTGAAATGTCGAGTTTTTCAATCAAGGATTTTAGTAAGAATTTCTGAGCAGCGAATTTCTGGTCTGAATTTTGATTCGAGGATCCCATCATGATGAATAAGTCTTGAGGCACTCTAGCAACTGCAAATACAAATGAATAAGTATTAGGGATTGTCGACAAACCCCAGTTAACTTACAACATTTGAGAAAATCAACTTACATGAAACAATTCATAAACGGTTGAGATAGTTTCATAATCGTTGGGAAACGTTTCACATTGTTCCAAAATCTTTATAAATCGTTTCAAAGTTGTCAAAGTAGTTACGAATCGTTACAAATAGTTTCATCATCGTATAAACGCAAGACTTAGAGAGGAAGCAGGATTTAGAAAATCAATAAGAAGACCGTCGAAAATCGCTTCAATTTTTTTATATTCAGTTGAAATCGTTGCAGCATAGTTTAACAATTGTAACTCAAAGTAACGTACCAGAGGCATCTTTTCTAGTATGTTGAAGCGAGTAAGATGTACGGATTGCCTTTCTCTATTTATTTTATAGGTTTTGAATACTTTATACACTATTGTATCAATAAATCAGCCATTCGGTATCACCAACATTAAATACTACATAAGTTGGCTGGTACGCTATTCGTCAAGTTTCTTGAGAATGCGAGAAAAAACAAGTAAAAAACTTGAATTAATCATCAAATATGTTTTTTATACCTGTTTTCCTGTTGGCTGTTTCAAGGACATTTGGAAAGAACTTCGGTAGCTCTCTGTGCGAATCAGCATTAAACATGATACCATTTTGATTCGTAATCTGTTTCATTCTCCTTGACTGCTGACTGCTCTCGCCAATACGAATAATCACAGTTCTGATATCAGATTGATTGAGTGATTGGAGAATCGGATTCAAATCAGTGAAATCACTTTTGCTGTCATCACCACTTGACAATAGGACAATCAGTTTATTTGCTTCCTTACGAGTGATTCTTGGTTGGAAGAATGATTCTTTGATTGATTTCAATGATTGAGAAATATCTCTGCTTCCTTTCTTCTGTTTTAATGATTCCAAATTCGACACAATCGTAGATTTATCTCTTCGATTGAAATCACTCAACGTTGTGATGTCACTGTTGTAGCTTACGACACCCACTCGAGCCTCTTTTCCAGTCTGGATGTTGATTGGTTGAATAGCCTCTTTTATGAATGTTTTCATTGAGTTGAATTTTTCTATTGGTGAGGTGACGTCAATGGCAAAGACGACGTCCATTTTCTCAGTCAGTTCTGAAAATCAAAATCATTAATTCAATTTCAAATGTGAATTGCATGTTTGTCAACGAGTTACTAAAAAGTCAAGATGGTGTTAATCGAAATTGCTCGTTGGGTTTCTTGATTAAATTTGCTACACTCATTGCTATCGTCATTCTCATGTTGTGTCATAAATGAATGATATTATCATCTAGTTTGACTGTCATTATATATCAGCAGGTGCTACAAAGACCAATTACAAAACCAGCTGCTTTGCTGCTAGAGATTCTGGATGGCGTGAATTCTAAACCAGCGTACCTCAAATCTAAGATCGAGATATTGCCTAATGGGAAGTAATCTTCAATTTGAAAACTTCTGTAGCTCAAATGGGTAATAAATACACTAGGACCTCATTCTACAATAATCATGTAATGTCTGCTACAGTACCCCTGCAGAAAAATAGGCCTAGCTTTTGACAGGTTAGTTTAAACAGAAACTCAATAATGTCGCCTGCTCATTCAGATACGTGCAATAAAAGGTTCCAAAGAAAATCTATAGACTCCACAGAAGATTTCATTTCATACGACACATTAAAGAGATATGCTCCAAACTAACTAATAGCGAACAAAATAAGAACTGTAACAAAAAATCTGGGCCATGGCACCACAGCAGTAATTATCATCTTTAACCTCTAAATTCGCCATAACGCAAGATTTATATGATGCTAAATATCATATCTTAGGCGGTTTTATCGTGTATAAATGGTTTTTAAGAATGATCTTATTTGTACATAGTCCATAAGAGCTTTTTCAATGATCATTTCCAACTGTTTTTATAATTTTATGTAGGTTTTTAACTTTATGTGCTTGGCTGTTCAAGGCTGTTAAGCAATGAGGAATATTTTCATATTCAAAATCTGGAAGCGTTTAACAGTTGTGTTTTTATATGATGCTGAGCTGAATATTGTGCCTTTTGGTGCATACGGTTTATCAATAATAGGAACTACTTACTGCAAGCTTTACTGGATTTAGAAGTAACAACTTTCTTGTTCTGGCATGAGTATTTGTTCATGAAACATTCGCTCGCATACGATCTACCATCATTCCCACATACAGGATCATATTCCATTGGACAGGGCTTACAAATACACTCTGTTGAAGAATATGTTTTGGCAATGCAAATCTCGTTCTTTGAGCACTTCTTCTCTTCACATGGATCTGAAAAAACAAGTCATAAGAGAAATACGATATATGAGGATATATGATGAAAGAAACCTCCAGGTGACTCGCTGCGATTTCGTGTAAAGATGATTCTTAACCTGTAAAGCCAGTTTCCTCAAGTTTTAAATCAGCTCATTTTCAATAATGAATGAATCTAAGAGTTTTAAAAGTACCAATGTCAAATGTCAACTGTAACAATGCCAATGATGTAAATATATTGCTTAGGTCATCGGTACAAAATCGACATTAAGTCTTTTCAATCGAGATCATCAGATATCATATCACCCCGTGAAACGTCTGTACAATGCTGCAAAGGATATCCATCATAATTAGCTTAGCTGGAGCAACATTTCAGAGTCTTGCTAGTTTATCAAGCTACCATCTAAAAGTAGATAAAGGATTTAGCTACATAAATCCTGATAAAACATTTTCATGGAGTCGAAAACTGAAATAGATCCCTTTCAAAATCAAATCAATTTCGAGGAAGGAGATTTTAACCCTATTCGCCAATAAATCATTATGTAGCAATACAATTACAAAACATTTCATGCGTGGCTGAGAGTAAAGCACGCTTTTGAGATTTGAATCCACATAATATGGAAGATAGTAATATACCTAGCAATATTTCAAAAGAATTGAATACATTGTCACAGTGTCCTATCAAAAAGATTGAAATCAAACACTAACCTGGGTAGCTAGCTCTGACGATTGGATAAAGTGACATGTCAAGTTCATCCAACTGAGGTGGGAAGAAGAACGAATTATGTGACGGAGCAATTGCAGACATTAGTCCAGCATCGACTTCAGGGCTCAAACCAATAACAATCACATTCACACCAGATTCTCTCAGCCTCTTTCCCATTTCCTTTAATGCCTGAGTATCATCACTGACTTTGTCATTAATGAAGACAACGAGGCTCTTCTTAAATCCAGGTCTTGCTCCGTTTGCACGTGTGAACATTTCTTCATGAGCAATCTTCAGTGTTTTGAGAAACTCTTGCTTCGTTGATTTGCTGATTCGAGCTATTTCAGTATTTACGTTTGTCTGGTCATTTATTTCTCCTAGTTTCACTATTACTCTTGGATCCCTGTCGTTTTTGATGACTCCCACGTGCGTCTTGCCGTTCTCTACATCATATGACGTCATCATGTGTTTGGTGATTTTCTTCTGTTTGTCTAACAGCTCCTCATCCATACTTCCGACAATGAAGGCCAGATCCAAATTAGGCTTTGCAACTAAGAAGAAGAGAGTTAAATTGTTTTAAAAAGCAATGTAAAATGAGAGCAACCCATAAAAAAGTGGAATCGTGCAAAATGAGATACCAGCATGAAAATAAATTAATAACTATCTTTATTTGAAAAAAGATGAACAACTATCATTGCAAGATATTTTCAAAATAAACCATATCAAAACTGTTCTATATAGGAAAAAAATTTCAATATTTTTAATACAATACGCGATTCAGAATCGCTTATCAAACCTACTTACTACTTTTGACTAACTACCACGAAGTCTACTTTTTTCCAGCGCATATACGGTATGATTCATAATGGAACTCAGAAAATATAGGCCAGTACTTTAACTTTTGGTAGTTCACTAAAAGAAATTTCACGATAACATCTCAAACACTCACCTTGCGAGTCCCTTACTTTGCCTTCCAGTGCTCCAACAGCGTTCGGAAGTTTATCGACGTCATCAACGGCAACAACATTCCCCATTGCTCCGGCTACCGTCTCAAGCTCCTTTGCATCATTATCTTTCCCAATGGCAACAACAAATATCTTGACTCCCTGTGCTCTCAGCTCCTTGGATACGCCTGTCAATTCTCCGGAACCTTCTGCACTGTTTTTACCGGTTGTCAGTAAAACTAAAACTTCATTTCTATTTTCTCCTTTAGCACCCTGTGGTTGAAATATATCTGATCCGATCATGCGCATTGCTCTGTCCATTCGTCGAGGTCCTCCAATCATCGTAAGCTCGTTGATAGACCTGTCAATCACAGCCTCATTTTGGGAATCAGTTGGTCTCATCTTGATTTGAGTTCTCTCTCCAAACTCGACTAGGCCAACACGTGTTTGAGAGGGATATATGTCGTAGCTGTCGAGGTTCACTTTGATGAAGTTTTTCATTTTGCTAAACATTCCAGAATCGACTGTTCTTGAGCCATCAACGGCAAAAACTACGTCGTTCAATCCACTTATACCTAGAATAACAAAATAAGACTTACAGTAATGCAAGTACCAAAAACTGCGTTTGCAATGTTACTGAAATCATACTTAAAGGCATGGGAATCTGACAAAATAGCGTGATGGAAAATAGAATTTATTAGATGTGATCTACTTTGAATATAGCTCCGGTTTACTGTTAGACGATTTCTCGTTGGGCAAATATCAATAAACACGGATATTGTGAGCATCTACCCAATTTAACAGAGTGGAATCCCTTTAAGTAGCCCAGCTTCAATTTGGATTTTCAACAATAATGAAGTAATGGATTATTTGAGCTTATGTCATTTTCAACCAATCAATATCACAAATTTTTGTCATGAATAATTTGAATAAAGCTAGTCAACCGTCTATGTCAGTGACGTGAATAAAATTGTGCTTTATATCGTTCGTTCTTATATCATATATACATATCATACGTTTATCAAGATAAATATTTGAATTAAGAACGAAAAATGAAACAGCTATGGAAAGTAAAAAGTCTAACTAATTTCACACAAGGTAAACACAATAACATGTGAAAATTCGTATGTGGTGAATTGCTTTCAAATTGCATTCTAGACACCTTTAAAATAGATATATTGCTACTATGAATATAGTCGAGTGTCCAGCAAATGAGACCAAGTGTGCATTAAATGCAGATAAATCTGATATAAATATTTCGTTTCCACTTTATCAAAAGAAAAATCAACATGAAACTCAAAAAAGACCTACCACAAGCTCTACTCTTGACCACAGTGATTGTTTGTTGAGTTTTACAAACAGCTGATCGTAAACAACGCTCGTTGGAATAAGTTATGCCATTGGATCCACACACAGGCTGATACGAGGCCATGCAAGATTCACAAACACATTCTGGCTCATTCTTTTCATTTGCTACACATTTTGCATACAGTTGACACTTCTTGTTATAGCACGTATCTGGAAAGATTGATAATTAAAATGAATTATTGGGCAAAAGAATTACAAATGATTCTAAGATAGATAGTCCCTTTACTTAATGACATTGTTTCAAATTGTACGTAAAGTCTCGATTCATGAAGTCTAATAATGACTTGGGGTGGAATTGACGTTTTTGACAATAAAAGTGAGCTTTGTTAGTTGCCATTTCAGACGGTTTCCTTTGATCCAAAGCTTGAACATATCTATGAAACCACTCCATCGAGCAAGGCAAAAAAATGCTTTGATAAGGATTTTCATTTAGAGTGTCAATCTTTTTAAAAAGTTTATATTTCGAAATTAAAGATTTTAGAAACATCTTATGGCCCATATCCATTATATCTAGTATAGAAGATACGATAATATTTTGTAAAAAGGCAGATCAAAGAAAAAACGAAGTTTATGGTATACTAAGGCCTTTAAGACCTTCTCTTTATCGGAGGACGACTTCCTCCATATCAACATCGTCTTATTTATATGTATTTAGTAGCGTAAAAGTCCATTAAGTTATTTATTTCCTTTTATCTACTTATTTCCTTTTTTACCAGACTTGAAATGATAGATTTATTCATTAAATAAATATTGGAATGAAATTACCTGGTTGAATAGCTTTTACAATTGTTTCTGAAGACATCTCCATTTCATCTAAGTTTGGAGGGAAGAAAACAGATTTTTCATCAGAAGCCAAAGTCTTCAAATAATCACCATCAACATCACCACCAATCGCAACAATCACAAGTTTGATTCCATTATCCTTGAAATGTTTCGCAATTTGATTAATCACCCTCTTATCATCAACATCTCTCTTATCAACAAACATCATAACCGACGTAGCAACAGACGGTATCTTAGCAACAGATGGTCTCTTAGCAACAGGTCTCTTGGCAACAGAAGATCTTGTGAATATCGAATTATTAACCGACTGTAGAGCTGCAGCAATGTGACTACTTTGTTGGTAGTTGATGATTCGGTTTAAGGTTCGTAATGTTTCATCTCTGTTTGTATCTTCTCCAATTCTCGAGTTGAAGACGGGAGGTTTGTTGTAAGAAACGAACGAAACAAGGGTTGAACTGTCGGAAATGTCGATTTTTCCTATCAAAGATTTCAGCAAGGCTTTCTGAGCCATGAATTTCTGGTCTGCATCAGGATTTGAGGAACCAAGCAGAACGAACAAATCATTAGGAACTTTGAGGCCTAAAAGACAAAATTGATATCAGTCATTTATATCTTGACATGCCAAATTTTACAGGCTAGGACGTTCAATTTACATTCTACCCATCCAAACATGGAAGCCGTAAGAAATTCTAAGTCATCATATACTACTAAGGTGTATGAATATAGCAAAATCCATCGTTTCGTTGGCTAGCCTACTAAATGTGAAATCATTTACTAATGGATAAACGAAGAGGGGCACGACGACGTTTTTAGGGGACTTTCAATAAACAAAACGGGTTTCTCTGAAAGTGGAAAAGGCACTTTATTGTTTTTTGAACAGTCTTTTGGAGCACGTGTGTCAAGTAAACCCCAGTTCCTACCTTCCTGCACTCACTTACTAAAAAGCTTAATTATTAATGTATCCCTACTTTGTTTAATCATTGGTTCTCAATGAAATCTCAATGCTTTTAGAGAGATTTAATTCAAACACACAAATTTGAAACACGAAAAATATTAGCCAAGTGAAGAACCATAACCTACCTCTTCTCTTGTTCGCAGCTTCGAGAACATCTGGTAGAAACTCGGGTGTTTTTCCTGGTGAATCAGCATTGAACATGATTCCATTTTGATTAGTAATCTGTTCCATTTTCATTGAATGTTGGCTGCTCTCACCAATACGGATAATCACAGTTCTGATATCAGATTGATTGAGTGATCGAAGAATCTGATTCAAATCAGAGAAATCACTTTTACTATCATCACCACTGGTGAATAAGACGATCAACTTATTTGCTTCCTTACGAGTGATTCTTGGTTGGAAGAATGATTCTTTGATTGACTTCAATGATTGTGGAATATCTCTGCTTCCTTTCTTCTGTTGCAATGATCCCAGAAGCAGGGAAATCGTTGATTTATCTTTTTGATCGAAATCACTCAATGTTCTAATGTCATTGCTGTAACTCACGATTCCAACTCTAGCCTCTTTTCCATTCTCAATGTTGATTGGTTGAATGGCTGCATTTACAAATTTCTTCATTGAGTTCAATTCTGCTGGAGAAGATGTTTGATCGATGGCAAATACGACGTCCAATTTTTCAGTCATTTCTAAAAACAAAAAATGTTAGAATAATCTTTGATCGGCCTAGAACTTGAGGATGGCAAGACCAATCGGAAGATTCTGCTCAAAACAGAAGTAATGACTATTTTCACAAAATTGATAGAGCAAGGTCAACATTTCACCTAGGAATTTTGGAGTCTGTCTTAATCGAAAAATGGATCACATATCGTGGTAGACAAAACGAGTTTGTTTCCAAATAGAAAATAATGACCTTACCCATTAAATAGTTAAATTTACTCATATTTGCTATCATTGCAGCAAGGCAAGATTTGAACTTTCTGGTTTCACGGCCCTTTCCCGCAATGGCAGACATGATAATCGAGGGATGCCATCAGTACTGTGGGTGATACCACTAGTATTGTTGACGGTGTTCAGTACTGGGGGGAATATCATAAGTAGTATGGAGGTAAAACGCAGTACACAGTACTGTTGATATCCTTCAATAGTACTGATGGTATCCTCCCTGTACTTATGGCACCCCCGACAGTACTGATAATTTCCCTAAAGTACTCAACATTCTCCAAAGAAATGCAGAGACCTTCCCTAGGGTGATATAGTTGATCACATGTCATTTCAGTCAAACTGGGTAAATCAAGATTAAACTTACTACAAGCTTTTCGAGACTGCAGAGTGACATCTTCTTTTCTTTCACAGGAATACTTCTTCATGAGACATTCACTTGCATACGTTCGCTTGTCATTTCCACAAACAACATCATATTCCGCTCGGCATGGTTTGCAAATACATTCTGCTGTTGAAAGGGTTTTAGCAAGGCAGATCTCGTTATTTCCGCATTTCTTTTGTTCGCATGGATCTAGGAAAATAAATAAGAGACATATAATTACAAAATCAAGAAGAAGCACAAAATTAAAGCTATAGAAGAAGGAATGATTTAACATTTGGTGAGTGGTGGTGCAATTTGCGTGAAAGAGTGTCGTGGTAGAGTGTCGACCGACGCAAAAGATTACTAATCAAACCAAACTACCTTCGACCTTGCTAGACACACTTGCTTTTATAGATATAATTGCTTTGTTTTTGAATCAATTACAATCAAGGATTGAAGTTAACTATTCAGCAGGACTTAAATGAGCATCCTCAGCGGTTGAATTTCTAGCTCAACCCTTGATACACGAAGCCTAGTAAAATGGAGTAAATGGAAACAGAGAAGTATTAACCAATTAATTCAAAACTCAAAAATGGAGTAAATGGAAACAGAGAAGTATCAACCAATTAATTCCAAACTCAATTCTACTCTAAAGAAATGATGAAATCGAGAAGTTCTGTAAAAGTAGGATTGAGACACTAACCTGGATAGCTGGCTCTGACGATTGGATAAAGTGAAATATCAAATTCATCTAGCTGAGGTGGAAAGATAAACACGTGATGTAGCGGAGCAATTGCAGACAATAGTCCAGGATCGACATTAGAGCTCATGCCAACTACAACCACATTAACACCAGATTCTCTCAGTCTCTTCCCCATTTCCTTCAAGGCAAGCCTGTCATCTTTAACTTGATCATCGATGAAAACAACGAGACTCTTCTTAAATCCAGGTCTGGCTCCATTTCCACGAGTGAACATTTGTTGATGGGCAACGTTGAGCGCTCGGAGCAATTCCTGATTTGTCGATTTGCCGAATCGAGTAATTTCAGTATTTAAGTCCATTGGATTTCGAATTTCTCCTAATTTCATTATTACCCTTGGATCCCTGTCATTTTTGATTATTCCTACGTGGGTCTTGCCACTCGATACATCGTATGACGTCAGCATGTGTTTCATCATTTTCTTCTGTTTCCATAGTAAGTCGTCATCAACACTTCCAATTATGAAGGCGAGATCCAAGTCGACAGGTTTTGCTGAAACCAAAAGGTCATAATAGATTAGGGATAGCTTAATGTCAAGCATTAGATCATAGCCTATACAAATATCGCGAAATGATAAAGCTCTCTGATCCTATTATTATTCTAAACCTGAAAATAGAGAGAACAAGCCATGAATAAAAATAGTTGCATATCTGTAATTACGTTCTCCAATTTCCATAATCATAAGGCGGTAATCTAGAAACAAAAAAGGCATTATATTCTGACTGCATCAGTGATTGATCTTTTAGAGCTTGTCGAGAGTGTACACTAACAAAAGAAATCAATGCAAAATTACATAAAGTCATGTGATTGATTTGCGAGAAGAGCAGAACGACACAATAACAAAAGAAGACACTGAAAATTGGAAACATATTGAACAATTCTATTCGAAGAAAAGCCAAATATAAAATATACTAATTCATTCGAAACTCTATTAATCAAAAGACTCTTATCTAGTTCTAATAAAGCCTTTAATTAGATCCCATCTTATCCTAGAGATGTCACAAACTCTTATAAGTACCAATTTTATGATCGTAGTCAATAGCAGAAATTATGTCCTCAAACTTTTCACCTTTGTAAAGTATTATAATCTTAAGGTTTGAATAATTTGACCTGAAAAATTTGAATTTAGGGTTTCAATCTTTTCAGAGAATATTTCAAAGGAAACAATATTTCTAACTGCCATATAACCTGCGCACAAGCAAAGGTATTATTTTACCACAGGCCAAAACATCCTCTTTTGGCACAGAAAACATAACATTTATTGGACAAAAAATATGGCAAAAACTTCCTAAAGATGTGAAGGAGTCTCCCACACTTCCAATCTTCAGAGCAAAGATAAAGACAATGCAATTTGAATGCAGCTGCAGATTATGCAAAAAATATATAAGTAAGTTAGGTGTTATTTAGATTAATCATCTGTAAACTTAGGCTTTTAAAATGTGTAATTAGATTAGATTAGTTGGCCTAAATTAGCTATTAGCTAGAGATATATAGCCAATATTAAATAAATAATTTATTATTATTATTATTATATCATTATAACCACAGTATCATATTTGGAACTATTTTTTGAACGAATGAAATAATTTGGAAAATTTATGTTTCTATCAATAACTAGCATTAGGTATGAATGAAGTATCTTTCATTAAAATTTGACAGAACCATCTGCTATGATTGTGAAAATAACACATTTTAAGTTAACAGTATATTTGATTTGAAAAAGACTCATACCTTTCAATTCTGTGACCTTTTTCTCTAAAACTCCGATAATTTTCGGCAAATCGCCACCTGAACCAATTGATATCACATTCTTAGTCTTTCCAGCAATATTTCCAAGCTCAGTTAAGTCTCTATCACTTCCAATGGAAACAACTAATACATTGATGCCCTGTGCCCTCAAGTCACGTGCTTCATTGGATAATTTACTCGCTTCATCCTCACTTTGCTTCCCTGTGGTGAACAGTATCACCATCTTTGCTGCACCAGGGCGAATTTCAGAGACTTTCTCGAATATATCTTTTCGAATCTTTCCAATGGCTTTATCCATTCTCCGCGGTCCATCACTCTTTTGCATTGATTTGATGACATTCTCAACAATAATTTTACTACTACCGTCTTTTGGTTTGACGAGAATCTCAGCCTCGTTTCCGAATCGAACAACTCCAACACGTGCTTCGGAATTGGAGATGTTGAAACTATTTATGAATGCAGAGGCGAAGTTCTTGACATGTGCGAATCTCTCATCATTCATTCGATTCGAAGCATCCAAAGCCAATACGACTTCCATCATTCCTTTTAGGCCTGCAGAAAATCGAAATCCATTGATACCCAGAAGGCTCTATCATGCTAACAATGTTAACTAGTATTGATCCCTTACGATTCTGTAGTCGTAACAAAATCAGTTAGTTATCTAGAGCAATGCAAGGTATTTTTTCTTATATTGGCACAGTTTTTTTAAATATGTTGCTTTTTAATCTATACTACATGACCCAGAAAGATAAGATATACTGCTGCTTTGCAAGGCTTTATTTGAATCAGATGCGTGCGTTCACGATTAATATTAGCCATCTTCTTATATCTTCTAAAATACCAACTCAAATTCAGAGACATCATGCCTTATTCGACAACTCTAAGGGGTTTATATTGGATCAACTCCAATTCATAAAATTCGCACATATTCCTGTCTGTGATATTCACAACTATTCAACCACACACTTCTAAAAGATATCACAAATAAAATTCTGTAAAGATGTCTATACAGATAGAGGTAGGTATGACGTCTACAAAACTACGCCATCCTTATGTCTGTATACTCTAATGATACACCCTAAACTTCATCATGAATACATTTAACTTCAAACTCAAGTCTGCAAACATCTTTTTGGGTCCCCCGTTATAATTTGATAAATAAAAGCAATTCTTGATTAGTTGACATAAATGTACATGCTTCTGTGAAAAAATAAAAACAGGCTATGAAATATCTGTTTTCTTAACGGGACGGATTTAATTTGCCTTATAGTGTAAAGGCCGTTTATTCATAGACTGCGAGGTCTATATCGAGCGAATAATAACTCAAAGAAGAAATAGTTTCATACAAAGTCTATAAAAGACATTGCAATAAGTTGAAAAAAAGAAAGCAATGTACATACCACAAGCCTCCTTCTTGAGGACGATGATGTTTCTCTTAGATTGACAAGCGTGTTGTTGCAGGTAGCACTCACTAGCATACGTCACGAGGTCTGATCCGCAAACTGGCGAATAAATGGGTGAGCAAACTGGACATAAACAAGTAGGCCTTCGATCACTTGATGGAGAACACGAGGCGTAATGTTTGCACGATGTGTTCCAGCAAGGGTCTATAAATGAAAATCAACAAATACTCATCAGAAAGCCTTTATGGAACGTCAACTATATTTGCATGAAATCAAACATCTTAGTAGGTTTGTAATTGGATGGATGGTCGAAGGTGAACTATTTGTGCATTTTCATTATCCAGAATAACGCAATTTTGTATTTTAAGCTATGTTTCACTTTCCTAACAGACGAAAATTTAACAACGGCATCTGTTATTGGCGCTCAAACATTTTTAACAGCGTTGGTTTTAGGACCATTATGGAAATAAGGAACATCTGACATTTTTAATGCTATCTCTACCATCGTAGTTAGAGGTGTTCTAATTTTCAAGTTAATTCTACCTTCTGGTTTTTAAATATCATATTCTTGTATTAGTACTGTAACTTGTCTAGTTCAATCAACAATCATATTTCATTTACTCTTGTGATTTAATCTTTAGTGGAAAATGAATAATTAGCAACTTACTTAATTACTTATTTATTTGGTACGATAACACCAATGGACATAATGATCGGGAGTTTGGCAGTTGTTTTCAAATATGAACTTCTGTTGCAGAAATCATACTGGCACTTACTACTTTAGGGATATATCTTATTTTACCATACGCATAGATATCTTAAAAAGTACTGTATAATGCTAACATTTTAGTAGAAGGGTTCCTAACAGAAGTCTTTCGACTTCTATTATGTAGGATTTTAGTGTCAACGATCAACAAGTGCTAGACAATAAGTATTACATGCTAGATAATAAAGGTTACGAACCAGGCAGGACAGCTGTAGGATCCACAACCATTTTCAACTCATCAAGCGTCTCCGGCAGGAACACAGATTCCTTATCAGACGCCAACAAATCCACCAACTTCTTATCAACGTTCTTCTTAACTCCCAGCAAAATCAATTTGATTTTCTCGTCCCTGAACTTCTTCGCCAAACGAGCTAGCACCATTTTGTCTTTCATCGAGTCTTTGCTCACGAAAGCTAACACAGTCTTCGGTACGTTCGGCCTTGCGCCGTTTCTGGCTGTTAGTAAAGTTGAGTGAATCATCTCCAAGGCATTTGCTAAGTCAGCGTTGTTTTGTACGCTTCTCAAATTATTGACTTGGTTCTTCAGTGAGACTTTGTTAGTTATTTCACCGAATCTTGTAACAATGCTGGGAGACCCCCCGTCCAGAATCATTCCGATGAGAGCAGCGTTGCTTGCAATGTCGAGTTTGTCAATCAGTGAATTGACAAAGAATTTTTGTGCGTCCAGATAGTTAACATAGTCTGGGCCAGTGGAAGCGAATAGTATTGCCAGGTCAACGGCTGGTTTCTTTGCTGAAATAAAAAAGATGGATTAATTGAAGGTTCCAAAAACTATCCTCTGAAAAGAATTAAGATAATCCAACTAGCAAAGCAACATATAACAAATTATCAAACGTTTTGGTGACCAGAGCTGTAAGTACTGCCCTAAAAACCTTCTTAGTCTGAGCTTCACTTGCATACACAGAAATTTAGTTGAATTGGAAGTACAAGATCTGCCATGAAATCAAATTGCTGATTGCACAATAATCAGGCCAAAGTCTGATTTACACTGTGATATTCTTTGATTCAATATTGTTAAATCTTGATTTGGTATAATAATTTTTTATCAAAAATAATGTTTGTTTGCTATAAACACTAGCAAGAACTTCTGAATAAGCGCAAAGCTTTTTTAATACGAGTATGAATTGTGATGTTTTCATTTTCACAGCAATTGGTTTTGAAAATTGGGACATTTATCCTTTTACATCGTTCTATAGAGAAGAGACATATTCCGTGAGATCCCTTTTAAGTGACTTCAAGAGACTAAGTAGGCACGAGTCATCTACCACTAAAACCTATCTGACACACATAAAAACATAATACTAACCAACTGCTTTGGCACTGGCATCGGTAATTCCGGTAATTGCACCAGGAGCATTTTCAGGAGTTACAACATTCACTTTCCCTTCTCCCACATCACTGAATTCATCACGATTAAAACCTCGACCAGAGTCAACAACAGCAACAACATTAATCATCACATTCTTTCTCTTTAATGATTGGATGATTCTCTTTACTCGATCACGATCAGTCTGATCATTGTTACCAGTAGTAACCAAAACTAGCAATTTGGCTGAATCACGTGTATTTGCTGAACCAAACATGACGTCATTTGCGTATTGAAGAGCATCAGTTGTGAGTCTTTTGCCTCCAACTCGTTTTGATTCATCAATTGCATTGTTGACAACACCCAATGATATTCCATCCTTGAATGCCAGTCTGTTAATTACACTGCCACCGTATGTGATTAATCCAACACGTGTTTGATCACGTGATACGTCATATGCCTGTGCAGCTCCCTTGAGTAATTCTTTCATTCGATTGAAAGTTTTTTCATATACTGATTGAGACCCATCCAGAGCGAAAAGCACGTCCAGTCCTCCTTTTATGCCTACAAGTTACAGTTGAAAATTCAAACATACAGATTATCAAAACTCACTCAATATTTCAATACAGAATACATAAATAACTAAGAACTGATAACTTTGACACCTTTCAGACCCACTGTGCTTTTGTAACGAAACTATGCCAGAATTCAGTGAACAGACCAAACTACAGCACCAGACTAGCTGATTGGGCTATCCAGATAATACAAGAGAGTTACATAATTACTTCAACTGAAAAAATTCAAATCTTACCGCATGCTGTCTTCTTTGCAACTTTCAAGTTTCTCTTTTCCTTGCAAGCAGCAGATTTCAATTGACATTCACTCGCATACGTCTTTGCATCTGTTCCACAAACGGGACTATATTTTTCATTTACGTCACAGACTGGGCATGCGCACTCTGCAGTGTTATCTGATTTCCTAATGCATTTGCTGTAATATTCACAAACAGTCTTCTTGCAAGGATCTACGGGCAGGAAATTGAAATAATCAATGTATGTATGATAATCATTATTCAGAAAAAATAGAGAAAGATAGAAGCAGGAAATCAGCTAAAAAACAGGAAAATCTGTAACCGCAGCTAAAAAACTATTAATAAATAGACAAACATGGAGAAAGAGAATTCGGAAAATCAATCCAATTAATTTGTGTAAAATATCTCATCCCTTACTCTCCAGTGATTGCTGGTTAAGATCGACCTAGGTGAGTCTGGGCAGTATTATGAAGGAAATTCAGTACTTTAAGGAAGAATAATATTAATACTGTGGGGGGTAAAATCCACAATGCTTGCAATTTCCCTCCAAAGAACTGAACAACCGTTCCCCGGGAGAATATGGTGTGATTGGGTCTCTTGAAACTGTTATGTAATTAAATTCTGTCTAACCTGGTTTCGATGCTTCGGTAACCCCTGTTGAAATATCATCAATAGACTCTAACGTTGGTGGGAAGAATGTGCTATCCGTGGTCAGTGACGTCACCAATCTTTTATCAACCTCTTTTCCAATCCCAATACCAATTATC
The DNA here is from genome assembly GCA_963924455.1 of Pelagia noctiluca. Lineage (NCBI taxonomy): Eukaryota > Metazoa > Cnidaria > Scyphozoa > Semaeostomeae > Pelagiidae > Pelagia > Pelagia noctiluca. The sequence continues at coordinate 3,546,544 of OZ004327.1, forward strand.
TTCACCTCCTTCTCACGCAAATCTCTCACTAGCTTTGCAACTTGCTTGACCTCGTTATCACTGCTCAATTTCTTGTCAACAAATACAATGAGTGTCTTGGGTACATTTCTGCGTGCACCGTTTCCCTCGTTAAAAAGTTCATCTCGAACCATCCGAAGTCCCTTTATGATGTCACTTCCTACTCTCAACCTCCTAATTCCACCAATGGCCTGCTGCAGCTGTTGCTTGATAACGTAATCTCCAAGCTTGAAGAAGAGTGTAGGAGCGGATTCATAAAGCACAGCTCCTACTAATATGGCAGATGGGCCTATGTCGAGTTGGTTAACAATCTTTGTGATCAGTGCTTTTTCTGCGTTCAATGTTGCGTCTGCGTTTAATCCATCAGCACCAAATAAGATTCCGAGATCCAACTTCGAAGGCTTTGCTGAAAACCATCAGAAATATCGTTAAATGTTATACTTTCAGTTAATCATTGGAAATGAAACAAAACATGATATTAAGTTTTACTTTCATCCCGCAAAATAACTCAGCTTTTTGCTCTTTGAAAGGGAGAAATTAATAGGATTAAAAAAGCAAGTACGCAAACTAGTACGTTTGAATCATGTCTTTTTTGAGATGGGAGGCTCAAGCTCAAGTATGCAAGAAATAAGAACTTTTAGCTTGGAATAAGACTTTTTGGACGTGCTGGAAGCTAAATGGAAACAAAGAGAACTATTTCTCAATCTGTTCCCAAAGTTTCTCTCTTTTCCCCGTACAGCAAAAATTATCGAGAAATTGTTTTTTTGTGGTCTTTCCAGTTCTATAAAAAGGTTTCAAGTCTCAACCTGATATACTTTTTTATAAGTTTTATGAGCTCCATGATTTTGCTAAAAGCGTGAAAGTGAAGGAATACCTCATAGTGGTGTTCCACAATTTTGCTTTTGCTAAAAGCCACAAACTTGGAATCCTGATATTTAGCAACAAATTTATTAACCGTTGCATTGGAATGATCGGTCGAAAAATCGCGTAATAAAAATATGCGTACAATTGCGTAACAAAAGATAGGTTGGTTAAGAGAAAATCGTAAAATATGACGAAAAAAGAAATACCAAAATTACCAACCTACAGCTTTGGCACTGGAATCGATTATTCCAGAAACAGCATCCGGGATGTTATCAGGACTAACAACACTCACTGCCTTCCCTTCTGCAATATCATTCAATTCACCACGATTAAAACCTCGACTAGAGTCAACAACAGCAACAACATTGATCATCACATTCTTTCTTTGCAATGATTGGATGATTCTCTTTACCCGATCACTATCAGTCTGATCATTGTTACCAGTAGTTACCAATACCAACAGCCTGGCAGAATCACGTGTATTTGCCGTACCAAACATGACGTCATTTGCATATTGAAGAGCATCAGTTGTGAGTCTCTTGCCTCCAACACGTTTTAATTCATCAATTGCATTGTTGATTACGCCTATTGATATTCCATCCTTGAATGCCAGTCCGTTGATTATACTGCCACCATATGTGATTAGTCCAACACGTGTTTCATCACTAGATACGTTGTACGCCTGCGCAGTTCCCTTGAGCAATGCTTTGATGCGCTCAAAAGTCTCAGGGCTAACTGATTGTGACCCATCAACTGCAAAAAGGACGTCCAGCCCACCAGTTATACCTAGAAAAATAAGAAACAATTACCAATTAACAGTTATTAATTTATCATAAGATTTGAATACAGTTTTAAAATTAACAAAATGAATCATGAGGTGTAGTCATATCGAGAGAAAAGATCAGAGTTGCACTGCTCGATTAGTCTACCTATTCAGTGGGCCTTTTGTGCTCTGTGTATAAACCAATACCTTACCAATATATTAAGTGCATTAACCAATTAACTATCAATGCGCTGATTGGTGATTTTACCTATCTACTGGGATCTTTTTGCTTTCAGCAACCAATTCCTTATGAAGATAGTAGGCGTATTTACCTATCAACCATGAATGCACTGCTTATATTAGTCTAGCTATTCAGTCGGGCCTTTGTGCTTTGCACATAAACCAAACCCTCACGAAGAAAGCAACTGTATTTGCCTTTCAAGTATCAATTCACTGCTTCAATGTGTCTACATATTCAGTGGCTTTTTGCGTAAAAACCAATACATTACGAAGATAGTACTCCTTTTTCCAATCAACTACCAACTATCAATGCAGTGCTTCAACTACCCAATATCAATTAGGCTCTTTGTAATAAGTGCATGAATCAACACTATGAGGATAGTAAGCGTATTTGTCCAACAATGGTTTAGCTAAGAATTATTTCAAATCTTACCACACGCTGATTTCTTCGCGACTGGAATACTCTTTTTGTCTTTGCAAGCAGTTAATCGCAACCAGCATTCGTTAGCATACGTTTTGGCATCAGTTCCACAAACGGGACTGTAACCTTCATTTACGTCACAAACTGGGCATGCGCACTCTGCAGTATTGTCTGCTTTTGCAATGCATTTGCTAAAGTATTCACAAACTGTCTTTTCGCATGGATCTACAAACAAATGAATATTGCAAGATAACAATCAAAAGATAAACAGATGTAAACAACACCATATTAATATTCTTTATAGGTATAATGTTTCTAAGAGTTTGATGTCAATTGCCTTTCTGCGCTAAAAATGTTTTGATTTTGATTAATTCCTGTGTTAGTGTGAACTCTCTTTTCTCTTTTCACTTCACTAGCCACATAATCACATGACTTGATGTGATTTTAAACTGATTTCTCTCGCCAGAGTACACTTTCGATGTGGGTTTCAAGTTGAATTGTATATAGAATAGCGAATACAATGGCTGCTGCTCAGTTTCAATAATATCCTTCTATAACTATGTAGCCATTTAATTTCAATAAAGATATCTAAGAGAGAACATACTACGACGTCGTACCTCGTACTACTATCGAACAAGTGCAAACTATGGTACCCATGCTGGAAACAAAGTCCAGCCTTATTCATGCTATCGTGTTAAACATAAATTGGAAACAGAAACTACCCTTGCATTTCTTGTTAGGCAGGTCATTTGGAATCGATGAAAATGTAACCAATGGTATCCCAGATTCCTTTGCCAATTCTAAGAAAACAGAGGAATTCCCAGGGGGCACATTTGCATTAATTCAAGATGGCAGCCTTTAAAGGAAACAATTCTATCCGATGAAAACAGTTAACTTTCCTTACCTGGCTTAGTTGCCTCTGTTACTCCTGTCGATATATCATCAACTGAGTCCAGTGTAGATGGATAAAATATCTTATCAGTTGTCAGTGACGTCAGTAGCCTCTTATCAACATCACTTCCGATTCCAATGGCAATGATCTTAACCTCTTTCTCACGTAAATCTCTAGCCAATCTTGCTACTTGCTTGACCTCGTTATCACTCCTTGGCTTGTCATCAACAAATACAATGAGTGTCTTTGGTATATTTCTACGTGCACCATTTCTCTCGTTGAAAAGTTGATCTCGAACCATTTCAAGTCCTTTTATAATGTCACTTCCTCCTCTCACCCTCCTAATTCCATCAATTGCATCTTTCAGCTGCTGCCTTGTAGCGTAGTCTCCCAACTTGAAGACAAGGTTAGGGCTGGATTGGTAAAGAACAGCTCCTACCAAGATGGCAGATGGGCCTATGTCGAATTTTTCAATGACTTTTTTGATCAATTCTTTTTCTGCGTTTAATGTTGCGTCTACATTTGATCCATCAGCACCAAACAAAACTCCAACATCTAATTTCATGGGCTTGGCTGAAAAATAGAATGGAAACTTTTGAGCTTTAATCATTGACTTTTTTTATGGTGAAAACAGATGAAAATGGGCAAGAAAAGAAGGAAGAAGGAAATGAAGAAGAGCGAGATAGAAAACAGACCGAGGGAGGGAAATGAGAGACAAAATAAGTAATAAAAGAGAGTCGATCCTGTGTGGTTTAAATCAAATTTACTCTGGCATAGAAGCCAAGGTGGAAAGTATTAGAACCCTAAGGTTTTTCCTTGAGAGGGCCTTGTTTCTTCAGGCTGACCATTCTTGATTCTCTTTTTACTTCTCAACTGAGGTTTGATCATTTTTCGTATAGAAAGCCTTGTTTTGGAGGCTTCCTTAAATTTCATTTAAAAAGTAAGCATTCTGACAGTGGTATTTCATTCCTATCGACAAATTTGCTATTGTCTTCTTGCAGAGCAAAAATTATCAAGAAAGTGTTTATCTTAAATTCTATCCACTTTGTTGAAATATGGATGGTTTCGAAACTTACCCCATATACTTAGGCTTTTACTTATAAAAGATATGCTCGAGGCTGAGGGCAGAAATCAGTGGTCTGGGGTACAGGCTATCTTCAGGCGGCATTGATGTTTTTGCAAAAGTTACACAAGGTTGGTAAAGTCAAATAATCAAACATGAGGAATGAAATTGAAATATTAAAAATCACCAACCTACGGCTTTGGCACTGGCATCGGTAATTCCGGTAATTGCACCAGGAGCGTTTTCGGGAGTTACAACATTCACTTTCCCTTCTCCCACATCACTGAATTCATCACGATTAAAACTTCGACCAGGATCGACAACAGCAACAACATTGATCATCACGTTCTTCCTCTTCAATGATTGGATGATTCTCTTTACTCGATCACGATCAGTCTGATCATTGTTACCAGTAGTAATCAAAACTAGCAATTTGGCTGAATCACGTGTATTTGCTGAACCAAACATGACGTCATTTGCGTATTGAAGAGCATCAGTTGTGAGTCTTTTGCCTCCAACACGTTTTGATTCATCAATTACATTGTTGACAACGCTTTGTGATATTCCATCCTTGAATGCCAGTCCGTTGATTATACTGCCACCATATGTGATCATTCCAACACGTGTTTGATCACTGGATACGTTATACGCCTTCACAGTTCCTTTCAGTAATTCTTTGATTCTTTCGAATGTTTTAGAGTCAACTGATTGTGAACCATCAGTGGCAAAAAGAACATCAAGTCCGCCACTTATACCTACGAGAAAAGAAAAAGTAACTTGGAAAATAGAAAATATATGGAGGTTTATCAATATCAATATAGTTATAACTGTTCTGCAGACGTGAGATACTTTTATAACATGACTCTGCCATTGGTCGCGATTTACTTACTTGACAACTCAGAATGAGCTGAAAATTACAAAGAGGAGTGTTGCTGCATTATTGGCAGAGCAAGGTCAACATCTCACTCAGGAATTTCGGATTATGTCTACATTAAAACCATTGATTTCATATTGTGTGAAAAGAGAGACTTAATTTACCCATTAGCAGTCTTTCAGTAATAGTTTATTGTTCATCACACTGGACTCCCAATGATGACTGGTTGCTTCTTACCAATCATTCCCATCTATGTGCTTAGCCAATTCCGACCTGCATCTGAGTAAAACGATTTGTCACAACGTTTCATTTTCGTTCTCTTTTTGACGTACTAATCTGATGAGTGATGGACGCTAAGCTAGTAGTTAGCATCTTCTGTTTCTGATTTTCCCACCTTCCTCAAGTCCTGTACTGAATACATTTTCATAACCTTTCTAAATATAATTTGTCAAAATCAGAATCGAAATCTTACCACATGCTGTCCTCTTCGCAATTTCCATGTTTCTCTTCTCCTTACAAGCAACAGATTTCAATTGACATTCACTTGCATATGTCTTTGCATCACTTCCACATACGGGACTGTATTTCTCGTCTACGTCACAAACTGGGCATACGCGTTCTGCAGTATTGTCAGCTTTTCTGATGCATTTGCTGAAATATTCACAAACTGTCTTCTTGCATGAATCTACAAATCAACAAATTCATTCTCTGCATCATCTAAGACATCTGAAAATGCAGCTATTCTCAAACACATATGTAGAGTTGAAAATGCTATTTTCTTACAATAAAGAGTGAGCTTGTCTCCATGACCCAAGGATCTTCATTTGATGGAAACAACAGAAATATCATACATCAAGCTATTATATTAAAAACCTTCAAACATCTCTCAAAATAAGCTACATTTGAAACACAAAAAATGATACAAAGATCTACGTGAAATACCTGGCTTAGATGCCTCTGCAACCTCCGGTAGAATATCTTCAACTGAATCCAAATTAGGTGGATAGAAGGTACTTTCAGTAGTCAATGACGTCACAAGCCTTTTATCAGCCTCTTTTCCAATTCCAATCGCAATTATCTTAACCCCCTTCTCGCGTAAATCTCTTGCTATCCTCGCAACTTGCCTAGCCTCATTATCACTTCTCAATCTCCTGTTCACAAATACAATGAGTGTCTTTGGTACATTTCTACGTGCACCGTTTCTTTCGTTGTAAAGTTGATCTCGAACCATCTCAAGTCCTTTTACGACGTCACTTCCTCCTCTTACCCTTCTGATTCCATCAATGGCCTGCTTCAACTGTTGTCTGGTGATGTAATCTCCTAGCTTGAAAACGAGGTCTGGGATTGATTCGTAAAGAACGGAGCCTACCAAAATGTTGGATGGGCCTATGTTAAATTTGTCAATGAATTTCTTGATCAATTCTTTTTCTACGTTTAATGTTGCGTCTGCATTTGATCCATCAGCACCAAACAAAACTCCAACATCCAATTTCATGGGCTTGGCTGAAAAGAGAAAGAGAACCACATTAGAACCACAGATAAGATTGAAGAATAGGTATGATTTAATATGAAGAACCAAATCATATGAAGAAACTCACCTTTTACATCTTATTTCTTTTATTTCATAACTCATCTTTCAATGCTAATACTAGCTTACTTTTTCTCAGGCAGCCATCGTTTACGATTAGCGCCTTCCTTCGGGAATCTACAAATTTGTCCCTATTTTCTGGAAGCTGAAGCTACAGCAATGCAGCAAAAATATTCAAAAAATTTATTTCATCATTCAAAATATTATCATAACTATCCGTTCACTTATTTCTAAATAATTTTGAGATCGATTTGAAATCCTTTTAGTCACTGTAAAACGTTAAAAACTGTTTAAGAAGTCGTTATAGATCGTTGACAATCATTTAACAGTCCTTTTGAATCATTGCAAATTGTTGTAAAATCGTTTCAGAGAAGTTATAAAAAGGTCCAAATGTTTAATTGTTGCAAATCATTTAAGTTTGCAACACAAATTTTTGGATGCTCCTTGATAGAAATGAAATTATCAGCAAAATTACCATGACATATCTAATACTAACCAACTGCTTTGGCACTGGCATCGGTAATTCCGGTAATTGCACCAGGAGTGTTTTCAGGAGTTACAACATTCACTTTTCCTTCTCCCACATCACTGAATTCATCACGGTTAAAACCTTGACCAGAATCAACAACAGCAACAACATTAATCATCACGTTCTTTCTCTTCAATGATTGGATGATTCTACTAACTCGATCTCTATCAGTCTGATCGTTGTTACCAGTAGTAACCAATAACAACAGCCTGGCTGAATCACGTGTATTTGCCGGACCAAATATGAGGTCATTTACATATTGAAGAGCATCAGTTGTGAGTCTTTTGCCTCCAACACGCTTTGATTCATCAATTGCATTGTTGACTACGCCTACTGATATACCATCCTTGAATACCAGTCCGTTAATTACACGGCCACCATATGTGATTAGTCCAACTCGTGTTTGATCACTGGATACGTTATAGGCCTTCGCAGTTCCTTTCAGTAATTCTTTGATTCTTTCGAATGTCTTAGAATCAACTGATTGTGAACCGTCAATTGCAAACAGAACATCTAGTCTTCCAGTTATACCTACGAAACAAAGTAGAGTAAGACTAAAGTTAAAATTTGTGTCAAAATATTACTCGATCAAGAATCGATCCCGCGTCTTCCAACTAACTAAACCGGGGCTCTTATCACTGACTATCAGGGCTACGCTTGAAATCGGAAAAATACTTTTTCAATCATTAAAATTGCAGTTGAACAGAGGGAAACTGGTATCGTTCTTGGACAAGTATACGAGACCTGCCACATGCGATAATTTTCGCACACCAACCGTCCATTGAAGACAAACACAAGCGGGAAGGATGAGACGTGAACTTGAGAAGAAGTGGGATTTTAGAAACAGATCAGATAATTTCTATTTTCAAACATTTATGAAATAATCCAACTATCTAAAGCCTATGGCCATTCAATGTTTGTCATTTTCGAGGATATCGTCGTTTCATTATTGTTATTATTTTGGACACTGATCTGAAAAGAAAACTTGCATCGCGAATGTCTCTGCTTTGAACAAAACATTTTTGAAAGCCATCCAACATGGCAGCCAACGACTTCACTTTTCAACAAAAATGCTTGATCAGTCTTCATTTAAACATCTGTCATTCTTTCTCTAGAAGTGGCATACCTCCATTCCACCGGGATAAAAATTGTTGATTTTCGGCATTTTCTCACGATTGATACAATTTCTCACCCTTGTAGCAAGCAGCAATTAAAATTAATTACCAAATACTTGGTCTTAACCTACCACATGCAGTTCTCTTTGCAATTTTCGTGTTTTTCTTCTCTCTGCAAGCAATAGATTTCAACTGACATTCACTTGCATACGATTTTGCATCAGTTCCACATACGGGACTGTATTTTTCATCAACGTCACAAACTGGACATGCGCACTCTGCAGTATTGTCTTCTTTCCTAATGCATTTGCTGAAGAACTCGCAAACTACCTTCTTGCATGGATCTACAAACACAACAAATCGATTCATATACTCGAAAATCTATGATTTCAGAAATGCAGCTATTCTCAAACACATATACAGTATTTGAAATGCTAGTCCTGTACAGGTGAAGGTGAACTTGACCCCTAGGCCCAAGGAATATTTGTTGACAAAACCAACAGAAATATCATACATCAAGCTTTAATCCTGTAAACCTCCAAGCTCTCTCCCCATACGCTACATTTACAATACAATAAATAATAGAAAGATTCGTGGAACATACCTGGTTTAGATGCCTCTGTAACACCTGTTGAAATATCGTCAACTGAATCCAAATTAGGTGGATAAAATGTCTTGTCATTTGTTAGTGACGTGACCAGCCTTTTATCAGTGTCTTTTCCAATTCCAACGGCAATTATTTTAACCCCCTTCTCGCGTAAATCCCTTGCTATCCTCACAACTTCTTTAACCTCATCATCACTTCTCAACCTCCTGTTCACAAACACAATGAGTGTCTTGGGTACATTTCTCCTTGCACCGTTTCTTTCGGTGAAAAGTTGATCTCGAACCATCTCAAGTCCTTTTATTATATCATTTCCTCCTCTCACCCTCCTAATTCCGTCAATTGCATCTTTCAACTGTTGCCTTGTAGCGTAGTCTCCCAACTTGAAGACGAGATCTGGCGTTGATTCGTAAAGAACTGAGCCTAACAACATGGCGGATGGGCCTATCTCAAATTTGTCAATGACTTTCTTGATCAATTCTTTTTCTGCGTTTAATGTTGCGTCTGCATTTGATCCATCAGCTCCGAACAAAACTCCAACATCCAATTTGAAAGGTTTTGCTGAAAATAGAAAGAGAAGCATTCAGTGTTGATGTTACATAGTTGCATGCATAAAGTCAAACAAAACTACATACAGATATTACTGAGTAGAAATGTGGCAAACATTTCGAAAACAGTGTCGTTTAAATCAGCTAAGATGATTGGTTCAAAGCAAACTCTACACAGTTACTTCCTCCGTGCTTTACCATGTAATTCTTCTTCAATGATTAATTAGGGGCTTTTATTAAATAGAAAAATAACGACGTCAACAAATGATAAATAGGCCTACAAATTGTAATTGAAATTAAAATTTGAACAACTTCTACAACTTCAGATTCCACTGAAAAACAATCGTGAAGACACTAAAAGAATATCATGAAATTCAGCTAGATTAAGATCAGCTAGATTAAGAAATGGAAAAATATGATTTGACTTTTTAGACGCTAGAAAGGATACAAATTCAAAATTACGTAAAATAACGGCAAGCTAATGCTGATATTCAACTGATCAAAAAGCAATAAAAGGGAATCGTAAAAGATATGAAATTCACAAATACTAACCAACGGCTTTGGCACTGACATCAGTGATACTCGTGATAGCACTAGGAATATTATCAGAACTCCAAACATTCACTTTCTCTTCTCCCGCATCACTCCAATCATCACGTCTAAAACCAAGACCAGCATCAACAACAGCAACAACATTTATCATCACGTTCTTTCTCTTCAATGATTGGATGATTCTCTTTACACGATCACTATCAGTCTGATCATTGTTACCAGTAGTTACGAATACCAACAGCCTGGCTGAATCACGTGTATTTGCCGGACCGAACATGAGGTCATTTGCATATTGAAGGGCATCAGTTGTGAGTCTTTTGCCTCCAACACGTTTTGAATCATCAATTGCATTGTTTACTACGCTCATTGTTATTCCATCCTTGAATGCCAGTCTGTTGATTACACTGCCACCATATGTGATTAATCCAACACGTGTTTGATCACGTGATACGTTATACGCCTTCACAGTTCCTTTCAGTAGTTCCTTGATTCTTTCGAATGTCTTAGAGTCATCTGATTGTGAACCGTCAATTGCAAACAGAACATCCAGTGCTCCACTTATACCTACGAAGAAGGAAAAACTATTTGAGAAAATTCATGAAGATTTTAAAGAGTTCTTGTTCTCAGTTTAATTGTATTTCAGGGATTCCATCTCTTGATTTTATTACTTGGTTTTACTTTAAACCAGCCAAGTCAGGGCTGAAATCCTTTCCTAAGGCTATCAATCTACTTAGATACCTTTATTCTTTGGGTACACAGATATATTATTAATGCTGGATTAGCCAGAAAAGGTGTACCAAAATACTTCAGGTAACACAAGTATCCTAGGTTCACAAAATTCTAGAGAATGTCCTTCCATCATTAAGAACAATTTGAAACATCATTGAATTCAACAACAAGAATAAAGTAAAATTTCCAATATTTATTGATTGCCTAATATACTACATTTCAGTTCAACTAGGCTTAATTAATTCACTGCTCGTTGTTAATTTTCATCATTTCATTTTGAATTATCATTCGTCTTAATTTTGGTTATTTTGTTAACAACGTAAGCCGAATGAGCTTTGCTTCTACTTCCATTGTTTGCAAAACATTATAGATATACCAAAAAGATTTTATCATATCACATTTGTTACTCTGAAAATAAAGTAAATATGATACAAGCTCAAATTTAGATGAAATTCGTTCCCGAAAATGAATCTAGTATCAAAATCTTACCGCATGCTGTCCTCTTTGCAACTTTCAAGTTCCTTTTCTCCTTGCAAGCAACAGCTTTCAATTGACATTCGTTGGCATATGTTTTGGCATCACTTCCACATACGGGACTGTATTTCTCATCTACGTCACAAACTGAACATGCGCATTCCGCTGTGTTGTCAGCTTTTCTAATGCATTTGCTGAAATATTCACAAACTTTCTTCTTGCATGGATCTAAGAATGAATGAATTCATAAACTTAATAGATGCTTTCAGAAAATGCAGCTATTCTGAAATACCTAAAGAGACATTTAAAAATGCTAGTTCTTTACAAGTCAGAGAGAACTTGACCTTTGATGTCATACATCAATCTTTTATCGTGTAAACATCGGAGCTCTCTCATAATGAGCTACATTTAGATAGATATGTGCAACATACCTGGTTTAGATGCTTCTGTGACACCTGTTAAAATATCGTCAACTGAATCCAAGTTAGGTGCATAGAAGGTCTTGTCATTCGTTAGTGACGTCACCAGTCTTTTATTAACCTCTTTTCCAATTCCAACCGCAATTATCTTAACCCCCTTCTCACGTAAATCTCTTGCTATCCTCACAACTTCTTTGACCTCGTTATCACTTCTCAGCCTCCGATCAACAAATACAACGAGTGTCTTGGGTACGTTTCTACGTGCACCATTTCTCTCGTTGAAAAGTTGATCTCGAACCATCTCAAGTCCTTTTACGATGTCACTTCCTCCTCTCACCCTCCTAATTCCATCAATTGCATCTTTCAACTGTTGCCTTGTAGCGTAGTCTCCCAACTTGAAGACGAGGTCTGGCGTTGATTCGTAAAGAACTGAGCCTAACAACATGGCGGATGGGCCTATGTCGAATTTGTCAACGACTTTTTTGATCAATTCTTTTTCTGCGTTTAATGTTGCGTCTGCATTTGACCCATCAGCACCAAACAAAACTCCAACATCCAATTTGAAAGGTTTGGCTGAAAAGAGAAAGAGAGGAATTTTAGAGCCACAAATAGCTAGAAGTAATAGGTATCATTTGATATGAAAAACTAAATTATATGAAGAAATTCACCTTCTAACATTAAATTTACTTCTGTTTCATAACTAATCTTCCAATGCTAATGGATAGTTTTCATCATCTTTAGGCAGACATCGTCTACGATTAGGCCCTTAATAATAAATCAACTAAATTTGGCAATAATCGGTGGAAGATATGGCAATGAAACAAAAAAGGAGATAAATGTGTTAGTCTTAGATATATCATAAATGCTGCCTGTTCACATGTTTCTGAATCGTTGGAAATTGATTTAAAGTTATTGTAAATCATAAGAGATTATTTAAATTTGCAACAAAAATTTGTGGATGCTCCCTGAAAATATGAAATTATCAGAAAAATTACAATGACATATCTAATACTAACCAACTGCTTTGGCACTAGCATCGGTAATTCCGGTAATTGCACCAGGAGCGTTTTCAGGAGTTACAACATTCACTTTCCCTTCTCCCACATCACTGAATTCATCACGATTAAAACCTTGACCAGAATCAACAACAGCAACAACATTTATCATCACATTCTTTCTCTTCAATGATTGGATAATTCTCTTCAACTGATCACTATCAGTCTGATCATTATTACCAGTAGTAATCAAAACCAACAATTTGGCAGAATCACGTGTATTTGCCGGACCAAACATGACGTCATTTGCATATTGAAGGGCATCAGTTGTGAGTCTTTTGCCTCCAACACGTTTTGATTCATCAATTGCATTGTTGACTATGCCTACTGATGTTCCATCCTTGAATGCCAGTACGTTGATTACACTACCACCATACGTGATAGCTCCAATACGTGTTTGATCACGTGATACGTTGAACGCCTGCACAGTGCCCTTGATTAAATCTTTGATTCTTTGGAATGTTTGTGAGTTTACTGATTGGGAACCATCAATTGTGAAAAGGAGATCAAGTCCTCCGCTGAAACCTGAGAAAGAAGAAAAATAATTTGAAAAGTTGAAATTATATGAAGATTTACAGATCTATGCAAATACTTTATATTGTGGAGAAAAGAGTCAAGAGGCTAAACTCTGCATTTCGAAGAGCCTATTTCTTGGTTTCCAATTCATCAGGAGATGTACTAGGAAATTATTTCCCATTATTATACATCTCCTGATGAGTTGGAAACGACGAGATAGGCCAGTCGAGAGACACACAATCAATATTACGCCCTACATCTATGTATCAAGCACTGTCTTATGGAAAATTGAGATACAGAATTCATATTCAAATAGTATGGGTGTTGATGTTTTGATGCAAAGTTTTCTGAAATAGTTTTCTAAACATCAAAAATAGTTGAAATCTAACCACAAGCTGTCTTCTTTACAACTTTCAGATATCTCTTCTCTTTACAAGCAGCAGCCTTCAATTGACATTCACTCGCATACGTTTTTGCATCAGTTCCACATACGAGACTGTATTTCTCATTTACGTCACAAACTGGGCATGCGCACTCTGCCGTATTGTCTGCCTTTCTAATGCATTTGCTGAAATATTCACAAACTGTCTTCTTGCATGGATCTACAAGAAAATGAATTCATATACTTATTAATACATGATTTCAGAAAACGCAGATGTTTTGAAGTACCTATAAAGCATTTGTTATGTGTTGTTGTTGTATATTGTATGGACTGGGAACTAACGAGTGTTGTTGTGGTTGTTGTGGATGAAGCGTGGTTCTGTGATGTCGGCCTACGAGGATGAAGTGATGATATTTAGGTGCGTTTACAAAATGAGTATTTACTGCTTACATATCTAACAGCATTTAAAAATGCTACCTCTTTACAAGTGAGAGAGAATTCGACCCTTTGATTCTAGGGCCTATTTCATAGTAGAAGTGACAGCAACATCATACATCAAGCTTTTATCTTGTAAATCTCCGAGCTCTCTAACAATGAGTTACATTTGGAACACAAAAGTAATACAAAGATACGTGGAAAATACCTGGTTTAGATGCTTCTGTGACACCTGTTAAAATATCGTCAACTGAATCCAAGTTAGGTGCATAGAAGGTCTTGTCATTCGTTAGTGACGTCACCAGTCTTTTATCAACCTCTTTTCCAATTCCTATCGCAATTATCTTAACCCCCTTCTCACGCAGATCTCTTGCTATCCTCACAACTTCTTTGACCTCGTTATCACTTCTCAGCCTCCGATCAACAAATACAACGAGTGTCTTGGGTACGTTTCTACGTGCACCATTTCTCTCGTTGAAAAGTTGATCTCGAACCATCTCAAGTCCTTTTACGATGTCACTTCCTCCTCTCACCCTCCTAATTCCATCAATTGCATCTTTCAACTGTTGCCTTGTGACGTAATCTCCCATTTTGAAAACGAGGTCTGGAGCTGATTCGTAAAGAACTGAGCCGACCAAGATGGCAGATGAGCCTATCTCAAATTTGTCAATGACTTTCTTTATTAATTCTTTTTCTGCGTTTAATATTGCGTCTGCATTTGATCCATCAGCACCAAACAAAACTCCAACATCCAATTTGAAAGATTTGGCTGAAAAGAGAAAGACAAGCGTATCAGAATCACAGATAGCTAGGAGCAATTAGCATCATTTTATGTGAAGGCCCGAATGATATGAAGAAATTCTTTTACATTTCATTACTTTCGTTTGATATTTTATCAACTAATACTAATGCCTAGTTTACATCATTTTTAGGCAGAAAATTTCTACTATTAGGGCTTTAATCATAAATCAACTAAATTTGGCAGTAGTCTCTGGACTACAAGGCAATGAAGTAAAACAACTCAAATAGATTAATATGTTAATGGTAAAAAATATCATCATTGCTGTGCATTCACTTGTTATTTAATCGTTTCACAGCCATTGTTAATCGTTGTAGATCATTTAAATTCGCAACACAACGCAACAAAAATTTGTGTATGTTCCCTGATAGAGGTGAAATTATTAGCAATATTTCAGCATCATTTACTCAAATATTGACAATGAACTCAAAACCTTGGTTCGAAGGAAAAACTCTCTTCTGCAATAAACCTCACAAAAAGGAAAATACATATACAAGATTCTAATAGCATTAACAAAAGCATTAGCAAAAGCTTTTAGGTATTACCTTCTTCAGTAATAAAACACGAGGTAATTATTTTGAATATGGTTTTCCGGAATATTTTTACGAAATGTTGAAATTACAATAACATATTTCATACTAACCAACTGCTTTGGCACTGGCATCGGTAATTCCGGTAATTGCACCAGGAGCGTTTTCAGGAGTTACAACATTCACTTTCCCTTCTCCCAGATCACTGAATTCATCTCGGTTAAAACCTCGACCAGAGTCAACAACAGCAACAACATTTATCATCACATTCTTTCTCTTCAATGATTGGATGATTCTCTTTACCCGATCACTATCAGTCTGATCATTGTTACCAGTAGTAACCAATACGAGCAATTTGGCTGAATCACGTGTATTTGCTGAACCAAACATGACATCATTTGCATATTGAAGAGCATCAGTTGTGAGCCTTTTGCCTCCAACACGTTTTGAATCATCAATTGCATTGTTGACTACGCCTACTGATATTCCATCCTTGAATGCCAGTCTGGTAATTACATTGCTACCATATGTGACTAATCCGACACGTGTTTGATCACTGGATACGTTGTACGCCTGTGCAGTTCCTTTCAGTAGTTCTTTGATTCTTTCGAATGTCTTAGGGGCAACTGATTTTGAACCGTCAATTGCAAAGAGAATATCCAGTCCTCCACTTATACCTACAAACGAATAAATATCAAGATTGATTTAAGTTTATAGAGTTCTTGTTCTCGGTCGCCTGATTTATAGTATTCCAGGGATTCCATCTTTTGAATTCATTGCTTAATTTTGCTTTTTCCGAAGGTAGGAACTGAAATCCTGTACCATGGCTATCAATCTACTAAGATACCTTTATTCTTTAGGTGCAGAGATATATTTCCAGAGCAGGCATAGCCATCGCTGATATCTGCAACATTAATAATATGGTAGCACAGTTTACTCAGGTACCACAGTTTCCTAGTTTCACCAGGGTTTTTGTTTGATAGAAGTAGCAGGAGTCTATACTCTAGAAAGGTTCCTTTTATCATTAAGAATAATTCATAACATCATCAACAAGAATTATCTTCAATATTCATCCATTGCTTAATGCTGCACATTTTAGTTCAGACTGCCCTTAATTTGTTCACGCCTTTTTGTCAATTTCCATAATTGTATTTTGAGTTATAATTCATTTCAATCTCAATTATTTTGTGAACACCCTTAGCCAAATGAGCTTTGCCTTTGCTTGCACTGTTTGGAAGACAGTCTGTATATATCAAGAATATTATGTTAGATTCGATTTTGTACTCCAAAAATGTTAGGTAACTGGGATACAATCTCATTTATGAAATCATTTTTGTCGAAATCAATCAGAATCGAAATCTTACCACATGCAGATTTTTTCAGAACTTTTAAGTTCCTCTTCTCATTGCAAGCAACAGCCTTCAATTGACATTCACTTGCATACGTCTTTGCATCACTTCCACATACGGGGCTGTATTTCTCATCTACGTCACAGACTGGGCATGCACACTCTGCCGTATTGTCAGCTTTTCTTATGCATTCGCTGAAATATTCACAGACTTTTTTCTTGCAAGGATCTACAAATAAATGATTTCATATACTGTATCATTTATGATATTATAAAACGCAGCTTTTTCCAAATCCCTATGTCGCATTGAAAAGGCTATTCTCTTACAACTGAGGGAGAACCCAGGGCCTACTTGTTGATAGAACCAACAGAAATATCATACATCAGCCTTTTATCTTGTAAATGCCTTAACTCTCTTAACATAAGCTCCATTGGAAACAAATAAACGATACAAAGATACGTGCAACATACCTGGTTTAGATGCTTCTGTGACACCTATTAGAATGTCGTCCACTGAATCCAAATTAGGTGGATAGAAGGTCTCATCGTTCGTTAGTGACGTCACCAGCCTTTTATCAGCCTCTTTTCCAATTCCAATCGCAATTATCTTAACCCCCTTATCACGTAGATCTCTTGCTATCCTCACAACTTCTTTGACCTCGTTATCACTTCTCAGCCTCCTATCAACAAATACTATGAGTGTTTTTGGTACATTTCTACGTGCACCGTTTCTCTCAGTGAAAAGTTGATCTCGAACCATCTCAAGTCCTTTTATGATGTCACTTCCTCCTCTCACCCTCCTAATTCCATCAATAGCATCTTTCAACTGTTGCTTATTGACGTAGTCTCCCAACTTGAAAATGAGGTCTGGATTTGATTCGTAAAGAACTGAGCCTAACAAGATGGCGGATGGGCCTATCTCAAATTTGTCAATCACTTTCTTTATCAATTCTTTTTCTGCATTTAATGTTGCGTCTGCATTTGACCCATCGGCACCAAACAAAACTCCAACATCCAATTTGAAGGGTTTTGCTGTAAAATCAAACGAAATATTATATGCTATTTCTATTCAATTTCAATTTTAGAAAAAGACAGATTAAAAAGGATGAGGAAAGATTGCATAAAGAAAAGGGGAAGATAGATAAAGACAGAAAAGGAATGGAAGATAATGATAAGAGCAAGGAGTACTTAATGAGAGTCTATCCTATGTGTAGTTTGAATCAACTTAATTCTGGCATATGTAATAAAGTTTTATTGCTTCATAAGACTCCTCTATCGTTCGTACAAATCTTTTCAGATAAGGGTATATACGACTCCGATTCTTTGTTAGAGAACCACTCCCTCAATCCGACTCTTTATGCAGAGTTATGCGCACATATAAGGTAATCGAAAAATGTGTTTAAATTCATATGACTCAGCAAGAAATGGAGTCCATTAACATAAAACGAGGGCAAATACGGTTTAACCAAACCATTCCACATAAAGATGTTGGGAATACACTCTTATTTCTTGATTGTGCTTGATTGTGCACTGGTGCTTTTATTATTGTATTTAAGAAAATACACAGTTGCTATAACTGTTTGTTATAATGTACTCACCTTCTTTTAATAACCTATAAAATGAGCAAGATAAACAGGAAAAATCCCAAGTTGACAAGCAACAAAATATGGTGAAATAATAAATTGAATAAAAGATATGAAAAACTTATACTAACCTACTGCTTTTGCACTGGCATCGGTAATTCCGTTAATTGCACCCGGAGTGTTTTCAGGAGTTACAACATTCACTTTCCCTTCTCCCACATCACTGAATTCATCACGATTAAAACCTCGACCAGAGTCAACAACAGCAACAACATTGATCATCACGTTCTTTCTCTTCAATGATTGGATGATTCTCTTTACTCGATCACGATCAGTCTGATCATTGTTGCCAGTAGTTACCAATACCAATAATTTTGCAGAGTCACGTGTATTTGCCGGACCAAACATGACCTCATCTACATATTGAAGGGCATCAGTTGTGAGTCTTTTGCCTCCAACTCGTTTTGATTCATCAATTGCATTGTTGACTACACCTACTGATATTCCATCCTTGAATGCCAGTCTGTTGATTACACTACCACCATATGTGATTAGTCCAACTCGTGTTTGATCACTGGATACGTTGTACGCCTTCACAGTTCCTCTCAGTAGTTCTTTGATTCTTTCGAATGTCTTAGAGTTAACTGATTGTGAACCATCAATTGCAAAAACAACATCCAGTGCTCCACTTATACCTAAAAGTAAACCAAAGTCAGGGATTCAGACATAAAATCGCAAAAATTCAGCGGGGAGTCCACATGCAAACATAGTTTATCGAAAAAGATGGCATGGAAACCTATTGTTGTATCTTTTTGTGCAAGTTTTTCAAAATTGAGAGTGCACAGTGTATTGTTTTGTCATTGTTTTAGCCAACAGGGTCATGGTTGAGCGAAAAGACCAAAAAGTATCTTTTGGTTCCCTAGCCAGACATATTCGTTATTTAGAAAATATTTCATAATATTCAGCATCATATTTATGTAGCCAATATTTGAATGTTAAATTTCAACAGTAAAGAGAGAGGATAGGACATACGTTGTGCACATTCAAGCACTTAACTGCTCAACATCAACTGTGAAACAAAGACGTACATCAATAGGTTTCTCAACCATCTTTTTGGATAAATTATGATGCAAAGTTATGGTTCCAGATTAAAGATCTCAAGCACCGCTGTTGTTGGAAAAAGAGCTTTTCGTTTTATTCTTTTTAAAAAAAATTCGTGATGAAGACCGCTCTCTCCTTATTTAGCAAAAGCTATTAATTGTAAATTTCCAGTTTCTGATTCCTAGACATTCACTTTTCACTATCGCTATCACATCACTATCACATCACTATCACTATTACTTCCGTTTTCCAATTTTCCAAGTTCAATTTTTTATGTTTCACCTTCCGATTTAGACTTTTCGGGTTTCTCTTTTCAATTTTCGCTTTTCGAGTTTCACTTTTCGATTTTCACTTTTCGAGTTTCACTTTTCGATTTTCACTTTTCGATTTTCGCTTTTCGATTCTCTTTTTTCAATTTTCAACTTTCAATTTCCACTTTAACTTTCACCATTTAATTTGCATTTGCAAACAACTTCTTTCAAGATTTGTAACATGGGCTAAATATTCCACGAAAACATGTTATATATACATATTTGCTCAAACATACTTCACAGTTAGAAAATAAGAAACCGAGCAGCTCAGTCCAACGCTTCGAATCGGAGACACATACCTATGACAATGAAATGGAAATCCTAAAGAACTTACCACATGCAGTTCTCTTTAATACACCCAAATTTCTTTTCTGTTTACATGAAGTAGCTTTCAATTGACATTCATCGGCATACGTCTTGGCATCACTTCCACATACGGGACTGTAATCTTTTTTTTTCTCACAGACTGGGCATGCGCACTCTGCAGTATTGTCTGCTTTTCTTATGCATTTGCTGAAGTATTCACAAACTTTCTTCTCGCATGGATCTAAAAGTAAATAACGACAATTGAATACATTTTCGAAAATGAAGTTGGAAATAGGATTACTTAAATGCTTAAAAGACCGGCTGGAAAGTAAAAATTAAGCAAAGATAGCGTATAGGTTGATAAAGGGTGGCGAGGAAAATAGGAAACATATAAATAAAGTATAACCATACTCTATTACGCACTATCGTTATCTAAAACTGAAGTTATAAAAATGGGATACTTAAGCTGAGCTCTATCACCAGCTATATATTATTATATCCTGTAAATAGTTACCTACTTGTCGAAAGAAATCGTTTTAATTTCGATTTGGTAAAGTTTAGAAATCATGCAGATGGACAGATTGAAAAAACTCTTTTTTCTATAAGATCAATTTCATAAGAACACGAGCCTCAAATTTGGCCAAAACTTAAGAACAAGCTAAGAACAAACCGAGGCTGACCATTTTTGGCTCAAAATGAACATTTATAAAATAACCATAAGACTGAGAAATAATTGCAAAACAAGCTGATTGACAACACATAGATATGTCAGATGGTAAAGAGAGGTAAAATTTGAACCAATTGACACAACTGATAGCAAAAGCAGGCATCGAAATCATTATAAAGTAAGAACAATTTAAGAACATTTCAGGTTGAAAATAGAGACTAACATCCCAAGATCCGATCTGCTTAATATTCCAGCACTTGAGATCATTTCAAAATCTTTGCATACTCCACACCCCCTCTAATTCGCACGCTGCTTGATATGAAGAAAGTAAACAACGTTCCTTACCTGGCTTAGATGCCTCAGAAACACCTGTAAGAACATCATCAACCGATTCCAAGGTAGGAGGGTGAAATATCTTTTCATTCGTTAGTGACGTCAGCAGCTTTTTATCAACCTCGCTTCCAATTCCAATTGCAATAATCTTAACCCTCTTCTCACGTAGATCTCTCGCTATCCTTACGACTTGCTTAACCTCATTTTCACTCCTGAGCCTCTTGTCAAAGAAAACAATGAGTGTCTTTGGTACATTTCTCCGTGCACCATATCTCTCATTGAAAAGTTTATCTCGAACCATCTCAAGTCCCTTGATGACGTCACCACCTCCTCTCGACCTCCTTATTCTATCAATACCCTGTTTCAACTGCTGTCTATTGACGTAATCTCCCAGCTGAAAAACGAGGTCTGGGGTCGATTCGTAAAGAACTGAGCCTACCAAGATGGCGGATGGGCCTATGTCGAATTTGTCAATTACTTTCTTTATCAACTCTTTTTCTGCGTTTAATGTTGCGTCTGCATTGGACCCATCAGCTCCGAACAAAACTCCAACATCCATTTTGAACGGTTTAGCTGAAAGGAGAAGAGAAGCGTTATACGTTAATTTTAAACACAGTAACGATCTCCTAAAAAACCAAGATTCCGAACAAAAATCTGTGGGATGAATTCTATCACACTCAGAGGCTGGTACCTTTCGAATAGCACATCTGATAAGGTTAAGGGCTACAGCAAGGCTATCATATTTCACAGATCACATACATTAATAAGCATGGCAATTTTGAGTATGTGCTCCATCAAAAATATATTAAAATCTTTATTCCTTTTATAGTAAATAACATAAATTCACAAATAACAGATAAAATTGAAAGGCAAAACTCGAACACGCACCTACTACTTTGGCACCGGCGTCGGCAATTTCAGTAACAGCATCAGGAGTATTCTCGGGACTAACAACATTAACTGCCTTTCCGTCAACAATATCACTGAATTCATTAGGATTAAAACTTCGACTAGCATCAACAACAACAACAATATAAATCTTCACATTCTTCCTCTTCAATGATTGGATGATTCTCTTTACCCGATCACGATCAGTCTGATCATTGTTGCCAGTGGTAATCAGCACTAACAATTTAGAGGAATCACGTGTATTTGCTGGGCCAAACATGACATCATTTGAGTATTGAAGGGCATTAGTTATCAGTCTTTTACTTCCAACTCGCTTTGACCTATCAATTACATTGTTGACGACACTTTTTGATATTCCATCCTTGAATGCCAGTCTGTAGATTACACTGCCACCATATGTGATAACTCCAACACGTGTTTGGTCACGTGATACATTAAAAGCCTTGATAGTACCCTTCAGTAAGTCTTGAATTCTCCGAAACGTTTTGGGACTTACTGATTGAGAGCCATCGACTGCAAACATTAGATCCAGTCCCCCACTTACGCCTATGAAAAGAGCAGAAAATATTGTAAGTAATCTAGGCACATTTTACTTCATTTTATCATTGTTTATAGATTTAAACCCTTTCAGTTAATACATAAAGTTCCTGAGTAAACAAAAGAACAGCGTCATTGATATAGTAAATAATGTACTGCACTGAAACCAAGGTTTCATTTTGGGGGTTTATTGGTTCAAAAGATTTCAATTTTCTTCGAAGAATATTTTTTTTCCGAGTCCGGTCATCTTGTGCGGGAATCAGTAAAAAATGTAATATGACAAGAAGCAGAATTTGGAAAATCAATCAAAAGTGTTTGCATGAGAGAGCATGTTCCGATCAGGACTCCAGCCTGCGATCTATGGCGAGCAATATACGAAGTCTTGGCTTCAAAACCTACTCTGGCCATGTTAATTCACAAATA
Source organism: Pelagia noctiluca (assembly GCA_963924455.1). Lineage (NCBI taxonomy): Eukaryota > Metazoa > Cnidaria > Scyphozoa > Semaeostomeae > Pelagiidae > Pelagia > Pelagia noctiluca. Next base: position 3,569,472 of record OZ004327.1, read on the forward strand.
TCATCACCACTAAGAATTAAACTCGCATTTATTTGTCTCCATCTTTAAAGATGAAAAAGGGCATCTGTTTACAATAGCAATATCTCCTGTTGATGCAACCATCTAGAATTAATGATAATTCTAAGAGTATGCAATGCATTAAGGGATATGTAAGCGGAAAAGTTGTATCAATTCAAATTGGCGTCATTAACAGGAAAAGGGTTTATTCTCTGTTTTCAGTCATATACGCTATGAATACGATATAATTTTCGCACTGCTCAAGGCAAATACGGTGCTATATCTAATCATAAATGTTTCTTTTTAATGAATACTGTTTTCGTATTTGGTATCATAATCAGAACATAGCGTATCCATTGTAAATTGTATTTGAAATTAGGCGTATTTGTTTGCATATTCGAAAGCTCAACATTTGAGGTAGATTTAAAGACCCAAACGGATGGGTTTCGCTCCATTTTCTTTCAAATATGGATTTTGGTAAATTTGGTCTTATTTCAACAGCCCCTAGGAGAAGCAAATGTCCATACCACAAGCTGTTCTCTTCGTTATTCTTAACACTCGTTTCTCTTTACATGAGGTCATTTGCAATCGGCATTCACTAGCATATGTTTTCGCATCAGATCCGCATACGGGACTGTAGCCTTCATTTTCGTCACAAACTGGGCATGCGCATTCTGGCGTGTTGTCTGCTTTTGCAATGCATTTGCTGAAGTATTCACAAACTTTCTTCTCGCATGGATCTACAAACAAAATAAAAGAATAGATCGCAAATAGTTTCAAAATACGTAAATGTGTGTTCTGAATGGGAGAGAATACAACAGACCAGGCTTTGTGAGGTCTAATCTAAAATAAGTATTTACTACAATTTACTGAAGAAGATATAATCATCGAAACTTCCGAATGCATGGTTTGTTTTTGTATGATCTTTTATTATTCATAAAATTCGGCAAATTGGCTATTGTATTCATATCTACCATATTCATATTCTTCTAAACGGGCTGTCAAATTCATAACTTGCCCGAACCAGGTCTCAAACCCGAGAACTTACTCACTATAGAACAGATTATACCTTATGAATTGATGCATCTACAATACGCATCAAAATACAATTTGAAAACAGAAATTTAAAAAAAATTAAAATCATTCAAAAGTGTTTTGTTTATCTACGAAGAACCTGAACTAAAGTAAATTCTAGCACAATATCGGTGACCAAAACATGTTCTCGTAAACAACAGCGAGGTATTTGCCCTATCAAAATGACTTGAATCTCTGTTGCAGTGAACTTTAGTTGCCTTGTTTTTGGTCGCCGTTATTGTGCTAAAATATATCCCGAAGCTTCGCTTCCCAAAAACTAAATCTATTTAAATCTAAAGTAGTTGTTGTCAATCTAATAAAAGAGATATGGATGTGATACACTGCAATCATTGAAGCTGGTAAACGAAATTCACGATTAAAATAGAGCAAAAAGCTAATTTCTTACCTGGCCTAGAAGCTTCAGCAACTCCTGTAAGAATATCATCAACTGAATCCACAGTTGGAGGATGAAATATCTTTTCATTGGTCAGTGACGTCAGCAACCTTTTATCAACCTCACTACCAATACCAATAGCAATTATCTTAATCCCCTTCTCATGTAGATCTCTTGCTATCCTTACGACTTGCTTAACCTCATTTTCACTCCTGAGCCTCTTGTCGACGAAAACAATGAGTGTCTTTGGCACATTTCTACGTGCACCATATCTCTTATTAAATAGTTGGTCACGAACCATCTGTAGTCCCTTGATGATGTCATTGCCTCCTTTTGACCTCTGAATTCCATCAATTGCCTGCTTTAACTGCTGCCTAGTGATGTAATCTCCAATCTTGAAGACGAGTTCTGGAGTGGATTCGTAAAGAATGGCTCCTACTAAGATGGCAGAAGGGCCTATGTCAACTCGGTCAATCACTTTTTTGATAAGAGCTTTTTCTGCGTTCAATGTTGCGTCTGCATTCGAGCCATCAGCTCCAAACAAAACTCCAACATCCAATTTCAACGGTTTGGCTGGAAACGGAAACGGAAACTTTTAAGTTATATTAACTGGTGAAAATTTAATTCATCTCCTAACTTGCAGCATTTCTCATATTTCCGCTTTTAAAGATTGTTTGAAAATGCTACTAGATCGCTCGATTTCTTGTGGTAATACCTGTCATGATTTTCAAACTAGGGCATGGTATGAATACGTAATAACATAGGACGTATAATATAAAAAGATCTGATAACATAAGACATCTGATGTTTCATTTCCTAATTATCTCGATCGTATATGGAGCATTCATCGTTAGTCTAGCCTTTAACACTTCTATCTTAAAGGCAAACCAAAGAAGCTCAAGAAGCTATCTTCCAACACATTGCTGAATTTTCTATTCAAGCATTAATAAAAGACTTGCATTCAATGTCAAAACGCATATGAAATCATATGATTGAAATATTACCTGTAACTTTTGCAATCTGATTCTCGACGTTCCCAAACACCGAATCGATATCTTCAATATTTCCCACCTCGATCAGGTTATCTTTGTTCTTCAAATTACCAGCAATCAATCTGCCATCAACCATTTTTACCGTTACAAATACCAAACCAACTCCTTGTTTCTGAATTTCATTAACTTCGTCAATAAATCTTCTTTCATCAGATTTTTCTATCTTTCCCAGCAAAAACAAAACCAGAACCTTTCCTTTCCTATCATTCGCATCGGATGCTGACAACATAGTTCTTGCTAATTCAACGGCCTTACTCGCCGTTCTCTGCCCTCCGATTCTTTGCAAATTTTTCAACTTGTTTTCAACAACAGCAGGATCATGGGAGATTCTCAATGCTTCACTTGCCTCGTTTCCAAAGTTAATCAATCCAACATTTGTTTGTTGCTTTGAAATGTTGAACGATCTCAAAGACGCCATTATGAATTTAGTAACTATAGATACCATTTCTGGCGTAACGTTATCAGAGGTGTCAATACCGTATATTACGTCAGCTGCTGTTGATACACCTAAAAAAGTAATGTTCTATGTGAATCAACAATCATGAATACATTTAAGTTCTTTATTAAGTAAGAGAACAAGTAGAATTTCTACAATCAATCGATACAGTTTATATAAATAAACATGCCCCAAGCAGGACTCGCACCCACGACCTCTAAATACGGCAGTGCCCTAAACACTTTTGATGTGATAACACGCAGTATTTAGAAACTTGGCGCACAGAGTTGTGGTATGGTTTCGAGTTCTAGGCTAGGGTTAAGGTATATACTAGGGCTGTGGTAATAACCAGAATTAATTTAGATACAACACAATTTCATCCTTCCAGTACATACTTTTTTGTTATATGATATTATAGAGAAGAGTCAAGAGGCTAAACTCTGCAATTCTACAAGCCTGTCTCGTTGTTTTCCACTAATCAGGCTAACCAGGAGGTGTAATGATCCATTAGCAGTACATCTTCTGATAATGATTAGTTCATCTCCTGATGAGTAGGCAACCACGAAGCAGGCTTGACAGATGCAGAGTTTGGTCTCTTGACTCTTTTCTTCACAATATATATTACACTCTACATTTCTGCATGGGGGACGGAGCACTGTCATAGGGAAGACCGGAATAAAGACGGTATCAGGTATCATTGTATAGATTTAACATTTTCATGTGGTTATTCAAACCTAAGTTCACGGTCCAAGCTTGATAAGCATTTAATACTTTTTGGAACCTTTTGAGCCACCTTAAGTACTTAACCTTTATATAACTAATTTAGATACTGATATTCTACGAATGAAATTTATTTAAATTGAGTTGGAAAGCATCTTCTCTTTGCAAACAACTTTATTCATTCAGAACAATGTCAACTGAAAAAAGCTAAAAATCTTACCGCATGCTGTTTTCTTTGCAATTTTCAAGTTCCTCTCCTCCTTGCAAGCAATAGATTTCAATTGACACTCGTTGGCATACGTTTCGGCATCACTTCCACATACAGGACTGTACTTTTCATCTACGTCACATACAGGGCATGTGCACTCTGCAGTATTGTCTGCTTTTCTGATACATTTGCTGAAATATTCACAAACTGTCTTCTTGCATGGATCTACAAATAAATGTGAATTTTTAAAAAAGATGGAATAAAACTAGATAGAGGACAAAATAGGTTAAAAGTTAAGTTCACACTGTATGATATCACCCTATAATGTAGTGGATGCAGCTCGTGAACCTGCAAACCAGCTGCTTGCTGCTAGGAATTATGTCAGGCATGAGTTAATAGGAGAGACAAACGTTAAGTAGGAAGACTTTAAGGGAACTGAAGCTTTTGAACCTATTGTAGGACGAACATAGTGATCGTGAATATCTGGCAAACCTTCCATTATTTTTCTACAATTTTGAAGCATTTTTCTACTCCATTTGAAGAATTTTATATTTCAGTGCCTTGCTGCCTCACGTCTATATGGTTCAAATAAAGATATAATTCAGGAAAACATTTCTTATCTAGAGCAACATTTCAAAAACACATTGTAAAATCAATGCGTAATGTCTTTAAATTGATAGGAAAATACATTTATCATCTTTGTAAGTTAACATAGAACAAATGGTCAACTGAATGATTAGTGACTGATCGAAGTAGTGTATTGATAGTTGAAAAAAGAATACCTTTCACTATCTTCGTAAGGTATTGTTTATGCGCAAAGCAAAAAGGGCGTAATGAATAATTAAACTAATCAAGTAGTGCAACTCTGGTATTTCCTCCGATGTGACCACATCTCTTGATTCCTTTGCCTTTTTTCCGGGAATAATTGACAGGTTGCCAATTCTCTCCTCACACTTTGTGTGATAGGTCGGAAGGTGGTTTCGGACCCAAGACTCTTTGGGTCTAACTTGTGAACGAAGGGTATAATGATTGTAAATAAACCTATAAAACATTTATCAATTCAACTAAACCGAGATGACTCACCTGGTTTAGTGGATTCTGTGACTTTCGTCAAAAGATCTTTAACTGAATTCAAATCAGGTGCATTAAAAGTGTTCACAGGCGTAAGTGACGTCACCAGCCTTTTATCAACCTCTCTTCCGATTCCGATGGCAATTATCTTTACCCCTTTCTTACGTAAGTCCCTTGCCAATCTAGCCACTTGCTTAACCACGTTAACACTCCTTGGTTTCTCATCAAAGAATACAATCAGGGTCTTTGGTACATTTCTTCTTGCACCATATCTCTCGTTGAATAGTTTATCACGAACCATCTCAAGTCCTTTTATGATGTCATCGCCTCTTCTCACTCTGATGATTCTATCAATAGCATCTTTCAACTGTTGCCTAGTGACGTGGTCTCCTAGCTTGAAAACGAGATCAGGTGTGGATTGGTAAATAACAGCTCCAACCAAGACGGCAGATTGGCCTATGTCGAGTTTGTCGATGACTTTTTTGATTAATTCTTTTTCAGCTTCTAATATTGCGTCTCCGTTTGCCACATCAGAACCAAACAAGACTCCAACATCCAATTTGAAAGGCTTCGCTGAAAAGTAAACAAAATACATCAACTAACATTATTTTGCTTCATCACCCTACGGCTTCATTCAATCTATTCGGCCTTTCTAAGGCTGTGAAAGCTCAGCATGAGGAAGTAGCCTGTGAACGGCTTTAACTTCATTTAAGTCAATAAGAAGGAAGGGGAAGGCTGTAGGATATAAAATTATTTCCAAATTCTTCATTAATGTATTTGAAAATAAGGAATCTGCATAATTTTCAAATTCTAGCAATAGCTCAAGCAGTACCATAAGTAACTCTCAAGGGCAGAATGACAGCCATTTTTCTCTAGACTGTTTGACAATAAATGAATCATGTTGAACTAGAAGCAATCATGCTCTTGGCCAATTAGAAACAGTGGTTGGTCTATGAAAGACTGATGTGAAGGTGTACAGTGATCCATTTTTCTTCAAATTTAGGTTTGTATGAAATCACTCAATCAAGATGATTACCTGTCAGTTTTGCAATTCGCTCCTCAACAGATCCAAGTGCTGAACTGAGATCCTCAACTCTTTTCGTGTTGATCAAATCATCCTTGTTTTTCAAACTTCTGAAAATCACACCTCCATCAATAACGTTAACAGTTACGAAAATCAAGCGAACTCCATCCTTTTGAATCTCGTTAATTTCATCAATAAATCTTCTTTCGTCTGTTGGTTCAATTTTTCCAAACAAAAACAACACCAGAACTTTCTCTTTTCCGTCATTTGCGTCTGACGCTGAGAACATATTTCTAGCCATTTGAATGGCCTTGCTAGGTTTTCGCTCCCCTCCAATTCGTCGTAAATATTTCAAGCTATCTCTTAAACGAACAGGATTGGCTGAAATTCCCAATATTTCATTTGCCTCGTTTCCGAAATTGACGAGTCCAACGTTCGTTTGCGATTCTGAAATGTTGAATGACTTCAAAGACGCCATTATGAATTTCTTTCCCAAGGTTAACATCTCTGATGTGACGTCATCTGAAGTGTCAACACCGTATATTACGTTTAGTCTGCTTGATATGCCTAGAAAATAAATGTTGGTAAATTCAAAAGACAGAAAATTAAACACATATGATCTTAGAAATCTTCGTAAAATGTCTCAAAACTTTCTAGCTTTGTACGCCACGTTTTGTAACTTTGTACGCTAGTGCTCTAACAACTGAGTGAACAATCGAGATACTCTCAAGCAACATGAAGCCACAGGTCATAGGTGCAAGAGGTTATGCGATAACCTCAACAGGTTTCCTCATGCATTTGCTCACACTGTCTCGCCTAAAAGCTTTTTTAACATTCGCCTGACAACCCAAAATGTGCACAAGACTAACGAGTAAGGTAAACATTTCATTTAGGAATATCAGAATTTTTCAAAATCAAAACCACGGATCTCATATTGTGTTAACAGAAAGAGTTTGTTCTGCCACTAAGGCCGATGCTTCAACAAAGTCTTTACTACAGAGTTAGCTAGCATGGTTACCGTGGGAAAAACAAATTTGAGAAGAAGCAGGTTTCGGCAAATTTTTACGAACAAACTGGAATCCTACACTGGTAATCTTTCATTCATACAAATTATCTCGACTGTAAAGCAAATTGCATACCACAAGCTTCCGTTTTAACGACATTGATTTCTCTCTTCTTGGTACAACTTTCATGTTTCAACTGACAAAAATTCGAATACGTGATTCCATCATCACCGCACACAGGATTGTATAAAGTACTGCAGATCGGACAAAGACACTCGGTGCTTCGGTCAAGATGTTTGTGACAAGTGGCAAAATTCTCACAACGAACTTCTTTGCATGGGTCTAAAAGAAAAAGAGACATTCATCAACAATGAAATTATTGACGTTAATTGACGTTATTCTATCATAGACTGGTTATGGTAATGCAGATGAATCCCATTTCAAGAAAAAAATGGTTCTACTGCATTTACAGCTCCAATCTATCGAGTCAATTAATGATTTGAGGTAAAATTGACGTTTTTAGAAAAAAAATGGAACTTTAAACTAGAGACTCAATGGTGGCAAGTTTCATCAGGTTCGAAACTACTTTTAGACCTGTCACAAAGTGTGAGGGGAGAATTTGCCAGCTCTCTGTGATTCCAGTCAAAAAGGCAAAAGGAATCACAAGGTTTCGTCATATCGAGAGGAAGGACCAGGTTCGCACTACACGATTAGTCTACCTATTCGGTGGGCCCTTTGAGCTTTTTGCATGAACGAATACCTTACGAAGATAGTATATGTAGCTATCGACAAGTAAACACTCATAATAACAACCTCTTTATTTCAGTTTTACCCTAAAAGGTTCTTAATTACTAGGGACATCTTAACAGGTTTCCATTGGGATGGGTGATCTGAAAGTGTCAACTGTATTCATTTTCAACACTCTTCTACTGTCACACAATATTTCATATTTTATGAGCAGTTCTGCAGAAAATGACAAGATATATTCGCTGGAAATGCTTAAAAGAAGTTGTTCATACATAAAGGTTTTTACTATGCAACCAAAACGATTGAAATCAACATACCTGGAACAATCGAGGTGATTGCCTTTGCGGTGGCCTCGTTTACCTCCTGAATGCTGTCTACACCAATGACGTCATCTGAAGTACCAGTGATGTCCTTGACGTCATCAGGCCTAACCTGCCTTCCAATAGAGACAACAACAATTCTGACTCCCTGTGCAAGTAGAGCACGCGCGTGTCGTATTGATGCAGGGCTCAGCCTCTGATTGACGAATATGAAAAGTATCTTCGGAATTCCTTTCCTTCCGTCATTTCTTTCCCTGAAGAACTCTTCTTTTGCTAATTCGATCGCCCTTGTCAACTCGAACCCCTTTGCCCCTAGTTGTACCCTCTTCAATACATCACGCACTCTAAAAGCATCTACCCCCTGATCCAATCTCAAGATCATCCTTGCATCCCTCCCATACTGAATCAAGGCAACACGTGCCTGATCACGTGCTATCCTCAGTCGCCCTCCTAATCTATTCATAAAGTTTTTAGCAATATTGAAATCCTGTTCTGCAGTACCCCCGTCTGCTCCGATGATAAACCCGACATCAAGCCTTGGCATTGTCATGGCAGCCTTTGAGGATGAGGCTGAGATAGTAGCTGTAGCCTCGTTTAGTTCCCCTGTAGATTTCACTTTCAACACGTTGTCTGGGTTACTCGCAATTCGCTCCATTTCTTCATCAACTACGTCATTTCCAATGCCAACAACAACAACATCAGTTCCAGTCTCTTTCAAGGCGGTTGCTTCTGCATTCAGTTGTGCTGTTGAACTCGGATTATTAGGACCAGCCATGGCAACAACAACAACTTTCCCAGCACCATCACGTGCCTTGCTCAAAATCACGTCTTTCGCTTGCTGTAAGGCAGTTTCGAGGTGTCTGTCTCCACCAATCAGCGCGAGCGAAGAAAGAGCGGATGTAAGAGAACCACGTGATATGCCCTTACCCAATGGTAAGATGGTATTTGGTCTGCTGCCATAGGTGATGATTGAGAAACGATGATTGGTTGATATGTTGTATACGTCAGCTTGGTTGACTAGAAATCGCTCGATTTTGTTTTTCATTTCATTGTTCACTCCGTTGGACGTGTCCACCAGAAATATCAGCTCCAATGCACCACTTGGCCCTAAAAATGGAGCGAAGCAGTTCATTGGTTGTGTTAATCCATAGCATTGCATGGTCTATAGCTGCATCACAGTGCTTGATGTACAGAAGTACAGAGCAATATAGATCATAAATAAAAAAGGAGACTGGGTCTCTGTCACTCAAAGTTTTATGCTTTCGCAATCATCAGACTATGATGAACTCTAAATCTGAATGCAATTCACTAAGTCTATTGAATAACAGAGAACAAGGTTTCTTTCTTGTTTCTGATCATTAAGTTTCTGGTCATTAGTGTATGCATGTAGATGAGGGTGCCATTTAAGGCCTGCTTATATTATCAGAACAACTCACTCGGTTGTAGTGGTGTATTTGTAAATCAGCTGCTTTTGTGTTAGAGATACTGGACGGTAAGGTCTTTTAAAATTATAAACTTCTGTTGCATAAATAGAAGCAATAAACATACTAGGACTTCATTTCCTACCATATGTAGTGATGAATTACATGTTACTGTGTCCCTACTGACAACAAGGCAAAGCCTTAGTTAGGCTAACAAATGAATTATAAACTCACTCAATCATAAATAGGAGCATTAAACACAAAAGACCCTTGCGAATTGCCGGTGATGTAGTGAATGTTGCTGTGCCCCTAATACTGAGAGCAAGACAAAGCCTTGATAGAAACCCTCTTACTAATAAATGGGAGCATTAGAATTACTCAGACCTCCTATACTACTACATGTAGTGATGTAGTACATGTTACCATATTCCTACATATGTAGTGACGAAGTGAAGCCTGTGAGATACAAATGAAAAGAAGTAATGGTTGAAATAAGTAACATACCACAAGGTTGATATTTGATGATTTTCAGCACTTTCTTCGTTTTACAGCTTTGAGATTGAAGATGGCATTTTGATGCATACGTTCTTCCATCATCGCCACAAACAGGCTCTAACTTCAAACTTTCATCGCAAGATAAACATATACATTCTGCTGTTCTGTCAAGTTTCACATAACACTTTGCATAATCTCCGCAGTTCTTCTTTTCACATGGGTCTAAGAAGAAAATAAAAACATATCAAAATCCTCCAGGATGTTTTGAAATTTCTAACTTCACCCTGGCCCAGGGTTTTCTAAGAAAAATTTAGAATTGCACATTTTTCTTGCCTGGAAAGATTTTGAAAAGAAACTCTAATTGCATACTGTGCTTTCTTGAAAAAGCTATCACCAATTAGGATTTTGAAACTTCATTTTTAAATTACCTTTCAACGTTAACAACAAACAAAATGGTTTGATTCCAATCTAATGGTAACTTGCTCATGATAAACTCAGCAGTACTAATGAACTTCTTCCTAAACCTTAGCCTAATGCCTCTTTGAGGTAGCAACTTGTTTGCTGCCGAAGTTTGAAAAAATGTTGAATTTTGATGCTTGTAGATTGCTGCAAAATGGCCAATTTTAACTATATATAGCAATCTTTTCTATTATCGTTTCTCACTCCTAAAATATTTAGAACTGCTTAATATTTTCTTTAGAATTGCACTACAAGTGTTTAGAACTAAACATATTGAATAGTACTGCACGTTAAAAAACCCTGGGAATGTCTTTGCAGGATGTTCAATATTGTGACCTGGATATTTATCACTGTGGGGGAATACCAGCACTACTATGGAGGGATACCATAAGTACAGTGGAGGAAATTCTGTACTGTGATGGGATACAATTAGTAATTTGGGGGTACCATCAGTTTTGTAGAGGGTGTTCAGTACTGTTTAGGTAATACCAAAAGTGCTTATCATGTCAAAAGAAAATTAAAACATATCTAATTACTGCAGAAACTTTTTTGGAATTTCCAACTGGTTGCAAGTTAGAAATTCAGTAACAATAAGGTTGGGCGAATTCGACTCATACCTGGGAGAATTGCTTTGAAGGCTTTTGAAACAGCCTCGTTTACGTCCTTGGTACTTGCTACTCCAATGGCGTCATCAGTAGTACTACCAATATCCTTAATATCATCCCTTTTAACATTCCGTCCAACAGCAACTACGACAATTTTCACCCCTTGTGCAATGAGGGAGCGTACACCTCGTATTGCTGAAGGATTCAGCCTCTGATTCACGAACATGAAAAGTATTTTAGGAATATTTTTTCTGGCTTCATTTTGTTCATTGAACAGCTCATTTCTTGCCAAATCGAGGGCCCTCGCCAATGCGAAACCCTTTGCCCCTAGATCTACCCTCTTCAATGCATCACGAACACGTACACCATCTACCCCCTGATCCAATCTCATAACCATCCTTGCATCTCTTCCGTACTGAATTAAACCAACACGAGTTTGATCACGTGCAATCTTCAGTCGCCTTCCCAGTTCATTCATAAAGTTTTTGGCAATATCGAAATCTTGTTCAGCAGTACCTCCGTCTGCTCCGATGATAAAGCCAATATCAAGCTTGGGCACTGTTATGGTAGCTTTTGAAGACGAGGCTGAGATAGTTGAGGTGGCCTCGTTTAGCTCTTCTATTGACTTCAGTTTCAATACGTTGTCAGGGCTACTTGCAATTTCTTTAATCTCGTCATCAATTACGTCATTTCCAACACCGACAACAATGACTTCAGCCCTAGTCTCTTTCAATATGTTTGATTCTGACCTCAACTGAGCTTTTGCTGTTGGGGTTTGACTATTAGGCCCAGCCATGACAGCAACAACAACCTTTCCTGCACTGTCACGGGCATTTCCATTCGCGATTTCATTGTTAGCGAGTTTCAAAGCATTTTCAAGATGGCGGCTTCCTCCCACTACGTCGATTCTGCCTAAAGCGTTGCGTATTGATCTGACTTCATCTCCATCTTTCAAACTCAAGACTTGATTGGCATTTTTAGCATATGATATCAATCCGATCCTGGTTCCTTCCGTTGAGATGTTGTATATTCTCGTTTGTTGAATCACGAAATTCTTTATTTTTGTCAGCATTTCTTCTGTCACTCCGTCCGATGAATCGATCAGAAATATCAATTCCAGCTTGTTTGAGAAACCTAAACATGAAAAAAAATTTTTATCGAATTCTGAGGGAGTGTACCATGGAGTTTATAGAAACAGATCCGTCTAAGTGTGGATCAATATTACTAAATATAATTAATGGTCCAAACGGTTTAACAAGTAGAACCAGCATGCTGGAAAAGGAGTGGTCAACCCAGAATAAAGGAAGAAGAAGAAAGAGACATCCGAACGAAAGAAAGAGGCCTATTAATGATGGTAGTTGCAGAAGTAGAGGAAGGTGAGGAAAATAGGCAAATAAAGAAATATGATAACAACTGAAGCTTTGCGTCGAACACTCATTAGAGTGGTACGCAAGAATAGTCTTTGATCGGTATAGAACTAGAGGATAGTGAGGAAAATAGAAAACATAGCAAAACATAATAACTGCCAAAGCTTTGCACCTGACACCTATAACAGTACGTCCGAACAGTCTTTGATTTGTATAGAACTTGAGGATAGTGGGGAAAATCAGAGACATAGTAATAACTACTGAAGCTTTCAGTTTGACACTCATAAGAGTAGTACGTCAGAAAGAGAACCCTCAAGTTTTGTACCGATCAAGGACTAAAGCAGATGAAATTCTTTCTGAACAAGAACACATAGAAATTCGGTTATGAAACTAAAAAGAAAATCACAACATATTCAAAACTTACCACAAGCCCTTGGCTTTGCAACAGAGAGAGGCTTTTGTTTTCTACAGCTTGCTGCTTGTAATCTGCTCTCAGACGCGTATGTTATCCCATCCGTTCCACAAACAGGGATGGGGTCTCTTTCAATCTCATATAGTGGGCAAACGCACGTGGGCTGGGATCCTGATGATGGCATGCAAATGGCGTAATGTTGACAATTCATCTTGGAGCACTGGGCTGGAATAATTAAAAAGAAAACATTTTATATAATAAATTCTGACTACTCTCTGTCTGCATTTACTGGTGCTTGCCATAGTTGATAGAAGAAATTATTGAGAAATAAAATGTTATACGCCTTTATTTCACATTTCATGTTGAAAGTGCTGTTCTGTGTAAATGCCTAATTCTCTTTATTAAGTGTTTGAATTGAACACATTTACGTATTAGCTACAGAAATATTGTTATAAGTAACTTATCGAATCTTCCATAAATAGTGAGTACATTTGGATAAGGGACGAGAAGAAGAGTTTTTGCCTATTTGTTAAACCATGACCATATTGGCTAGAACTATAACAATGGCAAAAACAATATACTCTGACAATAAGCTTATCAATGCCATAACTTTCACACTTTTTAAGGGGATTGTGTAGCAAAATCGTTTAGAACTAAGAAAAACCAGCATGAGATTTTAAAAACATAATAACCTGCATTTGTCAAACTTGGGAAAATCACAACGACATTTTTCACATCTTCTGGTGTTTTAGCGACAATTGTCAACTCGTCATTTCCAGTTATCCTCTTCCCATCATTCAATGCGGCCTTTCTACCAACACCAACACTCAAAATCGATACTTTATCACTGATGAGCTCCTTGGCTGCATCCACTGCTGATGGGTCTATTGGCCCGTTATAGAAAACAACAGCTAACTTCACTGCATCCTTTCTGTCATCACCCACAGCATTAAACAACGAAGAACGAGCAAGCTGCAATCCTTTTCCAATGTCATTGCCAATACTTTCAAGGCGTACATAACCAATGGCTCTCAGTAAGCTCACCTTATCGAATTGGTTGAATCGAATGGTTACTTTAGCATCCTGGCCGTATACCACCACACCAATGTTAATACTGTCACGTGATAATTGCGGCAATTTCGTTATTTCTTTCACGATTTCTTTCTGAATGGCAAAGTCTTGCACTGCCTCGTCTCCACCTGCTCCCATGATGAAAACGAGGTCCAATTTCTGAGCTGATTCTAGAAGATATTCGATGAAATGAAAACATCTTTAAGCAACAACTGGAAGTCTCTTACAAGAAATAATTTGCAAGTTAATTTGGCAACCAGGCAGATCCTCTGCATCTGTAAGATCAGTGCCTGCTAAACAAAAATGACTGTTGTCTATGGGCAAGGAGCCACCCAAGTTTATGACGAAAAAAGCTAATTTCTATTTGTTTATTTCCAAAAATTGAACAGGTTTGATTTCTGACCAATGTGTACTACCGTCAATGACATATGGTAGCGAGACGTGGACGTTGACAAAGAGAATGGAACACAAGCTACAAACAACTCAGAGAAGCATGGAGAGAATGATGACTGATTACAGTAGGAGAGACAGAAAAACGAAGATTTGGATCAGAGAGCAAAGTAAAGTTAGACATGTTATAACAACTGCCGAATCGATCAAATGGAGATGGGCCGGTCATTTAGTTGGCATGGACGATTAATGATGGACACAACTTACAACCGAACGGCAACCGATCCATAGAAAAAAGAGCCTGGGAGAGACAAAACAAGATGAATGAATGAATTTGTGATCACGAAAAACGATTGCATGAAAGAGAATTGCAAAGAGCCGGAATGAGACGTGGAATATTAGGGAGAGGTTTCTACCTAGAAGTGGGATGTCACAGACGGATGATGATGATGATGATGATGATGATGATGATGATGATGATGATGATGATGATGATGATGATGATGATGATGATGATGATGATGTTTAATCATTTGACTTATGACTAAACAGAGTTATATTTGCAGCTTGAGGAAAATTCTAGGTTCGAAAATATTCCAATAGGTTTTTCAAAACTTTACATTTTCTCCTCCTTTAACTATATTAGGGACCTAGCTAGAGCATCAGTTACCAAGATATTGTTAGATATCACCTACATGTTACTCCTTAAAGGTTACAAAAAAGGCCAGCAAAGATTTCCTGTTTAGTTGAAAAATGCCTGAAAATATAGATTTTCCAAAAAGTAACTTTCGAAAGTATAATATTCACTTCTGCAGGCCGAGACTTGAAGAAGGCATGTCAGACAGGCAGCTTTCGTGTTTTAAGTTAGTTAAAAATCACATTTATACTTTCCCTTGTACTATATTATGAAACTATAAAACAGGGAACTCTTCCTAAAATGTGTTTCACTAACAAAAATATTTCTACTTTCTACTTCTACTAATAACTAGCCATGTCTGTAAATTTCATTTGAGATCTCTAAAGAATTTCATGTTCAGTATCTAAAATAGATATTGATGTAATATTACCTTTCCTGAACGCAACCTTGCTGAGCAGTTGAGACAGTGGCTCGCCAAGAATTCTCTGCTCCGAGCTGATAACCACACTATCTCCAAACGGTTGATACGTCATAAACTTCTTCCTTGCCTCTTCATCAGATTCAACAGCAACAACAACATAATCAACACCAGACCTCCTGATCTCTTGAAAATACCCGGATGCAGCATCAATGGCTTTCTTGCTGACGTCAGAGACATGAATAACAACGGTCATGGGGACGTTCCTTATATAAAATCTGTTTCTTCGCTCGCTGATGATCTGAAGAACCTTCTGAAGTGCTTTGATTAAATTCGGCATTCCATTTTGCCTTCTCAGTGAAGAAATTATGTTTTTGACCAGAGTTTTGTCCGTTCCCTCTTCGATATTCAGTACATCGGTAGGCGTGTTACTGTAGGTCATTATTCCGAAATTAGTCTTCGTTGGACTGATGTCGTATTGGTCAGCAAGGATTCTGAAAGCTCGTTTCGTCTGCTGTAACGTAAAATCATCGACGTTTTGTGATACATCCATCACGGCCAGGATATCACGGGAGACTTTCACTTCTAGAGAGAAAATATATTTTCGTTCATCATTTAACATGCTCCATAGTTCGAATCATAAAAATCTCAGACATAATCACTTTGGTGCACTTGTAAATTAGCCTTTAAAAGATCTTTAAGGTAAGGCCTTATCAGGCCCTATTCATGATCAAACTAAATATTAAATCTATTATGTAAGTTTGATCATGAGTAAGGCCTGATGGTTAAATTTCAACATAATAATAATAATAATAATAATGGTAACAATAAAATACATTTATAGGGCGCGAATTCAACATACGTTTTGAAATCAGACTCTCCTATTTTGCTATATCAAAGGACTCATTTCATGAGCAAATGTGAATTATTATTTAAGGCAAAAGAAGTGATTTTCGTACATATATCATTCATTAAAGTGGCTACTCTTCAAAAGTCTCTTCAGTACTGATCATAGCAAATAAATTTATAATAGGGAAAATACTATTTAAGGTAGCAGGCTAAAAATTCTTATCTTCTTATTTCTTATATGTTAGATTAAGTGTAGGCCACCACCTCGAAAGTGTATTCATCCCCTATGGGTCCAATAAGACAATATCCAATCCAAAACTGGAAATCAACAACGTAATTTTTCATACCACAAGGCCCATAATTGGCGATCTGTATCCTTCTTTTGATTTGGCATGATCGAAGTTGCAGATAACACTTGTTGCTGTAAGTTCTTCCGTCAACTCCACAAACTGGACCATCGGCTGATGCATGGCAGGTATCCGTGCAGATACATCGTTTGACGCCATTATTAATGTTACATGTTCCAAAATCGCAATTCTCAGCATCATTGCATGTGACTGAAAAATTGAATGTTTCGTCTTTATATACGAGTACATGCTTTCTTTAAGAATAAAGCTGCCATAGGTAGTCTGTATACAATTCATAATATAATATGTTTAGTTCCAAAGTTGCTTGTTCTCTTCATCATCGCATCAGATGTGATTGAAATAAAATTATTTTCATATAAAAATAATTCTTGATGGACAATCGGTGTTTATAGTTGAAAGAAAAATACCCTTACTTTCTTCGTAATCTAGTACTATAGGCACAAGGTGCCCACTGAATAGGTAGACTAATTGAGCAGTGCAATCCTGGTCCTTCCTCTCGATGTGACCATACCTCGTGATTCCTTTTGCCTTTTTTGCCTGGAGTTGCAGAGAGCTGGCAAATTCTCTCCTCACACTTTGTTACAGGTCTTAAGGTGACTTCGAACCCACAACCCTTCGATCAAGGGTCAATTGACAATAAGTGGCCAGACCAATTGGCTATATGAGTAACACTTTTGTGGAGCAACGCTTCTAGAAGGTCTTCCAATGAAGACAGGAATGCAAAAGGGACCGTCTTATCTAACCGTAGAAAAAATTACCCTAGCGGAATAAATCAGTGGCCAGATAACCAAGTTTCGAGCTCTCTGTAACTTCAGGAGAAGAGCAAAAAAAATAAATCACGAGAATAATAAGAAATAACGATCTAATCGAGGAAAACGACCAGAGTGACTAGACCAGAGTTACACTGCTTCACTTGGTCTAGCTACTGAGATGTTCTGAGCAATCAGCATCTTGTAAAGACAATAAGGGCCTATCAATTACAGATTATCGTTATGAATTTATCATAATAATATGATAATACTATATCAAACTATCAACAATCATAGAAACAATGCTTCGATGTTCAGTTACTTAACACACTGCTTCAGTGGGCCCTTTACATTTCTACTGCTTTCACATTCACCTGGTTAACAAGCTTTAGTAACCTTTAGTTCCATTACAGCCAATCAAAAGCATTCGAATCATTGAATGGAGTAATAAGAGTCTTCAATTAAAAAGCCTGGTTTAATCAAAGCTGGTTAAAATTCCAGTGTGAAAGCAGTAGTAGCGCGTACAGAAATATCTCATTTATTTTGGCGCCCAACTATGGCTTTAATGGAGTTTTGCTATTCAGCAATATATTGAGCCACTGAACAGAACAGTTAAAAAATGAGACCTACCTTTATCGAGCTGACCAATTACTTGCTGCACGACAGAACTACCAGCTAATTCCCCAGACTCACGAACCAGGACGATTCCTGCTTCATCACCGAACAGATTTCTGACGTCACTTCGATCGATAAAATTCCTAAAACCAATTGCAACAACATGCACTTTATTGGCTAGTAGCTGACCAATCAGAGCCTTAAGATTACCAACGTCAGCTTTATCAATACTGTCCATAAACAATATCAGTATGTTTCTGAACCCAGCCGGAGCTCCGTTTTCTCGTTGGTAAACTTGGTTGGCAAGTCTTAACATCTTGGGTAAATTTCTACCAGGTTGGCTTTGTGATGCTCTCTGGAGTATAGCTGTAGTATCTCTGGCATTCGTTGAATCTCTTAAGTTCTGGAGAATTTTAGCATCGGCGCCATATTGAATTAGGCCCACATGAGTTCTACGTTTGTCAATGAAAAACCTTTTCATGACTGAAGTCGTTAGCTTTTTCTGCTGGTCGAATTCTGATTGGGTTCCGTCCCCACCCAAAGCAAACACAAGGTTGAAGTTATCTGAAACAGAAATACAAGATGACTTCAGGTTGTGATACTGACAAAATTACAAAAAAAATAAAGCTTGATTATGTAAGTTATTAAGTAGCAAATAATTTAGGTTGGCTTAGAAAGATGTGCTACTGTTAACAGTACTTTGGGGGACACCATCAGTACTGCGAGGGATATTCACTACTGTGGAGGAAAACCACAAGCAATGTGGAGGTAATACTCAAAGAGCCAGTGATTTTCCTTCACTGGATATTCTCCACAGTACTGATAATATCCCCACAGTACTGAGAACACTACAATTCACTGATGGTATCTCCCCAATGTACTGATGATATCCTCCACCAGCACTGAACATCTTCCACCGTACTGCACAGCAATTCTAAAGGGTGAAATTTCCATGGACCCCAAGCAAAGTGAGATAAAAAGAAGGAATAATTTGAAAAGGTAGGCTTATTCAGAAGTTCATGCTGAAAAGGGGGCTTTCTTGAAAGAAGGGGCTTTATCGAATTATCAAAGTAAGCAGCTACTCAAATCTGACCTTTATTATTCTGTAGACTTCAAGTGTTATACGAGATTTTCGAAGTCACTTATATTCTGTGATTGTGTAACTTTAAAAATATCAACAAAATGAAATAACATTACCTGATTTAGTTGTCATTGGTTGGACAATATGCAAAGCTTTATTCAGATTATCCTCAGGGCGAATAACAACCAAATTAGCTCCACTAGATTTGAAAATATCCAACAAATCTTTGTTGACCGTTGATTTCGCAACGACATTCACTTGCAACCCTCCCTGTTTCATGTAGTTTAACATTCGCACCATGTAAGGCAAGTTCTCGTCTGCAGGGCCATCGATGAACATAACAACATTTCTTGGCTTGAACTGCCAGTTAACAAGTGCTTGGTACAATCCTGCATCCACTCGCCTACCGTCCTCCTTGAGAGCTATATTCCTTAACGCTGTTTTTACCGCCTCGGGACTTATGCCTTTATCGAATGGTAGATGAATGATGGCGTCACCACTGTATGTTACCAAGGCGATACGGACGCTTTTCTTGGAAATGTTAAAAGCAGGAAGTGATTCGATGATGAATTTTGTTGTTTTTCTTATAGAGTCTTCGTCTTTTGAGATGTCGATTATGAACATTGTGTCTATCGTTTGAGTGACTTCTGTAAATGAAAAGAAAACATTTTGGTATCAATAATCATTTAAGTTCTTTATACCTTTTGGCAACCTTTTCGAGAATTTGAAATGATTTTCTTAATTTTACAGTGTAGCAGAAGCTCAAAATTTTGATTTTTGCATTAAGACTAACTCTGCATGGAGTTTAAAGGCAACCTTTTTTACCTTAATACCATGTGGGCATGAAGAAAGGAAAAAACGTTTTTTCTAAATGCAACAGTTTTATAGGTGAAAAAAAATTAGGTAAACTCGCCATTTCTGAAAATATTGTAAAGCTTCAGAGTTCAGAAAACATTAAACCGTGATATGCAAAATAATGATAATATAAGCCTGAAAATGCTTTCAAGTGATAAAATTCTAAAAGTCTAGAAACAGGGAGATCTTTATGTCCAACAGACATTTCTAATCTCCGTATTTGGCATCGAAGGTTGAATCGAAAGTTTATTCCATTTGTAGTGGCCTATGAAACGTGTCTTCCTTTTTCTGACACATAAGGTTTAAGAACGATAGAATTCAAGATAATTACCGCAAAAACCAGGTCTTGCAACAGAAATATGGGTCTTTGTCAAACAGCTCTCATATTTCATCAGGCATAAATTGGCATATGATTTTCCATTTCTGGCACAAACAGGACTATAGTCAGATGAACACAACTGTCTGCACTTGCAAGATACTTTCCCGTTGTATTGTGGTACGCACACTGCTCCATAAGAACACTTTACGTTATTACACGCAGCTGTGAAACGTGAATAAAGATGTTGGGATTCAGAATTACTTTGTATGATCTACTAGTCTTGCTGTAACTGATAAGCGATCAGAGGCCTACCAAGAAGGGGGGAGGGGGACGAAGCCACTTATGAGCCCATTGAAACCATTAAATGCTCTATTCAATATTATGGGAAGAGTCAATTACGTGTTACAAATTACTTGGAACCGATGTCTCTGCTAACATCTAAAAAATGCATAAATTTCCAAGATGATACCATCTTTTTAAAAAAACTTTTGTTTTCCTGTATAAAATGGGTAAATTGAATAGTCATAGCATCAACATTTCTAGAAAATAATGGGGGCCGTTAGCTGAAGTTTCCTGTGTGTAGGCCTTCACAAAGTCGTTTCAAATTCAGGAATTTCAACGATTCTTGAAACGAAATCGCAACGATAATTTGTAACTTCATATGAAAACTTACCGTTGATAATTCTGTTGTAGACATCATAATAATAGAACAATAATGTTTTCGATGTCTCTGCTATAATTACGTCATCACTCTTCGAGGCCATGGTCACGAGCTCAGCAAGCCTCACTTTATTCCCAGCACCCAAGACAATCACAGTGACCCCCTGTTTAGTGAGAGAATTCATTGCACTTCGAATCTGGTTTTGATCTGCGAAGGAGGTTGCATCGGTGAAAAGTAGAAGGATTTTACGAGAATCTTCTCTGGCTTGTGGGAAGACTTCCTTAGAGGCCTGGGCCAGAGCGAAGTCCATCCGGGAACCGGTACGTTTCAGCTTCATTTCATTGATCAGTTTATTCGTATACGCCATGGCGTAGGCATCTCTAAAGTTCTTAATCATACGGGAATCTTTATCAAACTGAAGTAATGCAATGCGAACCTGGCCATTCGTTATTGGGTAACGGAATGATTCTAGAAACGTAGAGACGAATTCTTTCTGACGATTGAAAATGGCGTCAGCATCAGGCCCGTAGGCACCAAGAGCAAAGGCAATATCAAGTTTCATTTCGAATGACGGATGGTATTCTGAAAAGATAAAATTTTGATGAAATAATTGAAAAAATCACTGAGAAAATAAATGAACGAGCATTGCAACAAACACATTCCAAGTATTGATCCTGCTATTAAGACTTGACTACTTTGTAACTACGTCTTAACTCGGGGAACTAGTATTCATATCCAATCTGTTTTTTAAGGTTTTTTACGGGAACCAATCAAAATTCCATAAACAAAAGTCTTACATCTCTTCTTATCAAGGATAATTTCTCACTAACTAAATTAGGTCAAAATCTCAAATTATGGAATGAATCTCTAAAATTTAAGAATCCTAAGATACACTTCCCAATGATACCGGAACAGCCCAAGATACTAAACAATCTAAAGATTTAAAGATGGATGTTTCTATGTTCAGGTAATGCTTCAACTGCTAAAATTAGACACTCTCGCGCAAGATTTAAATAGCCTCATCTAGGTGCCACTATTTAACTCTCATCAAAATAAGATCTGAAAAATAAACTCAACATGAAATAACCTTAGAAAGCTAGGGCTATTACATCCATGTAAACAAAGCCTTCACCTTAACAACACACCCAGTAGAATTTAATGACAGTGAATCGATCCTTCCAATATGGCCACGAATTGCCTCATTCTTGAAAAAAAACTCGACCCAGTCTTCATATTAAGATAAGTGAGTGAACAATACTTACTACAGACACCATTGCTTGCAACCCGGATGTGAATCCTCTTCTGACAAGAAACCATCTTCATGACGCATTCATTCGGGTACGTGATGTTATCCGAACCACAGATGGGCCTAAATATCTTCTTGCAATTCGAAGGACACACGCAGCTCGCTTTTCCATTACTGTCTTCAGCACATTTACCATAAAAATTGCATTTCATTGTTACACACAAACCAGTTTCTGAAATCAAATAAGTTACCATCATACTCCTATATGCGAAATTAAAGGGGTTGAAATGAACGGGGAGTGATTGAGTGAGCGAGTTTATGCCTAACGTGCTAGTCTGTGCTAAGGTATCGTGTTATTTCCAGCAGGGGACGGTAGCTAGCATATATAACAGCACTTGTATATAGTTGTAAGAGGCCCTGGTGTGTTAATTTCAACTATTTGTGAGTGAGTGCGTGGTTTCTTTTTAACATGCTAGCTTCATAAAGGCAAGACCTCGTTTCCAGTTTCTAGTAGGTGCACAGTAGCATGCACTACAATCACTTCATATAGTGGTATGTGGTCATCGGGAGTTAATTGCACTCATTTGTGCTAAAAAAGTTTTTAAATTGACAAT
Organism: Pelagia noctiluca; assembly: GCA_963924455.1. Taxonomy (NCBI): domain Eukaryota; kingdom Metazoa; phylum Cnidaria; class Scyphozoa; order Semaeostomeae; family Pelagiidae; genus Pelagia; species Pelagia noctiluca. The sequence goes on from OZ004327.1 coordinate 3,592,151, forward strand.
TTCTTGCACACTAGACGAACTCTCAAATTATAGGTTCGACACGTCAGGTTTTGGGGGATTATTAAAGAACAGACCAGATATTTGTGTTCAAAACATACTGGGTGTGTTCATTTATGGCCCTTTCTTAAATTTTTGGTTCAGAAATGTCTTAATATTTGAATGAGAAACCATTACGATGTAGATTCTTTCTAGTCCCGTGATAAATGTGGATAAATCTACTATACCTCCAGAATTTTTTCCTGACTGCAGCTACGAAGATTTAGGCCGCTGGACATTTGGTAGCAATGCGTTGCTAAGAGACATATTCCTATCATGCATTTCGTTCAATGAGATCCAACATCCTTTGCAGTACGGCCTAATGCAATCCTTAAACTGTTGTTGAAACCATAGAGTTACCAATAAGATTTATTTAGCTGACAAAGCTAACAATCTGTTCGGGGGGCCCCTTTGGGAACCCAGGACAATATCAAAAACAGTGGCACTTCCACTTACCACATGATCCCAACGACTTTACGTAAATCCATTTCTTATTTTCACAAGAATATTTTTGCAATTCACATTCATTCGGGTGAGAGCGTCCGTCTGTCCCACAAACTGCTTGCTGAATTTTAGGACAGTCTTTGGGACATTCACATTTGAAGCCAGTTTGGAGATTTCGACAGCTGGCGTAAAACGGACACTGAACAGCTTGACACAAATCTAAATAAAAAAAATAAGGAAAGAATTTGATAAGAGGTAAAACCTTAAGAATATCTTCAATAATTTATCCAATTTTAAGGGAGTATCGACATTCAACTCACTACCTGAACAAATCCGAAAACAAAAATGTATTGAAAAGCTAAGTAAAGGTTTAAACCTATTTATGTAAATTTTGCAATATATGATGAATGTTATCTATCTAGCAGCTAGATAATGACATTTTTATTAATCCTATCTACTTATACATACCTCCAATGAAGGGCATATGATCTGGTACATTTAGTATCATTCATGGCGTTATAGGAATATATTCTGATAAACAGCTCTATGATGATTGTTGTTATTATATGATAATTATTCATTGCATATATCCATTGCATCGATATGTCGGCAGAGCCACACACATTACCATAGTTAGATGCTAAATTTAGTTAGAACAATATCTTGAAAGATTGCCCACGCACCTTGTCGCATTTTACAATGAACCAAATCCAGTAGAATTGGACCATCTGGCTGGCAGTGCCCACACCATCCACCACACTTGGACTGGATCACAATGCCTTGTTGGTTCGAAAACTCTTGCAGTTCCACACCTCCATTGTCTGACTTGACATACCAAGATACCCCCTGTTTAACACGAAGTCCTGTGCCAGAGAGGTCCATCATGAACTGGCCTCGTCTGCACGAGCTTCGATTGGCTGAAAAGCAATCTCCTGCAGTGCCATAGGCCACAGGGAACCCAGATTTGTCAGTGACTGAAAAAGTGTGATCGTCTTGAATAATGGTTAAACTTTTCATGTTGACTCTCACCTATCAAGAGAAAAATATGCAGGATAAACATTTTCCCCCTTGAGAATAATATCATACACACCAAAAATAGTGCATAATCTTTGACTGGCCTTATGAATCCGTATTCAATAGATCACATTGTGACGTCTTGATTTGAAGAGCTAAGAATTGAATAAGTATATCATATAAAAGTATATATAAAGAGTACTGTCGCCATGGATGGGCCACTTTTTGAAAATCAGCATTAGCGACTGTATCCAGAAAACACCAATTTTTCAGGTACTTGGGCCTAGTTTATTCGGAAAAAAGGCTTGAAAATTGTTGCTCATGCTAATTTGGTCAGTATCTTTGTTTTGTTTGTTTATAAATGCTTAACAAACTCGAGAAAAAAAATTTCAAAACGCTTCACCTGAATTTGAAGTCTAAGTATCGTCAAAATTTGCTGTTATGGTTGTGAATTGCAGTTTTTGTTTTATCGATTTTCTCCTATCATTCTAAGCTAAAGCAAATAGTTTTCTTCCAACTTTGCTTCTACCAGCCTTGGTTTTTCACAAATTACGAAGACTTCCGGTAAATTCATGCTCACATTTTCGCAAGAGTTCAACTTTTATGAACGATTCGTGATCGGCAAACGTCGCTATGGATGGGCCACCTGTGAGCAAAACGATTGTCCACGAGTGGTTGATATCATGTGACAGACAATCGCTCAAAGAGATTTATCTGCGCTCTGTGGCTCGCTCAAAAATATGCGGCGTACTGCGGAGGCGCACCGGTTATTTTGGTGCGGCCCATCCATGGCGATGGCCTAAAATATTGACGAAAAAATTGGGTCTCATATTAATGGCTCTTGTGAAACGAAAAGGAAGCGAAGTTGATTCATTTTATGTCAATGTTTTAAGGAGAGATAGAGATATATTTTCACTGAATTTTTTTTGCTAAGGTATGTTAGTTGTGTAAGACAATGCTGTTAAATAAAAAGTGGCCCATCCATGGCGACAGTACTCTAGCTTGTTCAGAATCGCTTATTTGTAAACATTTAGGTTGAAAATAATAAATAAGACACTATGGAAATGGGATTGCTCTTTATTGAAGAATGAAATAAGCAATGCTTCCGATGAATTTAAGCGATTGTATTTTCACTGATTAGAACACATCACTAGGGAAGTTGGCCGTCACTGCAGACTGCCCCTAATCAAGAAAGACAGCATAGGGAAACTTATCTCCATTAGCACTACTAACATATGCAACAAAATGGTGCATCATATTTGATGGGCTGCATGTAACATGCATACGGTCAATCACAATGAATTGATTCAAACTGATATTTTGTTTCTGTGCAAGATTGAATATTTGGACACCGGATTCTTGAAATATTTCGTCCTTATTCAAAACAATGTTTGAAAAAAGTTTCCCAAGAGACCAAGAGTGTTGTTGTATAGTCCACCATAACATGAAATGAACACAATGGACATTTATTGTTATTGCACCATATACACTAGTTTAGAATCAATGATATTAGAATATTTCAGTATATTATATCCAACGTTTTTCTTTATTCTCACAGCCATATTCTAACGAGTTCAAAAAATATGTGCACGTTGAAGACCAATTCAAAATCCAGATGAAAACGCAGATATGAAACAGAAGGCTTCCAGACCATCCCAATCTCATTACTATTTTTCAATTGTGGAAGAATGTTGACTAAACCTCCTCCAAAACTGAAAAAGTTTCTTAATTTACTTACAATTGACGAAACCTTACCTTATGAAACCTTGTCATCCCAGCCTTGCTGTATTTCAATCGACTAGGTGCTCCTCCACAGAGGTACCGATCTTGAGTGCGTAGGCGATCTGCATAAACCATTGCAAAGTTGTGGACCGGACCAGCGGGCAGTGTGAGGTAATCGAGTGGCTTCGAAGTGTTCATTCCATGACAGTACACCTTGACGGGAGATGAGCAGGATTTGATCGGGTATAGAAGATATTCTCCGTCAAATTTCCCGTATCCGTATTTCTTTATATCCGCACAGGAGTTGATTCCTACAGAGAAAATAATAGATCAGTCTTTGAGCGCTACAGTACTCGAGGATAGCGAAGACAATCAGAAAAATAGCGGAATATGGTAACTAATGAAGCTTTGCGTCTGACACTCATTAGAATAGTACGTAAGAACAGTCTTTGATCGTACAGAACTCGAGGATGGCGAAGAAAATCGGGAACATGTAGTGGAATATGGTAACTGAAGCTTTGCGTCTGACAATCATCAGAGTAGTACGTTAAAACAGTCTTTGAACGGTATAAAACTTGAGGATGGCAAGAAACAGATTTGGAAAAATAGCGAAACATGATAACTACTGAAGCTTTGCATCTGACACTCATCAGAATATTACGACAGAACAGTCTTTGATCGGTACAGAACTTTAGGATGGTGAGGAAAATAGGAAACATAGTGAAACAAAATAAATACTTAGAGCTTTGCATCAGACACTCATCATTATAGTAGTATGTCAGAACAGTCTTTGATAGGTACATATCTTGAGGTTGGTGAGAAAAATAAGAAACATAGCAAAATATGATAACTACTGAAGCTTTTCGCCTGACAACAGTCATTAAGATAGTGCCACAGAGCAGTCTTTGATCGGATCAGTTCTTGAGGATGGTGAAGAGAGCCCAAACATAACGAAACACGATAACTACTGGAGCTTTGCGTCTGAAACTCATCATGGTAATATGTCAGAAATAGAAGGAAAACGAATAATTATACCAAGATGTGGATTGCAATTGGCCAATCATGAAAAGAGGTGAATGATCGATGATCCACATCTGGCTATAATTATTCGTTAGGTTCCGTTTTCGTTCTCTTTCTAGGTACTAATTTGATGAGTGTCAAATGCAAAGCTTAATCAGTAGTCATCAAGTTTCGCCATGTTTCTGATTTTCAATAATATTCTTCTTCACATTTATGCTTTGAAAGATTCGAAATTTACGATATATCATCATTAGAGATGTTTGAATTGAAAGGATGTAAAATTGAATAAAATTCCCCTCTTATAGACCTAATACTAAAGTCATAGGGGTTAAATTACAATAATGATAATGCTGATATGAAACCTACCACAAACTCCCTTGTATGCAACATCGATCCTCTTTCTTTTGATACAGGAGTTGTGATACATCGTGCATTCATTGGGATAGGTGTACTGATCACTACCACAGATCGGGTCGTACTCTTTCGTGCAATAGATATTCGAGCATGCGCAGAACGGCTGCCCAGTCACACGATTGAGGTCACAGAAGCCTCCATTCGAGCATTTGACCAATGAGCACACGTCTCTTCTCTGCCTCGATTTCACTGGCCTTGCGTCTAAAATGAAATAGGACATTTACTTTTTGCAATAAAGCCCATATGTTTACTTATAACATCTAGAGGAAAATCATTCCCTAAAATCTCGTTCACTTTTCTTGGGAATCCTATTTTTTTTAATGAAAGTTCATTGAAAATCTCTGGAAGTCCTTTTTTATCCTTGATAAAATCTCGAACGCTTCCAAAGAGACTGACAGGATCCTCGTCTGATATAATATACACGCATCTGTTTTGATTAAGAAACTCGATATAGAAACACTGACTTGAAATGGCCTGTAATTTTAAGAAACTCCAGCACTTGAAAAATGTATGCTAAGAAAGTTTCATCTTGTTGGTAACTTACAGTGTAAGTTTACCAGAGTCAGAAAAACATTATCGTCGCACGGTCATTGACCGGAGGCCGGAGGAAGATTAAGAAAAAGACTGACAAATCGAGGAAGGACAAACAATACATTCTTAGCGAATGATATAAAACAAGTGGAAAGTGGAAATTCTAGCTGTATCTAAATGTTTCGAACCTTTTTCTGGTATTTGGTAAAAACAAGTTTTTCCATCTCTGTTCGAAAATTACAACTTAAACTTCTTAGTATATAATAACCAAACATAATTGAGGAAGATCAAGATCAATCGAGATAATTTGTGAGAATGAAAATGACCCGAGTAGGACTCGAAGATTATCTCGATTGATTTTCCAAATCCTGCTTCTCCTCAAGATCCAGATCCTTGCTCACTGGAAAATTCACCTGGAGAAAAGACTTTTCCAGACTCCGAAGTTCACAGCTCGTTTAACTCTCAAAATGGGCGTTACAATTAACCAAATAAACGATTCCAGAGAAAAGTAGAAAATAAAACCACAATTTGGAATCCAAAAATGTGGAAAGTATCAAAAACATTATAAATGCACGCGCTTTAATGAGATGTTATCATAAATGTCAGATTACTTGGTTTGCCAGCTACTTCTACAGATAAGGTGTTAATGGGCTTTACCAGGTTTTGGTTAAAATGATTTGTGACATTTCTCATTTCTTGTGTTAAATTTGACGAGCAAGGAAGCAGGAGCCTGAATAGTTATTGATAGTTAAACACTTCAGGTGAAATTACAGGTGCAGCTCTGGCCAGGGGGTTTCCGGGAGTGCAAATCCTACCGGGGGCTCCAAGCAAGCCAGAGTGTCAAGTGGACCCCGAACAATGCCTGTCATCGAGTTTTGCTGGAGTAGTGTAGAAGCTCAATCCAAACTCCCCATATCCATAGTTTATAATTTCTCCGTTTTCCAAATAAAATTCCCCTTCCTTTATGATAGCGCAATGAATATGTATGTTTAAATAGACAACTCCCACCACCGGACAAATATTTGAGTTTCAAAATTCAATCAACTTGAAAAGCTCTTTTTTATAAGATTAACCTACAGTTTTTGGAGCCTCGTTTCGTGGAAGAAACTCGTAGAGTAAGAGATATGTTATGGAGTTAAGAAACTTTTTGAGTGGTTTTTTATAAGGAAGACACTCAAAACAGCCTTTCGTATTTTCTTCATAAGGAACACCTATATAAAAATATCTGATTCTGAATCTGAAACTGAATTTGTAAGCTAATCGAGAACTTTAATTGTATTTGTGAAACTAACCATAGAGAACAAAAAAACACATCATGAAAAGCAATTTAACAATTTCTTCCGAGGTAAGGTGAATACTTTCTCCCAAATTTGCGTTGAATATACAGAGCAGTCGAGTCTCAGTCCGAAGGTTCTTTATAAAAAAGTGTAATCCACAATTTACAGTTTCGCTTCCCTGTATGAAGTACTGCGAGGGTCTATCTTAAACCTAATTTGTTTTAGCCGCGCCCTCTATTTGTTTGCAATATTTAAGTCTCAAATTATTCTATATTTCACACGTATTAATATTTATGAGAAACTCACAACTCGTTAAAAATACCCCTCAACTTTGCTATGAGTTCCTAAATCTTTTAATTAATGAATTGATTGAGTTGAAATCGAGCTATAACTCCGAGTTTCAATTCTTACAAAACTTTCGATTAACTTTTGGGCCTAAAGAAGGTGCTATATATGTATACTAAAGACAACAAACTGCTATTTTTCGTCTTCGTCAAAAAGTTCAAGATAGTTCAGTATCTTTTTTGCAACTAAGTCTAAAAATTTGTTTTTCCAAATTATGCCAACCGGTAGATCCTGAAGAAATTGTAAACAATTAAAATTAGCCAAGATATTCAGTAAGAAAGTTTTAAGAAAGTTTTATAACTAACAGGTGAAATTAGCAAATTGCTATGTAAGTGTCCGTACTTGGATAAGCTTGAGACTTTCTTAAGAAAAAAGATGGATTTGCTCATGCTTAGGATAATCTCATACTTATGAATGTCTTACTAAAAGAAACTTATAAAAGTTGATTAATGAAGCATGCTAGGAAACATTTTTTTTAGGCAATTACCAACAATATGTCATCAAATTGTCATTTTAGGCAGTTTAAGAAATTTAGGTTACACTTTACAATAGTGAGAGGGGTCAAGGGATCATTCTAAACTTTCGTTTGAAAAAAGGGATTAATTCGCAAATATTAACAAACCAAAGGCTTTACCTGGAATTAAATTCTTCAATAACTTCCCAATCCATTTCTCAAATTTCGGTGCTCTTAGAACATATAGGTCTTTGAACTGCAATGATTTGCCTGAAGTGTCTTTGAGTTTTGCAAAAATTATTCGCTTTTCTCCAACCTCTACCGATTTTTCGCAATTCAAAACATCGTTATTGGAGAATTCTGCAAAAACACTAGAAAATTCCATATAATTCTGTCTTCTGCTGGGTTTCAATAATTTTTCAACATGAAATTTTTTCACGTTGTCAATTTCTAAAACCTTCGAAGTGAAAATAAAATCCGAATTCTCCACCAAGTCGAAATAAGAATATCTCTTACAAACATCAGAGTTTTTCTCCAAAATCAATCCATCCACTGCACTCGACAATAAAATTGCCAACAACAAATATTTCGCCATTTTGATGATGGCAAAATATAGGCCAACTGGAAGAAAATATCTTCTTTGCTCCAGGCTTTCCTTGCAACCTTTCGATAAATTTTCATGAGGTTTTTATTACCCTCATTTTGCACGTCTTCTTGTATGCTTTCAGTCTATTATTACATAATTCTAGCAAACTCGTAAAACCCTTTCAAACAAGGAGAACTGTTTAAAAATAATAAAAAAAGAGCTTGTTTTATGATTTAATCCCACAACCAAATATACAAAGAGCTTGTGGACAACCAATTTCTCATAAAAAGAGCTCAGCCTCATGCTCACTCAGACGATATTAATTCTTTGAAAGCAGAACAATACCCATTTCCTGTCACCTACATCGAAGGTAATGCTGCTATACTGCAGAACACAGAATAGAATCGGGTAGTGGATAGGGGACCTACAATTGGTCATTAGCGTCTTTTAACCACCTTTGGGACAGTAGTGTTACCAGAGGGGTTAGGGGGTAGGGGCTATAGCCCCCTCGTCGTAGGAGACTAGCCCCCTTCGGAAGATAGATGGATGTAGATGTTCTTTGTCTTGAAGAAAATTTCTGGTATATTCATTTATGGGAAATAGCCCCTGGTTGGAGCTTCTTACCCCTATTTCGGAAGAAACCAGGTGACACCATTGCCTGGTATGGGGAACGCCTGTGCATTACTGTGGAGGATGCTTTAAACCGTGGGGAATGTTCAGCACTGCATACCTGGGCTGATTGCCATGTTCTCCTCATGCTTTGCGAATTGCGTACTCCGAACATAAATCAATTTTGGAAAGTGTTCCCACAACTGAAAGCTAAATATCCTTGTTTCGAAATTATATGCAATCAAGCATTTCTATACAAGGTGTCTATTAGTGGCACCCTGGGGAACGTCTGTGCAGCACTGTGAAGGATGTTCAGTTTCCCTCCACAATTCTGATGATCCTCCAATAGTAACAAAAATCCGCCATAATGCTTTGGGGTCATACCATCACTACTTTGAAGGGAAATTGGACATCCTCCACAGTACTGAGCACCATTCACAGTACTGTACAGGCGCTATAAGCTTCCTACTGTATCGGCATTGGGTTGTCGTCCCATGTAGTCTCACCTTACTTTTGAAAAAAAAGCTGAAATCATGAAATTATTAATGAAAATGAAATATCAAACGTTTTTCAAGAAACAATGAACCCAAAGAACTGAAGAAACTGATTCGCTCTGTTTCGACTAGTTCGTTCTTCTAACAGGTTTGTTAATGTTTTAAGTCGATCATGAGAAGAAATACGTTCAAAGGTAGGGTCCATATTGTATTATCATAGACTTGGTTGTAGGTATTACCTGTAAAACTTTATGTTTATGATTATAATAAAAAAAAGAAAAAATTTTCAAAAGGTCCGTAAGTTCGTGGTCAGCATATTACCACACTGATAGCCTTGAGAAATTAATCTGTCGGAGCCACTAGCATAACAATCAAAAATACACTCAATAACCTTGATCCGAAGTAAGCAGTTGGTTTTTTTCTGTTGTTGTGGTTGCACAAAATAAAACCGAAAAGTTTGTAGAATTTCTAGAAATGTAAAAATATTCGAGAAACAGCTTCACCCTGGGGAACGTCTATACTGTAGAGGGTGTTTAGTATTGTAGGGGATACCATAAGTAGTGCTGTTGAGGGACACCATCAGTCCTGTGGGGTATATTCAGTACTGTGTTATTGATATTCAAGGTACTTGTGGTCTCCCTCAACAGTACTGATGGTGTCCACCCACAGTATTGATGGTATCCCTCTAGAGCGCTGAACATCATCTAACGCACTCATGGTATGTACACAGTGCTGAACATCCTCTACAGTACTGATTAGTATCTCTCTCGAGAACGGAACATTCTTCGTCCACAGCACTACACAGATGTTTCGACCTTTCACGGCACGTCAAAGGTGAGAGGTCGAAGGTCAGAGTCTTGAGTTATTGCAATTTTCAAACAGACATGTCGTTTCTCAAAAACACGTATTTCCGAAGATGAGAAACCTACCATGTTTTAAGTAAAGTGTTGGACAAGCTTGAAGGGCTTCAAGTAGTCCAGTTGCTTATCTGTAAATGATCAGTGTATAGATAGTGTGATTGTTTTATCAAAAATAGGCTTCTGAGCTTTTGTCAATCCAAAAATAGTTGATCAGGTTCCAAAAAAGTTTCACTTTACTGTGGTCTCATATACTGGACAAGTTACAATGGTTTAATGGACTAAGAGAGAGGGCACACCAAACTCTGGATAGGTCTCCAATCCAAGCCATGCCCCTTCTTTTTGCTAGAAAAAAGCAAAAACGTGGATTTGTAATGTAAAGGATGGCCTTTGATTTTGAATAAGATGTTTAGCAGACTCGAAGGGAGTTAGTAAAGTTGCTGGAAAAAGAGAGTAAATCGTTCCCTATTTTCACTCGATTTGCCATGCCAGCCCTGCTTTCCGATTCGGAAAAGATATGATGGGTTCCTTCGAAGATCGAGCTATTGCAAGAAGAAGGTGACACTTTTAGGGACAAATTGAAATTTAGGATGATCCCCTTTTCTTGATAGGCAACTGGACGAACTTAGTGCATGGGTGGATAAATGGGTGCAAAATATGACGGATGCCAAATATGCCATCACCAGAGTCAAGATAAATTTATTGGGCATTTCTCATCAGAAAACAGTTACTTACGTCATCACGCAGAGAAAGAAATCAGGGTGAATCAACTTTTCCATCCATAGCACAGGTCAATAGGACACACCCTTTTTAAAGAACTGAGAGAAAAGAAGGACTCACCGTGCCACCCCTTCCTCGAGTTACTCGGTAAAGTATTTTCAACAAAGAGATAAACTAATATTTTTGAAATTAATTTCCTGTCCTGGACGAATTCCTGGGCGATTCTCCAGAATGCAAACAAGCAAGCAAACAAATACAGTAGCTTTACCGGAAGAAATACCATTTGAATAATGCTAAAAGAAAAGGCGGGGAAAATCGAAGGATATACTGTATCAACCTTCAACCAACTTCAAATCTTTTTATAGCTTGACTGTGATGGAATGACAAGAACAATTACCAAGTGAACCAAGCCATGCTTGGACAAATTTATCTGATCATACATTCTCCAACAAGTTTCAGCTGGCTAGCCAATGCTATTAATTCTCTAGAGCTTTGGGGTGTACGAAGCTATTACTGCAATCTGTAAACTGGCATTTGGCTCTTAAACCTAAACCTTCAGCGCCAATTCAGAATAGTGGACTTTGAGGAAACGGAGGAAGGGGGGTTGAAATAGGGCCTTGTTTCATGAGTAATAGTACCAATGGGTTAGTGGTTGGTTAGCGGTTTTTTGGACTCGTGTAATAAGTCTAAACGACCCCGCAGCCTAGCCATAATAGGAATTATTTATAAAACTTTAAAACTTGAGCCCAGTCACCGGATTGTGCGGATGGTGGAAGGGGATCACTGATCTCAAAATAAAGACTGGATCGAGCATCTGTCGTTCTGAAATGTAGCCCAATTCAATACATGGAGATTCTACTGGGGCGTGCTTTTTCTTGGACGATTATTGGAATGTTATGAATGATCAACCAGAGATTGAATAATCGTGCAGCTATTGTTAACTAACAATCAAGTCAATATAATTTCTTTAGCAGCCATATTGGGAGGCCAAATGAAAGTCGAAGTAATTGGCTTCAAACATTTGACTCTAGAAACCAAAGAATGCTCAATCCAGTCTTTATATTGAGATCAGTGAAGGGGATTTGTGGATAGTAGTTTAGTAGATTTGGGCTACTGGTTTTCGCCAGAGAAAAACGAAAACAAAACAATCAGCCTTCCTTTCTTTAAATTTGGAATTAATTTATAATTAACTACAATGAAGGTAGAGTCGTTGAAGAAAGCCTTCATCGGTATGACTTCACAGTAATCGATCTAATCCAAAGAATTCGTACTACAATTAGAAACTCCTAAATGCCCATATGTATATATTCACATGATTTCTACTTCTAGTACTATTAACAGTAATTACTAACAAAAAGTCAAACTAACACAAAATAGTTTTTTTACTATAAGGATTTAATAAAGTGGGAGCAATGGAATGCAAAGTGGGAGCAATGGAATGCAACTGTTAACCAGCTGGTTTGCGCTGGGGGGCCAAGTGGGTTCTAAACCATCATAGGTGTATGGCATAAGAAAATCACCACGTTTGAATAAACTGGGTTAGTCTATAATTTAGAAAACCCGGTTTATCTGAAGAACACAGGGGCTGGGGCATTCAAGACTTTAATAGACGAGGATGTAAGTCCAAAAGTTTAGCCCTACAAAATATCCAGAAAAATTTAAGAATTCCATTCAGTAACCCAAATTTATCATCAAAATTCCTTTTATTCTACTTCATTTCTTTATAAACTAAAAATATCTGACTTTTTACTATTCTTCCACCCAAAAATATGATGTTGGCTATACTAAGAATTTGGACCCAAAAATATCAGCTTTATGGAAAAGAACTGATCCAAAAATATCGAACTAACGTTCCCGTATATAATAGTCTTGACTGCCCCCCCCCCCTCATGAACTGACGAGACACATTTGACATAGATATTAATTAATTTTTCTGTCTGATGGACCAAGCATTAGCCCAAGTTTTAAGACTTATAGAAAAAAGACTGCTAGGGAGTTTTGATCAAATTGACGGAATTTATTGCAATACCTGACGTTATGAAATTTGAGCGAAATATTACAAAAATGTGAACAACCAAAAACAGTTATAACAAAATGGAAAGCAACTAAGTTTGGAGAAAACAAAAACATGCTTCTTGCCCTTAGGTGCTGAAAACCCAAAACACAAACAAGCCTCACAGTTAGAAATGTTTTTGAATTCTTTATCTGTGAAGGAAAGGGTGTAGGGCTATTTGTGAAGATAATAAAACGAGAACACAGCTTTGTAGTGTGGACTGATCCACAGCAATGACTTGGCTGAAAACAGTTTTAAATGTGAAATATGACGGTATGCCATTGAAACAAAGTCTTATATAAATAGAGAGGAAGAGCTGCAGTCCCACAAGTGCCCTGGGGGCTCTCTGGATCTCTCTCAAACGAATATCCCCTACGTAATGAAATGAAATAATTTTCAAACGTTAAGACTTGTGGCTGGGATATTTGTTGGGTAAAAGGATATGGCTCGCAGCTTTGAGTCAAGCAGCAATTTTAGTTGAAACCTCCCCTATTGGATAACCAACAATATATCTTTAGGCTACTTGCTTCAATAATATTTCTGTTATTTTGCAGACACAAGGAAAGAGGCTCAAATTAGAATCAAATAGTGAATGTCGTAAATTTCTAAACGTGGCATCAAAAAGCAAATTCTTTTTATGAAGCCGTTCATTAGAATTTCCAAAAATTTTCAAATATCCTTCATCTGACAGTGAAGAGCCAAAATGGCATAGCAGAAACAATAACAGTATTGTCATTCTCAAATACACTGCTTATTTTATCATTCTTTTTTTATAAGTTTATAACAAAGAAATTTAATTCAAAACACAACAACAGTTGGCATACCAATAAGATTCGACATTCGACCTGCAAACGTCAGCAATTTCATGATGGTAACTTCAAAATGGCGGCTAAACCATCTCCCTGAAGAGGAATGATAAAATTGTAATAATTACAAGAGAAACAATATAAAACACTAATAGATGACAAAACAATTTTGGCAAAAAATTAATCATATCTAAGTTGGTCTATTTTAAATAGATATAAACTAGCTTTTAGAGTGCTCGCGTCAATATTAGATCCATGGCAGCTTATCAAGCGAGTCTATTTTTTTGTGGCGCAGACGGTAGTAACTAAGGAATAGTGTCCCAGTAATAGGCACCTTATTCTGAAAAATTGGCTCTAAGAGTTTCCGAACCCATGGTTTCCGAAGAACAGTAGAATGAGTTGTTTATAGACAACCGCTTCGGGATTACCCATCCGGATTTTGACCTCAAAAGAACCAAATCATTAGGCTTATATGAGGGGGTACTCTCTCCTCGATTAGTTTAGCTATTGAGAGAGGTCTTCCTTAAGAGATTCCCCTCATACAATAGCATTTTGAATTCAAATTTACCCATTTACTTATTATTTACTTGCAGTATATATTATGTAACTAAATATTTTCTTTATCTTAATTTATATTGTAGACTATATTAGTTATTGTATGATGTGGAATTTTGAAAATGAATTGAACGGAAATCCACTCACATATAAACTCCCAACCCCAACTACTGAACATCATCCACACTACTGCACTCACACATCGCATGATGAGGTAGAAATGAAACAATAAAAATATGAAAAAGAACTCACGGTTTTTCGTGCATTAGCGAATTCTCTAGAAACAGCCGTTGTGCTCTCCGCTTGTCAATATTAGGCCCTGAAAACACCCCACTTTCGGCATCCTTCTTCTTCCTCTTCTTCTCCTCTTTTTTCTTCGCTTTACTCGCTTTGCTCTTCTTCCTTTCAGGCCGCTTCGGCTTCGTACTCTCAGCCTCGTTATGATTCGCCATTGATAAATCGTCCTTGGAAGAACCGAGCAAGTCTTTCTCCATTTTCTCCAGAATCTGGACTGAATCTACACACCACGTCGAGCGCTTGGAAGGCGATTTAGACTGAATATCTCGCGAATTATCATCATTTTCACGGCTCTTACGCGAAATAACTGGAGATGAGTTCATTAGTGCGACCCTATGAAGGGTCACTGGGGAGGCGCTGCGCACAACAGTAATTTTCCCCTTCGCAGGGTCACTTTTTGCCACCATTTTAGATTTTGACTGACAGGAATTCTCCAACGATTTCGACAAGCTTTGCAGAGCTTGCATCCCTGGTCCAGAATGCTTTGGAGATATGTTGTTGTTGATGTTAAAATTAATCTTATCATCGTCGCTAAGCGAACGAGAGTGTAAAGATTTACAGTTATCCATGGTTGCTCTCAAGTCAATTTCCGATTTACAACTGCGTAGGCCACGATGTAAATAAAGCGGGCGTAGTAAGCCAGTATCGCTGCCTCGTCGAGTCTCATTATTAGAATCAACTATTGATGCTGATCGTTCAAAGTTAATCGCAGTATGGCTATGATCAACAACAGAGCAATCGGCCAATCGTTGAATCAAATCACACTGAACTCCTGTGTCTTCTTTCGGACAGAGCTCATCGTGAGATTCCGATAGATCAGTTTGCGATTCTTGATTGTGGTTAGTGTTTAGATCATCAATCTGGTCTTGATTATAGTGTGATAACGAGTCATCCATTGTTTGTAATTGTTGATTGACTATACATTGCAATGCTAATTCAGTCTGTGATTCACTATTAACTATAGATTCAGTTTCAGTTTGGGATTCGTGATCGACTGTAGATTGTGATTCGTAATCAGTCTGCGATTCTTGATCAACTAAGACACGTTTGGGATAATCACTGGCATCATCAACAAGTGATTCCTTCAAATCAGTGTTATCATCCAAATCGAGGAAGAAATCAGGCGTTATTTCGTCTTGACTTCGCTCGTCCACAACCGACATTTCTCTTCGCCTTTTATTGAAACTATTGTCTCTTGAAACGGAGACTCCCGCTTCAGTGCTCATCGACGTATTTGACGACGACACGGATATCGTCTCAGGAGTAGGCCCTGAACAGCACGACAACAAGGAGTCGTCGCGACGATTAAACCGCTGGTCCACGATCATTTGAGACACTTCAGGAGCACTAGAACTCGATTTGATACTCTTTTGTCCGCGGTAAGACATGAAATCAGACCTAATCAGCACCGTATCTGACGACGTGCTACGAAAACTCTCGTTCCTCCTCGCCTCTTTGTCTTCAGGTGGCGAGTCTAGGCCGAAAGATCCCGAGCGACTCCGCGTTTCTTGCGTCATAAAAGTCGCCGAAAAATCATCCGTCGCTTTGCTTTGAACTATCATAGACGCAGGGCGACTTCCCTGCCAGAATGACGAATTATTGCGCGATTTCGACGATGAGTTTCTCTTCACCACAAATTCGCCCTTTTTGTCAGATTTCGGCTCTGATACACTCCGTATTACTTTGCTATTACAGTCGAAACTCTCCGATAGCTTGGCAGGTTCCAGGTTCGGGCTAGTCACCCGGCGGGGTTCGATGGAATACGACCTCGTTTTCCTGGCATCTGGGTGCTGCTGTTGCTCGGGGACAATGATTTGAGGCTGAGGTTCGTAATAAGACGCATTCGAGTATTTCGAGTTTTGCTGCAGTGACTGTCTACGGTCTTGGTTGGGGGAGTGATGGGGGCTGTGGTGGGAGATAGGAGTGGTTATGTCGTCATCGAAGAACTCATACGTCGAGCCCTGGCCGGCCCTTGCGTTGTTGTAACGTCTCTGAAACAGAAAGTAATCCACATTAGCTGAGCAATATCAATTTCCGATAAATAGAAATGAATACCATACAACCTTTTTTATATAAGGTACCAGTTTATAAGGAGCCTAGAACTAGGATTTCTGGTAAAATATAATGGAATCTTTTTATATGGTTTCCTTTAATAATACAAAACAGTAGAAAAATTAAGGAATTCTTATTACAAGGGCTTGAGGTAGGTTCCTTAAAAATAAAATTGTTTAGTGCTTTGATCAAAAGCTAAAATTGAGCTTTGGTACTTGTATTTCAAACAGGTGGAAAGGGTTATTAAATATTGTTCATATCTCTCACACGATCTCATCAAAGACGGCAAATTTCATGCATTATATTTTACAGAAGAAAAAGTTTCACATAGCTGTTGTTTACGAGTATAACAAACCACAAAGTTTGTTTTCGTTTCTTTCCATTTACGACAATAATTGATTCCCATAATAATCTCTCTCAACCGTAAGAACAATCTCTCTCAAACTATGTAAGTTACATTATATTAGGGTAAATTTCGTATTATCATGTCGCTATTTTCGTTGTCTTTGAAAACGGCAGACACTTGAAGTTCGCAAGAAAAGGGTCTATGTTGCAAATACCCCTCTAAAACGAGCGATCTTCAAAGTGATAGCGAATTGTTCCTTCAAATCAATAGTAGATGCTTTTTGTGGAAGATATATAAGTTTAGATACCAAATCAACCACTATTCTAATAGGGGATATCTAGCTTGAAAGAGAAATCATGGTGATACCTTAGCTTTGTCGATGTTCTGGATCCATTTGATCTGGTCTGCCGGCTGAGCTTGCAGTATGAACGCATTGATCATAGATCCGTATTCATTCCGGTATATGAATAAGAAGCCACCTGAAAAGAGAAGGTATTACAGTCTTTGAATGGTAAAAAACTTCAAAATAATAAACAAAAACATAGCGAAACGAAGACATGGATTACTTAAGCTTTGCTTCTGACACTCAACAGAGCAATACGTCAGAAAGAGAACGAAACTAAAACCTAACAGATTGTTATATCCAGATATGGATCGAAATAGGCCAATTAGAAACGAGGTAAATAATTAGTATAGTACTATACTAATAGATTACAAACTTTATCCATATGAATACTATACTATACTAATCATTCACCTCGTTATTGATTGGCCTATTTCGATCCACATCTGGGTATAATAGTCCGTTAAGATAGTACATTAAAAACCGATTCTCCTTCATTTACAAACCATAAAGATAATTTTGACTTTATCCGAAACAAACATTAATGCCTCTACTGTGGATAGGCTTGGAGCTTTGTTTACACCTCAAGGCTATTGAATTAATCTATTGTCCTGATATAGGATAGCCGTTAGCGTGTTAACCGTTGGTGGGTAGGGTTCCAGGCTTGGGAGCTGGCCTGATGGAGGCATATTAGAATTGTGATGAAACCCACTTCGGTAAAATCAATAACTTTTGAAGCTAGTACTTAAAGTTAAAGTTACACGCAAAATCATTCCTGATCAGCCTATGTCGATCCACCTATGGGTATAATAATTCTCTATGCTTCTTTTTAGCTCTCTTTATGTTATGATGTAGTAATTCGATAAGTGTTAGATGCAAAGCTTTAGTGGTTATCATGTTTTAATATGTTTCCGATTTTCCTTGCCATCATCGAAGTTCGGAACCGATCAAAGACTTTTCATAGTTACACTAAGATAATAAATTCATAGACAAAAAAAGGTGTGAGTAAAGTGGAACTTATTTGTACATTCAAAAATTATCAAGTTAGAAATATTTACCCGATTCTTTCAATTGTTGAATCACAATTTTGTTCAACCGAAATGGCTAAAAACAAGAAGAACAAAGATATTCAAAAAAAGTAAATTCTAACAGGGACGTTGGAAACGGCAGGGGTACTGCTTGAGGCACAAGGCAGCTCTCGAACAAGTTTTTAATTGACAAATAGTGCCATTTTCTCATGCAAAAAGTTTTCATTTTGAATATCAAATGTCCCCTTAAACCCTACTTACATTAAATCCTTGAATAGGCCCCATGTGAGCTTATTCGAGGGGGGGGGGCTAATTTACAAAAATATAGTTTTAGGTGGGGGCTTTTCGAGTATTTCTGTATTAAACCCTCCCCTTTAAGCCCTTCTCTACACACAAGAAAGACTACAGAGTATTGTGTTAGGGGTAGCTAATGGATGTATTCCCATCTCTAAATTTTTATGCTTGAGAGTGACGAATTTCATTTTAAAGGGCATCCGCTCTAATGAGCCCCCTCTAAACAATCTCTCTAACATAAACATTTGTTCTATTACTGCTGCAAACAACAGAATACACTTGAAGATTCAGTACTTTAAAAAACGACCTCCACTTGCTCTTCTAGTAGCAAAACACCGTTAAAGTGTTGTGTGCCCCAAGTCTCAGATACTTTCTACGCCCTTGAGCCTACTTAAATTCTACCTCGAATTTCCATGAAACATTTTATTAGTTTTGTGAAGTAAATACCACTTTATCCGGGCAATATTCCCCATTTCTGCTGTAAATAACAGTCTCACATTTGCATTTTGTTTTAACTTGATAATGACCTCTGAGAAGTGAAGGTCGAAATATTGTTATAATATAAGATCAAAAAGATAAAGCTTGCTTTCCTGTTCATTCTGAATAACGGTTTATACTTAAAAACACAACATGATCGAAAGAACCCAGCATTTCATCTCCAAGTTGCAAAGTTCACTTAAAAGATGGGAGCCATTAAGTCTCAGTGAGGGTTAGGATTCGTCCCTAAATGATTGTTTCTAGAATCATGACTTGTACCAAATGAAAATAACAGTAAATTGAAAACTATTAGATATAAAAGTACAAAAACTAACCTGTTTGATAATTTTGAATTTTTCGTTGTTTCGCTTTGGTTTCGTAATCAGAAAAATATCAGTAAACAGGAAACAGTAAACATCAGTCTGAAAGAAAATTGAAATGAGAGAAATTAATAGAAACATCAGAGCCTGACGGGATGGGTAGATTCAATATACTGGTAGAAGACGAGCCAATTTTAGGTGTTCCTTTCGTGCTGGGAGTAAAGCTGGAGAATGATATTAAGAGCTGCTTTAAAATACACATGTTTGGGCAAATCAACACCATGATAAATTTGTTAAAATTTGTATACTTAGTAAGAGTCATTTCGGCTAGAACCAAAATGTAAAGGTTCTTGTATGCGGATTTTTACTGTAGAGAAGCCTAATAAAAGATATGATATTGAAGAACAAATACAAATATTTTCTTCATGAAGTGATTTTTGAACTATATAGACAGTAAGAAATACAACGCAAGTTTTGAGATTGTGTCATTTACCGTGTCAATATAAATTTCTCCAGAAGTATTTCATAAGAACTTATAGGTCATTTTTGAGAAATCTTATTATGATAAAAAAGTAAGAGAATTTCAAACAGACTTACTCTATTTTGTTTTTCTACCAACTTCAATGCGCCTTCCATGAGGACACAGCGATGCTCCACCGCAGACAGAAAAGGGACGTTGCAATTCAAATCCAATTGGAAGTAATCAGTGAGAATCTAAAAGGAAAAAAAGCAAAGACCATTATGAATTCCTTGTTGCAAAGCTTCACTGTAAATAACGTTTTTTTATCAGTTTTTTGTACACCAATAATCTCAATTATCTCATGATTGCGCGCACCCATGAAGAAGGAGCTTTGACGCTAGAAATTCTGAGGGCCTGTTTACATGGTGGCGTGCCAGTCAGGTTAGGGGAGATGGTTTTTAGAGCGTTTAATGAAAAAATTTTCCAGCCTGGTTAGCCGAAGGATCCCCTGTTGCGAATACAGAATGATAAATGTGCATGCTTCCACAGCTTGATTTCTATCGCCTTATACGGGACTGTTTTCATGTAACTGCACAGATAAATAACAATGAGATTAATTCTTCACAGTTCGCAGAAATATCGGTCAGACGAGATATACCTGCTCGAGTCATTTTTTATTTTCTAGAAAATTGCTCAGTGTAATGTAAATGTAAATAATTTCACACGCTGCACCTAGCTTGCGATCTTTGAAAAATGCAAGAACGAATTAATTATTAACAGCCTGATTAGAATATACCACTGCTCCGTTTGGCAAAGCAGACTAATCATGCAGTAGCTCTAAATCAGTGGATGAATCAGGGGATGAAGTTACTCAAGAAAATATCATTACCAAAGCGACTGAAAGCAATATTTATTACTGTCTCATCTTTTAATATATTATAAACTTGGGAAAATTGGCTCTCATATTATCATATTAATATTCTGTAAGCAATGATAATGATATGCAATGCCTTCAGCTCAGATAAGTTCGACTATACATCAAGTGAATGGTGATGCAATTTGTGAGATTGATGTGACACGAGTCGGTCAATTAAGAAGGACCTGCTGCGACAGTTCAAGTTTGAAAAGCAC
The DNA here is from genome assembly GCA_963924455.1 of Pelagia noctiluca. Taxonomy (NCBI): domain Eukaryota; kingdom Metazoa; phylum Cnidaria; class Scyphozoa; order Semaeostomeae; family Pelagiidae; genus Pelagia; species Pelagia noctiluca. Next base: position 3,612,836 of record OZ004327.1, read on the forward strand.
TGATGTGCCAAGTCAGTAGTGGTACTTTTAAACCTTGCTTGGGTAGTAATTTCGGGTATTTATAATAATTTTTCACTCTAACAAAATGATTCTGTGAATAGCAAGGTTTTTTCTTGTCTCATCTTAAGATATCTTATAAATGTAAGAAAATTGGTTCAGTTATTAGAATTAGAATTCTATAAATAATGATATGTAATTGCTTTACCTTTTCAACCTCATCATTGACCGGCTCCACAGGCATGTACATATCTAACCTTTCCACGACATTCTGCATTCGTTTCTGTTCCTGTCGGATCCTCAATGCCGAATTCACTTGATTCAAAAATCTCTCTACGTTCGTCATCTGAAGAAAAATAACCGAAATTAAAGAATACTATACAAATTTTTCATAAAATTTTAATCAAATGGAGAAACTAAATGCTTGGCATCATCCTGAATGGTTTCTTTCTGACACACAGGGCGAGTTCCTGTAAACCAATTCTTTATATCATAGCCATCCCTTCAGAATTTTTGTTTTGTCAACTCTTCTGAAAATGAAAAGTTTTGGATTTCTCCAATTAAAAGCAGAAGGTTTCCGAGACTTCCAAAAGTTTTACAATTTTTCAGGATTGACTATTGCTGCCGTTTGTCAAAAACAAGGATACATGTCACTGATAGGAGTGGTGACACATTTAGCTAAAACACTTTTGGATTTTTAAGATTCATTTTTCGAAAAAAATCATAGATTCAATTTTGGTAGCATTCCTTTTCTTTAGTAGGCAGATTTTCTAAATTTAGAAGAACACACTCGTAGTTATGCATTAGAGTTTATTGTAGCCCTGAGGTCTAGAAATGGCAAGCCCTTAAGAAATATGCGGAAAGCCACAATCTGTATTTAGATAGAACCCAAAACCTTGAGTTGTTAAGTGATTAAAACCAGGAGCAGCAGATATCTATTTAAAACGTAGTTAACCACATGTATAAATAAGGTATTAGCCGCAAGCTCCAAAACTTTTGATAGAACAACCTACTAGGTCCCGCCTATTGACCATGAGAAAAATAATTTCTTCCAAGACTGTCTTTGTTATCTAGTAGTCTTTTGTTTTACTAAAGAAAGATAGGAACTGGAAAATAATAGGATGATAGAAGAACACGCCTTGAGGTGTAAACTATTTATGTTCCGATAACTGAGGAGGTGCCACAGTTTCAGATATCAATTTCCACAATTAGTCTTCTAAACGAAGCTCACTCTAAAATGCATAAAATACTGACTAAGCAAAATTAAGTGGAAATCTGATCAGTTTACTCGAACAAGACTTAACAAAGCTTAACTAAAGAAAACTAAACTAAACTTAACAAAAGAAAAAAGAAAACAAACCATTTCTGAGACAATATCTCGTTCTTCTTGCTCTAACGTTTTCTTGAAAATAGCTCTCAGAAGCAAGGGATATTTCGTCAGTCGCTGCATCGGCTTCACCAACAAATCAGTCAGCTTTAGTCGATGACATACATCGTGATTTTCACACCACTGGAAAGGAAACATTAACATACTGTATATCAAGTAGTATAATTGCTGATTGAAATCAGTGCACTAATGTTTAATGAGCTAGCCCGTGGAACGCAAAAGACCTTAATTCCAGCATTACACGAGCCTATTCATAACTGCCTGTCAATTCGTCTAATCCCTTTAAGACGAGCCAAAAAGCTGGTTATTTCAGACGACATATATTCAATATCTAAGATAACAGAAGCGACCAAATTTATAAGAGATTCAAAAAATCAAACTTACTGTAATGTATGATTTGAATTTCTCGTTTTCTTTGATGTTCTCTTTGAGATACCGAAGACACCGATCTTCTTCCATGCAGTACTTAATGTAAGGGTGACACAGTTCCCCAAACTACGATGAAAAGACAAAACAGGAACTTCATTAGTTAAAATGCCTTTATCATTATCAATAAACCTTCATGAGGGTACTTATTCGATAAAGGCTTAGTCTTTGTTCAGTAAAGAGCTTCAGAATGCGAGAGAAATCAGGGATTTAGCAGAAAACAATAACTACTTAAGCTTTTACACTAATCAAAATTACGTCAGACAGAGAACGAAAATGAAACCTTACAAATTTTTATACCCAAAGGTGCATCGACATCGGCCAATCAGAAATGAGGTGGATGATTAATGTTGAGAAACAACTCATTGTCAACAGTAGTTGTGAGACAAACGATCACCTTTTGAATGAGTCCAAATTATGGAGCCCGAATCATGGCTCTCATATTGTGAATACAGAAGGAGTTTGCTTTTCCACGTAGGAGTTACTTTTTCGTCATCCTAAAATCATCAAATTGACAAGTCGAGGTGTAGAAGAGTTGTATACTTACTCTTGAAAAAGCATCAAACAGGGAAGAAGGTAAAATTGCTTTCTTGTCTTTCCTCGCCTGAAATAACAAAGTACCGAAATTCATAAAGACATCAGCATGCATGAAAAGTTGTTTGTACTCATAACGATTTAAAACTCAAAACACAACTGATGAAATTTCAATAACATTGATACCTCCTTGGAAAGGCCTGAAGACATTTAAGTAAATTTCTGCTTTTAAATTGAAAGTTTTTACCAAGCATTTAGCTCTCTAGCTCAATTGCTAAGCCACTAGTTTTCACAACAACTGAATTAGCTCTTCAAACGAATAATCTGAGTTAAGGAGATGCAACCAAGAAGAGATGCACGAAAAAATAAAGCAAAACATGAATTTCAGTTGACTTACTTGCTCGACTACAGGTCTTAGGTACTGTGACCAAAGTAAAAAGTTCGCTTTCCAAATTTCATTAATATTCCCAAAGAGGCTCTCAACATCGATCTGTAAACAAACAAAAATAGAATATTTGTAATACAGTTGCTTTAAAAATATTCTTTGAAGATTTAAACGATATCTTTTCATGTGTGATTAATTGGAAATGAAAGGTTTCTAAAACTTTTCATACATACTAAATCTCACAACTTATCCCCTCTCTAATATTACAGAAATTATCAAGTTTAAAAAGATATAGAAGCATAGAGCGGTATATCGAGAAAAAAGTAAAGCCACTAATCGCCCAAAGAAACGTATGTGCAATACTGTGGAGGGACACCCTTTGGGTGTTACTTTTACAGTATTGATGGTATTCTCCCACATTGTTGCACATCCTCCAAATCCAAGACCTGATGTCCCTAGATTTGTGACTTATTAGCCACTTGTCGTCAAAATTCTTATATTCGACTCCAGATTACTCTATAAAACAAACATAGTTGCTTTGCTCTAAAGAAACATTTTGAAATCAGTGTTAGACAACAATTTTCGCCAAACTACAATGAGGTCCTGGTGGAACACTATGTTTCCAAGTTATTTCGGCATCTCAATAATCTCTGCTTCCCAAATGGTAGTCAGCTAGGGATACTAAGCTAGAACGGGCTAATTTTTTTGAAATTAGCTCGTTCTGGCTAATTTTAGCCCGTTTTGGCTTATAAAAAATTGTTTTCTTGAAATATTTGAAGCCCAAACAGGCTAAAACGTCGATTTCTTGGATTTCCAGGAACCGGGCCGCTATTTTGACGCGATATTTGGGTTCTACGCATCAAGAAACGGAGATTCATGTAAAAAAATTTGGGGGTTTCTCCGGCGGAAGTTTGAGAAAAATGCGACTTTAACTTTTGTGACGTTTTCTATTGTTCTTTCTGATGCGGTTAAGTCCGCGTAATGACGCCCGTGCCGTGCGGCGAAATGAAAAAATAGATAATTCAGACTTAAACACCAGCTTTGTACGTTTCTATAATGAGGTCTTCTAATAAGATGTTTATCAATACAACGTAAATTACAAAAATGTTTAAATTAAAGTTGCACTCATAATAGCCTTGTTTCTGAAGCTTCCCCGCACGGCACGGGTGTCATTACGCGGACTGAACCGCATCAGAAAGAACAATAGAAAACGTCACAAAAGTTAAAGTCGCATTTTTCTCAAACTTCCACCGGAGAAACCCCCAATTTTTTTTACATGAATCACCGTTTCTTGATGCGTAGAACCCGAATATCGCGTCAAAATAGCGGCCCGGTTCCTGGAAATCCAAGAAATCGACGTTTTAGCCTGTTTGGGCTTCAAAATTTTCAAGAAATTAATTTTTTATTCGCCAAAACGGGCTAAAATTAGCCAGATCGAGCTAATTTCAAAAAAATTAGCCCGTTCTAGCTTAGTATCCCTAGCTGGTAGTTGGAATGTATTTCTATGGTAATACAATTCTTTGAAACAACAAAACTCCCTGGTGAGTGCTAAAGTTGACTCTCACTCCTGAAGGAAGCACACAACAGTTACTACGAAGGGAGAAATAAAAGCTGCTTAGGAAAAAGGAAGATGAATCCCTTCTAAAATGATGAGGACCAATCAAGAAATAGATAAATACAAAATTGACAAAAGTCAAAATACTCACCTCTTGTAAATGACCTTCCCTTTGAAGGCTTCTCAGACCACGTAAGAACAGCTACAAAGTTGACAATGGAAAATTGGTTAAACGTATACAAAGACAATAACCAATTAGCGACAATGCAGGAATAAACCAGGCATACAAAAAACTGCAACAAGAAAACTTGGGAGAACCAATAAATCATCGCTCCAAGTTAAAATAATTTTGCAAAGATTTTAAAAAAGGTTGTGAAAATTCTCAAAAATCAAGTTTTATATAAGATATTTTCAATCGAGATAATTTGTGAGAATGAAAATGACCCGAGTAGGACTCGAACCCACGACCTCTAGATTTGATCTCTATAACGCTACCACTGCGCCACTGGGGCTACGAGAAGTTTACTATAAGATATTTTAATTGAATATGGCCAAAAAATACTCAGAAACGAAATAATACTTAAATGCAAAGAAAATGGCGTTGAAAAACCGATGAAAACCGATGAATTGACATGCATCTAATACAACAAAACAAGCTAACCTCGATGAGAAGTCGTAATTTCTGAAGGTAATTTGCTTCTGTTGTTAGTAATTCCCAAATCGCTTCTTGTTGGTCTTTGTCCTTCTTTGACAAGTCCTTTAGAGAGAAAAGTAAAGATCATTTTCTCGAGTTTATTTTGAGTTAATTTTTATAATCACTTTCCTTGTATTTTGAGCTCACGTTTATTTGATTTCTATATATCCTAGAACAATTAATGTTGGAACAACTTCACAAACATTTTTGAAAACATTGGTACTTTAGAAAAATCATTAAAAAAAATGTACACCCCGAATTTAAGATCTATTATTGCCATTACCTGTACGCTTAAATAGTTATAAAAGATGAAAACTTTCAGAAAAAAATTTGTGCTTGTTTACACTGTGTCACAAATATTCTCCAGTTTTTCGATCAAACTTGCCACCATTTGGAATTCCACAGCTCAATTTCATTTTCAAAAACATCAATCTCACACCAAGTTTAATAGATTCCATGAGTGAAGGCAGAATGTGCTATCTAAAAGTATTTCTTCAATTAAGGGCAAAAGATTCTTTAGGACAGCGTGGGATCTATAATAACACATGTATCAAACTTAAAACAGAGGTGTAGTAATTGTAGGTAGTAATTTTCAATTGAGTCATTTCTATAAAAAAAAGGATTGCAATGGACACAAAATATATCTTAGTATTTATGTAGTGATGCAATGTATGCTCACTTACCAATGCTAGAAAAAAGGTTTTGCCTTAGACAGGCTAGCACTTTTAACAGAAAGTAATCCATTCATGCAAGTTTTTAACAACATCTTAAAAATAATAATTTCTTACCGGTGAAAAGTCAATTACGATAGTCCAAGATTCTTCCTACAAAAATAAAGTGAATTTTATAAAAATAGAGAGAGAGAGTATTATAACAGATTTTGGATGGTACAAAACTTCAAAATAGCCAGAAATACCGGAAAAATAGCGACACGAACATATAGAGCAATTACCTAAAGCTTAAGTAATCTATGTGTTCGTTTCGCTATGTTTCCGGTTTTTCTGGCTATTTAGAGAGAGAGTAGGACACCTGAATCATTGATGGCTTGTTCTAACAAGGGGAAACGTATTCTCACAAGTAGACTACCATATTGTAATATGCCACTACAATTATTGTAGTAGCTATGCCACTACCATATGTAGCTATGCCACTACCATATTGTAATATACCACTACCATGTTTCCGAATAAGAACGTTTAAGGCCAGCAGGCCTACAGCTGTCCTAAGTGAGGACAATAAGTTAGCGTTGTAGCTTTAAAGTTTATCTAGCGCCAAAGCTTATCCATAGCTGCAGCATCAATCTGTGTCTTGGACTAAAACCTTCATCGGAGCTACAATACCCGCCAAAAGTCTTGGAAAACTTGCACGATTTTTATAGTTTTGTACATTTTGCCCCTTCCCCTCCCCCCTTTAAGGTGTTTTTTCTGCTAACAAAAACTAGCACAATAGAAATCAGATAGTGTTTGGTGTGGTCTCATAAAGTTCCTCTCGTGAACAACATTGTTTTGAGGAGGGAGGGGGTGTTAAATTGGAAAAAGTGCTACGAAAGCTAAAAAAAGAGTGATTTGTTAAGAAAAACAAGGGTGTTCCAAATACTTTTGGCTGGGATTGTATGTATCAACACCTGGCCTGGTATTTACTGTCTTCATTATCTATTAATATATTCAGATTATGGGAGAGGAGAAGTAAGATGTGAGAAATTAACCACGGCAGTAAGACTGAAATAAACTGCGGAAACCCCTAACAAAAAAGGCTTGAATAAAAATAATCACCATACCATGAAAAAGTCAGCGTCTTCGACGTCGATACCCTCGTCAGATTCGTTTTTGTCATAATCAATTCCATTGATGCGATAATAGTCTAAAATGTCATTAAATGATCTTGCCACGTCCTGAAAGATAATTAAGGAAAGTAAAAACCAAGGGAAAGCCCTGGGAGGAGTTGGCGGAATTGCACAAACATATCCGGTCGGTGGACAATTTTCGAATGAACGGAGCAATCTACGAAAACCCTGTCAGAGACCGAGAAACTTCTCGATGTCATACTGAAGTTACGGAGGGGAGCAAATTTATGCAATTGTGCACCCTGTGTACGGGAGCAATTAAGAGAAACAGATACCCTGTTTTGGAGTTAAATGCTAAAATGAGCCTAATTGCACACATTTTTACTTAAAAATGCAGAAGTTATAAAAACTGGCCCATCTTAAATTTTTTGTTGGCAACAAGAGAATAGTTTTATTCTATGTATAATCATGCCAAGTCACTCACCCTTAAAGTTGGTCCAGCAAACGTGCCAACTCTTCTTTGCCCATTCACTCCACCAGGTTGCATTCGTAAATCAGTTTCACCAAGATAACTCGCAAGATTTTTCTTTCCTTTGTAACCCTAAGCAAATGATGGATACGGTAATAATTCGAATAGCCATGCGGCTTACTGAGGCAGTACAGCCGTTGCTGCCGAAATGTTTCAAACTCTTATGCTATCAGATTGCTGAAAAATACTCGGTAGTGTTCTACCAACCAAAAACAGTTTCTTAAAACCTAGTTGTCAGGTTTCCACACGTTTTAGAGCCTGCTACTTAGTAGTACAATCCTTGCCGTTTGAGGTAGGCGATTATCCTGTTCCACCTTAATGTCCTTCTCAGTCACTGAAGCGAGGTGGGCGATGAGTTGCTCTCCTCATTTACTAAATGTGAAGGGAATCACCCACCTTAATATGCACTTTTACCAAGGGATTGCTCACCTGAGAGCTGTGAGGAGGACGATTGACTGCCCACCTACTAAAAGTCTCGTTGACGGGTCTGATATAATGGCAGAAAATGAAATCATTACTGAGAAAGCGACTAGCGCATTACATACGGCAATGAAAATAGTGAAAATTTCAAAAAAAACGTTCAAAATTCAAAAAAGCAACTCACAATGTTGGACCTCATGGACTGTTCTCGTTTTGCTGCGTTTTTCCTCTCGCCATCAGTTTGATCCTTCTCTTTTTCTTTCGTCAATGCTTGCTTCGCAATTTCAATAATTCGTTTGTCAACTTTCGTATCGTCAATTGCTAAAATAAAATAAAAAATCGTAAATGGTTCATTCACTAGGTCTTAGCGGATATTAGTAACAATCATATTTTCCAAGTAACTTATCAAAATAAGTGATTAGGTATCGATTTCATGAATTTAGTATGAATAACAGCACACATTTAGATTTTGTCCCTTTCCAAAAGACGGTAAGTTATACCCTGTAAAATCGTTTGTGCATGGTAGTTCAAGTCCCTAGGAAACATTTCATAAAATTGTCTTTGGATGGTACAAAACTTCAATATTGCCAGAAATATCGGAAACATAGCGAAACGAACTCATAGATTACTTTAAGCTTTTCGTCTGACACTCAACAGAGTAATACGTCAGAAAGAGAACGAAAAAGAAACCTAACTGATTAATATACCCTAATGAGGATCGAAAAAAGCCAAATTGGTTTTCCCTCGCTATACCAATCATTCTCCTCTTTTCTGATTGGCCTATTTTGATACCCATCTGGGTAGATAGGTTTCTGTTTCGATCTCTTTCTGACGTATTACTCTGTTGAGTGTTACACGAAAAACTTAAGTAATCTATGTGTTCGTTTCATTATGGTTCCGATATTTCTGGCTATATTGCATAAAATGCATGACACTTACAGAGGATTAAGTTGCCTCTTCAGTTGAACGCAAATCTCACATTAGAAAAAAAGGGAATTGAATAGCTGGATCTAAGTAGATGATAAATAAATAAAAGCGTAATCACCTCTAACATGAATGTCGTTACCCCCTAGGGGGTATATATCGAATGCCAGGGGTAGTGGGGTATTCGACGCGTCAAGAAAAACCGAATGAGTCTCGAAGCTCAATCCTCGCTTTTCGTATAAAGGTGTCAATGCATCCCTACAAAAAACGAATTTTAAAATCAGTGAGCATAACAGAAAATCAAGCAAACATAAAAACAGTGCTCGATTCATAAATGTAGAGCGTACATATGTTTTGGAGAAAGGAGTCAAGCGACAAAACTCTGCAAACTCTAAAATATCATAACAAATCGTTTCTAAATGGTAGCAAATCGCAACAAATCGTCTCTGATAGTTGCAAAATCGTTATGAATCGTTGCATACTAATTGAGAATCGTTTCAACATGGACTTAGGCCGTAGGTCTGGCTAGGGGGGTGTAAGCTATAAATTTGCCGTCTAGCGGGCGTGGGTTTTGGGCATGGCCATCTCAAGAGACTTGACCTAAACCTCTTCAACAGGATCAATTGGCTCTTTTTCCGCATGGTTACATCAATATTGATAAATGTTGTGATCAAAACAACTCCTTAAAACTGAATTGAAAAACGCTAAATCAACATTATGCGATTTTGTAATGGATAATCGTAATTATATGAATCGATATTCCACAATTTTGTTTCAAAACGCAACTTGAAAGTTTGCCGAGTGATTGATCGTTTGTAAATGACGTAACAAATTGCCACAAATCGTCTCTGCGATTTATTGTGTCAAAACCCAACTTGAGAGTTGAAAAGGATTGCAAAGTGATTCTGAAACAAAACTTTACGTTGCTGAAAATCTGGGTTATGAAGTAACCTGCCAAGACTTTTTATGCCGATTTCAAGTTGGTTTCTAAGATTGTCGACTGAATGTGATATTTTCGTTATTTAGCAATTGACATTGGGCCAGGGGGGCATCCCGCACTCCCTACGTGGCTGTAACTGGACTGTCGTCATAATCATGTTAATGTATGCTAATTATTTAATGTCTGTAATGTATGTTTTGTGTGGTTAGAGTATTTATAATTAATCAATTTCTTATCTCTTACGAGTTGCACGCTCTCTCGCTTCTCCCTGCATTAACGACTACTCGAAGTTACAGTGTAAAATACCCCATCCCTGTAACATAGCTAAAACCCTGCATTTCTATCATCCCAAAAGCTTCTACAGCTGAGCTTTACTGAGGAGCTGTGATTTCTTCAAATGTCAATTTGCCATGAAATAGTCAATTAATAGACAACAAGACCAATACAGTGGTACGGCATATCATTGATAAACTCTTCCATTCAATTCAATTACATAAACTTACTTCAAAGACCTCCCTTTCATGGCAGGAACAACCTCTGTTTCGATGTCATTCTTCTTGTTTTTTCCAGGCGTGCAAAATTGAATTCGCAGCATTTCGTGGCCTTTTTCCTGAGAGGAGATTTCAAATAAGATTTAGATATATTCAACAAATGAGTGGGCTAGGATAAGAAATTAACATAAATTGAACTCAGACGTCTTAATAATATATTATACGCTGCTAAATAATAATATATATCAACTGCGTTCATTAAGATCGGCTAATTTCTCTGTTCTATCGATAACAAAGAGCTTTAAAGCTTTAAATCATTTTGAAATCGTAATCACGGAACAGTTTAATTTCCCTGTTTTCAACTAGGCTCAGTCAGTCAGCAAGGATGTAAATGAGGGAAAATCACCAATACCGAGGGAAAATTACAAAAAAGGAATTAATCAGGCTTAATGTTAATTATCAAAACTCTTTGGTTCCTCGGACCATGGGAGGGATCGTTTCATAAGAATTTTTGAATGAACAATTTCCGAATACTTTCTCCGCAAGTTAACCGAAATAATATATATAATATAACGATGTTTTCTAGACTAAAACATAATTATGATAACAGTAATAATAATGATGATGATGATGATGGTGGTGGAGATAATAATGATGATAATAATGAATAAGGGAATGATGATGGTAATTATGATGATGTTGATATTGATGATAATGAGGATGACGGTGATGACGATGGTGATGATGATGATGATGATGATTATGGTGATGGTTGTTGTGGTGGTAGGGATGGTGGTGGGTTATGTAGCAGATTAACGTAAACCCTCTCCCATTGGAGGATTCATAAAATTTCCTTTATTAGTTATTTTGTTTCTCTAGTATTCCCTTATGCACTGTTGAGGCGAGCCCTTTAACTAACGAAAATTACCGCTTTTTCTCAAAGTTAAGTCTTTCATCCTTGGAATAACAAGTTTGATAGGAAATAACCTGACGCAGATTGGTTGTCAGAACTCATCCAGTGTGGTTTGCGTATTTAAACTCGAAACAAAGTAAGAAAATCGATATCAAAATAAGAAGTAAATCTATTGATTTAGAAATGATATACTAAGTCAGAATTTACATTAAAAAGGTTGCGACAAAAAAAGCATTTTTCATAAGGAAATCAATTTCGGATTATTACTGAATTACGTCTTTATCCTAAAACTAATACAAGAGTTCTTTCATTATTTTCTAAAAAGAGAAATTGCGAACAGCGTTTGAAGCTTCAGAAATATTTTCGATAGAAATGAAGATGTGGATACAAAATGCTTGATTTCTCAGAAGGAACATCATGTTAAGAAAGACTTCAAAACGATGGGGGAGTTAAATAAAAGTAATGAGATCATATAAACTTCATAGCTATATCCTTGGCACTGTATTAATAAAAGTTAAGCACTGAAACAATTGAAACAGCATGCACGATATCTCCATGAATTAGTTAAATCGACTGGTGGGATAAGCCTATTAAAAATAGCGCAAGCAACACGAAGAAGCTCAGCCTTTCTGCCCTTCCTTTGTTTTAGTGTACGCACATACACTTCTTTCAATGAAGAACTTTACTCAGGTCCAGCCCTTCGCAGTTGCTTAGCATTTTGTTAAAAATAACAAGTTTATTTGCATTCTGGTGGCAACTAGTAAATCAATTTAAAGGAAGTCTTAGCCTTCATTTAAGCCTACCTCTCTATGCTTCTTTCGCCAATAGAATCTTCCAGAAAAAAGATATAGAACTGGTTTTTAGTGATGATACATGATAGTTCTTTTTAACATTTCGCTAGAATCAAAAGGCTAGCTACCACACTCTACTCTCAGCAACAGAAAAATAGCATAGAACATTCATAACGTTCATTTAAACGCTTTTTGCAGGAGAAAATCATTTTCAACCAGGGCTCGTTGCTTATTAACCTGTTGCTTATCTAACAAAATTAACAATTTAGCAAATTAACGAAATTTACTTCTCTTGAAGAATCGGAAACCGCGAATTTCAATCCCTAAGATATGCACAGTGACGTTGTATCCCGTAGGTCATTTGACCTCGTATTTGGAAGGGGTTACCTCTTTGCTTTGCTGAATGCTTAAACGAGGCTAGGCTTTTTATAACTTTATTCAAGATGGTGAAATTTACCCATGCTCACGAATTAAATTTTGCAAACTTGAACTTGGCAGAGATCCCAAAACCCGAAATTGACTCAAAATTGGTGTTTAGTTGTCAGTATCGTTTATTATCATAAAAAATCAACAATACTTTCAAATGTATTCGGAGAAATATAAAAAATTCTTCATAGCAACAACAACAACAATCAATCAACAACAGTGGCTACAAAAGCCTTGCCTCTAGTCCAACCCAGGAAAAACCTCACAGCCTGTTGACCACGCAAATGAAAATTATTCATCATTATTTCTGTTTTTTTACCTGCATATTTCAAAAGAATTTCAATTATGGGAGAAATTTCTAAATTCTTCGTGACTTATCATTCCGTGATCCGTTTTAATTGCAAACTTATAGCTCTATTGTGGAGAAAACGTCTCACAAACAAATATCAAAAATTGCTTTTGCGAGCTTTTGTCAGTTTTTCATAAATAAAACAGAAATTTAAAAGCGATGGAATCATTCTGCTTAAATCAAATTAAAGAATCTTTTTCGGAATTCATGTATTGTCGCTAAGGTTAAAATGGTTTTTTAGATAGCACCCAATCCTTTCAACGCATTTTTGTCAATCGGACACCGCCTAAAAGATGTCGATCCCTTGCATGTGGAAAGGTCAAAACGAAAATACTAATCATCCACAAAATTAATTAAAGAAATGAAAATTAGAAGCACGCTTGCTTAAAGAACCAAGATAAACACATGTTTTGATGTAAGTAACCTAGCGTATCGACCTCAAAAATAGCTGACGGTATCAATGCACAATGCAGCGCACATTCTGATACACTGATGATACATCTCTACTTACTTAACATCCTCCACCATCTCTCTAATGTAATGAACATAACACCCCGTCGTAGGCTGATATTCCTTCGCCATATCGAAGATTTCCCTCCAAGCACTGATAGTATCCCTTCATAGTACTGATTGTATCCAACCACAATACTTATATCATCCCTCCATCGTACTGATGACCATCAATACTGATATCCCTCACTGTACAGATGGTTTTCCCTCGATGTACTTTTGATAACCCTCAACAGCACTGATCGCAAGCATAAAACTTATACAACCCTTCTGATATACTAAAGGATCTCTCCACTGTACTAAACACCCTCCGTTTTTTATACAGATGATATCCCTCACTGTACTGTTGCTATTTTTTTTACTTAGCCCTCAACTGTACTGATGATATCCATTCCAAGTACTGAATAGCTTCTGACGTAATGAAGATGTCCCTCTACAGTATATGATATCCTCCCACAGTACCGAATATCATCCACATTAAAAGGTATCCCTTCCCAGAACTAATTGCATTCCTTAACAAAATATTCTCCAAATCTCTGTTATGCCAGATGCAATGTTCAGGGAGAGGGGGTATCCTACATCAATGCACAATTCTCTTCTTGTGAGAGAATTGAGCTATTAAGCAGAAAGAAGCATATCAGACAAGTTTGAATGAACCCATGCCAACATATAGTCGGCGGAGTGATACACAACTGAAACCTTCGTATTTACCTATTTATCAAGTAAACCTGTTGAATTGTAAATGATAATGTTGATTTAAAGATCTCAAAAAAATCAAGAAATCAAAAAGTTACCGGTCCTTGATCTATCTTTTATTGTTCTTGATAGTTCGTATTATTCTTTGTAAAGATTCCCTAGGCAAGAGAAACACGCTCACCAGGCCTAGGCTAGCTAGTAAATAAAGATGTTTATTTCAAGACCATAAAATATATGAAAAGTTACTGGTCCTCGATCCAGTTGTCAGTTATCAGTTATCAGTAGCTCTGTAATCTGGTGTGCTACCCTAAGATATAAGTAGTGATGTAAAGTACCGTTCCCCTACTGGAAACAAGAACCTGCCTTAGTCAGCCTACTATAGCACTTAAAACAGAAACTCGCTCACTAATTTAAAAATCATGAAAAATATCATTCTGTTACTACTCTTTGGGTTATAATCTTGATTATTTTTGTGTTATTGTGACTGCTAATACAAAGGCCAATGATGGCCTGTTATATCCTGGTTACCAAACTTTACATGATAAAATCATTTTCAGGGATAATGAAAAAGACAAGATATACACCTAAAGAACGCACAATGAAGAACAAATAATGAAAAAAAAAACAATCGGGAACAAAAACTGATTTTATCAACGAAAGCTGTTCAAAGAAAACATGTTTTTCTATGCTATTTCTATAGATTTTGGCTGCACAGTTTGTGTTTTTACAAGATATTTGCTATGCGATCACTCTTGCTTTATATGAGAAACAAAACACAGTGTTACTGTTTCAGAGTGTCTGCAGCTGCTAAGTGGCTGACCCTCTCAGTAGGTGCTGGAAGTTTCTAAAGAGGCTTTTCGACAAATTCTACATTGAATCACACACTTTTATCAACAAGCAACAAGTGAATATACCACAAGAGTTGGAAATGGTCAATACAATAAGCATTGTCAGAGTCCGATAAAGTGAATTAAGCAGCAAAGTTTTTCGCTATGCTAGAAGAGCAGAGCCTTAACCCTAGTATAAACCCTAACCTTAGTATGTATGTATTCCCTAACTCTAGTATATAATCAAGCCCTATCATACACCTTAATACTAGTAATACCCTACCCCTATGTATCGTAGCCTTAAAAATACCCTATGCTAGTATTACCCTAGCCCTAGCTTATACTCTAATTCTCATATACACCATAACCCTGATAAATACACTAACCCTAGCATGAACCCTGATACTAGTAATACCCTAATTCTAGTAAATACCCTCACCCTAGTATATACCCCACCCTAGTATATACGCTCACCCTAGTATTTACCCTCACCCTAGTATATACCCTAAGCCTAATACACATTAACCTTAGTAATACCGTAACCCCACACTAAATGTATATGAAATTCACTAACCGTTTCCTTTAGTAGGTTATGCATCATTTCTATACTTGAAAACGAATGCCTCCGCCGCAAAGGTCGACCTCGCCTTTCCTGGTTAGGCAGTGAAGCAGTTTTGTCAAAATCTTTCGAAAAAGCCTCGTCGATTCCGTATTCGTCCATGTCAAATATTTTTAGCTCAGTTTTCGATCTCCAGCCTGGGTCGAGACGGCGAAGGTCAAAACTTGACCCAAATCCTGGCTTTAGCTTTGCTTGACGCTTCAACATTTTTTCCATAATCTTGAAACTTCTTGTATTTTCGCTTTAAATGCTGGCTTTAGTTGGCTTTCCTAGAGGTCCTGTTCGAAATACCTTGTTTACTGATTCTAATACCACAAAGCAAAACTTCATAACAAAATCGTAACTTCGTCAATTTATGCTGGTGTTGTTTTTAGTAGATCTTCCTTGAAGTCCTAGTCGAAATACCTTTTTAACTGATTGTAACACCACAAGTCTGAGCAGATGGTGAAAAACTTAACTCTCTGAATTAATGTTCTATATCGTGACGTTGGTTGAAATTCTTAAAATCTTTGTCTCAGTATCTTTGTTGAGTTATTCTAATACCATCATGAGTCAGAGCTGAAATCGCAACTTCGTGAATTTAGGCTCTATCTGGTGACCTTCGTTGAATTTTCAAATTCGATCTGGCGACCTCCGTCGAGTCCTAGACTAAATATATTGCTGATTGCCAAATTACAATTCGCGTATTGACTTCCTCAAAACGTACTTCTTGTTCAGAGAATTTATCAATTTGATGATGCAAATACAAAGAAATAACTTTTCTGAAACACATTCTGCTCGCCAAATGATAAACCGTATAGTAACTTCTGAAAACACGATTATTGTTAAGGAAACTTATAAGTTTGAACTCCAGATGATACATTTACGCATTTCAAAGAAATACTTTCTGGTATATTGTGCCTTGCCAATGTCTAATCATCCAGTGACTTTCTATTAGTACACAATTGTTGTTCAGAAAATTTATAAAATTCCACTCCCGACGATGAATTTCAAGTAATTTCGAAGCAATCCTTTTGGAAAACTCTTGCAACTCGCCACATCACTACTGTAATGATTTAGTTTCTTCCTAGAAACACAAATCTTGTTCGAAAAATTCAGAAAATTGATCTCAAACGAATTTAATGCAATTTCGTAGAAACCAAATGCGAGATATCTTGCTGCTCGCCCAAACGAAAATCGTGTTGTAACTTCGACTGTCCAATATATAGCTGATTGTCGATTTCAAAATTTCAAATAAATTTCACAAATTTCATCAAAATGGTTAAATTTCACACGACTCGTGAATTTCTCCTTCCGCAATGACTTTCAACTTCAAAGAGATCCAGGACTTGTTATGACAGACATCAAGCAACTCGTGAAATATATTTTATCAAAACTATAAGCCTTTCAACCTTACTCGTGAAATTCTTCTTTCTGACGATAAATCAATTTTAAACTGAAAGATATCCTAGTTTTGGTTTGACAGAACGTGTCAGTACTTGCTGAAACGCAATAAAGAAGCTAATGTCGTGAATTTCATCGATACACCGAGATTAATTCGTGTAAATCATGAACTTGTTCTTCAGATAACGAAGGAATTCCAACTTCATCCACACATTGGTTTAACTGATATTTCAAGTATCTTAAATTTCTTAGAATCAAAAAATATGGCAACTTTCTATCCCTTGACGAAAAATCTGCAGCAATTCGCAAAATATCGCATGTAAAATTCGAGAAGCTGCGATGAAGCCAACTTGATTCTATTTTCTATGTTCGTAAACAAATCGACGTGTATTTGAAGACGAATTAGCAATGTCCATCCGAAGGATAACTTGTAAAAGCTCAAACCCAAACACATAATCCACAACCTTCAATCATAATATCACGAAAGTTCAACTTTTATCCACATCTAAAACTTATTTGTTGTTCCTTCAACAAATGTCAAATTCTAATGCAAGCACGATAATGAATATGAACAATGTAAATTCGGCCAACCAGATTCCGGAGTAATTACAACAATTAGCCACAGAGTTCCGGAGCAATTCCAATGATTATCCACAACGTCAAATAAGTGGATTCGTTATTTGATTCGTATTTATTTCTCAAAGAAACAAGAGGCTCTAAGCAACCAGTAGCATCTTAACTCATTGATAATGTCAACTCCCGGTTTAAGACTTCCTGAGCACGTTCAACATCTATAATCCAACCATTCTATCAAAGAACCAGTCATGATTCCATAGAATTCTATTTTCAATCCATTTTCAAAATTTCCAAATAACTTTTCCACAAAGCAGTTAATTCCTGAGCATAAAATCGTCAGCGACGGCTATTCTAGCTTGGAGAATTGCTCAGTAATTTAGGTAGCAAAAATTGATAATTCAGGCCACAAGCTATGGGAATTCTATCATGAACCCACTTTCCCTGAAATGTCTCCAAAATATTTAACTGCAAGCAACAAATTTCATATAAATGCAGTAATGAGACTGATTAGAAGGCTTCGCATTTGCTTCGATCGACTTCGACTCTAGTTACAAGACTTGCAGGAAAAGTGACGAATTTCAGTTTTGGTTTTCAGTTCCAGCTTAGCAAAATTCTCACAGCAAACACTATTTGCAGGAACACTCTGACAAAATGACCTCCAGGCAAACATTTCCCTATAAATGTAGCAATCATTTCGATACAAGTACGAAAATTTCCTTACCAATTTTGACTCTTGTAACAACCTTCAAAGATAACCAATCATAATCTCGTTATATTCTCATAATAAACACTATTTCCAGGAACACTCTCTGAGAAAACGACCTCCAGGCAAAAGTTCCTATAAATGCTGCAATTATGTCGATGGAAGGTTGGACAATTTCTTTATCAATTCTGACTCCGGTATCACACTTCCAAGAAAACCAATAATAATCTCATACTATTCTCACAATAAACTCTTTTTCCAGGAACTCTTTCAAAAACAATTAACTGGAAGCAACAAAATTTTAAATGCAATAATAATGCTGATCAAATCTTGCAAACTTCCTGGTTTATATCGATTCTTGTGACAAGCTTCCATAAAAACCAACCATAATGTCATATTATTCTTGTAATAAACACTCTTTCCGGGAACTCTCTATCAAAAGCAATAAACTCCAACCAACAAGTTTTATACAAATGCAGAGATTATGTCGATGCAAGTAGATTAACTTCTCAACTAGTTTCGATTATCTTCATTTTTCCAGAAAATTCAGCGATGAATTCGTTAAATTTTGTCTAGTTTCAAGCAATTATTATCCAAAGAACATTAAAACCAAGCATCAAATCTATCAACGCAATGACAAGATCAAATCATGCAAGTTCGTCAGTAGTTCTAATTCTCGTAATAAGTTTTCTAGAAAATCCTGCCATAAATTCATGAAATTTCATCAAGTTTCAAGCAATTATTCTTCAACAATAATTGAAATCCATGCATCAACTCGCAATTGAGGAAATGTAACAGTTTAATTTCACGGCGAACTTGAGAGCAAATTTAATAATATGAATGTCACGAGGAAACAGAAATCCAATTTGATAATACGAAAGTCACGAGGATGGCAAATTCAATCATAAAAATGCAACGCTGAAATGAACCCCAGAACAATACCATTCTCAACTATCAAAACATCTCTGGAAATGAAAATCTTTGAACAACTCCGAGTGTTAATAAATATTTTATTCTATGCCGCGATTTGCATTTTTATTGAACGCAGAATCAATAATATCGACCAGGGCAAAAGCATTTTCAAAGCCACTCGAGATACCATGCCAACAAATTATTCGTAGAAATGAAAACCATCATTTCATTGAATTGCAAACTACTACTTTCCAAGCAAAAGTTTCAAGCAAATCTCTTTAAACATGAAGCGACAATTCATCTTTGAGTGTTACCAGTAAGTTGAATTCTTCAGAAAAACTTCTTCAAAAACATTTCTTCATTGACGTTAACTCCCAAAGTTTGAAGCGTCCTATCAAAACTAGCTGCAACAATTGCATTAATTCTAACTTCTCAATTTCCTGACGTTCACAGATTTAATCCATTCTGAAATCCAATCTTTTCCTCGTTGACCCGCGTCAAAAGCAGATTAACTTGAACATCAAGAATTTGCTAGCATCACATCCAGCTTGAATATGAAATCTCTCGACTAATTAGATATTATCAAAAATGAGAACAACAACCTCTGCGGAAACCAATCACCTATAAAAACTCAAAAGCTCTAACGTAACTTTCAAACGGCTCTTAGCATGACACAGAGGCCCGATTCCAGAAGTAATTAACAACACATTAGAAATTCTGAATCTTCTAAGCGGCTCCAGCTGATTCAAAGAAGCAATTTATTTTTCAATCAGCGATAATGATTAAATCACATTCTCTGTTTACTTCCTGGACTGACACGAAAGGCTACCTGGAAAACTCCACCTCAGCTTTATTGACTGAACCGCTTAATACGCTCAATCGTATTCTATATCCATCAACCAAAACTTTGGCCTTAAATGTTAACTTAAGATCAACGTTGCCACAGTTAGCTGAAGGGCTTTCCCTACTTTAAATTCAACATTTCCAGCGAAAGTGCTGTTTATATGGACATAATGATCCCACCATCCAGGCGGCTGTAAGGTAGGGTGAAAACAGCACGCGTTTATGTGTGAAATTTGATCACACCTTCTAGCTGATGAAGTGTTATCTTATATTTTGAGCTGCCTGCCAATGGGTGAGAAGTATCTTCCCTGGACACTGAACAAAACCATTAGCTATGATTTTGAAATTAACACGTTTTCAGTTTGTAGTGCTAACTCAACCACTTTTCTATTGGGATCCATCTACCGTAAGGCAGAACCATCTGCTATGATTTTGAAATTAACACGTTCTAAGTTTGTAGTGCTAACTCAACCACTTTCCTATTAGGATCCATCTACCGTAAGGTGGAACCATCTGCTATGATTCTGAAAATAATACCTTCTAAGTTTGTAGTGCTAACTCAACCACTTTCCTATTAGGATCCATCTACCTTAAGGCTGAACCATCTGCTATGATTCTGAATATAACACGTCTTAAGTATACAGTTCTAACTCAACCACTTTCAACTAACCATAGTATCATCTTTGGATATATTTTCTCCAGAATGAAAAAACGTAGGAAAGTTCTGTCTTTTTTAATACCTACCAATGGGTATAAAGTATCTTTCCTGAAAATTTAACAAAACCATTGCTATGGTTTTGAAAATAACACGTTTTCGGTTTACAGTTCCCTCCAGTAAACCACTTCCTCATTAGAATTCCTTTAACTTCAATTTTATCTGAAAAATGCTCTAAATCCAGGGATAGTTACTCCTTGATCTAATATTCATTGAAAAAAGTGTATAAGACTTAACGTATCATTAATTAACGTGACATTATGATTTCATAAAAGCGATCGACTCTGTTAGGATGGGATGGGTCTATGCCCACTATTTCCGTGTTTATTAATATCTGTCCAATGAGAAATCCTCTTGATAGAAGACTAGAGCAAGCTAAGAGCTAAGTACCAATCAGATGACGCCTCATCAGTATTATTCTTTATCACGTCGTCTTTTGAAAGTCTAATGCATTTGGTGCACCGTGTTATTTTTGTGTAATGAGGTAGTTGGAACTCTAAAAGTTTTACCTCGTTTTGGTAGTGATAATCAAAACAGAGACAATTGACCTTCGATAAGACGTTCTGACAATACACGTGTTAATCCACTCCCATATTTAATGCAATCTTGTATTTCCAATGCATTAAGACATTCAAAGACTAAATACGAGTATGAAAACGTTAGGAAATGAAGAAGATTATCTGATTTGATTAATTTTCTTTAGCTTATTTCAGCACTTATATGTCACCTGCTTGCAATATATGTATTCATAACAATTTTCTTTCTTTTTCTGTTGTACAATCATTTGTTAATTTGTTTAAAGGTAAAAGGTGCATAAGGGATCGTTCATTATTCATGCTTCAGTTAGCCAGCAAAAAGAAATCAAGTCTTGGTGATTTTCTGCAATTATCCAACCTTTGCATAAATCAAAAAGGTAACTAACAAACTAAAGCAATGGTCAAATGTACTTATTCCACCATAGGGTGTGGTTCTGATTTTTATTACTTTGTGCACCATTTTACTTATATCTAGAATTTAGTTTTATCCGGGAGAATGTTTCGTAAAACAATTGCTAATTGTCTAAAACAACAGAGCTTTCTCGTATGGAAGACAATCAACTATAAAATTGTTCCGTGCAATGTTTAGTGCATCATGTGAAAATAAACTGCTAATGAAGTAGGAGCATAATGTTTACAGTACTGGGATTTCCTTAAAAGTTTTCGTTAGCCATTTCCAAATCTCGAATTCTATTTGTCAATTCGACAATCAGGTGATCAATATCAAGTTCTGACGTGATGTAATCATGCAAATACATTTAGTGGCGGTGATTTCCAAGTGGTTACCCGGGATCGAAACCACGTCTAGACCTGTCCCATACAGAGTGAGGAGAGAATTAGTCAGCTCTCAGTAATTCCAGGCAAAAGGAATCACGAGGTATGGTCACATCGAGAGGAAGGACCAGGGTCGTACTGCTCGACTGTGACTTGCACATAAACCAATACCTTGCGAATATAGTAGCCAAGCGTATTTGCCTATCAACTATCAATTCAACAGGCTAGCTTGCAATGAAATTCACTTTCAGTAGTAAAATAATGTCAACGCTAAAACAAACATATCCCCTACTGCATGTATCCGCCGTGATACATATAAAGTAAGTCCGATGCATCTTAAAGTAAAAGTAAGTGGAAAAGTCCTCACCCAGATTTGATCTGCCTTCGATGTCACCTGTACTGAATATCACGTTTTTAGCTTGTTTGCTGCTGTGATCTTATTTATTGTTTTGTCCGTCCTTATGAAATACTTTGAAGTCAAAAGGAATGGATACTACATATAACAGCATCCTTTACAAATATTGGAAATGTCTTATTTCTATTTGCAATCTAACCAAAAGATGAACATATTCAAAATTATGAGTTTCCTCTTTAACTTTGTGTTTGTCTTTAGTAAATGGTAAGTAAAAATTTTTGCCCTTCTATGGGTACTTCTGGGAAATTTTATGCTACGAGTTCTAGTGATTTGTGTTATAAATTTTTATATATTTTAAAAGTACTAAATCCTACTCTATCTTTCTTTTCTCAACTTTTTGAAGCTGGTATACAAATTACCTGTTTATCTACATATATAATCGCAGATTTCACTAAGTACAAAAAAAAAGAAATCAAAAATTTTGATAATAAGGTATCCATTATTTAGATCAACTTGTTTCTCTTTTTATTTCACGATGTTGCATGCAATTTAGGTAGAAAAATATATGTATGATAGATATGAGAAACATTCTTACCTCGACAGCTTCAGCTTTTCTGTTTGTTTTTATGTGATTTTCAAAAGCAAAACATCACTGCAACTTAGGCCAGTCAACAAGAAGTCATTCGTGAATTGAAATGCCAGTTAAGTGCAGTAATGTAATAAATGGCGAAGAGCCTGGAGATTTGAGAACCGTGCATCTTGTATCAACAAAATCACATGCATCCTATTATGCGTGGTTGTATCACTAAAGCTTTCCAAACAAACTCAACAAAATCATCAAAGTAGATACAGTCCTCTACGAGTGGCAACATCAACTTCTTTCTGAACAAACTCCAATACAATGTACGCGGCAAGCCAAAATAAATCAGATTTCGCTTAAGAAATAACCAATAATATGAATTATGTTATGGTATATTTACGGATTACAGTTAACAAAACGGATAAGTCTTTTTCTCTCTGAACTCCCACCGCTTGCTACACGCCAAAGTAGGGGATCATCCTCACAAACTTCACTTTCAAATACAAAAGCGTTCAGGGAAATCGAAATCAAACAACTAACTTTTTTCATAAAAATAACAAATGGAAAAGGGCGGGGAAAAATAAAATAAACAGAAATATATTAAAAATGAATAATACTCAAAAGAAGGAAAATCTTGTAGTAATCAAATTATCAAATGCGGTGAAAATCATGTTTATTTTTGGTGCAGTTTTGTTTCGGAACAGGAACAATATTTGCCGCTGATCCAAGCAGCAATGAGATTGGTTAATAGATAAAATAAACGGACAAACAGCGGATAAAATTTATTGAAACACATTAAAAGCGAATATTAATGATATTAGGCACTAATCTTCATTGATGTGGAGCTGGACTCTGATCGAAGAGCTCAAAGTTGATTTGGTCTCTCAAAACAGTATTTGATCGGTCGAAATACAGAATCTAAGTTTAGCGTATTAATAATTCTTAGAGAATATTTTATAAGCAGCAATATTGCTAACCAAAGTATCATCTTCGAAGATATTTTTGAAAGAATGAAATAATGTATATAAGTTCTGTTTCCCTAAATACCAGGAAATAGAAGTAACTTCCCTGATAAAACGACAGAGCCATCTGATGTTTTGATTCTGAAAATTACACATTACTAACTCAACCACTTTCCTATTAGGATCCATCTACCTTAAGGCTGAACAATCTGCTATGATTTTGAAAATAAAACGTTAAAAGTTAGCAGTATTAGTTAACTCAACCAATCTTCTATTAGGAAACATCAGCCTTGAGAATTAATCTTAAGCTAAAAACGACCAACCTCAGATATTTTGTTTTTTCCAAAGTTTTGGTAAGATTTCATAGACATGTTCTCATACATTGTTTTAATAAAAAAGAGCGTAGTTCAGGGAGATCACTAAGCAGCTTAAAAGCTCACAAACTTTTTGGAAATTCTGTGAAAACTTGTTATATAAAACAAAAGCGTTTATAAATAATCCCAGGCTATCGAAGCTAATCTTAATACCTAACAACTTTTCTTAATTGAATTACCATATTTTCCTACTTTGCATATATCTAATCCTCTTATTCAATTTATTTCATTACGTTTAAGTTTTGTTGTTAAGTATGATATTGTTAGAAGAAGTTTGAAATTTGAACATTCTTTGACCCGTACACAGCGTAAAAAAAGCGAGAAAAGTTCTCTATTTATCAATCCATAATGGCTTCTTATCAATCCATAATGGCTACTCATCAATCCATAATGGCTACTCATCAATCCATAATGGCTACTTATCAACGCATACAAGCTACTTATCATTAATACCAAATAGTAAAGATTTTTATATTTTCATGACTTTGCTTTGCGTTTGACTAAATTCATCTTAGCTTTTGTTTGCTATTAAGGTCAATAGTTTTGTGTGTCTAATGGCCTAGGGAAAATTTTGAGTCAAAAAGGACCGATCTTATACTAACATGATGGGTCTTAAAGAGCAGGAATGGATCTTATGTAACACCAATCTTTCCATTTTCCCAAGCAAAGCTTTAGTGGTTAGTTATTATTTTTGCTGTTTCTAAAGAAAATAACGTATTTGATTTGCCTACTATCTATTTATTCAAGACCTTGCTGTTTGTTCACATCTTTGTAATAGAAAAAACAGTTTATTATGTACAACCAAAACAATAGAAAAAGAGACTCATTAAAATTAATAACACTGTGAAGTGCGATTCACCAGTTTTTATCTTGTAACAAACGCACCTTTGAAAACCTTTGATACAATATTTACCAACTAGACTAGAAGAAAATTGGTATGCTCTCCAGAAAAGTGGAAACTATAGATACATCAACTGAAAATAAAATCTTCCATACAATAGAATCTGCTAGCATACAGACCTTTGCAAATATGAAAAACAATATTTTTTTTTGCAATATCTACAATGAAATTAGCATTAACTTTTCGCTATGACTACCATCAATACCACTGAAATCATGCAAATCACAATATGATCCAACTTCCCAAATACAATGATTATTCTCTAAATATCCTCTTCAGAAAAGTAGACGGAAAGACATGTAAAATAAAAATAAATTTCACCATATGTTCGGGGCTGTAAAATAAGAGTCAACATATTTTATCTACTAAGGAACAAACCTTTGCAAAACCTAATAATAATTTGTATCCAATATTAACAATAAAATCAGGAAAAGCTTTTCTTTAAGACTACCATCAATGATACTAAAATCATGCAAATCACACTATTTCTACCACCTCAAAATACAACGAGCATCCTTCAAATACCCTCTTCAGATCATCAGAAAATCAGACATTATAGATATATCAAATAAAATAGATTTTACCGTGGGTTCAAAGGTCGAAAATACATATAAATAGTTTCTCTGATAACATGCAGCCTTTGAAAACCCTAGTTACCCTAATCAAAGTTTGGGATACAATGTATGTAACAACTTGCCCAAAAATCCTTCTTCAGAGTATGTCATTACATAAATTTACAAATTATGGGCTCTATATTCAAATTCTACGAATATATATACACATATAAAAATGGTAATAATAACCATAAACATACGAACGTCTTTTCCTAGGCTTGGTGTGATAGTTCTTTGACCTGACCTTGATCTGTCGTTGTTGAATGAACAATCTCAAAAATACAGAAGTCGAAAGATTTCTGGAATGGGTAGACTTTTAATCTCAAATGTTTTAGCTTTCTCGTTTCTTTTTGTTTAATTCCAGCCAAGCAGCTCATTTCGGTGGTGTAATGTTGTAACCATAGCATCAAGTAAGTAACAATGTTTTGGAAGACAAGGAATTTATGAAAAACAGAAAGAGAAACATTCTTAACGGGAATTGTGCGTGGGATAAGAAAGGCTTTCTGTAAATGATATATTGGAATTCGTGCGTCGTCATCGTGAAACTAAGGGCGTGTTCTCCTAAACCAATTCTTTTCAAGTAGCCTTCATTTTTTGGCATCTGTGGTTTTCAAAGCCATTCTTATGGAAACAAAAGCTTTAGAATTTCTCCAAAATCTTCTTCTAACGAAAGCAGAAGACTCCATAGACTTTCGAGCGATGAGAAATTTGAATTTCTAAAGTGGCTGGAGCCGAGTTTGAATGTAGAAACATTTCTAGGATATATGTCATGATAGGATTGGGAATGAATCGAGCAATATATTTGGTGCAGAAGTCTCGAATTCTAGATCTTGAAAATAGAAACAATGAAGTGAGTTGTTGCAAGGGTAGGAAACAATCTACAAACAGTCCCAATAAAGAGCTAAACATTCTGAAAATTTGAGGAGAAGCAGGATTTGAAAAATCAATATTTCATTCTCACAAATTATCTC
This sequence comes from Pelagia noctiluca, assembly GCA_963924455.1. Classification (NCBI taxonomy): domain Eukaryota; kingdom Metazoa; phylum Cnidaria; class Scyphozoa; order Semaeostomeae; family Pelagiidae; genus Pelagia; species Pelagia noctiluca. The sequence goes on from OZ004327.1 coordinate 3,639,231, forward strand.
GATTGATTCTTAAAATTAAAGATATTGCAGAAATCTTCTGTTTTAAGGTCGAAAGTAATGAAGATGTGGCTGATATGAATTTAGTTTGTCAATTTTCTTCAGGTGAATTTATTTGTTTTAAGAGTTGAAAATAGAAGCCATAGAATAAATTATTTCAAAGGTAGATAACAATTTACGAGGTAAACGTTATCAAACTTTTAGATACTGCAAAAAAAGAATAAAATCAACAATGTTTGAAGGTCAAAAGTAATAATGATTTCGTTGATTTAAATTTAGTTTGTTAATCTTCTTGAGGTGAATGTATTTGTTTTGCTTACATGTCAAACATTCCTTGAAATCCAGAAAGAGTCACGTGTAAATAAAAAGATCATGTGATAATCGAATGGTAGGCGAACAATTCAAACGCTGAAAAGGAAAATTTAAGCAACAGATCCAACGTCTAAAATGTAACTTAGTACTTTTTAAAATGTGATCTAAGGATAAAACAATAAGAAGTACAAGAATGGGCATTTGGTTGAGCAAGAGGTTCCCTAGATGAAGGGTTGGCATGTATAGCAAAGAAAGATAAACTTTATTTTGACAGATACCTCTTAGGCAAATAAGGCCTATACATCTTATACTTAATAAGCATATGCCTATAATACACCATAAAAAAGTAAAGCATTATTGATGATACACTATTCAGTAATCATTCAAGTCAACATAAATCTCAACATAAATATTTATTGGTCATATGTCAATAAAACAGCACTTCAGCTAAAGAGGATAAAGCATCGTTAACCGTTCACTTCAGACACAATCAAGAATCAAAGAAATCATATCTATGAAGTTCTATTTTTCTTTGGGATTCAGCATCAATACACCATGATTGGTTACAGTATTATTTCAACATTTACAGATTGTAGACTATTCATCATCTAAGTTAGACAGTGTAATTTTTCCAAGCAAAGATTGAATGGTAAGATATTATGTTTTGTAATGTTTCTAAAGAAAATAACGTATTTGCTTTGACTATTACTTTATTCTTTCGAGATCTAGTTGTTTATTTACATCTTTGTAATAGAAAAAACAGTGTATTTTATACAGATAAAACAATAGAAACGATACTCATTAGAATAAGTAAATGTGTGAAGTGTAATTCAACAGTTTTCATCTTTTAACATACGCTCCTTTGGAAAACGTTGTTACAATATTTTCCTACTCCCCGAAGACATCGAGTATCCTTTTTAGAAAAGTGGAAACTAAAGATATGTCAAATAGAAATAGATTTTACCATTTTTACAATTGCAAAACAAGATTCAACCAAGGTTCCGAGAATTGCTTATCATGAATCCGAGATTCTTTGTCGTATATCGATTAAACAGTCCATCGGATAAAAAATGAAAAAGCATCGATTGCCATTACTTCCAGGTACACTGCTCAATAATCTAGGATATCATATTTATGAAGTTATTGTTTTACTTTGGTATCTAATATCAATACACCATAAAAGGTTGAATAATCATTTGGACAATAACTAGTGCTGTTACCCCAGTTGTTAATCATCACATTTACTATATGCTGGTTATTTCATACTTCTTTTTTATCATGAATCTTAATATTTCTTTGGCATATACACAGCACGTGTAGTATGTCAATCATACACCGTACCATAAACTGAAGAGGGATCGTTTGAAATTTCCTTCAAGTACACTACTCAATAACGATTACATTAACTCATATTTATGAAGCTCTATTTCTCTTTGGCATCTAGTATTCAAACACCATACAAGATTACATATAATTTCAAATTCACTGATGCAGCTACCATATGATCAGTAATCACATCTTTGTCATAGTCTGATGAAAGTTAAATACTTTTCTTTTCATATGGCTGTAATACACCATAAACAAAGAAAAAACCTTTCGACCTTCAAAGCTGGTATGAAATTCATTAATTATCAAATTCATCATTCCAATGAAAATTCGTAAATCATAAATAGACCATAGTTTCGAGTTTACCACAGGTATGCAATTTATTGACGACAAGTTCATGATAGCTATGAAAGTTCATTTACTTTTGGCTTATATTGTTAATATGCCATACACGAACTGAGCATCGTTTAGAATTCACTGCAGGTACGCAATTCATTGACTATCAAATTCTATCAAAGCTGGCACTAAATGTTTGTGTTATAGGAAAGCTGTATTCATGATATGATAGCCTATTCTCAGACAATTTGCTTTTGAAAGCTTTCTTGTGGCAACTAAACGATTGGGGTTTCACGCAATACGTCAAGTACATATAATAAATTGATGTTCTTTTTACATTTGCTATCCATTGATTAATAATGTAACTTATCACATTTCGCTGCGAGCATTTGTGTTATATAGAAAAACTATTTTTGGAAGGATTATCTTGGACAATTCGCACCATCATGGACACAATTACTTGTGTTCAATCATTACATGAAGGACTTGTGCCTAGACCTCTATCCTGCGCATGGACTCTTAGGCCAACTGTAGAACAGTTGAGTCGATTTGTGTTTTCCCTGCCTACTCACTGAAAAGTTTCACTTAAATTAAATTAACAATTGAATAAACTTAACTTAAATAAACAAACTCTCAAATAAAATTGTAACAGGATATTGTTCACCATCAAATTGCTACTGTTTACTTGTTGGTTTCTCTTTTCCAATATTCTCACTTCCTGCATAACTGTGCGTTGATTTGTTATGAAGTTCCGATTGCAGCAAAAATGGGGGATCCAGAAAAAGTCTAAAAACGCATATTTGTATTGCCACCTCTCCTTCAAATTTGCTGCACATCAGATAACGTAAAATCATGTCAAGTAGGGTCGAGAAAAGTAAGGTGAGGTCAGATCGAGTAGGGTCAAGTCAGGTCAGGTTGGGTCAGGTCAGGTCAAATCATAAGTTCTAAAGTTTCTTCTGCTCTCGTTCCTGTGCTTCCCTGCATTTAATCCCAATATGCTCATCTCCAGTCTTGGTAGTACTATAAACAAATACTCACCTCATCATTTTAAAGAAGGTAGCGAAATGATTCATACCAATACCGCAACATTAGCCGTAAAAATCTGAACCATTTCTGGTTAAACCGGTAACAACTTCTAATTAATTACAAAATGGACTTACCTCAGATAACTTGCTTTTTGAGGCTTTCTTTCGTGACGAGGCTGCTGTTGAATTGATGTTGAAAAATCGTCTTGCTGAAGCATAACCGCGATTCTTTTTATCACTAAAATGGAAAAGAAATGAATTAACGGTTTCCAGAGCATCAAAGAGAATGGAAGTCTAAAAGTGAATATATTATTTCATCCAGTCAAGATATGAATTTTCACAGTTTATTGCGATATATGAAAATCAAAGTCACTCAGAATGGGAGCGGAGTCGAATGATCAAATAAATTAGATATGGTAATAACTATGGCGTCACTTCTGTTGTTCTAATTTAACAAAGAATAAGAATAGCGTTAGCGACAGACCCTTGACATAAGAAGAGAACAGATAAGATTTCTCGGTGAATGAAGGTTTGAAGCATGCATTTCCTTGTTGCTGATTACTTATTATTCAGAGATTCTGCCAATACATAAAGTCATGGGTTGGGTCCTACCGGGGCCTCTTCAATTGACATAAATTACAGCAAAAACACATATCTAAGAACCTTTTACAGAGCCAGACTAAAAAGTTCTCACAAATTCTTATAAGTGGTTCTTGTTTAGTTATGGTTCAGAAAATCCTTTTGCAAAGGGTTTTCATTGGAACAAAGCCATAAGGGGACTTTTTTGGGAGGGACACTTCCCTGTTTGGGGTGGAAAATTGTCTTGAAACATGCAACTAATAGATAGAAGATGATACTTTATTTCTTGAATGTTATTTGAATAACATTTGTTTTACACTTATCACTAGGTAATTGGCACATATCACTAAAAACAGTGACAAATTTTAATATTATCCATAAAGGTCCACTCATTCAAACTGAACCACCTTTTGATTCGATAAATACCCCCTAAATAAGTCAAAGGGCTAATAACAATTAAAATTTAAAGCCAATTGTAGGTTCTTATTTGATGAAGGTTATGGTAAGTTTTTACTTCATCTGAAGGACTTTCCAAATCCTGCTTCTCCCCAAATAAATAAAAATGTTTAGAAAAACTTCAAACTCACAAAGGTTTTGTTTCCGTTTCCTCTTCATTGCCAGAATCGGAATTCGTGGATCGCATCGAGGCAGAGCGTTTGAAATTCTTCGGCAGTTGAAATCGAAGATGGCAGACGGCCTGGCCTACGTGAATCGACTGATCACAATCATCACAGAGAAGTAAGGGGTTCATGCTGTTGCCTTCCTGGCATTCTGTATGGTGGCAGATCTAAATCAAATAACATCAAATTAACACAGTGTTTGACATGTACAAGAAGTAGAAATTAATTGTTCTACTTAATCCTGATATAAAAGGCGTTTTTGACCTTTCCTGACGCTATAAAGAGAATAAACACATGTTTTTTGAAAGCAACTGCTTTATAAGCAAGACACTACTCGGTAAGGCAAAAAGCAAAAGATGGCGGATGGATGCATCATAGGATCCCCCCTAGCAATGTATCTACTGAGATGCAAAAACCTAAATATCTCGTAGCTGCAGTGGTTAGGTGGTTAGTTTTTTAGAGTTACCCGTTACGGTATATATGTCCCTATCATGCATTTTGTGAAACAGAATCCAACATCTTTTCTGTAAATTATCTGTTGATCAATATCATAACTGAGGTAATTTGAAAAATCATATTATCCATAATGAACGATAAATCCGACGACCCCATCACATTTATAGGAATAATCTGTATTGTGTAATTTCATAAGAAGTGTTCTCAATACTTTTGTTCCTTCGATGCACATCACTAATAAAATTTTTTAAACATGACTATATTTCTAATCCCTTTCCAAAAAAATAAATTAAAAAGACTAGAAACTAAGCAATAGCTAAATAATTTGGAATACTAAAGCTTGTTTTCCACCTTAGATATTTTATGAGCTGAGCTCAAGCATAGATTACTAAAAAAAATGAGTGTATCAGACTGACATGATCCTATTATTTATATTATCTTAACAATAGGATATCCCTATTTCCTATCAACATTGTAGCCTACGTCACAATCTATTGTCTACGCACGTATACAGCTTACGTATGCTCATATATTCCTTTCCAAGCCAAAGGAAATTCAGACAAAAAGATCCAGTAAATTATGTTCGTCAATGTTTCAATATTTTGGTGATTGAATATGCAGAGTTCATGCCTAATCCTACAGTGAAAGCCGTTCTTTATCACATATAAATCAGTGTTATTTTTGAAAAAGAAAATGACCCAAGTAGGACTCCAACCCCGATTAACGACCTCTGGATTAGTGCTCCAGTGCGCTAACGCTGTGCACTGAGGCCCTGAAGTAACCTAAGCCATAAGCCATATCAATCACACCACAACTACTCACTAAAAGTGAAGATGAATCTATCAATTTGGGTTCTTTAAGAACTACACAGGGTCTACCAAAGGGCGTGCGTTTTCCCAAACCAGTAGCACCATTGCAGTCCCAAAACTCGATAAGGTGGAGATGCAAACACGAGATGAAGCAGAATTTGAAAAAGGAATACAGAGGTAGGCTAGAGTCCAACATGGTTCATTTTTATTCCAAGTCCTGGATTCATCTTACAAACACATATCTTACCCCAGTTTGCCCATCTTATCCCTAACAGACAAACATCGAAGGGAACTCTTCACTGTTATACTCATATCAAATTAGTTACCTTGACAGCTATGGTTTTCTTTCGCTCGTTGCATTCTGGACCTTGGCAATACTTGAGATTGTCATCTAAAAGAATCGAGGATAACATTAGACTTGTTTTATTACTGTCATTACCTAATTTGGCGGAAGGAATGACGGGAGCACAAAATACACTAAGACGTCTCGTATGCTACTTTATCCAGTGATAAAGTGTATGCTACTACACTACAGTTGGAAACGAGACGCAGCCTTATCTGGGCTATCACATTAAACAGCCTCGTGCACTCGTAAATGAGAGAATCAAAAACAGTAACACATCAATTGTTGATTAAACATATGGTTGAGTGTATGCTACTACACTCCTGCTGAAAACAATACACAGAATTAGCTGGGCTACCATATTTAACATAGGTTCGCTCAATCACAATTGAGAGTGTAAAACACACTAGACACTCAAAATCTACTCTACGCAGTGATGTATACGCAACCATGCTAAGCTAGAAACAGGGCCAGTCTTTAGACAGGCTATACCAACGAAAACCCGGAGTAACTTTGTATAAAAAACCCGATTCGTTACTAAAAATACAAAAGATACCTTTTTTAACACGCAATCCACGAGCATTAAAATTTCCAGTCAATGACAATTTTTTGACAACGGTTTTTGCTTTATCTAACATGACTATCCACTGGCATACTTCCACTTAAATTAACCAGCTACAGCATGAAATGTTGATCTAAATGACTTTGATCTGGCAAAACTGTCTAACAGCACCCGTGTACTTTGGTTGAGACGTTAGATGCTAGAGCTTATCTGAATGCATTACATGCGATACCCGAATTCAACATCGGTACCCGCCACCTCAAACAGTACAACAAAAAACAAATTGTCCACTTACATGCACCGATATTTGTTTTGTCATGCAACATAGGATCACTGACGTTTTCTATTAAGTTTTTTAGAAATGTTGATTTTCGATTAACTCTAGCCCTTATCCTTAAGAAGAGTGATTTACGGGTTGAAGAACAATTAAAAAAGGTAGGACAATGGGGCAGTAGTGCTTCCCACTTATCCCAAAGTTGTTACGACATTAAATTGAAATCCACTGAGAAAGTTATCATGTTGGTAAAGGGTGTGACCCTGATTGATAAGTTTTGTTCACACCCTTGCCCCCCCCCAAATTCTAAAGTGGTGCAAATACTGTTTTGAATTGAAAAACCATGAAAGATAGAACTTATAATAATAATTATTAAGTTTAGTGCGGTGCAGCTATAAGACAGATAAACAGCATTGGTTTTAAATTGGACTAACTTGTATAATCTAAACGAAGAAAGTCCACAATACTAGGCTTTGTACCGGATCCTTTCGATGCTTGCGGCGAAGTAAGTAAAATATAGCGAGACAGGAATAACGCAAAACGACACACACAGAAAAAACGCAGATAGATTAAATATCTTATATATATAAATGCTGTCAATATCTCGCCCTGGCATACAGGGCTTCTTCAGGACGCAAAACGACACACGAAAGTGTCCTGAAGAAGCCCTGTATGCCAGGGCGAAATATTGACAGCATTTATATATATAAAATATTTAATCTATCTGCGTTTTTTCTGTGTGTGTCGTTTTGCGTTGTTCCTGTCTCGCTATATCTAACTTGTATAATTTTGTTAATAGAAACTTTCAAAGCTCGAGTTTGTTTATGTTGTTTCATTTAGAAAGTTTTAAAAGCTAAAGAAATTTAGCTCTCTTATTGCTGCAGTGAATTGGTGTACGTTCCGTGCCACTACTGCAAACAAAACCTAGGCTTCGACGCCTCTAACTGGGGTTCTTTTCATTATATCAACATCTCCCCTTTCAAAAACAAAAAATACACGCAATAGCTTATTGTTAACGTAAGCGATCTTGTACATTAGAACAATAAACAAATTGTCGATGTTTGTTTTCTCGTGCGACATTTAGTCTGTGATGTTCATTGCTGGTGTTTTGGTTTGTATCATATCAGTACTTTGTCATAGCTTGGTGTAAATAGCGCCTTTTGCAGTGAGAAGACGTCTTATCAACGTTACCCCAATGTTCCAGTGAAACACTTTTACATCTAATTTTTAATCCATCTAGTGCCTATTTAGTCTGGGCCTGTCCATATGATTTGGTCCTGTAAATGTGGGATGTCAAAATTGATTTATGAATCTTCAACGAAATTACGTTTAAGTGAAATTCATAGCGGGTATTTAGTTGAATTCTGGTAGTGTATTTTCAGCTTCATTGGGTAAATTCTTAACTAAATTTCTTTATCTAAACTTGATTTAGTTCTGAATAAATTAGCTCTGAAGATCGATGCGACTGAGGTTTTCTCAGAGGAATATTGCATTCGGAATGAATTCAGACTTTATTTTAGCCTACTGTAAGTCCTACACTGGCAATTAAGCAATTTAGCTTTGATCATTGCAGAACTTGAGTATGGCGAAGAAATCGAAACCATAAAGAAATATAATAACTACTGAAGCTTTGCACCTGGTACTCATTAGAGTAGTACGTCAGAACTATCTTTAATCGGTACAGAACTTGTGGATGGCGAAGGAAATCTGAGGGATAGCGAAATAGTATAACTACTAAAGCTTTGCAACTGACACTCAACAGAGTAGAACGTCAGAAAAGGAACGAAAATGAAATCTAAAGAATTTTTAAACCCAGGGACGTTCAATTAGTTATGTTCGTCTTAACGTGAAGCTTTTTGACCATTACGAGTACCTAAAACGTGATAAAAACACCATACCAAATATATGAGCATATCTCGGGTTGGTCTTGCTTCTGCAAAGCGGTAGTGACGATGACCTCCACACGGAGAAATCTGTTTTGGACAGTTTTGGAGACGATTCTGCGGATGTCCCAGGAGAAGAAGAAGGTGAGAGAGCCGAGCTTTCGTCGAAGGAACGAGACAACTTTATTGTTCTGGCCTTTGTTGACTTCCTGCTGGATATAAAGCTTCCAAAACGGGATAAGAGAGGAGAACCAGACCTTGGTACTTGAAGAGAGTCTTTATTTGGTGAACCCAACATCTTTGGTTCATTAGCTCGCAATAAATTGTTATTATTCTGCATATTTATACTTGATATCAACGAGTTTCATTTCAATTTAGATCTTAGTCGAGATTTGCGAAAAGTATGGATTTCAGTAGATAAATGTCTGCAAATGATCTGTTGGTTCCATTCACACTGTTTACATCGGCTGATATGAGAATAAGATGGATTCAGAAACCATCCAAGGATCTCTACTGCATTGATCGAATCTTTGTTGATAATTCATCAAATTGAAACCAATAGATATTCTTCTACCTTGCAAACGAGGATTGGTTTGGGAATGGATATGGGTTTGGATTTTGGTCGTCGTAGTCGTGTTCGTTGATGTTGTGAACTTATAAACTATTTCCCAAGATAGGCCAATGTCAAAAGTTTTCACTTGTTTTCATCGATGTTCTCCGTCAAGCAGAGCAAGATATTTAAAATGTTGAAGTGTATTTGTTGTTTTGAGCAAATCTTTGAAGATGATAGACAGGGCTGCAATTTATGAGTGTTATTCGCCTTGTATATTGTATTCCAGTGACCAAAGAAGATATTTACGTAATCTGACATGGGTAACTTGGTTGAATTTGTTGGATTCTAATAGTTTATTGACAATATCTCAACACTTTATTCCAATCAACTGTTTCAAATCTTTTGAGATTTAAACAGTGCAAGGTCTTGAAGCTATCTCAGGATATCGGCTGTTTTGAGTAAATCTTTGAAGATGATTGAGTAGTTATGAAGGCATTTTATTCGCCTTACAGATTGTATTCCAATCACTGACAAATATCGGTATGGTATCTAATATGTTTGATCCTGTCGGCGTTGCAAGATCTATTGACCATTTTTCAATAATGCCAATGTCAACATATGCACTTTTATTTCTATCAACTGTTTTCTATCTCTTTCTATCTCTCTTATTTCTTTCTATCTCTTATTTACCTTGTATATTGTTTACCAGTGGCCAACGAAGCATATTAATATGGGTTTGGATATGATGAGTTATCTTAGTTGAATCCGTTGCATACTAGATTTGCAAGTGTCAACAGACTCACTTCTATTCACATCATCTGTTTCTCATCTATTCAGATTTAAACAGAGTAAGGACTTGAAACTGTCCTCTCTGTTTAAAGCAAATTTTTGAAGATGATTGATATACAATTGTAATGAATGACTGTTCTTTGCTATATTGTATACCAATGGCCAACGAAGCATATACATCTGAGATTAGATATGGGTGATCTTGGTTGAATCTGTCAGCATTGGGAGATTTATTGACGTTTCATGATACAAGTCTAAACATGTCTCTCTGATATTTCCATCTGCTGGTTAAAGGAGAGCATGGCTAGGTAGTTTCCAACTTTTGCTTTCCAACCGCTCATTTCCATCGATCTTAATAATTCTGCATATGTATTCTTCCGTCTTTGCTAAACTTTGCTACATATTCCATTCCTTCAATCCTTCCATTAATGTCGAGAGAACATTGAATTGTGTTTGGATCTAGATGGTCTGCAATGAGTATGTTAGTATTGCAGATCCTATAGAAAATTCCTCGATACAAATGTCAACCAATCATTCTGTTATTTCAATCCACTGTTCCCGACAACATATAGGAAAACAAAAGAAGGCATAGAAACTTTTGTAGAATATCTGCTGTTTTTTAGTGAAATATTTGTATATAGTTCATGAGATTGTAATGTATATAGATTCTTCTGCCTCTGTTGCGTTCTTGCCAATGACTAGCCAGCCAAGTTTCATATGGATTGGATATGGGTCAAGTTTCTTCGTGTGACCAATGTCAATATATTTTTTCGTTATTTCCTCTCTACATTTCCAGCATCAAATGGGAATACAGAAAACCTTCCATGGATTTCTGCTCATTTCAGTAAAATCGTTGTAGATAGTTCATGGGATTTCTGTTCTGCTTCTGCTGTTTCTCATACCAATTGCTACCAAGCCAAGCTCCATCTAAGTTCCGTCTGGATTCGGATCTGGAACTGTCAGTGTCGTCACTGTGACGGTTGTTGATACATTATTCTGTTGAAGTATGTTCTCAACACTTGATGCCAAAAGAGCAAGCCGTTGCCTTTCCGAATAATTGCTGCTTTTGGAGCCAAGTCTTTTATTAGCTTTCAAAAGATAGTTAATCACAATCTTTTATAGCAATATACAATGAAGTTCAGACAAGTAGCAACTTTACAAAAACTTTATCTTAAAGTTCTTGAGAAAAATTATCATACACGTTTGACTTTTTGAGACTCTTTTATCTAAAACGAAATTATTTGCAATTTCGTTCTGTGTTAAAAATGTGGCCATGAATATTCTCCAGTATTAGTTGCAATATTCATAGAAATATCTCACGAAGGTAGATTAGAAGCAAGTCTGCAAAACTGAACACAATATTTTCTTCTTGCTTTCGCGACTACTTCCCAAAAATAACAACATTGAACGTCTAGAAAGCAATTTATTTTCGGAAGCAAACATCTTTGTTGTGGGTTTCATTCTTTAATGGATACTCTTTGTATTTCACAATTTGTTTTTATTTCATACTAATATCAAACAATAATAAATCTGGCCGGAATGAATACATTAATGTTATGGATGATATCATATCAGCCTCATATTGCACTTCTTTCGGATAACAGATTTCTGCTAAATATCCTTTTAACTGTTTCATCAACTTCATTTCATAATGTTACAGGACCTCCGTAAAATCCTTTATTTCCAAATTACGAAGTTTCGTAATTTCTTCTAGTCTTTGACCGTAGACCGTTCAGCGATAGTGTAATTTCTGGCCGATGTGAGAGAGACAGACTTCAGATCCAATCAGATAGTGTATTATCGAGCCAGTTCTGTTATCTATTTCCTGCTACTCAAATCATCATTTCTAGAATCTCCATCAATGTATCAGCAAGTTCGGAAGCCTCGAAATTTCTACTCTCGCTTATGAACGTAGATCTTTCAGAGTTTTGCGATTTCTGGCCGATGAGAGAGAAAGACAGACTAGCTAAAATTCGACTTCTAATCAGTTAGTGTATCACCAAGTGTTCTGTTCTTTTATCTATTCTTTGCTACTACAATAAATTGTTGAAGGATTTCCACCAGGATTTGCAATCTTTAATTTTGTAAGGCTCGAACTTTCTCCAATTTTAAAGTTCAGGTCTTTCAATAGAATTATGACATTTCTGTTTGACGAGAGTAATAGGACCAAGTTCCAAATCTAGTTTGATAGTCCGTTATCGTCATAAACCTTCCAACAAGATTTCCACAAGAGCAAAGAACTTTGAGACTTTTTCGCTGATATGTAATGTAATTCCTTTATCATCGATGCATATGTCACCAGCAATAAAACGTTGCACGATTGCAAAATTTCTGACCGATGAGGGAGACAGGCCCAATTTTCAGATCTGCTAGAGAAGTATCAATAATTCTGCAAGTATCGTAAAACAGGTTTTCCACAAAAACTTCTTAATTTGTTACTCCCACATTTCAGCTCCTTGTATGATCGATGAGTTACATCAATGATAGGCTCGTAGCAATGGAATCTTCAGTAATGTGACATAAACTGAGATGACAGGGTGGAGGCGTCTATGTAAATGTTTGTTTCTTCAAATATACAATCTGTTATCCTCATTAGTCTAGTCATGTAATATCCATTATAAAAGTCAACAGATCATGAAACTTTTGACGCAAAAATATCTCCTGTTACACCTTTTACTTAGGAGAATGTTTAGATAGATGTCATTTGATAGAGTATGTATGTACGTATGTATCTACGTCATTTTAACGAATATATACTCGAATTATTTACACCTAGTGGTAGTGACAGGTAATGATAATGGACAGACATGCTGACTTTCTCCGTAAGGTATTGGTTTATGAGCAAAACACGAAGTACCCACTGTATAGGTAACCTAATTTGAGCTGTTTGACCCTGGGCCATCTCGATGTGACCACACCTTGTGACTCCTTCTCCCTTTTTCTCTGGAGTTGCAGAGAACTGGCAAGTTCTCTCCCTCACTTTATGTGACATAGGTGTGAAGCTGGTTTCGAACCGACGAGCTTTGAACAAGGGTTGAGTGATCCAGCCACTCGGCAACCTATACCCATGATCTTATTCTAGTGTGTTTTTCTCTTCTGTTAAGTGTTCTGGTTGTTGTCATCATATTCTAGATGTTTCCAAAGTCTCTAGCTTACAATATATACTCATGTTTTTTAAACTATGCTGACCCTAAGAACCAGAGTTTTTCTTGGCTTTCCTCACAACTATGGTACGATACTATTATCACCCAGTTTCTTAACCCCAGATTCTTTTTTCCTTTATTAAGGCTGAAGCTTGTTTTCATTTAGTTTATTTAAGTTTGAAAATATTCGGTGGCATAAAACATTCACATTAATTATTTCAATTTTGGAGTTTCTTTGTTCGAATAGAAAAGCATCCAATAAAAAAGCAAAAGTAAGTATTCGTATAAAAAGGTGTGTTCAGTACGTAAATAAGGAAATTATTGATATAAATCTCTGAAAGACTTCAAGTATGAATAACATTAGACAAAGTTCACAATCAACAGTTCCTAAGCCATAACTGTGAGCAATTTTCTTATAATGATAATAATGAAAAGAAAACAAAATATTTTTCCCAGACAAATAGTTCCAAATAAAGAGTTTCACGAATCGGAAAAACAATGAATAAACTTTTTGAAGTTAAAGGACTCTTGGTCAACATCGATGCTTCATGGTCACTAGCCTGAGAGCTATGCAAAAACACCGAATATCTTACATGGTTTAGAATAATGTGTGTGTTTTGGGTGCAATCATGCAAACTTGTGAATTAGTTTAACCTTGCATGATATGGAAGCATAAAAAATGGCCAGTTTTTAAAACATAGGAACCGAGAAATATCACCAGTAGGCCAAATCCTCTCCTCAGAATTGAAAGAGGAAAACAAAGAGTTTCCCAGTCTCTCTAATCGGCCGTTTTTGATGATATTTTTCTTAAATATATTAAAATTGCAAAGGACAAATCTAACAAATATGCATGGCTAAACTGTAGATGGTAGTACGAGGCGTAACAGTACGCTAGAAGGTAGACAAGGTGTCTACGTCAAACCGCTTGAATTTTGTAAATCACAAACTGTTTGTTTTAGGCCCTAAAAGCAACTTAAATTGACGATTCCAGAAAAGATGGCGGATCACATCTCGCGCAATGCATCATAGAAATATACCCCTTAGCAACGCATGGCAACCGAGATTGCAATGGAAATAGAAACGTGTACACCTGCAACAACTGAAATCAGCGGTTTAGCCTAAAGATTCATGGGAATTTAGAAGAATTAAACCAGAACTAAACTGATTATTCAAATTGAGACTTCCAAAAAAAGCAAAAAACACAATAAGCTGTGAGAAACTTGCACAAGAGGAGCCACTAATGCACAGAAAAGAGCAGCATAGCTGTAACCAATTAGGCCTCACTTGAATTAAATATGCCAAGTTAGACTTTCAAAAGATAAGACCTAAAGCTTTGAGAAATCCTGTATGAAAATTAGAACAGCTTTTGATGCACAGAAAAGGAAAGTAAAGCTGAAACAAATTAAGCCTAACTAAAATTGACCATGCCCATTAAGACAACCAAAAGAAAAAACATAACAAGTTGTGTGAACCTAAACTATAACAATGCACAGAAAAGGACAGTAATATAGCCCACCTCAAGTAAGAATTAGGCCCGCCTCAAGTTAAAAATAAAACATAGTAAGTTGTGAGAAATATAGAACTAAACCTAGAACAGCTTTCAATGCAGAGAAAAGGACAGTAAGCTGTCACCAATTAGATTTAACTAAAGCTAACTATGCCAATTAAGACAGCCAAAAAGAGCAATGAAAGATAAGCAGAGTAAGACTTTTCATTCAAAACTGAAGAAACTTGTGTAGGGACCAGTAGTCATAAGGCATCTACTGGGGTGGGCTGGAAGAAAAGGCAATTGTTGTTATAAGCATGATGGGAATCTCTGTTTTTTCTTAAAACAAAGGAGGTATATGATATTTGGATTCTTAAGTATTCAAGTTACTTAACTTCTAAGGTTCAAATTTGTTTGATTTTCATACGAAAATTGTCTGTGTTGATTATTCAACGTGCAGGAAGGGAAAGGATTTGCTAACAGAACAGCAGTCCTAGAGAGAAGTATGGTTTCATCTCCATACAGTTGAAAATAGAATTGTACTGTTTTATAATACCACCAAGAACCTCAAATTTTGCCTAAATATAAGAACAAGTTGAGAACAAGCTAAGGCTGACAATTTTTAGCTCAATATAGGAATCTTAAGCAGTAACCATTAGACTGAGAAATAAATACAAAAAAGAAGATTGACAAAACACACTGGTGTGTTACACAGGTTGAGAGGGTTCAAATTTGATACAATAAGCAAAAACAGGCTTCCAAATTAATATAAAAGTACAGGGGCGCAGCTAGGAATTTTGGAGGGCAGGGATTTAGCCGCAAAAAAGGGCAGGGAAGGACTTTAGTAGGGGTCAAAGGGGGCAGAACCCCTGGAAAGTCCTGAGATTTTGACATTTCTGAGGCTTTAAAATGGCTTAGAATCCTTCAATTTCTCTTTGAAATGGGGAATTCAGAATGATTAGCCTGACGAGAATAGGGCAAACTAGCTTCCTTAATAAAAAGGGCAGGGGTTACAACCCCCACAACCCCCCCCTAATATCTAAGAGCAGCCACCCCCTCAAAACCATTTTTATAGGTTCTTAAAAAAAGAAAAGAGTGTATATTGACCAAGCAACCAAATGTGCCCTCCTGGTTACCAGCACTGATTTTACAGCAAGATAAACTCAAAAAAGCTCTATCTGTTAATCAATGGCTAATCGCTTTAAGTTTGGAAAACAAAGAAACACATTAACAGAGGCTTAAGTCCTGATAAAAACTCACTTTTTCTACAGTCACAATCAAATGTCTAGACATGAAATATGGCCTTTATATGGATTTGCAACAATAGTGAACAAATGTTTAGACAATTTAGGACCATATTTGATTATGCACCAATGCAGAGAAATGGTTAGCAAACTAAGCAATTATAAATTAAATTGAAAAATTACTCTACTCTGTCAATAAACTTTTTGGATATTTACTTATTTCAATGATCTATAAAATCTGTGGTAAAAGTTTTCCATATTTTCTACAAGTTATCATGCATGCATGAAGTTTGCTACTGTTATTTTCATTTCATCTTTAATTTTCAATTTCTATCTTATTTTTTCTGTTACTGTTGTTATTCAAACTAGGAATTATAATTGCACCACTGGGTATATATCTCTATAGCTTGCCAAAAATTATTTTTATGTGTCCATCATCCAAAGTCTATTCATAATTGCTTTATATTTTCTTTAATTTATTACCATTTGAATTAGCAAATCATTGCTATGGATCCAAATACATTGAAAAAAGTTACAAATTTTCTGGAAAACTTTTTTCAAATATCTTGAAAAAGAGTTTGATGTGGCTCCTAAACTAATATGTACCAAACTTAGGGCCTGTTTATAAGAGCAAAAACACCTCACCAGCCAGACCTGGGCCTGATAAAGGAATCAAATTTCAAGCACTGTTTATATGGGGTTTTTCATGCTAGGTCTGACAGACGATATAAATCCCTAGATGTCATTAATCTTCAGCACATCATTGATTTTCCATTGAAAAAAATAAGAGTTTACTTTACCTCACTGGTAGTTTTGCGTTTATATGGTAGTACTTCACGATGGTGAAACTTCACCGCATGAGAAGCAAAGTTTTATCATACTGGTAGTGTGGAGTGAAATTTTTTTTATTCATATAAACGCAAACTGAAAAATCACTTGCCAGCCGTCTGGCAGGTGTAGCATTTTGCCCATGTAAACAGGCCTAAGAATGGTGGAGTCATCTAATGAGCAGCATATTTGAATCAAAAACTTCCCTAGCACCATGAACCACAATTTAAAAAAAAACCTGTTATAGTTATTAAACCCGTACACTCTCCATGATTAACCTAAAAATGTCCGAAATGCTTTATAATAAATATGAAGAAACAAGAAAAACTCCATAGATCACATAAGGGATATAGACTAAACCAAATTCAACATCCAAAGAAATTATGAAATCAAAAAATCTTTAAAGGAATAACAGTTTATCAGCCCATGTTATATAAAGATGAATAATGGGTTCGATTTATATATAGAAAGTCCGAAATCAAAATCAATATCATATTAAAATTTATTACTAACGTCGGCGTGTCTTTTATTCTATCTATCATAATTAATTTTTTTTGGTTTACCAGAAAGTCAAATCAACAGTAAAGTACGTCATACTGAATCATGGCCTGTTCTTAGAAGCTTAGCCTTGTGATTATCAATCTACTTTGCTCTTTCATCATTTCGCTCTTTCATCATTTTGTTCTTCCAAAAAACGAATTTTCTTTTTTTTCTTTTATTGTTTAATTCTACTAATCTTAGGTGGGGGTCATCAGGGTTTGTGGAACTGCGGAACGGGATAGAAATTAGCCCTGGAAAAGGGAATTCTTTAAGCTTTTCAACATAATTCTTCATCCCACAAAAAAGATTTGCAGATTAGCTGAATTTATTGAGTTTAGTCGTGAGAATGAAAAATACCAAAGTAGGATTGGAGCCAACCATCCAATGATTTGGCACATAGTTCTCTACCAATGGCATCTATTCCACAAGAGCCTTACAGGTTCCCCTCTAGATTTGGTGAGTGTTTGGGAAATTGATGTGAAGGGGGAGCGGGGTAGATCAAATTTCAAATGCCCCGACAGCTCATTTGGTAGAGCACTAATACGCTAAATCAGTTAGTTGTGGGTTCAAATCCTGCTCGTATGATTTTTCGTTCTCACGAATCGATTTGATTGATTTTCAAATCCTACTTGTTGTCAAGGTCAGTGGAATTCTTCACCTATGTTTTAGTAAGAAGGATCCGTCTCTTGTTCTTTTTGTTAAACATAATTTCATCTTTTGAATCATCGCAACAGCGGATTTCAGTTCAAAATTGTGGGTAATGTCAGATTTCTACCCCTTAATGGCCTCCACATTAAGTGTTGCTGTCCATGATTTTTCAATAGTCTAGATTTTTGGCTGCGGATATTTGGTAAAATAAAAATTTGCAGTGGTTTAGCTTATCCTACAAAGACCCCCTTTAGAATAAGGCAGTCATTTAAGGGGGTTCTGAGTTTGGAGTAAAATATGGTAGCAAGATAAAAAATTCCTGATAGAAACAAAAACTTCTAGTTAGTTAAACCTTTTCAATAGCTACTTACATGTCTTTAGTTGATGCAAAACTTCGGCATAGTGAGGAAAATTGGAAACATTGTAATTGTAAAGCATCATAATACCGGAAACATAGCTGTAAGTAATATTTTGCTACGTTTTTCATTTCCTCACCAACTACTCAACTATATGTACAGTTCTGTAGGAAAAGGTAGGTCACCACCCTCATTACAAAACCTTGGTTTAATACTGCTTAAATACCACAAGAACTGTTTTTTCCTGTAAAAAGAATGGATGAGTCAATCCATTGAAAACTTTAAAAATAAAGATAAAGGAAGGGCAGGGTAAGGCCGGATTATTATGGTGTACTTTAATTAATAGTTTATCCGCATTCTTTATTGTATTATTGTATTTTTTTGAATGCAAAACTAACAAAGTGTATTTCGTTTTCACATGCTTCAAAATACGCAACCACTCGCTAAGTAACAAAATATAGCAGCTTAGGCCCACCGCGTATTTCGTTGATAAAAACACACACGTTACCCTTTCGTTGTACTGTTAAAAAACAGAGTAGATCATTTTCATCGTGGTGACAAGGTGCGGTATAACTCACAATGGAATAGTTTTAGCAGCAAGGCAGACAATTACAAAGTCGTTAAGTGTGAGAGAATCTGAAACGCTCATGTTGAGTGAGCGACTATCAAAGTCGGCAAGTTTCCGATGACCTCGGCGCAGGCAGACGAACCCGCTGAAAAACAACAAAATTAAGTCAAAATTAGCAAAAGCAAACAACGTTTTCACGTTCAAACTCACCAACTTGCTCAGGCATTTTGCAGGCTTTTCATCAGCAGAATTCTCGAATTTCCCCGTGTTTACCAATTTCGATTGCAGACAGAAATCCGGTCGATTTTTAATTTTATTCCAGGTTTGAAATTAATTCAGGCCCAATTTTTTCACGATGTGAATCTTCGCTACTTCACGATGTAGTGATTGCTGAGACTGTCCATTTTTCAGTCTCTCAGGCCATTGTAGCTTCCTTTATGTTATCTAATCCATATTCATACAAGAAAGTTAGAAACACTGACTTTTCAAGCACAATAAATAATAAAGCAGTCAGGCGTTTTTTAATTTAATCCAAAAACCAACTTTCCCAAAGTCTCAGGATCTTGAACTGAACTGCAGGCTAAATTCCTTCGCACAGAGCTAAAATTACTTGTTTAGCATGATATGTTGCGAGCAGTTGTACACTGAAAAGGCCTGAAATTTGAATAAATTCAGGCTGAATCGCTCGGCTTCATCCGGCATTGAAACGACGCTTTCTTTCGGTGGATTTCTGGTGACAATTGATCAAACATTCTTAGCAGGTCACATGGGAACGAGGACACAAGGACACAAGGAGGTCCTGTTTCTATGGCTACATCCTGGTAGGTCTCTGTGTGCCTGGAACGCAATCTGACCAAGTCTCGGCGAATAATTACTTAAATGGCTGATTAAAACTAAGAACTAAGTAAAATTAGAAATTTACTTTTGAATCATTTTGTGTTCCCTATTTTCATTCCAGCTTTAAGACATCAACGTAAAATTATGCATCATTCGTTATGTAGGGTATCACACGGGAACAAGGACACCGGAGACCGGAGGCTTATCTTGTTTTATAGCCTGCGTCACGGACACGTTTACCTTTGAAAAACTGAAGTAGTTCTGAAAGTTGTGTATTCTGTGCATATGTTAAGTTTTCATGGCTACATCGTGGTGGTCTCTGTGTCCCTGTGACGCAATCTAACTTCAGCTGAACCTCGTGTAGTGAGCACGAAATCATCAGAAGAAGGTTGTCTGATCCAATTTTTAAGCTAGGTATTCAAAGAAATTTTAGAACACTAATCCCTAATCTTTACCCTAACCCCGACCCTTACCCCAACCCTAACCACAAATCCCAAATCGAAATCCAAGCCGTAACTCTAATCCCTAACCCTGAGCCTTAACCCTAGCCCTAACCCTATTTTTATTGAAAACCCGAACACTTTACTTCCATTGATGGGGGTATTTCGTACTCGTCCCCCTCCGTCTCAGCGAAAGATGGCATAAATGGCTCTGATAAAGCTTGAAAAGAGGTAAATAAAATGTGAATCAAAAATCAAATTTAGAATCATTTCGTCTTCCCCAGCTCTGAAATATATACGAGAGATTAGAAATGATTGTATTGTTACATTCGTTTTGTTGGGTATCATATCGGAGAAATTGATATCAGGTATATTCGAAAATCCTGGCAGATAACCCTTTTACAATGGTAAGTCATGACAGGGCCCACGCCATGAATTTTGTTGTGGGGGGGCCAAAATTGAAATATGAAAAATTGTACGGCATTCCACTTCTCAGGCCTCAAAATGGCTTAGAATCTTTAAATTCTCTTCCCGCACGGCAAACCACGTAGATATGGGAAAATGACATATCCTCTTTTAATAATGGACACTCGATCCCCATATTCACTCCAAAATCTGAACATAGGTGTTAAAATATTAATTCTATAACAGAAGTCAACTAACAAGAGCGACGCAAAGATCAACATTTTTCGTCAAAGATGAAAAATCTCCGACCAAGATTTTTACTGCTTGTTCATACTAGGGGTGTCAAGGGGCTCTCCGATTTAGACTCACGGCTCTGTATGGGTGACTTTTCAGAGGAAGTGCTTGCGAGCGTAGCTAGCAAAAATTTTTAGGTTTTTTCTGCAAAAGCGTAGAAAAGCCATTGGAAGTCTAAAACAAAGAAGTGTCTTATGATCATCAACCAGCAGTACATTTTAAAAATTATAGTCATTTCATTACAAATAGGAAAGTTTGAAATCTTAAGTGTCTTCCATATAGATGAGATGAAATAGAAAAACAGAAGGCGAGCGTAGCGAGAAAATTTCTTAACTTACGTTCCCTGGATGACAGAGATTTTATAAGTGCTAGGCTAAGAGTTGACAGAACAGATGAGGAAGGCGAATTTACTCTTAATCACTGATAAGTTCAGGCGTGACACTCTCCAAAAATCCTCCTATGAATACCTTCTTGTGCAGAATGGTTGAACGAAATACTTGTAAGCAGTTTCTCCGACATAATCTTGAAAGTTTCATCGTTATAAAGAATAACAAATTTCCGACAAACTAACGAATTTTCCAATAATTCCGACATTATATCTAGGGGCCACCCCCTCTGCCTCCTAGCCAATGTTTCTCTGCAAAGACGCTTTAATATTCTTCGTGCTAACGAGAATAAAGCTCTAGTCTTGCTTTATTTACTAAAATTTGGAAAATTAACAATCTTTTTGGCCAAATTTGTGGGGGGGGGCATGGCCCCTGTGGCCCCCCCGGTGGCGTGGGCCCTGCATGAACCCCTCAAAGATATTCACAACGAAGAAGGGTTCGAATTCAATCGAATGAATTACAGTTGTCGAAAATTTTGATTCCCTAGATTCGCCGATTTTAAAATGACTCGAACACAATTTCACGATTTGTCAGACGTTAAATAATGAATGATTAAAGAAATGTGAGAAAATCTCACTATTCTCTCTTTTTTCTGAATTTCCAAACCTTCCAGCAAGTTATCTTAAAACAAGAGTAAAATCATTGTTGATATGCCTGTGAGGTGACATTCACTTCATAGTCTTGAATTTTTTCAGAACGAATTTAAACGATTTGCAACAATTTTGAAATGATTTCAAATATTTCCGACGATTTTAAACTGATTTGCGATAGTATGGACAAAGTCTCTTTAATATTGAAAATTTGACCTTACGGTCTCTAATAATGGCATTCTCGTAAAGAGGATGAAAGCAAATTAAAATCTTTCTTCTGAGACAACCGAAAGAAGATAAAACAAAACTCTAACGATTTCGGGCCTAAAGCTAGAAAACACGCTGGTCGGTTTCCACGGGTTTAAACTTTCAGCTGCTCACGAAAGCATGTTGTTATCCCCACAATGTTCATGTTATTTTCACTGTATCCAGAAAGGGGTCTGGGCTGGAGTCTGGTATTTTCTTTCAAACGCTCACCAGATTCACTTTTAAAGTAAGAAGACAATAAACAACTCGAAATTGGAAATTACAACAAGAAATTATAATTTAGCAAGCTCTGCAAAATTGGCAGCAAGGTAGCTATAGGTAAAAAAAGTAAGGTTGAAGGCTTCTGGAAAAGCATTTCATCGTACGATCAATGTAACTTTTATATCAGGTAAATAAGGTTGTAGTTTTTGCCTTAAAAGTCTAGGTGATAACCACCCTAAAAAATATCTGTGGGGGAATACCGTCGGTACTGTGGATGATTTTCAGTACTGGGAAAGCCATAAGTACAGTGGAGGTAATACCCAAAGTGCTTTTGTTTTCCCTCCAAATTACTTATATTCTCCACTGTACTGATGGTATCGCCCTACAGTACTGATGATATCGCTCTACAGGACTGACCATCCTCAACACTACTGGATGCTATTTATCCACAGCACTGATGATTTCCCTCCAATGTACTGAAGGTATCCCCCACACTAAAGGTGACGTTCCTACACATTATTAAGCATCCCTAACAGTACTGAAAACCCTCCTATGTACTGAACATTATATACAGCACTGCACGGAATATTGCAGAATAGTAATACGCGAAGCGTATTGGTGCACCCTAAAAAGATTTGAAAATATCTGGTCCATTCAATATCCGTTCTTCAGTATAGTTTAAACTTTTAGCTCTGTTCACTTCGTTCAGAATCTCAAATAAAAAGTTGATTTTCATTTTTGTCTGCTTTCCTTTTCTCTTTTAAGAAGTTCAACTTCAGCTTCGAGTGATAAGCAAGCTCTTTCGATTTCGTAGTTTTTGCTGACTAGGCCGATCCAACTAAAAAAGATGAAACTCTAAAAAGATAAAACAGTAAAACAATGAAACTCATAAGTATTCATGAGTAATAATATAACAAACAAAGTTTAAAAACTGTTAGAATACAGCTGCATATGTGGTATCGGTGACTTACATTATGTTTGGTTGAAACTCTGAATATTCTTGTCGTTTGACGACATTTAACAAGAATTTATTAAGAATTATGATATGCAAACATCGTGGATCGACATTGGCCAATCAGGAAGGAGGTGAATGATCAGTTTGGTGGGAAGCAACCAATCATGAAGGGGAGTCCAGTGAGACGAATGATAAACTGTCAATAAAAAGGGCCTAATAGGAAAACAAACTCCTTCTGTCTATCAATATGGGATCAATGGTTTTGATGCAAACTGGCTTCAAAATTCCAAAGTTATATATTGATCTGGTCTGCCGATGATTTAAAAACAGTTCTCACTATAGCTCGTTTTCAGCACATTCTGGGTTGTCGAGGAGGTATTGTAAAAATATATCAAATATAAACCTTGATTCCAATCTTTGAAGTTTTTCTCCAGCTTCCATCTAAGAAAAACGAAGATAGTTTACTTTAATTCATCAAGATAGCATCTTGAAGGTTTTTCATTTAACAAACAAGACCCACAAACAATTGCAAGAAAAAAAGTAATTTAAAAACATTAACTAAGAAAATTAACTAAAAAGAGGCCAAGCTTATTAGGCAGAAATATAAGTTTTTTATGAAATCTCATAGGACAGTTAATGAAAACCACAGAGGGCGATGCAAATTATGACATAATGATGGATAAAATAATTCATGAAAATTAATCATATGGTCCTTCAACAACTCAACCTTATCAATTGGCCGAGGCCATTAGTTTCGGGTAACCACCCAAAAGAACGTGTGCTCAGTACTGAGTGGGACATCATCAGTACCGTTGAGGGAGATAAGTTCAGTACATTGGACGGTTTTCAGTATTTTGAGGGATACCATCAGTACTTCTAAGGGTTATTATCAGTACTGCGGGGGATATCATAAGTTCGGTAGGGGATATCATCAGTACTGTGGGGGACATCATCAGTAAATTGGAGGATGTTCAGTACAATGGAGGGATACTATCAGTACTGTCTGGCGATACCATCAGTACTGCGGGGGACACCATCAGTACTGTGGAGTCATATGTAATGTAGATGGCATAAGGGAAATCGTAAGGACCATGAAGATTATACTCTAAGTGCTCGGGTTTCCCTCTACTGAAGATCCTCCAAAATACTGATGATATTCCCCACATTACTGATGGTATCCTCACAGTTCTGGACACCTTCCAATGTACTGATGGTATCTAGATTCCCACAGTACTGAAGATCCTCAACAATACTATACAGAAGCTACCCAATAAGCATTGCGACGGGGAAAATTCCTATCATGAAGATCCTATTATGAAGATTGTATTGGAAGCTTTGAAACCAAAGGAATTCAATTTTTCAACAAAAAACTAAACTTCTTTACATCTATATAATTTATTTGCTTAAAAGTATTTAGTACCTGCTTCGATTTCCTCTGCCAATTTATGTCTTGTATTTGTTTTCTAAGGAAAACAAGATTAAAATTCAAAATTAAATCATAACAGTGTAAATTGATGTAGGCTGAACGTAAATATTTCAGTACCGGGTATTTATTCAAAAAAAATCTAACAATCATAAAAAAAATGATAAGCATAATGTGCAGTACAAAGATATAATTTTCAGCACATACAATGCAACAAACTTAAAAGATCTCACATGAAGCAAACAACTTCGTTGGTGGAAATTATAGGTACTTTTGAATGATAAGAACCTCTTTGAAAAGTTTGTTGATATTTCATTTGGTTTTCAAGTTATCCACCATTTTGTAGAATTGGTTGATGACGTCACATTGTTTGTTAAGGGTCAAGAAGATATACCACGTTTACTCCATTTCCAAGGGAAATGGAATCACAATATTTCTTATCCATTAGTATGCTTTCCCAAAAATCATGCATACATTTTAAATAACCTGCATTACATTTATGCAGCTCTGCAACAAGATTTCTTGCAACTATAATCTTTCCATGATGAGATACAGCTATATCCCCGTATGTAAACCTTATAATGTGCAAACATTATGACGTCATCCTCTGATACGTCGAGTAAGTGAATAATTTGAAAACAAAAGAAATATCAAAATAATTTAAACGGCGTTTTTTATCATCCAACGGTAAATATCATTTCGAAAAAAAAGTTTTTCCTTCATGTGCTCTTTAAAGAAGTAAATAAATTCATGGTTAACGTGCTAGCCGGCGAAAGACCAAGTCTTAATTTCCAACAAGGGTAAAGGGCCCTAGCTTAACGTCTCTTCCGAAGGACGGTTGAGGGAGTTTTTATAGTTCACCTCGAAGGTCACCCATCCAGATATTGACCTCAGACGACCGCGCTTAACTTCAGCTGCACTCAAGCCCGGGTATATCTCGTTTTAAACAGGGGCAGGGTACAATGCACTGCCATCACAAGAAATAAGTAGTATGAGGTCAGTTAATTGCACCCATTTGTGCCAGAGAAATGTTCAAATTTAAAATTACAACTTATTAGACAAACTAGAGAAGAGTTATGATTTTGAAAATTGGGTGTAGGAAAGTCGTCGCTCTTTAGCAGGTTCAATGCAGTTGTTTAAATGCCCAGATGGATTCGTATCTGCATTCAGTCAGTGTTGGTTAATTTATGTGAGTGAGAGTGGTCTGAATGAAAATGGACTGAGGTAGACCAGGAGGGGTCTGAATGAAAACAGTCTAAGGTAGACCAGGAGGGGTCTGAATGAAAATGATCTGAGGTAGACCAGGAATGGTCTGAATGAAAATGATCTGAGGTAGACCAAGAATGGTCTGAATGAAAATGATCTGAGGTAGACCAGGAGGAGTCTGAATGAAAATGATCTGAGGTAGACCAGGAAGGGTCTGAATGAAGATGATCTGAGGTAGACCAAGAATGATCTGAATGAAAATGATCTGAGGTAGATCAAGAGTGGTCTGAATGAAAATGATCTAAGGTAGACCAAGAATGGTCTGAATGAAAATGATCTGAGGTAGACCAGGAGTGGTCTGAATGAAAATGATCTGAGGTAGATCAAGAGTGGTCTGAATGAAAATGATCTGAGGTAGATCAAGAGTGGTCTGAATGAAAACAGTCTAAGGTAGACCAGGAGGGGTCTGAATGAAAATGATCTGAGGTAGACCAAGAATGGTCTGAATGAAAATGATCTGAGGTAGATCAAGAGTGGTCTGAATGAAAATGATCTGAGGTAGATCAAGAGTGGTCTGAATGAAAATGATCTGAGGTAGATCAAGAATGGTATGAATGAAAATGGCCTGAGGTAGATCAAAAGTGGTCTGAATGAAAATGATCTGAGGTAGATCAAGAGTGGTCTGAATGAAAATGATCTGAGGTAGATCAAGAGTGGTCTGAATGAAAATGATCTGAGGTAGATCAAAAGTGGTCTGAATGAAAATGATCTGAGGTAGATCAAGAATGGTCTGAATGAAAATGGCCTGAGGTAAATCAAAAGTGGTCTAAATGAAAATGATCTGAGGTAGATCAAGAATGGTCTGAATGAAAATGATCTGAGGTAGATCAAGAGTGGTCTGAATGAAAATGATCTGAGGTAGATCAAAAGTGGTCTGAATGAAAATGATCTGAGGTAGATCAAGAATGGTCTGAATGAAAATGATCTGAGGTAGATCAAGAGTGGTATGAATGAAAATGGTCTGAGGTACACCAAGAGTGGTCTGACTGAAAATGGTCCGAGCTAGACCAAGAGTGGTCTGAATGAAAATGATCTGAGGTAGATCAAGAGTGGTCTGAATGAAAATGATCTGATGTAGACCAGGAGGGGTCTGAATGAAAATGATCTGAGGTAGACCAGGAATGGTCTGAATGAAAATGATCTGAGGTAGACCAAGAATGGTCTGAATGAAAATGATCTGAGGTAGACCAGGAGGAGTCTGAATGAAAATGATCTGAGGTAGACCAGGAAGGGTCTGAATGAAGATGATCTGAGGTAGACCAAGAATGATCTGAATGAAAATGATCTGAGGTAGATCAAGAGTGGTCTGAATGAAAATGATCTAAGGTAGACCAAGAATGGTCTGAATGAAAATGATCTGAGGTAGACCAGGAGTGGTCTGAATGAAAATGATCTGAGGTAGATCAATAGTGGTCTGAATGAAAATGATCTGAGGTAGATCAAGAGTGGTCTGAATGAAAACAGTCTAAGGTAGACCAGGAGGGGTCTGAATGAAAATGATCTGAGGTAGACCAAGAATGGTCTGAATGAAAATGATCTGAGGTAGATCAAGAGTGGTCTGAATGAAAATGATCTGAGGTAGATCAAGAGTGGTCTGAATGAAAATGATCTGAGGTAGATCAAGAATGGTATGAATGAAAATGGCCTGAGGTAGATCAAAAGTGGTCTGAATGAAAATGATCTGAGGTAGATCAAGAGTGGTCTGAATGAAAATGATCTGAGGTAGATCAAGAGTGGTCTGAATGAAAATGATCTGAGGTAGATCAAAAGTGGTCTGAATGAAAATGGCCTGAGGTAAATCAAAAGTGGTCTGAATGAAAATGATCTGAGGTAGATCAAGAATGGTCTGAATGAAAATGATCTGAGGTAGATCAAGAGTGGTCTGAATGAAAATGATCTGAGGTAGATCAAAAGTGGTCTGAATGAAAATGATCTGAGGTAGATCAAGAATGGTCTGAATGAAAATGATCTGAGGTAGATCAAGAGTGGTATGAATGAAAATGGTCTGAGGTACACCAAGAGTGGTCTGACTGAAAATGGTCCGAGCTAGACCAAGAGTGGTCTGAATGAAAATGATCTGAGGTAGATCAAGAGTGGTCTGAATGAAAATGATCTGATGTAGACCAGGAGTGGTCTGAATGAAAATGATCTGAGGTAAATCAAAAGTGGTCTGAATGAAAACAGTCTAAGGTAGACCAAGAATGGTCTGAATGAAAATGATCTGAGGTAGATCAAGAGTGGTCTGAATGAAAATGATCTGAGGTAGACCAAGAATGGTCTGAATGAAAATGATCTGATGTAGACCAGGAGTGGTCAGAATAAAAATGATATGAGGTAGACCAAGAGTGGTCTGAATGAAAATGATATGAGGTAGACCAAGAATGGTCTGAATGAAAATGATATGAGGTAGATCAAGAGTGGTCTGAATGAAAATGGTATGAGGTAGATCAAGAGTGGTATGAATGAAAATGATCTGAGGTAGATCAAGAGTGGTATGAATGAAAATGGTCTGAGGTACACCAAGAGTGGTCTGACTGAAAATGGTCCGAGCTAGACCAAGAGTGGTCTGAATGAAAATGATCTAAGGTAGATCAAAAGTGGTCTGAATGAAAATGATCTGAGGTAGATCAAGAATGGTCTGAATGAAAATGATCTGAGGTAGATCAAGAGTGGTATGAATGAAAATGGTCTGAGGTACACCAAGAGTGGTCTGACTGAAAATGGTCCGAGCTAGACCAAGAGTGGTCTGAATGAAAATGATCTGAGGTAGATCAAGAGTGGTCTGAATGAAAATGATCTGATGTAGACCAGGAGTGGTCAGAATGAAAATGATATGAGGTAGACCAAGAGTGGTCTGAATGAAAATGATATGAGGTAGACCAAGAATGGTCTGAATGAAAATGGTCTGAGGTACACCAAGAGTGGTCTGACTGAAAATGGTCCGAGCTAGACCAAGAGTGGTCTGAATGAAAATGATCTGAGGTAGATCAAGAGTGGTCTGAATGAAAATGATCTGATGTAGACCAGGAGTGGTCAGAATGAAAATGATCTAAGGTAGACCAAGAGTGGTCTGAATGAAAATGATATGAGGTAGACCAAGAATGGTCTGAATGAAAATGATCTGAGGTAGATCAAGAGTGGTCTGAATGAAAATGGTATGAGGTAGACCAAGAGTGGTCTGAATGAAAATGATCTGAGGTAGACCAAGAATGGTCTGAATGAAAATGGTATGAGGTAGATCAAGAGTGGTCTGAATGAAAATGGTATGAGGCAGACCAGGAGTGGTCTGACTGAGAATGATCTGAGGTAGACCAGGAGTGGTCTGAATGAAAATGATCTGAGGTAGATCAAGTGTGGTATGAATGAAAATGGTATGAGGTAGATCAAGAGTGGTCTGAATGAAAATGGTATGAGGCAGACCAAGAGTGCTGTGAATGAAAATGGTCTGAGGTAGACCAAGAGTGGTCTGAATGAAAATGGTCTGAGGTACACCAAGAATGGTCTGAATGAAAATGGTCTGAGGTAGACCAAGAGTGGTCTGAATGAAAATGATCTGAGGTAGACCAAGAATGGTCTGAATGAAAATGGTCTGAGGTACACCAAGAGTGGTCTGACTGAAAATGGTCCGAGCTAGACCAAGAGTGGTCTGAATGAAAATGATCTGAGGTAGATCAAGAGTGGTCTGAATGAAAATGATCTGATGTAGACCAGGAGTGGTCTGAATGAAAATGATCTGATGTAGACCAGGAGTGGTCAGAATGAAAATGATATGAGGTAGATCAAGAATGGTCTGAATGAAAATGATCTGAGGTAGATCAACAGTGGTATGAATGAAAATGGTCTGAGGTACACCAAGAGTGGTCTGACTGAAAATGGTCCGAGCTAGACCAAGAGTGGTCTGAATGAAAATGATCTGAGGTAGATCAAGAGTGGTCTGAATGAAAATGATCTGAGGTAGATCAAGAGTGGTCTGAATGAAAATGATCTGATGTAGACCAGGAGTGGTCAGAATGAAAATGATCTAAGGTAGACCAAGAGTGGTCTGAATGAAAATGATATGAGGTAGACCAAGAATGGTCTGAATGAAAATGATCTGAGGTAGATCAAGAGTGGTCTGAATGAAAATGGTATGAGGTAGACCAAGAGTGGTCTGAATGAAAATGATCTGAGGTAGACCAAGAATGGTCTGAATGAAAATGGTATGAGGTAGATCAAGAGTGGTCTGAATGAAAATGGTATGAGGCAGACCAGGAGTGGTCTGACTGAGAATGATCTGAGGTAGACCAGGAGTGGTCTGAATGAAAATGATCTGAGGTAGATCAAGTGTGGTATGAATGAAAATGGTATGAGGTAGATCAAGAGTGGTCTGAATGAAAATGGTATGAGGCAGACCAAGAGTGCTGTGAATGAAAATGGTCTGAGGTAGACCAAGAGTGGTCTGAATGAAAATGGTCTGAGGTACACCAAGAATGGTCTGAATGAAAATGGTCTGAGGTAGACCAAGAGTGGTCTGAATGAAAATGATCTGAGGTAGACCAAGAATGGTCTAAATGAAAATGGTCTGAGGTACACCAAGAGTGGTCTGACTGAAAATGGTCCGAGCTAGACCAAGAGTGGTCTGAATGAAAATGATCTGAGGTAGATCAAGAGTGGTCTGAATGAAAATGATCTGATGTAGACCAGGAGTGGTCTGAATGAAAATGATCTGATGTAGACCAGGAGTGGTCAGAATGAAAATGATATGAGGTAGATCAAGAATGGTCTGAATGAAAATGATCTGAGGTAGATCAACAGTGGTATGAATGAAAATGGTCTGAGGTACACCAAGAGTGGTCTGACTGAAAATGGTCCGAGCTAGACCAAGAGTGGTCTGAATGAAAATGATCTGAGGTAGATCAAGAGTGGTCTGAATGAAAATGATCTGATGTAGACCAGGAGTGGTCAGAATGAAAATGATCTAAGGTAGACCAAGAGTGGTCTGAATGAAAATGATATGAGGTAGACCAAGAATGGTCTGAATGAAAATGATCTGAGGTAGATCAAGAGTGGTCTGAATGAAAATGGTATGAGGTAGACCAAGAGTGGTCTGAATGAAAATGATCTGAGGTAGACCAAGAATGGTCTGAATGAAAATGGTATGAGGTAGATCAAGAGTGGTCTGAATGAAAATGGTATGAGGCAGACCAGGAGTGGTCTGACTGAGAATGATCTGAGGTAGACCAGGAGTGGTCTGAATGAAAATGATCTGAGGTAGATCAAGTGTGGTATGAATGAAAATGGTATGAGGTAGATCAAGAGTGGTCTGAATGAAAATGGTATGAGGCAGACCAAGAGTGCTGTGAATGAAAATGGTCTGAGGTAGACCAAGAATGGTCTGAATGAAAATGATCTGAGGTAGACCAAGAATGGTCTGAATGAAAATGATCTGAGGTAGACCAGGAGTGGTCTGAATGAAAATGATCTGAGGTAGATCAAGAGTGGTCTGACTGAAAATGATCTGATGTAGACCAGGAGTGGTCTGACTGAAAATGATCTGAGGTAGACCAAGAATGGTCTAAATGAAAATGATCTGAGGTAGACCAGGAGTGGTCTGAATGAAAATGGTCTGATGTAGACCAGGAGTGGTCTGACTGAAAATGATCTGAGGTAGACCAAGAATGGTCTGAATGAAAATGATCTGAGGTAGACCAGGAGTGGTCTGAATGAAAATGGTCTGATGTAGACCAGGAGTGGTCTGACTGAAAATGATCTGAGGTAGACCAAGAATGGTCTGACTGAGAATGATCTGAGGTAGACCAGGAGTGGTCTGAATGAAAATGATCTGAGGTAGATCAAGTGTGGTATGAATGAAAATGATCTGAGGTAGACCAGGAGTGGTCTGAATGAAAATGGTCTGATGTAGACCAGGAGTGGTCTGACTGAAAATGATCTGAGGTAGACCAAGAATGGTCTGAATGAAAATGATCTGAGGTAGACCAGGAGTGGTCTGAATGAAAATGGTCTGATGTAGACCAGGAGTGGTCTGACTGAAAATGATCTGAGGTAGACCAAGAATGGTCTGAATGAAAATGATCTGAGGTAGACCAGGAGTGTTCTGAATGAAAATGGTCTGATGTAGACCAGGAGTGGTCTGACTGAAAATGATCTGATGTAGACCAGGAGTGGTCTGACTGAAAATGATCTGAGGTAGACCAAGAATGGTCTGAATGAAAATGATCTGAGGTAGACCAGGAGTGGTCTGAATGAAAATGGTCTGATGTAGACCAGGAGTGGTCTGACTGAAAATGATCTGAGGTAGACCAAGAATGGTCTGAATGAAAATGATCTGAGGTAGACCAGGAGTGGTCTGACTGAAAATGATCTGAGGTAGACCAAGAATGGTCTGAATGAAAATGATCTGAGGTAGACCAGGAGTGGTCTGACTGAAAATGATCTGATGTAGACCAGGAGTGGTCTGACTGAAAATGATCTGAGGTAGACCAAGAGTAGTCTGAATGAAAATGATCTGAGGTAGACCAAGAACCCGATCCCTAACAATAACAAAGAACAATTACCGTAAATTGTTGAGCTTGTTTTGCTGATCATTCAGCATTTCTTGCAATATTTCATTATGTCCTCTCCACGCATCTGCCCCAAATGTCGACAAAAGATCCAGATTGGTTATTCTACAAAAGATAGTTATCAACATTAGTATGATAGATACAAGTTTTTTATTACCTGCAATGCATATAGAATAGAGAAGATGCAGATTTGGAATATCGATCAAAACAACAACAACATCTATTCTACCTTATTCAAGAACGAAGTAATGGAAAAAATTTCCTCTTAAGAAACAGCTTTTGAAATAAAGAAAATTGACTAAAATATTCCTGCTTCCTCGGCTAAATCAGTTGGAATATATATTGTTGGAACCGTTATCATAAAAACAAGAACAAAATAGCACAGAGGAGTGATCCCTTATCACATGGAAATACCTTACATTTGCCAAAGTGCAGTTATCCCCAATGAACACTGAATCCCTAATACCCCCAAAGTACTTATCAAAGTATTTCCTTGCAGGGGTTGTGGAGCCGGGCCGGATGTGAAGCAGGGGCTTCAATGATTTTTAGAAGACAACGCAATGGGTGTGGTAAAATAGGCGTGGTCAATTGCTTTTTGTTTTAGACCCCCATCTATTACGTCAGAAACATACTCCACGGCCCATAATTTCTTGAATGAATTTGAAAATAACCTCGGTAATTAATTTATAAATAGTTACCTTGTAATTTGATGCTCCAGCTGTGCCATTGAGTTTTTGATGCAATCATTCCAGGCGGTTACATCTGCCTTTTGATTTGCTGTTGGTTGTGGCAGTTCATACCTATAAGAAAATATAACTTGATGCAAATTTCAGGTAGACCTAGCCATTTTGAGCAGGCGATCACCTCGCTCCACCTTAATGCCCTCCTCAGCCAATTGAGGTTGGCGATGAGTTGCTCCTCCTTTATTAATTTTGAAGGGAATCACAAACCTCAATATGTACTTTTACTAATGGATGGCCCACCTGAGAACAGTAAGGAGGATGAGTTACTGGCCATCTAATAAAAGTCTCATGGCCATGTCTGATTTCAAATACGAATCTGAAATTCAAAGGCAAATCTCTTAAGTTTTGTACTGATCAAAGAGTAAGGGGCCTTCCGATCCGGGTTGAATGCTAATAATCGCTTATTGGCAATCGCTTATCTGTAAAGATTGACAGACCACGCAGCATTAATAGTTGGGGGATAGACTTGGACTGTCCCTACCAAAAAAATTGAGAGTTCTTCAACTCGAACGCCAGAACACTGTAAAAGGTTGATTAATGATGATGATGATATAAGATATATATTATTCAAATAGCTTTGCTAATTCAATTCAACGACCTGGCTGGCTTCTATCAAAGACCTGTAAAACAGAAGATGAAATAGTGCCACCCTATTCGGTCATGATTTTTTGGAAAATTCTGAGGCAACCTATTCCTTAACACGCTCTAGGCTTTTTCTGAATGAAAGATAAACAGATACTTTGTCAATTTCAAAACTCTCGAAAGCAAGATTATGTGTAAAAATATTAGTATAGAAAAGAGTGATTTTTGGTTTATTATTGGGCACCTTTTCGATGTTAGGGTGGTACATTCTTATCCATTAATTGCACTAAGTGTTGTTCACGGGGCCGTTGCTCAATGCTATTACCTAAGTTTGTTAGGGTTTCATACCCTTGAACCGCATAATTTTCGATTTTCTATAAAAGATAAGGAAAAAGCCTAGTTTTTCGTTCCTTATCTCTAGATTTCTTATCTTTTCTATCAAGTCTGTAACAAGTTTGAATGACGGAGCACGAGTTGATTAGAGTTATGAATGAATAAGGTGAAATCAACGTTGACATGGAAAAGTTTCTAATTCATAAAACATTTCATGATAAATATTTCATGAAATGAATGAAGATTGAAAATATTATTTTGTCAACTGTAACAAAATCAAATTATTGGAATTCAGGAAGATTACTTGGCTGATTAATTATTTACAGTAAAGACACGACTAGAGTTGAACGGTAACCAAACATTTGGCATTTAGTATATCATTTTGTCGGCAATCAAATTCAACTTCTGACCGAGTGAATGAATGAAGGACCAGTCACTAAATATCTGCACGGGGAGATGATGATGATGATGATAATGATGATGATGATGATGATGATGATGATGATGATGATGATGATGATGATGATGATGATGATGATGATGATGATGATAGGCAAATACGCTTACTATCTTCATAAGGAGTCATTCCAAATGAAAACAGCAAATTTTCTATCATTTTGTAACCCACCCCCTCAGATTTAGCTAATTTTCACAACTTGTGTTGACACCATTGAGAACATAGCACATACAAAATTTCAGCTTCCTATCTCCACCCGTCTTTGGTTGGCGGCCCGACAAATATTTCAGGATTTTAGGGCGGGGCTTGCCCAAATTTTGGCTTCGCGAAAGTCAGCTCACTTCAAATACGCATAAAACCCATAAATTAAATGATATTGTCTTGAAACTTGGTGACCTATACATTTGGGCTACGAGGAGTCTGAACATCACACTTAGAATGCTATCAAATGGTAGGGTATACCCGCTTTAAGTCAATGAAATGTCAACATGGTTTCAAGAAATCTTGCAACTGCTTGCCTTTATGCCAAAAAATTGTCTCCGACCAGATACAGAAACTCACTCCATGTGAAAGAGCTTGCTTCAAAGTCCCCAAAAACAGCAAGAAACCCAATTGCCTCTCTAGGAGACAAAAACTGTGAGGTTTTGAAAAATGTCAAAATTTTGTCATATTTTCAGCCTTACGACTAAAGATTAAAGATCATAGACTGAGTCATGAGCCTAAAATCATGCAGGTTTTAGTTCTTAAAGGAGAAATTGTTCATTTATGTTCAATAGTTCTGCTTCTGAAAAGCTATATATTGGTCCAGTAGCAGTTCCTGAGGGTTTCAGTTAGGCAAATTATTTCAGGTACTAGTTGGACAACTTTGGGATGGTCCACGTGGATGCAAAACTCACTTTGACATCTTGCTCCAGCTCTAGAGGTTTCCTACTAAGAATGGCAAAGCTCAGATAGACAAACGCTTGTAATGCAAGATACAAGCACCCTGATGAATTTATTTATTTGATATCAATTAGATGCTCTCATGCCTCATTTATATATTACAAAATATCAGCCAAAATATATGAAAACTAAAAGGAAGAGCTTCCCAGACTATATAATTGATTTGAGAGACTTTGCTGAAAACGGAACCTATGTTGTTCAATACAAGACTTAATCATTTCATTGGATCAAGCTGTACCGTATACACTACACCCATTACGACTGCAAGTCTGCTTCATTTATTTTGATCTAGAACATGACACTGCATTTTTGTGCGAAATTCCAACGGAATCAGACTATAATCATACATTCTTAGGCTTTATTTTTCTTTAAACCCAATAATGATTGTTCCTTGAAGTACCTCATCTTCTGCCGTGTTTGCAATTACTGGCTCAAAGTAGTGATAGCCCCTGGTACCAGGAATGCTGTTTTCCTTGGCAAACCTCTTCCAAGTTCAGACAGACATCTCCCGTGCTTTCTATTTGCTATATTGATAAATTTGATATTAGTAATGCCCAGCTAGCAAAATCACACCTGATGGATAGACAGTCCAAATTTTATCAGTAAAGGACCTTAGCAACCTGGCACAAGCCGAGCCGTCAATATTTTAATTGTATCTCCTATGCCCATGCAAGGCGATGCGTCATGATTGTTTGCAGAGAATGTTCAATTGGCATCAATGGGAAAACCAACGTATGGCAGCACAAATTCAAAATAAAATTGTAGTTATTCAATCTTTTTTTCCGTCCCAGCTTTAGCTTTTGTGCTGTACAGCACAATCGATGAGGCACTTGGTTTTTAACCTAGGGGTTATGAGTTCGATTCCTACCACCTTTCGGTATTGTATTGAGCAGCACACCCATCTGAAAAATATTTAACCACCCTAGCATTAGATTAGGCACTGCCACTGGACCAATATATAACATTTCAGAAGCAGAACTATTGAACATAAATGAACAATTTCTCCTTTAAGAACTAAAACCTGCATGATTTTAGGCTCATGACTCAGTCTATGATCTTTAATCTTTAGTCGTAAGGCTGAAAATATGACAAAATTTTGACATTTTTCAAAACCTCACAGTTTTTGTCTCCTAGAGAGGCAATTGGGTTTCTTGCTGTTTCTGGGTACTTTGAAGCAAGCTCTTTCACATGGAGTGAGTTTCTGTATCTGGTCGGAGACATTAAAATTTTTTGGCATAAAGGCAAGCAGTTGCAAAATTTCTTGAAACCATGTTGACATTTCATTGACTAAAAACAGGTACACCCTACCATTTGATAGCATTGTAAGTGTGATTTTCAGACTCCTCGTAGCCCAAATGTAATAGGTCACCAAGTTTCAAGACAATATCATGTAATTTATGGGTTTTATGCGTATTTGAAGTGAGCTAACTTTCGCAAAGCCAAAATTTGGGCGGGCCACGCCCTAAAATCCTGAAATATTTGACGGGCCGCCAACCGAAGACGGGTTGAGAAAGGAAGTTGAAATTTTGTATGTGCTATGTTCTCAATGGTGTCAACACATTTTGTGAAAATTAGCTAAATCTGAGGGGCTGGGTTACATACTCCATTTGAATTGATTTAGAATTACCCTAAGGTATTGGTTTATGTGCAAAGCACAAGGGCCCACTGAATAGGTAAACTAATCAATCAGTGCAACTTAGGACCCTTTAAGCAAGGTTCGAGTGATCTAACCACTCCGCAATCCCTGTCTATGGAAGAAATGGAGGAAGCAATTCCACTAGAAATACAGCTAAATTAGAAAATAATAATTTGTAGCTCGTCTTAAATAAAAAATCATTTCATGGCCTACCTTTATATCACCAACAGCAGACAAAGCTTGGCATTTTATGTAAGCATAAGGCCAAAACAAACGGATAAATTTTGCTCTGTTTTCTTTCAAAGATACAGAAATGTGAAATATAAGTCTATCCAAATAAACTCTACAATCGAGATGAGTATTTTGACAGTGTATAGTTATGGCAAACTTCAAGTGAGACATGCTCTATAAAATGATCAATTAGAAAGTGAAATGAACCTTTTCATGCTGAGGTGTTCCATTGGTTGCTTGTTCCGAATTCTTTCAAATTCTTTTTTCATGACAGGGGTCTGAAATAGAAAACCTTGATCATGAAGGAAAACTTGGATGGGATATCAACTCACTAGTGTGGTAGCAACAACATTCAAAGAGCTAGTTGTAAAAACTACAAATGTAAAACAGTTATCAGGAAAGATGTACTTTAAGTACGATATCAATTAGATGAAGCCGCTGCCCTCTAGAAATAGCTCTCTTTAACAACGCACCCATTTTTGGTATGAACTTGTTGAAAACCCGACCTCTTTAAGCTTTCAAAAATAACTTTTGGTTGCTTTGCTCCATCAGCATAATTTGTGAGAATGAAAATAAACTAAGTGAGAATCAAACACACAACCTCTAGATTAGTACTGATTCTTTGGTTTGAGTCCTACATTCCGGTCAATTTTATTCTCTCGAATGATCTTGATTGATTTTCTCAATCTAGCATCTTCTCAAGTTGGCTTGGTTTTCAAAAAGCCTTTTCTCAAGTCGCCTCTTAATTAAGCACCCCCACTACAGGCATCATGTATGTAATAATATGACCACATCAAAAAAGTTGGAATAAGGTCTTCAGTCATCAAAAGTTTATCAAGCACTACAGGGCTATTGATCAAATTATTACAGTAGGCCTGTTTTCTGGCATTTTCTGACCATATTTATAATATTGCCTTTGGGGGTCTAGAATGCTTCAAATGAGGGTTGTGGCCCTTCCTAGCCCTACTCCTACACCATCTCTTAAAATAAGATGATCTGTACCTCAAACGGGTTAAACTTTGGTTCTGGCAAGTAGTCCAGGTAGTTTTTGGTTGGTCTGTATCTCCTTGTTTCTTCTTCAATCAATGAATTGACCTGAAAGAAAGTAAGCACTTTAATGATTTGATAATCAACAATTTAAATTTAAACAGAGAGCTGAATAAGATATGTTGA
The DNA here is from genome assembly GCA_963924455.1 of Pelagia noctiluca. Classification (NCBI taxonomy): domain Eukaryota; kingdom Metazoa; phylum Cnidaria; class Scyphozoa; order Semaeostomeae; family Pelagiidae; genus Pelagia; species Pelagia noctiluca. The sequence goes on from OZ004327.1 coordinate 3,677,629, forward strand.
ATGTGTGAATTCTTACTAATAACATTTTACAAAGTGGCCATTGGCATGTGAGCTGCATATCCCAAATGCAAACAGATACAAGAATAAGAGCGATTCTACGCATGTGTTTTAGTTAAAGTTTTACAGCTCCTGTCAGTTGTAACCACTAATGGACATGGTAAAAACTGGAAAAACGAAGATTAGGTTGAACTATAGTAAAGTTCGAGTTAATCATAACACAGAAAAACTCGTTAGAGAGATGATGGAATAGGTTTGCTAAAGGCAATATCTATTCAGTTACAAAGTCAGTAATATATGGTAAGTATTCAATATTTGAATTGAGCATGTGTAGAATTGATCATGTACTCATTGCTGTTTACATTTGGGGTACGGCTTTTGTATCCGTAGCCATTGCATATTTGCTTTGCCCGGCCGACCTGGAAACCTTCATACTCTCAAACATCCTTAAAAAGTTGGCAAAAGTTTTATTACTCGAAATCCTTATCGTCCTCGTACCAAATTTTTTTTGACCCAATCCATTAGTGTCAATATATTTCTGGCTAAATACTTGAATCCTCGTAACTACAGTCAACGTAAATCATACTTTTCGCTTGAAGAAAAATGACAAAATGATAGGACATCTACCTAGAGGGTCGCTGGTAGATTTCCAAAGACTATCTACTTCTTTCACAGGGCAGATCAGTTAAGAAAGTTCTTTCTCCGGGGAGGCTAGTTAAGTTCCTGCACGGCAGTAGTCAAAGGCAACCCATTTAACTTTGGAGATGGTCTAGGGATCAAACTCCTCGCAAAATACTTCTTATTAGAAAATATTTATTTCTGTTTTAGGAAAAGAGGTGTAGTTAATTACAGAAGTTATAGGTCTTGTGAAAATTTAAGAAAAAGCTTTTTTGGCCTATAATTGTACAAAATTAAAACTTTTTTGTCATAATGTTTGAGATAATGGTGTTTTTGCTCATGGGAAGGAAAGCTTGTTCGAGGTAGCAAGAAGTTTGAGATGACGATGTTTGAGATGACAGGTCTTTGTGAGGTACTTAACTGTATAGGAGAACAAGGGGAAATAGATTTGTTTGAGATAGCAAGAAATTTGAGATAACGGTGTTCGTGATAGAAGGAATCAACTGTAAAATTGTTTTTAAAGTCACACATTGTTACACAATAAATGTCATTTGTTACTATTGTTTTTTCGTCCCTTATATGCTTTTGTCTGGGTATTGTAGAGTCACTCTGTATTTCTCAATAGGCCTACCCATATCAATTTCTAAGACTTCATTATGAAAATGCCTTTTTAGAACGAAATGATAATTGATTCAAAATAATTGGCCTAAGAACAAAACAAAGAAAATCGAATCAACAGCCAAAAGGGTTTGGTTGGAAGTTGGACACCATATTTAAGTTGAGCAACTAGACTTACCATGTCTCTGACCCCAGCTTCTTCGTAGTCCTGATCGATGTAGGGCAACGCATCAGGGCAGACCTCGTGGCTTTGAAGAGCTATCGACGCCATTACAGAAAATGAAACGAATTCCGTTCAAAGAAATTTGTTGTTGTTGTTGCTCTCAACGACAAAAGATCAACGACAACAAAACTGGTTGTTGTTGTTGTGTTTACCGGGAAAGAAACCTGTTCTGAGAGACATGTATTTTACGTGTAAAGTTCCATGAAAGTCACGAAGAAACTTGTGAAGATTGAAAGGGAGTGATTGTAGAGATGATTGTCTGATTGATAGAGATTATTGCTGATATTTTTGGGGCTCAGATGCATTAAGATCGGAGAGATAGCCACGATCATCATTGAAGGTGTGTTTGGCTGTGATTTGCCTGAAGGCACAACGATAATTTCAACAAGACAAGTATCCTGGCCTAACAAAACTTATCTACTAACAACAAGGAAAGCAATGCAGAAATAATGGTCTGACAACAAGGAAACTCTTGTAAGATGATTTCAACAATATGGAGATGAAGACAGAAATCGATCAAGAATATCCATGGAATGATTATTAACAATCTTGTAAAATTTGAGTTAATCTCAAAAAGAAGATTTGAAAAAAAATTGTCTAAAAAAAATGAGTGAGAAGAAACCCTCTGAAAATCATAACATTGACATGCATGTATCTGAAAATGGCACAAAAATCAACGAAATACCTGGTAAAAGCCACGCCGAACTCATTGAAAAACTCCACAGCAAAGCAATTCTTGAAAATTTCAGTGACTCGGATTTCCCTGAAGTCATCACAAGTAAAAATAACCTAATCTCAAGAACAAAAAAGAAAAGCTTTTTTCGAGTGAAGTCGAAATTATTCAAACCACCAATATTTATGGCTGCTTGGTTTTTCTGCAGTTTTATGACAATCGTTTTAAATAAATATATTCTGACGAGCTTGGACGCTGATCCTGGAATTCTGGGGGAGTTTCAGATTTGTATGACGACAATATTTGGGTTTATAGCAATGAACATGCCGTGTTCCATATTGAGACAGAAGAAAGTCAAATCAATGGAGGGATATGATCGATTCAGATTCATCAGATCTATGACGGCCTTGGGATGTTTGAGGTGAGAATGATGACATGAGGTATCAATATTTATACAGGCTTATTTGGTCAGCTGAAAACAGTCACTATTAATCAAGGACCTCAGCGTTGGCAAAAATCATTTTTTCAAGGACCTACGCAAAGTCTGAAAATTATAAGGAACTTGGAACGATTGAATAATTAGTTGACACATCTTACTTTCTTTGAGGGGCTTTTGTTTTTGTGCTTAAAATGGACGTAGCAACCTCACTCAGCCTCCTCCTAGATTTTGAAAACGATTAAGTTTTAACCTTTTTACCATTATCTCCATAAGCTTAATATGAGAAAAGTGACCTTGAAGCGTTACCCCCTAGGTTAATGATGGTACTTATACTTCCTTATTCCAAAAAATAACTAGTAGACAAATTATAGTGCGAGTTTGGTCCTCTATCTTGTTGACCACGGCTTCTTATTCCATTTGAATTTTTGCCTAAAATTACAAAGAGCTTAAAAACTCTTGCCAATCGATGTATGTGGCTCGTCTGAAATGGAACAAAAACATTAGGAAAAATCAATCAAATCAAAGTGATCAAACCACTCCAACGTCCCCCACAACAGATTTTGATTGAGTCTTTACAGCCATTCCATAGTGACTCGCGTGACAAAGTCACACATATAATCAGCTGATTAAAAAAATTTAAACGAGCTTTTGAATATTCTGATACAGTGATGGAATGCTCTGAAGCCATTTTCCATTTTGATCATGGTATTTCCCAAAAAATCATACTTGGTGACACATATTTTTGTGTTTATTTGGTGTGACTCGTGTGACCGTCACATTTTCAAAGTTTTAACCCAAAGTTACTAATCTCAATCTTTCTGAGAAACTTCTACACCTTTCATGAAATACTCTTTCAAGAAATGGCCAATGGTATTTCAGCTGCTACATGACCATAAAATTTGATGCAAAATATTGTTGCTTTCGGAAATATTAGAACAAGTACAGTGTGACTCGTGTGACCCCAAAACGTGACTCGCGTGACAAGTGAGGAATTAAATTGAAATCAATTTAAAACTTTTGCTTGAGGTGTAACATTGCAAACAGAACTGCTTTAAAGAACTGTGACATAGACTGGGTCACAAATCTATTAACATAACAACATCTAGTCCATTTAAAATCAGTTTCAGAGTTCTTGAAATTTTTCAAAGGCTTTCTTTATGTTTGTAAAGTCTTGCTCTGTCAACTTTACTGTTGAGCATCTTGAAGATGAAACTGGCATTGGGGGGTCAACTGCTAAGATGACATCAGATGCAGATACAGAATCAATATCATTTGTGGTCTTGAAATTGTTTGCATCAGCTGCAGTCTGATGCAGAAACTCCATGGTGATGTCATCATTAGTGTCGATTCTCACCGCACGCCCAAGAAACCAGTAGCAAGATGGCTCCCAGTACACAGCATACCATTTCCCAAGATTGACTTCAATTAGCTTTGAATGTAATGTGTCTCCACTTTCACTTTCTTCATTGGCAGTAGACGGTTCCAAACTATACCTCTTTGTGACAAGCTCCATTTCCTTGCTATACTGAATGAAATGGAATCCAGCTATTCCCTTTATTTGCTTTGCACTGGTGAATAAATATTAAAGGTTGAGTGACTCTTCCTTTTCATATATATCTGCTGCAGATATTAAGGTTGTGCCAATCTGCGAACCTTGCACTGCTTGGTAGAATTCCTCAGCATTGTTGATGGAGCACTGCCTGGTTTTAACTTTTTCCATTGCAATTCTCTTCAAGCATCCTCCAATACCATCAACTGGTCCTTTGCCATGGCTAGTGGCACTAAAATTCCAGGAGAGTGGTATATTATGCTTGATTGACAGCATCTTCATTCCTTCCATCACAAATTTGTTCTTAAATTGGCTGGTGGGTCCATCAGTCCAAATGCGAAGATCCTCAATCTCAGGTGGGAAATTATGCAAGATTTCATCAAGAAAAATTACCACAGGTGTTTTGGTATGCTCCATGAAATCACTGACAATAACATGGGACACAACATTTCCTTCAAACCACAAAACTGTGGTAAAAAGTGTGACTTGATTTTGGTTCCAGTGGGCTGACTGGACTTCATCTTGTGCAAGGCATGAGTAATTTTCAGCAAAATCCATTTGCAGCACTGCAGTTTTGCTGTCCTTGTTTGAGGCAAGCTCCTTGTCAGACTGGTAGCTTTTTGCCTGTTGTCGCTTGATGTGGCAGTGATGCAAAAATTTGGCAGACATCATGGAAATGTGGTTGTACAAGTCCTTTACAGTGCCTTGCATCTCGAGTTTGGAAATTCTCCCACCATGCTCTTGCCATTGCATCCATTTTGCCTTTTCACCTTCAACAGCAGATGGTAATGCATACCTTGCTTGAAAGCCACATCCATCATGACTGCATTCTCCAAACCAGCATTTATCATCATCTGGATCCACCAAGCATGATGCTGAGAAATCCTTTGAATAAGATGGAATTTCAGCAACGTGGTTGTTGATTGCACTCAAGGCAAGACTCATATTTTCATGGTAGATGCAGGTGCACACATTTGATGGGGTTTGTGAGCTAAGGAGAACATTAGGCGGTCTGAGTTCTGCGAACTTGCTCAAACCTATTTTAGTATCTGGATTTTCTCCCTTAAAAATTCCATGAGCTTCCTTAATGCTCATGTACATATGTCTTTTTTGCATTTTTCTTTTCCCATCTTGGTCTCTGATTGTAACCACATCTCGCTTTCCTGGGGACATCCTGCTAATGTCTTCACGAATATAAAAATTCTTTACTGATGTGATTGTTTGTGGTGAAAGCAAAAGCTGATGTTGTCTTGGCAGAATCTCTTTCACTGGATCATTGAATTCAGTTGCCAGCCTTCTCAGTACTGAAACCCTTTTCCTTGGGCTAAAAGGTAAAGCATTTTTTACCACATTCACTGCTCTACTTAGTGAGCTAATACGGCTATATCCTCCTCGGCTCCTTTGGTTTGCTGGAGTCAACCTTTCCACTGCTTTGTTGCGACTTTTTTGTTTTCTGAGTCGGTCTTTTCTTCTTTTTTCTTCAAGTACCTCATTCTTTTTACTAAAATCCTCAGCTTCAATCTTTCTCCTCTGCTTAGCTCTGTATTTCCTGCTGTATGCAGCATTCTTTGCCTTGTAATCATCATACATATTCTCTCTACGCAGTCTCTCTCTCCTTCTTTTCTGTCTTTCAGCAGCACTCATTTGCTTTTTCATTTCCTTCTTTCCAGGGGCCATTTTGATCAATTGAAATGTTACAGACTTACAGTACCTTTGCCAACTTTTAAATATCTCTCTCAAGCTTTCTGTATCTTATGAATTTCACAAAACCAGGATCAAACTTGATCAAACATTTCAAACATGCCAGGTTGGTTTTTGGTTTTGTTTGGTTGTGTTTCCATGGTTACCAACATAGCAATGAGACTACTGTAGTTGCCCCTTTTTTTTATATAAAAAGCCAGTAGTTTTAATTGTGTCTTTTACTGGCACCTTGTACCCAAGTAAAGAGTTTTCTTGAAATTCTCTATCAAAAATATACTGAAGATGGCCATTTCTGATGTGACTGATGTATTGTGACTCGCGTGACCAAACTTGAGGGGGTTTTTTTCCGAAAAGTACTGGGGTGATCAATTCAAATTTAAGGGTCAGCATGTACATTTTTATGAAGATCAAATTTTGCTCTAATGATGAAAAAAAAAATAAAGGGTTTACAAATGAGAATACTTTTACGATGAAAAATGTGACTCGTGTGACCTTTCAGGGAGGGTCTTTTCGTCATGGCATTTCATCAATATTTGTTTGATGACAAAGAACTTTTTAATTAAATGAGATTCTCTGCTCTAATATCAAATGAAAAATACAAAAACAATGACAAAATCTTGCTTAGTAAAAATTTCAGAGCTATTTTTGCAAAATGGTATAGAGTTCTGTCAATGGCGCTTATCAATAGTAGGAACATTGTAGCCATGACCACGCCCATTTTCGGCCATTTTAGAGGAAAAAAATTATACATTCACATAATCAAGGTATTCTACTATCCAAAAAACAATGTCTCCTCTTTGAATACCGAAGTTAATTTTTTTGCCAAGATGTGTCATTTCTATGGAATGGCTGTTTACTAACTTGAGAGTGCCCAAATTTAGGTTCCTTAAAAGATGAACAGTAGGAAAATCTGATTAGAAGTTCATCATTGCAAAGATGAGAGAAAATAAAATACAACACCAGCAGAGAACGATTTATGGCATTATTATTTGATAAATTCAATCCAAAAAAAAAAGATTTGCTGATCGGTAATTCCATTGTTACATATGTACTGTAGGGGTTTAAAAGTATCGAAACGATGACGTAAACATGGCAGGTTAAGGCAAGAGCTGGGCTTAGGCCTTAAACTCCTAGTTATTATTTTTGACCCCTAGAAACATCCTAAATGAAAAATATCATCAGAAATATAAAAACAATAACCCACAGTATCACAAAATGTTAATTTAGAGGAAATAAATCCTTTTAAAATCCTTTTTAAAGATTAAAAGGTCAAGAGGGTTCAAAACCACAGAAATATGATAAGGTGATTAGTGCATATCAATATAAATTAGTAAAATATAGACATTTCTTGAATATTTTGCTATCAAATACAGTTGAGGATTTATATTGAAAATATTACTTCAAAATAAAGGGGTTTTATCCAAATTTCAGTGCTGCAACACTGAGAAAGAAATCAAGATAATTTTGTGCAAGGATTGAACGTTATGAAAAAATAATTTGAATTCTGAACACCTAAATTAAAGCTCAGAAGATATAAACTTTCACGACAGCCTTGAGAGAAAATTTACATTAAATGCAAAGAGATATAAAAATGCCTCTTGAAGAATAAAGTTTGGAGCTATAAACTTATCGTAAACTACATAGTAATGTTGACATTTGTTGGTGGACTGAAAAGGGGAGTTTCAAAACTTCCCTTGCCCTTTTAACAACAAAGTTTATTTAATGAATATGCGCTTTCCTGTTATTGATTCCTAGCTCTTGTGGTTAAAATTATAAAGTTAAACTTACGTGGAATTAGTTTCAGCAGCAAATAACTGAATTCCTTCAAATAATCAGTACTTTACGATTAACTTTTGCGATACAGCTCGTTATCCATTGAAAATATTCCTTCCCCGTACATGTTTAACCTCTTAGCCTTCAGGCACTTTTTAGAAGCGAGGAAATAAACTTTGTGATACAATTTTAGGTCGTGAGAGAAATCTTTTTTGTTTTTGCGCGGAAAGTTTGAAGCGCGGACAAGTCACGAGGTCAAAAATCGCCAATGAAATTCAAGGACCCTTAGGCCATCACAGCTTTGGCGGCCATGTTTACGTCATCGTTTCGATACTTTCAAACCCTTACAGTACAGTTCAGAAGGAATTTTTCGATTTTGGTTTTCTATCTTGATATTTTGGTCTCAGTGAAAGTGTAAATCTAAGATCATAATAATTTCATGAAGAAAATAATACTAACCATTTTTATTTTCTGTGCATTCATGAAAATGCATGTGTTACAGAGGTACACAGAAAAAAGTAAACAAAGGAAACAGGATTTTCAACAACAAAAGTTAGAAAATTAGTGTTTTTTATGCTGACATAATTCTGGAATTACCCTTATCTTTGGTGAAGCCCTTTCCTCCAGCCTGATTTGATAACTTAGCATCCAGCTGAAATGATCAAAAGATTTCTAAAAGTTTGATTCAATTGGTGCCTTGCAATGAATTTATTGCTATGAGATATGCTGTTCCAGCAAATTAATTTGTTTCCATTTTCTAGATTTGGATCTGTGGTCTGTTCAGTGGTAGCATTGAAATATGTTGCAGTCTCATTCTCAGAAACAATAAAGTCGTCTGCTCCACTTTTTACTGTTATAATCGCATACATCATTTTGGGTAAGTTTTATCTGTGTTTTCATTATAATCATCATCTTATCGCTGTCTTGTTAGCGTCCAACTATGTCTGGTAACTTAGACAAGACATGTATTCAATCCAATATTTTGGATTTGCTCCACAGAGAAATCAGACCTAATATGATTATTTTGAAGATTTTATCTTGTTACCAGCTTTTTTGTAGGGTCTATGACAAAAAAGTTACTTTATTAGGCAACTTAGATGAGATTGCTGCTCAATTACCAAATATCATACTGTTGCCTACACCAAAATTGATAAAAATCATACCTTTGCCTTGACTGAAACTCCGAAAATACGGTAACAAACCCTTGGTCATCTTGATTATATAAGAATCTCCCATACATGAGCATTTTCTAAATGACTAAGTTAAAGGAATAAATTTTAAATACATAATTCATATCTTTAATTCTTTGTCATTCAATTCTGTATATTCTTGAATCAAGATTCTTTGATTATACTTAAAGAGAAGAAACCTAATATCATATTCATTATGACTGCAAAACTTACAATTTGTTTACACTTGAATGATTAATTTTGTTTTTGCAGGGGAATATTCTGGGGTTTACGTGAATCTTTCATTGGTTCCAATAATGTTTGGGCTTTCTATCTGCACATCAAATGAACTTAGTTTTAATATTACTGGATTCTTAGCTGCAGTTACGAATAACATTCTAGATTGGTGAGTTGGAAATTGATATATGTTTGTTATGTCCCCAAAAGCTATTTTAAATGGGTGTCATTTTATTTCTTAAAGCCTATTATTTGCCTTTTTTCTAGTGCTGTCTTGAGTTTCTTCACAATATTAGTAGAAACTTTTTTTTAACAATTAAGAGAATAGAACAACCAATGCTTCGGTTACTATCAGTGATTGTAATTGAAAGATCGAAAACAACATTTCATTGGTTGATAGTTGACAGGCAAATACACTTACTATCTTTGTAAGGTATTAGTTTATGCACCAAGTGTTAAGGGATAGGTAAAATAATCGAGCAGTTTGACCCAGGTCCTTCCTCTCAATGTGACCACACCTCGTGATTCCTTTGGTGTTTTGCCTGGAGTTACAGAGAGCTGGCATATTCTCTCCTTACACCTTGTGATAGGTATTAAGGTTTCAAACTTGGGACCCTTTGAACAAAGGGACAAGTGATCTAGCCGCTCAACAATCCCATTCCAGTCCGGTTGAAATCGTTAGAATGGTTAGCGATTACTGCGGAGGTCCTGAGTGAGTGAATTTCTGTTTAATGTGCTTGCCTGCAAAAGGCCACAAGAGGCCTTATTTCCTGAAGGGGCATGCACTATATGACTAGTACATATATTCATGGTAAATGAGGTTTTAGTGTGTTCAATTCTCCCATTTGTGTAACAAAAATTCATATTTGAAAACAAAAGAACCCGACAACTAACCGTGTTATTAAGTCTATTGTCATTTCAAATGCACGCCGTCCAAATTCAACTGGTTCATAGATATGTGCCATTTCAACACGTTTCTTGTTCATGCAGTTGTATGATTTTGAAAATTTGAACTTTTAAATCGTATGTTAATATTATTACTCTCACTGCAGCATTCAAAATGTCTATACCAAGAAACTTCTGATTGGTGATCAAAATTATAGGTAAGTTTATACAGTTTTTTGTTAAAGGAAAATTAATCTTGGGAAGGTGTTTTCATATTATTTATTGATTTTAATAAATAACAACACAAGTACAAAAATACACAACTATCAAAATTAACAAAGCAAATGAACAAGAGAAACAAAGTGTTAAAAACCATATATTTCGGTATAAAATATTCGTTTGTCAGCCAACATTACATTAACTAACATGTCAACATTATTATCATCAAATAATATTACAACTATACCCAAATATTTTCATCATTTGACTATCTACACTTAATTCACGACTTCACAACATATTTCACTTGACTATTTTGCAAAATACTTTATTGTTTAAAACTTGTGTCTTCTAAATGGATTTTTGGGCCATTTATTAGCTTTCGTTCTCGTTGCACTATCATTAAGATATTCCTTTAGTCGGCCATTCTCCCCCATCAGTTCATTGATCTCCATTTTCGCATCAGCTAGCAACTTCTCGGTAAAGGCAAGCTCCGTAGTTCGCATTTGTAACTTGTTATAAGTCATCGCGTTGGATTTCATCAATTCTTTCAACTTTTCTTCCAGCTCACCATCATCAGCTTCGCCATCTTTCTTGCTTGCTGACCCCTGTTTACCTTCAACTTTCATCGGCATGTTCTTACTTTCTTTCGTCTCTCCTTTCTCCAAATTCATCTTTAGCTCTTTGCTAGTTTTCAGCAAATCCAAATATTTCTGCTTGCTTTTTGCCAATTCCTTGTTAAGTTTCTCGGCCAGTTTTTGGGCCATTTCGTGCTTCTCTTTATATCCATTAAGTTCTTCATTTATGGCTTTGTTTTTCACTATTTCTTGCTCCAGGCTATGAAGAAATTTAGCCATTTCTTGTTTCGTCTCTTCGAGCGCTAGTTCGACTTGCAATTTGTCTTGTGTTAGAACATCGATAGCCACTTTTCTACTTTCTGAAAGGGTGGCAAGTTCATCGTTTGTTTCCTCTTTGCGATCTTTAAGAAATTGCTGAAAGTAAAAGGGAATTATTATAAAACGGGTGAAATACTCCTTTATCATGTTTCGATACATATGAGGTCCCTATCCCTAAGGAATGTCCCCTAATTCATTCTATGGTAGAGACATATATAAGTAATGTTCCCAGCCTGCATTCTCTTATTCATTATTCTCTTCTGGTACCAGGCGTTCCTAAGTTCAACAGAACAACACTAAAACTTATCTAGCAGACACAGCATCCCCTCTTTGTATCCACCTTAACAGGAAACTCATCCACGATCGTCCTCAAAAACATGTTTTACCTCCATTCTTTTGTGTTTTGCTTCGATTCTTAAATCACGCAGCTCAAATAGCAATTCTTCGTTGGTTCTCTCCAAATCAGTTTTTTTATTGTTGACTTTGAACAGCTCCTCATCAATTTCCCCACTCCTCTCCAGGAGTAAGTCACAAAGGACCACAATTTCTCGTCTTGCAGGAAGCGGCATGCTCTTAATGAGGTTTTATAGATAGTGCAGTTGCGTGAAAGTAGAGAATACTTTGCTTCGTTGTTATCTGTTTAGGTCCAACTCACTAGCGTCTGTTGGGTTCGTTCGATGAAATGCAATGATTTATCGTCATATAAGGAGATTGGTGAATTCTAACGTACCGTATCAATATTGCGTCAAATGTGATTGGATAATCTGACTACGATGCATTTATACTTTGAATGGAACGTGACCCAAGTATTGTACCTACCAGGACTAACAAAATCCCGTATGCAATATGCAATATGTTAGTGAAATTCTTAATCAATACCAACCTGGTCAACTGAGAATGTCTGTATAAGACTGGCAATTTTTTGATACTTTAACTAATTACAGTATCGTGTCTCTTATCATATATGATAGTGGTGGAATGGGCCGCGTAGCATTGTTTGAGAAAGAGTTCATATCTTCAATGAATAACCACGCACAAATAGAAGCAAGACAAATTGGGCCTAAATCGATGTGCATCCAGAGAACTATGGAAATCTATGGAAACAGTCCAAGCTGTAAGACTAAACTGAAAACTGTCTTTGAGCGTTACAGACGTTAGGAATCGCAAGAAAAATCAGAAACATATAGTGAAATATATTATACTACGAAGGCTTTTTGGGATACTCATCGACGAGGAAATAGGTCAGAAAGAGAACGAAAACAAAAACCTAAAAAATTTTTACACACCCCAGGAGTGGATTGAGATAAGTCAATCAGTAAATAGGTAAATAGTGCAGCAACGATTACCGATGGTTGAGTACGAAAGCCAATTAAGCTACTATAGAGTCCCAGTGGGGAAACAATTCTTTTTTACACAGTAAAGGATCCATTATTTTGATGTACACTTACGTTCAATATGTATTGGGACACCTAGCAACAAAATGGCGTCTCTTCCTTGACAATCCACTTAGGCCCAAATTTTCACTTGCGATTTGCGAGCTCTTCCTGTGATGCGTAAGCGAGGTTTTGGCGCCAAATTAAAAACACTTGCTCACGCCATAGTTTGAAAACAAAACTTCGTAAATTTGAAGGACCTTAAAAGTGTTTTGGCCAAGAAAAGAGAACAGATTGAGAGACTTAAATGTTGAAAATACAAACAAACATTCGCACAAAAGTTGATAATTAACTGGTGAAGATCTTCGAGTAATTTCAGTGAATTATGGCTGGATAGACTCCTAAGAAGTTGAATGTTTTGATTTTGACAGTGAAACTAACGAACATTTCACTCAAAGAAAGTCATTTGAAATATCAACTTTGCTTTTGATAAAGTGCTCGCAAGGATGAAGTCACAATGAAGTGTCTCAATACATTACAAAAACAAAAATGATCTTGCACAAATCAATGATGGAGCATGTATTGTTGGTAATATGAAATTCAAAAAGGTAGCTTAATCTACTTTACAAATGCTGTAATTTTTCTCCCAAAGCTTTTCTCATATTCGAGATATTTTGGAAAAGTTTCTTTGTGCTTCAAACTAAGGAAGACTTTGCTGAGCTTTTCATTGAAAACTGCAACTGCGATAAAAACTTTTCCCTCTGGTTTCTTTATGAGTGACTCAAACATGGGTCAAAGCAGACAAATTTCAAAATTCAATCTACCCTTGAAACTCTGAAATGAATTTAAGAATATGAAACTAAAAAACATGCCTTGATAAATACCATAATAAAATGTCTTCCCCCATAATTTTCTAGGTATTTTGCAAGCCTTTCTTTTTGCTGTATTTTCTTCTCCAAAAGGGTTATAGAAGAAAATTATGTGGTCAAATGTGATATTATTACATTCATACACCTATTTTTTGATATTTTTGATAACATTTTCCTTTTCAACTGTGTCAAACTTCAGAAAATTACAAAAATAAAACTATGGCTTGCAGCTGTTTACAGTTTTGGCAGCCATTTTGTTGCTAGGTGTCCCAATACATATTGAACGTAAGTGTACAATAGACAGAGTTCTAGATTCAGATACTTGATATTGCGATGATAAAATAATAAATAAGGATGGCGAGGAAAATTGGGAACATAGGGAAGGCACTGAGGAAATGGACATAGCGAAGTGCGAAGCGCTGAGAAAGTGGATTCCTCAAGGGCGCGCAGCGCTCTGCGGTAGACGCTAGTAACTACTAAAGCTTTGTGTTTTACACGCATTAGTGTAGTACGTCAAAGAGATAACGAAAACAAAACCTAAAATATGCCCAGATGTGGATTTTATAATGATGATCCTCAAGTTCTGTACCGATCAAAGACTGTTCTTAAATGGTAAAGTTTCTGAAATAATAAAAGCTTACCTTAGGCCTAAGCTCTTGACATTTCACCTCTTTTATCTCATTCCGGAGTTTCTGATTCAACCTCTCCAGTATTTCTATTTCTTTGTACGTTCTTTTGATAGCTAATTGTTCTTTACTTTTCACATTTTCCAGTATATCTCTATGTAATCTTGAATTCAGTACGGTAGCCATTTTCTCTGCGAAATTTGAAGACTTTCTAGTAAGAGGCTCTGCGTGAAATAGAGCTTAGATTTCAACTGACGTCAGTCAAGTGTGATATTTCGTCAGATTGAGTAAGGACGGGGCTTTAAGAGAGTCTATGATGATTGCTCTATTCAAAAGCATGCGCGCGCAAAGAAAGACTTCTCCTTCCATACAATTTTCGACCTTTTTTGTATGAGTGCAACATTTTATAACAACTTTGTAAAATCACTGATGAAGGTCTGTAAGGGGGAGAGTATTCGAGAAGAAGAAAATAGGTAACGAGGATGGTGAAGGAATTTAGCAAAACATGATAACTACTTGAAGCATTTGCTTCCGACACTCAAATTTTGAAACGATCAAAGACTGCCAAAACATGCTTAAAAACTAATCTACCTCGGGCAAGGTACCAACTATGGTTGAAACCATTTTTAACGAAGGAAATGGTTTGAAAGCCTTTTGATGCATGTCTCTGTTTTGCTTTATGACGGTGCACAAATATTTTGTTCCTTCAGGGTTTGGCACAAAATTTCTTTTCCACTGCTTATTCTATGTATTATAGTTGGAATTAAATCGCATTAGGATGTGTCAATGAGTAATCCAATACATATTAGGATTCCATTCATTCAGCCATGCTATTATCAATTTCAACTATTAAGACTTAAACCATCAACCAACACCAACAAACAAAGACCAGTTTAACATCCACACTCCAGCAAACAGATTCAACCAAATGACTTTCTAACCTCCCTCTTTATCGACAATCAATGTTCAAAGAAACTGAAAGCTGCGACGTTAGATAGCAAGTAGAAGATTGAAGTTCAAAATTGAAGGGAAATTTACGAGTGTCAAGTAAAATATTTCATGCTTAGGTCAGTTTTATAAAATTCCAATTGTTGACAAAACTGGTGAGGGAACCATTTTCTTCGCTGCATAATTGGTAATTTGAGCAGAAAAACATGGACGTATTTCTCTTGGATTTTGTAAAAATGTGAAACGATATGAACATTTACCGTGCACAAAATTACGAATAAGAAACGGAGGGGTGTGGTCAGGGTCAACTATCATTTCTTAACCAATTTTTTATATTTTGTTTTAGTCCGATGGATTTGCAGTTTTACGCGAGTGTTGCAGCCACTCTTGTTCAATTACCATTCTGGATATTTTTCATGGTAAATGTTTACTTATTCAGTTTACATGATAAAGTATTGATTAGCCAATTTCATTTTGTGACACCTCTGTATTACAGGGCATTTTCTCCAGAAAGGATTCAGAAAGCAAAGCATATGAAAATCTATTCTCTTTGAGTGCATATTAAACCATTTTAAACAAACTGTGTAACATAGTGGGCAATTTGTGCTATTAGCACTTAAAATGCTCTAGACTATTGGAAGTAGATTCATTGCTACTGGAGTGTTGTTGTGTAATTAAGAGGAGGCTCTGTGTACTGGATAGACCGAAAATAAGAATGCAAGAACACAGCAATACATCATGAAAATTATTAGGATAGCAAAATAAAGCAAGAAATAACAAAATATAGAAGAAGTATTGCTTTTTTTGAAGAATGAAACAAACAATGCTTCTCATGAATTTAATCGATGGTATTGTCAGGTATAAAAACACAAAGCTTAAAGGCCTAAAACGTTAGCAATCGATTCGGACGGCCTCTAATTCGAATTCTGTTTCTTTTAGGACATGAAGCACCAATTCGAATCAACAGACAAATACCTTCTGTCGATGCTTCTCTTCAACAGCGTCCTTTTCTACTTTCAAAGTTTCACTGCTTACTTCCTCATGTCCTTGATATCACCCATCACCTTTAGGTAAGAATATCTTGTTTTAGACTTTTGTTTTAGATGGTATGGACGGCATTTTGGGTGTCAGATTCGGTTTCCTCCTCCTAAAGTAAGAGTTGTAGTGCAATATACACAAATTGTATGCCATTAGAATCAGTTGACCATTTTGAATCAAAAGTTTTAAAATTTTCTGCGAATTCCTATGAATATTGAATAATTAGCCAAACATCTGCACTTCTAAATGCTGCAGGTTCGATTGCGATATGTTGAGCGCAAGGGTACAAAATAGCTTTTGAAGGCTATGTACTATTTTACGACTAAATCGACCTGGAAAATAAATTTCTTGGAATTCACCAATGGCTTTGATGTTATTGGATTCTCCAAGGTGTTCTGATCGGAATGGTTTACAATATGTGTTTAATGCACAAACATTTCTACATTAGGAGAAAATAAACAAATTTGATACCCCAAACATTGTCGACATTGTTTCCTCTTTTAAGTTTTGTTAGTAAGCCCAATGTGATCAGTTTTACATAAAATACTTCTTTTATCTTTCAGCGTTGCAAGTACAGCTAAACGAGCCTTGTTGATCTGGTTCTCAGTACTACTATTTGGCAACAGCGTCACGCTGCTGAGTGCAGGTGGGACAGTTCTTGTCGTTATTGGCGTGTTTTTGTACCAACGTGCCAGACAGAAAGAAGCCAAGGAACTAAGTAATCAACTACCACAAAAAGAATCGAACAAAATTTCACCATAAATATCTAACGTTAATCCCCCCTAAAATAATATATTTCAATTGACACGAGTGTCACACTTTCCAATGCAGGTGTGGCAGTTTTTGTCGCCATTGGCGTCTTTTTTACCAATGTGTAAGACAGAAAGAAGCCAAGGAACTAACTTATCAAGTACGACTAAGAAAATAAAAAAATTCTCACCATAAATATCCAACGTTAATCCTCTTTTAATAAGAATATCTTTTAATCGACAAAAGTATCACGTTACTCAGTGCAAATGGGATAGTTCTAATCGCTTTTTTCGTCTTTTTATACCAACTTGTAAGGCAGAAAGAAGCCAAGGTACTAACTAATGAACTATCTCTAAAAGAATAGAAAAATTCTCACCATAAATATCCAACGTTAATCCTCCTTTGATAAGAATATCTTTTAATCGACAAAAGTATCACGTTACTCAGTGCAAATGGGATAGTTCTAATCGCTTTTTTCATCTTTTTATACCAACTTGTAAGGCAGAAAGAAGCCAAGAAACTAACTAATCAACTATCACTAAAAGAATAGAAAAATTGAGATGAATCAATTTGGAGAAGTGGTTCATTCACCATTGAAAATCACCTTTAAAATATGGCTCCACCAATGTTCTCTTTGACTTTAATTCAATTCAATCGCCCTTCTCTTGGTTTCCTCGCAGTTCATTTTAATTTCATCAGTAATTTCTTCAGAGTTTATGTCAACTAATTTTATTGGTCCACTTTCCGCATCCAATTTAATTCCTACAATCCCATTCTTGACTTTCAATTCAATTTCATTTCTTAGCTGATTTTCATCCAATTCAACTAGGTGACTCGTCATTTCCCCATCATTCACTTCAATTATTCTAGTCCTTTCCTCGTTTATCAATTCAGTCTCATTTCCCGATTCAACAGAATTCAACTCTACAAAATCTTTGTCCGTTTCCTCGCCATTCAATTCAATTCCGATCAACTCCATTCCATTCATTATTTCGGTTTGTAAAGTCAGGTGACATTTTCCTGGTAGGAATTTGGCTAGGCCTAGTCGTTGAAGGCGTTTCATTCTTTTGATGACTTTCTTGTCTGAAAAATCCTCCAACTGATGGATGTCTTTGAAGAATAAATTGTGGCGCGATCTCAAATGATCCAGACGGTATTTGAAACTCTAAAACGGAAATAATTCCTTTTTTCATTTGATATCATGCCTAGCTGAAATATCCTTTGCATTGCAAGTAAGAGTAGGCTACTGAAATTGACATAGCCACTTCTGGGTCCCGAACCCAGATTGTTGTGACCAAGGGCGAGCGCACAAACCACTTTTGGATAGTGGTTGGCACGCTCGCCTTAAGTGGCAATCCCGGGTTCGAGATGATGGCATATGTCAATTGCATTTGCCTGCTCTGGTATGATTTAATCACCTGTGCGAAACCATGCCTTATGAGTTAATCTTTCCAAAATCAACCAAATCACATAAAACACGCCCAATTTCAAGGCTCAGGGATAGGTTAATCGATTTTTGCAGTGATAACTCACAAATGTGCAGTGATAAGTAACAGCATCTTCAGATTAAAAAAATCATGTGGTTAAAGAGGCAAAAAAGCAACCAAATCTGATAGAACCATAAAAACTTTAAAGGTGCTGAACTATTTTGATGCCTCAGAAATAGAAAACTCCCATGGGCTCAAACCCCTGGATCACTACTTGATCTCTGCACTGGGATCTAATGGGACTTTCTTGGGTATCGGATTGCCTTGTGACCAGTCCAGTTATCTTATCCTTGCTCATTGACTGAACTTACCTTAGAACCACCTTAATCGCCTGAATTACCTTACCGATAGAATCCTGGTCCATTCCGAGTTTACTTTAAAGGCTCCTTGAAATGAAGGTCGTTAACAAGGAGAAACGTCGAAACAACAATTGAAAGTAGCCTATAGTATACGTGCATTGGGGAAGATTTTCAATACATGTATGCCAAGTTTATCTCAGAATAGGTTGCCCTTTCAGAGAGACTCCCCAGCAGCTTAAATTCATTAAAAAAACATCCTGGTGGTCCTGGTCCGAGGATCATCATCCTTCTACTGTTGGAAGATGGGAGTATGGAAACAGTGGGCCTTAATTTACGACAGCAAAAACGTGAAAAAGCTTTATAATCCTTGAGAAAAGCACCGTTTTTTTACATTTCCTTGTTTTGCTCATGTCTTCGCACGAAAATGTTTTTAAAGAATTGCACAGCCTCGTTTTTGTTTCCATAATTAGCTAGTTTTAGGTTTTAAAGGTATTTTTAAACAAACAACATTTTTATTGCTAAGCAGAAGCTTATTGATTGCATATATCATTATTATCAATGCTGAGAAATAAAAATATTTTTTCTTAAAGATGTTTTCCAAACCTCGTTTTTGCTGTCGGCCCATCGTTCCCATACTTTTCACCCCACAGTATGTAATAGAGGCAATAGACCCTTTGACAAACAATTCCTTGCTAGACTAAAACAGCCCAAACCTCCATTTTCTTTCAGCCATTAGAACTAAAATTAATTACCTTCTTGCTATTGCAAGACCACTCCTTGCAGATCAAACAATGGAAGTGAGGCAATCCTTTTTCTTCGTATCTGCAAACGTCAAGCGGACATTTTGTCGTGAAATATTCATTGCAAATCTTTTTCATGCAGTCTGGAGTTTTCCGTCTTTCTTTGTTGTTGCTTGATAAATGGTATTTGATGTGACGCTTGAAGTTATCCATCTAATGAAGAAAAATGAATAATAATGATAGAGTCTTTGGAAGGTAGCTTCACAACTTAGAAGCGGAGAAAACAGGAAACATAGTGAAACATAATAACTACTGAAGCTTTGTGTCTGACACTCAAAGAAAAGTATACGTCTAAAAGAGAGCTAAAACGAAGCCTAACAAATTTTCATATCCAGATATGGTTACAAAATTTGGCCAAACAGAAAGGAGGTGAAGGATTTAATATGCTTTAGTAGTTTTTTTACATTTCACTATGTTTCCAATTTTCTTCGCCATGCAAAAATGAATAATTATGAATAATTCTCAGAATATCGAGAAAAATCAGAAACTTGCGTTTCCTTGATTCGGATCGAGTTAGTTCCCTTTTCTGTAGCTTTGTGATATTTTATTTTGTATTCAAAAATGGCGGAATAATCTAATCCAACTAATGAAGTACAGTCCTAAGTTATGTTTGTCTCGTACTAGTGGTTGGTCGGCTAGTGCTTATTTTGAAAATGATATGTATTGGAATGGTAAGCATTTATCCACTAAAAGTATTGAATATCCTCCACAATACTGATGGTATCCCTCAAAGTACTGAATATCTTCCACAGTACTTATGTTATCACCCCGATGTACTCATGGTATCATCCTTCAACTGTAAAACATCCTCACAAAACAAACTGAATCGTATCCCTCTTTAGTACTAATGGCATGCCCCCATATACTGAATATCCTCCATAGTACGGATGGTTTCCTCCAAAATACTGAACATCCTCCACTGTACTGAATAGCATTCCTTCATAGTACTGAAGATCCTCCCAATAGAGATAGCAATGGCTAAAATAATTCTAGTTAGTTCTAAAACTATATTCGTAGAGATTTACAAAAATTCACCATATTGAAGTTGGTCTATTTGGCAACGATATTAATAACTTCATGTGTGTTCAAAGCAATATTCAATTCATAGGGGCTTACTAACGTATCTGTTTTTCTCGTGCTTACTTATTATTTATCATCTTTCTCGTGCATATATTGCTAATTCAAAACAAGAAATGAGGCATCCCAGTTTACAAGAATTATTAAATAACTATGCACAAAAAATCAGATAGAATAATACTCACTCTTTGGGTAGCATATGGACACAAGTCACAGTGGAAATGGCGTCCATCGAATTTACTGCAACTCTCTTGACATCTAGGGAAACTTTCAGAAGTGTCTGTTGTGAAATACGTAAAAAGACTAAAATTTCATTTTTGAAGAGATTTGTCGATCTGTTAACCATCAGTACTAAGGAGGAAATCCAGTTCTGTTGAAGGGTAACACCAGTACTAGGGAGGGATACCATCAGCACGGATGGCACCCGACCATAGTAATGAGGGTATCCCTCAAAACATCCTCCACAGTACTGATGGTCTCCTCCACAGTACTGGACAATCTCCAGAGTACTGAATAGACGTTCCCAAGGCGAGAGAGAGCCTGCTCTATCAAATAAATTGCTAAACATGATACTTACAAATCTTCGTGAAGAGACTTACAATTACAATAAATCAATGAATGATACACATACCTCTTTACTCCTTTATTGCTAAATAATACCGAACGAGCATTGCATGCCAAACACTACCTTTGAGGAGAATGCGCCTTTAAGATTTTAGGAGAAAATTTATCAAACCTGACGAAATCTTTCTGTCATTTAAAAGAGTAATATACTTTAAAAGCTGAATCTCCACTAGAAAAAGTAGAAAAATGGGAACGATTGAAAATGTTCTGCTCGACTGATAAGCAACGTCCAAAAATGTTCTAAATTGTTGCGAATTCATTTCAAAGATCTTTAAAATAAGCGAATTCAAAACGTTGCAATATCGTTGTGACTCTGTTCATATTGGCCGAAATTCGTTTCTTCTTCTTTGTGGATGGTTCCTCGATCGTTTCGAATCGTCCATGAATTCTCAAGCCGTCGTAAACCCTTTCAAATCCGAGTCAAATGGTTTGACATCGTTCCAAAATATTTTCATTCGCAACAGTAATTTATCTACATACACTCTCAATGACGAATCAGGAATAAAGAACATGGAAAAATGAAATTGAATGAATTCTTTACCTTTTAATATATCTATTTAACTTCTAATGATTCTGCACATATTTATATGTATATACATTAGATATCGACTACATCAGCTTAGATACAGTTTTCACTAATCTTGGATTTTGCTAGTCAAGGTCATATGCATTTTTATTATTGCGTGTAAACAGCTAGAGTTACATTGTGATCACGAATAGTTTATGCATAGAGATTGAGACCAGGGAGTAGTAGACATGGTTGAGACAAACCTTCTCGTAAAGAAATTTAGAAAGGTTTGAAAAAAGTACAAAGTATTATTCAAATAACTTGCCAGTTCACCCATAAGCGCGAGGACATAATAACGGTATATGATAGTTACATTCGGGTCCTTACTTTCTATGAGATGCCATAAATGCCCCGCAATGGCATTGGAAGCCTTTTTTGGCCATATTTTGTTGTCTCACCTCTTTCCAGCCCTTGCAGCAAGGCAATATATCCTAGGTCCAAAATGAGCTAGCTTCGTCTTTTGCTGCGCATCCACCTTCCTATACAACAGCTCTTCAACACATCCTCTGAGATACTACGTTAGAGAGCAATAGCGTAGGAGGGTGAATAAGCAGAAAATGTTAAGACCTAAAATGTACCGCCATTGCTGCGAAGGCTCGGAAAGAGGTAATAGAATAAAATATGGCCAAAAAGGTCTGCCAATGTCAATGAAGAGCATTTTACGGCATCACATGTCCTCCGAGATATACGTTAGAGAGCTATTGTTTTGAAGGTTTAATATGCAGGGAAGTTTTATTTCTAGTCTAACCCTTGCTTTGAGGACAGGGAAAGAGGTAAGTGAACAAAATATGGTAAAGAAGGGCTGCCAATGGCAATGAAGAGCATTTTACGGTATCACATGTAAGAAAAGAACCCAATGTAGTTATCATAGGTATACCCTTATTATTATTATTATGTCCTCGCACTGATAGTTCATTTCATCAATCATGTACTTGTCCTATAAGTGAATTTCAAGGAATAATACATAAATTCGCAAGAATGAGAAACATGGACTCATGTACAAGAGAAAAGTAGACATATTTGAAGCATTGTGATGGCGTATGTAGCCTAAAGTTTCAGTGCTACTTTTGGCGGGAATAGCTCTTCAATAAAAGAGTGGATAAAATAACGAAACAGGGAGGTCTCATTCTTCAAGTTAATTATCATTGAATTAATAGTATTATAGAAAAATTGGTAAAATCATCTAAATTAGGCATGAGATTGTTGGCATTTCAAGCTATTTCTATATTCAAAGTGTTTTAAACCATAGCTATATCACCACACTCTTATTATTGCGATAACTTGAAAGGCCAAAGAAAAATACATTTTTGCAAATCGTACCATAAGAACCAAGCTTGTGTATAAGTTTAAATACTGGTAAGAGTTTGGGGCTAAAATTCTTAGAAATGCAACTGTGTTTTGTTTATAAAACTTTTGCAAAACAAAATGTTCAGAATAGAAATATTTTCCGTGGTAATCGATTTCCAACTGGAAATAGCTTGCGGTAATTCAAAATTCTGGAAACCTTATACAAAATCATGGGCCCCTTGACCTGTTTGCCTTTTTCATATCTTATTTCTTAGTCTTGTAGCCGTTTTTTATTCGTGTAATTGTTTGAGCTATGACCTGCCTTAGATTTTCAAGTTTCTACTAAATTAAGGCTCTCATTAAATGGGTCTTCTAAAATATTGTAAAGCAAAAGCATCAAACTTGCAGCAGTAAAAGCGGCAAAAGCTGACATTTTTTTGCCTGATAATTTCTAACTGAACCATAGTTTACCATTCCTGACAAACCCAGGACATCACAAAACAACCTCTCAATCGCTATTTCATGTGACACTACTCGAATCTCTTAATTACCTTTACTTGAAGGCCTAGGCAGCGGAGGCGAGACTGATTTGGTGGGCGGAGGAGCATTTTGAGACGTTGGTCTCGAACCAAATGGAGTGGTTGGTTCTGATCCGATTTCTGGTGTCCGAGGGATCTTTGGTTTTGTTTGGAAAGGGTCTAGCCTGAAAGATAATACATAATTGAATATGTTTGCTCGTGCGCATAATTTGAAAGGGAAGATGAAAATAAGAAGCTACTATATATTCGACTATAATCCAAAGGTCATCATTAGTGATATGATATAATGAAATGTTATTACTCGAGGAAAACGTAAGTTTGATTGAGGTCGAAAATAACGATAGAAAATAACGAAACTTGTTATCTTCCTCTTTCTTATCAATCCATAATTGTTTGAGAAATAGAAAGAGTAGCTTTTATCACCCTTCTCTTTACTTATTCATGTGTTAAGAAAGAGAAAGGAATTTTCCCATCCGAGTAAGTTGTTTTCACTGCAGTAATGAGGTAGTAGTTGCCCGTTGAGACCTGATTCTGTTGATAGTTGCATGCTCCTTCTTGGACATACTTTGATGCACACCATTGCAATGTTAAATACAAAGCTTTTCTACTTCATTTCTGGCTCTAGAGATTGACCAAATGTTCCAAACTGCAGTGGAAACAACTAAGATCAAGTAACTTCAGATAGGAGAGGATGGAAACTTGATTCTCATGATAGATACATGTTTTCTCTTTGACATACTTTGATGCATATAATCACAATACTAAATACAAAGAGTTATTACTTAGTAGCTGACTCTAACAGAGATTTACGCCATGTTCCAAACTTCTATGAAAACTAAGAAAATGACGTAACCTCAGATCAGGATCAGTTATCAGAACATCTAGATAAAGGTTTCACCATTAAATCATTTTTCACAGAAGAACTACTTTCATCCGCACTGAGAGTTTATTTAGGCTTTTCTCTGGTTGGAAAAGGGTTTAGAACATCTCAAATGATGCTGATCATATCTATGTATTCATTTCAGTTAAGCACAAACATGCTCAAAAATAGGAGTAACCCTCTTCAAAACTGTTTCTAAACCAAACAAATTTTAAGTAACACAGAAAGAACATCAGTTCGTATAATCAATCAGCAAATTCAAAGTTCCTTGAAAAAGTTTTTTTCTTTCTAAGATTTTTGGACATTAGAGAGACCTGGTTTCTAATAAAAAGTCTCTTGTCTCATACGTAAAATGGCTACATCTAAAACAAAACCATACGCTTTTTTCAATATACAAAATAAGTCAATAAGCGACAACGCCTGAACTGAGGGTATTTTTGTAACAACAAAGCAATAAAGCTTCCTTCCACTGCGAACAGGCAAATAAACGGATATTTTAGGGTACAGATGGGTAGTTGGTCTGCAATATTTAGCAAGATTTAAGCAATAACGAGAGTCTGGAGCCAAAGTTCATTTGCTTATCAAAAAAAGTTTACATATACTCGAAGCAGATATTCATTAAAACTTGTAAAACTTTAAGGAAGTTTATTGTAGGATGAAAATAAATAGATTTGAAATGAGACTTACATTATTTTATCATGGAAAACATCTTCGAACAGTTCCTTATGAACAATATTGTGTTCACAAAGTTCTATTTCGTTCATTGCCCAATCCATCAAAAAACAACCTATTTCTCTGACCACTTCTACTGATTTAGAGATTCGAAAAATCTGGCCAATTGGGATATCAAACAGTGCTTCAATTCAATGTGGGTGACTTTTTACCTACATCGTATAAATGTCTCCCCTACTCTGTCCAGAAGGTAGTACTCGTCTGCTAACCCTCTACCCAATTTTGATTGTAGCAGCAAATGGTTACGAGGTTAAGCCTCGATTTGCACCCTATTCGCCTCAGGCAGTAAGTAACGTTAAGGAATATCATCAATAAGGTGAAGGAATATCTTGAAGAAATGTGATGTCTTGCAATTATGTGGAGGGAATTCTGCAGTAATTTACAGTAGAGGCCTTATGGAGAGTGTGTAGTAATGTGTAGGTTAATTTGCAATATTGTATAGGGATATCATCAGTAATACGAAAAGTACTGTACAGCATCCGCAATATCTCTACGTTACTGATTATAACCTTCTATACAACTGAACACCCAACACGTAATTGTAAAAGATCCCACAAATTATTGCACATCTTCAACATTACTGCAAGATATACCTCTACATTACTGATGATATCCCTTCACATTAAACGACACACATTACCTAGGGTTATTTTCATATGACAGAGGACAGAGACGAGACCTATCTCACGAATTAATTGAAATTAGATAGGGATTTTAGAAATTCGAATAAATGGATAAAGAGACGAAATAAATATTGTTTAGTTCATAACAAAACCCTTGCAGAGAGCCACACCCTATTTTCTCAGAAAAAGTATGATTTTGCATCCCCTTTATCTTTTTCCTTTAAGGTCATCCCTGATAAAAAGTTCAAACTGCCCATGCTTCGCTTTGCTTTACGCATGCATGCCTTACTTTATAACAAATTCCTATGAAATACAATTCTTCTAAAAAAGGTGTAATTCCTTAGGTAACATTTCTCCCCATCGTAAAGACGTCGTTTCTTTGAGGTCACATTTCTCTCTCCCAACGTAGGTAAACTATTCCCCTACAGGTGGAAGTGCTTTACCAAATCTGCTCTAACCCACGAGCCGTTTCGGTTTGGTGAGTATGATGCAAATACTTTTGTACTTTTTCATTTAGATTTTACGCTTTTTAATAGAATAATCATGTATTCAATTGTTTTTGTTCGAATTTCATGAAATCTTTTTGTACGAAATTTTTTGTTGATAACTCATTTGAAAAGATTTCCTCCTAACGCGATTTTAAGGAAATTGATGAATTCAATGCAACAGAGAAAGATATAATAAAGAAATAAGCCAATAAATTACTAGCTATGAACGGGTTAATTACTGTAACGTTTGGGTAACATATAAATACCCGTTATATTATTTCTCTAGATTTGATTTGACAGCAAACATTTCTCTCGATACTCAACTATACACTAACCCAAAGAATGTTTATACTCAGGGGGGGACGAAGCAAGCCAATCAGAAAAGAGGTTAATGACTGGTATAGAGTTCAAACAACCATAGTTTATCGAAAATAATGGTTTAGAAACCTATTGTTCTATCTTTTTGTGTAAGTTGAGAGTGCACAGTCTTTTGTTTTGCCATTGTTTTAGCCAACAGGGTCATGGTTGAGCGAATATACCAAAACGCTTCTTTTGGTTCCCTAGCCAGAAATATTCGTTATTTAGAAAAGATTTTATAATATTCAGCATCATATTTATGTAGGCAATATTTACATGTAACATTTTAACAGTAAAGAGAGAGGATAAGAAATACGTTGTGGACTTTCAAGTACTGCTCAACATCATCTATGAAACAAAGACGTACAACAAAAGGTTTCTAAACCATTATTTTCGATAAACTATGAAACAACCAATCAACGATAAGAATCCAGTAATAAAAATACTTAATGACTGAAAGAAACTCGTTCTGCTCACACAATAAAACAATGAAATCTCCCCAGGAAACAGTGAAAAACAAAATCAACAAAATTCTGGAACTTAATAACTATTTAAGCTTTCCGCCTGACACTCATCGGAGTAGTACGTCAGAAAGAAACAAAAAATGAAGTCTTTCAAAGATATATCGTAATAGGCCAATCAGTAAAGAGGTGTATGCTTGGTATATTGCATAAATAGCCAATCTTAACAGGTACTGCAAGTCAAGTTAGGCGAACAGTAAATTATTAAAAGAACCCAAGCAACTCGTCCTGTATATACAATAAAGGACCCCAAGAAAATTCGGAAAAATAGCGAAACATGATATCTTCTAAAGCCTCCAGTCTGCCATTCATCAGAAAGGTACATCAGAGTAGTCTTTGATCGGTGTGGAGCTTGAAGATGGCAAGGATAATCAGAGCAAATATGATAACTACTAGAGCTTTGCGTCTGACACTCAAAGGACTAGTGTGTCAGAAAAAGAACGAAAACGAAATCTAACGAATTATTTTAACCTAAGCTGGGTCGAAATTGGCAAATCAGAAAAGACACGAATTATTGGAATAGAGCAGAAACAACCAATCATAACCGTTACTCCGAGCCCAGTGAGACGAACAGTAAACTACAAATATTTTCCTGATGGAAAATAAACAATTTCTATCTACACGATATGATATTCAAAGTTTTGAGGTGAACAGATTCCTTAATTCCTGAATGAACTCATAGTCATAAGAAAATATTGTTTCATATTTTTGTGCTGAAATCGTACTGAATTTCATTATCTTCTTGCGTTGTGCGCACTATCGTTCTGTTCTGTCAAATGACTTGAGGTAGTTTTCTATTCTTTTGTTTTGTTAAAGTGCACTCTCATCATTCTCTACAAGATCGCTGGCTGACGCATTGAGAATAGCTACAATGCCTACTGCTTCTGTTTCCAGATCCCATGACTATTATGAAATGCTTTGTGAAATTTGTAAAATGAAATGCTGAATATTTTGGGGGGGGGGGTAGCGAATTCCCCCTTTTCTGAATTCCCAATCCTTCTAGTGAACTTAGAAAACAGATAAACCTTTTTCCAATTCTTGGGCTTCGTAGTACGGTCACTTCTGAAGAGATTTGTAGACATACAAAAGATGTGATCATATCCCTTTAAAGAAACAAATCTTCAACTTACTTTCTTGTGCCACGATTTGAATTCGGTCTTTCTCGTGGCGTTGGGCGTTTGGATCCCTGGAAATGTAATGTATTATCAATATTAGCAATCAAATGGACAATCAACAAACCTTGGGTTCATAAAATTGTTGAAAGTGAAATAACAAATTATTCTAGATAGCATATATTTGAGTACTTTTTCCGACCTTTCTTTCTCTTTCTTTGCAAAAAGCAGTTTTTAACCCGCTGCAAAATGCGCTAATTGACGTAAAATTTGCCTGCTTTGATATAACTTTACCTTGTGAATATATATTAGAGTATGTGAACGAGGCTGCCATTTTGCCGAGTGGCTCTTGAAAAGGTTTTCCATATGTGGAGGAAAAATGGCCTAGATCACGAAGGAGATTGCACAAACTTACAGCTCCCAGAGATCCGGAGACGCAGAAAGAACTACTATATGTTAACTACGCCCCAACAATATCAAAGACCTGTTTTGCATTTCAAACGCACTGTGCATTATTGACTTTGATTCAACAAGCATTGCGTTACACGTTGCGATAAATGGCTTCTAAAGAAGTAAAAAGAAGTATGAAAAACTCACTTCAGACATTGAAGATTCTCTGCCTGAAATTAAAAGATCAAAATATATCAATTAAAGATTATAAGAATAACACTAAATTCTAGATACGTCAAGATAGATAGCTAACTGAAACTTTTCGTGAAAATACGATTCCATATTTGTTTCTATTCTAATAAAATCACTTTCTCACCTTGGTTTCTTCTTGACGATCCAGATGATTGAGTCTTGGGACGTTCTTGCTAAAAGTTGAATGAATATAACAAATACAGTAAACCGAGTTTATCTGAGGGAACCTGGTTTTTTCCTGGGTTAGAAATGAAGACAAAGAACATGGTTTTTCTCACCTCTATAGCATTGCTTGGTCTAATACTGCATCATAGGACTTAATGCATAGAAGCACAGCAAATCAAATTCATAACAGCAGCGAAAAAACTAGTGGATAGAAAGCTAAGGAAAAGAGATGCTGAGAAGTATCTTTGGTAAACTGTACTGTTGAAGAAACTTATGTGTGGAATATGGCTGGAATATTTTTCCTTCGATGTCCTAAATAAACATGCAAACAAATAAAAAAGCTCAATACTGCACTTTTTTTCAAAATCAATACTGCGCAATTTCAATTCAATACTGCACAAAGTGTGTAATACTATGCACTAAAATAGGCCCTGTAAAAATCTTGAAAGTCTGAAAGTTGACTTACATTTCGTGAAGACAACGAAGGTCGGTCGTTTTCCCTCGAGTTCCTCTCTGCAAGGAAAATGATAAAAAGGTCAGGTAGAGGAATTACGACTTATATACATCTTACTGGACACAATCTAATTTCTTAAGTGCTCGAATAGCAGAAAGATCATGAATTCGAAGCACTACTAAATCAAATACAAACATCCCGAAATTTTACGTTCGTAAAATAATCCAACGATAATTTACCGTCCTCCCAATTTAGTTTTTTTGTTTTTTAAGAAAAGGCGAGGATAAATTTTCCATGGATTTAGTTTTGCTGGCACTCTAGAAAAAAAGGCTGAGATGAAAAATGTCCGAAAATTTCATGTCCCAATATAAATTCGCCCAAAAGTTCTAGCAGTTATTGTTGTCAAAAGTCAAGTCCTGTTTCGTATTAGATTTTGCTTTTGTTGTGCTCTTAGATAGATGGATGAGACAGAATTTCCGACATGGAACAAAAATGTCCGATGATTTTAGGTCCGAAGTTAATTGGTAAGTAAATTCTGGTAGGTGATTAAGTAATAAAAATAGAGCCCTACCTTGTATTGGATTTAGCTTTGGTTGTGTTCTTGGAGTGATGGGTCTTGTTAATGGCATTTCTTGAGTGCTGCTCAAACTATCTGATACAGACTAGGAAGGAAAATAACAATCAATAGCCTAATAAAAACCTCTGATCGAGACTTTTACATATCGAGTCTGCAGAAAATTCTTTCATAGACATGGGCTTTACGCTCGTTAATTTCTCTTATGTCTATTTCAAATAGATTTGGAGAAAGCAAAGATTTCTGACACAAATTTGGGCCCGATTTGTCTTCAAAGGTTGATCTTGTAAAAAACGGCAATAAATTTATAAATTGCGTTCTACAAAGCCTCTGTTCAAAATTCAGTGAGCCCTTAGTAAAATTATCACTTAAAGTAGAAAGAATTTCAGTGAGCCCAATGTCTTTGTCACCTAGGCGTTGAGACTCACAAGCAAATTAAAACCAGTTTATTCGCCTAAAGCCACTGGGTCGCTGAATTCATTTTTCCGCGGTCCTACTGACTAAAGTGATTTCAGTTATTATATAGGAACCCGGCTTCATAAGACAAAGCGAAATAAACAATGAATGTTGTACCTTTGCTAATTTTCCCTTGGGAACAGAAAGCGATGATAAAACCTTGAAATAAAAAGAACAATCAATTATTAAACTGAGAAAAGGGCTCTGAAAATTCAAAATATCTCGAAAAATTATAAAAAATATCTGAAGATCTCAAAATACATCACACACTTCTCTCAAAATATTTTGCTTCTCGTTCAATATCTCTATTGGGGTTATTTGCACAAGAATTTTCCAAAGTAAAAAAATATGAATAGATGAAATAAGAAGTACCCCTAGGTAATGTGCAGAGAGTAGCTGTTCTTTAGAGAGCTCTCCAGTTTTGGCAATTTCAATCTCCTCTTCATCCAATTCAGCATCAATCACGTCACCTTCCTAGCACATAAAAAACAAAATAACCAATTACAAATAGGCAAATTCATTACTTCAATAATTGGCAATTGGGAATCGAACAAATCAAAATTGTTCTTTTAGAGCGAGTTCTTTTGGCAGCCTTTTTTCAGAATTTTTTTTGTTTTTCTTCTTTTGGTAACGCCTGCTGAGAACGTAGTTAAAATTATTTGTTGCATGTGGCACTGTAATAAGACAAATAAAAGGGACAATTTGTATAAGTACCGTGTAATATAATTAGAATTAACTTAAGTTATATCACATGGTTCTTCTTATAAAATTTCTCTCTTTCCTTTTGAGAACAGTAGGTTTAGAAGGCCCTTCAATCCTCCTGCTTCCAAAGCAAGTAGATTTTGCAGGAACAGACAATTTCACAAAAGATGGTGGATCTCATTACTCAACATTCATGGTAGGAATATGCTCCGTAGAAACCCATAAATACTAAAACTAACAATTAGACCGTGGCCTTCGCAATTTCCTCCTTACGATTTGACTATTTTCATATAAACTTTACCAAAGAAGAGATTCCTGAAGCCAAAACGAGTAGCAATAGTATTAGTTCGTTCAGTTCAAGATACAATTGCGACTATCACGACCTCAATATTCCTTAGCTTTGCTGCGGTCAAAATTACGCTGCAGTTGTTAGTTTTGGATTTCAGAAGTTTTCAGATCAAAAAAGGGATACGCCCTTAGAACATTCTTTCATCTGCAGAGCTGCAGGATAGCGACAAGCCGAATACTAGTGGCCTTAACATTAGTTACACAGTCCTACACAGCCCAAAGATATACTTTCAGCAGGGAAATTTAGGAAGATTTGCTGATACTATAATGCACTACTTTTGCTTTGATTTTTTACGTAAACTCCTTCCATAAAAGCTCATTGTCAGTATTTTCACCACAGCTCACTCACCATGTTGTGTTTAGTATTACAATCAGTTAAATCTCAAAATTGTTAAATGTAATGGCGTCAGCAACTTTTTCTAAAATTTACTAACAAAGACACACTTCATGAGGTCTCTTACAAAGTTTAGGCCATTTTAGTTTTGGCCTAGTCACAAAAATTGTGTTGCTAGGACGCCATTTTGAATCTGACATTTCAGTACTGATAAGAAGCTAGTGTATATAAAAGAAGAAGAGAGTCTACCTCATCGTCATCATCATCATCATCTTCTGTATCAGAGTGTGGATCGTCATTACCATTTGGGTCATCTAGAAAAAACATTTTCTTTTCTGAATTTCATAAGAATTTTGGTTACATGCACATTTTTTCACGTTCCTTGACGGCCCTTGAAAGTTCTGTATTCATAGGCTATATTTCAATTGCATGAATTCAATAAGGTATGGTTTAACATAGGGAAATATATTCTCACAAATGGGCGACTACAATCTAGTATGCCTCCACTATAGATTTTGAACCCAGGACATTACCTACTAAGGATATTACCAGGATATTACCTACATTACCTATTAAGTGCGAGCATGCTTACCACTGTCCTAAACCAGGACAATAATTTAACACAGTAACCTTGTGGCGTTTAAAACTCCAGGCTTAACCACAGGGAGGAATTAATTGGTGTTTCGAATGGGATCCTTTTTCAGACATGCATATATTTATATACATTCACAATAAATTTTACAAACTACAGATAGGATTTTATAAGACTTTTGTATTAGCTTTGTTATTTTAGGATTAAATAGGGGTTTTATTTGGATTAAAATTTTAATTTGCAGGTCCACATCAGCTTGTTCTCAAGCTGCCATCTTATAACCTGCATATCAAATAAAATATGTATGTATGTATGTATGTATGTAAGTTAAGGTTTTAGCTAGCTAACTGCAACCTCATACTCACTTGAGTTCATTTGTTTGATTATGAAATTTATTTGTCGATTTGTATCTTCGTCGTCATCTTGTATGTAACATCTTAAAATTTCTTCAAGACCCTAAAAATGTAGACATGAATTCAACCAAATAAAGCAGCAATCAGTCAAACTACAGCTGATAGTAGTTTGCAACCACTCACAGTTCAACTCTGTTCAACCGTAAAACTCAATATTTCTAAGCAATCTTAAAGTCACATGTACTGCTTTCACACTGGCTGTTAAACTAGCTTAAACTAAGCAAGGTTTATAAATGGATGGCTCTGGTTAGTCAACTCGATAATTTGAATGTTGTTCATTGGCGGTGAAGGAACAAAGAGTAGAGTTGGGTCGATTACGTCATTGTGAGTTTTGTATTTCATGCTTGATAAAGAGGCCAACCTACCATAGAAACTGCTTTCTGTCTGATTGTCGTAAGAGCCAAGATACTGTATAATGTTCCATTGACATAGGGACGAATCTGAAATTAAAAATAAACACGATTCAAGAAATCAGCCATCAGTTTCAGAAGTGATTACCCAATCAGGTATTGAAACTGGCCATTATCCGGATCAGGTCAATAAATTTTGGTGCATCAACATCAAGCCTATGCACAAGGGAGACATTGATTCTTGTTTCAGATTAGATCCTTCTTCGAAGCCATCAATTACATACACAAGGCATGGTTGGACAAAAAATGTTTAGAAGTTTAGCTTCACAAATGGGCTTCTATAATTGTAATCCAAAGGGGGTGGGGGTACTCCCAAACCCTCGATACAAGGAGGTCCATGTGAATAATTGAAGTCTGAAATTTCTGTTAAACCTATATTTGGGGCTGGTGAATTACAAAATGGGCAAAATTTAATATTTGGGGTTCAGAAATCCGAACAAGGGAAGAATTATGGAACTTTGTGCATTTCTTTAGTGATAAATCTAAGTACCACGATATGTCATTTTCATAACCAGCAACATTTGACCTCTTCAAATAACATCAGATTAAATATTTGGGGTTCCTAAAACATCAGGCTAAATATTTAGGGGTAAGTGAAGAAATGGTGGCATGGACAGCCTCGTATTGGAAGATATGGAGTACTTCCCCTGGAATGTGATATGGCTCAACTAGGTCTCAAACCGAGTAACTTGCCGACTATAGGCCAGCGAGCAAACCATTATCACTACCATAATTCTGATATGCCCTAAAAATCCCTCGGACATAGGAACTTGCCAAACAACATTTTCCTGATTAATCTAATTTGTATTTTAACAAGAGCAGTGTACAACTATATAAATTCGTGACATTGCTCAGCTTAGAAGGGGATATTCCTGTAATGCTTTGTATGAAATTGGTTTTCTTTCTCAAGTCCAAAAGAAATAATATTCTATCTTACCTCTTTGTTTTCATGACCAAGTAGATCTGCTAGTAACTTTAAAATGTTTTCGCAGTTTGATAAACACCTTTTCTTTCCTTGAAGAAACAATACAATTTTAAAGAAAGAACATTTAATGAATATGTTTTAACGATTGCAAAAAACATCAAGGGCTTGTCCTTCTGAACCTTAAAGAGCCATTAAAAATCTAAAAATAGAATACTACAAAATAGAATCTACACTTTTCATGCAAAACTCTTGCTTGGTTCATTCTAAGTTCCACTCATGACATTTGGCCCACAGATCCCAAAAAAAGTCTGAACAGAGCTTCCAAAAGTTATCAGGTAAACTGATGAAATTTGACATATTGGGCGTCCCCATTGCTATGTGAGATAAGGGTCCTACTGTCTGTTTGAGATAAGGCTGGAAAATTACGGAGACCTCGATGTTATATGGTACACAAAGAACAAAATCTTTGAAAGGGTCGAGGATTCAAATTTATTACTTATCCTGGCTTCATAGATTGAGAAGAATTAATCTTAGATAGCAGTTTCTTATATTTTGGGACTTACTTTATTTAAGGAGTTCATTGAAATCTTGAAAAGATTCAAACTAAAATTACCTGACGACCTAAGACAGAGATTCATAAGGAGAGCCACAGCATATTCCAAAGTGTAGTCAGAAAGAGTCTCAGGTTCTTCCAACACGACTACCAGCCACTGTACCAACCCATAGTCAATCATTATCGTCTGCACTTGCCGTCTGTAAAATAATGACATTTTGTTAATAGATGAATATACGAATAATATCGGTTTATACTATATTGTATTATATCATAAGAGTTCTTCTAAAAATCTTGTATTTCCCTGTGAAATTTTTAATGCATTCAGAAACTTATAGGACGAATACTTGTCCATAGTCAATCATTATCGTCTGCACTTGCCGTCTATGAAATAATGTTTCATTAATTACCTACACCTCGGTATTCTAGCAACACAAAAACTGGGAAATGATTTGTGGCAAAAAAAAGGGGAACATTTATGATATTAGGAGTTTTAATTGCGAAGTGTCTAACAAGCTTCAAAGACAAACAAAAAATATAAAAAACCCAAAAAGCAACCAACTTGTGCACAAAAATAAAATGCATGTAATGATGGCAAAAAAAAGTTAACCCACACCAGATGTTTTGAATATGGAATATATAGACACAAAAAATATTTTCAACCACATATGATGTAATTGTAATATATCATATTATATCACATGTAATATTGGGGAAAACTGGGTAAAGCCGAAAAAACAGGACATTCGTGAATAAAAGAATAATTGTTCTCAACTATTTTTAGCGGATATTGTATATGGATACTCTGGAAACAAACGTCAATTTCGATAACACTGATCACATGAAAAATTCAATGTAGAGCTTGATGGAAGCTTACGCAGTCAAGTCGAGTTGTTGCCATCGTTTACTAAGGTAATAGGTAAGTACTTTCTCAGTGATAAAAGGGTTTGGCATATCAATGAGATGAGCAAACCCCAATAGGAACAAATATTGGACTGACGCAATGACTTTCAAAGGCAGCTCGATTGAAAAATTCATTTCTGAGGATTTGAAAAACTTGAGTTCTGTGCAAGGCTTTCAGCAAACCATTGAAAATGATGATAATTGGGTTGATACTTGCAATTGCACGCTTTGCACAGATTTTCATAACCAACCTTGGCTATGTTGTAACAATTGATGTATAGCCAACTTGGGTACTTGCATCTAAAGTTATTAAGAATTTTATTTGAGTTTTAGTTAGGTGGTTTGGATAACTTGAAATATTAACAGCTACCTATTAAGTTACGAACTTTAAGGAAAGTTGAAGTTGCATAAGGAAACTAACCTTAGACTGAGTTTCTGCATGGCACCAAGAAGATTTTCGCCGCAAGCAGTTTTTTCAGATTCTTTCTTTAATCTGGATATCATTTCTTTCATCATTGGTTCAGATTGACCAATGTATGCACGACCTGAACAATTTGAAAAAATATATAGAAAGGCATTAAGTGATGCAAATATTTTCATCATTGTTGCAAATAGTCAGATAATCGTCAGTTGTTCGTTTTATAATCTTGCAATCGTTTTATAATTGTTGTAAATCGTTTCATAATCGTTGCAAATCGTTTCATAATCGTCACGAATCGTTTCATAATCGTTACAAATCGTTTCATAATCGCTATTAATCGTTTCATAATCGTTGCAAATCGTTTCATAATCGTTGCAAATCGTTTCATAATTGTGTCAAATTGTTTTATAATTGTGTCAAATTGTTTTATAATCGTTACAAATCGTTTCATAATCGTTGCAATCGTTCAATAATCGTTATGAATCGTTTCATAATCGTTGCAAATCGTTTCATAATCGTTGCAAATCGTTTCATAATTGTGTCAAATTGTTTCATAATTGTGTCAAATTGTTTTATAATCGTTGCAAATAGTTTCATAATCGTTGTTAATCGTTTCATAATCATTGCAATAGTTCAATAATCGTTATTAATCGTTTTATAATCGTTGCAAATTGTTTTATAATCGTTGCAAATAGTTTCATAATCGTTATGAATAGTTTCATAATCGTTATTAATCGTTTTATAATCGTTGCAAATCGCGTCAAAATCGTTGTAAATCGTTTTATAATCGTTACAAATCGTTTCATAATCGTTGCAAATCGTTTCATAATCGTTGCAAATCGTTTCATAATCGTTGCAAATCGTTTCATAATCGTTGCAAATCGTTTCATAATTGTGTCAAATTGTTTCATAATTGTGTCAAATTGTTTTATAATCGTTGCAAATAGTTTCATAATCGTTGTTAATCGTTTCATAATCATTGCAATCGTTCAATAATCGTTATTAATCGTTTTATAATCGTTGCAAATTGTTTTATAATCGTTGCAAATAGTTTCATAATCGTTATGAATCGTTTCATAATCGTTGCAAATTGTTTCATAATCGTTGCAAATCGTTTCATAATCGTTACAAATCGTTTTATTATCGTTGCAAATCGTTTCCTAATCGTTATTAATCGCTTCATAATCGTTGCAAATTGTTTCATAATTGTTGCAAATCGTTGGGAAATCGTAAAAAATCGCGCCAGAATCGTTGCAAATCGTTTTAAAATTGATGGAGAATCGGTTTATAATCGTTACAAATCGTTTTGAAATCGTTGAAAATCGTTTCATAATCGTTGCAATCGTTTCATAATCGTGAAAAATCGTTTCATAATCGTTATCAATCATTTTATAATCGTCGCAAATCGTTTCCTAATCGTTACAAATCGTTTTAAAATCGTGTCAAATTGTTTCATAATCGTTGCAAATAGTTTGGTTTATTGAATCACCCTTTGTAAGAAGATGTCAGCTTTGTTAACACATTGGTATGCTAGCATGAATATCCACAAACCTGCAGTGAATGAAGCTACGGTATTGAAAAACAAAGACGTCTGAATTCGAAGTAGTTCTTCTTTGGCATTTAATAAATTCACCATCGTTTCCTAGAATACCACATAGGTTGTCAGATACTTGTGTTGTTTTGTTAGAATGGTCAAATAAAGAGGTGAGTGGCGAATTCCTTAGATCTTCTTATAGTGGAGGACACAACAAAATTAACATCGGGGAAAAGCGTGAATAAACATTTGAAATGGGGGAGTGAAATAAAATATGGGGGTAGGTATTTTCCTCAGAGAGAGCAGAAGTTGCGAGCATGTTTGAGCTTCAGACGTGAAAGAGTTGTTCAGACAAGGCAGCTGTCCCTAGAACTATTTGAATTACCAAATACTTTATTTTGAAAGTGTCTGAAACATAGAAACAGGCTACATTGAATAATGTCAAATAAGGAATGTAGGTTAAGTAATTAACATTGTTACTTAACTTTGGGGTTTCTTCATTTGGGCCCTTAACATTGGGGCCTTTCATAATATTTTTACTCAATATTGCAGAATCATAAACAATTTAGGCTTTAGGAATGGAAAAATACCACAGGCTCGAAAGAGCTCTGTCCCTTGACACCTGCTAGATCCCTTATCATATCTGCTGGAAATTACTTCCTATGGCACAAGAATACTTCATGAATATCGGAGCCACTTGTGCAAATGTGCAGAGAAAAATGCTTAAACTAAGGCCTGGCTGTCTATAAGCTTGTTTGTGATAAAAGTTTATTATATAATTGTCTTAAAAGATGAAATACAGCTTTCGATTAAATTTCTTAGCGCAATAGAAATGACAATTATAATAATAATGATAATCGAAAACTCACAGCATGCTGAATGTCTGATGCGCATCCGAGTATGTCATTAGCAACGTATGAAGAAACTGCTGCATCCCTCTGCTCGCCAGAACTCGCTTTTACAAGTCTCTATAATCAATACAATACACACGATCAAATTAAATGAAGGGTGAAATAGAAGAACAGAATTAGGAATTAGATTTGAGAAGAAGCAGGAATAGTTCGGTTATATGATGCGGGCTGGCCTGGCAAACCGGCTGGCTCGTTTGTCAAGATAAAATTTGGATTGGTTTATAAAATGTGAAAATTTGTCTCGGCAAATGGGCCAGCTTATTTGTTTAAATCTTGTGGTTTTTCTATTTTCATCCTGGTAGAGGACTGGGCCGTTGGTCCCTTATATTGTGAATACACCTATTGCTTCCTTTTGCCTTTACCTTGAAATTTTAGGGAGCTGGCAAATTCTCTCCTGGCACTTTCTATACGTATGTGGGCT
Organism: Pelagia noctiluca; assembly: GCA_963924455.1. NCBI lineage: Eukaryota > Metazoa > Cnidaria > Scyphozoa > Semaeostomeae > Pelagiidae > Pelagia > Pelagia noctiluca. The sequence continues at coordinate 3,716,382 of OZ004327.1, forward strand.
TGAGCCCATAACCCTTCGAACAACGGAATGGATGACCTAATTACCCCATCATTCCCTTCCATAAAAGATAGGGTTCATCTTTATCGATATAAACGAAAAATAATTGAAATTAAATGGTTTGCACTTACCAGTCTCAAGGCTTGAAGTAAAATTGCTTTCTTTCTTGCTGGCAGTTTTCTCAAATCTTCTTTGATTTTCGCGTAATTAAGTGATGGCAAGTAAGGAACATCGTCTCCAATCGCAACACTTAAAGAATAAAAAGGCAAGATTCAAATCATAAGATCAATATGTTGATGTTAGAAGGTAAATATCTTTACTATCTCCAAAAGGTGTAAGTTTTAAGTGTTAAATCTAAAGGGTCCATTTAATAGGTAGAAATATGAAAGCAGTGCATTGATAGTTGATAGGCAAACACGCTTACTATCTTCGTAAGGTATTGGTTTATGTGCAAAACACAAAGGGTCCACTTAATAGGTAGAAAAATGAAAGCAGTGCATTGTTAGTTGATAGTCAAACACGCTAACTATGTTCGAAGGTATTGGTTTATCTGCAAAGCACAGAGTACCAACTGCATAGGTTTAAAAGATTTAACCACTCGCCCAAACTACTCTAGAATCATAAATCCTATTGACATGAACAAGTATTTGTGTGATCGCACATGGAATACAGTAGAATGTGTATGTGTGTATTAATTTCTGACTTCATCTTACCCGTTAAAATTGTTTACTGACGCTCGTAGCATCGAGCTGGCCTGTAAAAGAAAACCGAATGCTGGAACATAAAACACTTAAAGATCAATATCAAATTAGGAAACGTTCGCATTAGATCAATGCTCAAAACAATTCAGACTATACCAGTAGAAGAGTGGGTACGGCATATAACCATGTTATGTTAGCATTTTGCCTAAACCATTCCGGAACTATTCTTAGTTTAAAATAGAACCGAATAAACACGATACCATACTGGCATAATGTAAACTGTGAATAAAGCCTTCTAGCCAGCTTATAATGAAAACATCATTGTGCAGAACTCAAGAAACTTATGTTTCGTGTCACTGACCAACTTATGATAAGTTATTTCGCAAAATACACATTATTCACCTCATTCTTTATGGGCCAATTTCGATTCACCTCGAGGTAAAATAGTTCGTTTCAATTCGTTCTCTTTATGACTACAAATTTCAAAGGGATGAATTTCCATGATAGGTCTAAATGCATTTTAAAATAGATAGCTTGGATAAAACTTACCGTTCCAGGCCTTGCGAAATCTGTGGTCGACTGCATTGGATTTTGTCCATTCTTTAAAAGTCTTTCGCAGATATTTCGCAGATACTCAGGAGTTACCTATTCAAATAGAAAATTAGTTTTAACAAGTAATGTCAGTGTAAATTATAGAGCATGAAGCAAACGGATGATAAAAGTGGATCACAAGAAAAATCGAAATCATGGCAAGTTCGTTCTCTTTCTGACGTGCAACTCCCATGTCACATGAATGTAAGCTAATAGTTAAAGTGTTTCGTTATGCTTTCGATTTTCCTTGCTTTACTTAAGTTCTGTACCGATAAAGGACTAATAAATGTTGAGATAGTTTGTGAGAATGAAAAGTGGATTAGCACACTAGAGTACCAATCTAGTGGTCGTGGGATCGAGTCCTACTCGACTCATTTTCATTATAGCAAATCTCTCTCGATTGATTTTCAAAATCCTGCTTCTTCTCAAGTCTAATATCAATAACTCGTTAAGCAACACTATGTAGAATAGTATGCAAACAGCAAACTCCTAAATATTTGAGATCTTTAATGGGAGTAACTAAGACCGTTAATTGGAATAAGCAGACTTTCTATCGACAATTTTGAAAGAACTTTGAGATATGATGATGAAAAACTTTCCAACAATGCCAAAAAAAGATTCTCTATTAAATAATAGAGTTAATTTACCAAACAGGCCACTTTGATAAGAAAAAGAGCCACTAACACCCTTGTTATTCTTTCGGAATTTCGATATCCTTTGTAATTAATGTATAATACATTTTACCTGTAATGATTTTTTTCTATGTGTTCAATGTAACAGCCCCGGGATAGCCTTGAAATTTGATTCCCAAGTTTTAGTTTAACTTTTTATCAATGGCTTATAAAAAAATCTTCTATGACCACTTTTTGAAATATAACTAATAGCTTTGAAATAATAATTTATTCATAACGATATCCAAACTCTTGTATTCAGTCTAAACACCTTACTTCTCTTACATAAGATAAACAGTTATTTTTCAGGTTTCCCATGGTATTTCATGGTAAAAGAAAAACTGTTGCCATTAGTCTATCTAAAATCATCATATCTCGATATTTAGAAAGGTTGATTGCTACAATTTTTCTTCAGTCAAATATTTGAATCAATTTCACCTGGCAAATCACTTAATATATTGACACTTGTGCAATGATTGGAATTAGAAACACATCTATCATTAATATGATCACACTGATGACAATAGCTGGTTTAAAGATGTTTGAGTTTCCTTTCGTTGCTTGATTAATAACACGTGCTCAAGAAGACAGTGAGCTCGTTATCAGCTTTTTGATTACTGCTAGGCCCTCCCTCTAAATATTCTTCTCAAATGAAATCAAATCAAGATTTCAAGCTTTTCAAGTTGATAAGAAACGAGCAAAGTAGCTACTATACACGTAAATTTGAGAAGAAGCAGGAGTTGGAAAATCAATCAAATTATATCGATTGATTTTCCAAATCCTGCTTCATCTCAAGTTTCCTTCTGAAACTATATCAAGTGGTGCAATTGCGATGGTCCTCCTGGTGTGAAAAAGTCGTCGCCCTTCAGCAGGTCCTGCGTAGTTGTTAAAGAGCCCTAATATGTTTTCTCTTTATTCGGATAGTGGTGGTGCAATTTGTGTGAATGAAATGGCCTGGGTTTCTCGAGGGACGTAGCTAGAAGGTTTTAAGGAGGGAGTCGTTCGGATTCACTTTCACATCCACTTCATTTTCAGATTATAACCCACGAAAAGTGATACCTATATAGGTATCAGCTTTTCAAAGGGAAAGAAGCTGTGGCTCACCTAGCTTAGCTTTGGCAATACGTTTCTGGTATAAGGAAGAATTTCCTTGTTTAAGAACTCCCGCAGAAATGAGGGTTTTCCAACAGTAGTACATTTATATTCCTTTAAGCATAAGCTTCTGTAAATTTTTCAAATATTTAGCAATCGTGATAATTTGTTTGAATGAAAATGACCCGAATGGGGTCGAGCCCACGACCTCTAGATTCGTACACTGGTGCGCTTATCCACTGCGCCATCGGGGCCAGCCTTAATTGTCAAGAACAGACAACCTTTTCAAACTTCCAAAAACAAGAATAAATAAAATGGAACGAGTCTCTTTCATTTCAGGGTAGCAAGGTCCTAAAAGTAACATTGAATTCCAAATCGAAATAGAAATTTGGAAAGTATTTGTATTGAACTGTCGTATATGTAGTTGATTGAGAAATTGTAAGATATCGTAAGGATGTAGAGTAGAGAAGAGTTGGCCTATTCAAACATTCGCTATTTCTCAGCCAACTACAAGTAACTCGTTTTATCAAAAAAAAGCCTTAGATAAATATTCAGCACTGATAGAAACTTGATTTGACAGATATTTCGAGGACTTACCATTTTCCCTCTAACTGCATTTTCCAACGAATCGACAAGCTCAGCAGAAATGTTGATGAGATTGCGATAATCTGCCTGAAACGAGAGGAAATATCAGAATAGAAGAAAGATTTGCAAAGTTGTTCAGTTGGTAAAGATGTGATGCTTAATGAATTCATTTTAAATTGATTTTTGATAAATTTGGAAGACACAAATGTAGAGAAGAACAAAAACCCAGCATAGATAAATAAGTAAAGAATATCACAGACCCGTAAGACTAAACTTTTTTTATGCAACTAGACTTTGGTCCCAGCCCTCAAATTTGCTTGAAAAGTATAGATTTTTAGCACTCAAAGTTGCTTACGAGTTGCTTGGGTCTTGAAGATTAAATTGAATACAGGCTCTTACCTGTACCCCGTTTAAATAGATGGTATACATATTAGAAAACCTTAAAGAGAACAAATATCCTTCTTCTTCTATCCTTCTATATCACTTCTAAGAATGAAATATAGTGTGATCAAACAAAATTAAGCACTTTTAGGATAGTTGCTTAAGTACTAATTTGCTTGATTTAATTTTTCGAGCCCTGGATTTACTTATTGTTTTGGTCATCTCAGCTCTCGTGGCTTATTTAAAAGTGTAGGATAATGGGAAAAGTAGGTAAGTAAGTAAGTAAGAGTGCAATAGTAAGGACAAGGGGGAGTAATGAAAACATTAGGAAAACTTACCTGTATTTTAGTATATCTTTTGAAATATTGAGTTGCCCTGTGTTCGTGTTCTGATATTTGTTGTTGAAGTGCTTCTATATGATTTTCATACTGTTGCTTCTCTATAAAAAGTAACAAGCTACTATTGACATCCCAGTATTCCAGTTGTAAGTGTAAGTCACTTCACCACAGGCAATGGGGTAGAGACTGAGAAGAAGAAATTTTAGGAGTATAGTCCTAGAGAATGCTCAGTAATATGGAGGGTTTTCAGTACTGTGGCTAGATATCATCAGTATTTTCGGGGGATATCATCAGTGATGTGGGGGATGCCATCAGTAATGCGAGGGATATCATCAGTATGTTAGACGGTGTTCATTACTGTACTGTAAAAAAGTTTCCTGTGGTGGGTATATCAATTTATTAACTGTATGAAGCTGCTTTATGTTATAAGTTTATTTGTTACTATAATAACTACTGATATGAGAGAAATAAATAACAACACAAATACAAGTAATTGAAGTTTGACATGACAAAAATCTGGGATCTGGTTGAACTTAAGTAAATATAGTTCAATTTCAGATCTTTAAAGATATCGGCTTTTTAAATCAGTCAAATTTCAAGCTTCAACCCGAAACCCTGACAACCCCTAATGATACTGAAATACAAGACAAAAAAAGCTTCTATAGATAAATCATAATGAACACACTCACCAGTCTGCGATTGATTTTTAGAGCCAATCTTGACAAATGAATTAAGGAAGATTACAAATCTCAGCCATGGCTAACATGAAGATCATCAAAAGTAAAAATTCCAGATGTCATGGTTCGTGATTTCATGAGGTTAACAGGCATATAGTAAATTATACAGATTTCATAAGGTATAAAAAAATTGCATAAAGAACAAGGAGAATTAAGAAGTCATTTACGTTCTCTTTCTGACACACTAATCTGATGAGTGTTAGACGAAAAGTTTTATCATGTTTCATTCATATTTCTCGCAATCGTTCAAAATAGATTTACTGTTTTAGAGACACAAATAATGTATGAATTTTATTCAAATGCCCATAATACATAAAAATCTAAAGATAAAATATTGTTTTATGAAAAGGATACAAATAATTTGTACAAGTAAGGCAGAGGGGCAGAATATAAAACAGTACTGAGAAAGTCTTCAAGTTTCATTCGTAATTCATCAGACCAAGAATCCTAGAAAAAAATTACAAAATTATCATCAATTACAGACATTAAATATTTGGTGAAGTAAGAATACCATTTCATTAAACTAGGGAATGTTCGAAAGTAATCAGATGGAATTGAAACGATTTTCAGAGAAATGGTTTACAGAAGAAAAAATAAATTTCAAAATTCATGGAGATTATTCGTTATGAAAACCTATTTCCACTTAATTACAGTATAAGTTGTGTACTTGAGAAGAAGTAGTAGAGTTGAGGCGAGTCTGATCCCTTCTCAGGTTATTTTCATTTACAGAAATGATTTCGAATGATATTTCAAATCCTGCTTCTTCTCAAGTAATGACTGACTGGATTAGTCCCCCTTACGTGTGGGAAGCAACCATAGCTATGGGCTGAGGAACTCCAAATAGAAGCAAATAATTAATAAAAAATTACCTGAAACAGCACACTGAAAGAAGGGTGACTTTTAAGAGATGAAGCAGGAACAAATGGCAAAGCGTAGAATGCGACGAACTCAGTCGTTTGGCTTAGGGATGCGCCACGAGTTTCAAGAAACAACTTGAATGATTTCAATGCTTTGTCAATCTTGTTCTGTAATTAATCAATTTATGAATTCATAAATCAAGAAATTTCAAGGTAATTCAAAGCGAACCAAATCTAAATCACCTTCCGATTTCTAGTATAGGACCGTAGTAAAATTGCTTAAAATATACACAAACGCTGAAACTACCTTATGGCTATTGAAAAATTGAAGTTACAATGACGTTTATTTACAAAAAGTAAGTCGTATGAATGATTTAAGGTCTATAAGCCCCATATGTATTTGAGCAGCCAATATCCGTTTGCTTATGTACTTTTGTAGGTATTCATTTTATGAATTGATCTTAAAAACGGGTATGTGGAAACGAGTCAGTCATAATAGGGACTAGATAACCAAGCATCTTTTCTTACTGTGACTGGTAAATCATCAATATTGCATCTTGTAATACTTCTATATATTTGAGTTTAATTCATCCATCACTTTCTTACTATCCATTAACGTAACATTTCATGGCTTGCATATATTTGACTGTTGGCAATATATGGTTCACCTGAAAATTTATAGAGTTATGCTCCCAGAATATATTTATATGAATACTGCATAAGATTGATTGCGAATACCTGCTCGCTGATTCCATGTTTGATGGGAAAGACAGCAAAATATAGTTGGATATTGAATTCTAATCTCTGACATGAACTTTCTTCTTGCAATTTATCTGGAATGTTTTCAGACCATAATCGGGTGAAGGCTTGTGTGTTCCCATTGTCAAACGCTTGCAAGATGACATTCTAGAGGAAGACGAAAATTTGATCAGCATCATAACTTGCATTGAAATGTTTACAAAAACAGTCTACTCTGCAGGATGCAGCAAGAGCTACTTTGTAGGGGGACAAACAAATATGAAACTTTTCTCACAAAATAAGAAACCTTACAATGAAAATTTAGAAGAATAAGCTTAGGTGTCCAACCTAGGTTGTTGCGGCCATAGGTTGTTCGGCAACAGCTCTAACCACTGTGCTTGACCAGGGTGATAATTTGGCACAGTAACCTTGAGAGGTGTTCACAACTCCAGACTTATCCAAAGAGAGGCATTAATCTTATTTCAGGTTTCATATTAAATCCTTCTTTCGAGCCATGTTGCATCAACATTATTCATAAGGCATGGTAATTCATTCATTAATTCAAAATGGTCATTAATTCATTATTGAATTAATGTCTTATTAAGAGGATTCATAAGGTATGGTCTAAAACTTGTTGAAATTGAATTTTACCAGAACAGGCTACTACAACTGCCGTATGCCACTGTCGGGTCTCGAACCTTATTAAGAAGATGTATGATACCCAAGATAGATTCACAATGTAATTATTGCTAGTAAACAAATATAAATCGTTATCAATCTAGTCTCTAATGTAAGCTGATGGAAAAAGAAAGAAAAAACTTTTTTATACAGATAGTGGCTTTAAGATTTTCTGTTTACATAATAAACCTTTTTAAATGATCCTATTGAAAATATTATGGTAATACAGGACAGGTTGAAACTCCCATGTAGCAGTGCTAGCCATAAGAGCCTTGGTGAATTGTCTTCCTTATTAGGCTCAGGGTATTCCTTAATAAAAGTGTAACTCAAGGGTGGCGATTCTCTTTAAGCTGAATAAATAAAAGGAAAGCACCTCATTGCCCTTATCAGCCCACTGTTCACCTCAGTTGGCAGAGAAAGGGTATTTAGGTGGAGCAGAGCAATCACCCACTTAATATATGGCAAGGTCTCAGACCTGTCAAAGTTCCCAATTTCACTGAAAACTCCCAGGTTGTCCCTAAAGATCAGAGACACTACCAATGAAGGCGGCAAAGATCAAAGAATCTCCGCATTTTCTGTACTGAGGAAGTTGGTAGGTCTGTGGTTCGATGGAGACACAATATCAAAACGGTTTTGTGGTTTTCTACAAGGAGCCAGGGAACCTGGCAAGAAAATCCTAGCAGAGGCTATTATGTAAATAAACCCTTAATGTAAGACAAGAAACTGTTATTTATTTGGTTGCTAGCAAAAGAAAACAAACTATTGAAAGGTTTAGAAGATTACAACAGCTCACCTGTAAATGCAGCTGACTCTCGTCAACTGATGGAGGGAGTTTTTCTAGAATTATTTCTTTTCCATTTTGTTTTGTTTCGGATTCAAACTTCTTCACTGATTGGCCATAATTCAACATGTGTAGGTACTAAAACAAAACAAAATGATAAAATCAGAAACAGTGGTATGACGGAGGAGGCTTGCCCCTCGTCAAAGGGTAGATAATACTAGATTTCCATTGTCTTATAGCAAAGTTTCTAAATCTGATGAAAAATAGCCCCTTCATTAGAAGTTTTGGCCCCCTTGTCAGAGAAAACATGGCACCATCACTGATAAGAAGATAAGAATACAAAAAAAGAAATAGAATTAGATAAGCTGCTATTCAAATTTTTTTTCAATAAATTTCCACTGTTGTCAACTTTCCAAAAAAAGTGCTGGATATTTCATGTTCCAGATTTTCTTCATATGTGGCATCCAAGAATTAAGGACTTCTTTGCCTTTAGGCACTGTTGCAAATAATGACAAAGATAATAATAAACTTGAATAATTTAAATAGGGTAAATAATTTAAAGTGGGTAGCCTTCAATAACTAACAAGGTTTAGTCTATTTTTCACAGCAGGGCCCACTGAAAATAGAATTGAAATAAGTCAAAGAGTTTAAACAACAGTTTATGGAGGATATAGACCATTCATTTTTACATCACCAATGACATTACGATAGACCATTCTGCAGAAAGTGCAAAAGGCGCTCCCTAGATTCCAATCTCTGGGCTAAAATGGGCTCCTATGACTGCCCTCAATTCCGTGATGACCAAGGCTATTTTACATGATGAACATAGACCACACTTATTGCAAACTTTGTGAAGGGCAGTTCATGCTACAAACATTTTTATCTGGCCTATAATTTTGTTGTGGGACTCGATTTAATCACATTGTGGTCAATATAAATACCTTATAATTCGAAGAATACCATTAAAAATTTTTCATCAAAGTTGACCTCCTAGAGAGTTTCTTCAATCTTTGTGGCTCTCCTGCTCCAGCCAGACTGCAGAGAAGGGAACTTTTTGCCAAGATCTTGGGTGCGCTGAGAGAAAGAAAACCATGGGAGAGCACATCTATGGGCACCCTTGGTTTTCGATCTTTGGGCCAAACTGTAGAGCGTCAATGGTAACCATCGAGGTCTTAAGCTAAGGGCCCTCCTTGGTGGACAAGGTGCACTTTCCCATTGTTTTCTATCTCTCAGCCCACCGAAGACCTTGGTGAAAAGTGCCTACTCTGCCGTTTGGTCTCAGATGCACCATTGTCACACTCTGCAGTCTAACGTTCTGGCCTAAAATTGGCTCTTGCATGCTCTAGATCTTATCAAATTGAAGCATGCTCTGCAAACTGGACGATAGAGTTTATTTGAAAATTTACCTGTCTGCACAATATGGCAGGTTTCAACGAGATCTCAAGTGAGCACTTGCCATTTTCTTTTGCTCTATCCTATTGTTATATCATTTAGCTCTGGTGTTAAAGGGCCACTCACTCTGCATTTGTGGCATCATATCCGACAGAAAAGTAGCTTCCTTAGCTAATACCTTGTCTTGCAATCTGCCAAATGAGGAAATTGAAAGTTTTCCCTGAGAGACTAAGCTTGAAGAGGTTATTACACAGAAGTATAGAATATTGGAGCCGCCAAGTTTGACAGTTACGCCTATTAGGCCTTTGTTTATCTAGGCCCAGAGCACTAGTGTGGTAGCTTTGATGAACGAGAGTCTGCCATTTTCTGACAAAATTTGTGGGACACAGTCATACAAGAACTCTTACCTCTTTAATAATGCCGTTCAATTCACCTTCAACAGCTTGAACACCTTCCATATTGGAAAAGAAACGCAGTAGGTAAGATATCTGAATCGATTTAGGCCTTCGGTTTCCAATGTGAAATCTTTCATTGACAACACAACAACAAACATTACCCAACTCGATTTCAAATTATCGACGCATGCGCAGCGCAAACAACATATGGTAAAAAGTTCTGGATTTCGCATTGATCGTGCACAAAGTTCTTTGAGTTATCACCCAGAAAATCTGATAAACAATCAATGAACTTTGCTTTTTGGATGGCTCATTGAAATATCTTAAGATGATCAAGTTTCAGTAATGATATAAACCAGCCTATGCCTATCCCAATTATTGCATTGGTAGATTTAAAATTATGGCTCAACTACAAAACAATGATGGCTAAGCCAATACTGAAATCGCCATAACTTTAATCAAACAGCTACCAGAAACATCTTTTGGTGGGAAATTGCAGAACAATTTCATCGTCATATTTCAAAACAATAAGCAATAATAGATCGAGGGAGAAATTACCTATGACTTGGAAGTTGAATGATGGTCAAATTAAAAGAATTAGTTTTTGACGAGGTTGTTGTCATCAAAAATCAGTACACAAGTGTCTAAAAATCGGTTAAAGTGCTTTGTTACTTTGTTGCTACTGCTTTGAGGACTTAATTTCTGTGAGCTGTCTGACAAAAGTTATGATGATTTTAGTTTTGGCCTAGCAATCGTAATTTTGTAGCTGTGACGCGTAGTTGCCAAAACATGAAACAAGTAGAAACGAGTAGGAAACAGGCAGTGGTTGCTGAAAATATTTAATCTATCCTCCCTTAAGAGTAGATTTTTACCTAATCCCAACCTTCTTGTTTCCCACCCATTTCCTACAGATTTCTATTTGTTTCTAGTCGTTTCATGTTTTAGTTAATGAATCTGTGTCACCATTTTGAATCTACCAATGCAATCTCTATACATGAGAGGAAAATTTCCTAAGTTTATGAGATATTAAAAGAAACATTCAGAAATAAACCATGCTTTGAATGTTTGAAAAATTTCTTTGAGTTTTTTAGACGTCTCTTTAATAAGTTTCAATAAGATACATCGAAAAGGCAAAGAAAAGCACTCTTTACCAAATTCATTATTTGACAGGCTTTTAGTGATCATCTTATTAGAAGATCTATTTATCTAAAACTGCCGTAAAGACACATCAAGATATACAAGAGACTAACTTTTTTTGATGATAAATGTATACCTGGAAATATCAAATGTTTGACAATCTTTAATTTACAATTTAAGAGAGCCCCCCAACCAGAGCCCCCTGACGTGGTTTAACACTGGCCTCCTGAGAATTATCCAAAAGGTGCTCTCAAAAAGCGAAAAAATGATTCCAGGAAATCAAGCCTTCATCCCTCGCTTTGTGTGGCATACAGGCCTAAAATCTTCGGGAAGTGACAAACCAGAAGAAGAAGCTCAAAAGATCAATAAAAAACGCAATAAGTAAGACTCAGTAACATTATTGAATGAGCAAATTTATTTGACTTTAAAATAACATAGATTTGACAATTAATCTCATCAAAGTGAATTCAATACATAACTTTAAATCTAGATGACTTTATAAAATATATTGAGCCATTCAGATGTGCGTCGTTTTCCTGTCAAGGCCTATGCATGTGAGCCAAGTGGCTCAAAAGCTAAAAACTGTTTTCTTTATTAAGTCTCTGACGCGCAAAGGTGAAATGCCTCAGGGAAAAATGAGCGAAATATTTCATTTATGAACACTTTTTTTGTAAGGGTAATCGTATGGATAACATTTTATTGAAATGGATTTACGTTAAACGATTGTACAGTCGTAAGATCCTAGTTAGAATCCAATGAAATATTTCTGGACAGATATATTTCAACTCATAGGTTATCGACTGTTTCCACCAAGTAGACAATCACCTTATTGTTACTTGCATGTTATTGAAGTGAAATGAATAAAGCTCCATGGAGAATTTGCCTATGGTATGCTCCTTTCTACAAGAAGCAGATAATTTTGGAAGAGGCTCCGATTCTCTAGTTATTTCATATTGTTCTCTATAGTAATAATTCAATAGGCTATTGCTTTCTACACTGTTATCTATTAATCTTGACGGGGATGGCTGGGTGGTTTGATCACTCAACCCTTGTTTAAAGGATCATGGGCTCGAATCCACCTTCAGACATGTCAAATAAAGTGCGAGGAGTGAGTTTACCAGGTCTCTCTACAGGAAAAAAGGCAAAATGAGTCACGAGGTGTGGCTTAAAGGCGTAAACTTAAAGGGTTCTGGGGCTCGAGTATAAAAAGTATGAATGCAAATCAACCTTGGTCCCTAATAATTATCACTACATGCCAATACTCTCTTCATTCATTTATGCCAAAAAGAAACTATTTTCGCTTACCCCCCTCCTTATGAGAAATAAAAGTATTCACCAATGGTGAAGTTACATCGAGAGGAAGGGCCAAAGTCACGCTGAGGGTCCTTTGCGTTTAGCATATACACCAATACCTTATGATTCATGAAGAAATTAACGGTATTTGCCTATCAATATCAACATCAACAAAAACATTAACATAAACATCAATCGGACGAGCCTCAGTATTCTTGATCAGATTCAGGTACAGGTTAGACCTTCATTTCTTTATTAGGCCAGTCAAGCGATACAACTGTTTAGGACACGGAAACAAGTGAAACATATCGAGATGAAACATTGGTTTTGCCAATGAAGTCATTCAGAGCTACAGGCATTGAATGAATTGATAAACTGCACAGGAACTATCACTCCTGTGCTGTAGAAAACGCCTCTATAAATAAGCACGAGACTTTAAAATGAATGTGGAAAAAGAATAAGTGGAACACCGCACAATTAAGTGTTAGAATGGACAAGAAAGTGAAAAATTGCCACAATTTAGCACCAGTGGCAGTAGTAGTTCCAGTGGTAAGTGAAGCCCTCGACCTCTAGCATTGCACCCCGCTGCTAGGAGCGAATATAGAGAACCAATGAACGCAGAAATGATGCATCTATCATCAGATGCTTAGTAAGTGTTGCAACTGGATATTTGAATGGCATTGGTATTGGCATTGGTATAGAGTTTTGTATGTGTGTAGGTATTGTTATAGGTGTTGTTATTGGCATTAGTCTTGACTTGAAACCCCCGCGTAGATAAAGCTTTGGAAATGTTATTGACTAATGACTAGTTGATTGAAATGTTTTATTTTCTAACCTTCGTAGTACATCCGTGAGCTTTAGGACATTACGGTACTGAAACTTGAATTTCACCATACATGCGCAGTCTCATCTGCGCATGTAGAAACATCTAAGATTGTTATCCTTAGTGTTGAAATATCTACCAGGTCTAAAATCTATTAAAAAAGATCTATTAAAAAAGAAGGCAAACATGTTGCTGATTTACTCGGGATGAAAGGATTATTATGTGATGCGAACTTGCTGTTGCTTGCCTTCTTAGAGGAATTACCGATTAGTTTTGTGTTTTACAGAGCTGCCTGGGCATGATAACAGCAAAAAGGCATGAGCATCATTTATTTCTAACATAGAGCTTCTTGTTACAATATAGTAGCTATTTCAAGGCTAGGTAGATATCTGGGATAATGTGCAAATGCTCTATCGGGGTAGCAGTTGCCCTTTGAAGACATCTCTTATTGCTAAACTCTACCAAAACAAAGTAAACGCAAGAAAAGTAATTATTAACATCATCAAAATTTTGTAGAGTTAGGGCCCTCCATCGTTGAGGGCCATATACGCGACAGAAAGCTATCCCCTAAATGAAGTTATTGGTTCGTTTTAGACATTTATTCCGATTGGCTAGAACCTGAATTGTAGATTTTTCCTCGTGTATTTGTAAGTCTCAGGAGTGAAACTGAGGCTTTTGAACAGATTTGATAGCAAACTCTGTAGCGTTGCCCTCGTTCGGAAATTTTGATGCCAAAAAACTGGTCGGTAATATCGAATTCCATCTTGAATGCGTTAGGCTTAAGATTACCATGATTGGCTTGTCTATAACGTCATGTGATTCGAATAAAACTTGCTTTGTCGCGTTCATTTGGATATCTTGACACAAAGGGTGGACGCCCTAGTCATTCACGAGGGGCATATCACTCACAAAAAAGTGTAAGAGATTTTTGTGATTTCAAAAATCACATTTATTTTTTGTGATTTTTCTGTGATTTTTGAAAAGTGTACGAGATTTTTTTGGTGATATGCCACTCGGTTATTCAAATAATTCGTTCAATCAAACTCTATTTGTGAATTACATAGAATTCAAAGATTGAATCGACTGATGACATCCAAACAGTGGTCAAAACTCCAGTATCTCTGACCCCTGATATCGTCATTACATCGAAATGACGTCAGCAATCAGCGATGAAATTCTAAAATATCCCTTTAATGAGGTTTGGATGTTGAAACAGAAAGCAGTGTCAATTACTTTCCTGAACACGTTCTGACCTCTCCATATCAATATCTCCTCGATTTCTTACTCAGTTGGGTTCTTGACCGAGTAACCACAGAACGTCAAATGTGTTTTCTCTTGCTTCTTTTTCCTGGCACTTCCATTTCTTTAGCTCATCAACTAATCATACATGACACTTCAACTTCGAAAAGCAATGTTCGCATCTTTTGTCGTTTACTTTTGGCTCCCAAGAAAACTGGGATCAACCAATTCCGCCACTGAGAAATCGCTGGCAGAACATTCTTTTGAAAAGTTTTATATATTCGCATTTCATTAAAAAACCCTAATCGATAGGCTGCATATTAGTATATCAGTATGGGCTTGTTATGAATATATAATACAGGGCCTACATAACTAATATGAGAGCCGATTTACCTAGGTTTATAAATATTAAAGTATAAGACAACTACAACTAACCATTTTTCAGACGGTTTCGATATAAATCTTCTTCAGTTACTTTTCCTAAGATAAGTTTCTGAAACGTTACTGGTGAAGATTTATATCGAAACGTCTAAAAGCACGGTTTGTTTTTGTCTTATCTAGGGTCTATAAACATAGCCTATGTACGAAGTTTGTGCTGCATTTCTCAACAGGGGCGGATCCAGCCGGAGACAGATTTTGATGTATCGGGTATGTAATGATCTCGAAGATTTTCCCGAAAACCCCATCGTCTTGCATCCTTCAATCCATAGCCCTGGAACCGCCCCTGTAATCCAACCTCTTAACGACAGAGACTTTGAAAGAGCCTGTCTAAAAAAAGAGAAGGGTTCTAAAAATTCTTATTCACTATACTTATTCATGCTGGAAGCACAATGTCATGTAACACAAAACAACCAATAATTTTCTACAACTTTAAAAAGACTGCTGTGAGTTGAGTTTTTATCGTTTTCACGTCCCACTTTATTGTACCTGAATTATTCCCTGGCAGCAGATCTAGAGTCTGTCAGCAGCATGGAATTCAGTCGGTAGGATATTAGCCTAACCTCGATCTCAGGGGTTTTTCCATATCTTATAGTAGCCCTGGTACAGAAGGTATCTTTACAAGCTGCAGCCTCACAGTGCACGATCGTAACATGCCCTGGGAACAAGGCTGTAATAGGCCTATAAATTTCTACGCAATATTGTCGGCGTCGTATCTCTTGTTCCAATTCAAATCTTTCTTTTTCAAACAGAACACAGAAATATTAACTTTATATCTTTTTGCTTTGGTAAAAATAATTACAGCAGATGACAGATTAGGAGGCCCATCGAGAGAGAGCGAGGGGGAAACTGCCCAAGGGCCCACACCTACTTGAGGGGCCCGTCTATAATATCGAATTGCTATAATCTACATTTTTGGTGGAGAAAACGTATTGCACAAAGGTCAGATGAAAAACTGAATCATCTCGGTTCTGTAAAATACAGGAGTTCACCGTTGAAATTATACTATCCTACTGAACTCTTCACTAGGAATTGGTAGTTTCTAGTTTGATACTAAAAGCGCCCTCTTTGTGAAATAAAGAAGGCCCTT
This sequence comes from Pelagia noctiluca, assembly GCA_963924455.1. Taxonomy (NCBI): domain Eukaryota; kingdom Metazoa; phylum Cnidaria; class Scyphozoa; order Semaeostomeae; family Pelagiidae; genus Pelagia; species Pelagia noctiluca. The sequence continues at coordinate 3,732,336 of OZ004327.1, forward strand.
GGCCGAAATTTCCTCGGGTCTGCCATGGCTCCTGCAGGTAAGGACGATCATTGATAATCGGGCATAAATTGTAAAAAATGAAGTCAATGAAACCTTTAGCGGCCATATTCAGGAGATCAACTGTGATTTTCACCATTGGCCTAAAACATTGACTCAAGATAGTTTAATACTAAACAGAATGCTCGATCCAGTCTTTATTTTGAGATCAGCTTAGTGACGTCAGTAAGCCTTCCACACACGTTCCAAACCACGAGGATATCCTTGGAACGTGAAAGCAAAACAATTGCATGGATGTCACTTCATTCCATGTTCTTTTTGGATTTCAGCGGTTAGGCCTGTTCTTTGTTGAATGGGGAGCAATGTAAATTATGTCAACCTCTCATGGAAGGAAACAGCGAAGAAAGGAAACCTGATATTTCCCAACTCAGTCAACTGTAATTTATACCTCAGCCAGTAATCTGAATGAATTAGTCTTTTCCAAACATTCCCTTTTCCATAGACCTTTTCAATAAGCAAAGGGGAGCATTTGTCAAGTTGCACAAATGATCAGTGACTTGACAGGCAAGCCAAATATACCAGTTCTCAAGTTAAAGAGTTGTCCACTTCACACCTTATTTAAAAAAGCAACTGGGCTTAGTCTTCCTCTCCATAATGAAACTCTGCACTATATAGCAGATAAATTTGGATTTTCAGTCCTCAAGTTAAAGTTGCTTGGAAGCGGCAATTTTAGGTACTGTCGGGTACGGGACAAAATATATCTTTAGGCCCTCGATTAAACCGGCTGTCAATACACTCTAAAAGACAATAAATATGCCGTGAAATATGTAGATAGAATTGGTGTGGTACATAGTTGTTTTTTGTTTTAGCCCCCCCTAATCAAAAACATGCTTCATGGCCCATGTGCTCATTCAGCGATTGCTCATTTAAAATGATGTATCATAGTTGTTTAAGTTGTATTACAGTTGTTTTGGTCTTAATGGGACTTCGAAATCGAAATAACCAGAAGGAGTGAAGCATAACAAAACCAATTGGAAACACATCACAGCTATTTGGCTTTTGACTTTCAAAAGAGTTAACAGAAAAAGAAGCTTTCACTTTGGGCTAGCATTCAAATTTTCTGACTAATTTGAAGTTCTATTGTGCTTATAAATTAGTATTGCATTTAAATTATTACATATGCTTTTATCAAACTATCATATCTTATATACAGAAAATACAATGTACATGCAGAGAGGCAGTGGCAGGGGATGGAAGGGATAGCATCATTACCCCTATTTGATATCGGACTAGGGTCTAGGGGTACCATTCTAAATGATAGATTATTCTGGTAAAAAAAATTTCTAGGAAATTTCTAAGAGACCATTAGTCCTGAATTCGAAAAATTTAAGAAACCTTCTGTATTGGGAAGATCTTTCAATTTTCTTACAAAGAATACGCATACAAGACTTGAACGAAGATTTTTCAATTATTTCCTTAGTTTTGTAAACAAAGATAGAGTCAAGGGCAAAGTTAGGTCTTCATTTTCAATTTCCAATGTCCCCCCGAGGGTCTACCAGTGTTTGTATCTCAACCAACTCAATATTTCTCTTATGTAACAGGGATGCAGCAGATAATGATGTCTGTTTGTGCTAAAACATCAAAAGTTAAGTTTATAAGAAAATGTTTATTTTTCGTATATTGATGATGCTTATATTTGTTTCTTTTAATATATAAACATTAGCAAGGAACTATTATCGTGCTTTCAGTTCAACACTTTATACAAAGATGCCCCTTAAATGAGCTTAAGTGTTCTAGGTCGAAGTATAGGCTCCGTATAGCATGGCGGGGGCTGTTTCTAATTACCACGAGGACCTAAAAGCGTTTGATATCGTAACTGAGTCAGTTCTCCTTATTCTGCGGGAGAGAATGAAGTTTGTATGTGTCAAAACATAAAAAATGAAATTCATAATAAAATAACGAATTTTCATGCAAAACCTAGTTTTATTGGATAAACATTTGCAAGGAACAACGACACTTTCAGTCCTACACAACAATAAGATGGTCGATAAAGGAGCCTAGTTACTAGGTTTAAAGATAGGTTCCTTATAAAAATGTGTGCATTGGCTTAACATCGACTTTACTTAAAATTTGGGGTTTCGGTATCTCCCATGTCCCTGCCACTGAGTCAGATTTCCAAACGATCGTGTCACTTCGGTTTTACAAACTCAAATTGCTAAGTAGATATTTTGTTTTTTCATTAATTGAAAACTGGGACAGTTTCACGTCACGAGGGAGTGAACACAAATTATCGTTGCAAACTCTTTTCTAAAAATTGTTGGAAATAAATGACTATACGTTGCAGTATTGCAGCTAATCGTTTAATATTCGGTGCAAATCTTTTAGATTCCTATCACAATGGCTGCGAACCGTTTCGTATCGTTCAAACTTATATGAAATTGCTTCAATATCATTTGAAACCCAGCGCGAAAATCGTTTCAAATTCGGTTCAAATTCGGTGCAAATCACAACGATAATTTGCGCACGCTCTGTAAAGAGTCATAAAAACAATTAAACAAATAAACAATCTCAGAGACTTGTAGGTGTCGAGTAACACCTTACCAAGTTCTTCTTTGCCGGAATACTCCTGTCAGAACTCCGCCAAACGTCGTTGGATTTCGAAGTTATAGCGAACGAGTTCGAACAAGGCCATGAGAAGGCACTAGATTCTCTAATTGTATCACTGTCTCTAATTGGAGTCGTCAATTTTGCACCCCTCTCTCCTTGCCCTCTCATCACACCCCTGCGATGAACATTAAGTTCCATGGGTGGGGAAGGAAATGGGCTATCACTCCTTGAGAAGGTTGTGTGTCTTCGCTTTTTCATGAAGTTGTTCGGTGATTGGAGTCTCGGGGACAGTCTCGGGGTTTCTATCCCGGATCGGTCAGAATTCTCAGACCCTGATCGCTCATCGTCGACGATTTTCTTACTTTTGCGAATCACTGGCATTCTTCCCGAATCTCCCACAATTTCGACTTCCTCTGTACTTCTCGCATCAACCGAGTCCAAATCCAAAAGGGAACCATCTAAATCCTCGGAAGTTTGACTATAGATATCGCAAATCTTTGGCAGAGACCGCGAGCTGCCAACTTCCTTGTATCGTCCTGCACCATTCAGCGCTTGCGACTTCACCCATTCCTCAACATTATACATCTTCTCGTTATTTCTCCTCAGCAACAAAGGTTCTTTGTTCATAAGGTTCAATTTCTGGCTATTTTTCAACTCTTTCAGCTCTCTTATTTCACAGTTGCTGGATTCAGTGTCCTTCCTTTTTGGCAAGGCACTCGGAGAACTCCGCGGAGAAATCTGTCCATTGCGACTAACTTGTCCTTCCTTTCCATACAATTTCGTGCAGTTCGTCTCTTTCGTGAAATCCTGCTTGCCAAGCTTCAAACGGCCCATTTTGTCAGTAATTTCAGGAAACTCCCCAGTTTGCATTCTCTCGATCTTGCTTGGAACTTTACTCCAAAAATTCTTTTCAGCGCTCCATTCATTGTCCAGATTTCTGTCCAGGTCTGAGCCTTCAAATAAAGTTGGTAGAGATAGGTTTCTATCCGTCACTCCGTATTGAATACTGGTTTTTGCACTTGGAAACATTTTCGAGTGCAATATATAATGTATAATATATGGTTTGATAAATACGCGATAAACTGCCTCCGCTCGATGATAAATCAATCCGAATGTTGACTAGCGTCCGTCTGAGCTTCACATCGTTCGATTCATTGCCTCGTTTCAGCAATTCAGCAGGGTTGCCAAATACATGTAGTTAAAAGGGGCCAGATTGGAGGAGCTCCAGGAGGCCAAATTTCGTTATCGTTACAAAGGGCCAAATTGAGAAGAGCCAAGGTCGGACGGTAGCAATGATTCATTGCATTCAAGTGTCAAATTCATCTTTCCCTAATATTTTATCTTAGTCTATACTTTTTAAAATAACCATCCTGTGGAACATCTGTGGGTACTGTAGAGGATGTTCAGTACTGTAGCGAGAATACCAGCACCGTAGCTTGGGAGAAATTATGGAGAAAGGGGGGTGGACCATTGTTCGAGAAAATACATAGACTAGGGACCATGCTTTGAAGAATTGAATTTTATGATTTTTCGGGGGGAAATACCACCTTGCCCCCCACTTCCTAAGGGCCTGGAGGATGCCATTCAGTATTTGTAGAGGGTGTTCAGTGCTGTGGAGGGATACCATCAGTAGTGATGGGGATACTATTAGCACTGTGGGGGATACCATGAGTACAGTGTAGGGGAACAAAGGAACAATGTTTTCAATTCTGTTTTAGATCAATTTTTGAGGCCTAGTGCTATTTTTATATGATTGCAAATAGAACTTTCTTCAAAAATTCAATTTGAAATGTGCAGTATTGAAATCATTTTAAAATTGGCCCCAAGATGCAAGGTTCTAGGTTTCACTACACGCATTTTTTTATAAGTAATTTCAGCCAGAATTCAGTAGAAAAATCGCTGAGCTAGAGAGCAAATTTGAGTGCTCAAAATTGCTTAGCTTTTTCAACTTGAAGATTTCTTTCTTCTATCTCACTAGTTTTCGTATAACAAATATCAATAGTATTTTGCATACAAAAGTGTGCCGGAGTACTAATATCCACTATAACCTATTTTTCTATAGCTGCTGCACGACTTCCATTGCCAATGGGATCAGAACGAAAATTTTCGAATTGCTTTGCATTCCTCTATCCAGTACTGGGATCGCTTACGTTTTTGTCTTGTCGAGTACTGATTTGCTTATTAAGCAGTTACTTATAAAAAATGCGTGTATACTGAGTAGACCTTAACGGTTTTGAATTTTGCAAAGAGTTATTTCATTAGGTAATACCTATATCTATTTTCATGAAATAATTACATTGAGCGTATTTCCTTATTAGGCCAAACACCAGCCAGGAATTATAGCCAGATTTTAATACAGATCAGACAGAGGCAAAACGAGACCAAATCCAGAATTCTGGCCTCAAAACGACCAGCTGGCAATCCTATTTCAGACTGTCCACTTTCGTAACACTGCGACAATAATCCCGAAGCAAATAAATCAACCACAAAATAAAAAACTTCTCAAAAATCAATCAATAAGTCACTTTAAACAACTCGATTTTAAACAGTCAGTATTTGACAGAGCCTCTTACACCCGTCCTCTCGAGTTTCACCTTCTCGTGTCTTCTGACGTTTGCAATTGTTCGTTAAGTTAACTCTATGCTTAGGATGACGTACATATTTGGAAAATATTTTGATTGAAGTGGTTCTTTTTGGTTTATCGAGTAAACACTTGATCAGTTTATTTTGATTTCGAAAGATAAGTTAAAAATAGATCATCTCCAGTTGTGCTGATTAAATAGGCTAACTTCATTTTTGTTTCTGCCATTTCTTTTTCTTCTGAACTTGTTAAAAGAATTCCTCCTCCCAGTCTTCCACAATATTATTAACTAGCAGGTTAAAATCTTATTACATACAAAATTTTGTCAAGATGCTACTTGACTCCGATGCCAGCCCCTAGAATTGCTTAAATGATTTGGGTTTCAAGCCTAGAAGTTGCAAGACGATGGCATTGTTTTTGGAAAGCAAACCAAAATAGCCTGATAGTCCTGTATCACAAACTGCTCAAATGTGTGGTCCCCATGTCAGTAAACCATAAAAATACCAAATGTGTGTCAATCACCAATTCATCTTGCATAATCAAGCAAAGTAATTTAGCATTTTGCTTGATTATTGCATTATTAGGTTTTTCATGGTGCCGTGACCTGGGAAAAAAGAGTTATGCTCGGGTATTCGATGGGTCGTACATTTCGTATTTCTTACCACTTAATCACTACATTAAGATACCTGAGATGAGATCTTGGAGAGATTTCGAAATGAGAAACCTGAAATACTACAAACCTCCCAGTTGTGCTCAGTTTGGTATTTGAAGAGTGAGAGAACTGGGGCATGGGAGCTGTTCCTGTCCCTATTTCTCTGCATCAAACATCATTGCCAATTCATCATTCTCAGTTTGCACCAATTCGGACAGAAGAATAAATAACAAAATGTAATTTTATGCCACATTCTGGAAAGTAAAACTTATTCGGTAAAAGTGACTTGTTTTCATTTATCGTATTTTTGAGTTTATTCACCATCTTGTCACCCCTTGTAATACATATCTCTTACAACGTTTTTGTCCTGGAACCAGCAAACTGCTCTAGATTTCAAATAAACGCTTTTTAATGGGAACAATTGGCTTTAGCTCTGACCTGCCTGTTTTCTATCATATTTTCTAAGTGTTGTTTTATCCAGGTGTGGTGGGTACATAGTACATTTTGGGTTCTTGAAACCTGCCGTTCAAATCAATATAATGTTTATTGATTTTTGTATAAATATGGGTTTAATGTTTCAAAAACTAGTCAAAATATAGGTATGTATTTCATCAGAGAGCCATTGGTAAGAATAGAAAGAAAAAAGATAAGCCAATTCTTTGTATCTAAAAATTCTGCAATACCTTTGTTTGCGAAATTTTAATTCAAAATTGAACCAAATAGCAACAGGCTTTGTCGTGGTATATGTTTGCGTGCTTTTTATAAGATTTTGGTAAAAATATGGGCATAGATTCTTTTGAAATTTTGTGTAAATATGGGTATGAGTTTTGCTTCTTGAATGGCACGTCCCTATCCTAAATATGATCAAGTACCCCCGGCTGTTTCATCAACTTTTCACCCATTTCTTCTCGAATTTTTTCTTCAAATGTGTTGATAGGAAAGAGCTTCACGTCTGTGGAATTTTTGTTGTGTTTATCTCAAATAGTTTTAAAATTTCAGCCTTGTGCTTCTTCATCAAGGCTATTCTTATAAAAAATCGTATATGAACTAGAGTCATTTGACACTTACATATTGATAAAAAAGTGTAGTTTCAGCAAATGTATAATCAAGAAGAAATAAAAAAAATCAGCCTCAGTTTAAGTGAATCTTATAGAATACACATGAACATTATTAAAATACACATCAAAATTATTTTGAAAATATGATTTAAATTACTATTGGTTTACGATAAAGAAGTAAAAACTTTAAGACTAAAATGGAAAATTACAAAAAAGTAAGAAATTAGTTTTACAAAAATATTAACATCTATGTAATATTCTACAAAATTAAAATCACTATCAGCTGATAAACATGAGCAATACTCACTCCCGTTCACATTAAAATGCTATTTTAACTCATGAGCTGTAGAGGGGTTATTCTTGCAGCACAAAACCTAGCTCAAAATGATATAAGGCTAGCCGATAATCCAGTCAATTTTCCACATAGTGCCGTGACGCGGAAAGGCTAGATTCATACTTACATATTTGATAAAGTATGGTCTAAAAGCAAACTAGTAATCTTTATTGCCGTACCCTAGTGATTGTTCTATATGGAGGCTAGAGTCCTTCTTACAAATTTGATAAAATGTATGGCCTAAAAATACGCTAGTAAACTTTAGTGCCGTAACCAAAGTGATGTTTGTATATGGTTCCGTGACCCGGAGGTGAAGAGTCTTGTTCGTTAGTTTACCAGGGCCTACAGTATATTTTCTAAACTTTTTAAAAATCTTTAATGGAGCAGGGTATTGACAAGAAGCTCTAATACGGGGGCTAGAATCAATGCACACAAAATGCCTTGTCATTTCTCACATCAATGCATTATTAGGGTATTTTTCACATTACATCCTGGAGAACGCAACCACTGATCGTAATAACAAGGGGGCGCCAGTTGATGGGACTGCAACTCACTATGCCTTAACATTTGCTATTAGTTATTGAGCGTAACAGGAAAAAAATTAATGTTGATTAATACCTTTCACAATTACCCGCCATCTCGAATGATCCCAAAACGTCTCAGCTCCTATTTCTGCTAAATTCGTATCATGAAGTGTTTTGCACACGCGCTGGAATCGGTGGTGGAATCGGTGGTGAGGGGCCAAAATTATCCTACAAAAAGACAAAATTTTTATTTATCGCAAGGCATATCGTTGTGACGCTATCTTTATGACGTCACAAGATTTTCAAATGGCTCTAGCTCAAAATCTAAAGGTTATATTGAGATGCATTAAATGACGATATTGTTCAGCATCGAAAGCTCTATATGGTAATGGTAGGCTTTTCATATTTTGGAAAAAGAGCATTTTGATAATCGACTTAATAGTGCTAATTAGGAACACTTCAGGTGGAAATAATTTTGCCCATGTTGGATTTGAAATCTCCATATTCGATTTAGTAGAAAAGTGAAATGAAATTTGAGGTTAGCTAATGAGCCAGTTATTCTAAGAAAAACCTATAGTGACTTTAGCACACTTTTACTGTGACTTATAAAATATCTATATGCTGCTGTTGTTAGTTTAGGTGACCATGCGTTGCTAAGGAGCATATTCCTATCATGAATTGCGGGAAATGAGGTCTGCTATCTTTCACAGAATCAATTATTGATCTTTCATTCCCTCTTTTTATGATATCAATACTTTTAAAATATCAGACAATACTTCTACTTACCGAAAATCTTTCTATTTCTCTCTTGAAAATCGGGGGTGGCGGGGGCTGACTTCCCTCTCCTCGCTTGGGAATGGGGGGAGGTGGATCGCTGGATGCAGGTTCGAAACTAAAAAAACAATAACGAAACGTCTATCTGTGCCCTGCTGTAAACATGGCCAGGCCTTAGCCAGGCTAGTATGTTCATTAAAAACTCACTCAAACACACGAGACATCAATGGTATCAATCAAACACACAACGACTTAACATACAAATCTGCTCAGTGATGTAGTTCATACTAACGTAACCCATACTCATTAAGAATAGTTAGTGCTGTAGTATGTAATAATTTTAATTCAGGAAACAAGGCTAGCCTATTCTAGCTTGCAAAAACTCACTCACACACAAATGAGAGCATTTAGCACACTAGGAAATAATATACAACTTGAAACAAAGGTAAAACGCATTTTACGGCTATCTTATCCCTACTGAAAACAAAGCCAAGCCATAGTCAAACTTAGCACACTAAACATAAACTCGCTCAATCATTCAAAAATGGCAATTAATGAAAAAAACTAGGACCTAACATACTCATCCACGTGGTGCTACGTGCACATATATGCCTCAGCTGCAAACAAGAACTAACCGTTGTCAGGTTCGCATGCTCAACCGAAACTCACTGATTGACTTGCTCCACTCACACGTTATCCCCTACGTAAGTCCTAAACACTGGGGAATGGGCTGTGAAGGTGCACAAGCCCTACCTTCCCAGAGAATACAATTCTCTAAGTCGGTGACGTAACAGGGAACATAATTCCAGCCCCCCGTCGGCAAATAACATTAAGCCGATGCACCCCTTCCATCTAAACAGGAGCCAGATGGTAGGCCTTGGAAAAAGGAAGGCAGAATGACAGTGCGTATGCCAATATCAAATGAAACAATAAAATGAAATAAATAAACCCCATGTGCTAGGAAAACCCCCCCTGAGTAGGAGTGGGTGAGTGGGATTCGAAAGGAACAGTGAGACTTGTTGTATCCTTGGTCAGTGAATAACTCAATTGCTGAACAAATCAGCATGCTTACAGAATCAATGCTGCAGCACGTGGAATAAATTAACACCTCCCATATAAGGTAGTCACGACAAACCTGGGGAAATAACTGAGCTGTAAACAAGTGTCCCAGGGAAAGACCCAAGCAGCAACAACAAACTTGGCACCCATCTGTGGGAAAAACCGAAATTAAATCTGCATATAATTTACATCAAATAGCATTAACCAAACACACTAGAACCTCATATACTATACTAGCTTTATGCAGTGATGAAGCGTGCACTACCGTGTCCCTGCTGCAAATAAGGCCCAGCCTTTGCCAGGCTATAGTACGCTAGACAGAAACTTAACTACTCACTCACAACTGATATCAATCAAAGAAGCTACTACTTTACTTAGTGATGTAGTCCATGTCACTGTACCCCATACTACAGTAAACATACCATTATTCAACAATACTTGGTGATATAATCTGGGCTAACGTGCCCCTGCTGTAAATAATGCCAAACCTATAGTATACTACACAGAAACTCACTCACGAATATCATAGTCATTTTCATTCCAGTACTTCTAGTGACAAACGGCTTATTCAGAGTATAATTATAATAATGACCACCAAAAGCAAGCTACCCTGTATCTAATTCCGGGTTGGATGGTTTGATTCGGTCCTTGGTTGATGAAAGAATGATTTACTGCAAGGAAACGGGTCAGGTTTCTGGACAATTAAAATCATGTGCAGATAATCTGTGCGACTTAAAGATATTAACCCTTTGATTGAGAATAGGTCCGTGAAACGATTTCTTAAGTTTAATTCTTACAGAATAAAGACTACGTTTCATTCATATATATTAACTTCTTCAAAAGCGGTCTGATTTATCTCTGAATTATATAATTTCATCGCTAGCTACAGGGCACGGAGATCATTTCAAGGCCCCACAAGAAGGCAACATGTACATTGAAACTCCAACGTTTAGACCTCCTTGAATCTTTCGTATTTGAATGAAGAAAGATCGTAAATTATAAATCTGCGGTATTTAGAGGGAGGTCTCTAGGGAACAATCTCCTGCTGTCACATTATCTGCAGTAATGCGAGCCTGTCGAGCAAGAATTTCAAAAAGTTTTTACGATCTTATCCACTGGGTAGGAGACTGAAATATCAAATTGAAGGAACATTAGTCTTATATGAGACGGTCCAAATATACAAGTTGGATTGATTTTCAATAAGCAACCACTTAGGTCCCTAGTTTGGTTGGTATAAGGTTAAAGCCTAAAGACAGCAAGTTGCGCAATACAGTAATTGTCTTTATTCGGCATAGAACATAAGGATGGCGAAGAAATTTAGAAACATAGCAAATCATAATAACTACTAGAGGTTTTTCATCTGACACTAAACAGAGGTAGGCCTACGTCAAAAAGGGAATGTTATACCCATATGTGGATAGAAATTTCGAGATATTAGGGAAAATGCTTTAATTTCAAATCTAAAAAGCTTATTGATGAATTAATTGCTGGAACAATTCAAGACATATTATGCTGAAAATTACAAAATATTTCAAAACAGCTGGATTTAGAATATCTCACTGGCTCTTCTAAAAAGGGTGTAGAATGATGAAATGGATGCAAGATAAGGAAGAAGGAAATTGGTAGGTCACTGCCACACATTGATGGATATCAAGTCATTGAGATGCCTTCACTAAGGTGTTTGTCAACCACATCACCATGAAAAATATCGATCCTAATCATATATCACACAAACGTAGACTGGCACAAAAATGCGCTTGCCCGGATTATGAAATTGAACGCATCAACATCATCATCATCATCATCACCATGAAATTAAAGACTCATTTTCCAAAGAGCATTGAATAAATAGGATCATTTTCAGAACCCTAAAAATTGCAGTTCCTTGTATGCAGCTGTTGACTGTACTCGTAGTGCTTGTGCACCATAGAAACACAGTAACAGATCCAAGTCATCAAAATCCATTTTCAAAGTGATAGTAACCACATCACCATGAAAAATGTCATTCATCGTCATATATTACGCAATCATAAACTGACACAAGAATGCACCGACTTATTTTATTTTGAAAATGAATGCAGTAACATCAATATCATCATAATATCAAACATAATGCAAGACCCTAAACATTCTCATTTTTCAAGCATTAAATGTATACAAGAATTTTCAATGTATAAAATTGTTTCAATTTTTGAATGTACAAAAGAAAAGCAGAGACTAGAGAAAAGAAAAGGAGACTGTATAATAGATTAGTGACAAGAAAGGAGACTGTATAATAGATTAGTGACAAGCTTTTGCAATCATCAGACAGACAATAATCAAAATGATAATAAAAAGAAATAGTTGTATACAAGAGCCTTTTCATGATAGCCCTAAAAATTGTATGTGCTTATTCTAACAGGTGTATTCAGTATCGAGCATTTACTGTGCAAGTAATTCTGATGGACCACAATCGAAATTCAAATAATATCTGCTAGAATAACTGAGGTAGCAAAAAGGAACTCTATTCAAGATACAGGGAAAAAGGTAGGACAATGCCACACAGTAGCAGATCAAGTTATTGAAATCAATTTTTGAAGTGACTGCCAGCCACCTCATCAAGAAAAATGTCATTCCTCATCATATATCACCACAAACATTATACACTTTGCTGTTCAAGAGTATTAACAGCTTAAAATAATACCAAAAGTAATTTCTAATAATTTTCATAAAAGTTTGCAAAAACATTGGTTTTGCAAGAAGCAAATAAATTGGTATGTCTAGTGAAAAGATCTTTGTGAGAGCATTTTTAAGGCTTGGTCGAGGCTAGAATTATAAGAGACATTTTGGAACATAACTAGTTTCTCTTTTTAACAGTTTTTTCCAATGGAATTGATTTTTGAGATGAAAACACTGACCCGAGAAGGATTCGAACCCAAAATCAGTCGTGGGTTCAAATCCTTCTCCGCCAATGTTTCATACTCAAAAATAAGTTTATTTTCCAAATCCTACTTCTTCTCAAATACTTTTCAACCAAAATCCTCCTGAAGATTTAATTCAGGATGGAAACCCACCAACTTGCTATACAATAGTAACTGGCAACTATTTACATCAAACACCAAACCCCCATCCAAACACCATGTTAGATCATGCTTCATGAATTCATTTAATTTTATAAAGAGATTACAATTTTCATTACCTATCTTGATGATCACCAACGAAAACATCGTTTGCTTGACTTTTCGATCTTGATACTGAAACATGTATTGGACTAGGTGGGTCGAAATCTGAACCCTGAAACGAATGGAGAAATTACTATGAATGCAAGTGATTTTAACAATTCGGTGGATCACAAGAGTCGAAGAAGATGTCTATTACCCATCAATAGTATTCTTAGTATGTAAACTTAAGCATACAATAGTACTAGTACCTTTGAAATTGTTTCAGTCAAAACAAAATTTCAACAAAATCTCTCTCTGACTTTTGGGCAGGTATCAAACGGAGTACTATCAAATTGGCAAAAACCTTATTCAGTCCATTGTAGTGGGTCAATAGAAAGAGCAAAGCTGAAAACGTATCGCCAGATGTATTGAATCAAATGTAGTCTAATTGTTACAGGGCACAGGCCAAATGTTCTCTGTCAATTCATCTACGTTCTTTAATCTTTCTAATGGCTGCCATCTTTGGCCTCCTCCTCGTCCCTCTTTGTTTCAGCCTCGATCAGGTGTTGCACCTCGATATCACTGATCCATTGTGATCCATTATACCATCTGCCCCATGCCATGTTCCAGAGCAATAAAAATTCAAATTCAAACAATAATGACTTCCACAAGGGGTGTCTTTGACCTCAGCTTTTAAGGGGCAAGCAACAAAAAATTAGTGTAGATTTTGGGGTAGCACTCTATTAGCTTTACTTACTTAACAATGTGAACTGATAGTTTCAAATATATCCCTGTAATTAGTTATGCATCTTTCTGGGTCACCTTATAAATCTCCCCTTTAATTTTTGATTGCGCTTTAAAGATTGAATTTTTTCTAATTCATAACCTAATACTTGAATTGACGATTGAGAAATTAGTTAATCGAAATAATCTGGGTGATATAACACGACCCAAAGGGAACCATTATCTCAACCAATTTCCCCAATCCTTCTTCTCAAGTCATTTCTCTTCTCAAGTTCAATTCTTAACCATATCGATTGATTTCAGCTCTAGTTGCAATGGTCTCCCTGGTGTTTGCGAAAGTCGTTGACCTTTGGTAGGTCGATGAGCATTGTTAAGTCACACAAATTATCTAAATCGATTTTCCAAAACCTGCTTCTTCTCAAGTTCACTTCACAATGCTATCCCGTTGATTATTAGTTGAAGAATCCCCCCGATGTAGAAAATTCACCAAATTAAGGCAGATCTGGTGCGGCTCTATGTGCATTTGATAAGTGGTGGTATTTTTGCTATTGACATGGTTCGATCCCTATTGAAAGTATTCCCCGAAAATATCTCATTTGTGGGAGCACTGACATACAAAGATCGCTGTCTGGTATCCTACTCAGGTCATTTTCATGGGACCTTAAACATCACAAAAATTATCACGATTGATTTACCAAATGCTCCTTCTTCTCAAGTTTATTCCTCAACTCTATCAAGTGATGTCTGATAGAGACATTTCTCCTGGTCGCTCAGTTTGTCACTGTTTGAAGAACGAAATTGGTTCATCTATGCATTAAGTTGATTGTGGTTTTATTCGTGTGACTAACGAGGTTCTATTTGCAATTCAGAGTGAAGCCACGATACTTAGTGGTGAGAAAATCGAGGCCCAAAGTCAGAGATTGCGTGTTCGTTTTATGCTCAGTCATGTTACTTCACACAAATTACCAGATTGATTTTCAAGGTAATATTTCATCTCAAGTTTACTGGTCAACCATATCCAGTGATTTTTGGTTGTTGTGTTTCCTTGTGTGCAAAAGTCGTAAACCTTTGTCAGAACCGGTGTGTATAGTTGTTAGAGAACTGCGAAGCCCTGGTTCCAAATTTGATCGTACAACCTACGTGACAAGACATAGTTCTGCTCGTAATTGGGAGTGGAGGTGTATTCGTGTTCTGTCTTGTTATTTCACATAAATTAAATTACCAGTTTCTTCTCAAGTCTCTAAAACCCTGTCCAGTGATTGTTTGCTTCTTTGATGGTTTTTAGTGTAGTTGTTAAAGTACTGAGATGGGTCAGATGTGCATAGAGTGAGTGGTGGACGGTTGTTCGGTATCTGTCATCAAAATCATTCTTATTGTGATATAAAGAGAATGTAGTTCAGTAGTGAGAGCAATGACGTCATAGCCAAAGATCGTTGATACTTGTATCTTAGTCAGGCCATCTATTTCACAAAAATTATCTGACTGATTTTCAATGCTCCTTCTTCTCAAGTTTATTCTTCAACCCTATCCAGTAATGTCTGACAAAGACAATCCTCCTGGTCTGCGAAGGTCGTCGCTGCTTAAAAACTAAGATGATACGTCCATGCATTTGGCCAGTGGTGGAACGATTCGTACGATTAACAAGGCTCCATTTGAAATTTGAAGTGAAGCCCGATATCTCAGTTGTGGAAGCATTGACGTACAAAGTATGAGGTCATGTTATTTCACGCAAATCACTGTTTGATTTTCAAAATCATCTTTCTTCAAAAGTTTTTCAAAACCCTGTCCAGTGATTATTTTGTTGCGGTTGTTGCGATAATTTCCAATGTAGTTGTTAAAGTACTGAGATGGTTCTGTTGTGCATAGAATGAGTGGTGGACGGTTTTTTGGTTTGTGTCATCAAAATAATTCTGATTATGATATTAAGATAAGCTCTGATACTCAGTGATGAGAGCACTGACGTACAAAGTTAAAGGCTTGCGTCTTTTCAAACCATTGATTCACGCAAATCATGTTCAGCTTAAAAAAGAATAGATGGAGTACTTACCCGTTGCATTCCAATTCCTTGCCTTCTTTTTTCTGTCTCGACATAATGTTCCAATGCAAGATATATGAATTTATATTGAGTCTGAAAAAATATATTTTTAATCTAGCATGAGTTTAGAATAAACAACATTCTACTGGTGCTTTAACGCACTTGTAATTAATCACAAGAAAAAATTAAATATAGTATCCCTCCATAGCACTGAATGTTATCCCTCCAAAGTACTGAAAGGTATCCTTCAATAGAACTGATGATTCCTCTACAGTATTGATGGTATCTCTCAAGAGTTATAATAATATCTACCCATAGTGCTGATGATATCCCAACACAGTCATCATGATACCCCCTTAAGTAGCATCTTTCACAGTACTGATGGCATCCTTCACAGTACTGAACACCCTTCACAGTACTGAACAGACGTTCAAAAGTATGATATTTGATTAAGAAAGAGATTTTGTCCTTCACTCAAGTTTTCCTTTGTTTATAAAGTCTAGCTGTTGAGTATGATAAGTTGAATATGACAAAATCTGATAAGTAATGATTCACTATTTCTTTTATTTTCCAAGTATTTCTCAAGTCTATTTTCTGTATCAAAATTATACCCAAACAGGAACACTTAATAAAAACGAATTTCAGTTTGAAGGGTAAAAATATAATGGAAACATCTACAGATTTAACATATTGAAATTTCATGGATTGTGTTGAAAGCGTTCAATAAATCATGCAATAATAGATGGAATAAAAGAACTCCAATTCAAGTTACCTCAGTCTGTACCATACCGGGTCTTTGAGACCGGACTAGCTGTATCGTTTTTGGAATGTCTATTTCAGAGTCCAAACCTAGACAAGGAAGAGAAGACGTGTATTTGTGTGTTAAACTAGTAGCCGAGCCATACCAAAGACTTGAAAACGGCACGCAACGCGTTCCTGCTAAACAGTCAACATAAAGAGTTGGATTGAGTGTAAGTGGGTCTTGAGCTTAAGATCGGATCAATGTAACCCTATCGAGAAATATATCAGTTAGCAAAAGAGCCTTGAGGTCACTTCACACGTCGAAATCAAACATCCTATCTTCTGCCTTACCTACCCATAAGAAAAATGGTCACAATTTCTATGATATTTATGACTTCTTACGGCTTGTTTTATGCTTAGTGCTAAGGAGAGCTGCATTGCGTATAGTTCTCAAGTCTTCAGTATGGCTTTGCAATGAATTGAACATTGATAAAATGACTAAGGTATCAAAAAGATACATACCATGTTTTTGCAGAATTCCTAAAAGTATATCAATGACGATGAAAGTCCCTGTTCTGCCAATGCCAGCACTGAAATCAAATAGACAAATCACAATAAGTGAAACTCGCATAAATGGGCATATATAAGAATAAGTATAAATAACCATAAATTAGCATAAATCATACTATTTAGTCCGGAATCTAATATCACTTTTAATATATAATACTATCACTCTAACACTAATAACAACTGTGTTTATACAAAGTACAAGGAAAAAAACAATTAATCCGCAATATTTTTCAAAGAAAAATCAAAAAGTTAACTAACAAAGTTGGTCTTTGAATCTATAGAATTATGGTATTGTTATCGTGCTTCTCTGATGAGTGTCAGATGCAAAGCTTAAGTAGTTATCATGTTTCGCAATTCTTTTCGATTTCCCTCACCATCCTCAAGTTCTGTTTCAACCAAAGACTGTTCTAACGTACTTCTCTGATGAGGGTCAGACCCAAATGAGTTGTGACTGAAACGTAACTAGCCCGGACTGCCGTAAAGAGAAAGTACAGAATGGTCCATAATTACCTGCAGTGTACAACGACGGGTCCATTTTCAAATGCACTTTTTTTATTACAGAGACAAACATCATGAAGTACTTCAAGAACCGAACCAGGATCAGGTGGTACACCATGTTCCGGCCAGCCGGTATAATGATATTGACTTACTAGAGCCGGATCTTCGTGTGGCTATAGAAAAAGAAAGAAATCTTCTTGTTACAGAGATAAACATCATGAAAGACCTTAAAGTTGCCGATTGAAGCTATGACCATGTTCCGGCCAGCCGGTACAATGATAGCGACTTACTGGGGCCGGATCTTCTTGGGCCTAAACAATAAACATACCATGATTGAGGGAAAGTCAAATTCATTTATCAAAAAGTCAATTTTCATCAGATATGAAGAAGATAATTTGAGTAAAAGCTTGTACTCACTTTTGACTTGTAAGTGATTTCAAAATCCCTCAAGATATATTGAGGAGTTTCTTTTTCGTATATATTTTTTATTTCGAAGTTTTCTGTATCTAATGTCTCAGCTTCTTTCGGCCAATATCTCGCACATTTCGTCTGAAATGAAAAACGATAAAATCATTGGTTCATGACATTAACTTCCAAAATTTGCCTTTAAGATGAATTTTGAATGTACAAAAATAAGCTTTCACTGTTATTGGGCTTACAGGTCGGAATGAAATCTCTGCGGATATGAGGGAAACGTCTTCACGCTATCAGTTTAAAAGAGAATCATTAATTCATTTGAGAGCTCACTAAACATCTAATTAAAACACCAGGCCTACCCTCAGGAAGATCAGATTACGGCAGGAAAGAGTCTTGGCCAATGATATATTTCAAGATTCTTTTTCAGCTACATTCTTTGCATATCTATCATATTGTATTTTTATAACATCACCTTGTCTATAACAACAATGTAGTGCTCGATCTACGAAGATACAGATTGATAAAAAAGAGAAACAAGAAAGGAGACTGGGTCTCTGTTACTCAAAGTTTCATTCTCTTAGAATCATCAGACAGACAATAGAGTTACCGAGAGCCAGTCTCCTTTCCTTTTTCTCCTATATGACATTGCGTTTTTTTAGATGGGACATCGTGCAGAAATATCAATGGATAGAATGAGCCCTTGTTCTTCTAAACCTGAAAAAACCAGCTTAGTTTGCAGCGATTCTGAAAAAGGAGGAAGTCTGAAAATCTGAGACCTTTTGAAGCAAAACTTTTTATAACTCGTTCCCAGTCTCATTCATGATATGATATGTAGTATCGAGGCAACCGACAAAGTGGCAGAAACTTTCTAGCTGCAAAAAAGTTTTGGAGGGCTGCAAAACCTGCTGTTTTTAGAAATATGGCTTTGAAAAACACATTTTGAAAAAGCAAGGTTAGCAAAAAAGATTTGGTTTAGGTGAATAGGCCTTAGAAACAATAGAGTAAGTCTAATAAAATAAAGAATGTGGAAGTAAAATAAAGGTCTTACCCGCCCTCTTTCGACTTCCCTTGTGACATTTAAGATGATTCTGGTCTTTTCAAAATAAACCATTCGCCAAAAGTCGTCGATTGTGTCGGGCAGACATCCCTGTGTAGCTATGTACTTCATGTCTTCATCACCCTGAACAAAACAACAATATCCATAGCAACAGTATTTCATGTACCTCTTCATATAGAAGCCATTAAAGAAGGGAGCAAAAGTTTGTAGTATCAATCTCGTTTGAATTTCACTTGAATAGAAAGGTGTGTGAATGAGGCGAGGTCCCCAAATTCTTTTTGGGACAGTCTATTATGACATACATTGACAGCGATCGAATCCTTATACCAATACAATCCAAAAATTTAAGAAAGAAATATGCAATTGGGATGGCAAAAATTGCACGTGCCATATCTGCGCATAGGCCAAGAGGATCGTTTTTAATTTCTCCTGTATTTTCTTTATATTTTTTGTAATTAAGTTTTAAATTTTAGGTTGCCAGTTGGTTTAAATTAGTATCAGTATTTCTAGAAATTACTATTACTATGTATTTACCAACTTTAAATATATATGAAATGAAAAGATGAAATACTGATATATATATCTGAAGTAGCATCGGCTCAACTGGAACGTAGTTAAATCCTCACTAAGCCTTCGCTGAACCTCACTAAAAACATACTCTAGCCCTAACATCACATTAAACCCCCAATTGAACCCTCGCTAGTCTTAGCTCTAACCCAAACCCTTCCGGAACCCTTACTAAACATATGACATTAACATTAGCACATGAAATCCTGAACCGTAATTTGGACTTTGACCAACATTTATAAAGTCAAAATGGGGAAACCCTTTTGTTTGGTTCTGTAATGAACACTGCGTGATAGAAGCCTATTGTCTGATCTGAATATTACTCGTTTTACAGAAAATGTTGCTCTGTTTTCCTATGGGTTCGAAACCATCTATAATAGCTAAAACGAAACTACAAAGTTAAGTTATAACAAGTAAAAAATATCCAATGGTGATGGCAGTACAATTTTTACCTTGAAAAATTGATTGAAATACATTTCTATGAGCCAAATATACTCAATAATTCCTTACTTTTAGCATTTTGCTTTCCTGACATAAAAGTATAGTGAAACAGTCTTAAATTGGTTGAAAACCGGCTAGGATAGCAAGAAACTCGATCTGATAATCTTCATACTCCCCTCCTCACGTAATACTCTTATGAGCATCAGACAAAAAGCTACAACTGTCAACCTATGCATTATCCAAACATATAGTTTGTATTCTCAAAAAATCGTTTTCCAGAGCCAAGTATACAGAGTCAGTTTAGGACATTTTCCGAAAATGTGGACAACCAGGGTGATAGGTCACACGTGCATACAATGACTAAATAATCCATGACATTGATTAACTCACATCGATGACGTTCGCATTTATATAATCAGAACCAGGAATACCAGGATCAGTCTCTTCCAGCTTCACTCTTGTATGATCAACTTGAAAAAAAAATTAAATAGATAACATATCACAATTCAGTACTGGAATCAGGAGATGTACTAATAAATACAATCCTTTTTCTGTTATTTACTTCCATCATTTATTCCTATTAATATCATGAATGACGGAAACAGGAATGTATTTATTTGTAAATCTCCCGATGAGTAGGAAACAACGAAACAGGATTGTCGAGATCAAAAGTCTAGTATTTGAGCCTAGCCTTCTTAGTGCATTATCAAATCAACTAGATATCCCCAACTCCTTCCCAAACTTGGCTTTTATGAATTAGCTGTATACCACAATCGCTACAACATTTGGTTGCTGACCCAGCAAGGGGTCGTCAGTTTGAGTCCTTTCATCGGTAACCAAGCAAAGCTTTATCTTATCACTACTGAAAATACTCGATCCTAATAGATACATCATACATGCTGCATTGAATCATAAAAGATTCAAATAATGAATCTCATGGGCTAGTTCTATGATCAAACTTATATGCGAAAAGGAAAAAACTTACATGGTAATATGTATCGATATCTATTTTTTGACTTATTTTCTGGTTTCTGTCCTTCGTTTCTTGTGTACATATGCCGGTATTCTTCTTGTCGCTGTAGTTGCTGCAAAATAGAAATATAATTTCATGAGCTCAAAATATCTGCATTCACTTAAAACCCTAACCTTTTCAACCTTAAGAAAAACGTGAAAAAGGATTTATACCTCGAATTCCTCCCAAAATCCACTTTTTCCTTGAAGAATGGTGTTTTCATTCAGCAATTCTTTCACTCGCTCAGACATTTTATTCGCCGTTACTCTCGTCGCCTTGAATGGCTTTAAAAGGAAGGTGAAGTAAGTGAATTCATGAAGCAAGATTACAAGTTAATTCATGAGACAGCCTGATAAAATATGGCAAGAAACAAACTTACAGCGAGATATTGTTATTGAGGAAAGAAAACAAAGAAAATATGAAAAATAAAATAAATAATCATAATCCTTTAGAATGTGGCACGTGCAGCTGCTAAATCTTAATTCGTCACTTACGCCATTCCATAATAGACTAGTCTCAATACTAATATTGAAACTATTGCATCAAAAACTCAACACAATACAACTAAATAAACAGGTTCCTTGGTCGAGAGATGGCCCTTGACTGTTTACAGTTACAGCAATAACCATAATATTCTTTTGTCAAAATAACAATAAAAACCTAATTACCAAACTGTTCAAAAAGCTGTCCTATCTGGGCTAAAAAAATGTCTAACATGGAAAATTGTGATATATCAGCCTGATATTGAGTTTACAAAAACATGAGCTTACGGCAAAGCATGAGAAAAACATGAGCTTAACAACCTGATAACTCAAATGATAGAGTAATAAAGTGCCAATTCAGTGGTCCTAGGCTTAGCTCATGTTTTTCTCAAAACATGAGAAAAACATGAGCTTACGGCAAAGCCTAGGACCACTGAATTGGCACATGATTACTCTATCATGTGAGTTATCAGGCACTCCATTTTAAAGACCAAGCCAAGTACATATATTGCACTACCACCCATAAAATGTAGATATGAACCTATCTGGGTGGTATAATAAAGATACGAGTAAATAAAAAAAAAGAGCCTTCATTTCTCGGAAGTTTGTCTTTATGAAATAAGCAACCAAAAAGCATCCTTACAGCTTTCAGATGAACGACATTTCCGCCAGTTTTTTCAACCATCGGACTTTCTTTGTAATATTCGATCAATTCAGAAAGATCAGGAAACGTTGGTCCTCCACCCACGTCATACATCCCATCGATATTTCGTATTTTGATGTGAACGATATTGTCATCAGCTCTAAAATTAAAGAAAAATTCATTCATATTGATCAGATAGTTTTTGAAGAAAGTTATTTCCAATATGAACTCTTTCAAGGACATCAGCACTTGCAAAGTGACAGCGATTGCCTTACCCCACTCCAATGCCTCTCTCAAACACTTGAGATGGACGATGAGTTGTTAAACTCATTTATTGTATTTGAAGGGAGCTGCCCACCTTATTGTGCGCTTTTACAGTTCAGGTTTTTGTTATGGTAATTCATTGAGTTCTTGTAAGGTAATTGCTAGGGTTATTATCTGGTTTATTGTTAGGTTTAGGCTTCGAATAGCTCATTAGGATAGGCAACCTGAAAGCAGTGAGGAGGGGGATTCATTGCTCACCAAGTGGAAGTCTAAGGTCTGCGTTGAGAGAAAGGCCACACTCGTAATTTGAATGAGATCAAGAACTCTAAGTCAGGCATTTAGTAATCAAAAATTTAGGTTTTAAAACAAAAAAGAATGGCAAACCTTAGTGTCAGAACGTAGCTCCCAGGACTGCTCACGCTTTCTCGAACCAGAAAGAATCCATTTTTGCCTCGATCGAGCAGCAGCCTTTCTGCATCTTGTCCTGATATCAAACCATGGTACCATCTGAAAATTTAAAGACATTTTCATTGAGATCTTTGTTTAAAGATTATTTCATGTTTAAGTGGGATAATGATATATGTGAATGAAAATGACGCGAGTATGACTTGAACACATGCAATTTAGAACAACACTGCACAAGCGCACATTGAATCAATTGCGTGACATCACAGCTATTGTCTTGTCAAAGCGACATGATATCATGCCGGTATCGTGTAAACGCCACGAAAATAATCACATACCAGCATGCTACGACATCATGTAAACAGAGCCTAAGATATCAATCCAAATAAATGATACCTAGCATAAGTTGGGTCTTGAGCATTCATAGGATATTTCAGTTGTATGATTTCGCCGTTCCTCTCTTTCAACTCATTTTCCATATAATATTGAACAAGTTCAGTCAAAGACTCAAATAATTCCCCGCCATACAGATCGTAGTAGTCTCCAGTCCTCTGGATCTTCACATGTGTTATGCGGCCTGATCTCCTGGAATGAATAGAAAGGTTTTAAATCTTTCCAAGATAAGAAACAGCAATACTATAAACAATGGTAATGATGGAATTCAAATATAAACAATGAAACAATATATTTAGATGTCACATTCCCAAAGATTACATAAGCCAAAAACGTGGGAAATGTGGGTATCTGAAAACCGATCTTGGGATATTGGGAAATTTAGAGATATTGGGAAAATATTATCTAATACCATTAACAATGTACACAAATATTTCAAATTAAAAAAAATTAGTACAATTAAGTAGCGTAAAATATATTTCAATTTGTGTGGCATGAGGCTTTGCTGTAACAAGTTGATGAAGTTTTAGTACAATCTTAGCGCCATGACAAACTCTTTCGAGTTGATCTTTCGCCAAGTTTATGCAAATTTGTTTCTCAAAAATAATCACAAGGTAGAACCAACCTGACAGATAGTGTGAAATCTCCACGGTTACTCCTGCTTTGACGACACAGGAAGCTGCCATCCTGTCCCTTTTCCAGCAGCAACTTTTCTGCTTCATATCCCGAAATATTTGGATGAAACCATCTGAAAAGTATATTATATTACAAATAAATGTCAAAGCTTATCATAACAGTTCTGCAGAACACATGCCAGTATTAAAAAGGATGAGATATCAGAGTTGCAAAGAGTACAACGTTATTTACAATAATTCATTGTACAAATAAGTTTGAGAGTTGGAATTTATGATCTTATTTGAGATGTCAGTCCGGCGCTTTTTATTGATATGGAGAACATAGTTATTGATTTGGAGAAAGCCTTTAAAGTGTGAGGAGAAAATTAACCAGCTCTCTGTAATTCCAGGCAAAAGGCAAAGGGAATCACGAGGTGTGGTCACATAAAGAGAAAGGACCAGGGACGCACTGCTCCATTAGTCTATCTATTCAGTGGCCCCTTTGTGCTTAGCATATAAACCCTTACCTTGCGAAGATAGTATGCGTATGTGCCTATCAACTATCAACTTCAACAAAGTGCAGAGGAAGATGATTCAGTATGGATTAAGAAAAAAGTGTTTGGCAAAGTTCATGGTAAGGATGGTTATGCAGATGTACAAAGAAGCAAGTGCAGTAGTGGTGGATGATGGGATTAGATCCAACAAAATCTACATGATCGATTTAGTTACAATCGATGAAAAAAATCCAGATAAAGTAACGCATAATAAGAACACCTATTTTGGCAGTTAAGGCTGATTTGGTTCACAAATCAGCCTGTAAATGTTCTTAAAGCAGAATTCGGATAAAAAAGAAAATTCTAGGCGACCAAGAGATTGAATCAATATATTAGGGGTCAAAAATAGGGTAAGTAATTTGTGAAATATGTGATTTGAAGTATGTTTTGATAGTAAAATATCGATTATTTAACTAATAATGATGGGGTGGAACATTATGTTGCCATGCAGTGAAAAGTTATGCTGATCTTTAATATTTGCCATATAAGAACAAATTTTGTTTTTCAGGCTGAATGTGTTCTAATGAAAATGGTACTTTATTTCCTAAAGTCAGGTCTGGGTGTTCTTAACCCACATGTTCTTATACGCCAGTTTTTACTGTAAATCAATTCTAAAAGTAGCCTAATTATGATGTCATTGGATTGAAGTTGTCATGCAAGATTTTGTGAAAATTCAATAAATGATATATCAATCGAATGGCCTAATCAAGACCTATCAAACTACACTATTTTTGAACATGTCAGTCTTACAGGTAAAGAGTTATTATAAGAGTCATTAGTTCTAAGAATGTGACATCATCAAAAATAGCACTTGCAGTCAAAATCAAAAATGTATCCAAGTCTTACTTGAATCTCCATGGTCGTTTAAGTATAAATCAAACACAAAATAAAAGGTTATGAGGTTGCTCAAAAGTTACTGAAATTCCCAAACTAAAAGTTGATTGGCAGAGAACCGTATTAAAACACGTATTTGACAGCCAAATCAATCAAACTAGCTTTCTAATTACCAATTGTGTGAAAAGATAAAGTGTATTTAAAGAAAAATATTTTGTAGATTTTGCTTTCAATAGTAAAAGATCATTTCAGCTTCTTCAATGTAGGTTTTTTATAAAACGGTTTTTGATAGAAAAGCATGACTTAACTTATTCAAACTTTTAAGAGCTTCTGTTTTGAAAAGAATAAATCCATGAAAAAGCAGAGAAAAAATGGAGTGAGTTTTAGCAGCTAGAAATTCTATTCTTCACAATTAACGAATGAAAAAGGAGTCAATGCTTTGACATGAATAAGAAAGTGTGTTTAAAAAATCGAAAATCCCTTTTTTGGAACCATGCCAGAGAGGTAAGAAAAATATCTAAAAAGGAGCAATTGATCACTTCCCGCATTTTCTTGTGAAATAGAACCCAAAAAGGGGTTTCTAAACACTATGCAGACTTTCCTTCAAAAGGAGAGGAACTGCAGAAAAGCTGCTCCATCTGACTAACTCTTTTTTTATAAGAACAATTTTATAAGAACACAAGCTTCAGATTTTGCCAAAACTTGAGAACAACGTAAGAAGAAACTGAAGCTGAACATTCTTAGCTCAATACATGAACAGTGGCGGTTTTAGGAACTGCGAGGCCAGGGGCCGAAAAAATTTGCGGGGCCCCTACCCCTAGTAAAAAATTTGGTCCTAATATTATTTTGTGTTTTCTTTACAGAGAGATTGTTCACCTCAAATTTTTGCCAAGTCTGAGTGTAGTATATAATCAATGTTTTTTTTTTTTCATTTGTAAATTTATTAACGTTTTACAGGTAAATACCTACAACTAAATTTACAAACAAATCTACAAACAAATCTATTAAACAGAACTAAAACTACAAGCGAAACAAATGAGAATAATATCTAAATTAGCTACTGTGAGACGTGGGGTTTGAGTTTGTGTTAATTTCGCTTCTTTTATCACGTATAGTCAGAACAAATGTCAAGAGATCTTGGACTACATCTTTATTGATAAAAAGGTATTGAAAGAGGCTATTCGGTTTCAGTTGTTTACAACTTGGAAACTGTTTCATTATTTCTGATAGGAATTTCACTCGAACGTCACTGTAATGTAGTAAAAACGTGAAACATGTGCTTGGTATGTTATAGAAAAACCAAATAAAGAGTAAAACAAACAGTACAGTATAGCTTATATATTTCATTATGAAGGAGAAAATTCTTTTATTTTATGAAAGGTGCGGGGCCCCTTTTTTCTAGCAAAGGTGCGGGGCCTGGGGCCATGGCCCCCTTGGCCCCCCCCTTAAAACCGCCACTGTACATGAATTTAAAGAAATAACCAAAAGACTGAGAAGTACAATGAAAAAACAAATAGATTGACAGCGCACAGATATCACATGGTCAAGAGAGTTCCAATCTATACCAATTAACACAACTGATAACAAAAACAGGCTTCCCAATCATTGTAAAGTAAGAACAATTTAAGATCATTGCAGGCTGAAAATTGAGGAATATTTAAGAACAGTCAGCTTCAAATCAAATTTACTGGTTATTATAAAAAAAAGAGTGTATGTCCCTGGACTACACCCATTTTTCACCTGTTAATATTAAACCACTGCTCCCACAGACCTCCCACAGAGAAAAACTGCTGATATGTCACAAGGGTATATGACATACCTTTATGTAATTATATTGCTACTCAGACTCCAGCAATTTTGCCTGGGGTCTAGACGATCTTGGCAAGTTTATTTATCAAGTTTTCACACAAGCAAGTTTCATATTATGACATATGGCAAATAAAAGCTGATGTTTCAGCTTTTGAAAAATGCAAGCTCAAATTGACCTCATCTAACTTCAACTTCTCTTCTGGAAAGTACCAAATATCATTGGGGCCTCATCAGCAAAGATTCTAACAAGAACGATTCTGCACCCTGAATCCCCAGTAACAATCACCACGGGGATGGTTCTGTTACCCATGTTACAGTATAAATTATGGCCAGAAGAGAATATGGCCTAAATCTGGGGAGACATGACAAATCACTGCTGTTCCACTAATTGGCAACACTGCAACGGCTCTTTTAAGACCATCATTGCAGCTGATGAATATTTGCATTTCTTAAAAACCAGAAATATTATTATACCTTCTACTCGACATCTTCGAGTGATTTCCCCATCGACAAGGAAGTTGCAGGTTGATAAAAAACACCAAACACAAAAATACGAAACTAGAACATGAAGAGGAAGGTTGATGATAGATACTAGTGAGTGAAATAACCTTCTGTCAACGGATAAAAAACCGGACCAGGATGAGCCGGATACGGCAAAGAACGCCATCTTTCAGTGATCCGTAATTTTCTGACGCTAAACCCTAATTCTAGCCCTAGCCACCCTAACCGTAACTCTAACCTTAACCCCAATTCTATCCCTAACCCTTACTCTGACCCTTACCCTAAACCAGTGGTGTAGAGCTAGAATAATAACTAGGGGGGCTCATTTTTAGTAGAGGTAGATTGGCCGCATGCAATGACGTCATTGCCTAAAACAGCTGGGGGTCTGGGGGTGCTGTTAGCAACCCAGCAGGTCAAGGGGGCAGCGCCCCCAGGAGCTCTTGAGATTTGCTTATTTCTAAGGCCTTAGAATGGCTTATATACTGCAAATTCTCTTTCCGTTCAGTAATAGAAAAACAGAAAAAATACAAGAAATAAATGTACATCCCCTGGATATAAAAGCATGAACAGAAAATGAGAGTCTACAAGGCACCTTTGAATAACTTAATTACGTATACATGGTCAAAAAGTGTCTTTTTATAGTTTTTTCCAGATATCAATAAGTGATCAGCTCTACAGCATTGCCCTAAACCTAACCCTAACTCTAGCCCTGAAACTAACCCTGACCTGACCCCAATTCTAACTCCAACCTTTAGCAAAACCCTTATCCTAACCCTGAGCCAAACTCTGTGCCAAACCAGAATCCTAACCCTAACCCTTACCTCTAGCCCCGAACGTAAACCTAACCCCAATTCTAACCCTAACCTTCAACGAAACCCATACCTCTACCTCTACTGTCTACACCCCCACAACTGAACCTGAAACTAACTGTAATACCTGCAACTATGTGCTTAAAACTTGCTGGAATTCCATGAGGTTCCGGAGTTTAGCAGAACTACAAAACGTCTCTTCTAGCATTAGTATCTATCACCGTCCATAGAAGAAATGCTATCACATCATCAGCGCAACAGCAACAACATAATGACGAAAGTCGAAATCCGAGGACAAACAAAGTAGGGTGGGACACAGAAATGACGAGCAACAAAAAGGAGGGACACAGACAAAGGAGGGCTACATTGAAGGAAACCTACATATATTGTTTGTAGAGAATACTCTGTATGGGCTATTATCGGCAAGTGGTAGAAGCAGTGGTTGATTGAGGAGGGGGTTCGAGTTGGGGGCAGGTGCCCCCTCCCTCGCTGAATAGCCTTTATTAGCGCCTCCATAAAGAACCTGTCATTCTTTAAGATTTTTCTTGATCTACCCCTGGCTAAAAGTGGTAATTTCCTGGAAAAACTCTCAATATCGTAAATCCACCAATAACCCCCTGTGGGCTAGTTTGCAAAAAGTGGGCTTTCTCGAAACAAAATTATTTTTTTGTAACCATGCTTCCCTCTAATAAGGCCCCATTTACGGTAGTAAGTGAAGAGGGATTTGAAACAGCTTCTTTTCTCAAAAACCCAAAGATAGACTTATTATGTACTACAGAGCGAGTGAAACCAAAGTATAAAACCAAAAGCATAACTGAACTGGGAAGTTGCTTTGAAATATGAAATTTCATTGCAAAAACGAGAGCATCAAACACAGCCAGCAAGACCTCACACTAGTAAAAACAAGTTTATCATTTCAGTGTCCCTTCTACGAATAAGTTCTCTTGTTGCCCACCTTCTGTAGGCTAGCACTTCAAAATATACTCACTCAGTGTAACTCCCGAGGAAGCGCATAAGGGGAACCCCGGATCCTTTTAAAATCTTTTGTCTCAAAGTTTTATATTCCTGGGTCAAGAAGGTTGTTTTTGTTCAATAAGCGAAACTAATTCATAAAACATTCATTGTGCGCACATTACAAGATAAGAACAGGATCTATTTAACGAAGCTCAACAAAAAGCGTAAATATTTCATTTCACTGAGTTGATTTTGAAAAAGTGAACAAGCGATTTCATATATGTTATGAAGCTGTGAAGAGAAGAATTATAGGCTTACAGGTAAATATATTTGGTTTCTTTACGCAATTACATTCATAAAAACATAAATTATAAATCTATAAATCTATGAATCACTTAATGAAACGGAACTAAACTAAACGAAACTAGTTTAAACTACACTAATCTAAACTGAATTTAACTGAACTGAACTAAATTTAACCAAACCTATAAAATAGAATTGGAATTGAATTAACTGAGTAAAACACTATACTCATTGAAGTTTGGTTAGTATGTGCTACAAAACGTAAAACAATGAATGGCTAGTTGATATTCATTCAAGATCAGAAGATATTGATCATATTACTAACTAACCTCAAAAGGCCATATTTCACCATAGGCCCATATACTATACTTTTCTTATTTCAGCCCTTTTAAGTCCTTAGAATTTTATTCTATACCCTTATTGTTTCGTTGAGGCCGAATAGAATTAATTGTATTTCATTGTTCTTTATAATAGCATGAAAAAGAAAAACACTGATTTTGTTTTTAAGAACACATTTCATAAGAAAGTTACCTTTGAAAATTGTAAAAGTTAAGAATATTCCAGGAACGTGTAGGAATTTACTTAAATCAGGAACAACCACTCTTATTTAGACATAGCTTATTAACTGATGGCTAGTTTGTTTCTCGTTCCATCTTTTCCTTTTTGATTCATGTTCTTATGATGACCTAACAGAGAGGTGGAGCTAAACTACTTCAAAGAAAAACGTCTACATACGTTAGTTATGCCTTTACACAGGAGTAAAGTAATTTGGAAGTTAAATACTTACATTGAAAAAAAACTAAACATTACGACTTTCACCCTAGGCCCAAAAACTGGGTTTAGGCTGGTTATTCCACACTAAAATATTTTTAAATAATTCCTCTATTTCCTAGAACTTTTATACATATTAAACTTAAAGTGGCCAGCTTCAGCTTGCTCTTGAGAAATACTTTTCAGCATCGGAAAAAAGTAATTTTTCCTAGACGTGGCTATGAAAATAAACTCTCGCAGTTTGGTAAGGTAAAATATTAGTTGTTATGCTGGTTGCAATATACATCCTGGGACATGTTTGTGTACTGATAACATATCCTCAACAGCAGTAAATGTCTTCCACAGCACTGATAGTACAGAGCAGACGTGATATGTTACAGACTACCAGTTAAAGTAAAAAGCATGGAGAATAACGAGCGCTATAAAAAAGAGTTATCAAAAATGAGTAACACTTTGGACTCAGTTTCATTTGGAATTTCATCCTCTGTTTCGTTTACCCAATATGAATTTATGTATTTTTAAAAACGAATGAGACAAATTGGCACAAAAACATGTTTTACAATATCAATTTGATATGCATTGGGCCTTTAAGATGATATCTCTTGGTTCTAGCCTCAACCCTAACCCAAGGCCCTAACACTTGCTAAATCTGCAACCGTAAACCTAACCCTAACCCTAACCAGTAACAGTAAACATAACCGTAATCAAACGCTTTAAACTGTTAGTAAAAGTCACTGTAATTATTGTTAACATTTACTTTCATCATTTCAACAGTGCAGTCTATGTATGTAAGCAGGTCGACATCAGCTAGACGCTGCCAATAAGCAAACCTGCATATCAAATACAATTATGCAAGTAAATCAAAGCAGGGGCGCAACTAGGAATTTTGGAGGGCAGGGGTTTTAGCCGCAAAAAAAGGGCAGGGAAGGACTCTAGTAGGGGTCAAGGGGGCAGAGCCCCCGGAAAGTCCTGAGATTTTGACATCTCTGAGGCTTTGAAATGGCTTAGAATCCTTCAATTTCTCTTTGAAATGGGGAATTCAGAATGATTGATTAGCCTGACGAAAATAGGGCAAATTAGCTTCCTTAATAAAAAGGGCATGGGTTACAACCCTCACAACCCCTTTTAGATGCGCCCCTGCAAAGTCCTCAATTGGAAAACGAGAATAGCTTTCAATTAATGTTTGATTTCAAGATGGCTGGTTGCGAACCAGGTCCTTCTAAAACCCTTGGACAAAGCTATAGCTACCCTGTGACTATAACCAAAGTGAACAGAAGTGAAGTTAATTCTAATAACATTTAACGGTGCTTTTATTTGATTTCCAGAAATCATAAATTACGAACATGTTCAGATACCCTCCGTCGATAACCTTGGCGATCCCGAAGAAAAATCACAAATTCATATCTTTGTTGGCCACTGCTTGTCTGATGCTGGCAACATCGGTAGCTGGGTTGAGTCTGGGCTCTGACCACTGGAGGGAAAGCACGCAGAATAACACGAGGATTATGCAAGGAGTTATAATAATAATAATAATAATAATAATAATAATCAATTTATTTAAAGTTGGCTGATACATAGCTAAAAATTAAGATTGCTAATTAAGGCCAACTATCTAAAATAAGTACAGATTTCAAAGTTTTTTAAAAATGTTCCAATTTCATAAAAGCAAGTTAAAAAGTGACGACTTAAAATATATAAAATGTAAAATACTATATCAAAACGTAGCTAAAATGAGTGTTAAATAAAAATACCATAATATTCGAATAAAATTAATGCAAAATTTTCCAAGATCATAAGAATCCAAGGTTTGGGACAAAGTTTTGACAAAGCCTACAGACACATTCCTCTGCACTCCATTCTTTTATTTTCGATTGAAATTGTAAGAGGGATTCGACATTCCTAATTTCGTGAGGGAGCCGTCGCCATAATTGAGCCCCTCTATAACTTATGGTTTCCGAGCCAAATTTCACAGTTCTAATCCTGGGTAAGACAAATTGATTGCCATTTCTTAGGTTAAAGATATTTTCTCGCTGCTTAAATATCTCATTCATAAAAGGGGGGTTCAAATTATTCTGGGTTTTGAAAATTTCGGTCATTAATGTTTGCAGATTTTTAGTATGAACAGTCACTGATTGATCTCTAGACAATAATACTTCAAAAGTAGATTCATAGTCCTTATGTGCAATTCTCAAAGCCCTTTCGTGAATTCTATTGATTTTATTATTCAATTGTCTGCTGTGGAACATCCATACTAACGGGCAGTATTGAAATTGGCTTATTACGAAGGATCTCAGTAAGACACGCAGTTTACTAGAGCCCATATAAGGGGACATGCGAGATAGTGCAAAGAGTTTGTTACCAGCCTTTTTGCATAATTTTGTGATATGTGCTTCAAAAGTAAGCTTATTATCGATGGTTACACCCAAAAGTTTTTCCTCACCAGAATTTTCAATAGTGCTGTTACCTATATTTACCGTAACGGTTCCGTTAGAACCTTTTCCTAGCATTAAAAGATGACACTTATCTGTGTTTAACTTCATAAAGTTATTTGCAAACCATTGAATAATAGTATTGGAATCATTTTCCAATCTCCATACTACGTTTTCAAGATTTTTATCACACGCATAAATGGTTGAATCATCTGCATAATTACAAATATCGGTTTGTTCAATGGAAAATAAAAGATCATTTATGTAAATGTTAAAAAGAAGAGGGCCAAGTACCGATCCTTGTGGAACACCGAGGTTAAGTTGCTTAAATGAACTAAAAGATCCATTGATTTTTACCCTTTGTTGCCTGTTTTCTAAAAAGCTATTTATTAGAGATAGAGCTTCGCGGCTGAAACCATAAGCATCTAGTTTTGCTAAAAGGAGATCGTGTTGTGCATGAATGTCACGATGAAGACTCAGAACACGTTATTCGATGCTTGAAGTTAACAAGATCAAGGTATACCCTCGGTTTACTCGGTGAGTAAATACACGTTTTGATTACAAGCCGAAACAATCTGTGTTATGAATTGCAGTACAGTAGAGGTTATCAAGTATTGTGGAAGGATATCTTAAGCACAATTGAGAGATAACATCAGTACGCTAAAGAAATCTTCAGTATCTTCAGTGAAGGGATATCTTCAGTACATTTGAGGGATATCTTCAGTACGGCAGAGATATGATCAGTTCTGTGGAGGGATATCTTCAGTAAGTTGGAGGATATTCAGTTCATTGGAAGGATATCATCAGTATACAACGGAGGAATATCTTTAGTCAGTGGAGGGATATCCTCAGTACGGTGGAGGTTGTTTATTACAGTGGAGGGATAAGATCAGTACAATGAAGAGATACCTTTAGTACGATGGATAGTATTAAGTACATTTAAGAGATATCTTCAGTATGGTGAGGGCATACAATAAGTACCATCAACACATCGGCAATATTCAATACAGTGGAGGGATATCATCAATGTAACGGTGGTGGAGGATATCATCACTACATTGGAAGGACAGCATCAGTACTGTGGAGGGTAACATAATAATATCTTCCACAGTACAGACGATATCCTCCAACTGTACTGAATAGCCTCCGATGATATAAAGATATCCCTCCACTTTACTGATGATATCCCTCCACTGTATTGAATATACCCTCCTCTGAAGATATCCCTCCACTGTACTGAATACTGTCCAATGTACTGAAGATATTTCCCTGTCTTAATGATGGTATCCCTCCGTGTTACTAAATGTCCTCTCCTATCTGCACACCCTATATCGTACGTACATTGTGCAGGGTCGGAAAATATGACAGCTGCGAGCTGGAGGAAGGTTTTCGTTTTTGAGGAAGGGTTGGATATCTTTTATGTGTCATATATATTGTCTAATAGGATTAAGCAAAATGCTCAATTGATAAAGATTCACTACTGTAGTAAACTGTATGTGTTGATGATATTTGTGTTATTGATAAGATATAATTTTTCTAGGCCATTTTGAGATCATATTTGGATTGTTGATTGAATCTTTAGCTGTTGGTGTTATATGCAATTTGGCTACAGTAGTGGCCTCCTTCCACCCAAGACCAATTCTTGTAACTGCAGTTGTTGCTACCGAAATCACCGCAGGTAATTCAATTCAATTCAATTCAATTCAATTGATGTATCATTGTATAGTGTTACTGAAACCCTTCTTCTTGGAAGCTTATTTTTAGAATTTTGATCTTACATCACATCTTAGGCTGCGCAATAGAGTACTAAAGTGATGACGTCACCAAAATCTATTTTTAGAATTTTGGAAGTTTGGCTCGATAATGTGAAAGAGCTTCCAAAATTACATCAAATGGATGCAAAATCACCTCTGTATGTTGAATATTAATTGAGATATAACCATTTGAAAAATTGACTTTCAATAGGAAATCCCTGTATTTTTCGGCCTGGATTTCCTATTGAAAGTCAATTTTTCAAATGGTTATATCTCAATTAATATTCAACATACAGAGGTGATTTTGCATCCATTTGATGTAATTTTGGAAGCTCTTTCACATTATGGAGCCAAACTTCCAAAATTCTAAAAATAGATTTTTTGTGACGTCACACTTTAGTACTCTATACAGTAGAGATTTTACAGCACATTGAAGGGATAACACCAGTAATGTGGAGGACAGCATGATGCTTGTGGGAGGTTAACATAGAGTACATTGGAGAATATACAGTACAGTGGAGGTTGTTTAGTAAAGTGGAGGGATAACATCAGTACCATGAAGGCTTTGCAGTACGTAATGCTGGTGGGAAAAACCTCATGCTAGGGGGATGAAATTGAGTACAGTGGAGGTTGTGCATTTGTGCAGTTGTGCAGAGACTAAACTTCCATGAGAATGAGTGTCGAGAAAAAGGCATTCATACTGTTTTAAAATGTGTACATAACTTCTACTGTACAAAATGCATACAGACTTGAGACTTAAGACTAAAGACTGAATTCCAAAGGTAATCACGACTG
Source organism: Pelagia noctiluca (assembly GCA_963924455.1). Lineage (NCBI taxonomy): Eukaryota > Metazoa > Cnidaria > Scyphozoa > Semaeostomeae > Pelagiidae > Pelagia > Pelagia noctiluca. The sequence continues at coordinate 3,767,458 of OZ004327.1, forward strand.
AATAAAATATGTACAAATTAAGATTGACACTTGATTGACAGTTACAAAATACGCATGCGTGAGGAAGAGAGATAGGTCAGCGGTAGATAATCCTGTTACACAGTATATGGGGAGGGGGGGGGGGGGGGTTAAATCAGTACAATCTAGACAGTCTCAAACGTATTATAAGATATAGGAGGGCTAACTGCATATGCAGTGGTCACCAGTGCTCAAATTTATGTAAGGTGCTTTTATCTAATGTTTTATTTTAAAAAGAAAAAAGTGTAATTGATTTCATTAACTATCGATTTAGATTAGTTTACCTTATATCAATGTGTATATTGTAAGCTAGATGGTAAATATCGATACAAACAAAATAAACAAACAAGTACATTGGAGCATGTGCAGTATTGTGCAGGGATAACATCAGTACAGCAGAGGGGATCTATAAATTCAAACTTTTGATTGACTATTTTATTGTTGTTGCAGCTCTTACAGTTGGCATGGCGACAGTGTTGTTCTCGCTGAAATTCCTTGAAAAACCTTGGAAGCCTGGCTGGTCCTACGGCATGGCGTGTCTGTCATTCGTCTCCTTCACAGCGTCAGCCATTTTGCACTTTCTAGTCCAGGAAGTTAAGTTTATGGGCAAGAAACTATGTACATGATAAAATATAGAGCCTAGTTTGAAAATTCACAGATGACTGTCGTCTCCAAGATACCAAATTCGATACGTCGATTGCTAATATTCGAGTTAGCACAACCAAATCATGACCAGCTCACAGCTAGGTTAGGGGCCATCCACAATCGTCAAGATTTACGAAAGTGTACAAAATGTAAAACTTTTTATGCAACCCCTCCCAAAACAGTAGAAAATAGAGAGTGGATTTCTCTCAAAAAATGATTTTTGATTATCAGACATGCTTAACTGAAAATTGATATGAACAGCGTTATGAACGTTGAGTTCTGCACAACCATTAAGTATTGATCTTAGAAGAGTCAAAACTAAATATCTTTAAGGAAAAGTTGGCTCAATCGAAAGGTTTTTTGCGCCTCTAATATAACACTAGATTTAAAAATAATGAAAAGGGGTTAAAATAGCTGAAATAGTGTATATTATTTTTTGGGATACCCGGTGTCCATTTTCAGTGTCAAATCATTTTGGGTCACTAAATACACATTCACAGTGGCAAAGTTGTTTTGGGACACGGTATGGACTTGGTACAAGGTTTGGGACACATTTTGAGACACGGTATATCACGGAGTATCAGAATGACGATACGAATGGTGGGGACGAGGCTAACCGGCAGGGCTCCCTACTCCAGCGATGATCTTCCAAAGGATACTCAAGTAGAGTACGAAAATAATAAATCAACATTTCTATGTTTTCAAAAGCGTACGCCGACCTCAAACCTCTCTCTTCTTTCGTATAGTTTGTACGCTGAAAATGTTGACAATTGTGAACGGCCTAAGTGTTTTGTTGTAAAATGACACATGTCGCAAGAATAACTTACTATATTTCATGGTGTGTATGCAAGATATTATCACGAATCGCTAGATTTTATACCAATTATAAATGATGCTCTAATGAGGATTATCGTGTAGAAAATTTATTTACATTGAAATTTCTTAATTTCATTTTTACAAATTTATTAATATTTTTACTACATCTTTCAAATATATTGTAGATAATCAAATAGATGGTATGAAATGATAAAAATGAATCAATTAGCTTACAGTGTTCAGTCTAGTGAAAAATGCTTTCGTTGAGATAAAAATCCTTTGCTACTATTTTACATTTGGTCAACTCTGTGCAATTCCACCTGGGAACCTGCAACTGAAAAGAATTTTTCACCAGATCCTGCGAAAAAAAAAAGAATTCACGTTTTCACATATCATTTGCTTAGATAGGTGGATATTCATTTACTTGTGTCTTATCATAGCGACCCTCCCAAAGACCTGCGAGTACCTCTAGAGTACTGATGGTTATCCTTCCAAAGTAACTTTATTATCCCCCACGATATCATATGTAGGTACCCCCAAAGAGCTGAAAACCGTTCAATGTACTGATGGTATCCTCGACAGTACCAGTGGCGTACCCAAGGGGGGGAATGGGGGAGGTCCGGACCCCCCACTTTTGAAAAAGATGGTCCTCGAGATTTTCCCAAAAATGCAATAAAATCAGTACCTCAGGGGGGGGGGGGTAGGTAGATCCAGCAAATTTTGAAATAATTTTACGATATTTCATTGCTCCATTCTTCGCATTCTTCTAACGTCGACGTAAACAACAAGGGAGTTAGCTGTATTACATGACTGTGATTCAACAAATGTACATGTAGGCGTTGAACGAGTTTCACCTTCACCTTCCATTCATTTTGTTTTGAAAGAAATGAATATAATTGTTTGATAAGTATGAAACTGACATATTTCTTTCAACACATACTCCTATGACGTCTTTTTTTCTTGTTTTGTTCACATACCCAATATCGATAGTTCGCAACTGGCTTTTGATGACGTAGTTCCAAAACTGTATAAAAATTTGTTATATAACATTCAACATTTCCTCAGACATTGAACTGCCAACGTTAGTAGATCAATTTGCAATAAAGCCAAGAAAAGTAATATTATAACTGATAAATGATGCTGAACTGTTGTGATGATCTGAATTTTTCTGTCGCTCCTAAGAAATTACATGAAAAGTATATATTCTATTTCAATTTCAGTTTCATTGCAAACATGTTCCTCTCACAAAATGCACAAAAATGGGCGTTGCCCCTCTTTTCCGAGAGTCTAAAGGGCGTGGTCGCGAAAAAATTTGTTCAAACCCCCAGACCCCCCCACTTCTCCAGGGCTGGGTACGCCACTGGACAGTACTGATGATATCTCCATAAAGCAATGCAATGACGTTTTCCCAGGCGCGGATCCAGCATTCTACTTTGGGGAGGGCCATTAAGAGAGAAAATTGTAGGGGCCCTGAGGGCGAAGCGCCCGGAAACATTCATCAGAGCCACGGCCCTCAAACCCCCGTAGAACCCTTGCAACGCCCTTTCTGACTCTTATTCTATGCATCCCAAATAAAACGGTTTCTGTCATTTTTACGTGCACTGCAATTTCAATTTTCTCCTAGGAATAAGCCTTCTTTTGAATTTTACCATAAATCCTTACAAGCGGGTGCATCTTTGAAACTTTAGAAGCCAAATGGTTCTGGGCTTAATCTCGAAGTAAAGGAGTAAGTCGGTAAGAAGGATCTTTTATGCCATGCAAAGACACTAAAGACAAATGAACCAAGCTTGTAGTAACTTTCATTTTCGAATAACCTGGGTAACAGAGCGGAAAGAGAAAGGACATGTTAAATCCTAATCGAATGAGCCCACTTTCTATTTTGTTCGAGACTCTGGTATCTAAGGTTGCTTTCTGAGCAAATCCGATGATGTTGTTCGTTCAGGGAAAACTTCAGAGTGAAATTATTTGGGAAACATTAATCATTTAGAGCTGCTGATATGCTTGGTAAATTTTTGGGGCTATATTTCTAGGTTTAGGTTTTGTCCAATGGATTTAATTTCGAATTCATTTATTAAACACATAAATGATATACCTAAAACTTCACATTTTTGGAGATTCACCCAATCACCTGAGATGTAAGATGGTTTATAAGTTTGATGTTAAGTACGTATGTAATGTTTTCTTATTACGTTGTTATGTTCAAGGTCTTACCTAATTCATTTAATTGACTAATTATTGTCGATATTTCAAATTTTGTCGTTTGAGGGGCCCTCCAGCTCCCCTTGGATCCACGCCTGACGTTTCTCATGGTGCTTCTGGTATTTACAAAACAACTGCAGACTGCAAATAGACCTTTAAAGTATTTACACAAGTAAAGTACACTTTCAGGGTAGAAATTACACCAAGTAAATATGATGATGATGATGATGATAATGGTTTATATTTTACCTGATTTCTCTGAGAGTTTTTGGAAGCTTTGTACAGCAGTGATTGCGATTTTAAATCTAGAAAATCCAATCCATTTAAAATAAGCTAAGAAGAATATGAAAGTTCTAGATAGGGAAAAAGGAACCATAAATACTCTAAGCAAAGGTACTGGATTGTTTTCCATCATCTGCAGTGACAAGAAACTCCATTTAGGGATTCTAGAATTTGTCTACATCAAAACAATGCATCTCATAAAGTGTACACAGAAAAAGAATACTATGTAGACAGCGCATATTTTCAATTTTACACTTTGAATAAGTGTAAGTTTGCTCCCACTGAACCCCTCCTGATGATTGGTTCTTTCTCACTTTAACAATCATTAACCCCTTTTCTGATGGCCAATTTAGACTTGCAACTGTATCTTGCAATTTGTTTGGTTTTTTGATTGTCAACCTCTTTCTTACACACTACTCTGACGAGTGATGCATGCAAAGCTTGTTGTTTCCAATTTTTCCCATTATCTTGAAGTTTTGTTTTGATCAAAGACTTAATCATTTTCAAACTGAACAGTGCTATCTAAAATACAAGGCTTTTGTATAGGACTTGAATTAAAGATTAATGTTACTTATAGCAAATAGCTTCTTCAACCTTTTACAAAGCAGTGACATTCTCTAGAGCTTGCTTGTTGCATAAATATTGCTAGATGTTTCCAAGACTCTAATCTCTTTTTTAACTACGGTATGATGAGAAATAAACAATGGAAAAGCCAATATTTCAATACCTTGATACATGAAATTATAGTCCGGTAATTGGAGGTGGTATTTTACCACAAAGATGAATTTATGAAACCTACTTTAACTAAAGCAATTTTTTGAATAGATTCTCAATTCAGATTGTGATCAAACCGTTTCGGGGGCTTTTCTGAGATAAAAAGCCTTTTGGAGGCTTATGTTATTTATGAGGTAGGGTTTTGGTTTCTACCTAATATTTTGCTCTTCAGGACTGCAAGCCTTGCAAAAGTAAGTATATCGATAAATATTACTAGAGAGATTTGCTGGTTGCTATATGAATCGATTTGAATTATGCTATATCAGTCGATATGAGTTAAAAAGCGGAGGAGAAGACCAAGATTTTCAAAATAGCTTCACGTTAATTGCATGTATTCCAGTGGAAAATCAAATCTACTATGGTGTCCCACAAGTTTGTATACTGCACACTGTCTACCTTATCTAATCAGCATTTTCTCCCTTGGAGGGGGAGGATTCCAAGAAAAAATAATTTTGCTTGGAGGTAATATTTTGGTTTACTTGGCTTCTCTTTGAAATTTCTTATTGTCCTTAGCTTTTGCTAACCACCTGCTGTTGGTAATCAAAAGTATTATGCTATTTCTGACATATCTTAAGCGAAATAGTGCGGTATACTATCCATGAAAGAGCAAGTAATGTGGACGAACATGACTAAACAGGGGCACACATTAGAGGGGTGTGATACCCCAGAGTTTTCCAAGTCGGTCCAAAAAGTCTGTCTAAAAATTCTAAACAAAAGAAATGTTACTACTGTAATAATCCGCAACTAGGAACCTACATTTATAGAAATATTTTATGATGATGTGAAGTTATTTTACGCTGAAGACTTAAGATGTTTTTCGATGATGTACGAAATATATTAAGATACTTTATGAAGATTTTTGGTGATGATGAATTGAGATGATTTATGGTCATGTACGAAGAGGTTTTATGAAGATGAATTAAGTTGTTTTATGACCATGTAAGAAGATATTTCACAATGATGAATGAAGATGTTTCATGGTCAGGTATGAAGAGGTTTTATGAAAATGTATAAAGTTGTTTTAAGACCATGTATGAAGATATGTCAAGATGACGACTAAAAATGTTTCATGAACATGTATTAAGATGTTTCATGAACATGTATAAAACTGTTTTAAGACGATGTACGAAGATTTTTTAAGATGATGTATGAAGCTGTTTTAGATATAATGAAGAATGAAAATCTTTTATGGTGATAAATGAAGGTGTATCAAAATGATGTATGAAAGGGTTTTACGATGATGAATAAAGTTGTTTTATGATCATATATGAAGATGTTTTATGGTGATGTATAACGATGTTATATGGTGATGAATGAAGTTTTTTATGGTGATGAATGAAAATGTTTTACGATGATGAATCAAAATCTTTTATAGTGATACATGAAGACCAATCATGATGATGTGTAAAGAGTTTTCTATTGTGCAAACATCATCAAACCAATTATTGTTAATCTCTTGTGTGACAATCAAATGTTTTAACGTGTCGACATGCCTTTATAATTATAGATCTTCAAAAAGGCTAGAGAAAGCTTTTCTTATAGATATAGATTTATTTTCTTTCTTCTTTCAGGGTTGCCAGCAAAGTTTCATTTTTCTTCGGTCCCAACCCTTGGCATAAACTATTAGCGATAGAATAGAAGGAAAATTTTCTGAACGTTTCGTTTGAATTTATTTATTTGCTACCAAGTTATTAGAATTCCAATAACATTTGAATTCCATCAGTTTTGTTACTTTTTTGCTTTGTGCGGTCTGCAGCAGAGAATAGAGTTTTGTGAAGTTCGCGTGCTATACCTCGAGCACTTACATCGAGAACACTCCATAGGCCATGGCGCTCTTTTCCTGGAGTAGGGGTACTTAACCTATCTTTTGAAAGGGATGCGTCACCTAACAACTAAAATGAATACCGGAATGTTTACCAAATTTTTGAATTTTTTCATTCAACTTCATACAAAAACTTGGGAAATGTATATCAAAATGTACAAAAGATTGGAAATGGATACCTACATTGAAATCATATTTGGGAATCGAAGAGCCTATATTTGAAAAAGGGTAACCATACCCAAATAGCCAAAAAGCTCAACCATTTCGGCGGCACGTCCTACAGTACCCACAATATACTGAGTACGTCCCGGGCGTTCTTTACAGACATCTTTTCAGTCTTTTTTCAAGTCATTTCTATTCGTTTGCAACTCATTTCCTACCCCTTTCTACTCATTGCCATTTCTTACCTCTTTCTCCTCGTTTTGTATTTTAGTATTTTACGGTTTGTTGCTTATTTCGCATCTTTTTTCTGGTTCGATTTTTAATCGTCTATCTTTGGTTAATTGTTAATTTTTCCGAGTCATTAATTTTCAACTGACACCAATATAGGCCCTTATTCAACTGACGAAAGCATACGTTATATTCCATTGCATTGCGTGCATGAAAGAATATTACACGACATTGAAAACTTCAAATTCACCTCAACGAATTGCCGAAAAATCAACAATTATTAAACAGGCAATATCAAAAATGCGATAGAGCTGTGAAATAAGAACTCGAAGGCAGCTGGAAGGTGGGCATAAATCGCAATCGTCAGAGTAGGTCTATCATTCTGCTTTTTATGCTATTCGTTTGAAAATATGATTCGTATCCTGCATCCTGCATGAAGGCCATATAAAGCGTTTTTCAACGTCTTTTTCTGTAAATACACCAAAGTTTCTCTTTTGGATTATTTAAAAAGTTTCCTATTGTTATCAAAATCTAGTCCTACGGTTTCTTATAAATCGTTTCTTGTAAAAAAGAACAAAGAGAATTAGTGTAGTTAATGGAGCGATTCGTTTGAAAGAAAACGAATTTATATTTCTGCTCCTTTTTTGATTTGTGGATTTCCATCCATATCTGGGTTGGGCAATTCTTTAGATTTTATTTTAGTTCTCTCTCTGAAGTACTATTCTGATGATTGTTATGTTATTATAAAGATGTAGATGTATAAAGAAGTACTATTCTGATGATGATTATGTTATTAGGTTATTATGTTTATTATAAAGCAATTGCTTATAAAAAATGCGTGTATTGTATACCTCAAATCTGTCTTTGTATGGCATATCAATTCTTGAAATGACACAATAGTAAGATAATCTTGTTTTCAATATTGGCGGCTTTTCTATAATAGATATCGGTTTATATTGTGTTACTCCGTGCAGCGGTCTGACCTGCGTCCGTGAGACCTGCTACGACAACCACTAGACTACACGAATTTACATAATCATATATGCCATTTGTTGTTGGCCGGAGATGAAGACAGAGTCTTGATGCGGTCGCTTAGCTGTAACCAAAGCCTCAAAAAACTTCACAATTAGGTCAGAATTAGCAGAGAATGGCAACAGGTAGTTATGATTTTTTTAAATATATTCTAAAATCTACATTCTAAATTCACTTATCTAGTTCGAGCGAATTCCGACGAGTTTTGAGGTCTCTTGTGTATGTTTGAATAACATAATTCGGAAACCTTGGTGTGCAAAGTGGCGGATTTCAACAATTCGGGGCAAAAAGATATAGGGTATAGGTAGTTCTAAATAGGCCTATTATATGCAGAATTGAATTCTCTATCGTTTGAGGTATGGAAGAAGTTTCTACGACGAATACTTAAGGTGTAACTCACAATTTTCAAACGCGATAATATTGCGATCTTTTATCGGCCTAAGCTGTATGATATCCTCTTGTAAGGCAACACCGACCAGAATTTATCAACCCTCTCCACTAATACCTTTCCCAAGGACTAGTCTTCCGCGTCTCCTTCATTACAGGCGGCATAAATCTGTCTTTTTCCTGCTTTTAAACTTGGATTTTCACTCGAACTACAACGTTCAAGTCCATGTAGGAAAGATGGCGCGTTGCGTAAACTCACTCGTCATAGGGGAATCCCCTTCTCTTAGAGATTTACTTTGCACAACAAACGGAATCTGGAACGGGCATAGGACTTGCCGGACCAGGGAGTGCAGTGGAATTGGCTCACTAAGAAATCATGATTACTGTGCTTTGGGGTGGGGCATGGGGTGTGAAATCTCCCAAATCTCAGTCGGCAAATCAAGTAAAAGTTACACTCAGACGGCAAATTGAGAAAAATCATGAAATCGACACAAGAGCAGTTTTTGCTTAGTTACGTAACAATACAAAGTTCATTAATCCTAATTTGCTTTGCAGAGACCAGTTGGCAAATATCCACCTCAAAAAAGACTTGAGACACAGGTTGTTTACATAGGCTTTAGATGATTGACACTTTTTATACCATCAACTCAACCTGGAACTTCAAGGTGACCTGACCCCTGAATTGTCAAGAATACTGCAAACTTCCCCATTCGTTTATCCTGAATATGCCCCCCCCCTCCTAAACAATATATTTCAAATATCGAAAATTAGGGAGAAAACGAAGTGCACCCAGTAATTAGGCAGTTAAATGAATTAGGTAATGCCTTAAACTTAACAGCGTATTAAGAAAACATTACATACGTACTTAAACATCAAAATTATATACCATCTTCCATTCCATGTGTATGGTAAATCTCCAGAAATTTTATGTCTTAGACATTGTATACATGTATTTAGAAAATGAATTCGAAACTAAATCAATTAGACAAAACCTATACCTGAAAATATAGCCCTAAAAAGTAACCCTAAATGATTAAGTTTTCTCTGATAATTTCACTTTGAGGCTTATCATGAACGAAGAGCATCGTCGATTTTGTTCAGAAAGTCAAACTAAATTCAATATTAGATATCAAAAAACTAACGAGAAGTTTCAATTAGGGAAACAAGTTGGCTTCACATGTATCATATTAGAGCCCTATCACGTGGAAAGGTAAGGGTATTAAGAATCACAAGGCTTCTCTATGGAGAAGAAATTGAGCCTCTCAACAAGAACTATATGGGTCTGACAACAAAAGGCCACGCCCAAAGGCCACGCCTACCAGTCGGCAAATTGAGAGGTGGCACCCCCAAGCTTGATTTCTCTAGCGACGGCCCTTTGCCAGGGTACTAATATCCAATGGCAACCTACCTAGGTAATAGCTGCTATACGACTTCCATGACCAATTAGATCAGAACTAGAATTTTCAAATTGCTTAGCATTCCTCTATCCAGTACTGGGGTTGCTTAAGTTTTTGCCATGTCGAGTATTGACTTGGTTATAAAAAATTGCATGTACCTTATGAAATCCAATATTTTATTTCTTCAAATTGTTCTATGAAAAACGATACAAGATGGTACCCTGGGTTCCAGAGCCTAGTAATGAAACAGAGTGGCTTTGTAAAAGCGCCGAAGGCGCACCGAGCGCGCAGCGCGAAGTGCGTGGGTGTCCTTCGTTGATCCTATCACCGGTGTTCATACGAACGGTGTGGAAAGTTATTGGGCACGAGCGAAACAGAAGATAAAGGCAGTGTATGGAAGTCGTCACCCTCTTATACCTTCATATCTTGATGAATTCATGTGGCGGGAGAGGTACGGCCTCCATACAGCGGAAGCGTTCCACAATATACTGAGGCACATTGCAGAGCGATATTGATGTAAGTTTTTAAATTGTATTTTAGCGTGTATTGCTGTAATTGTTCTATTTACCAACCGTTGCAGTTGGATGCCCTCTGTCCCCGATTAGACCCTAGAAGTACCTTGAAGCATATTTGAGATTTTGAAGGTTTTCCATATGTTAGTTATGATTAGAACGGTTTATTGAATGCACAGGGCCATTTTTATATTGTGTCTGTTTGAAAAATGTAGGCAATTACTCTAAAGCGACTTTGGGCACTACAAATCCAGAATATTTAAGAAACTTCTAGGCCCAAATTCTAATTGCTTTAAATTGAAAAAAAAATTTCGTTACCGAAGTTATGCTGGGCTTGCCCAAGTCTCTTCAGTGAAAAAAAACCGAAACTCAAATATACCTCTGCGAAAGAAAGAGCGAGAAAGTAGAAGAAAATGTCTTCTGCTCATATTTTCCGTCCACCTTCCCAGAGGCTTTCCCTTCTTTCCTACGCAGCATTAGTGCAATTTTTGTGTATAAAATCGGGAGCGACTTGAGCAAGTCCAAAAAAGTTATGCTAATAATTCATATCTTATAATTTCTCCGTAGCCTATATTCAAGAGCTCATGTACATTGTGGAATGCTGATGTGAATGCCTTTATCTTCTTTTTCGTTGTTTGTATGAATACCGGCATGAAGCTGTCGCCAGGCCTGACATGTAGGCGCCTCCTATTATGAATTTTGATGAATCCAGGATGTACCAGCATCTCGGTTGTTACCTTGTTGAAGAAGCCAATCCATGCTCTCTACGTACTTCCCGAAAGTCCACGTCCTCTGTTATACTTTCTGCCAGCTCAACTCTACGATCTCACCCTCCCAAATCCTCAATTGTCTAACGGCTATTTGGGTAAAGCCCTCGCGCAATACCAAGCCCACCAGTGATTCAAGAGTGCACATACCTCTGCCCATCATCGTATCACAACGGCATTACTACTCCTGACAAATCAACACCAATTCCTCCGGTACTGGACCTCGTCGACTCGTCGTGCATATCTGGCTCTACGTTTCCCTCCTCTCGTCGATAAAACGTATCTGTATACGATTCTCCTATCCATGTGTTTTTGCTGTTTGAAACCAGGCAAAACGCTTTATTTTTAATTCACTCGTTTTAAAGATGTACACTTTTATTAAAATACCTTCTTAGGTTTATTTCTGTTCTGTCTTGTCACATCAGTTTTGAAAAGTTATGTTAAAATGAGTATTACCTGTGAAGTAATATCATTATGTACTCTCACATCAAATTTTCTTCTGATATATTTGTTTTCTTCAATTCACTTCTTTCATTAAACCATGTTCAACTTACAACTTAGATAAAAATTATTTGTTGTTTGGGGTACCTAAGACAAATAATAGAGACAAATCGTACAAGGAATACCATGTGATATTAGAATTGGCACAACTCACAACCCCCTTTGAAAAATTAATAAAATTAGTAAGCCACCTTTGAAGATATGAAACATTAGATTTTGTAGTAATGAAGAGTGTTAATCCATCTCTAAAATATTCCAAATTATGAAATTTCAACATCGACGCTGGGGAATTAATTAGCCAAAAACGAATACGCAAACTCAAGCTACAGCGTATCGACTCTCAAATCTTACCATCAATCGTTAAATTCGGCAAGTCATGTTCTGTTGTGTTCGTTATGCTAATTTCAATGTTAATGTAAAAACATGAAACCAGCAAACTAGAAAAAAAGTAAAAGAGAAATAAAAACACAACTGTTCTGTTGACCAAGCTTTCGATAATACAAATCATTTTCAATGAAAGAATCTCTGTATGTTACATTAAAAAAGATTTGTAGAATCGAAAGCTTTGTCAATGTTAATGTTATGTTCATATTAGGTCATATCTTAAACTTGATAAATGTCAACATTTTGGCTTGGCAAACACAAATCTCAGATAAAACGTCTTCAATAACACTTTTTGCAACATCTATTGATAACCGAAAAGCTTGTGCTGAATATCTGCGCCTCTTAAATGCACCACAGTTACAAAATGTAAACGAACATTCAAGAGAAAAGGTTTCCCAAAATGATTGGTGGGAGTAAACGTAGCTTAATCCAACCTAGTTTATCAATTTCCAATACTAAATAATTCCAAGATAATAGCGACTTTCTCAAACGGCTAGACACCAACATCCGGAAAACGACTGGTTCGATTAACTTAAAGATAGCAACTCCTGAAAGTCCCTAAAACTAACTAAAAGTAAAACCTGCAAACAACACAAAAATAGGCCTAAACAAACCATTGAAACCAGAATACTTGCACAGTAAACAGAAGCATCGGCAGAAATGCGAAACAAGGGCTGACAAAGAAACTGAAATGGGATATCAAAAGTTAATTGTTCAACATTCAATGTAATGAATCTTTTAAGCTTGACTTGTAAAGTTGTGCAAGAACATTATCATTTCTTTTTTACATAAATTCAAATAAAACTCCTGTGATGCAAAGTCTAGCTTATTCGTACAAGTTTTGAGGTCTTTTGTTCTTCATTCAACTTGTCAAAGAATTTATTTTCATGGACATTTCGCCAACCTCTTTGTTTTCTAGTCACTTCTATTCGTTTCTAAACCATATCCTACCTGTTTCTCCGTTTTTAGGTTTATTAAATGCGATTTACGCTACATTTGGTTATCTAACCACGTTTGGTTGTTTATCGTACATTTGGACAAAAAACTGATTAATTCACTCTTTTTTTTTATAAGAATGCTTAATTTTTTTCCGAGCCTCAATATTCTTAATTTTTTGCTATTTTGAGCCTCGGATTATTCTTAAATTATTCTTACGGCAGAAAACACGGATAAAGCAATAAATTGTTATTATTGTCATAAATACCAAAAAACGCACACCTAGAGTATTGCAAATATGGCGGCCAACAGAACAATATTTATCCTGTAAAACAGAGTTCATCAACACTTGCATCAAAATTTGGGTGTATGTATTTAAACCATTTCCTGTAAAAAGCACACCAATGCAGAAGTACACTCGCTAAGTTTTTTCCATAAGATCTGAGCCTCGCAATATTCTTAAAATATTCTTAAATCGAACCGATTTTGAGCCTCATTATTCTTATAAAATTTATTCTTATACAAAAAAAGAGTGTTATTGATACGGGCCTATTTTGCAATGACTAGGCTTTGTTCGCTTTTCAAAACTTGAGCAGCTGATAAGCAACTTTGATAGTTAAAAATAAAAATTATGTTATCAACTTCGAGGGGTGAAGACCAAATTGCCGACTGACAGAAGCATGTAGCTTTTTCCTGAGCCTTATACTACTTATACTACACTCTTTTTTTATAAGAACCAGAAAAAATGTTTTTTGCAGCTGGCTGTTCTTAAATATTCCTCTATTTCAGCCTGAAATGTTCTTTTATTATTCTTGCTTTATATTGATTTGAAAGCCTGCTTTTGCTATCAGTTGTGTTAATTGTTTGTGTTAATTGTTGCGAATTTCAACTCTCTTGACCATCTGACATATCGGTGTGCTGTCGTTCTTGATTGTTTTGTAATTATTTTTCAGTCTCGTGGTTATTTGATAAAATTCTTATATTGAGCCAAGAAAAGCCAGCCTCGGTTCTGTTCTTAGCTTGTTATTATGTGTCGAGGCTCATGTTGTTATAAAATTGTTCTTATAGAAAAAAAGAGTGTACTCGAGCTAAATCATGCTCAGCGTGAGCTAGCATGGTTTAATTTTCGTAGTGCAAATGCAACCAACTTGAGATCTACTTGAGATGCTTCTTTATAGTAACTAAAATTTTAATGAAATGAAAACTTAATGATATTAGAGGCATTGATCAAATATATAAATAAAACAAAAAGGCTTAAATACATGATCAGCAAACTCCCGCTTTACTTTATTCATAAGTGGTAAGTTTTATTTAAAGAGTTTGTTAGTGTTGTTCATAGCCAGAACCACATGACGTACACGCTTTTTATTTTATAAGGAACCTAGGTACCTTAAGGCCTAGTGCTAAAAGTACCTTAAATTCTCTATTGTTCTCAATTAGTACATGAAACAATAGAACAAAAGAATCAATTTTATTTTACAAGATATTCTAGTTCTACGTTCCTTTTAAACAGTTCCTTATAAAAAAAGCGTGTAATGTCTTTTTCTGCTGTGGACACACAGAGTGTTGTATTTTATATCTATGATATGGCCAGGAAATATCGTAAACAAAGTGAAACGAACACAGAGATTACTTAAGCTTTTCGTATGACACTCAACAAAGCAATACGCCAGAAGGAGAACGAAACAGAAACCTAACTGATTTATGTACCCAAATGTGGATCGAAATAGGCCTATCAGAAAAGAGGTGAATGATTGGTATGGTGTGGGAACACCAATCAACAGCCACGGTACAGTGAGCTGACCAAAAGGATTACTTTACAGTGATCTTTTGGTTTTTGAGGCGCGGGATGGTTGTTCACGTTGCGGCACAGTTTTTTGGCGTATGCTATCATTCACCTCTTTTCTGATTGGTCTATTTCGTCATTATATCTAATCCAGCTCTCTGGTTAGTTTATGTAGTATAAACAGGTACTAGGCTAGAGTTATAGATAGGATGAGTTTTGAGAATGAAAATCACCTATTAGGACTCGAACCCTAGCACCTCTAGAATAGTACTCCGGTGCAGTCAGGGCCCTGAAGGACAGTACAATACTAATCTAGAGGCTGTGGGTTTGTGTCCTACTTGGGTAATAGTCATCCTTACAAATAATTTTGATTAATTTTTCGAATCCTTATGGAATCCGCAATTTTCACAAGGCCATGAACCTAAAATTGACAATAGTAACAGTCACTAAACCAAAATACAGAGACGTTTTAAAAAGCATGCTCTATATAGTATTTCATTTCAAAGTGGTAAATCTCTCAACAATATACACACATAGAAATTAATCATCCCTAGACTCTTTTTTCTTTATAAGAATAACAAAAACCATCTCTTTTTGAGAATAACAATGCAAAAGGATTAAGATTTTTAACTCTTCGAAAATATCATATTGTCAGTCCCAGTATAGATAAAAACAAGTTATCTGTCGGGTTTAATGCTTGGGTTAACTTAAGATTATCTTTCGAAATTCAGTGATGCAAATAATAGGAAGAAGGGTTCTCTCGGATGCCGTAGTAAAGTTCACAAATTATGATATATATTCTGCTTCATATAAATATTACTTTCCGTCTTGCCATGAAACGTCAACTTGGGCCTAGTCAATCACTTGTTTCAATTTGATAACAATTTCATTAAAAAAAGCTTTAGATAAACTCGTCATGGACTGAATAAAAATCTTAACAAACAGCAAAAATTGTTCTAAAATGGCATGTGACCTATAAATTTCAAGACTTTCGAATTTGAATTTTGCCTGCTAAGCTTCCAGAAAAAGAATGAAATTTTAAATCGAGCGGGAAAGTTTTGAGATAATGAAATCAATTTCTGAATAAAAGATTAATTTTTTTGTCATTGGACCAATGACATTGATTTAAATTTCACAATTATTGGACGCTTGGTTACGTAGAAACTCATTGTTGTATGTAATTCTGTCATCGCTTTGATTGACATTTGCTCCGCCATATTAACCTCATAGTTGTTTCCATATTTATTGGAGGTCAGAGTACAGCCAGAATTACTTCACTATCTTACTTAGTCAATTTTACCCGACAAAGGCCTTAAAGAGAGCCAATCACTCCCTGCAGAATTGAGCATTGTCTGATCATTGAGAACAAACCCTTAAGAGAATGTAAGGAAACCTCTGGGAAATGTCGCCATAGAACAAACTAACTATACCTTTGTAAGGAACACAAATATTTCAGCATAAAATTAGGCCCTTGTGAATTTGAAGAACACTATAAAAGAGTAAAACACGAGAGCATCGTGGCATAGGCGTGATGGTTTGCCTATCAAAAGTATCAAACAGGTGAATCAATATGCAGAAAATGCAGAATCAAAATGCATGCAGGGAAGGCTTTAAGTCATTCTTTGGATACTTGGACTAAAAGTTAAAAAACAAGGAAACCTCTGTACCTGCTAAATGACTTAATCTAGTATTTTTGCTTCAATAATTGTCAATTCCTCCTTCTTGAAAAATACAATTTTTATACTTTGACAAGAAATAACTTTCCTTGCTATACATTTTTTCTCAAGCAATCTTATATTCGTTTTGGATATTGCAAATGGCGTCAGCAAGATTTCTTAAAAATTTCCACTCAAAATGCAGTTTTAAACTGTTTGACACATCCTATTGAAAATTTTGGTTTAGGCGTATCCCCCATAGCATTGTAATTCTGCCGCCATTTTGGATTCAACCGTATAATAATCTTGATAGGCTTTAGGGTATATAATACATAATACACATCTCTACTAGAAAGTCACTTCACCTTCTCCAGATGACATTTCTAATTTTTTTTTAGCTTTTTCATCGTTATCAATTTTCCATTAACGAAAAATTCTTAATGTAGAAGACATTGTAAAGTGAATTGAACATAAAAATACATATAGACATTATACATGTACATTCATCTGATTTTTGTATACGAAGCTCAAAATGAAATTTTTTTGCATGCTTTCACACTTAGCTACTTACTAGCTACTCCCTCAAAACAGGGATTATTCTAAACTGGACAGCTGGTGTTTCTTACTGTTGGAAATTGTTGTGGATTTGGAATTGCAAAGTTATGATATATCAAAATTTGCCATCCTAAAACAAATTAAAAACTTATATACAACATATTAAAATTATCAAAAGCTTTTCTGCTAAAAACCATCCTTAGTGCTAGATGTTTGAATAATAAAATGAGGAGATCAGTTATGCTACAATATAGATACGTTTAGAGATGCCACAAATAAAAGGTATTAGAAAAAGGCAATGAAAGTGAATAGACAAATGCCCAATACACGCTTTTGTATAAGGAACCTTTTATAAGGAACCTAGATGTAGAAGGTCGAAAAACTACTTAAGGTTAAATAACTAAGGAACTTTATTATCATAATATCATAATCAATTGTGTAGTTATACAATTTCTTGAATGACTCTCATTAACTTTAACGTTATAAAAGGCCTAGCCTAAGCTTCTTTGTGTTGTAACATGTTTATCATAAGAGTTAATTGCAAAACGTTGAATTTTAACGATTTTCTTGCGTCGGTACAAATTCCTATCCACTAAATGAGCATTCGAAATTAAGGAACTTTTAGAACTACAAAGTGGTCAAAAGAGGTCTCAAAGTAAGGAACTGAAAGAACTAGGCCCCGAGCTAGGTTCTTTATAAAAAAAGCGTGAATCATAAGGTAGTAGAAATTGATCATCCAAATAATCGTTTGTTTACATGTTTATGTTACACCATGTCTGAAAAGAGTAAGTCGGTCAGAGTCAAATTGGTCATTGAGTGAAGCTCTCTTGAGAACCATTACCAGATGCTTCAATGTTTTCACGAATCCCAGTGTTATCTAGTGCATTGAGGATAACTCTCCATTGGAAGGTGTCTCCAGGTAAATCTTTCAGGCGAGAAGTTAAGAATTTAGGCATTTTTCGAAAATTCACCGAGATTTAGATAAATGAACAAGAAAGTACCAATATCCAAGCTAGAACCAGTAACCTGCATGAAAAGCGTGAACACAACCAAAATTCAGCTCTAAGGAGTAGCAACAGTGAAACGACGAAAATTTCAGGACTTTTTATACTTATTTTGAACTCGAAGTTTTTACTCTGTTCAAGTCATATGTTATGTTTCTTTAGCTACTCACACATAACAAACATCAGGTTTAAATGTTGATTTATTTTATCCTTCAACCATAAAATTGCTTTGCTTTAAGAGGTTTTTTGAAAGCTTCCTTTTCAACTGTAGTTGGAAATCTTCCTCAAAATTAAATCTTACTCTAAATTCAACTGTTCACAAAATTTAAAATAACCAGGGGTGATTTCTTTCAATCTTTCAAAAACTATCCGTTTATGATCTTAGTAAAACAAGACTCTCTTTATAGACTCATATCTACATTGATATCTTACTTCTTACCACAAAGAATAAAACAAAGATAGTGTGGCTTTATCTTATCTGATATTTTCAAATAACGTGTTTTTGGCTCTCTTTTTGAATAGTTGTAAAAACTATTCTTAGGCGGTAAATCAAATATAATCTCTGAATCGGTTTGTCTTTGTTTATAGATCAATATGTTGAATAAGGCTTACGCTCTTAAATTTCACAAGAAAACTAGCTTTGAAACTTGCCTAAACTTAAGAACAAACTAAGAACAGATCGACATTGGCGATTTTTAGCTCAATATGATAATTCTAATATATATCCAATGACCAATGAATGAATGTAAGACAAGGAAAATTGCAACACAATGGAATATCTAACGGATCAGCAATCGTATCCTTATTGAGAGAAATCTCGATGAAAAACCCATCTATATGGACAGCACATTGCTATGTCGATTTTTGCCATGTACCCCACAAGAGGATGGATTTAATGGTGTTTCTTGATATTGTTAAAAGTATTGTGAATCTGTAAATTCAATTTTGTGGATGTGAAAAGATTACCTCACTGTTTGATTATCAAGCCGCTTAAGGTAGATGGTATATTTGTAATTTTCAAAAGGGGCAAGAATTGCAAAAATGAGACCATGTATCCGTTTGTTTTATAGCATTGCTGTACATACAGTAAAAACCCCCGCATAAGAACATGTGGAATAAAAGCACCCAGGTCTGATTTTAGGATACAAAGTCTTAACAACCCTAAAAAATGTTATTCTCATGTGAAAACATATCAAAGATCAGCACTACCTTTCACTACCAACATAGTTCCCCTCGTCATTATATGTAACTGATATTCAGCTAATTCTCATTATACGTAATTATAAAATAAATGGAGATTTGTGGTGTACACGTTGACTCTATCTCTTGGTAGTATAGTAATGTCCTTTTTCAAGAATTTTGTTTTAAGAACAGTAAAGACATTTATTGGCTGATTTGTGGGTTCTGACTCCTATTATAAGAACCAAATTAGCCTGAACTGCCAAAGGAGGTGTTCTTATGCGCGGGTTTTTACTGTTATCATCATCAACATCCAACCAGATATTTTTGCAATCGAAAAGAAAACTAATGAAAAATGTTATAAACATGAATTCCACTCTCAGCAAAGCTAGAAGGCTTACATTTCAAACTTATTTTATGCAGAAGCCTCACACCTCTATTCTCAAACCTTTTCTTAAATATTTGTGTAGTTGTAAATTTTTCTTAGAATGTTTACTTTAACGTTCCTGTCTCAAATTCATCCATTTGCTCTCATTTGTAGGGGTAGCAAACTCTTTGAAAATTAAAGGATATCAAAGTTGGTTTTACCTGGTTGTCTCTTTCGGCGCCTGCTCGATAGTTTTCTTTGGTAACATTTCAAATGACATTTCGAGACGAATGACATTCAGAAAGCCTCTTCTGAACAGAACGAATCATTTAGTCCGGCCAAATGTCACAAACCCGTGGAGAGATGTCCCTGATTTCATCTTTTACCTCCGCTTCACATCAGGTGAGCGCCCGGAATACGAATACCGGAACGTTTTTCTCAGGAGCTTGAGAATTTTTGTGCCCGCCGAGCAGAGCAAGGTGTTGGTTGTCCTCGATGGAGAAAAGAAGAAGGATAGAGTGTTAGGTAAACGCTTAAAAAACCAATGGCCTTATCCGGAAATCTGTTTCAGTAAAAAAGTTGATCCGAGCATATATCACAACTGGGGAAAAGCTCGGATGTATTATGACATGATGCACCCGGATCTTTGTACCGATGTGGAGTATGTCGGATTCGTCGATACGGACACATTCTTTGCCACGCTTGTCACACCGGATCTTCTATTTGAAGACGGAAAGCCAGTGGTGGTTGCAAAGATTGGAATGGAGGCTTTTTTTTGCTGGCCTAAATTAACTGAAATCTTCCTTGGTGAAAAAGAAGTGATGCAGTGTATGTCCAGCTTTCCTATCATGATTAAAACAACTCATATGAAAGAAATGCGAGAATTTCTCTCCAAGAAACACGACAAAAGTTTCGATTTGATATTCAGAGACTCGGCAAGAAAAGCGGGAAAAATGAAGTGCATGTGCCAGTTTAGCATAATGTGCAACTACCTCTGGTATCATCACCGGGACGAGTATTCCTGGCATCTACAAATGGTTCCGGACGGAAACTGGTCGGGTCAGAACTGGTTGCCGTCTCAAGTTCCGGTCGACTATTACCACAATACTATTAGACCAGAAATGAAGGTACCCATCCCACGTGTTTCGGTTCACCTTCGATATAGCTGCACGAATGGGACGTATCTCAGAGAAAAATACCCAGCAGAACACTTCATAGAAGCTTTCATCAAAGAAGGCATTTGTTATTCTTATGGATTTGATAACTGTGACGGGAAATGCAAGCAATTTTCCCAGAATGCGGTCCATTTTAATTTATATTCTTTTGAATGCTATGAATGGTTCTGGGACAAAAGATGCTTATTCGAGCAAGTGAAACATTATCGAAAAGTAAAAGATATAGTTAGATATTATGTAGATAATAAAATTGGGTTATTTGGGAAGGACAATAGTAAAAATGTATGCTCTGTTTTGTAGGAAAGAAGCAAAAATTCTTCTAAGAACTTTTCTATTGTCAGTACTGGTGCTACCTTCAAAGATTAAAAAATTTGCCCCATACACAGAAATTTAGTATCATTAATCTTTCGACAGGGGTCCAGCCCCCCTGTTGCAATGATGGTTAGGGGTATGCCACCCAAACATCAAAAAGGGGACCAAACTCTATACCAAATGTTAGTATTTTACTGTGCGTATTTCTATACCCAATATAGAGACGTTGCGTTGCATAGGTATGAAATAGGCCCGAATCAAAAAGGAGCTTCTTTTAATTACAAAGGCTCAGACCGTTTTAAAGGTTTAGTTGTATGGAGAAATTAAAGATTCATGCCCCAAATCCATACTGGAACATAGGAAATCGTAGATACCATGACCCAATTTATATCAATTTTCCAAACATCACGAGCACGACCCAACTAGGTAGCATATCTTTACTCATTTTCAAGAACTAGCGTTCTACAATTCTAAGTTTGCTCCATACTGCACTAAGTATTAATCACTCATACTTGAAATAAGACATGTCGAACAGTTTTAGATCGGTACAGAACTAAGGGATGGCAAGGAAATTCGAAAACATAGTGGAACAAAATAATGATAAAAAATGATTACTAAAACTAATACATAATAAAACCTTAATAACTAAAGCTTTGCATCAGAAAATCAACAGAGTAGTATGTCAGAACAATCTGTTTTAGGTTGATTTCAAACGACAATTGTCAAATAGATAGCATGAACCAATGCAAAATAAAATCCTGTTACAAACTTTATATTTTAGGCGTATAGCTTAGCTACTTCTAACGAAATCTTAGATTTGTTGTCAAAAACTCCTTCAAATTTTCTTGTTTCTTCCTTCAAACCAGGTGTTTAGTTGTGCAGTGGTTTGCAACTCTGGTATTTTAATACCCAATGCCTAAATATTTTTAACTCAAAAACAGCTTTGCTTGGAGAAAGATGCTGACAAAATCAGGAAATTTTTTGTTTACGAATAAAAACTTTTGTTAGTATTACGCTGAAAGCGTATTACATATAATAGGATTTAGCCTGTATATTGGTTCATTCTCTCCATTAAACGATTTGTTTTTGAAACTACCTCAAAAACTGGATTCACGGCAAATCATGTGCCTGTTGTCCTTATGAGAGAGCTCTTTTTGCCATTATGTGACCTATTCTGTTACATACAAGTCTACACTTCAGCACTTTGCCATGGCTGTTTTCTGCTTTTTTCAAACGTTGAGGAAATATTTCCAATATAAGGAATTCATACATAAACATGGTACTTCTGTAAAATAAGGGTTTGTAGCAGGGGTATATAGTATACACCTGGTCATTTCAAATATAATATCTGTTTTCTCTTGTATGTGGATCAAGAGTTGTGAATAAAGTTTTTTCAGCGGCTTTGTCACCAACCAAGACTCAGGAAATTTCCTGGTAGGTCCTTTGAGCATTTCGATAATGCCAGGGTATATTATATCACAACAGCCTTATAGTCCGAATTCATTGAACACTTTAACACTTCCAATTTAATATAATTCAAATTTTCTCAGATGATACCGCAATTGTTTGCTGAAAACCGGCCATTGCTTTAAATTTAAAAAACAAAGAAAAACTGCATACTTTTAAAAACTTTACCAAAAACCAAGATTAAAATGCGCAAAAACCGCAATACTGCCAGCCCTAAAAATTCCATAGCGGGATGCAATTTGTTCAAACCTGCGTTACGTCTTCCGTTGCTTGAATTTTGGCCTCAACTTTCTCGATTTCTTCGATAGTATCGGGTATTATTCTGTCTTTGGTCTCAGGAGCGAAAATTGTAAGAAATCCAGCCAAAATGCTGAGAGAACCAACAATAAGCAGAGGTACGTCAAATGATGTGTATGAGCCCTAAAAAGAAATAGCTTTCAAAGATGAGTGAGAAAGGTATATGGCAACCCATACTGAAATACGAGGTATCCATCAAAATCTAGTGTCACAAATGCGCAGTAAAATCACAATCATTGAGTCTAATGTTTTCGCAACAAATATCTTTTTACCTTGCAGTTCCAGGCAATATGTGCAGTTCTGAAAAAAATATCGTGCAGGTCTAAATATTTTCAGGTTCGGAAACGATCCAAATTGGATTATGATAACAAAAATAACATGTAATAGGGAGTTTTTCTGTAATCTCGAAGCATTGAAATTCAAAATGCTCTTATCCTTCTACAACAAACATGTTGCTGGCTTGCTGCCTGAAGAAGCCAATAGGTTTGACCATAGCTGATAAGACAGGAAAATGTCGTAACTACTGCTGAATTTATCTTGAGTAAGTTAAACCTATATTGGATTCCAACCATAATTTTGTTTGTAGCTTTGTTACGTCAGAATTAGATTCAAAAATGATGCTTCAAAATCCTAATTCGTAAAGTTTTTGCAAAAGAACTCAGTTAGCAATTAGCTGGTCTTTTCTAACTCATTCCAAATAAGAAAAATGTGCAGTTGCAGTTCAAAATTTAAAAAAAACTTTGAGCTCCACCTACTCAGTACTATTCAATTTATGCTGTTTCGTAAGATGATGACCTGAAGCCTTAGCTACTAATAAAAGCCTAATTTGCCTAATCTCTGTCCCTTCACTTGTTGATATTTTTGAAAGTTTGTAACAGCACCCACTCACCAAAACGGAAGAAGTTTCAAACGTTGAACACAGGGATGTATGCAGATCCCTAGTTCTGGAAAGCTTCGAGTTTTCTTCCCAAACAGTTTTAGTTCTACTTCTTGAAAAATCTCCAATATTTTGGATGTTTAAGCTGAAATGCTTCAATAGTGATAATAATGATGTTAGCTTCATGCCATATGTTATTTTTTATCCCCGGTTCCATCTTTTGAATTGATGTTTGCTACAGCACTAAAGCATCCAAATTAACGCAATGAAATTAATGGGATCAGACCCATCAATGCTGACAGTTAAAGCTCCCTTGTTAATTTCAAAAAGATAACCACTGGTCGAGTGCAAGCAAATGTGAAATATTGAGGTGACTTGTCTGGGAAATGTATGTGCAGTTCTGTAAAGGGTGTTAAATGTGATAGGATATCATCAGTACTTTGGAAGGATACCATTTAGTACTGTGGAGAAATATCAGAAATGTAGAATGTGTTAAATACTCTGCGTGTGGGAGGAGGAATCATTAGCCCATTGAAGAATGTCTATGTTTGTGAGGGGATACCATCAGTTTTTCGGAAGGATACTGTTCAGTACTATCGAAGATGTTCAGTATTGTGGAGAGATACCATCGGTACTTTGGAGGTTTTCAGTATTATGGAGGGAAACTACAAGCACTTTTTGAATTATCCCTTGCGGTTTTCTTCCATGGTATTGAATATAAGCCTCTGTGAGCTAAAAGATGCCCTTTACAGTAATGATTACACCTCCTCACCCACAGAAACGAATGCTCCCCAGAGTGCTGATTGCATGCACCCATAGTACTGATGATATTCCTCATAGTAATAAAGTATTCCCACTGAGCTGTAATGAGTAGATAAAAGTTATTACAAAGACTAAATTTGCTTGTAAATAAAACTGTGAAAGTATGAAAACTTACAAGAAGAACAACTTGTGGTGCGAGCAAACTTCCCAGTCGAGCAAACAAACTCAAAGTCCCAACTCCAATGTTCCTGCGAAGTAGAACGAACAGCCGAATGAAAATCGTCCCATATCTTGTATGTGATGAATTATTTGATATTTGATTTAGATAATTAATTTCCAAAATGGGTAACCAAATCTCAACAAAAATAATTGCTCTTATCCAATAGACTCAAATAAACAGCATAAATATGATAATTTAAGGATTGCAGTAATTATTCTTTAAAGATATATGCAACCTTTTTTGAAATATAAAACTAACGTTTGCTCAAATATTTCACTGCCGACCGGCAGCCTTTTCATTGAGATAAAGTATCAAATATATTTGAAATATTTGAGCAAAGGTCAGTTATTTATTCAAAAGTTTAATTTCGTTTCATTTCATTTCATTTTTGATTATTCATACATGGTAAGGCTACATAAATTGCTTTACAAGCTGCAAAGTAAAAAGAAAGAGATAAAACCCTTAAGAATTTACACTATACAAGATAGAATAATAAAGTAAAAGTAAATTAATAAGGTTGCATGTGTCTATAAAAGATAGTCGAAGAACAGAAATACCACAATACACTTTATTGTGAAAGACACAGAATGAATTGAGATTTCTTACGAGTGCAATATCACATTGCAATGCAAGTACCTTTGATCACAAGTGTATGTAACTTCAGATATAGCCATACAGTAAAAATTTTCGGGCCAATCAGTATATATTCTCAAATTGTCTGTGCTGATCAATTGATAAAGAGTGAATACCTGATGACTGTAGGGTAGATTTCTGGTAGATAAATGAATATGAGTCCAAATGAGACAGCAACAAGCGCTTTCCCAACCAATAGAATAGCTAAAAAGACAAACCATAACAATAGCCAATATTTATGACACAATAATGTAATTCAAGCAATACTGAAGTGATATATTCTAATCCAGATGATTAGATGACAATCAGATCTCTTGGAAATCAAAGTTTCTCAAAGTTCCAAATATCGAAAAGGATTGATGGAAAGTAGGGCAAAGAATTTAGAGGTTAGAAAAACACTTGCATGGCAAGCATGCAGTAAAATAAGGTGTGGTCATCAAACATCAAGTGATCAATGAAAATGAGACTGATTCGAGCTACTTGGAAACCATCCAATCCGGAGAGATAATAATTACTGGTCATTGCGTACGACAAAATGGCTTCCAAGACAATACTCTAGGAGCAAAGTAATGCTAAAACTACTTGAGGAACTAAACTAAATGTTGCAGTCTATCTTCGATTATCCAAACACGTTAAACGTTCAATCAAGGATGAACTGTATTACTTTGCATTGCTTAAAGTAAGTAGATTTTATGTTACGAGTGCTATCCTTCGAACGGCCAGAAGCCTTATTTCTAACAAAGCATAGGACCACTTGTCTAGCTTTCCCTTTGAAGGACGATGGAATTAATTGTTTAGCCAACAAACGACACAGATAGAATTTAACAGTAGTCATACAAACCGCTAATGTAAGATAATATGTGATAATAATAATTAATACATGATTTTATAAAGGCCATATAACAGGTGAGTCAAGAAAAAACCTCATATTTGATTCCTTCTAAAGTAGACTCTAGCAAGCATGAGAAATTGTAATCTTCTTAAAGTATTTGTGGGAAAAGAGCTGGAAGAATAATGCAGTTTTATGAATGAAAATTGAAACAAAACTCATTACCAAGAGAGTTGTAGAATTTATACACGATGCAGCATATTCCTCCAGTCAACAAAATCCAAACAAGAGATTTTCTTTTGCCAATCCTGTCATAGACAAACACATAGATACCTAATCAGTCTATATAATCACTAAAACAATGAAGCATAAAATGGCATGCAATCTGATTCCTAGATTTAATCTGGATCTGAAAGCAAGTTCAGGCACTATAACCTTATGGTAAATAGATGCTGCAGATGACAGTTATGAAAAATATAAGCTTGCATTACTGGCTTGCTATCTGCACAATATAAAATTTCGCTCAATGTTTGCCGAATTCGGACAATTTAAATCGAATGATGACTAAAAGACTTTTTATGATTCCTTCTTCACATCAAGAATACGGCATGTACTGAACATACGGTTTTGTTTCAAATAAGCAGTTGAAAGAGTTGCAAGTAGTTAGAAATAGGAATCATTTTGCCAAAGATGGTCCTTGGTAATCGACCATATCCAGACAAAAATAGTTTTCAGGGGGGTAGGGATGTGGTCATGGTCCTGAAATTCTTGAAAACACCCTATTCACCCTGTTGTGTAAACTTACTTAGGCCCTTTTGCTATCCTCAAGTTTTTCTTTCTCTCTTAGTTTTCATTCATAGCTCTATAGCCATTCATTTAATTTTCTTCCCATTCAATTTTTACTTCCATACTACGTCACTAACCTTTCCATAGTACGTCACTAACCTCTGCTATTGTTTTTTGGCCTAATTTTCTGACTAAGTGTTTACTTATTTACCATGCCCTTCCTCTTTATGGTTTATCACATTTACATCTCTTTTATCTAAATATTATTCAGTTTCCTCAACTGTAGATATAAAAACCTTGTACATATATAATTTTAGTTAGTTGCTGATAGAATTGGTTTCGAAGCTGGTTTCATAGTTGGTTTTATAACAGTTGGTTTCATAGTTGGGAAAATAGTTGGTGTAAATAGCTTCATACGAATATATCACAAGAGAAAAGCACAATCAAGCCTCTTTCTTGTCCTGTGTCTACAGATCTCGGTGAGAACGTTCTTTATTTTATCGTATTAGCATCTTATTCTTAATAGTTTTGGGTATTTTCCTCGAACTATTAAAACCCTTCCCCCCACTTTTTGAAGGCTGGTAATTCCACTGCCCTCTTTTGTACTTCTTATTCTTCTTCTCTTTATATCTTTCCTTCTCCAGTTCATTTCTGTTCAACAACTTGGTAGGCATTTCAACTGGGCGGGGGAAAATCAAGAACTCGTCTCCTTTTCCCAATTCTTGTAATGTTGCGAAGGGTAAACTATTGTTTGGCCTTGCACTATCATCAAGAAAATATTTTTGATCAATATGATAGGAAAATATTTTAAGGAATTACCAAGGAACGTAAATGAATGCCAAGGCATACGTAGCAACATCAGAAGAAGCTGCAGTCAACACGGACAGAAATGGATTATCACTCAACGTGCGGACGTTCAGAACCAAGGTATAAAATGAAATGCCAGCCGTGAACCTAGAATCAAAAAATAAAAAGATTCAAATACTTCAGCATACATATCCAAAATATCAAATGAAATAATGAAACGGATTATCACTTGAGAGTGAGTAACCGGGTTGCTTTAGCGGATTTTGGGCTGCCGAAGTTAAGGTTGGTCATGTGACGTCAACATCTGGGTGGGTGACCTTCAAAATATGCTTTTAAGATACATGTGTTTATACGTTATCTTAAAACCTTAACAATAACTCACAACAATCTTAACAGGTGTTTTTCATAGCCACTGTATTAATCGAGCATGCAAAATATAAACTTTGGTTGTCAAAAGACATACAAAATTCTAAAACACGTGAAAAATACTCATGCACTATTTCCTTCCTGGTATGAACTGGTAAGTGGTTATACTGATTACCAACCGGAATAGTGAAAAATGCACAACAGATGTTGAAATTCAGCATCCAACGCATATGAATCTACCAAAATAGTGAAAAATGAGCTAAAGATGTTAGCAGAGAGATAGAGGACTGAATGTCTAGCCTTTTCCATTTCGTTTATCGAATTAATTTGTGAGAATGAAAAAGTAACCAGAGAAGAAGACGAGCAACGGCTACTGATTTGTCACACCAGTGCTCTACTCGCTTAGCTATCAAAGTAGCCACTTCAAATCGACCGACGCGAGTCAAATCAATCTCACGAATTGCACAACCACTCAACAAATGTAGAGATGAACTTGGCAGGGTTCTTTAACAACTACCCTAGACCTGCCGAAGGATAACGAATTTCCCTCATCAGGAGGAACATCACTGTCCCACTACTAGATAGCGTTGAGAAGTAAACTTGAGATAAAGAAAATCATTGATGACTTACCAGAGATAAATTCCAATAAGAGACCTTTGTCTTATCTTTGGCGTGCGAAACACATCGATGGTGGAATAGCGTTTCTGCTCGATTGCAGATGTCGCTGGTTCGTTCTTCTGCTTGAGACACAAGTTAATGTCTTCCAGCACTTTCCCCTTCAGTCTGTTGAATCTCACTGCCTTGGTGAAGAACCTTTGGAATTCTAAATAATTTTGACTGGACAAGCACCATCTTGGTGACTCTGGGAGGAATCTGGAAAATTATATACTTAATTAGCATAGATTGCTTTTTAAAACTGGGATGTTTGATTTAGGGAGTCTGGATGTGCGCTCTTGCAAATGAGCTGGATCACATCTACAGTTTATTTGGAAAATTTTAAACCAAACCAGGAGATCTGGCAATTATCAGGGTATCTGAGAAAATTCTCTAGGGGATTACACTCACATAGATACTTTTCAATCCTGTAAAAAGAAACAGTTCTGATTGCGTTTATTCATATAAAAAATCTGAGCTTCTGAACTAGTTTACCATGTAAATTTCAGAGTTTATACACGATGCAAAAGTACGTCGATACATGAAATGACGCTGCTGATGGTTGTTAGAGGATTGCAAATAAGGAAATGAATGCAAGGTTGCAAAGGTGAAGGTATGCAAGTAAAGTGCTGAATATGAAATCAGAAAAAAGGTTTGGGCAGACGCTAGTTTGAGGACAATGGAACGTTACCTAAGATGAATTCATGACTTGTGTAAAATGACTAAGATAGGGAGTGAGGTAGACAGCTTTGAGAAACAGTAAGTTCAGAAGATAATTCTGATTGCAAATGAATGAGAAAGTGAATGCAGCCCTAACTACTGATTTTACAACGTGTAACTCCACTAAAAACCTCATCACTCTTAAAAAAAATGCCGAGTAGTCAAACACAGGATCTTGCCTGGAAAGACTGGGCCGTCATCTTACGTAATTTAAATGTATTACGAGCTCCCTAAAGAGTAACCACCTACTCCTTTAACCACTTACTCCTTGTATATTCACCACTCATTTCTTTAAGATCAACAAACTTGTCCCTAGAGAGCTTGTGCATGGTAGAACTAAGACTTGGTAATCTCTAATACAAGCTTTAAGGAAGAGGGAACGTATTATCTAAGGTGGGAAGGCGTTTTGTAGAAGGCTGGAAATCATTATACGCTTGACACGTTTCGCTAAGTCTCTAAATGTTCATCAAAATAAAAAGATAAATGTATAACTCACAGATAAACAACTATTCCACAAATGAGTCCTGGGATAGATAATGCAATCTGAATCATCCGCCAATCTTGGATCGACCAACTGACAAAACAGCCGAGCAGAGCTCCGATTATGAAACTATTCAGGATGCAAACCGATGCGATATTTGCATATTTCTTCGGAGTTATCTCCGTTGGAAAGATGATCACAACTCCATGTAAACCCTGAAAGATGAATTAGACTAAGATTTATGGGATATCATGGTAATGATGATTAGTACGATAAGTAAGATGACAGTAGACCGCATTGATCTAGCTAAGTTGCTGACTCCAGCCAGATTGAAATGCCACAAATTTATAGTAATTGTAACAAAATAGTATATAGCATTATTTTAACGTTAATTATAATTTAATTATAAAACAAATTCTTTATAGGACAATGTTGGTAGTCGTCCGAACTGCTTCTAGAAAATTGCATGATCAAAATATTCTATTCATAACATCTTAGTCACTTGGCAAAGGATTTCTTGTCGTTGGGTCTGCAGTCTGCTAACACTGCATGCGTCAGTGCTTCCGCTTGTTTGAAGAATCTTAAACTACAAGATTGTCGGCAAAAATCTAATGCTCACAGATTACAATCAGCAGAGCCGAGGAAATGCTATCAACAGTCTCTAGTTATACGATACATCTCTACAATTTACCGAGGTACAAACTTCTCAAGTGCAAAAGTCAAGATGCAAGCCTCGTAAAACGAGGATGGAGGGGAAAAGCAACCATCCTTAACTGCAGCCCCTTAGATCTTCAAGCGCTGTTTTATACATACATTAATGAAACAAAATATTACTTACAGCAATGAAAAATCCCAAGAAGAACCGTATCATCATGAGAACAGCAAGATTTGGAATAAATGCCATGGTTAAACCAAGAGTGGATGCAGAGAAAAGGCAAATGAGGAGAGTTGGTCTTCTGCCATGACGATCTGAGGCCATTCCAATCAAGATACTGCCCAACATTACTCCCGCCATGTATATCGATGTCGACAAACTTATCAAATATTTGTCATCACATACAAGATTAAACTGAAAAAGGAATATAATTCTTGAAAGAAGAAATCAGGGTATAGCATAAACAAAGGAAAAAGGGGGGGGGGGGTTTCATCAACCAACTAATTACTAGTGGATTCATAAAAACTGTTATCAACTCGCAACAGCATCGTATCTCGGGAAATATTATCAGGGGGGGGGGCAACCATCGTTTGAGAATGATAGGAAGATAAGGGACCATACTGTGAACAATTTAATTTTAAGATTATTTGCCCCCCTGCCCCCCACTTCCTTTCGGGCCTAAATATGTATTCACAAGTGCTTGATTTCCCAAATCACTAAGCAAATCAAGGACTCGATGAAATGAATTAAGCAACTAACCACTTTAAGCAACTATGCTGAAAATACAATTTGGGATCGATTTGCAAGGTGTATTCATTTAGATGCGTGCTCGTTTAAGTCTAGTGTAAACGGTTGGAACCGTTCCCAAACGGGTATGGATCAAAGTTGAGGCAAACTTCTCTGCGTTTTGTAATTGCATTCGGGTCAAAGTGCTGAAAACGGGGCTGCACCTGGCAGTGGATCCGTTCCATTGTAACCGCGATCTGAAATGGATCCATTCCATTGTAAACGCTACATTTGGATCCGTGCTAGTGTAAACAGGGTCATAAATAGTGCTATTTCCTATCAAATAACCACCCACAAATATTGAAACATGAAACGCTTCTAGCCTTTAATGGTGATTTATGATCACGAATAATGAAACATTTCAGTTCTTTAGCGGCAATGGTCAGCTATCTATAGCTCTCTCTTCATCTTTATTAGATTAGTTTCATGATGTCAAGATATGTTTTACAAACATGATTGTAAAACTGTTTTTATCATTAGTCAAATTATTTTAAGTAGGTAAACAGTTGATATAATTAGTATTATCTAAACTATAATGCAAACCAACCAAAAATGATGTTGATAACAATTAAATAATGAGAGAAGTCTTTATTCGGTAAACTAGATGATGGGGAGAAATATCAGAAATATGGTGAGACATGGCAACTAATAAAGCTTTGTGTTTCATACTCATCAGTGTAGAAAATCACCATCTTCCATCTGGGTATGATACTTTGCTAGGTGTCGTTTTCATTCTTTTTCTGGTGCACTGCATTGATGAGTATCACACTGAAAGCTTAGGTACTTATTCCGATTTTCCTCGCCATCCTACAGTTCTCTACCTATTTTGCCGTATTACTTTGATGCGTCTCAAACGTATAGCTCATGGAGTTGTTGTGTTTTGGTACATTTCCTACTTTCGTTGCCAAAACAATAAAGCTTTGCCAAATTGCTATGTTAGGAGACAAATACCGAATTAAAGAGAGATGGCACTTTATTTAGTACCTCGTTGATCCATGTTTTTGTGATTCCATGTGGATAGAAAAATGTCCATTCGACGCATTTGATAGTCTCGTTGCCAACTTTCAAGAAGCACCGACTTTGCAGCATGTGCTGGGTTGGAACTCCCGACGATGAGTTGTTTTTTATATTGTTAACCGATGACGCATCAATACCTTTTGAACCACGCAAACATCTGAAACAAAAAATTAAAAGGAATTTCATTGTACAAACTATTGAATAACAACTTAATCTGATCTTATTAATAAGTTGTATCCTAGCTTTTTTGCATGTCATATAGCCTTGCTTGGAGGCTACGGGATTTTTCGGAGCACATGGCGGCTGTCATGAGAGTGTTCCATATCCAAATTTCCATTTTATCAGCTTTTTGCAGAGCTAACCAAAATGTCAGTCTAATATTCATATCTAAACTGTGATCATTAATACCGAGTGGCGATCCTCGCCTTAACAGAAAAAGCAAATACATTTCCAGAGCAGCCAGCATAGATAGAAAAGGGGGAAATTTACCATCTTGGATGAGAAGAGCGTGAATCAAAAGCCTCATGACCGCATAGAGTCATTTTTGTGCCAATCGATAGCAATTATCAAAATATAACACGGGTTTAGAAAAAAAAGCGAGAACAGTTTCAGAACATACTTCATTGAAATATTGTCTTGGGCGTAAAGAATTTTTTTTAAACGAGATCATGGTTTTTTATTCGAAGTTTCCGATAGATTAGTACCACAATAGCCCAGTACCGTTGACTTAAGTATGGCTCTTGTTTTGCTATTCTGTTCAGTGAGTCAGTGAGTTTATCTTTTCAAACATATAAGCATGCTAGCAAAAATCCAACCAGGAGAGACCTTATTTCCAAAAGGGGTACAGTAGTATGCACTGAATAACTACATATAGTAGTAAACGAGAAAATCGTGCTTCCATTTGCACAGCAGGGGTTGATACTCGAAAACGACTTCTCACCGGTCAATCCCGAACTTAAGTTTGCCGGTGATTTCCAACCTACTTGGTCCAGAATCTCTGACACTTAAGTAGTTTGCTCACACGCAACAGCTCTTTTATAATCATTAAGCCTTCTAGCAAATCGTGTGTGTATGTTATTACTTGATTTGTAAAACAGTGCTTGGTAGCTAGGACATTAGGGGGCTTCAGAGCCGGAACAACAAAGAAAAACACAAAAACTTTCCTTACTCATGCTGAATTGGAATTCCATAGAGCGACGGCAAAGAAACATGATTGAACGCAGCGAACATGTTCATAGCAAACATCAAACAATATAGAGCTATACTGTAAGCTCCTGGCCTTCCAAGAAGACCTAAAGCCTTGTTCGTATCCATCTAGAATGAAAACTGGTCGATTTCACAGTGCGCTAAAGCTCTACAATTGTGAACAAAAACTCAATAGAGCTGCACCCGAAAAATGGTATCGGCGCTTCGCATGAGTGCATGATTTTATCCTGCGGCAAGGCATTATCTAGACATCTTTTGTGAGACACAAAAGATTTCTGATGATCTCTAATGATAATTGGAAATCGATTGAAATTTTAGGAAATAACAAGTAGCCATCTTTACGGGAATTTGAATTGCTAATCTCTTGAGAGGGTATCTCATATCGTGTGTTTACTTACGTAAGACGTGGAATTACAGTACAGCGAGGGCGGCCTAGGGTAATGGGTAAGGGGCAATTCATGAGCCAAAGAAGCCTACCAGAGTTGAAATTTCTTTTTTGAGTTGGTAGGAATTGAGGGATCTTGAATGAAAAATTGGGGACTGCAGGGTTTTAGAATCTTTTTATCTTGTCTGTTACTTGGTGGATATGATAATCAATTCACCACTGTACGTATTTTCTACTTAACTGGTGTTACTCCTGTAGTTATTTTTCATTTGGACCTAAGAAAAGGCTGGATGATATCCCGCAGTGTTTTCAGTTATCTGTCAATATAGGACTCCAATAATCGGCTAGTGATTTGCCACATCAGTGCTCAATCAATTGAGCTACCGTGGTAGTTGATTTAAACGACCAGCCCCAAAGAAAAACAATCCTACCAAATGCACTGCCCCTCATCAAATGAAGAGACAAAGTTATCTAGGCTCTCTAACAAGCACACCCTCCACGTTTTTGCATGTGATAACCCTGGTTGATAAACTTGCTATTTAGATTTGTACAAATAGTTTTTCTCTTCTTTTTTGCAACTCGTCATAGACCAAGGTAGTCAGACATTTAACAGAGAGAGGAAGATTTCGGAGAGCAGGAAATAAATCATTAAAATCTTAACATAACTCTTTATCAACGCAAAACGTAGTCTACTCTTTAACATCATATATACTCTTAGTTGCGATTACTTTACTTATTCATACAACTGAGGCCCCATTTACACAGCTACGGATCAAGTTTTGATCTCCATGTATCCGTATTACCCGTACGTATCAAAAGTTTACACCACTCCTACAATCCTCGCCATAAGGTCTTGAGACACAATGGTGATTTTAGCATTACCTTTAACATGGAGCTATTAACCTTTAAGATGCCCCCAGCCCCCCTCCCCCCCAAACAAATGTTGATATTAGGTCTGGATGTCATCCAAAGATGTTGCAGATGCATTTCTGTACCAAAGCAACATCTGAAACAACATTGTTTAGGGGGGATGGGGGTCTTTCTTCGACAATTAGTATATATCGAGTGGCAATCAAGCACTGTCTCATACCTTATGTCAAGGATGTAGTTGCAGAAGCAAAACCAATACGGCTAGCCGCTCCACTTTTAATCCTTCTATCAAAAGGTCATAAATGCCAAAACACATTCTTATTTCCTGTAAAACAGAGCTTATCGACACTTGCATTAAAATTTTTGGTATGTATCTAAAAAAAATTTCTGTAAAAAGCACACAAATTCAGAAGTAAAAATACTCGCTAAAATTCTTTCTCTTAGAATCTTGAGCATGGCAATATCATAAATATATTCCTAAATGTTGCCGATTTTTAGCCTCAATATTCTTATAAAATTTATTCATATAAAAAGAATGTATTTTACTTCTTTCCAAAGCGTACGAGATTTTTCAAGAATAAAAGGATTTCCAGAGATTTGCGAGGGATTTATCAGAGAAATATGATTTTTCGAAAAGTGCACAAGATTTTCAGGGATTGTTTGCCCTTTGGCAATCCGTATCACTTTTGATACGGACTCATAAGAAGAAAATGACAGCATCTAGTTTTAATGAGCCTGTTATATGAGTCTATCGCGTAATGATGTGATCCAAGTCGAGTCGAGTAAATAAAGACGAATATACAGCTATATACATATATATACAAAAAACCTCTAAAAAACTCTTCGAAACCATAAACGTGTATAACCAGAAATATCTCAAATCTCAAAGCACAATAATCTCGGTCTAACTTTCAAGCTCTCAAAAAACCAACTCTCCAAAACGTGCAATCTAAACACACCCTAAAACCTGAATTTCTCATTCAAAAACTGTCCAATCATGTAAAAGTGTCCGTAATTATGCTAATCATGCTAAATATGTTAAAATATCACAACAAGCCCCTACTGGTTCAAATGAATTCTATTCGTATCACTCTTGATCTTTATCAAAAGCAATACGTAGCAGTGCAATCCGGCCTTAAATGATTGGAATTTTACCAAACAAATGCTAAAATGTAATCAACTAACAGATTAACACTAACGAGCGTAATCAAATCACTCCAATTTAAACTATACAATCGGGAAATATAAAGCCCTCTCGTTTTCCGGAGCGTATTGAAAAGACACGTAAGAACGTAATCAAAAGTAATGAGTTATCGTTCAAAACTAATTATCCTCTGTAAGTCCTTAGATCCTGTTTCTATAGGCAAAATTGCTTCACCTGCCAGACCCAGGGCGGGTAGTTGACATTTCACCCTCCTATAGAATATCATTGAAATCTCAGTTTGCATATAAGTGGAAAATAAAACTTTACACATTATCAGCAAAGTGAAACTTCAACTCTCCGGAGGTGAAGTTTCATTCAGGTGAAGTGAAGTTTTTCCATATAAACACAAAACTACTGATGAGGTGAAGTAAACTCGACCTTATTACAATGGAAAATCACAAAGGACATCTAAGAATTCACCTCGCCTTTCCAACCCGGCATGAAAATCCCATACAAACAGTGCTTAAAGTTTACTTTGTTTGTCAGCCCCGGGTTTGGCAGGTGAAGTTCTTTTACCCATATGAATAGGCCCTTAATAGAGGGAGGGGCTAAGCCCGACCTACAAAGAGAATATACATCCCTAAATGGATCACATGACAGGGAACAAGATTCCAGCCCTGTTTTTACATATATTGAGCCGATGCACTCTCAATAGGAGCTAGATGGACAGGCCTTGGAGAAGAAAGGTAGAAACATAATTTAGAGAGAAAAAACACGCAAAACTCATGTAAGGAAAAACATCGATACTTAAAACTTGAGTGGGTGGGTAGGAAAAAATCCACATCAATACATTTAGATAATAACTTTCTAAAATGTGCTATGCTTTTTTGTGGATCAATCTACGTATACGTAAATCTTTAAAGGTGTGCAGTCCTTAGCTTCGAGGTTTGCTGTCTTTTGAAAGGCCTTGTCTGATCTGATTTAGGATAAAAATCACTAGGGAACCCTATACAGTTTTGAAAAATATCTTGTTTAAAATGCTAATATCTATGATTAGTATGAAAATGTCTTTGGTATCATCATTATTAATAAACTATGCAGGAAAGAGTTAAACAAGATCACAGCCCAAATATTCTACGATAATATTTCCTATCAATCTAAGATTGAGATAAAACTCAGCGTGAATATTTTATCTAAAAAACGAGTTCTGTCCAAATACTAATTGAATACTGAAAAGCACTAATGTTTCTTTATTTTATTGAACCCTCTACAAAAGTTAATGAAATCTATTCCACTTTCAAACTATTTTTCTTTTTATTTTTAACTTCTTTTGGCCGCATCACATTGGGATGAACTGCTAAGCAGTATAGAAACCAGGAATAATAGGAATTGATATTACGTATTTTCCTTAATTTTGAGATCATCTGAGCCTCATATTTGATATAATACCTAATCGCTTTTTGCATTTTTATTTCTATTGTTTACTTATTATAGATGTGATAAGAAGGGAGAAAAACAGTTGATATAATCTAAATATACTCAATATTTCAAAACACAATGAAAACTGAGAATTTAACGAAAAGAGTGGCGCCCCCAGATTGCTATTCTAAGTCTCCTAAGCCCTGCTAGCGCCCCAGGGTTTTTTAATGATACCCCCATGAGAGTAGTTGAATATTTGATTTTTTTTCTTGTATCCTTGTATGTATTGACAATCGTTTAGCACCAAGTTGATTAATTTCATTGGTAAATTGTTATGTTTTTCTATTTAAAATAAGGATGTTCGAAAGAGATGATGGTCTTAAAACAATGTTGGGCTTGAATAAGCAACCTAGACTACGCCTAAACGGTAGCGGATCACTTTTAATCCGTTAAAAAATTGATGCAGATCAGCCCCCAGCTATACAAACTCAAAGTGATCCAATACACTTTTGCTCCGCTATCCGCATCAATTTCGATCCTGCTCTGAAAGCTAAGTAGTTTCGTTCGGATCACTTTTGTGTTGGATCACTTCTGCTGTACTGCGTGTAGACGCAAGTGACCTTCACCAATTTAATTCCGATTTGTTACGAGGGTGTTTTACAATATCAAAGCAAATGATGAGAACTGAGAACAAAAGCGTATCCCCTTTGATCCGGCACCGAGTTTTAAAAATTTCTATTGCCAGGGTTTTCAGATTCTTAGCATGAATAGTTACAGATTTTTCTCTTTCGAATGAAGTCTCAAAATTTGATACATAGTCCTTGTATGCAATTCGTAAAGCTCTTCCGTTTATTCTATCAATCTTATTGTTTAATTGTCTGCTATGAAACAACCAAGCAAACGGGTTGTATTGAAATTGAATTATCACGAGGGGTCTTATGAAAACTCTTAACCTTTTTGAGCTCATATAGGGAGGCATACATACGCGAGAGAGCAAAAAGTTTATTTCCAGCCTTTTTACATAACTTTGTGATGTGTGTTTCAAATGTAAGTTTATTATCGATTGTGACACCTAATAATTTTTCCTCATTTTTATTCTCAATGCTACTGTAACCTACATTTATCGTAACAGATTGATTGAAACTTTTTCTTAGTACCAATAAATAACATTATAGACGGGAGGGTGATCCGTATAACAATGATCCGCTTCTTTTTGCTCCGTTTCCATGTAGACGTAGTTTAAAATGTGTATTGCATAGTAGCATGTGTAAGGCAATTGGTTGTTTGCTACAAATATCAATAAACTGGTTCGAGGGGCATATCACTCGAAAAAATCTCGTACACTTATTGAAAAAATCACAGAAAAATCACAATAAAATCACAAAAATCACAGAAAATTCACAAAACTCACAGAAAAATGGAAGAAAAAGCACACCAAATCACATAAAAATCACCAAAATCACTAAAAGAACAACTGTGATCTTTGAAATCACAAAAATCTCGTACAATTTTTTGTGAGTAATAAGCCCCTCGAACTGGTTCGTTTGCCATCACTTGCTTATCGATTGTAAGCTAGAGGAAATTGAAAGTATTAATACAAGATATTCAAATTACACATTTGATCCAGTCTCTATTTGATTCAAGGTTGCTCCTTTTAACCCTACTGCTAGAAACAACCTGTCTCTATAGGGGGTCTATCACATGTATTACAGTTTGCTATTGCAGCTCAGTTTTATACGTATGGCTGACATGTCTTACAATTGATTCTCATGCAGCAGCTTTTCGTTTACTGTTTTTTTTGCAAAACTTGCAAATCAAGATTCTAGATTTATTAAGATTCTAGATTTTTTAGATATTTGCAAATTAGTGCAGTTGCCATACTGAGTACCATGGCTCCTATGTTTTAAAATATGAGGAGTGAACCTTTCGGATTAAATACTACAAATTCTGTGAATAATCATAAAAAGTTACATCAAACCTTTCAAATTTTAATGAGGTAGGGCTGTCACATTGAGCCTGAAAAAATCGTTAATGATGGATACTGCAAAACAGCCTAGTTCAGAAGGCCGTTCTTTATTGAAGACTTTATCCAGAAAATTGTGTTTCTTCATGAAAAAGAATGGCACAGGACTTTTTTCTGATAAGCACTTATCTAACTTTGAATATATTGTAGCTGATGTGATCTCTGAGGTACCTTTGCCTTTTTTATGACATTCTTCGATGCAGTCAAACAACACGAGTTTCAACAGATACGACGGGATCAACTTTCTTCCATCAATGATCATCTCAGTTTCAGCAATGAATTTTAGAGGCCCCATTTCAATTTCCAATTCCCTATGAACAGCAGTTGCCAAAGTTACCCTAGGATCACGTGCAACTTTAGCTTCAATGTAAGCTGATCTTAGGTTATCAGACAGTCTGTTCATGATACTTTGTTCTGCAAGAGAGAATGAAAGTCTCCATTTGTCAGACTTTTGTACAACATGACACCCCTGTTTAATTATATCTTCAGTCAATAATTGAGAATCAGTCTCAGCAAATTTCGGCCATGTCTTTACCCGAATTGCTGGCACCATATCAGCTGTTATAATTATATATTTGTAAAATGCTCCACACCATAAAAAACCAATTTCATTAGTTGTTATTCCAGGCTTTATTTTCATAGATTCCCTGGTTTTCTGTGTTGATCTGAAAACATACAAATTAGCATGAAATGGCTTGTAAGTCATCCTTAACTCTGCTTCGGTGTAGATACCAACAAATCTATGCATTACTTCGCTGCACTTCAAATTGTTGTCTTCAAAAAATTCATCAAATTCATCGTTATGTTTGTTAGGATTCTTTCTAATGGTAACATCATCATATATTTCCTCAGTTACGTTTATTGAGCAAATCCTCTCAAATTCTGTCAGAACAAACATGTAATCAAACTCATTTGGATCTCCAACCTTTGTGCCTTCATACACGCTACCACTTTTAAGTATTTGTCCTTTGAAACGTTTATCAATACTAGACATGCATTTCGTTACTTCATTCATATATGCTTCAATGGCTTGCCGTATTTCATCTACCTCACTGATATTTGGTATTCTGCCAACTCCCTCAACTTTCATCACATTTTGCAGGAATTTCTTTGAATCTTCATTGAAGTTGATAAGAGAAAGAATGTTCGGGTATTCAACTGAATCGCCTTTAAAACTGTAAATAACTCTATCAGTCACTT
The DNA here is from genome assembly GCA_963924455.1 of Pelagia noctiluca. Lineage (NCBI taxonomy): Eukaryota > Metazoa > Cnidaria > Scyphozoa > Semaeostomeae > Pelagiidae > Pelagia > Pelagia noctiluca. The sequence goes on from OZ004327.1 coordinate 3,807,957, forward strand.
CCTCAAATGAATATTTGGGAAGAAGGAGACCAGCTTGAAGAATCTGACCTGTTCCTACGCGAAGAGCTGCTACTGTTTTGGAGTAATTTCTCCTCAAGGCAATAGTTACAGGTGGGTTACCGTTCTTATCAACAAGCTCGGGGTTTCCTCCTAATTCCTTCAGCAACTTTATCATTTCTTGATTGCCTCGGTAAGCTGCGTAATGTAAACAAGAGCTTCCATATTTATCAACTGCATTTACATCAGCTCCATGAGCTATTAGACGTTTTGCAATTGTATCGTTTTCAAGTCCAACAGCATGATGTAAAGCATTAAGGCCCTTTTTATCTACAATATGAACTATCGAGTTACTAATTTTCGGTCCGAGGGATTTCATACTTGAGAGCTCAAATTTCAAAAACAAATCAACAACGTTTTCAACATCTAAGTAAATAGCATAATGAAGAGGTATTTGCCCATCTGCATTTTCAAGCGTTGGATCAGCTCCATTTTCCATCATAAAAACTGCTAAATCAATTACATGATTATCATTACAAGTGCAACTATTTAAAGTTAGCAAATGAAGTGGTGTATTTCCAAAATTGTCCTGTACATTAAGCTCTGCGCCATGCTGAATCAATAATCTTGCAAGGCTTGAAAATTGCAAATTAACAGCCTTGTGTAATGGTGTCCGTTCGTGATTATTTTTAGTGTTCGGGTCAGCATTAAAGGACAGCAACAGTTGTACAAGTGAAATCCATTGCTCTTCTGGAAATTTAGCATTAATAGAGCGCAGACAAAGATATATAGCGTCATGTAAAACAGTATTCCCATTTAAACTTTCTTTGATATTACAATCTGCCCCTCCTTCTAAAAGACACTTAATGATCTCATAATGTTCTTTGAAAACTTCCGGGGAAATACTGCATTCAACTATCTTATCTTCATCTACAGCCATACAAAGAAACCACACGTGAAGTGGTGTCAATCCAACATTGTTTTTGCAGTTGAGATCCAGTTCTGTGTTTTGAATTAGACTCTTCGTTATTTCACTAGTGGCATAAATATGCAAAAGTGTATTCCCGTCCTTATCTTTAAACGTTCCATCACAATATTTCAAAAGTTCTTTAACTTTGTTGGAATTTCTTTCAAGTACAGCAAAATAGAGTTGTACCTCATAATCTAAAGCTGGTTGACAACGTTTTAGTGGGAAGGGAGTGTAATGAATGACTTCTTTCAAACTCGAATCCTCCTCTGAAATAGCCAAAATATCGTAAACAAAGCATTTTTCTGAAATCGATTCTGGGTTTCGTAACACCAAACGTTGATCTCCTTTCTCTAAAAATGCTTCAAAACAGTCTTGTGACAAGATAGCATGAATAATGTCTTCTTCTAAGCTCGATTCCAAGTTTTGTGACCCCAAAGGTTGACCCCCCTTCTCTGAAATTGGCTCAACACGGTTTTCTGACAAAGTAGCATCACCACTGTCTTCTTCTGGACTCGATTCAAAGTTTTGTGACCCCAAAGGTTGACCCTCCTTCTCTGAAATTTCTTCAACACGGTTTTCTACCAAAGTAGCATCACCACTGTCTTCTTCTAAGCTCCATTCAAAGTTTTTTGACCCCAAAGGTTGACCCTCCTTCTCTGAAATTTGTTCAACCCGGTTTTCTAACAAAGTAGCATCACCACTGTCTTCTTTTGGACTCGATTCAATGTTTTGTAACACTAAAGGTTGACCCCCTTTCACTGAAATTCGTCCAACATGGTTTTTTCGCAAAGTAGCATCATCACTGTTTTCTTTTGAGGACGATTCTAGATTGGGTGACACAGAAACTTGCTCTTCCTCCTTTGAAATAGGTCTAACCCGGTTTCGTGAGCAGCATATCCCCATTACTGTCTGAAAATGATATCTTCATTCAGTGACTTCAGCAACTTAACAGAAATTCTGACATGCAAATAGTTCTGGTTGGCCTTTCATCAAAGAGGTGGTTCCAATCCTAACAAAATTAGGGAGTATGAGATTGTTGCAACAAAATTCATATCGGAAACAGAATCCTAAATAGCTAATAACTTACCAGTATACCAGAATTGCATTGTGTTAGGTTTGCCTTGAATGCTTTACTTCCGTTTTGTAGTTTGCAATTCAAAACTTATTTGATCTAAAAACTTATTTTGAATATCCGATCAATTTTGCCTTTTTTTCCTGCGGCCCACTTACTCGATGTTTTCATACTTTTTAAAGGGTTTGTGGAAATATCCTATAGTATTACGGTGTAGTAAGTAGGGTATTACAATAGCATTTATAAGATATGGTGAGTCATAGTGGTTCCAATTACAAACTAAATTACATCTTTTTCATACCATTAAAATAGTGTTTATGAGATAAAGTAAGTCACAGTAAACAATCAGTAAACAACAAATATGTTTTCGATTTGAAGATAATATTCATTTCTTTCTTACCTCTCTTTGCCGCGAAACGGAAAAAATTCTTGTTAGAATTTACCAACATTATCCAAATACTGCCTTATTAAACAGCGAAAATATATTTGCTTGGCTTATTAGACAGGGCATTTACCATAACATTCTAGCCAATCGGGTAACCGAAAATCTGAAAGTAGTTTTGGAAGGAATCCTTGAAAGAAGGCGGTCATTCACTGCAATATTTTCAGTGCAGTTGATGGAGGATATTCGACTGTACTGAATACTCTCCATTGTACAAATGGTATCACTCTAATATACTGATGATACCACTCAAAAGCACTGAATATCCTTCGATTACTGACAGTATCCCTCCATAGTACTTATAATATCCCTTCATCGTACTGATGATATCCCTCCATTGTACTGAATACCCTCCACAATACTGAAAATATCTCACATCGTACGTATGATATATCTGCCGTACTGATGATATCCTTAATAGTTATAATAATAATAATGAATTGTTTTAAAGTTGGCTTTGCAATAGCTACAATTTACAATTTACAATATCCCTAACTCCGTACTGAATATCCCCCACCGTACAACACACCTTCACTGTACTGCACATGCATTACCCAGGGTGGAAATTTAGGATAGAGGTGAGAACTCGAGGAAAGTGATAAGGGAAAATGCATGGGAAGTATATGATTTCTCTTCAAGTAATGATTCGTCTGCCAACTGGCTGCCATAAACTGACAATAGAATTTAATCATAGATTCAAAAACTCTATTCAGCTTAGCTTAAATTTCAACTCAGTGGCTTCCATTGAAGTGTTCTGTTCATTTTTTACAGTAAAAATAAAGAAAACCCGTTCCCTCATTAAATTCCGATCAAAGAATCAAAACAAACAGACTAATACGCTGAATTTCTATCCGCCATTTTGAATTTCCCACAATTTTCCATACGTCATATCTTTGGAAGGGTAAGTCAAATAACATCTGTGTCTAATGGTTATTTGCTGAGTTTTCGGTGCTCTTTCCAATCAGGGATTGAATATTCGGAGGTTGGATTTCTTGTGACCGTGGTCGCATGACGTCATCTTTCAAGAATTCCAAAACTACCTTCAGATTTTCGGTTACTTGATTTGCTAGAATGTTATGGTAAATTCCCTGTCTAAATGTGCCAAGAGGACTTTGAAACAACAAAATTTTTTGGATACTAGAAATATATCAACCATCCATTAACTTAAGCTAAAGAACTATACTAAAACTCGACGCAAGTAATTCTGAGCTTAATCTTCGGATCATGAGAATAATTCGTAGATATATTTGAAATTGCTTATAAACTTAATTTGATATTTCATATGTATCCTCTATTTCTATTGTGAGCTAAATTAATTTTTGCAGAATTAGATAAATACTGCTGTATAAAAAATGTAACCAGTTTTGAGCCATCTCAGCCTTTAGACTTGTATTTGAAAAAATAGAATATAGTGAATCACAGGAAACCTTCACTCATTAATAACATTTTTTTGAATTCTATTGGTCATAAAACCTTCATTGAAAACCTAGAGTCTCAAATTTCTTATCAAATGCCTAACTTTACCTTTTGTAAAAATATGAAATTAAATCCAACAAAGGAATACAAAGGATCCCCACGTGATAATAACAATTTCATACATCACTCGTATGTATGAGATTTGAAGGAGCAAAATTTAGTAGAACAGTTATCTGTAAACGCATCACGGGGAACAAATGAACAATACAACTCATTTCATAACAACTTGCTAAACAACAGTAGTAAACAAGATTCTCTATAGTTCTTTCATTGTATACTTAGAGGAAAACAAGCTCAAAATGTCTTAAAATATGTGCTTTCTTTATTAATAGGCCTCATTGCACTTATCAGTTTAATGTGGCATTTCTTGTTAATTTATTTATGAATCAATCGACCCTTTTTTCATAAAACCATTTTATAAGAACACGAGCCTTAAATTCAATAAACATATGAAAAAAAGCTAAGAACGAACTGAGGATGACATTTTTAGCTGAATGTGAAAATTCTAGAAATAAACACGAGGCTGAAAAAGAGTTAGAAAACAACAAGTCTGACAGTGGTAAGTCAGACAATTGTCTTCAGAGTTACAGTGACAGTAATAACAATTAAGGAATATTCCATCCTGAAAACAAAGAAATATCTAAGAACAACTAGCTTAAAACCAGTTTTACTGGCTGTCTAAAAAAGTTGTAATGTAACTTATCTAAAGTAGCAGCTAAATCTCTTAATCCAACTTTTTAGATAACTGATTACACTATTGAAGTATAACGAACAGTAAACATATTATGACTAGCTGGCAAAATACATTACAGGCAACCTAGTTATTGCAACAATTATAGAAGGATGGCAATATTTATACAAGATTATATATCACTTACCCCATAATTTCCTATATGTCTTTTTCCAGTTTGTGCTGGAACTTTGGATGGAGCAAACAGAATGTTTACGCAAAGAAGTAGACGAGTTGTTTAATCTGGAAAGAAGCGAACCAATTCCACTTTTACCAAATCTTGATACAATAGAAAGCTTTACAAAAACAACCAAAGAATCGCTTACGACATTATGCCATATGAAGGTTTTGTCATTTCAAGTCAGCTACTAAAGTTTAAACACTATACAAACAAATAAAAAGGCCGTGTTGACAAGGCTGCTTCTAAAAAGTTTCTGCTGCATTTGGGAGTTCTCTGCTCTATTTTCCCTTACCCAAACCTTCTCTCTGGCATTTAGTTTTGTGGGAGGATCTTTCACCTCATTCTGTTAATAGTCACATTGTATTTTAGAGTTTAATAATTGGTGAAATAGTATTTGTAGTTTTATGGTAATAGTTAGTATTAGAATAGAAGTATTTTTGGGTTGTTTTTTCATATGAACAACTTGTTCTCAACATTTGTGTTCATTTCATAGTGATTTAATTCAATGGAGGACTTGCATCCTTTTTTTATGAAAGAAATATTCTAAACTAATGAATCTTTACATAATATGAGGAAATCCCATTTCCAGATAAGCAGACCCCTGTAAAGAGAAATATGAAACTGACATCTTCAATGGCAGCTTGACAAGGAGCACTATTTCTAAAGGATTGGAGGAACTTTAATTCACCGTTTCCTTTTTCGTACCGCGCGCAATGCATTGTGGTAGTTGTGGTTAAATGCTGCGCGTGGCCAAACATACTGCTTTCAATATCTATCTATATATATAACTAGCGTCTACCGCAGGGCGCTGCGCGCCCTTGCGGTATCAACTTTCTCAGTGGTTTGAACTTCGCTACTTCCATTTCCTCAGCGCTTCGCGCCTCGTATTCATAAATTCTGTGTTTTTACCGAATTTGAAAGAGCACTTCTATACCAACTAATATAACTTTTATGACAACAAATACTTCTTTTGAGACAGTTGTCGTATCCATTTCTGCTTGCCCTTACGGGTATCCACTTTCATAGTGTTTTGCACTTTGCTATGTCTATTTCATAACAACAAATACTACTATGGAGACCGTACATAAATTTGACGTCACATTAGATCAACCTTAAATGTTTTTGTATGTCTCTGACCAAACTGAGAAGTTGATTTGACGTCATCATGGCATCAAAGAAAACGATATTTCAACGCATTTTATCTCAACTACTCGTCACATTTTTGCTTTTTCTCTCTTATTTCTAAACGATTTGTAAAATATTTTCAGCTAAAAACACTCACAGATAAATTCTGGTTGCAATGATACCTTTCATTTTGCTGTGCGTTTAGTGGTTCTTGAGTTTTAAGCGGACATGCATACATACATACATACAGTTCTGTTTTATATATAAAGAAACAGAACTGTTTGTATGAATGTTTGTATGTATTGTAGCGTACACGGCTGGGTCTTGCTACAGAGGGGTTTCAAACGCGTTTTCATCAAAGCTCCCCAAAGTCAAGAAACAAAGCAAAAACACACGGCGTTGGGTTTTCTAATGATATACGGTTTGCTACAAAAAACAAACATAAATAAATGTATGCAACAGTTTAGTGCTTATACAAATCAACGAAATGAATTAGTAATGAAAAAGTAAATAGAAATAAATAGGCCTAAGTAAATAAATAGATAATTGTACAACTCACAAATTATATGTCATCTGCAACGTTCTAAGTTCTTAACTTCAAATATCTTAAGTTCAAAGCTTTGTCTTCTTCGTCATATCTCTTCAAATTTGTCTTCTTCGTCTTCTTCGTCTTCTAGTCGAAATGTGCCCCTCCCATTTCATAAAAATTGCTTTTATTATGTGAAATGGGAACGAGGCTTCATTCAAATTCAAATTAGTCCATAATCAAATCAATTTTAAACAATTCAATTCAATCAAAACGCAAGTGTTTTGTTCTTCTAAAATAAACGTAGGTCACAGGATTTCCGTGCGTAACATCCGGCCCCAAACAGATCATTGCATCTTCTGTTTCATTTCATCTTGACATTGGCGTACGGAGATCTCATCTTCAGCTGCTTCTTCCAACAAACAAATCTTATGAATTGGTCTCACGAATTTGGATTTTGCCGTTTTCACTGTAACTGAACGTACCAGGCCATCTCTACCAGATGGCACTAAAATAACTCTTCCAATCGGCCAACATCTTCTCGGCAGTAATTCGTCTTTTACCAGCACTACATCGTTGATGGAAAAGTTACGCTGAGCAGTGAACCACGCTTGTCTTGTTTGTAAAAGAGGTAGATATTCTTTAGTCCAACGTCTCCAAAAGATGTTGGCAAGATATTGCACTTGTCTCCACCGGCGCTTTGAATATTGATCAGATTTGTTGAAAACACCAGGTGGTAATCAACTATTTGATCTGAGAAGAAGTAAATGGTTAGGAGTCAAGGCATTGGCATCTTTCGGGTCATCTGAAAGCTTTGTTAACGGTCTACCATTTATTATAGATTCAACTTCACACATCAGTGTTTGTAAACCTTCGTCATCCAGTATCTGCTCATGTAGTAGTGCATTCAATATTTTTCTTGCTGAACGTATCACTCTCTTCCATACTACACCCATATGTGACGCTTTAGGAGGATTCGGCTTCCAATTATCTCCTGTTGCAGCAAGAATTGATGGATCTTGTCTTCCTTTAACTCCAATAGTGCTTCTCGCAATTCTCTGTTACCGCTTGAAAAATTTGTTCCGTTATCTGATTTCATCTCTTTCGGTCGGCCTCGTCTCGATATGAAGCGCCTTAATCCAGGAAGAAATGAATCGGTGTCCATGCTGTGAATAAACTCAATATGCACTGCACGCATCGTTAAGCAGGTAAAGATAAGGCCATATCTCTTTTGTCGTGAACGCCCCCTTTTTACCAGAAAAGGTCCGAAGCAGTCGAATACGACGAAACTGAATGGTGGAAGATCGCTTGTGATTCTATCTTGTAGAAGGTCTGCCATTTTCTGCTTTCCCACACTCTGCAGGCGTCTTCGACAATCAAAGCATGATTTGTTAACCTTCTTGACTGCAGTTCTGCCATTCACGATCCAATATTTCTGCCTCACCAGAGACAACACATGTTCAACTCCAGAGTGTCCAGATATATCGTGATAATGCTCGTCGTCAGAAACGGGTTCCAAGTCTGGAAAGGCAGCTGGTGATATTCCTTCTTCTTGCCACAAAAAATCAGGTCCTCTGATCCACCGAGAATAAAGGGAAATCTGATCTGCGTGCAATCCTCTCGAAGCATCGTCTGCTGGGTTCGATGTGCCTTCAACGTATCTCCACTAATGCGGCTCTGAATTTTCATGGATGATTGTCAACCGATTCGCAACAAAGGTATGAAATCTCCGGTTTTCATTCGATATGTATTTCAGAATGGAAGTGCTGTTAGACCAAAAGAACGTTTAATCAAAGTTTAGCTTCAGCTCTCGCTTTATCATCTGATCCAGTCTCACCGCTACAACACTGGCTGACAACTGCAATCTGGGCATTGTCATTGGTTTCAATGGCGTGAGTCTTGATTTTCCAGCTATGAATGCAACAAGGATTTTCCCTGCTTGATTTACCAGTCTGAGGTAAGAAACTGCTCCGTATCCAACTTCAGATGCGTCTGCAAAATGGTGTAGTTCTGTAATCATCGAGTCGCCAAAGTCTTCTGGCTTTAAACATCTACTGACTAAGAGGTTCTGTAGCATAGAAAGTTCATCAAGCCACTGACTCCAATCATCTTGCTCTCTTTTAGGAATTGGCTCGTCCCAGGATAACTTCATCCGACACAACTTCTGCAATGTTATCTTCGCACGTAGAATGAACGGGGTGACAAATCCAAGAGGGTCATAGAGAGAAGAAACGACGCTGAGCATACTTCTCCTTGTGGCTGATCTATTCTTTACACCAATCCGATATTCAAATATGTCCTTTTCTGTATTCCAATGTAGGCCAAGCGCTTTTTCGGTTGGAAGTATGACCTTTTCAAGGTCCATATTCTTCAGATCCTTGGATAACTCTGATTCAGCAATGACATCCAGAACGACTCTCTTATTACTTGTCCATTTAGTGAGGTTAAATCCGCCTCTTTTCAGCAAGTCCTTCAATTCTTTGTAAAGGTTGATGGCTACTGGAGATGTTGGAGTAACAAGGGCAGATTTTGTAATTAGCCAATCAGCGTGTTTGTTTACAAAATGACAAAATTTGGCGTTTGACGTCACAAACACAATAGAAGCTATAGGAGAATTCTTGCCAGTAACACCCCTCTCTTCTTTCGGGCGCGTGCAAGCGGTTTTTGTAGCTTTTATAATTTTTTTTGGTATTTCTGATTTAATGGAAATTTTACTAAAATCTCCCCGCTGGCATTTTGAATACGACGTCCAGATCCCGAGAGATCTCAGTTTAAAATCTCGGCTTTTTCCTACCCTTTTTTCATTAGGCCTACATGAACCTACAATCGACAAAAGCCCTTAATTACCAACCACCCTTGACTGTTTTGGTGATAAACTATTGAAAGAACCTTGAAAGTAAAACAAAGAAGGTTTTTGCCACCTGAGCAGGGATCACAGACCAAAAAACAGCTGGAAACCCTCCCCGGGAACCTTCGGAGCTGGCTGGCTGACTTGACTTGCTGGCTATCCAGATTTAGTAGCGAAGAAAACAAATACAGTAAGTACTGCAACCTACTAAGATATTTCTCTAGACATTGCTAAGCTTTTTCCCTGGATGTTTTGATTATTTCAATTGTAGGAACAATGACAACTGTTTTCTAATTTTGAATTTTCATTCATCGATTTCTCATTCATCAAATATTTTCTGGCAGGGCATGTAGGTACTTCATCAAAATTTTTTGGCGGGAATATAACAACGAGGATGAGATGTCAGTTGACAAATTGCACTTAGTTATAATTTATAATGATTTAAATACCCTTTCTCCCTTCAAACATAAACATGCAGAAATTTTCCAAGAAGTGCTCTAATCCTTTACATGATGATCGGTGAAAGATTTTCATAGTAACAAGTTGATAGATCCGAGAGCTCGTGGCTTGGCAAAAGTTGTTAATGCTTTCAAAAATGCCGTAGCAGCTGGTGGTGGAGTCAGGATAGATAAAACGAATCCTACGATTTGCAATTTATGCCTGAAGAAGAAGTTCAGCAGGAAAAGAGAATTTACAAGAAATTTTAGTTACACAGAATGATCAACTGTTCAGAATAAGGTTTTTGTTGTAATTCGTAATTGTACACTCTTTTTTTTTTATAAGAATAAATTTTATAAGAGTAATGAGGCTCAAAATTGGTGAAATTTAAGAATATTTTAAGAATATTGCGAGGCTCAATTCTCATGGAAAAAGATTTTAGCGAGTGTCGATGAGCTCTGTTTTACAGGAAATAAGGATATTGTTCTGTTACTTTAGCATCCATACTTGTAATACTGTAGGTGTGCGTTTTTGGCATTTATGACAATGATAACAATTTATTGCTATATCCGTGTTTTCTGCCGTAAGAATAATTTAAGAATATTCCGAGGCTCAAAATGGCAAAAAATTAAGAATATTGAGGCTCAGAAAAAAATTAAGTATTCTTATAAAAAAAAAGAGTGTATTGAAACATAAGCCGACATAAGCCATCAGTAACATTGCACATTTTTTATAAGAAACCTAAAATCACAGTAAGATTAGTTTTCCCCTTGGAAAAAGAAATTGTCTTTGCATTCTTTATTGAGGCATTTTTGGATTACATATTTTGCCAAGTTTCTAAATGTGGGTGGAGGGACACTACTGTCCCCTATTCTTCCCCATAGCCACCCTGCTGCTTTCAGGTTTTTATTTGCTTTTAGGTGTTTATTTGCTTTTTTGTGAAACCTGGATAGTTATTTTCTGCAAAGGTAGCCCTTTCACACCCCTTCACCAAGTTATTTTTATAAGAAACCACTTGATAACCAACCAGCTAGGAGATTAGTAGTCAGAGGTACAGATTAGAAATATTTTCCTGTCATCTTTTTTGAAAATCTAAAAACTTTGAGTACTAGACTATAGGAACTAGTCCTGAACATGATAGGTTTCTTATAAAAAATGTGCAATGTTACTGATGGCTTATGTCGGCTTATGTTTCAATACAATTACGAATTACAACAAAAACCTTATTCTGAACAGTTGATCATTCTGTGTAACTAAAATTTCTTGTAAATTCTCTTTTCCTGCTGAACTTCTTCTTCAGGCATAAATTGCAAATCGTAGGATTCGTTTTATCTATCCTGACTCCACCACCAGCTGCTACGACATTTTTGAAAGCATTGACAACTTTTGCCAAGCCACGAGCTCTCGGATCTATCAACTTGTTACTATGAAAATCTTTCACCGATCATCATGTAAAGGATTAGAGCACTTCTTGGAAAATTTCTGCATGTTTATGTTTGAAGGGAGAAAGGGTATTTAAATCATTATAAATTATAACTAAGTGCAATTTGTCAACTGACATCTCATCCTCGTTGTTATATTCCCGCCAAAAAATTTTGATGAAGTACCTACATGCCCTGCCAGAAAATATTTGATGAATGAGAAATCGATGAATGAAAATTCAAAATTAGAAAACAGTTGTCATTGTTCCTACAATTGAAATAATCAAAACATCCAGGGAAAAAGCTTAGCGCTGTCTAGAGAAATATCTTAGTAGGTTGCAGTACTTACTGTATTTGTTTTCTTCGCTACTAAATCTGGATAGCCAGCCAGTCAAGTCAGCCAGCCAGCTCCGAAGGTTCCCGGGGAGGGTTTCCAGCTGTTTTTTGGTCTGTGATCCCTGCTCAGGTGGCAAAAACCTTCTTTGTTTTATTTTCAAGGTTCTTTCAATAGTTTATCACCAAAACAGTCAAGGGCGGTTGGTAATTAAGGGCTTTTGTCGATTGTAGGTTCGTGTAGGCCTAATGAAAAAAGGGTAGGAAAAAGCCGAGATTTTAAACTGAGATCTCTCGGGATCTGGACGTCGTATTCAAAATGCCAGCGGGGAGATTTTAGTAAAATTTCTATTAAATCAGAAATACCAAAAAAAATTATAGAAGTTGCAAAAACCGCTTGCACGCGCCCGAAAGAAGAGAGGGGTGTTACTGGCAAGAATTCTCATATAGCTTCTATTGTGTTTGTGACGTCAAACGCCAAATTTTGTCATTTTGTAAACAAACGCGCTGATTGGCTAATTACAAAATCTGCCCTTGTTTGTTGGAGTATATATCAATAAATCATCAACATAGAAACTTTGAAACACGGCATTGATAACCTCACTCTCATAAAGGTCTTTGTTATCAGCAGTAGTTCTATTCAGGGCATAATTCGCACAGCTGGGTGACCAGACTCCACCAAGTAAATGGACTAGCATTTGGAATTCTTCAGGTTCTCTGCTCACATCACCGTTAGGATACCACAAAAAGCGTAAGAAGTTGACATCTTTCGGATGGACACGCACCTGATGAAACATGGCCTCGATGTCCGCCATCATCGCAACTGACTCTTAACGAAATCTGAGTAAAATGCCAACAAGAGAATTTGTCAGATCAGGTCCAGAAAGAACATTGCTGTTTAGAGACATGCCATGGTACTTTGCTGCACAATCGAAAACAACACGGGTCTTTTCAGGCTTTTTCGGATTGACAACGTTGTGATGCGGTAAGTACCAAACATTCGTGTCATTCAGTGCCGTTTCTGGAACCTTTCTTGCATGATCATTCAGTAACAAATCATCAAACAATTTTGAATATCTTTCGAGTAGGCCATCGTCTTTTCTTAACTTATTAGTGAGGTACTTTAATCTGACTTCTGCTACCGTACGGTTGTTAGGCAGGTCGGATTCATTCTGTTTCCACGGTATTGCAAGCTGATAATGTCCTCCAACCAACGTAACCGAGTCTTCGAAAACCTTTAACGCTCTTCGATCTTCTACAGACATGCTCTTCTGGTCATTGGTTGCTGAATCACTGAATTCGTAGTTCATGTACCTTTTCAGCCGCTGTTCGAGAGTGTCGTCCGAATTGGCTGTCAAGAAGTGGCATTGTATCCCTCATTCTCTTTCTTTTCTGATATTGTTATTGGTTCTTCTGAGAGGCCCATTCAAAGTTCATCCAAATTTTATTTTAACAGCATATGGCCCTCCATTTTTCCCTTTTCTGATTTCTTCAGGTTCCAATGCCGTTGGTACGTCGACTCCAATAAGAATGTCTATACATCTGTTACGGAGCAACTTTGGACCTTTTATTCCGTTCAAATGTGGCCAACAGTCAACATCTTTTTGTTTTGTGATCGAATCTGCAGATATGTTCAGTCTCGGAGTGGAGAAAACATTTGGAATCTCAACCAGAAAGTTTTCTTCTATATCCATCACTTCTAAGCTCACCATTTCACATTCGTATCGTTCTTCTTTGCTGACAGTGGCTAACGACATGTGACACTTGAAACCACGGACATCGAGTTCCTTCAAGATACGTTCAGAGCAGAATGAAGCAGTTGAACCATTGTCTAGTATGTCATAAGTCTCAATCACACTGCTATTTCCTCTTCCTTTTACTTTGACTGGTACCAATGTCAATCCCGTCTTGATATATCCGGCCCCATTTTGATGACATACTCCATTAAATTGGTCGTCTTCAGCATTTGAACGTCTGTCATCTCTAGGTGCGCTTGGCTTTACAGGCTCGGTTCTTTTCCTTTCATTGGCCATCGTGACTTTATGTAGTGACGTCAGATGTTTTCTTCTTACAGAACAGTTTGGTACAGTGCATGCACTCTTTCTGTTACAACCAGCAGAAAAATGAGTGGTGGATAAACAATTGTCACAGAGTTTTCGAGCACGAATGAGTTCAAGCTGTTTTACGCCATCTTCTTTCTGGAATGCGACACATTTATCCAATCTGTGATCTGAATTGCAAAAGAAACAACCTTTTTCGCTCGCTCTTGCAGTATCCACTTTCTCAGTGCTGTGCACTTCGCTATGTCCATTTCCTCAGCGCTTCGCGCCTCGTATTCCTAAATTCTGTGTTTTTGCCGAATTTGAAAGAACACTTCTATACCAACTAATATTACTTTCATGACAACAAATACTTCTTTTGGGACAGTTGTCCTATCCATTCCTTCAGTGCTGTGCACTTCGGCCTATCAATTTCCTCAGCACTTCGCACCTCGTATTGATAGAGTCTGCGCACCCTTGAGGGTATCCACATTCATAGTGTTTCGCACTGCGGTATGTCCATTTCCTCTGCGCTTTGCGCTTCGTATTCATAGATTTTGTACCTAAGTATAATCAGAAATATCGGAAACATAGAGAGACGAACACATATATTACTTAAGCTATTAGCCTATTTCGATCCACATATGGGAATATAAATCAGTTAGGTTTCTGTTTTGTTCTCTTTCTCACGTATTACTCTGTTGAGTGTCAGATGAAAAGCCTAGGTAATCTATGTGTTCGTTTCGCTATGTTTCCGATATTTCTGGCTATACTGAAGTTCTGTACCACCAAAAGACTATTCAGATTTTGTACTATTGGAACAATTACTTCAATGGCAACTAAGATAACATTCATAACAACAAATTCTTTACAGTACATAAATTTTACGTCACATTAGATCAAACTTTAATGATTTTTGTATGTCTCTAACCAAACTGAGAAAGAAATGCAGCCAGAGACTGGTAGATGATTTGACGTCATAATGGCCTCAAGAAATTCTTATTTTTTTAGTGTAAACTTACTTAGGCCCTATTGTTATTCTCAAGTTTTTCTTTCTCTAGTACTTTTAATACATAGCCCTATAGCCATTCATTTATTTTCTTCTCATTAAATTTTTACTTCCATACCTACGTCACTAGCCTTCTCATAGTACGTCACTAACCTCAGCTATTGTTTTAGGCCTTACTTTCTGACTAAGTGTTTACTTATTTACCATGCCCTTCCTTTTTATGGTTTATCTCATTTACATCTCTTTTATCTAAATATTATTCCGTTTCCTTCGCTGTAGATATAAAAACCTTGTACATAGATAATTTAGTTAGTTGGTGATAGAGTTGGTGATATAGTTGGTAATAACGTTGGTGTAAATAGCTTCATACGAATACATAACAAGAGAAAAGCACAATCAAGCCTCTTTGTTGTTCTGCGTCTACAGATCTCGGTGAGAACGTTCTTTATTTTATCTTATTAGCATCTCATTCTTAATAGTTTTGGGTATTCGCCTCGAACTATTAAATTTTATCGCAATTTATCTCAACTACTCGTCACATTTTTGCTTTTCCTCCTTTATTTTTAAACGATTTGTAAAAAAGTTGCAGCTAAGAACACTCCCAGATAAATTCTGGTTAGAATGATACCTTTCATTTTTCTCTGCATGGAGTGGTTCTTGAGTTTTAAACAAACAGTTCTGTTTTATATATATAGAAGCAACAAAATCGATATGTAAAATTTGGCTGCATTAGCACTTTAACAAAATCTGGATTGTTTATGCTTATCTAACAAACTTTTTGCCACCCCTGATAGCTGTGAAGTAACATTTATTTTTGATAATTTTTTTTTACTTTGATGTCAGGAACTTTGACAGGAAAATTTCCCATTGACATAAAGCTGGTTCACAAATAACCATAAACTGTAGGCGATTGCTGCCAGCACAGTTACTACAGCATGCCGCAGGCTTTCAACAGCAAAATTTTCACAAATAAATTCGTGCTGGTAGCCAAAGCAGTAGCCAAGTTACGCAAAACCCATTTTGAGAAAATTCGAACATTTGCCTGTGATTTAATTATTATACAATAATTATCTAACAATGAACAATGGAAACAACAATGTGATGAATAATTACCTCAGTCACATATTAATTCATGCCATTCTTGCAATTTTTTCCTGAATAACGCCAAACTCACTGATTTTCTTGCCAAATTGAACTCTGTTGGCAGCATGATCAGCCTGTGAAAATCAAAAATCATCAATCGTCTCATCCTGAATGATCATTTAATCCGTTTTCATAAAAATCATCAGAATCAATATGAAAGGTTAGGTTAGAATTACTCATATGGCATTGTCAGTGCAAGAAAATCCAAGAGACGGGATGAGAAATGACCTCTAGCTAAGCAATTTTGAGTACTGAGCTCGAGCTGAAATTGCTTATAAAAAAATGCGTGTAGTGTCAGCTGTGTTACCTGAATTTAGTCAACTTCAAAACTCTAATTTTTCGGATATCACTCAAGTTTAGAGGGAAGGCAAGACTTATTGGATATATTTTATTACGGCTTGTTTCCCTCTGATAATTAATCAATTTAAGTTGGATTGATTTCGTTCCAATTTGCATTATTCTGCATTGATGGGTAGCAGTTGATAGTGATGAAGAATTTCAAAGGTGATGGGGTTAGGAAAATATACATATTATTGAAAAGAAGTATGTAACCCAGGGCTTTCAAAACGGAAACAATTCTAAGAAACTTTTCTGATTTTTTGAGATGTAAGAGCCTAGGGGGAAGGGGCATAGCATAAAATTGTAGGTATATGCCACTCATATATTAAAAGTTTTCCAAACATAGGTACGATTTTACTCTCAAATTGCATATTAATGGGTATGAAACTATGAAATAGCTTTTTAATAAAGGTTGATCAAAATGTTTTCCAGGAAAAATGAACATTCACAAGAGATAGGGTACCTTTTACCTTAAAATGGCTATCATAAGTTGGTAAAAAGTTGTGTATTTATGGTAATTGAAATAATAGTAAATTGGTATGCTTTTCAAATCTCAGCAGCAAACACTTGTGACCTGTCCAGCTGTAGGTCATGCAGCCCCTCCCCAGTAGCTTACAATCAAATAACACTAAGCAAGAGAAAATTTATAAACAACTGACTATTTGTTCGAAGAGTTTTATCTAAGATTTTGGGAGGGAGGTATTCAACTAAGATCTCTGGTAAAATAGAATGGATTCTATTATTACATATATTCTATTATGTTCCATAAGGAATACAAATATTTGTTCAAAACCATGGACCTAAGAAATTTGGCTGAAGCATCCCCCCCAAATTTTTCCTAAATTCAAATGAATAATTTAGTTTTCATGAGTGAATTTTCATTTCCTATTATCTATCAGTGCCAAACATGAATTGGGTATAGAGAAAAAGTTAAATGCAAATTTCATTGCCAAACAGCTAGAATATCTTATCAAATGTAACTGAGCTGAACTATAGGAATAAAACTCTGTGGGACAGACGTATGGAAGTTGTTTTCTTGATAAGAAAAATATGAAAAGTTTCTTAACTTTTTTGCTTCAAACAGAATATCCTACTAAAGTTTCTTTAGTTTGAAGATCTGGCCCTAAGGGTATATATAACTACATTTTCTAGAATTGAATATTGTGAAACATAGTAGGAACCCAACTTTTTTCTCATACTAAAGCATCATAATAAAGAAATAGTTAAGAAATAGTAAAAATAGAGATATATGCATGAAAATTTGTTTACATGCACAGTTTGATGCGCTAAAGAAGACAGGGTACTTTTCATTTTCAAAAGTGCCCCTATTCTATTTTTAGAATGGGGTGCAATTCTCTATTGTTCTATATCCCTAAAGTTCTTAGTGCAATAACTTTGCTCAGCATATTGACACAACAATAAAACTTGATTTTTATGCTCAACACGATGCCCAGAAAAAGATGAACTCTCTTCCCTCTTTAAGCTCTGCCCCCTATTGCTATTTTTAGAATGGGGCACTAGTTCGCAGGTCCCTGAAGTAATGACTCTGTAACTTTGCTTAGCAATGAGATACAGCAATGAAACTTGGTATTTTGGCGCAACACGATAACCAGAAAAAGATGAACTTTCAACCCTCTTCAAGCTGTGCCCCATATTGCTATTCTTAGAATGGGGTACTAGTTCCCAGGTCCCTGAAGTAATGACTCTGTAATTTTGCTTAGCAATGAGATACAGCAATGAAACTTGGTATCTATGCGCAACACAATGCCCAGAAAAAGATGAACTCCCTGCCCTCTTCAAGCTCTGCCCCCTATTGCTATTTTTAGAATGGGGTCTACTAGTTTCCAGGTCCCTGAAGTAATGATTCTGTAACTTTGCTTAGCAATGAGATACAGCAATGAAACTTGATATTCATAAGCAATAGAAAACAACTGAATAGTTTTAGATTGTCCAAAGAATAAATAATACTAAGTAAAAATAAAGTCCACTAATACATTTATTACTGCATAGAAATAATACATTTAATCTGAGTCAATTGCTGCTTCCTTGATATAACCAGTCAGTTTGCCTGCTTCAATTTGAAGTGCTATTCGAATTGCTGTATATGCACAGGCAGATAGTGGGATTCTTTTATTCCTTCCCGAGTATCCATGCATCAGGCGGATGAATTCACGATAGGATACACTTTGTAGAAATCTATAATGATAGATTGATATTTGATAAACTAGTGCAGTGAATTTAAGATAGATATTGCTTGCCCTAGAGAAAAAAAGGTAAAAGTTTATTTGGAAAATCAAAAAATGGCAACAAGTTAGCAAAAGATTCCTGAAACTTATAGAAGACAGGCCCGGCGCAGGGGCTCTTCAGAGTTGGTCCGGTTCAAGCTAAACCTCTTGTGCCTGGGGCCATTCCCCGTGAATATTCCGAAAGCTACCGTAAAGATCGAATGTTCTAAAAACCAATATCATTTTCGACAAAAGGGATGTTTTGGCCCAAAAGTTGGTCGAGCCAACACTGCACCAACCGGACCGATTCTCCCAGGCCTGGAAGAGGCAGATGAACATAAATTTTATGGTTGGCACTAGCCTGAAGACAATTCTAAATTTGAAATTCAAGAATGTATGATAAGGGCAGTTAAATGATTATGTTAGGCTAGGGTGATGGTTGGTACTTACTGTCTTTCATGGCGTTTTAAACAAATAACATATATGTTATGTTTTCCTTGTATTCTTATTTCATTATGTTGGTGGCCTACATTATTATTTATTATTTGGTTCAGACATAGACGACACGACACTCAGCTCTGGATGCGTACTCAAATCCCTATAATTACATAACTAACAAAACATGTGATATACTTGGTAACAGGGTACCGAGGGTTACAAAATACTACATCACTATCCTTTTTTGAAAAATAAAAAATCAAAACTATGATGAAATACTAGAGTCAATTGGCTGTCCATAGAATTGTGTTTGCAGTCTATTTCTGTTTGATCTTCTAACTGAATGAGTCTCTGGCTCATGGGTCTCTGCTTCGTTCATGTTGGCATTATGTTTAAGAGGCCCCCCCATATTTGTACGAGAAGCGTTATTTGGCATATTTTTGCGCGTGATTTCGTGATTTAGATATTTTCGGTTCGTGAATCCGTGATCAAAGAATCCTTCGTGCAACGTGATTTTTTTAAAAATGAGGTCGTTATTCCGTGAAAAGGAGTTTTCAAGTGCGTGATTGCGTGACGCGTTCTGGTCGTTAAAAAATTTTTTCTTGCATAATTTGATGGAAAAGATCGTGAAAATTCTGTTTTAAGGTCCGTGATGGCGTGATAAACGAGAAATTGACGCGTGAATCCGTTATCCAGGGGTACTATGGGGGGGCCTCGTTTAAGTCATCTTGGTCGTCTGAAACTATTCCTCTTCTGATTCGTTTAAAAAATGACGCGTTTCGTGTAACAGTGTTATTTTCTCCATCTTTTGCGGTTATTCTGGAACCTGCGATTGCGACTACAGTATATGGTGTTATATCGAACGTTGCGCTGAGTTTGTTTTTCCGTTGTTGTTTGATTAATACCGTATCTCCTATTTGAAGATTCGAAGGTTTCGCATGACGACAGTTATTCGCGTAGTGTATACTTGGTTCTTTCTTTTCATTTTGATTCGTACGCGCTTCTTGATGACGATTCATAATGACATTTCGAGCTAGAGTTGGTAATTTGCCTTTTATTTGTCTATTGTAGAGTAACTGAGCAGGTGGTACTTTGGTCGTTGATCGATAACTTAAGAGAAATTTCGATAGTTCTTGTTGCCACGGTCGATTTTCTAAATGCGCTGCTCGAATTGCCTTTTCAAGTGGCTTATCAAAGGCTTCGATTTCACTGTTTCCTTGTGGCCAAAGAGGTGTTGCTGGCTCATATTTGATGTCAAGGGTCTTCATGTATCTACGAAATTCATTGCCATGAAGCGGTGGTCCATTATCGGATCTCAGTTTTTCAGGTATTCCGTGACGTGCAAATATTTCATCAAGTTTTGGAATCACTTTATCAGCAGAAATAGACCTTAAGATTTCAACTTCGGGAAATCGAGAGTATGTATCGATTACAGTGAGAAGATAGTGTCCTGATGGGAATGGTCCGCAAAAGTCAATCTTGGTCGGTTTGGCATGGGTGTGGAGCGTAGCGGTTCAGGTGGATTGGGCTGACTCATCGCTTGGCATGCAAGACAGTTGTTTAATTCTGCTTGTACTGATTTTCCAATGTGGTTCGATTGATCTACTGTCAATTCCTCTCTGATTGCTTTGTAAGGCTTCAGAATGTCGGAATTCCAACAGCCTGTGCGTATTGCTGCTCTCAGTGCTCGGGGGGTTACATCTTTTTGATTTTCTTGCTGAATTTCTGTCATTGTCATAGCGTTCGGGACTGAAGCATGTGCTACAAAATTCACATATTCTTCCGCGATGTTATGATCCTTGTACTGAACAGTTACGGGATGTCGAGATAGGAAGTCAGCTGGGTTTTCGGAGCCAGCTTTGTACACTACTTTAAAGTCATATTGTTGCAAACGAAGCATCCATCGTTCAAGTCGAGCTGGGGGCTTAGATATTTGATTTTTGTATATGAGCTCAAGCGGCTTGTGATCTGTATAAAGTACGAAAGGTGCTCCATATACATAGAGATGAAAATGTTCAATTCCCCATATGATGGACAGAGCTTCCTTCTCGGTTTGAGAGTAGCGTTTCTCGAGGCCCCCCCCATAGTACCCCTGGATAACGGATTCACGCGTCAATTTTTCGTTTATCACGCCATCACGGACCTTAAAACAGCATTTTCACGATCTTTTCCATCTATAATTAAGGAAGAAATTTTTTTTCACAACCAGAACGCGTCACGCAATCACGCACTTGAAAACTTCTTTTCACGGAATAACGACCTCATTTTCAGCAAATCACGCTGCACGAAGGATTCTTTGATCATGGATTCACGAACCGAAAATATCTAAATCACGAAATCACGCACGAAAATATGCCAAATAACGCTTCACGTACAAATATGGGGGGGCCTCTTTCTCGTGTCTGTTAAAGCTCTGCTTGCGTAGGCAATTATTTGCGCTTGTGTTGAGTCGTGATCACGTTGTGCAAGTATTGCGGAAAGTCCTACTGGACTTGCGTCTACAAGTATCAATGTTTCTTTCTGTTTATCGAAATAGCTCATAACAGGACTTTTGATGAGAGCCTGTTTCAATACTTCATAAGCATCTTGATGCTCTTTTGTCCATATAAACTTTGCGTCTTTGCGTGTTAATTGGCGTAGAGGTTCTGTTATAGTAGCAAAGTTTTCAATGAATTGTGAGCTATAGTTTGCTATTCGTAATAAGCTCCTGACTTCTTGAGCTGTCGTAGAGGGTTGTGTGTTGATGAAGGCTGATATTTTCTTGGGATCGGGTTGTGTTCCTTTGGCGGAAAAGACAAATCCGAAAAATTCAAGGTTATGTTTTAGAACCTTGTACTTTCCAAGATTCAACTTTAAGTTACAGTCTTCTAATCGTTGAAGGCAGGCTGCTAATGCTTTGTTATGCTCCTCGTATGTTGACGCGAAGACAATTATATCATCTGCGATGTTGCGTATTCCGGGTATTCCTTTTAGGACTTGTGAGAGTGTATGTTGGAAAATTTCTGCAGCTGAGTTTGTGCCATAGTTTTGCCTTATATATCTGTACAATCTAGCGTGTGTGGCAAATGTTGTTATTGTGCGACTTTCTGCTGCTAATTCTAATTGATAATATGCTTGAGACATGTCCAGCTTAGATAAAAATTTTGATCCATTCAACTCCAAGGATATATCTTTTACAGTCGGGATAGGGTGTCTGATACGTTTAATAGCCGTATTTGCTACACGCATGTCGACACAAATTCTTAAACTCTCGTCTAGCTTGGGCACCACCACAATGGGGGACACCCAGTCGGTGTGTTCTGTATCTGTGACCTTTTCAATTATGTCCTGCAGTTCTAATTTTTTGAGTTCTTGTTCTACCTTTTCTCTCAGGTGAAATGGTATTCGCCGTTGTTGCTGTGCAATTGGTTGTACATTTTCATCAATCACCAATTTAATTTGCTTGTTTTTCAGCTCTCCCAGTCCAATAAAGGCGTTTGAATGTTGTTTTATGATTCCTTGAATTTTCCGATCCTTTGTGTCTATTTTTGTAGAGCTGGTTTTATTCTGTGGTCCGTCTTTTACCTTATTCCAAAAAATTTTTTGTGGTCCGGATTTTATTCTTTGTGTCTTCAGCAGTCCGGCTTTTATTCGCAGTGTTCTCGGTCCGGCTTCTATTCACAGAGTTTCCATTTCTTGTCGTTGAGGACGTAATTGCATTTATTTAAGTTCTTGAGCGGTATTTGAACTTAGCAAGCAACCTCCGTCTTCTTGTGTTACATGAATTGTTGCAATTGTATACTTTCGCTTTGTCTCAAGGAGAGCTTTAAATTTCCCAAGCATTTTCACTGGGGCTGGTTCTTTCGAATTAAACTGGAATGCTTTTATCTTTGTTCTCTCTAAGTCAACATTCTTGAGTTTCTGATAAGTGCTTTTGTTTACCACATTTATGGATGACCCAGTGTCTATTGTGAAATTCACTTTCTGTCCATTAACAGAAATGGTCGTTATTTTCAGGTTTCTTTACTTCACTTTTGTCTGTGTCCACAGCATGACAATATCCAATATCACTGTCTGAGTCGTTTTCCTCGGATTCTACATCCACAGGGCGAATATTTTTCTTTTGCTGTGTTTTATTTTGTCCCTGTCCTTGGAAAACAGATTTCGTGCGGCAATGCTTCGCAAAATGATTCTCTTTTCCACATTTTCGACATACTTGTCCGATGGCGGGGCATGTTTTGTTTTTGTGAGGCCATTTTCCTCCACATTTTGTGCATTTCTGATTTTGCAGTTTTTTTGGTTGGTTAGCACTAGCATGTGTATTTGTGCGACGTCTTCGGTTGACAAAGTTAATGGCTGAGGAGTTGGGTGTAGTTTTATTTTCAATTTCAGCGGCTTGTAGCGAACTGAGTTCCTCTTGGCGAGCGGCAAGTAATAAATTGCTTAAAGTTATTCAAGGGTCTCTCAAAGCTTGTCTTCGAAGACGACTCAAAGTGCATGTTAAAACTATCTGAGTCATAATTTCAAATTCAATATCTGGAAAGTTACAGGTCGAGGCAAGGGCACGTAGACGTGTGGGAAACTGGTCAATGCTTTTTTGAGGGTTTTGCGTGGTTTGGCGAAATTTATATACCTCAAAGAGTCTGTTTGTTTGGGGTGCAAACTGCGAATTCAACTTTTCTAAAGCAGTTTCGAAGGCAGTATCATCACCTGTACTCGGCTCTGGATGCGTACTCAAATCCCTATAATTACATAACTAACAAAACATGTTATATACTTGGTAACAGGGTACCGAGGGTTACAAAATACTACAATATAGAAAGGTTGCAGAGAAGATAGGTGGTTCTAAAAAGTGCTTCTTAACTCCAGTTTGATCACTGAAGCTCCTTCAAAAGTTTCGAATTCTAATTTGTACCTGCCTTACACTTTCTTATCTCTACCTACTTTGATGAATTGTTTATTGGTGAAGAAATGAATTATATCAGAAACAGAGAAAAAAGACTGGCCTATTAAAAGGCCTTAGCCTACTTACCAAGACGCCACAGGCTCTATCTCCTCAAATCGCCTGTTCAATCCATTGTTTTTTAACTCTTTCTCCACTTCCCATTCGAAATTGACGATAGACTGCCCGTCTGCGATGCGGTCGAACTGATGTAGGCATCACCATCGGCCCTACTACCACTTTCATCAGCGCTCTTGGCTGAATTATTTGCGCGAGGAAACTCTCTTTCTTCCCCCTCAACTTCAACAGCATATTCTGCGTTGCTCGAATCCGAAAAGTTGATTTCTTCAGACGTAGACTACGCGAGAAAGATGGGCATAGCAGTTGACAGAACTGATAATCGTCGAAAAGAAGTGAAAACATTGCGGGGCAGCGCCTGCGTGACACTTGATCATGTGTTTGTGGTCGGCATGCGCCTTACCACTTTGACATCAGAGATTCGCTCGTTCCCAGACTGCTAGTGTAACACCACGATGGGGCACAAAACTGCCCCTAGCTCAACAAATACACCTCTGATTGCAAGAATTTTTTTATTCTCGAAATCAGCGCATTTAGATCTATCGAAGGACGTGAAGTCAAAAAAAAAGGTGAAGAGGCACTTAAAGAATTCGAAATTATCAAGGCCAAAAGCTAAGGTTCCTTATAGAAAAAACGTGTAAACAAGATTCTTAGGATTTATTTGTTCAAGTAGAAGAAAGTTAAAAATCTTTCAATGGAATTTCTAAGTTGCAAAAAAACGTGCACACAAGCCACTTTTTCGAGGAAGGACAGCATTACCTATATGGTACTGTATGCCTTGACATTTTTTTCCTCTTTTGCTTTCCGCTTATTTGGGCTCTTTCTAATTTGCACATTTTCTTCTCAATGAAGCAATACCCCGACTTTTCTAGTATTTTAGGACGTGGAATTAGTGGCGTCGCCACGGGCCCAGTTTTCCCAGAGGTCGATTTTCTAATTCGCTGAAATCCGTTTAGAAAAATTGAAGGGGGGATAAAGCACCCTGAACCCTTTGCTGAAAGACAAGTAAAGCAAGACCAGAAGTGATATAACATTGTGTGATATCATATAGAAATGTGGCTGTCATTTATGACATCATTATGGCAGTCGTATTCGCAGTCATATTGACGCCATTGTCATTTTTCCATTGTTAGCATGAGAAATATACATGCAGAGCTAACAGAAAAGGCTTGCAGGAAGGGCGTTGCCTACATTCTCTAAGCTTCTGAAAGGCGTGGTCGACGAAAATTTCCAGGGGCTCCGCCCCCAGCCCCTAGGTAACTCCGCGTCCACCCCAGGATATTTGGGCTGGTGACGCCCCTGCGTGGAATAAAAGTTATTTGTCATAAAACTCCATCTTTCTATGAATTGTCAAAACAATACACCATATAAAAATAGTTCTCCTTTTTATATATCGAGTTCTGAAAGCACTTCCTACTTTGGTGTTCTAGGCAACCAAAATACACTCGTAGCTTACACTTGTACCATCGCTTACACTTGTACAAAATACACTTGTACCATCACTTTGCAGGGCCGTCGCTGCAATGGGGATGCTGGGGGTGCGGCAACCCCAGCATCCCCAATTTTTCAAAATTTAAATATCGAAAATTAAGGAGAAAACGAAGTGTAATCAATGATTAGGCAGTTAAATGAATTAGGCAATGCCTTGAATATAACATTAAATTTTCCTAGATAATTTCACTTTGAGGCTTTTGATGAACGATTTTGCTCAGAAAGTCACATTAGATACAAAATAGAGAATGGGCTCAATTGATTTGGATCTTAACGTACACTTTCTCTTCAACCTCTGGTAACCAGGTTACTCGAAAATGAAAGTTACTACAAGCTCGTTTCATTTGTTTCTGATATTTTTGCATGGCATCGAAGATCCTTTATAGAGACTTAGCTACTACTTTACTGTGTCAAAATGTCATGTGACTTTTAAAGTCTCAAAGATGCACCAATTTGCAAAGATTTATGGCATACACGCATTTTTTCTTATAAGCAATTGCTTTATAAGCAAGTCAGTACTCGACAAGACAAAAACTTAAGCAATTCCAGTACTGGATAGAGGAATTCTAAGCAATTTGAAAATTTTAGTTCTGATCCAATTGGTCATGGAAATCGTGCAGCAGCTATAGAATAATTGGCTACAGTGGATATTAGTACCCCAGCACACTTTTGTATGCAAGATACCATTGACAATTGTTGTACAACAACTTCTGAGATAGTATTTTAAGAAACAAATCTTCAAGTATAAAAAGCTAAGCTATTGGTAAGCAATTTTGAGTACTGAGCTCGGGCTGAAATTGCTTATAAAGAAAAATGCGTGTAAATTCGAAAGAAAATTGACATTGTAGTTCGTGTAAAAAATGACAGGACAGCTTTAGAGTTTTTAGCTAGGATGCATAGAGTAGAAATCAGAAAGGGCGTCGCCAGCGTTTTACGGAGGTTTAAGGGGCGTGGCTCCAAAACATTTTCCGGGGGCTTGGACCCCCGGCGCCCTCTTATTTTTCTCTCTGAATGGCCCTCCCTAAACTACAATGCTGGATCCGTGCCTGCTTTGTAAAGGTCTGTCCTTATCAAATTCAAAAACATTTTTATAACCATCTGGTTACCAAGGAACAGACATTCCCTTGCCTGCTAAAAAATAAATTCAATATTAGAATAGATACAAGAAAGGAGACTGGCTCTCTGTTACTTAAAGTTTCATGCTTACGCAATCATCAGACAGACTATTGATATTTCCAAAACCCTTTTATTTACACTAAAAATGTAAATAATATGCAGATTTAATTTGAGTTATCCCCGTAAGTCTAGGGTCCTAGTGTTTGGTTTTTCCCAGAGATCATCTACAAGGTTGTTGTTGCTGCTTGGGTTTTTCCCTTGGACACTTATTTACAGCTCAGTTATTTCCGCGAGTTTTATCGTGACTACCTTATATGGGAGGTGTTACTTTGTTCCATGTTCTGCAACATTGATTCTATGGCATGCTGTTTTGATCAGCAATTGAGTTCTTCACTGACCAAGCATAGAACCAAGTCTCGCTGTTCTTTCGAATCCCACCCACCCACCCCTTCTTAGGGGATTTTTTCTAGTGCAACGGGGTTTATTTATTTCATTTTATTGTTTTATTTGATATTTGCATTTGCACTATTTTCTGCCTTTCCTTTTCCAAGGCCTACCATCTGGCTCCTGTTTAGATGGAAGGGGTGCATCGGCTCAATGTTATTTGCCGACGGGGGGGGGCTGGAATTATGTTCCCTGTTACGTCACCGACTTAGAGAATGTTATTCTCTGGGTAGGTAGGGCTTGTGCGCCTCCACCGCCCACTCCCCAGTGTCTAGGACTTATATAAGGGATAATACTTGTAAAAGAAGTTTAATGACCGCGCGAAGTAAGTTGTTCCGAAGCCACTCCATAGGGATTTTAATGTGTTTTGAGAATCAGCTGAGTTTTGTAACAACAACTGACGTCCTGTGGCGCGTTGGACGAAAACGAAGTGTTTTGCGCGGGGAGTGCCACTGGGCTAATCACTTTTTCGTCCATAACTAGGAAACGAAAACTCAGATTTGACTCGGGTTTTTTGCTTCCTTAGTTAAATTACCATAGCAAACAACTGTGAAATTGAAAAAAATCACGACACCCCCACTTTAAGCTTTTCATAACACTTTGGATGTTTTCTGAAGTGAAATCCCCCGTAATTTCCGAAGAAATCGAGAAAGAATTCATGATAACTTTTGCAAACTTATTCGTAAATATTGAAAACAGTATGTTTGACCACGCGCAAGACTTAACCACAACTACCCCAATGCATTGCGCGCGGCCCGAAAAGGAAACGGTGAATTCTGTGCAAGGCATTCAGTGTACCCTTGAAAATTACAATAGATGGGTGAATCCTTGCAATTACAGGCTTTCAACCAGTCCTTATACATTCACATTTAGATCTGCTATCAACTTGTTAAAGTTTTTCTTGGTAATTTCATTTGTTAACAATTTATTCATAGATTTCCTTGTTTAGCATTATTTGATTATAACAATTTTTTGAATTTCAATAGGTTTGCAAAATCCAGTACTAATCTTTTTTAACTTCTTGACGAATCGAATACTACCCTTTTATAAATCAGAGTCTTATAAAAACACGTGTACCACTCTGGGATTCCCCTCATAAAGTGCTTTATTATAAAAAACGGATAACATTCCGTGATCTCTTAAGGCAACCTTCAAATGGAAAATTTTTCAAAATAATACGTTTGTTATATTTTCAAGGATTTTTACCTCCAACATCCCCCTATTGTGCCACGGAGAGTTGAGAAAAATTGATTCCAGTTTCGAGGTCAACACTAAAACTTTCATGTAAAATTCTTTACGGGTCATTGTTGTACACGTATTTTGTTTATAGGCGTTTCATTTGTAAACAGCTGAAGATGATTATTGCTATAATGGAAACATGTTCTTGAAAAACGTTGTTTTCTTTCTTACAATCTTATCAAGTTTATTGCTGCTAAGATCATTTTATAAGCAATTAGCTTTATAAGCAAGTCAGTACTCGACAAGACGAAAACTTAAGCAATTCTAGTACTGGATAGAGGCAGAGGCGGACGGTTATAGAAATCCCAGGGTTGCTTTTTTCACAAAGGGCCCGCAGTTTAAGGGGGTGCCACACCTTACAGCGTGACCACGGTAAATTAAGTGAGTGGGAAAGGCATTGATTGGGGTGGTTTGGGGACAAAGCCCCCCGGGAAAGTTTTTAGGCCACACCCTATACTTTGACTTAGAACGCCAACGCATTTTCCAATTATTGCCATTAGTGATAAGGAAGTTTTGATAATTTTGCGACAGTTATTCTACTGTATACATCAGAGTGTTAGAAAAATTTTGAAAAAACCTCCTTTCTCTTTGGCTTTGAAGGCATTTCCCAACATCATGCTTGCCATTAGCGATAAGGAAATTTTGCTAATTTTGTGATACTTATTCGATAAAACAGCGTACCAAGAAAATTTTTGAAAAACGTCCTTTACTTTGCCTTTGAAGGCATTTCCCAACATCATGCTTGCCATTAGTGTTAAGGAAATTTCGCTAATCTTTTGATACCTGTTCGATACATCAGCGTGCTAGAAAAATTTTCATAAAAATGTCCTTTACTTTGGCCTAAAATCCATCTCCCTACATCATGCTTGCTATTAGTGATCAGGAATTTTGTGGCAGATATTCAGTATATCAGAGTGTGAGGGAAAAGTTTGAAGAAACGTCCTTTACTTTGGCTCAGAATGCATCTCTTAGCATCATGCTTGGAATTTAGCAATAAGGAAATTTTGCTGATTTGATACTTATTCGATAAATCAGGGTGCTAGAAAAATTTTAGATTACATTGCCATCATTCGAATCAATGGAGCACTACAAAATGCCATCACGTAAGCCGGTTACCAAAACCTTTCCATTGCGTCATCTGCTTTTCAAGCTTTTCTCGGAAAAATTTATTCCCAACCTATACCCTTCCATTTTCTCTTCTATTCTAACGGAATCTCAAGGACCATTTTTGGGCCCATCAAGTCACCAAATGTTTCGTATGCACCGTTTCCTTAGTCTAATAACAATTCTCACAATGCAATATCAGCCTACCCCCAAAATGGGAGTCTTGAAAATGTTGTGATAGTTTGATGAAGGAAAATTTTTAAGAATGCCAAAAATCACTTTCTAGCATTATCACAAACCGGACAACCAATTGCAGGATTACAAAAGCTGCAAGATGGAGAGGAACCAAATACCTAAGCCTAGAGTCCTAATCAATCCTGATCCCCATATCCGTATCCATATTAGGTTGAGTGTCATTTTCTTGCTCACAGAGATTGTTAATTGTAAATGTCGATTTTTTTGCTCAAGCAAGGGCCCGGATTCTACGAGATTGTAAGGGCCCGGGTTGCGTTCGCAACCTAGCATCCCTGCCAGTCCGCCACTCGATAGAGGAATGCTAAGCAATTCGAAAATATATTTCTGATCCAATTTGCAATGGACATCGTACAGCAGCTATAGAAAAGAAGTTTACAGTGAATAGTACCCCAGGATACTTTTGTATGCAAGATATCACCGACCAAGCCCCCGAAATTTGCTCTACAGCAACTTGTGAGATAGCATTCTAAAAAACAAAATTTTTAAGTAAAAAAAGCTAAGCAATTGCTAAGCAATTTTTAATACTCCAATCTACCCTCCAAGTACGCAATTTTTAGTACTGAGCTTCAGCAGAAATTGCTTTAAAAATGCGTGTAATCAAGGAGACACGAAAGAAAGAGTAGTTCTTAGACTAGTTCTTGGTCGAGGTAATAGTGGAAAGCTTGAAAATTTCGGGTCGGTGTCGGGGCTACAAGTCAATGTTTTGTTATGGATATCATAGCTAGGCCGATAGAGATCGCACAATTATCGAATTTTAAGGTTTTGATTTACATCTCAAATATTTTTTCTACAAACTTTTTCCACCCTTCAAACGATAGAGAATTCAATTCTGCACATTTGGACGTATTTACAACTATGTACACCTAATATCTTTTTGCCCTAGAAATTCTTGAAATCCACCATTTCTACCAAATTTTTAGTAATTCTATCTACATAGTATATTAAATGTGGGATTTAAGTGTGAGAATCGATTTAAAACATAGTGAACAGACAAACAAACCTGTAAAAATGTTCAACGAAGAATTCACTTCACTTGGAGATACATAACTGTCATATTTCAGCGTATATTCAATTTAGACAACTGCCATTGATTTCACATGTCTACCTGGCGCTCACTACACACAAATGCCTACAAATTATTTGCTCGATATCCATAAGAATTCATGCTTAAACATTACAAATGTTACATAATGGTTTCTTATCCATTGCGTCTAATTTTTAACTGTCTAGCTACGCCATAAAAGCTATTTTTATTGTAGATTCAGCATTGCAAATATACAAATACTACCATAGCAACAACCAAACAAGGACAAACAGATTTGATTCAAGGTTGAAAATGTAAGAATACACAAAGAATTTTTTAATCTCTTCTTGAATTCTGTGATCAAATTTCGGGTCTCGCACTTGTAGTCAGTTTTCATGAATAGCTAATCCTCGTGGCTTCCCTTCTATGCCGCCGCTAATCCTTTAAGCAATAACACCTGAAACTGTAGTGCGACCAGCATTTTCGCCCATGAACCGAATCGTGCATTTCTCACTAATCCCTCAAAGGTTCCTTCGTCGTCCTGCCTCTAGCCTCGACTAAACCATGACTAAGGCTAATTAGGGCATTAATCTCGTATCAGTGAGGTTAAAAAGGACTTAGATGCGGTTTTGTTGACCACGAGACTGTCCATCAAACGCAAGATTGCCTAAACAGTTTGCTAAAGTTCAAGCGCAAGATTGCCCAGGTTTGAGGGCAAATCACGCTTTAGTTCCACATGGTAGAGAGGTAGTGGTTGTTCCAAATCAATTTCTAAAGTACTTACGCCGGAAAGTAACATATCAACAATACATTTTTGCTTGATTTAAGTTTGCTAAACGTTTTTATTTAGAGGAACATAGGATAGAATTAAAAATTTTAATACAAGAAATATGCAAGGGAAAGTGCAAAATTTGATGTTAATTGCGTATCTAGAAATAAGAAACTTTTAAGAAACTTTTAGTACTAGAAACTGGTGAAAAATTAAGAAACTTTTAGTACTAGGACACAAGCTAGGTTTCTTATAAAAAAAACGTGTACTGGGTTTCCTTGTTATGCTCTTGCGGAAAATCCTCACAAGCATCCATAAGGTCGCCTTTGTTATTCGGAGACGACGCTTAAACTCTTTCTCGGGAATTCTTTCATCGTGGAGAGTGTGCTCTAACCAAGAATCACTCGGACGGGGAAATACCCAAAACGATGGCCTTTTTATTACTTTCTCTTTTGTTGGTTAAGAGCAAGTTGCAGGTGGCTTTGTGATTATTGCTGGGTTGCCATTGCCATCTGAAATGACGCCATCTCGGCAATTGAGCTCGAAAGCAAACTTATTATTAAGGACCAGGCTGAAAAGAACACAACTGTATCTTCCTCGTCCATGGCGTGAACAATGTTGTAACCAAATTTACGAAATCATTGCCATAAGTCCATGAAAGTATGGAATATCTTAGACTTCTGGATAAAAAGGTATAATAGCACTTTTTAGATAAGCTGAAGGGGTACTTTCTGTAAGTCAGTATACCTCTTATAGAAAATCCTTAGAGTGGAGAATCTACCTTCAGTGCTCGCCATGATGCCTACATCCCTGGTCAGATTCAGCTCCTCGAGGATACTTTATCTTTGTTCAATATGTTAAGCGAGCCACCACCATTCCCCCCATAACCCTACTAGTTATACCTTAGTTAAATCTAGCAAATAAAATTTCTTTCTAGTGCTAAAGCCTTGTTAAGTGCCCCTTCACCATATGTTTTTATGATATTTTTTGATAGAGCTCAATTGGATAATTGCACTGATTCGAAGGGAAAAATTTACAGTTAGAGTTGTGGTTGTTAAGTTATGATCACTCAAAGTTGTGAAATTAGGCGTCTCTTCGTCAAACATTATCTTACATTTAGGCGTTGGCAGAATTCTGTCTGTAGCAACTTAAGGATAATTCAATATATCATGCATAAAAACGTATAACTTTTACAAGAAAACCTACGTACTACGGCGATACGTACTTTCTCACGAACCAAGGCCTCATCCTAGTACACTCTACTTTTACAAACTAAATGAACTCGTATTTATACTAATACAAAATATGTAAAATAAGCATGATTAAGCAAATCTAAATATAAGAATTACAAAAAGATTACGAATGTTACTAAAACGGGTAAAATATTAGGCCTAATATAAAACTACATAATGTTTACGGGGAAATCACTAGGATAAACAAAACCTAAACAATAGAGCGGGGGATGCCTAAACTACGTAACGCAGGGGCGCATCTAAGGGGGGGGAGGGTTGTGGGGGTTGTAACCCATGCCCTTTTTATTAAGAAAGCTAATTTGCCCTATTCTCGTCAGGCTAATCATTCTGAATTCCCCATTTCAAAGAGAAATTGAAAGATTCTAAGCCATTTTAAAGCCTCAGAAATGTCAAAATCTCAGGATTTTCCGGGGGCTCTGCCCCCTTGACCCCCACTAGAGTCCTTCCCTGCCCTTTTTTGCGGCTAAAACCCCTGCCCTCCAAAATTCCTAAACCATGATGCACGGGGAAATAACCTTACGATGAAAATAGCTCTTACCTAACGAGTGATGTAATACGTGAATTTAACTAAATGTGCATATCGTGACACTGGAGCGTAGCCTGATAGGAAGAACCCGAAATATTTTCTATAGTTTAATTGAGCCTTGTGATAAAAAATACTTAAGAAATCGTATAAAGGAGGTACATGCATGAAAATTCGTTGACATACACAATATAATGGACACAAGACGGCAAAGTACTTTTTATTTTTTGGTTTGGCCCATTTCTACTTTTAAGTTGGGTTGCAATGCTAAATCTTTTCATATCTCTAAAGCTCTTATTGCAATATCTTTGCTCAGCATGTTGACACTGCAATGAAGATTTATACTATGAAGATATATATTGACAGGGACCCCCTTCAAATTATGCCCCTACATATTGCTATTCTTAAAAAGGGGTACTTGTTCACAGTTCCCCAAATGTTTATTCTATAACTCTTATTTTCACTTGCTACCTTTAAAATTTGACTAGTGTCTATTTGGTTAGTTTGCATTTAAGGATCATTGGGTTTAAACCAACTTGGACTAGCAGGCTTGAATAAGAAGCTAAGCTAAGGAATATCTTGTCTTGCCCAACAAAGTATTCTTATGAGGAGAGAAGGCTAATAACAAGTTTCTTCAGATTCATGAACAGGAAAACTGATGGGGTTTTGTTATCTTATAATTGAAATTGAACATAACTTAAGAAATATTAACTAACGACTATACTTTAATCATACATTAATTAAATTCAACATTTTGTAGGGCTAGGGAAGTTTCGCCCAGTGGCAGGAAGCGGCAAGGAAAGAGGGCGAAACTTTCCAGTAAAACAAGTGAGGTAATACTATGGGCTGGCGATGTCGTCTCTGTAGTTTGATTTATGCTAGTGGTAGTTGAGATAATTTGTGGAGCTAAACTTTTGGAGAGTGTTTTGCAGTGTAGCTGCAAACTCTCCGCCACTAATTTGCCCCCCAAAAAGAGAAAGAATTATATTTTTACATCCCCGATATTTAGTGTTTTGCTAACTCGCCGAGCTTCTATCATCTCTTTGAACATCTTCGAATCTCCATAAATGGCTTTCCATAAGTTTCCCAAGTGTCAACTTGAATGAGGTTTGATTGAGATTGATTGAGGTTGAAATTTAAAATTAGTGAGATGTTAGAGTCATCACAGAGTTTTTAAATAACTTCTCTGTTTCTACTTGAAGAGCTACTCTTGTTTTTGTAGTTATTTCTCTCCAGAGCAAAAATCCCAGGTTTGTTTCCCTTTCTTTAGCAAGCGCAGGGCTTCCGCGGGTACCTCTTTTTAAAAGACATAACGATTCGCACAGCGTAAACTAGAATATCCAAACTTATCAACTGAATTTATATCAGCTCCGTAGTAAAATAGAAGTAGTGCGATTCGAGTTTGTTTTGATCTAACAGCATAATGTAATGCACTCATCCCATCTTTGTCTACAATACGCAAAATTGGGAATTTTTCCTCAGGTTTGTTTACATTAACTTGGAGGCTACCAGATCGAGTGGGAGCACAAGAAAAAACATAGTTCAAAATGACATGAACTGGCTTTTCATTCTTTGCAAGTATAGCAGCATGAAGAGGTGTTTCCCCATTTTCATCCTGAAGTGTTGGGTCGGCCATCTTTGTAAACAATATTGATGCTATTCGCACTACATAATCATCTTCATGTTTATGAGCAGCTAGTAAATGAAGTGGTGTCAATCCTGAATTATCCTGCGCATTAACATCCGCATTGTGTCTGTAAGTCAATAATCTTACCAACCTTGCAGATTTCGATAAAATAGCAAAATGTAATGGTGTTTGTCCAGAATGATTCTTGATATTGGGGTCAGCTTTATAAGACAGTAGAAGTTGAACTAATGACACCAAATGCTCTTCTGGTAACTTGATATCCCATGCTAGACACGCTAAAATAGCGTCCAGTAACACAGTATTCCCATTTTTACTCTCTTGAATATTACAATCTGCACCTTTCTCTAACAGACATTTCATTATGTCGTAATGTCTTTTGAACTGGTTTGGTGTTATGGTTTTATCACTTAACCAACCAATTCTCTTAAAAAACGGAGAACGATGCCACATGTGAAGTGGTGTAAGGCCAACGTCATTTTTTCTATTTACGTCAACTTTAGTGTTTTCAATCAGCATCCTGGTTATTATATCACTTGAGTAATAATGCAAAAGTATATTTCCTTTTTCATCCCTAAAAGTTCCATCGCAAAATGGCAGAAGCATCTTAACTTTGCTGACATCTTTTTGAACTATTGCAGCCATAAGTAGGATTTCTTCATCAGGCTGGCAGTTCAGCGAGTCGAGCCTTGGTTCCATTGTTGCCTTCAAATGACTCTTACTTCAACAGCAACAGAGTATAGTTAGCAAAGTTTCCAAAACGCGGCTGGCTCTGATTGGTTCTTTCATGGAGAGGGTGATTTCCCTTGTACAAAAGGTATCGCTCGTGGGATATATTGAGAATATTACATAATAAATGGGGAGTCCCAGATAACAAATCACCAGTATACACACATTTTTTATAAGTTACTGCTTTATAAGCAACTCAATGCGACTTACGCTGTTTGACAATGTGGAATAATAACTTTTTCTGTAAACATGCGATATGAATTTACTTTGATTTGTACAAAACTTCAATTGACCATTGTATGTGTGACATACAATGTGACATACGACAATGTCACACAACATGACAAAAACCGAGGGGCATTTCACTCCCTTTATAGCGTACGAGACTTTTTGAAGAACAAAAGGATTTCCAGTGATTTTCAAGAGATTTTCATAAGAAGAATATGATTTTTCGAAAAATTGTACGAGATTTTTAGGGAGTGATTTGCCCCTCGACAAAAACTGAAGTAATTCCAGTATAAGCATTCTTTTAAAAGTAATTTCAGCTCGAGCTCAGTACTCAAAATTTGCTTAGCAGGAGGGCAAATTTGAGTACACTATATTTCGATTCAAATTTTCTTACTTCATACGTTATATTTCATATTTTGTATGTTTTTATCTATTACTTATTCTTATCTTATATACCCCAATTTTTTTATATTAAGCTACAAGTGGTTAGCCTCGGCATGCTCCTATCTTTTTTTGATTTTTTTTTTAATTTTCAAAACTCCTGTTCTTGAAAGTTTTGGTAAAAATGTAAAGGCTGGTACTCATTTGGCGATTATCACGATTATCAGGATAACGATTACTGCGAATAAATTTTTCAAATAACTGGGTGATAGGCATTATCGTGTACTCATTACCAATTGCTTTTATCGTAGCTTACCTCCTCAAACAAGGAAAGTGGCTGCTCACTCAGGGATAATACTTCTTGCGGACGAGCGTTGTTCATATTTTACAAAGACTAGCAAAGGGAAGAGGGAAGACAAGGGCCTAGAAGGAGAGAAAAATGTTCTGAGTGAGTGAACTTTTTAAGAAAAAAACGTCTAGCGAATAGAGCTGTGGATGGATAGAGGAATTCTAAGCAATTTGAAATTTTAGTTCTGATCTAATGAACAGTGAAAATCGTGCAGCAGCCATAGAGAAGTAGGTTACAGTGGATATTAGTACCTCCGGCGCATTTTTTTTATGTAAGATAGCTACCATATGTTAGACACCAAACAGATTTTTAAGCAAAAAAGTTTTAATGTTGAAGCTTGAGGGCTAGAACGGGAATTTCAGGACAGTAGTTAATCCTCAAATTCAAAATCTTGTTGACTGAGGCACAAAAATTAACAAACGTTCTTTGCTGGCCGCACAATAACCTTCACATGGGCTTTCTAGGGAGAAACCAAGCTTTCAAATGATGTAAAGGGTACATAAGGCTAAATTTCCGCTTTTTAGTAGTTTGACACCTTCATAGACCTTTCTATGAAAAAGAACCCACCCCAGGCCTCAAGGTCTTGTTTATTAGGCATTTAAAATTAATAATTTACAAAAATCCCATGTTTGCTGCACAACTATCTTCACAAAGATCTGTAGAGGAAAAATTTAGCTTTTTTATGATTTAAAGGGTGTATCTGAACCTTTTTACGTTTTTTCTGTGTTTGACTTTTAGTATGAGTGTTTGCATAAGGAAAGAACCCACCCACAATCTTGGACATAAATATTGGAACTTGTCAACAAAATCATATATCTCTCAATTTTTCCTCATTTGGCCAATATTTTCAACCCCCTTCCCCCCTGAAAATGGTGCCCGGGTGAGAGAAAAATGAAATAAACGCATTTTTTATAAGTAATTTCAGTACTCAAAATTGCTTAGGCATTGCTTAGCTTTTTTAACTTAAAGATTTGTTTCTTAGAATATTACACTCTTTTTTTATAAGAACTATTTTATAAGAACATCAGCCAGGATCTTAAAAACAATGTAAGAACAAACTGTGGCTGAGCATTTTAAGGTCCATATTAGAATTATATGAAATAACCACAAGACTGACAAATAAGTACAAAAAAGTGAATTGACAGCACACAGATGTATCAGATGGCCAAGAGTGTCCACAATTCGACCAATAAACGCACCTGATAGTGAAAACAGGCTTCCAAATAATTATAAAGTAAGAACAATTTAAGAACATTTCAGGCTGAAAATAGAAGAATATTCCAGAACAGCCAGCTTCAAATCAAACTTACTGGTTCTTATAAAAAAAAAGTGTATCTCACAAGTTGTTGTATAACAAATGTTAGTGGTATCTTGCATATAAAAGTGCGCCGGGATACTAATATCCACTGTAACCTACTTCCAGTGGCGGATCCAGAGAAAAATCTGAGTGGTTTCCTATGGGGGGGTCTTGGGGCATCGGCCCCAGAACATTTTTTTAGGACCACGTCCTTCACTTTGGCGGAGAAGGGGGCAACGCCCTTTTTTGGTTTTTTCGGTAGTTTGAGATTGAGGAAAGAAAAGCCTATTTTCCACCTACAAAATTACCAAAAATGGTACAAAATATTTAAGTATCTGGCTTCCTGTCCCCCAAATGGTATAAACAAACCATTTGTATTATCTGCTAGTAGCAGGGGTTTTATGGGGTGCCATCCCCATCCATTGTTGCAGGATTTGCTTAAATTTCTACTTGCTGTTTGACAGATTTTCTTTTACTTCACCACTGCGTAATACTGTTGAAAACTATTGTAATAAACAAGGCATCTGTCCCAGTTCTTCATAAAACAACGATGATGGATATGGTGAGGGACATATAAAGAATCAGCAACAGTTCTTTATAAAACGACGATGATGGAGAAGGCATGGGAGGTATAAAGAATCAGCAACAGTTCTTCATAAAGCTTTCATTTCCACATATGGCAACGGAGCAGGCATTAAAAAGACAATTTCCATCACCAGTAACTATAAATAGGAAAATATATAGGATTTCTCAGCATGATTTGTGGAAGAAGGTTAAATTATAAATCAATGTAATGCAATAAGATAGAGTACAGTATCCATTTTATACCCAATTTAATTATCACAAAAGAACCCACAACCCAGCAGATCAAGAGTCCTAAGATATTCATATGCAACACACTACTTCAAAGCTTCTCTTATTAGAACAGTTCTCCACTCAGATGCTCCATTCTCAGTTTGGATGTGTGACTGATTTTTCACACAATCATCACATCACATCATATAATAGGCCCTTACTGTTCTGAAAACGAATGGGCCTATTATAGCAGGAAGGGCTACCCCACCTGCATGCAAACTTTGTAACAACTGCTTGTTCCTCAAGGAAGTATCGCCTAACGTCTACGTATTATAAGCATCTGAGATACCTGAAGAAAATTCAGCATAAAGCATAGCTGTAGTTGTATTTCTTCAAAAAAAACTTTAAACCGCCAATTTGCACAGAAACAACACAGGAAACAATTCTCAGGCCTAAAATATTATTTATATTTTATTGGGTTGGTACCATAGTAGGTACTCATATTGTAACGATAAATCCATTCATATTCTTTTGAGACGTGCAGAAACTACAAAAAATTCGCACATACCTCACTGCAAATACTCTTTAGTCACAGTTATTCTCATTTAGGCCTCGCCGAAGCAAAAACTGAGGAATTGATTTCTTCATCAACAAAGTTTATTGAAAATGGATCCTCCACCAGCTTTGATACATCAAAGTCTTCGATCTCAAATCTTCTTTCGTTTGCTTTTTTAATTGCATCCATAGCTTGATAGTTCTCGCTTTTGAGTGCTGCAAGCAAGCACTCACAGTCATGTTCAAATGTCGCCATTGTGAACGTAGTTTGACAAGGTTCGGTCAGCGGACAGGCAGCTATATGGAAACTTTTGGGAAATCATTTGGAAATTCGAAATGATTTCCAATTTCAGCAAGAACAATCAACTACAATAAATTGCTATGGATACGAGTAGTTTCTTTTCTTTCAAAAATACAATAGTATACAATTGATTACCATGGACACGACTAGTTTCTTTTCTCTTGGAGAATATAATAGGTTACAAAAGATCGTCATGACTACGACTAGTTTCTTTTCTTTTTTCATACCATATACGGTTGAAAATATCATACCGGATATGGTTGAATATCTATGGTTGTAGATAGAAGACCCTGTACATAGAAGACACGTATGGAAGAAGTACAGAATAGGGTAGAAGACTGTGATAGAAGACCCTGTACATAGAAGACGATGAATTTTCCCACAAATTGAAGTTTTCTCGAAAAAAGAGGGAAACAAAGTTTTTTTTCCCTTGAAAATTTGACAGGTTTCCGGAAACCTCGGAAACCTGTCTGGATCCGCCACTGCCTACTTCTCTATAGCTGCTGCAAAATTTTCATTGCCAATTGGATCAGAACTAAAGTTTTCAAATTGCTTAGCATTCCTCCGTCATGTATTAAGTTTTTGTCATGTCGAAACTGACTTGCTTATAAAGCAGTTACTTATAAAAAAATACGTGTAGTTCGAAATAGAGAAGGGTTGGAGCTGTTGAGGGTTGTGGTTATACTTGATGATCCAACAAGGAAAATGAGAATCAGATCGAGTTATCGGGGAGTTCAAGTTAAGAAATTTCTGATAACGTTTTGCACATGAATCTCTATACAATTCAAACAACTGAATTTTACCTATAAACATTAAAAAAATAGCCAGGAAAATCGGGAGCATAGCGAAACGAAAACATAGATTACTTAGGCTTTTCGTCTGACACTCAACAGAGTGATACGTCAGAAAGAGAACAAAACAGAAACCTTACTGATTCATTATATACCCAGAGGTGGATCGAAATAAGCCAATCAGAAAAGAGGTGAATGATTGGTATAGTGTAGGAAAACCAATCAACACCCATGATACAGTGAGCTGACCAATAGGATTACTTTAAGAGTCCTAAGGCGAAAACGTACTCTTTCTGTCTACACAATAGGGGATCCCTGGTTTTTATGTTGACTTGATTCCAAAATACCTAAGTGAAATGTGGATCTTCCTCTGCCAATAATTCGAAAGCAATTCTCACTGTAGGCTTTAGCACACTCTGGATTGTCGAGCAAATGTTGACCTATAGCAGAGTCATGTTTCAGTGATCTTTTAGTTTTTGAGGCGCGAGATGGTTGTTCTCGTTGCGGCACAGTGTTTTGGCGTATGCTAGACGGCACGTGTTTTCGTTTCTATGTTTTCGTTTTGCTATGCTCCCGATTTTCCAAACATTAAAAACTTTACATTATAGTTTCAATTTCCATAGCGTCAAAGCTCAAACTGTCCTGTTTCACAGTGTAAACTATTTCTTTGTTACAGTATTGCAAATACGCAAATACTACCATAGCAACAACCAAACAAAACAGACGGTTAAGATACCTGCCAGACAAGGTATTTTAGGGACTAGTTATATAAAGGGGAACTGGTAATATTGGAACGGGAACAAGGGAAAAAGAAAACAAGAGAACATTAAATTTCTAAAAAGGGGAACATCACAATGGCACTTTCCATTGCAATGGCATTTAAAATTACTCCCGGAGCAAACCAAGCACTCATTCATAGACCAAATAAGATCCTGGTAATTAGGCTTGCAAACACCTAAGAATAAGGCTTTTCCTCATCTTGATAATAGTTTAACATATTTACTTAATCAACTGCTTGAATACATTAAATACATTAAATACATTAAATACATTACATACCTAATAAGTTAAAACTGAACTGCAACTACTAAGTATAATGTCTTGCAGGAAAAGTTGGGCGTGTTGTACACCGGCCCGGTTGTGCCTGCACTACAGTAATCTACGCTTTTACGGTCGGTGATTGAACCCGAAATAGCCAAATTTCCGCCACAGAAACACGAAGTGTTTACCCCCACAATCACCAACCGTAGAAGTAGAAGGAAATTAGGAAAATAAATAGAGCTCCTACAAAAAACCTAATTACGATCTCTCCCGGCCCCAAAAAAACTATAATTAGCAGGATAAAATGATACGCCATAAGCAGAGCAGGAAACAATGAGCTAGCACATGAGTACACATGCTAAACATCAAAAACCCTGGCCCAAAAATCATAAACGAAAGCTTAGGGGCATCAACCCCTTAAAGGTAACAATAATGTGCGTATTTTAACTGACCCTGATCTTTTTGATCAGGCAGTTAGCCACCTGTATCCAATTTTGGATAGCCACCTAAGCATTTGCTCGATCTTGAGTCTATGCTTTGCCACCTTCGCATGTGCTCTACCACGAGACTATGCTTTGCCACCACTGCATGTGCTCTACCACGAGATTATGCTTTGCCACCACTGCATGTGCTCTATCTTGAGTTTATGCTCTGCCACCACGGTGCTTGGGACGTTAAACACCATATGCCAGCTTGTAGACTGTAGCCGATCTTGCTGACCGAAACAACCGGTTATCCGTCTCATTAAGTCAGGTCTGGGATTTCACCCAAGTTTACCACTTGATACCCTGAAACAGCATCTGTGAAAAGAACATAACACACAGTAAGAACCAGGAAAATGATTGATTAAATCCAGGCCCTTTCACCTTAACACGGGGTGCCACATAGATGTTCTTCAACCCTTGGGGCAACATTGCACCCTGAGAAACTGAATTGAGCAAAAACTACATGTTTCCATGGCAGTAAACGCTCGCAGTTGATCTAGCACAGTGCAAAGGCACGTACCGCAGGATCAAAGGGAATAGTGCGGAGCCCTATGCTCCAAGCGTCTTTCGCTAAATCTCGCGATATCCGAGTGAAAATACCTTCACCCACAATGAAAGTGTGTATCACTTTCCTAACACTACATGATTATAAATAAACGTTCGCATTTGATCCATAGAATTACTAATTACTCGAGCCCCGCCCATGAGAACATCGTCAATCCAGCTGCACCAAGTGCCTCCCATTACTTTCTGTGAAATTAAATTTTAACTCGCTCTGCAATGCAACCCGCATTACTTTCTTAGATACTACACGTTTACCATGGAAATAACCGTTCGCGTTTGATTGAACACAGTGCCAAGGCACGCACCAAATGATCTCTGCCCACGCGCACACTGAAAACTCACTTCCCTAATTGTTTCTCATCCCCTTATGTTAATGGACATATGTAACATTAGCTATTGGTTAATAACAGAGAAGCGTGATGTGGAATTCCATTGTTTTGTGACCTTTCATTTCTGCTTTATGAATTTTCATTGCAACGATAATTCAGCCTCAATCCTGTGCTTTGTAATAAACAATAGAGGGGATTCTCTTGAATGAATCAATCAGGTTTATGACATATGTACTTTAAACTAAGTGGAAACTCACTCTTGCAGTGAAAGTCCATCTTACTTTCTTAAAAACTACCCGTTTGCCATAAACGTTTGCATTTGATTTAAAACAGCGTTGAGGCATGCCCCCAAAGAATTCCGCCTAGGGGCACACCGCAAAAATTGCTGCAGTAGTGATTCTGGACGCCCCCGTCAAACCGAGTGAAGACCTACCCCTGCAAAAATAGCCCACACTACGTTCTTCTTATTAAAGACTAAATTTTTTCCCATGGAGATAAGCGTTTGTATTTGATTTAAAAACAGCACAAAGCCCACCACCAGCGCTTAATTTATGGGCACACCTCAGAACTCGCTGCAGTAAGTGTTTCTTGTGACTCTCTGTAAAACTGCGCGAAACCTTTAACCTGCAATGAAAGTCCGCTTCACTTTCTTAGAAACCACACAATTCCAATGGAACTGAACGTTAGCGTTGGTCTAAAAACCACGCCAAGGCAAGCACCCCAAGCGCCCCACCAAGGGTGCACCCCAAGCGCCCCACCAAGGGTGCACCCCGTGGAACTCGCTGCAGTTAGTGTCTCTCCTCGCCCTTCGTGAAACCGAGTGAAGAGCTATCTTGCAATGAAACCTTACAGTACTTGCTTTAAAGTTACACGTTTCCATGCCATTAAACGTTTGTGTTAGATCTAAACCAGGGCAAATGCACGTATTTTAAGAAGTCCATGCATGGGAACATTATAGAACCTGCTGCACTCGCTGTAGTTTCTTTCTTTGTGTAACAACGCTATCGGCGTAGCTTCTATGGCCTCCTTGCTTTACTGAATGATTATAATCAATGATTAAGTTTGGTATTTAAATGGCTACAGAATCGACATGGTCAAATAATAGCTCTCTAAGGCCTGCTTAATACAGATCATCAATACAACGTCCTGGGAGTGTCTTCTTCCTGATCCGATGATAGGACAAGAAAATCTCTACTGTAGATTCACCCTACTGAAACAACATAAATCTTACACGCTCAAGCTTGGAACCCAAGCAACTTGCTACTTTGCTTAACAACGCTCGATACGCACAAAACTGTCCGTAGGATAAGATTGAGATTACCATTAGTGAAACTAAGTTTCAAAGCACCAGAGGCTTTTTGTCTACATTAGCTACTTGATTGTGGTTAAATGACCTTGATATCACAATAGAACTACCACCTAAGGATTATGGAACCCTTTGTCTTCGCTCAAGTACTCTGTCTCTATCGACTGATAACACCGCTTTCCATTTAACTGTTAGATTTATTAGTCTAATGCTTTATCTTCTGTGCTAGTTTGCCACATATCCTATGCTCAAAAACGTTTCAGTGGAAGTTATATGTTTCCGTGCTTTGCTGTCAGTAGCTTACATTAATGATTGACCAAACTTTGAAATGGTATAGGGAAGTGGACCTAACTAGAATTCTTCAAGCACATTGGTACAGTCTTCATAATGTCCTTATTCAAAGGGTGTGGTTAAACCGACCTTACCATAAGCAAGTATCTCAGCTAGCAGTTTCCTGATATGCGGATTATCTACTTTGATTAAAAAACGTTCTTCGTCCTATGGCATCCTAATTGAAGCAACATTTCTACTTGACTTCATCCCTAGTTTCGTTGTCTTACGCTTAGCTCACCAGATTGCGAGTCTCCTCTCCTGCTCTCTTTTTTCAACTCTATCAAATGTATTTGCAAAGAATCGATGGCAATACGCATATGACCAGCATTGATTAAACAGTACACTCAGAGGAATAAAGGTGCTCAGACAAAAACCTTTTTATGGTTTTTTCTTGGCAGAAATGCAACACGGCATACCCTAGAGGTGCTTTTTGTGCATTGCCTGCTGATTTTCCCACGCAAAGTAATTCGCGACAGATTCACTACTGAAGGGTTCTACGCCCATCGATCCTCTGTTGGGGCCTCTCCTTGCGAGATTTCCAACTTGAGTACACAGGGAAGCTGATCCTCTGACAGTGTTGCAATTCGAAGATGTCTACGCGGTAATCACGACACCACATTAACCTTATTAGGGCTTATCATCGTCCCCTTCAGCTCAAG
Organism: Pelagia noctiluca; assembly: GCA_963924455.1. Taxonomy (NCBI): domain Eukaryota; kingdom Metazoa; phylum Cnidaria; class Scyphozoa; order Semaeostomeae; family Pelagiidae; genus Pelagia; species Pelagia noctiluca. The sequence goes on from OZ004327.1 coordinate 3,852,714, forward strand.
AGGGGCGATTACTGCGGTTCGTTACCAATAATTTACATACCCCCTAAGTTCGATTGACTATTTTTGGCTTTACGTCCCAAAGTGATTGCTTATTAAGGCAAGCAAGAACATAACTTTTTCCTTTCTTACTGGAATTTGTTAAGAAACTCAAATGGGGTCTGCTTAACCCTTGATTCCAGTCATAGGCTCAGTGGTTATTTTAAGGCTCAATGTAGCGTTACATTCACCCTTTGCAGCAATAAACAGCAAATGCAATGCAAACACCCCTTTGACCCTGTCTACCTTCCCGCACTGGTTCCAAAATACCCCGAGTGAACCTCTAATGGCCCATCTTTGCAACTTGATAACAGAATCCCTTGACTGTAAAGTCAAACATTTTCTAACAAGAAAGGCATGTTAACCTTACCGATGTTTCATTCAAAGGATAGTGTTTTTGTATCCCTCGATTAAACAATTGTTTCAGCACTGTACGACACCAATTGAGCTAATAATCCTCCTCACGAGTTTTGAGTTTTAATTCAATGCAAGAGCCAAGCAACTATCATTTTCCTACTACCAGGTAATGCTCTGACTACTTGAGTCGCTATTCCGCCTACTTTGTCTACTTCTTTAATTAAGTAGTTGATATTACTAGATTCTTAGCCAACTAAGGAATTTGTATCCTCGTTTCCTCCTGCCTTTTATCTACCTGTATGTTTGGGCTTTGTCCTGCACAACATGATCAAAATTGCAAAACAAAACGTATCAAAACTATTGATATTAGCAAGTAATACAGAATAGTTAAGAAACTTCTCACCGCTCGTCTTGGTGGATGATATCGTTTTCGGAATCTTCTCCCAGGACTAAAACCCACGATTTAGGATGCAAAGAATCGCAGTACACGCTACAGCAAGACTCCAGTGAGGCCAGTCCAAAGAACCAAGCAAGATATCTGGTAGCCAGTGTAATTATAACCGACGGCAAGTGATTCCAAGAATAACATTTAAGCAAGACACTGATGCAGAGATCAGAACGTCCGTTGTGTGTAGCGAGGTTGCAAGAAACTGCCCATCCCTAATTTTCACTTTATAAAGGCATCGTTTGAGATAGGTATTCCTATGTGACCAAATCCCTATGTGACCAACCATGCAAAGCTCTAAACAAAGGATTACGTTGTCAACTCATACGAATCTTTAGCATTGTACCAGGCTTAAATGCATAATTTAAGTGAAGTTAAAATATACCGGACGTTGGTTGGTTACAATGGAATCTTAAGATGCAAATAGGTTCCAATATACAATACAGCAAATATGGCATTCAAATACCTTTTTAGTTGAACAATGGTCGAAATGGTATCTTGGGTATCAGGCCACGCTTTGTAAGTCAAAAAAGTTATCTGGTATTTAATCAAAAGCGCACGATAAAAGAATACACCATAGGTCCCTTTGAAGCTGTTTTTGCTTGGGGACCCTTAGTTTTCAAACTAAGTTACCCTAAACTGCGCTACGCCACTTATAAAGTATTTAAGACTTGGGGGTACGAAACTTAGAGGACCTTTTATAGATAAGCTTAAGGAGTATATTCTGACTAAGAGATCTGTAGATCTTTTTTTCGAAATCTCTTGTGTATGGAACGATTTTTTAGTGCACCCATCATTCTTACGTCCCTGCTTGGATCCAGTGCCTTAAGAATACTTTACATTTGCTCAATATGTAAGCTAGTGGCGGATCTAGGGGTTTCGGTTTCTCTCGATTGATCGACATTTTTGAAGTGGACGGTATATCTGATTATAACTGCATTGAAATGAACAAAATATCTAAATGCAAGCTGCCAAGGTAAAATTAAACCTATATGCATTTATTAAAAACGCCCCTTACGCCCCTCCCTTGGATACGGGTCTGCCTGCCATTCGTCCAACAGATCATCTTTCGAAGAAAAACTGGACACTTTCAACGCACTTCCTTGATTATAAGAATCGAAAACATCTTGCTGTTCTGTTCCAACTCCTATGCTTTACGAGTCACCCTCCTCACTGTCGTCTTACATTTCTTCTTTTGCCTGTATATGTTTGGGCAAAACGATTTGACTTCCCTCCATCTTTTTTTTCTGCATGGTAATTTTTCTCATTTGTATCTCCACTTTTACTCATTTCCGAGTTTCCCTCTTGAGGATCCCGTTGCAGCGTCCCTAACTTCCTTTTTTTCCTATTCACGTAAGAAAATGGAGGCAACTTTTTCTTTTTGAACAAGACAGGCACAACAAGGTCAGCTTCTTCATTGCATATCCACCGATTCATTTCCATTAATGCAGCAGGGATAGATAATAGCTTCATTTCATTTCATTTAATCATATTTCTACACAAAACCCTATCAGTTCTACAATAAAAACAAATGTAGCAATGCTGATTTGGATTTGCTGTTCTTCCTAGGATCGTGCTTTCAAAAGGTTCTTAAGTTTTTAAGAATTCTTTCAGCCTCTTTTAAACGTATTTAATGTGTAACTTGCTCGGGTTGTCAAAGGGATTTCATTCCATTCATACTTTTGCACTAGAAAATAAAAAACATCCTTTTGAGAACTCTAAGCTCTGTCTCTGGTATCTAGATCTAGTTTATTTCTTATTGGATACTTTGAAATTTAAGATCTGGTGACAAGTCTCTCCGTTAAATTACCAGGGCACATACCGTTCAGTATTTTGTAGGTCATAACTGCCCTGTCAAATCTTATTAGGTTGGAGACGGAAAGCTAGTTGCATCTCTATCCATCCTTTAATCCAGAGCTTTCAATAAGTGTTTTTGCCCTGGTTTGCAGGTGTTTGAGATGCTCAAACGTTGTGTTTGACTAACTGCCCCATATCTCACCACTGTATCTCAAATGACTCTCAGACATTGCCTTATAGACCTGATCCAATTTAGATTGTGGAAGTATATTCTTTAGCTTCTGCAGGGATGAGAGAGCACTGTAATCTGTAGCTGCTTCCTTGATGCCATTCTCAACATGCTGTGGATGTGGATCGTATGCACCCATGTATTTACTGTGCCAAAACTGGTAGTAAAGCCTGGTCTGAAGAGTTTAGTAGTACCTGTTGTCTCCATATTGAAGAGCTCTATGATTAAATCGCCAGTAATTGCAGAAAATGCAGCACCTGTGATACTTTCGCCGCGCCGTGCCTGCAAGTTGTGGACGGCAGGATGCTCTATCATCTTTATCATCTCTTTCAGATTTAAATGCTAGATACTAGGATAGCTTTAGTAGTTTTGATGATCAAAACCGAATGAAATGCAAGTTCTTGCAAAGTGTCAACTGTTGGTAATCGGTATAAGTTGCTCAAACCATACCTCCCGTTTTTCTTTACAAAAATAAAACCTCCGATGAGGGTGAAAAGCAGCCTTCCTGTGCTCATGGTTAAAAGTTTGGAATACCATTGATAGCTGAATTCTCAGGAACTAAAGACGTCGATGTATCTATCCCATTATAGGATTTTCAACTTGTTAGGAAAATTCCGACTTGTGTTTAGAATTAAACTAGTCCCAGCTTCCTATGAATATTCAATATGAAAACCAAGATTCCCCTTTCCAAAGTTACTTTGAAATATTCAAAGCCTTGAAGTAGTCAACCAGCCGCTTGAAATGAATATCTAGACGCAAGAAAAGAAAACTAGCAACATGACAAAGCTTCAACAAAGTGAAGAGGTGAGAGGAGCGTTGCCAGGGCCATTAACCTTAGTTCAAGACCACTCTACTCCAAACAGCCCTGCAGAAATGACACCAAACATTGCTGGAAATTCCACTGCCAAGCGATGAAAACCATTAGCCAATGGACTTGCTGCCCGAGACTTTTGTCTGAAATCGACCAATGACAAAAAGATCCGTTGCTCAGTCATCAATTCGCAGCTCCGGATGCGGGTATTCACAGGAAAGCAAGTTTCTCTTAGATTTCTTGAAGAGAAGCAGGATTTGGAAAATCAATCGAGATAATTAGTGAGAATGAAAATGACCCGAGTAGGACTCGAACCCACGACCTCTAGATTTGATCTCTAGAACGCTACCACTGCGCCACCGGGGCTACGAGAAACTCAGGCCATTTCATTCACACAAATTGTTGCACCACCACTCACCAAATGCAGAGACGAACCCATCCGGGCTCTTTGACACTACACTGGACCTGCCGAAGGGCGACGACTTTCTCACACCAGGGAGACCATCGCAGTCCCATCACTGGATAGAGTTGCAGGAAGTAAACTTGAAGAGAAGCAGGATTTGGAAAATCAATCGAGATAATTTGTGAGAATGAAAATGACCCGAGTAGGACTCGAACCCACGACCTCTAGATTTGATCTCTAAAACGCTACCACTGCGCCACCGGGGCTGCGAGAAACTACGGTGCAACAATTTGTGTGAATGAAATGGCCTGAGTTTCTCGTAGCCCCGGTGGCGCAGTGGTAGCGTTCTAGAGATCAAATCTAGAGGTCGTGGGTTCGAGTCCTACTCGGGTCATTTTCATTCTCACAAATTATCTCGATCTTAGATTTCTCTTTTTCTCCTTGACCTTTTTGTGCTTAGCAGAACATGTCGTTGTGCTGCCTCATCCCACACTCCAGTGCCCTAAATTCGTCCAGCCCCTAGCCATTTGCCAGCCTCCAACACCAATTTCTCACCCGCCTATCTCCAAAACAGTTATTATCTCGATTTTACTTTACTTTACGACGTACTTTAAGAGTCTGCAACCAAATGAAAAAACTAAATCTGGTCAACCACGTGACTATTTAATCTCTTGCCCTGATATTCTGGCTACGCCAAGTTGACGTAATCTCGAATTATTTAGGGATCCAACTATGTTCCATAACCCAAGTGATTATACGCTTCGTATTACTCTCGATTTTAGCCTTGTCAGTTTTGCTAATTGCCCTGCATGGAGTGAACCCACTACAGTTGACAGGCCTAACGACTTTCAGTCGTTGAATCCTTATATCTAAGATTTCCAAAAATTCCCTCTCACTACTAATATGCTCCATAACTATTCCTTCATCTAGAAATATCCTCTGTTGCTGTGCACCCACACAACAACTCCAGGAAACCCTAGGTTTAGTTGCTGATGAAGATAAAATCATTCATATCATGGATGACTTCAACATAGATCTACTTAATCATGGCCACCATACTCCGATGAATTTATAAACTTAGTGTTTTCGTCTCACCTCATGCCTTCTATCCTACACCCTACTCGTATTACAGACACTAGCTCTACCCTTTTTGACAAAAGTTTCCTAACTAATGCATTTGACTGCAATGTTCTTAGTGGTAGCCTCTTATCCTCGATTTCTGACCATCTCCTTCAGTTTGCTATTTTGAAGGATAATGCACCAGACTATAAAAACCTATCCCAGATCGCTCATAACTACAGGAAGTTTAACGAAATAAGTTTCCTGTCATAATATTCAGAGTCTGATATATCTTATCTTAGTAATGAAAGTATTGATTTAAATACAAAATATTCAATCTCAACAATCTTATTGAGAAGCACTGTCCGGAAAAAAGATTAAATAAGAAAAAAAATTAAGAAACAAACCTTAGATCACTTTTTAGATTCAACGAATGATGAAAATTAGAGATAAGCTCTTTAATTAGTTTAAACTTTCTAGTCCATGGATTGCTCTTAAAGCCTATAAACAGTTCCACAACCGTGTTGTCAATGAAATCCGAAAAAGTAAGAAGAATTATTATCAGCAATACTTTGATAAAAATAGAACCAACATGAAATTGTTGTGGAAAGGTATCAAAGATATGATTAGCTTGAAACCAAATAATACAGATACATACTTTCTCACATTTAGTTGATGACAATGCTTTTAAAATTTCTGATTCTGTTTACATTGCAAATGAGCTCAATGAAAACTTTACAGAGGATAGCTAAATGTATCACTAAAAAGATCTCAAGGACCGAAAAGTCTCCTTTATCTTACTTATCACACTCAAACCCAGACTCTTTTTCCATCTCTCCCTGCACAGTTAATGAGTTATTTAATGTCACACAATCACTAAAAAATGGCAAATCATCCATAAATATTTCTTTTCTAACCAATGGTGCTTTTATGACTGCTACTTCTTTACTCATACTCGAAACAAGCAAAGGAGAAGCACTTCTCTCCATAGGTAAACTTTTAGATTGAATGCGAGATTAGAAAATGATAGACTAAGAAAAAGCTACTTTAGTTGAACTTCAACCCTTTAATCAGCACCTTTAATTTTGCCTGCAAGGTTAGCCCCCATTAGAGCCTTTCTGCAAAAGATAGTCTAGCTCATAATCGGCTTACCAAAACATCGTCATAATGTTAGACTCAAGGAAGAATTTTTGATTATATCGAAATGCAGAAATGCTCTATCTCCTCATGGAGATGCACACTTTTCTTTATTAGCATCATCTGTTTACCGATGCCTCTCGTTGCCTTGGTTATGGGGGTATCTCTTGTTATGGGGGTATCTGTAATACTCAGTGGTTACAAGTGTCTTGGTAACCTTGCCAGATATCAGTCTCCCTTGGTATTTCTTCCAGCTCGCCTAGCTTCATGAAGGTGGTTTTATAAGCATCTAAATCAACAAAATCAACGACATCTTCAGCCATGGTATCATTTTAACGATTAGTTTTCCGCTCCAAGACTGCCCCATCCGTATTTTACTCAATTACTTCAAGGTGATGCATATTCCCCCCCCCCCGAAAACATAGAGGTCCATTATTCTCTTATTATTCTGGTAAACACCTTGTCAAATCAGAGTTCACGAGAGAGAACCATTTACTAGCTACAACTGGGAGTCTATTAAGGTCCTTAGGCCATTGTTTCTCCTTAGAGGTTCCTCTCCTTGAAGTGTTAGTGAATCGTTTGGGTTTAACTTTTCCTAATACTTAAGTTTTACTCAACCACAAGTTTTTCTCTAGCATACCCCTTAAAGTTCCTATCGATCTCAGCTTGCAGCTCGAACATGTAACAGGTTCCCTTTTTATTGCCCTGGTCATAAAAAATTCCTACTCGGGCCTTAGCAAACTATGGAGCGAACCATGCTCGCTCGTTTTTAGGCCGCTTCACAATGAAACATCAATTGTACCACTAAATCCCTGCGCAAAATTTTTTAAGTTAAGGCGGATTCACACTTCACAAATTGGAAGGCGATTTCGCAGCGAATAAAGTCGCAAATGTTTTTTGCTCAGTTCCCCACATCTAAATTTTAAGCGGGAACAAGGCCTAAAAAATGGCCCGCAGATTGATAACATTGATTTTACTAAATAAGAAATCAACTCTCCTTGCAAAATTATACTTATGATTTCACAGAGATTTCGCAAGAAAGGGAAGTGACTTCTACTTTTTTGCGGTGCACAATTTTTCATACAAACACAACACAATATTTTTTGCTTGATTTGTGAACAGTATATCTTACTTGCGTTGGCAATGCTTGCAGTTTTAGAATTAGATACCTAAAATTTTAGCCTCGTGGAAATTCAAATTCAATTTCGCAGCGAATTCGCAGCAAATTCGTTGAGAAATTTTTCTCGTTGAGATTTGCCTTCAGTCAATAACATCAGTTATTTTGCTTTCAATGTAATCATTTATACCAAAAATCTCACTCCACTCTAGCATACAAGACTGTATATTTGAATAAAGATTCAATTTAGAATTTCAATTTTCCTCTGATGTATTTCTTTTATCTACCCTTTACTGAATGCACACACAGAATGAATTACAAAGCTTTTACTGAATATTACTTAATCGTCAAGTGACAACATTGGAAATATTACATAATGGCTTCATTCTTTATAGTGTCAAACTGCATACTGTCCTGTTATGCCCTTTGAACTATTTCTATTGTACAGCATGTACATAAGTTAAAAATACCATTGCAACTATCAAACAAAACAGACGGATTCTATAGGATGAGAATGTGAGGATATCAAGGAATTACAAAAAGTCTTATAATGTCACTAAATGACTTTCTTTTAATCTCTTCTTCAATTCTGTGATCAAATTTCAGGTCGCTGTAAACTGAGGAAAAGGTAATGACTGATAAAGAGCTCTGAAATTAAATTATTGAGTTGTCTCTCAAAGGGGGTCATTCAAAAAGACTATGGAATTGAGTCCATAGTGGATCCAAGAAATGAAAGATTTAACATTTCGTTCCACGATTATCTTAGGTCCTTAAGGTCAATTTAAGTTATGGAACATCTCAGACTTCGGGGGAAACAACACTTTCAAGACTTCTTTTCCGTGAACTGAAGGGTTACTTTCTGAAAAAAGAAGGGGTATTTTATCAATGCTTACCAGCAAAAGCTATTGGTTTTGAAAGTGAGAATAATAAGGCAAAATGGATCAACTGGTTTATACTCTTTTACCTAAATTCTTTATGTAAATTACAATATAGAAAAAATGTGCCTTGTTTCTTAATTTGAGTTGGAGAGAAATAGAAATTGCATTAACTCTAAAACTTTCTGTCTTTTAAGAGGCAATTCTGTATTTAAATTGGTCCGCTAAATTGACATATTTTGATAACCGACTCAATATTGTAACTCTAAAGCTTGTTATTAGTCGTCAACTTGTTTTTTGTCATTACTTTGTTCCTCAATTTTCTAACCTCAAATTTCTGATATTATTAGACACAGTAAAGATGATTCCAGTTGGTAAGCCTTTAGCTAAATGATACCTTTTTGAGTAATATCTTTGAGATGGATTACTCAGTAACAGCAAACTTTCTTAGCTGCACACGATTTGAACAACGCGATTAGCATGCTGGCTTTTCTACAGATATTTGTGAACTGAAAAATAGTTAGAAGAATGGAGAGAGAGATTCGGTGTACAATTGTTTATTTCCTAATGATATTATCTATATTATTTGAAATTTGTAGGGGACAACTACCCACTTGACTGTCAGCTACGTCGGGCCGTGCATACACTGTGGTTATCTTACTTCTCATTAAATTAATGTACTCAAATCGGAAAACTTAAGAAATATTTTTGGCCAATTGGTGGGGGGACATGGCCCCCGTGGCTCCCCCTGTTGGCGTGGGCGCTGATTTAGAATCCTTGAGGAAAGGCATTAATTGCAAGCGCTAGGGAAATTCCAGGATATTGGCCGTTGTGACGTAATTGATTACGTCATATGACTACGGCAAATAATTGTAAGACATTGATGTTATTAGACTTACCCTTCAAAAGAAAAAAACGTATTGAAAAGTGTGCAAAAATTCAAAATGACACATAAAAATCGAGTGTATCAGTTTGTTGGATTCAATTGTTTGACCGGAAAATTTAATGAGGCAATGGTTTTTCTTGGTTGCTACTGTATAGAAATGAACAAAAAAATTTCAATAGGGGCCACTCAGTTGAAATTCAGGCTAAGCTGAATAGAGTTATTGAATTTATGGTAAAATTTTATTTTCAATCTGTGGTAGCCATCTGCTAGACAAATCGTCACTTGAAGAGAGCACCATAGACTTCCCAAGTATTTTCTGGTATCACCCTCCTTCAATCCTCACCTCTTTCCTACATTTTCACCCTGGGTAATGGATGTGCAGAACGGTAGAGGGATATCATCAGTACAGCGGAGATATCATATGCACGATGGGAGATATTCTTTCAGTATTTTGAAGGGTATCCAGTACGATGGAGGGATATCATGAACAACACGAAGGGATGCATTCAGTACTGAGGAGAGATATTGTCAGTAATCGAAGAATATTCAGTGCTTTTGAAGGGTATCATCAGTACATTAGAGGATACCATCAGTACCATGAAATTAGCACGAAACTATGAAATAAACCTAAAAAATGTAAATTGGTGACAACCTTGTGTGTCAGACAGAACAGGAAAGTAAAAGATATTCGATATTTCAACACAGATGACAGCGAAACAGGCTCACAAAGCATTGGACAGGTAAAAATAATTTAAGAACATGGCAGCCTGAGAATGGGAGAAAATTTAAAAACAGCTAGCTGCAAATCAAATTTACTAGTTCTTATACAAAAAAGTGTAAAGCATGAAGCAAATTAAGAACTGATAACGACCATCAAAGGAATCACTTTCACAAGAAACATGGATTTGAGATATTGTGTTTATTATCAACAAATCTAAACCTGAATATATCACGATGTAATAATGAAAGCAAAACACCAATGAACAATTTCAACAAATTCTACTTTATCACTTTAGTCATATGTATGCTTTTAAAATTGCAGGTCCAGATCAGCCATCTTGAGGCTGCCATCTTTTTTACCCACGTTAACAAATAGTTGATGAAATAATGATGATGACACTGCTATGGTATGAATTTTCTCAGAAAATTTGAAGTTCTTCAAATATCTCTTACGTGTTTTGCAAACTAGTTTCTCTGTATTTCTAAAAGTCTGAAATTCTCGTTTAACGGTCTTATGACACAATGGCGATCTTAGACTTGTATGATTAACGGTAGAGTTAACATTTTTAAGGCTTCAGTACTGGAATTCACATCATTAACACGATTCCCAGCATATAATTGAAAAATAAGCAGTCCCGAGGGATGCTCAACTTGCTTTAGTGAATCCTTTCTTCTGTTCTTTAGAACTTTCTCTATCAAAATGTGCAAAAAACCATATACACTATAATGCAATAAGGTGATATCTGATAAAGTAATGCCCGTTTTTAAGTCCATGTGGATAGTAGCTACCTTAGTAGCTACTTTAGCCTTGGAAGTGTTCAGTGCCCGCGGCAAATTAAAAATAGCTCCCAGAAATACAATACATTTTACCGAAACCTGTTCGAATTTTCCTCAATACTATCAGAGCACATACAAAAATTACTTTTGTTACTACTAACACCTTTATTGATCACGTGGCAGATATTTTGTCAACAAGCAGTCAGATGTAAAAATATATAAATACCCATACCTCTTCAACTATATTACATAGAAAGTTGCTAAAAGCACCATTAGCTTTGTTTTGCTTATGGCTTTCATATGATATATCATTTAATAGTATTCATAAGGACGAAGAGAAAGACGAAATGGAATAACTTTTAAATACTTTTTAATTACACTCATTTTCACATTTAATAGTATTTCATATGATTAATAATTTATTTAAGATCTAAAATGTTTGTACAAGGTAGTACGAGGGTCCAAAAATCCTGGTAGTAATAGGGTTATGGATAACACGGTTAGCAATACAGTCAACCCTTCTCACTGTTGAGGCTTCAGTACTAGAATTTTAACGATTAACACAGTTAACGCAATATAATTGAAGAATAAGCCTATTTATCGTTAAAATTCTAGTAATAAGCCTTGAAAGTGTTTACTATTAATTGTAACGTCAATTGTAGAATCAAATACAACTACAAATTGGTTTTTTATGCAGTGTATCAAAGCAAAGATGGAAACAAAAAGAATTCTTGAGCAATTTTGAGCCCAATTTTGGTTGAGTGCCTAGTAACTTCTTACCTTTTATTTTCTTCCACAATTCTTTACTTATTATTGTTGTAGATGTGTATGTGTAACCTAATAATCGAAGATTATGAAAGAGCAATTTGGAAGAAGTGCACCTTTAACCTTTAAATCCCCAATATTGAAAAGACAATGAACAATAATAAACGAATCCAAGAAAGCTAACATAGCGACACTGAGATTAATTGGGAAGACATCAGTATCTTGATCGCTGATCCCTCTTTTATCGATTTCAACTCCTGTTACTGTTAATGTATATTTGCTAGACTTAACGTGCTGAAATAGATCCTTTGGGCGATGTTAGAAAATATTTTTCTACTGTTTCATCAAGAAAAAGGCCTTTGGAGCACAGTTTGCTCAGTTTAGAAATACAATGGAACAGCTCTAGACAACATTCTTTTCTATCATAAGTAAAGTATATCCTTTTTTATAGAAACAGTGTTTCCAGATTCCTCTACTTAGCCTTATACTTTCAATTCTACCTCGATGGGTTCGGGGTTATCTTAATTGGTACCCTGAGTAATATATTGCTTGATATTCAGAACTCTTTTTTGTCTCTTAAATCTTTATCATTACTGGGTGCCTTAGAAAGATGTACTGCTATTTGCGTCTCACTAATTCATGAAAATTCATGATCTAAGTTGTTTTAGGAGAGAAAAAAGTTTACTTGCATTTCGAGACATCAAACGTACCACTATTGAACCTTTAAGAAAATAAATTTGTTAGAATAGTAATTATCGTGTTTGCTCCTACTCATTTCAAATGCAAAAAGTTTCGGATACACCATTCTATATGTTCATATCCTGCACACTAGGACCGATGATAAAGAATCAATCAATGAAAAAGTTGCTCTGTATCACTCTAATCGAATGCACTATCTGGATTATTCGTCACATAATTGGCACATAAGCATGAGCTTGAATTGCTGTAAGTATAACAAGCTGAGATAAAGAATATTTCAATGAAGGAAATAAAAACACATCATTTAATCAAAGTCAGCTTCGTTTCGATTGTAATTGAGTGCAATAAAATTTGGATGGAAGGAAGTGGTTTGCTGTTCGCAAATTAAAGGCCTATTATAATATAGGCCTTTAATTTCATTAGCTTCATAATCTCACTGCTGGAAGTTTCAAATACAGCTTTGCAAACAGCAGTACATCTTCCTATTTGAACTGCTATATAAACAATCATCGAGTAGAAAGATAATTAATTTTGATAATTAATTAGTAAATAATAATTTCTTTATTGAAACTAAAAAGCTACAGAAAAATGATGGTCTTAAAAATAACTAGGGCTAAATAATACACAACAAAAGGGTAAGTTGTGCATTGCATTATTGCATGTGCAAAGCAAATAGATCTTTTGGTTTCAGTCTAAATTCCCTCCATAGCTTGCAATCCTTTGTATCTCAATCACAAATGAAAATCAGAATTGAAATCATCTATACAAGATAATCAAATGACCATTTTCGACCTCTGGTTGCTTCTTTTACTCCCAGTTGCCCCTTTTGTACTACTGTTACCTTCAAAGTTCATGTTAAAAAAGCTCTGCATTCGTATATAATCTATAATAGGTTTCGAAATCTAGTACTACAGAATTATTTCTACGTGCAGCTTGCACGTTTCAAAATGTATTTGCTCGGCTTGAGCTTTCCATGTGCTCAACATATGTTGCTTGCAGCTTTTGCTCTATTTGGTACAACCTGGGGCCTCTCGACCCTCTACAATAAGCCCCCTTTTTTCAAAACATTTTACAACACTGCACAACATGAAGAATTTCTGTTAGATCTCGGTTTAAAAAAATAGTCAATGATAGATACTGCAAAAGCAACGTGTTCATAAGGCCGGTCGTCGTTGAAAAGTTCCTCAAGAAAACTGTGTTTCTTCATGAAAAAGAACGGAATAGGAATATTTTCTTGTAAGCACTTGTTCAACTTTGAAAATATCATAGCTGAGGTGATCTCCGATGTATCTCTGCCATTTCTATGACAGTCTTCAATGCAGTTGAACAACACAAGTTTCAACAGATACGAAGGGATCAACTTTTTCCCATCAATTATTGACTTACCACTCAAATGATTTTCCCAATCCTCTATTTTCTCTTCAAAAATAACACACTGCATAGTTATCTTCGGGTCACGTGCAACTTTAGCTTCAATGTAAGCAGATTTTAGGTTACCAGACAGTTTGTTCATGATAGTTTGTTCTGCAAGAGAGAATGAAAGTCTCCATTTGTCAGACTTTTGCACCACATGACATCCTTGTTTGATTACATCTTCTGTTAGTAATTTAGATTTCGTCTCAGGAGATTTTGGCCATGGCTTGACTCGTAGTGCTGGCACTAAATCAGCTGTAATGACAAGATTTTTGTAAAATGATCCACACACACCATCGAAAACCAATTTGACAAGCTGTGATTCCAGGATGTACATCTGTTAGCCCTCTCCTGGTTTTTTTAGTTAGGGTTAGAACATACAAGTTGCGAGGCAAAGACTTGCAATCCACCATTGACAGCGCTTTGAAGGAGATATCAACAAATTCTTGCATTACTTTGCAGCATTTCAGGTTGTTGTCTTCAAAAAATTCATCAAATTCATCATTAGACTTGTCAGGATCCTTTTTAATGATAACATCATCATATGTTTGACCAGTCAGGTTGATGGAGCAATCTTTCTGAAACTCTGTCAGAATGTACATGTAATTAAACTCATCTGGCTCCCCAACCTTTGTACTTTCATACATGCTACCAATTTTTGATATTTCGCCTTTGAAGCGATTATCAATTTTTGACATGCATTTTGTTAGTTCATCCATACATATTTCGATTGCTTGTTGTATTTCACTCACCTCACTGATATTTGGTAGTTTGCCAACGCCCTGAACTTCCGTCATATCTTTAAGGAATTTCTTTGAATCCCCATGAAATTTCTTTTCAAATAGATCATCCCAAGTGTCAACCTGAATATGGTCCAATTGATTTGTTGTCAGATTAAAGATCGGTTGGACATATAATTCTTCGCAAGGATTTTTGTGAAGAAAAACATAATTATCAGGGAGCTGTCCTGTTTCTTCCTGTAGAGCTGCTACAGTTTTACAGTAATTTCTCCTCGAGGCCAAAAATGCAGGTGTGTTACCGTTGTTATCAGCAATCTCAGGGTCTCCACCTAAATCCTTCAGAGACTTTATCATTTCACGATTGCTGTTGTAAGCTGCATAATGTAAAGCCGAGCTTCCATATCTATCAACTGCATTTACGTTAGCTCCATTGGAAAGTAGAACAAGTGCAGTTCTTGTACAATTACTTCCAACTGCATAATGTAACGCACTCATGCGATTTTTATCTACAATATGCAAGAGTGAGTTACACATACTTTCTTCAGGTACATTAAGGGAGTGATTATCACATTCATTGCAATGCTCAGGTTGCAAGAGCAGATCAACTAGCTTTCGATTGTTTTTCATTACAGCCATATGAAAAGCTGTCATGCCATCGTTATTTTGAAGAGATGGGTCTGCCCCATTTTCTATCAATAATGCTGCTATTTCAGATGCATAATCATCATCATATTGGCCTTGTGCTAGAAAATGGAGTGGTGTATATCCGTTATTATCCTGCACATTTACATTTGAGCCATGCTGCGTTAGTAATCTTATCACAGTTGGAGATTTCAAATCAATAGCCTTATGCAATGGTGCCCGTCCAACAAAATTCTTGATATTTGGGTCAGCTCTGAAGGATAGCAAAAGTTCAACTAGTGAAATAATTTGCTCCTCACGTAAATTAATGTCGGAGGACATACACATGAAAATAGCGTCATGTAAAACGGTATTTCCGTGTTTATTTTCTTGAAGATTACAATCCGCACCTGGCTCTAAAAGACACTTCATGATGTCATAATGGCATTCGAATTCTTCTGATTTAATCCTGTTGTACGTTATCAGACCATTTTCACTTTGAAAAGTCATGCTTTCAAACCATCGGTGCAGTGGAGTAAATCCATATTCATTTTGGCTGTCCAAATTAACTTGAGTGTTTTCAATCAGCAACTCCGTTATTTCAGCGTTCGCGCAATAATGCAAGAGTGTATTTCCGTTTTTTTGTCTGAATGTTCCGTCACAAATATTTACAAGTGCCTGTACATAGCTTGGATTTTTCAAAAGCACAGCATGAAAAAGGTCTTCCTCTGTAATCGGTTGTTGGTCGTTTGACGCCATGTTGCTTTCGAGTCATTTGACTTCAGCAGCAGACGAGAAGCCTTAGTAAAAAGAGTTCTGACACGCGGATCGTTTTGATTGGTTCTTCTAGGAGGTACCTTCTTAGAAGATAAAGAGCATGGGATTGGTTGAAACACAATAAATATTCAAATAAGATCTCTAGATAACCAATCACGAAATAGTATACCAGAACAATATCAAATCCATTTTAACATGAATGAAGTACTTCCGCTTTCTTGTTTGACAATCAAGATTCATCTGATGTTATTTGATATTTGGAATCAGATTCAGATACAGTTTTGTGCGCCCTACTTGCTGAATGTGTTTTATATTTATGAAATGGTTTTGTAAAAATATTTCTTTACAGATTGTTTCTTTGGTTTTTTCATGATTGAATTTTCTTATTTGTTTATCCCTCTTACTTTTTTCGATGATAGAGCTTGATTTGAATTTGCCAATTTCGATGTACAGGAACCTAAAGATTTCTCTTTTTTATAAGAAATATTTCAAACGCACAACACTAGATTTTGTCGAGATTCAAACAATCAGCTAAGAACAACCCAGTCTGACTATTTTTATCTTAATATCAGTAATGTTAGGAAATTACCTAAGACTGAGTAATGAACATAAAGAATATGAAATATGAAATACAATATATGGAATATGCAAATAAGCATTGAAAAAGTATTTACACAATTTAAGTCGGCAGCTTAATGTTTTCCATCTGTTTAACTCAAATTAAATTCTCTGCATGCCTGTTGTTATATACCAACCCAAACATTAACATACACAACATGAGATTACATAAACTATACATTAACATACACAACATAAGATTACATAAACCATACATTAATGTGCACAACATGAGATTACTTAAACCATACAATGACATACACAACATGAGATTACATAAACCATACATTAACATAAACAACATGAGATTACATAAACCATACATTAATATATACACAACATGAGATTACTTAAACCATACAATGACATACGCAATATGAGATTACATTAACCATTCATAAACATACACACAATGAGATCACATAATTGGCATGAATTAATTATCCCCCATGTGGACGTGCACGAGCATTACCTACCCAGAGATTATAATTACGTTGGTGACGTAACAGAAAGCATCATTCAGTCCCGTCAGGAAATAACATAACCCGATGCACCTGTTCAATCTAAACAGCAGCCAGAGGGAAGGCCTTGAAAAAGGAAAGGCAGAAAATAGTGCAAATACAAATATCAAATGAAACAAAAAAATTAAATAGATAAACTTCATTGTTCTAGTAAAGCACCCTAAGAAGGAGTGGGTGGTGGGATTCGAAAGAACAGCGAGACTTGGTTGTATGCTTCCTCAGTAGAAAACTCAATTTTCTGATCAAAACAGAATGCCATAGAAGCAATGCTGCAGCATATAGAATAAATTTACATTTCCCATATGAGGTAGTTACGACAAACCTGGAGAAATAACTAGGCTGTAAACCAGTGCCCCAGGGAAAAACCCCGGCAGCAACAACAATCTTGTAAATGATCTGTAGGAAACCAAACAAACAGATTCAAGACCTATGGGAATAACCCAAATCAAATCGGTATATAATTTGCATGAATGTTGAGACATAGTCTTGTTACTCTAAAACGATGGGGTTCTGTTCCCAATTCCGATCACAAAAGTAATCAGAGATCCTAATCCCAATAAAGAAAATAGAGAAATTCCCAATATTGACGAGTTTTGAAAAATACCAAACTGACTTAGCTTTTCATTCCCTATCTCCAGTCTCGAGAAGTCCAATTTCATTTTTCTGGTAAATAACACAAATAAACATGAGTGAGCACGAAAAACCAGAAGCATTTTAAGAAAGGAAGAATAATAAGGAAGCACTTTATCAAGAAGTATTACTCGACTCATCAAAAAGTTAAAAAACTCATTATAAGATTTTGTAAACTTAAGAAAAACATTTTTGTTCTTAAATTTCTTTTTACGTTACCCATACGATTAC
The DNA here is from genome assembly GCA_963924455.1 of Pelagia noctiluca. NCBI lineage: Eukaryota > Metazoa > Cnidaria > Scyphozoa > Semaeostomeae > Pelagiidae > Pelagia > Pelagia noctiluca. The sequence goes on from OZ004327.1 coordinate 3,870,378, forward strand.
ATAGAAAACAGTAAAAAAGAGATTTGATAATACAAGTTTTAGTGCTGGGACTGTGGCTAAGAAAATTATCATATCATTTAGAAAGTTTCAGTGCTTGGATATTTGAGACTGTCTTACAAAAAACGTAAACGACTTTACGCCAGTAAGATGAATTTTTTCTCAAATTCACTGTTCTAATGGGGTTTTCTTTCAATTGATATAAAATGCAGATTAATGGCAAACAACAGCAAAAACTACTTACTAGTAAGGCTAGGACATAAGCAAGATTTCTTAAGCAAGTTTGAATGATTATCAATTTCAGCTTATTCTTTTGTCGAAAAGGAAACGAAATCAATTTCGTTATCTGACAGTAATGTCAATCCCCTGTGCACCTCGGGGGGGGGGGTACCTATTGGGGTCAAGTGATAGGGTTGTGCCATTTAAAAAGAAATGGGGCCGCAATTCCAGGTCGCAAATTGAAAAAAGGGACTCATAATTCCGTATCGCGGAATATGTAAAAGAAACAAAATTTCAGTAGCACCACGTAATTGTATCTGAATAAGCCAAAATATTTCTAGATTAAAATTCCATACAAAACATCAGTGTGAATGAAGTATCATTCTTCTTCTTCTTCAGGTTGATCTACGATCACCACATTCCTTTTGTTTTTTTTTTCTCAAAATTCATACCCATCATTCCGGGTACAACCGACTGTTAAGTGAAAATGTATACCCATAATTCAATTTCTATTTCAAAAAAGTACCCCTAAAAATGACACATCCCCGTTACCATATCTTTGGTAAGATACCCCCTGAGCTGTGCAGACATCTATGTCAAGCGGACACATCCTTAATTCACATCCCATGGAACGTTTTTGAAGTACACCGAAGGATACTAAATACAACAGAGGATATCCCCTTGTGTCACCCAGGGGCGGATCCAGGGTAGATTCTGAGTGAATTCCCCAAAGGGGGTTTAGGGGCGTTGTCCCCAGAAAAAGTTTGAAAAGCTACGCCCTAAAAATCCCAATATTGCCCGGGAACGCCCTTATCAAACAAAAAGCAGGAGTAGTTTTTATGGGAGGAATTTATGGTTTTTCGCCTGGCTATGACTTTTGGGTCATCAGGATGGACATCGAGCCATTTGTTTTAACAGCTTCTGAGATGATGTCGGTTATGTACGACTCAGCAGAGAAATCTCTTGGAAACAACAGAGCGTTATCCAAATCCTAATCCGGTTTAGAATTCTCCAGTATGTCTTGATGTCTAGTGTGAACTAATGTGAATGTTCTTCAGATTGCTTTGAAGCTCATAATAAACAGATGCAGTCGTGAGACATGCATCTTCGGCTGCAATTTTGGACATCAAAATCAATAAATTTCCCTGCGTGGGAAAGCACAAGTCAGAGGGAATCGATGATAGGCATGAAGGCAGAACAATAAAGCTTATTGTCACAAAAGGATAAGCTGCCCAACGAACTCAAGATGTACCCAATGTGAAATTGTTCAGCCAATCGTTGGTTCTCTATTGCATTTTCTTCGCGTCATATCCGAGTTCCAACTATTGTTTCTGACATTGTTCAATCCGAGTTCCAAATTATATTTTGATTGTTCTTTTTTGATCATTTCCGAGGCACCAAAATTCATTTCCGAGTTCTGTGAGTTTCAAAACTCTGCTCCTTCGCACACCACCAAAGATTTTACACCGCAAAAGTTTCACGTCCCGTTGAATTCAAATGATTTATTGTAACAAAAGTGAAATTCGAATGGGAAATGGTAAAAATTAAGAAATATCAAGTTTGATAAAAACCAAAAAAAAAACATTTATTATTCTTATTGAGAATACTTAATTATTCTTCACAAATATCTTTTCATTTCAGACCTATCAAGAAGTTCAATATAATATTTTTTCAAAAATTCCTATCTTGAAAAATCTGACTGAGCTCCAGGCACCGTGGAACTCACTCCGGATCCGCCCCTGTCACCATATACAATGGAGTTTCGGTCGGTGATGTGCTGCATCCTCTCCAATACGTATTGAAGTGGAATTATTGATCTCTTTATTATTGTATTCTTGCAGCTGGCTATTTGTCACAGCTTGCGTTATATTTCAGACTCCTATAATGTACCTTATTGAAGCTTTTGTCATCTCCTGATAATCTGAGTTAAAAAATGACAAGAACAATAATCTAAATTCGCATTCAAATCAACTATTAGCATTGTTTTATGTAGTGGCTTTACATCTATGGAAGTCTGAGCGCGCACTAATACTAATGCTCAATATACAGGAGTACAGAGTGGTAAGAAAGGAAGCAAATCAAGAAACTAGTTTTCTATTGCTCAGAGTTTTGCAATCTCTCAACCATTAAACAGACTGATTTACATTAACTACAACAATGAAATAAGTGAGTTTAGTGCTCTGGGCTGTTCTTTATTAAGTGGAGCATATACTCACCTAGTTCGATAGACAACACAAATGCATAATTCGAACAAACAGTCGTCATTATTAATAATTCGCAATTAGCTGAATTCAAAGTACTAAGCTTGCTGGTAAAGATTGTGATTTATGCAGGACTGTATGAGCTCATCTGAAATAAAGAAAACAATAGTGATAACATTGATAAGAGAACTTAAGCTATTTTTAATATTTTCAAACAGCGATTATTATTTTACCTTAATTCAAAAAACATTTCTTTTGCATTTTAGGTGTCACAATAACTCGATTGTAACTAAACAGGTATCTTAAAGCAGCTGCTTTCCATTTCTTTAGATTCAACTCGATGCTTACTATGGTGTGCATGATGTTTTTTATAGGGTACATTGCTTCATTTGAAGGTGCAGTGGTTTCCAAGCTTTATGGTTACGAGATACTCAACAATTCGTGAAAATTTTGAAACGACTTCAGAAAAACTTTCTAAAATTTCAATTAAACAATCTTTTGAAACGAATCTGGAACGAAAATCTCTAAACAAATCTTTACCGCATTAATTGCATAGACTCATAATTTCCAGTTGCAAGCAGGAAAATGCTTGTTTGCAAACACCAACCACTTAGATCACTGAAAGAATTGTTAATTTCATCAGCTGGTGTAGAGCCTCTCATTGCTATAAGAGAGGATCCAAGCCTCAGTTTCAACCATTAGCTCCTTACAAAAAAGGTTGAAGCCAGAGTTTATTCTTATGAGCTGCAGATGTAAATTCAGAATTATCAAGAGCATCTACGAAGATGGTGTCTCTTTGGTGCGCTTTGATATTCATCTGGTTTCTCGGCAAAGCAGAAACCTCACAAAATACAACTCAGCATTATTCAGCTGTACAGCTTGTCAACCAAACCTCACAAGGCCAGCAAAATACTGCAAATGTCACTGCTAAGCCGTCCTTCATTGAGAGAGATCTCATCACATCTCTTTTGTTCAATTACAGCATGTACGCCAGACCAACTACCTCAAACAACCAGACGGTCATGATTGATTTCGAAATGAAGCTTGGAAAACTGGTTAAATTGGACATCAAAGAGCAAGTATTGGTCGCGAAAACCCGGATCACAATGGCGTGGTTAGATCCGAGTCTGGTATGGAGCAAATCCAACCATAACGGGACAGACATTTTCATAATACCGAGCAGTAAAATCTGGACACCGGATATTGTTCTGTACAATACAGCTGAGGCGGATAGTAAGAGTGCTGCTGATATCTACAAGGGGAGAATTCGTGTCTCAGACACAGGCAAGGTCACATGGATATCTGCAGTGCCGATAGTGGCATCTTGCTCCGTAAATATCAAATACTTTCCATTTGATGAGCAGAGTTGTACACTAATCTTTGGTTCGATCTCTTACACGAAACACAACTTGCAGCTTAGATTCCGCAAGCAGCCAGCATCATCCAGCGAATTTAAGGGGTCGTCTTACATTACTAACGGTCAATGGCAGCTTAAATCACTAACTGCAGTGGTTAAGGACAAATACTACGATTGCTGTGACGTCCCCTTCTCCACAATAGAGTACACTCTGACTTGGCAACGGCTACCAGGGTACTGGCTGCTGTACTTGGTGTTCCCTTGCGTATGCCTGTCACTCATTGCATTATGCACATTCTTCATTCCAGCAGACAGCGGCGAAAGGTCCGGGTTTTGTATCACCACTGTGCTAGCCATGAGCGTCTATTTGCTGGTCATCTCAGATAAGTTGCCCGAAAAGTCAGACCAGATCCCCTTGATTGGAATGCTGTACACTTTCTTGTTTGCATTAATGGTCGGTATCTTGCTATCTACCATCCTAATGGTGAATTTGGTGGCTAAGAAGACAAAGCCATCAGCATTTCTAAAGCGGCTTATCGAGCCTAAAGGGAATTCGAAGATCTCCCCATCTGGAATAAGAATTGCAACCATAAAAACACAGAAGGGAGCTGAATTGGATGACTTTGAAGGGAAAAGTGTATTGGATGGATCGACGGAGATGGCTTGCGTAAAAAGATGCTCTTGCAGTAATCAGAATGGTGGTGAAGAACCAAAGTACCCAGAGGAATGGCAAGAGATTGCCCGAACCATCGATAAGAAACTATTCTGGTTTTTCTCTTCTCTCGGTGTTTTACTACAGTTAGTTGTGCTGTTGATATATTATACATGAGAATATTCACTTCAAACTGTTATCATTACCACAATCAAGAACAAAATACTAATCGTTATCATAACTGTAATTATAACCTTAATCACAACCGTAATGGTAACCGTCTAATGATTGGTTATACAGGAAACTCTAAGTAGGGATGCAGACTTGCTCTTCCTAAAAAGGACACAAACATATCTAATTGCAAAGAAACTCTAAATAATCAATTGTAGTCAATATTTTACACAAAAATCACCTAGTTATTGCATGATTTCGTGTTTTGTCTCGACTTCTCCCAATCCTCCTGAACAAATTTTCCCCTTCTTATGGTTAGCACACGCTTGAATATCTCTTAACTCACAGTTATTCTGAAGAAGGGAATTTTGAAGGATTCTTTATGATGGACATTAGCGATAACAGCCCTACATGTTACTAGTTTCGTTTATCAGACTCTCGGTAGAAAGGGTTAAGATGAGTAAATCAACTTTTCCAGTTCACGATAAGCTCTTCTGATCGAAGTGGGCACAGCTCCTTTCCTTGGCTCTTTATATTAATTTGACTCAAGCTCCAGTTTATAAGCAGAGATGCATTGAATAGAATTTGCAAACTCCATGAAATGACTCTGCCAAGACTGAGCCCACTGTCATAGTGCAAACTGGCAAGCTGGCACATCAAAATAATTCTATCTAGGTTTCATAAGATAGATGTCGCCCTCGCTAGCTTTTTCTGCCTTATTGCTCTACTTTTGCAACACTGAAGCTCAGATTGGTATTAACTCAATCTTTTTGCGGTATCATTTTGCATTGTCTTTATGAATACTAGAATTTGCAATAAGTTAAGATAACTTTATCAAACTATACTTTATTGTTATTGCTAATAGAAGCTTACAATAACCAAATACCGTATATTGATTTCCCTGAAATACATTCCTGAATGTTAAAAGTGGTCATTGTTTTATTGTACTACGATGAAGTGTAGATATTTACTTGCTGCATAATATTGGTTTTCTCGTTCTTATCTGAACGATTTCCAACTTGAACATAACTTCAAAATAAAACAAAACTCTTTAAAACTGTTTGCTGTCATCTTAGTAAAATAGTTATGATATCTTTTTAAGCAGATACTACATTAGTGTCTACCACTTTTTTTAATGAGCCCAAGCCATTCTAAATCGCTGGAGCAGGCCCTAAAGTCAAGAAAAAGAAGAATTTGGAGAGTTCATGGAGAGTTTAGGTGTGAAATAACATGACTCAAGTAGGACTCAAACTCAAGAACTCTTCTCCATTTTACACAAACTCTGTACGAGGTCTCAGGTGCCCGAGCCTAAGACCTGGTCACTAGTAAAGGTGGCTCACTACATTTGATAAGACAGAATTTTTACAATATCAACCATTTCGGGTTTTACAGACAAACTATCTTGATAGGTATTCAAGGTAAGATTTAGGAAAACAGTGGCGCTACCTGAAAAAAGTTGCTACTCGGACACAGGGAAAGCCGTGACGTTACTTCAGCTCGCTTGATAACAATGACAGTTTATTGACTATAAACGTTTATTATCTTTAGAATGTGGAAACGGACCTAGCTGATAAAATCTTGTGTGCTTTGATAGCAAAAGAAGCATGCTATGAATATGAAATTATTGAAATTTGTGAACAGAGGATCTGACTACCATATTGCACATCAGTCACATATGATGCCAGTGCAAGATCAAAGCCGCACGTCAAACGTAAAGAAGCGATCGTTCAATAAAAACAGTTCATTGTTACTATACAAAATCATCACAGTGTGGTAAGCTCTCTCACATTCTTTCTACCTTATTTCTATAATCAATTTTGATGATAATTAGCTTTTTCATCATCATGTCGCATATGAATCAGCGAATTACAATTTCTAATACAATCAACTGTTAATGATTTTTGATCTCGGAGATACCTCTGAACTCACGGATCTCAAAATAAACGCTAGATCGACCATCTATCGTTCTGAAATGATAACATCGGTGGTCATATTAGTAGGTCATTACAATAAATTGAGATTCCGCTAGGGGCATCTTTTTTCTTTGAAGATTGTTGGAATGTTATGAATGTTCAGCAAGAGAATGAATAATCGTGCAGCTATTGTTTGCAAAGAATCAAGTCAGTATAATTTCTTTGGCAGCCATATTAGGAGGCCAAACGCAATTCAAAACACTTTGTTTCAACATCTGAATCTAAAAATCCAGTGTTGTTGTCAATTGTTGTCAATTGTTGGCTATTAGGCTCTCATCAGCCCGCGCCTACAACAGCTCCAATAAAAGGTGCAACCTTTACATAAAAGAAAAATATTTCATTATCTGCCGACCACATCTATCCACACTAAACAAACGAAACGAACTCGTATCCTCTTGCCAACACAGAAACAAAGCCTTGATAGCCAACAATTGACAACAACACAATAAGACCGACAAATCCACAGGAGACAGACACCTTCAAGAAAGAAACTGACTCAGGACAATAAAACTAATGAATAGTCTTATGTAATTGATGGTAATAGATATATATACAACTTTTAGCTTAGGAATATTTCAAGCAGTACATCTCCTGATGAGTGAGAATACATGAAACAGGCTTGTCGAAATGAACGTGTAGTTTTCTGTTTCTTTTCTGCCAATTAGTGTTTATCTATACTAAGTTCTTTTATGATACAGCCACTGTCCTCTTTATATCTGATTGATGTTAATGATGAATAGCTATTAATGATTGGAGCAGAAGCATGTTTTGAAAATCCATTGATATGGTTTCTATGAATGAAAATGTCTTCAGTAGGAATCGAACCCGCGAGCTCTGGATTAATGGCAAAGTTGGCTTATCTATTGTGCTAGGGCCTTGAGAAACAAATTGCTATCTCACTCGAAAGAATTGACCAACACTCATCAAGTGCAGAAATGAACCTATCCGTACTCGTTAAGCTTTGGTTGGTAAAAGTCTGGTTTTAGAATTTGTAGTGGCATATAAGAAGTGTGGTACCTCGCCTTAGTAGAGTTTCATTTCTGGTTTTAGACCACGAATCTATACATATTTACTAAAATAGCTAAAATGTAAAAAGACATAGAGGGATTATTTTGTTTAAATGCTATTTCGTGTCATGCTAGATTTTCTTGATAGGATTTTATCTATTCAATGGAAAAGGGGCTTTCTGAAAATTTACACAATCCCGAGCGAATCGTAACTTTAGTTTTTAGTCTTTGACAGACATTTTCTGAAGAATAAATGGTTCCAAATATATCTTAGGTTATTTCACTAAGGGAGAAATATAAAGGCAGCAAAGACAGAAGATCACCAAAAACATTCCTGGAACTTTATATACCAGAATGAAAAAGCATGCCTTTTCACATATTTTTTATCCAAATTGGCCAAGCATAGATGGTTAGGTAAAACAAGAAATAGAAAGGAACACTATCAAAATACTATTGCACGGTACTCCTTTGCAATTTAGTCTATAAACCTCGCAATATTTACTCTCCAATCAACAGAAGTCAATATTATTGGAAAAAGGGGTAGCAAGGATTTTATGAAACAATGTGGGGTTTATAACGTCCTTTTACAACAACAGTCAAACAACTAGATGTCAAGAAGGCTTAGTAATTCAAGCTAATCCTGTTGGAGGACGGTTTGATATGACTATCATCCAAATAATCGATGATTATGCAACAAAGGGAAGGGAGTGAAAACCAGCCTATATGATATATCTGGTAAGATTGCACTCTTACTTGAAAATGTTGAAGGATCATGTTTTGAAGCTCAAGCTGATGTGTTAATATCATGTGCGGCAATATGTTTTCAAATATCTAGTTCGAGTTTATACAATTTTTAAATGTAATGTTAACAAAGGGTCTTTTTGATAACATAACACTTTACAAGAATCCCAATTAAAAGAGGTCTAGAACTAAGGCCCCTCTTGTATCTGGTTGTTGAAAAGTATGTTAGTCCCCTCCCCTTCACAAAATACTAGGGCACCCATAATAGCTCTAAAATAGTGAACAAATGCACACGCAACACCACTGATGAAAATATGAAGACTTTATAAGATCAGTTAAGTTTAACTTCATTACTAAACTTAGCGTGCATTGATAACCAATTTTTTCTAAGTTAGATTGTTTTATTTAGTGAAAGACATAACAGAGCATGGTGAAAATATTATTTAGCTGCGTAGGGTCGACAACAAACGCCCCACAGCTTTGCAGTTTCTGTGCTAACCAGAATAGAGAGGCTAAAAATTTTTCATCTCGTAAGGAATGCCTGAATTGAAGCAATGCAATGCAAGCAATGCCTGAATTGAAGAGGTAGAAAGAAAATCGGAGCAACGCAATATAAAAAACAAGGTTTACCAGTTTTTGTAGCAGCCACGTGTGACATTTGACCCATCATCCGGTTTTGAATTTTTGTTGCAAGGCAGTCAACATCTAGACCAATAGAAACCCATACCAGACGTGAATACTTCCATCCAAATTGAAGATAACGTAGAGCAAACTTTCAAACTGAAAATTCTTAATTCTCGCTCACAGTGCGGCAAGGCTTGTAAAGTTAGGTTGCAACGTTAATAATTGTATTGTAGCTTTGGTATTTTTACTGATAGCATGTTCAAAGCAAATGCCCCACTCGCAGATGCCTAGCTTAAACTGGTATTGCGAACTTGGCCCCGATCCTTGTTATGCCTGCATGAAAATAAGATTGTGCACAGGGCGCCCTTGGGGCACTAACTTCATTTAACTATCACTAACCCCCGTTTGAATCAAAACTAGACAATTTTAACTCTTGTATTTTTTCAATTTGATTTAATGATTTGCATAACTAGAAATCCTTTATTTAAGGACAGTTATTGAGATAAGAGTATGTAAAGCCGATTTGATTTCAGTTTCTATCACAAATATGGGTGGGTTGGAATTGTCTTATAAAGCTTGGAAATATGTTGACATTCAGTCGATAATCAATTTTAATTCCAAGCAATGTCATTGTTTCAAGGGTCTCGAAAGTGGTATCTTTTACTTTAATAATCTATTCCACTTGTATTATCTGAGTACATTCATGATCAGCACCTAAAATCTGACAGGGTAAAGTATCATCAAGCTATTATTTAACTATCTCATATTTATACTTGACTTTCTTTATTGACTAGCTTCTGAGCATGCTGGGTACTGCAAATTTTGAAATAAGTTGAAATAAATACCGAGAGATCTTTGTCAACATGACAACCAAGCTGACTTTTAATGGCCTATTCGTAGATTTTAGAAAAATAGTCTTTGAGTGGTACGAAACTTTAGGATACCAAGAAAAATCTTTAATAAACTAATTTGTCGATAATGGTTTATAGTTGCTCGAATAGACTCTCCGCCGACAAAAGTGAAACAAATTCAACATTGTTGTAGGTGGTGAAAACAACTTCTTATATTCATTTGCCCCATAAAATTGTTTATTCTTACAGTTTATAGATTTTATTAATATATTATTATAAAGTATTTTGAGCTTTAAAGCGAGGATAGGTAGGTCTACTCGAATTAATTATAATACTGATGATATCTAACTTGAGAAGAGAGTGCCTATCCTGGTTAAAGTTCTCGATATACTTAAGTATAGAGTGATCATATTCGATTGGTATAGTTTGTCTGAAGTGTGCGTAAGCACGAAACTCAGAGTAACAGAAGAACATGTCTGTTTTTCAATGTGTTCATTCTATTCTACGTTATAATAATGTTGATAGTTATACTAAGATATGAGGAAAACATTGAGGAAAAACTAGGTATGATATAAAGCATCTGCAGGCAATGTAATGTTGATAAGCTCTTCTTTTTCAAAACAAGGGATAAAATATGCTCGTTTATTCAAACGATTTGAATTGAGTTGACAAAATTCACTTTGCAAAATGAATTATCTGCTTGAGAATGTAACAACTGTAAACCACACATTCCAACTGAGACCTTAATAAACAGAACGTCATGTTTTTATCTTAATTACAATATATTTTAGAAATCTTACCATAGGCCTGTCAGTCGTGCTGCATAAAAGGAATCAATGGCCAAAACGGACGAAATGGCTACAATGGAAAAGATGGCAAAAATGGGATGAATGGAGCCGACGGAAAGGATGGGATCAGCGGAAAAGATGGATAAAACGAAACAAATTGAAAAGATTGAAGAGACGGAAGAAACGGAACAGATGGCACGGATGGGACAAACGGAAAAGATGCTAAAGGCAGAAACTAGAGAGAGTGCGCTTGGGATAAAGTCAACGAAGAAAAGGATGATAATGGTATTGTTAAAGTAAGTTTGGTCATTTTGAAGGAAAAATGATAATGCTAAACATTAGATGGTAGATGAACCAGACGGAAAAACTCAGTGACTTTGTAAAGCTAACCAATCGCAAAGCTTACCGTAGTGCTAGTCCTTCTCAGCACGGCCACTTGTTTTAATGATTTATTTTTTTCAAAATTCTTTGCAATATTTAATCATCATTAAAAAATCATCTTTTTCTTGTCCCTGATCCAAACAATCGGGTATTATTACTTTTGCTGATGAGAACTTCAAGGGAGCTTTATTACATTCTTACCTACGTACTGAGAGTATTACCATGAGGAAAGATATTTAAAAGCAGTTTAAAAGTCTCATATTATGCAAATCATCGATAACTTCCGAGGGCTTTACCCCTGAATCTTTTAGAGGGACTAACAGTACCCACCGGACCCCAGCTGTATGTGCAATCTGTTATTGCTTGCGTAACTAGGGCGTGCTTTGGAGCTATATTTTCGTAATCAGTCGTAATCTTTCTTGCTCTATTGTTCAACACGACCCCCTCTTTAACCTTAGCTTGTGGATTACAAACACATGGATTACTGAGTAGTAATAAAGTACTAGTAATCCATGTGTTCGTTTCATTATGTTTCCGATTTTTCTGGCTATACGGAAACTAGTTGATATAAAACTTGCTCCCAGATCCAGCAAGAATGTAAAAGCAGCTTTAACCAATCAAAAGCCCCATGTGGGCAAGACCACTGAAATGGCAAGTCGTTTAGGTTACAACCAGAAAAGTACGCACATTTAGATCCTGCCTAAGATCAAATTACGTATTTAAAATTGCAGTTTCAAGACCCTGTGACGCTATTTCCTTTCTATTATTATTTAACCCATTATGCTTGTTTTGAAATTAGAAACCAACAGTTGACTGTTGTTAAAGGTAATAGGTAAAGTAGGGAAGATCAACTAAATTCATTTACATAAAATTTAAGCGGATGTTCTTCAGCCCGAAAATATTACCCTAAAATTCCAATTTGAGCTCACGCAACGCCTCTGGTGGGAATACCCCCAACCATGAAAGAATCTATTTTAGATTACGAAAAGCTCCCTTGTATCAATCACAAAAAAGTTAGTTGTATTACAACAATATTACGTTGTTTTTAAGATATCGTGAAATAATGATATTTTTTTACATTGTACAAGAATCAAGCTTGGACATTCCTTACATACAAATTAGAAATTAAGTCAATCTAAACAGGATACAAAGCAAGTCTGTTGTATACAGTAGCATAGTGAAGCATGTTTGAATAAATGGGGTTTTCTTGGCCCACTTATTTAGAGAGCCTAATATTCGAGAAACAAATTTTAAAGTGACTGAAATCTTTGATGGGAAGTTCCAAACTATTTCGAATTGTACTGTTGTTGCACTTTTTCATTTTCATTTTAAAATCATTTACCCAGGGATACAATTCAGTTTGAATAATTGATCTACGACATACCCTGCAACTAAAAATAAAAATAACCTATTACAATAAAAAATTGTACCAGAAGCGGGTACTGCTATTGATATATACCTCCACCAGGTCTCAAATCCGGGTTATTGCAGATACAGGCGAGCCGTCGAGCGAGCCAACCATTGTCTTAAACCAAGGCAATCAAGTTAGCAAAGTAACCTTGATGTGTTCACAACTCGAGGCTTATCCGGAGTGAGGCATTATATTGTGTTTCGGATTAAATCCTTCTTCAGAGCCATGTAATTTTAGCATTAATTTATGAGGCATGGTCTAACTCGGGTAGTTAAATCATACAAGAGAAAGCTACTGCAATTGACATATGCCTACACCGGGTCTCGAACTCGGGTTTCTTTTATAAAAGAAATATGTTTATTACAAAGTTTATTACAAAATACCATGTAATAAAAACTTGAATAGAAAACGAAAAATGGAAATTTCCTACCCTTGAACCGGAAATATTATTTTGAGAAAATGGCTAGAGATACCTTCCGATCCAAAGCCGAAAAAAATATTAATTCTTTTTAGAGCCCTCTCTGCACCAAAGAGACTGACGGCCTCCAACCTGAATTGCGTGCTAGGTTGATCCAGATCATATTCATCAATAGATAGTAACGGGCTAGGTTGCTGTGGAATGTCGTCACTGATTTTTCTACCTACACTACAAAAGAACTTATTCATAGGCTGTGCTATTTCAATATTATCTACAAAATTGTTATCGTCTACCTTGAGACTTTCTATCTTTGTGGTCTTGGATCTTTTTTTCAGCAACAGGCTGATTGTTTTCCAAGTTTCTTTCAGGTTCTCCTTGTGGTGAGCGATTTTTTTGGAAAAATGTTCGTTCTTGAGTTTCTTGTTTAAATTATTAACATTATTACAAATTTGTTTATAGGATTCCATAAGAATGGCAGATTTACTTTTCACAGCTGAAGCCTTAAGCTTACTTTTTGTTCTAGTTAGTTTTTTTAACTCAGTGGTCAACCATGGGGTAAACTTGTTTGAGACTTTCATAGGAGCAGGTTTTTCTATTATAAATGATAAGTGAGTAGACCAATTTTTCACTGCTTCGTTCACTTTTCTACTAAACTCGAATATTTGGTCCCAGTTCACCTGAAAAAGGTCTGACAAGAAACTTTCGGGATTAAAGTTTTTTATTTCTTTGTGGTGATAGTTTTTGTTGACGCTTAAAAGATCCTAAGAATTTTCGTTATGCAGTAAATAGCAAAATGATCACTTAGAGCCATTGTTTGAACCCCAGATTCAGGAATATTTTCAGGATTGCTAGTTGCTATGTGATCAAATACCGTAGCAGTGTTCAGAGTTACCCGGGTCGGCTCCTGAATAAGTTGAGCTAAACCAAACGTATCATAAATTGCAGTCATATGTACAGCAGCATTAACATTGTTTGTAGGACTATCTGGAAAACTTTCCAATGAGGACATATCACAATTTCTATCACCAAGAAAAATTATTTCTTTGTTCTCGTGATCAAAAATTTCGAAATTTCTTTCTAATTTTATGAATGGGTCAATGGTATCTGAAGGAAACCTATACCAAGCCGCTACTAAGAATGGCCTAGCTTTGATGTGCTCCACCTCTATATCAACGTATTCAAGAGTCCCGTCAGGAATATCGATCCTTCTATGATGCTTAATACGGTTACCGACATAGAAAGGAACTCCAACCCCATGTCTATTCCTATCTTTCTTGTGTAGGGCATGCCCCTCGACACCAAGAAGGCTATCAGCAATCGTTTATTCTAGTTTGGTTTCATTGATTGCAAGTATTTGCAACCCTTTGTCTTTGATCAACTGCCTGACCTCATCAAAATGAAGTAACAGGCTACTACGTTAATGGAACCGATTGCCATGCCTTCTCAGTGACCAAGGGACCACCCCCACTAGAAAAACTGGAATATCTATCACTGCAATGGTTCATAAAAACCCTCTTGATTCCCATCAGGATACACATAATTTGGGTCATAAGGGATAGTGATTTGAATTTCTTGATAAGGAAGAATTTGCTGTTGGTTCCTGTTGCTTTCTTGCTCGCCATTTTCATAGTGCTTATTTTCTTTACTTCCAGGTAGCACTGCCAATGAAATTTCATGGTTCTCTTCGTTTGATTTTTGAGAATTTCCTTTTGCAGCTCTGTCACTCGTAAGCCTTTAAAAAATAAAGAAATCGGTTAGCATTCTTTATAATTACGTGAGACATACATTATTTGGTTCTGCTTCTGTTAAAGAATGCTCAAAACATGAAGTCACAAATCGATAAGGGTGAGGAGCAAAGAGAGTAGAAAAATCAGCAGGAGACTTAGAGATAAAACTAATCCTTTTTACACAGAAAATAAGTATATCAAGTGTAAAGGTTTCCAATGGGAGAGTATTCATAACTGAACAACCTGATGAGTGTACAATCAGAAAACAAACTTTTCGAGATGCTATGTTTAGTGTGTTGTCTTTTTTCTCTTACATATGGTATCGAACCCATCGTAAATTTTAGACCAAAAAGACATTCGAAACCGAAATTTGTGTATAATGTATAAACAGTAGCCGGTTGAAATAGAAAACTACAAAGCTGAACTCTCGTGAGACTTCCCTTTCTGGGAAACAATATTCTTCTTTTCACACGACACTACTAAAATTAAATGATCAAGATCTCACCTTTTGAAAATCCAATCAGCTTTTATTGACGGAATGTAAGGTTTTATCTACGATATAGTCCCTGTAACACCGAGAAATGCCGATATAATCATATATCGAAATCTAAAAGACCTAAAACCTAACATAATAGAATTAGGGCTTATTCTTCCTGTTTAGGGGATTATATTTAATACCCAGCTTTCTTCTCTTAAACTATAAAAGAATTCATTGTGTATTTACAGATTCCTTCACTTTTTTTCATCCATCCACAAGGCTTTACTCGATATTCTTTTACTTACCTCCTGGTACGCAAACACTGCAAAGCTGTAACAACAAAGCAAATCAACAATAATGACGCAAGAACTGCCACCACTATCGTAAGTGTTCTTGAAACTCTAGATGTCTGCGAAGTTTCTCCATTTCTAGTCTTCAAAAGCACCACGGACACGATTTGAAAACCATATGAGCTCAAATATGATTCTTCTTCCAAAGATCTTTTAACTATGACTGGATTGAAAACTGCCAAAGTTCCAGGGTTTGCAGTAGAATTTCCAAGCCCGGTAACACTGTTCGGTACGGTAACATAAAACTGTATTTCAATTGCACTATAATGTTTTGTCTTGGGATATCCATGAAGAATTCTAATATCGGTTGTTTGAAATACATATGATTTGGGTGAGTTTCGCCGAAGTCTTGCATAGCTGAAAAATAGAAAATAGTCCTATTCAGTCGAACCCTCATGTCGATAACCGCAACGCTCAAGATGGAACAGATTAGGTTTAACTATTTTATGAAGAACATCCCGATACCGTCAAGAAACACATTTTTGAAGAAATTGATCGAAAATACAGAACATTTAATCAAACGAATGAGATGGAAAGCTTTTTCTACAAAAAGTCTATCAAAGAAGACCCGCCCAACGACTACCAGACCAACAATTTCGGATTCAAATCAAGAAAATGCCGACAGCAAAACGAAGATTCAGCCCCTTTCGACAACGATATGTTAAACATAGTAAAAAAACATTCAGGTTAGAAACACAAATGACAATTTTCAAGACCAACTCCGTAAAGATATCCGAAAGATCAACCGTTCCACCAAATCCTTCATCCCCGCAGACAAAACTACAAATTTCTATGAACTTGACAAGAACCAACACGACAAACTATTGATGAACTGCATTACAACGCCTTACAAAATATCCAACGACAACAACAACCACGAAATCAACAACATTGCCATGAAGCACTGAACATTGCCACTAAACTGGACCTACAAGACAGAGCAGAACGCATGGCCAAACGAAACGTATTCATAACTCAAAAGGACCACAAGGATAACTTCAACAGTAACCCTACATGCAGACTGATCAACCCTGCTAAAAGCGAAATAGGCTGCATCAGTGAAAAGGTCCTGGAGAAAAGAATGCATCATACTACCCCTACAAAAAAGCAAACAACAATCCACTCTACATGAACACCAAATCCAACCACCCACCTAACATCATCAAACAACTCCCGGCCGCCATCTACAGCAAAATATCTGACGTTTCATGTAACGAGACAGAGTTCAACAAAGGCAAACCAATCTACGAAGACACCCTACAATCCAGCGGTTACAGCCAGCCCTTGACATTCGACAAACAAAGATCACCACCACGAGCAAGACGAAACCGACAACAAAACACCATCTGGTGCAACCCTCCCTACAGTAAAAATGTAAAAACCATCATCGGCAAAACCTCCCTCAAGCTCATCGACAAGCATTTCAACAAAGACCATTAATTCCACAAACTCTTCAACAAAAATGACATCAAAGTAAGTTATAGCTGCACAGACAACATGGAAACCATCATTAGCAAACATAATAAGAAAGTCATCAACAACACCGCCACCACCACCAGCCCTTTATCCAACAACACATGGAACTGCCAGAAGAAAGACGAATGTCCACTCAGCAACACATGTCTCACATCCAGCATCATCTACAACGCACAAGTCACTACCAACGAAGACCTTACGGGCAAAAACTACATCGTACTCACGGAAGCCACATTCAAGAAACGATACACACAACACAAACAATCTTTTAGAAACCGTAAATACGCACCGAAGCACCAAACTTTCGAAGCACATCTGGGTCGTCAAGGACAAGAACAAAGACTACAGAGTTCAATGGACAATCGTCACCTCAGTCCCCGCCTACAACAACATCACAAAAAGGTGTGACCTTTGCCTGACAGAGAAACTTTATATCATCAACTCAATGCTCCGAACTGATTTCCAAATGCTGACACGAGAAAAAATCTTATTTGAAGAACAATAGAACACTAAGTAGGTAATTGACTCTAATTCTAAAAGTAACTCCGCTGTTTTAATCAACCCCTGCTTGTAAATAAATTTCAGTAAATCGGGATGTAATTCATAATAGTCTTTCGGATGATTGCATGAGCATGAAACTTTAAGTAATAGAGAGCCAGTGTCCTTTCTTGTTTCTCTTTTATATCTATATTATTATGTCTTTTCTTTTGCAGTTGCATATTTTGTTGGATGCAAGGCTGGTAATGATGTTGTTGATAATAACAGCACCGAGCTTTCAAAACAAATCGGAGACCTCAAAGACAAGAAGAAAAACTAAGAAGTACAATGGATATTGTCACCTCAGTGACTGCGGACAGCAACTTCATAAAAAGGTGTGACCTTCGTTTTACAGAAAAAATTTATATTATCAACGCCAAACAAGGAATCAATTCTAAACAAACGCTCCGAACTAATCTCCAAATACTGACACAAAAACCAATCCCATTTCAAGAACAATAGAACACTAAGTAGTTAATTGACTTTAATTTCTAAAAATAACTTCTTTGTTTTAATCAAACAACGCTTGTTAATAACTCTTAGTAAATAGGGATGTAATTCATAATTGCCTGTTTGATTATAATAAAAGCATGAAGCTTTAAGTTACAGAAAACCAGTCTTCGTTTTTGTTTCTCTTCTGAATGCAGTGTTCAAAGCAATATATTTCTTTGTATATTACTATTGTCATGATATTCAAAAATATCAGCTGTTAAAAATTCATGCAGCTAAAAAATGGTAAAAAGGCTTTACGACTAGTCAGGTCAAATACATTTTCTATGTGAGAAGATTGCCACTGGCTTCAAAATAAAGTCTGAATGGAGCATCTGTTCTTTAAAATAACTATATTCAAGTTATAATCAAGTTATATCCCAGAGTCAAAATCAAGGAATTTACCATTATAGGACTATCACGTTAGATATTTTTTGTGTTTCACTGATGGTTGGAAGAAAACGTATTTTTCAGACCTATTGAAGGCCGTATCAGAGATATATCATCCCAGTTAATTCCATAAACTCGAAAGCTTAACATGATCGATTAATCTTTATTTCATTTTTTTTAATATCATCAGTCCTTTAAAACTTTAAGAAGCACATCAATCGTAGGCATGCAAGAGTGCTTATTTTTTAACAATTGGTATTATGCTAGTAGTGAAAAGGGCTATTTTTCTCGAGTGACTTTGTTAAGCTTTAATCAAGTTTTCACAACTTCATTATTGATCATGTGGTTTATCAAATGACTCTTAAGTACATAAAATAAATCCCAGAAAAAGTACTACGCCAATTTCAGTCATTTAGTTTTGAAAGAAGCAGCATTTGTAAATTTCAACTTAGGCGAGACGATTGGGGAAGACTAGGCCTATCCGACATAGCACACTAAAACATCCAAACTTAAACTCTATCAACCATGTATGGTGTCAAAGCAAAAATAAAAACATACCAAACGAGTTTAGCTATCTGAATGAAACAGGAAACATGTTGTTTATATTGATAGGCAAATAATGTTACCATCCTTGTAACGTATTCGTGTCAGCAGACCAAGCGAGAGCTGTCCATAGCTACTCTGCTGCAAGTTAAAATTGTAGGGCTTGGGTGCATACCCCTTGAAATATCTTGAAATTTAAGTTCTCAGAGATTCAACTTGGTGCATTTTTAGCAACTGACTTACGTAAAAACGAACCAAAAGTTACTTTAAAAATCATCTGGGCTTGATATGTGTAAGGGACAAAGAGCTCACTGAAAAGGTAGACTAACCGAGGAGTGCTACCCAAGTCCCTCCTCTCGATGTGACTGCATCTTTTAATGCCTTATGCCTTCGGCGTGGAATTACAGAGAGGTGGCAAATTCTCTCCTCACTCTTTAAACGGCTTGTCTGAAGGTGGTTTTTAACTCGGAACCCTTTAAACAAGAGTCGAGAGATCTAGCCACTTAGCCATCCCTGCCAAACTATAACATAAAGATAACCAAAACGATGGCTATGTGTAAAGATAGTAGTTCGTGGTTCTAGTCCGTAAAAAGCGTCACTTAAAGGATTCATAAATTGAAGCTAATCTATAAGTACATCACGATGCATGTGTAGCCCAATTAATATGATGCTTGTTCAAAAGTGTTAAATACCATGGTCACTAGATGGGAAAAGAACTGTTGGAATTCATCGCTGGTTATAATGTTTGTTTAAACTTTTACTATCGAATCATCAACGGCTCTATTACGTTATTACAATACTAGCTGTGCTTGACGCCCGCGATGCGGACAAGTATAGTATCAGATTAGCCTTAGCAAGACAAGATTCTTTTTCCCTACATTTTGTCTGTGACACTGCAGCCGCATGACTTCTACTGTGTGGGGTCATATGAATTCCCTTATAATTTATTCAGAGGTCTCAAAGTTGATAAGTGGTTAAAAACTTTCTGAAATTTCCCTAGAGTCCAGGGAGGTTTTAGAGAATACTATAGAAGACTAACCCCGGACTCTAGCGAAATTTCAGAAAGTTTTTAGCCGCTTATCAACTTTGAGACTCTGCATAAATTATAAGAGACTTCATATGATCACACACAGTAGAAGTCAAGCGGCTGCAATGTCACAGACAAAATGTAGGGAAAAAGAATCTTGTCTTGCTAAGGCTAATCTGATACTATACTTGTCCGCATCGCGGGCGTCAAGCACAGCTAGTCTACTTATATTGAGAAAGATATTTTTCAAGCCGAAAATGTATATAGGCCTACCAATAAAATCAATTTAGAAATCCAAGTGAATTGAAAAGAAGTACAATCTATATAAAGCACAGCTGCAGTTGCTTATGTTACTATGCAGGTAGTCGAAAGAGATCATGATCGAAATCCCGGAGAGTCAGGGTATTCTCTTCCGTTTATTACGCTAAGCCTCAATATGTATGATAATAGATTAAAGAACGAATAATTCGAATGAAGCAATAAGATGATGTTAGGAGAGTACTAAAAGATTGAAGCAACAATAATATGATTGTTGATTTATATATATATCATTGCTTAAGTCTCTTGTCGTTCGTATTCAGGTCGTAATTGTCTAGCATAAAAAACAGAACAGAATATATGGGCTTTCCAGAAATTCAATCATGATATCTTTCATCTATTGTCTAAGCGAGTACATCACGGTATACGATATTGTTTACGAGGCTTCCTTGAAATGAAAAAACCTTGAGGCCATTGAACGATTGGGATCTCGACATTCCCACATAGAGCTGTCCATGACTGAAAACTGGTTGGGGAAGGTTAACACCAACATCACCCAACAACTGGCCTTGTGCCTTGTTAGCCATAAAGCCGGCAAAGAACTTTGTCTTCAACGTAATATTTAAAATAATAAAGAAAAAAAGAAATTATGTATACTATTTGGGTATTCGAAATGTGTTCCAGCGAGCTTTGTGCAAAACTCGGTTGAATCTTTACTATATTTTATGAAGGCTACATTTACAATAAAACATATTACACAAATGGTGTTTATGGTCTAATGGTTAGCACGCTGAACTTTGAATCCAATGATCCCAGCTCGAATACCGGGAACACCTTTTATCTATAAAAATGTAGGTGGTTTCTTTTATCTTTATTATATTTTAAGGAGATTGAATTGTACATGAAAAGACACAGTTTATAACCGGTCTTATGGTGTAGCTAATGGTTAGCACTCTGAACTTTGAATCCAAATATCCGAGTTCGAATCCCTGTAGCATCAAGTTATTTATAAAAATTTAGGTGGTTTCTTTATTTTTTTCTTATATTTTATGGGGATAAAATTGTACATTAAAATTCAAAGTTATTAACCAGTCTCATGGTGCAATGATTAAAAATTTTATATGAAAATTCACGAAAACAAACGACTGAGAGAAAATAAAATTCACAAAACAACACAAACGCAGAACAGTAGAGTCACAGACCGTGCAGGGAAAGAAACAATAGATGGCCGCAAGCAAAACGAAACTTTTTCGAGCCGAGAGAAAATTGGAATTTTAACCAACTTATAGGTTTCAAAACACTTAGCTAAATCTTTAAACAGTGTCCGGCAAGAAACTGAATCGATTAAAGAAAGAAGCGCATCTCTAGGTGGTCAAGGAAAAAAGCCTTTCTTGTGTAATCGAACAATGGGACACAACAATGGGGCAACCTAATTTGCATATAGGAATATTAGTAATATAGATCTTCTCCTTCTAGTTATATTTAGGGTATAAGACTTACGTTTGTGCATTAGAATCTGTCTGAGGGCAATCACCAGGAAGCTTGATGCAATGGTTATTCAGCGAGTATGCAATCCCTAGTTTAAATGCAGTTTCATTGAATGCTTGTGATTTCTGCAAAATAACAAACTTTTAAATAAAAACAGGAGATAGTACCAAACAAGAGCAGAAAATGACAATAAAATGAATTATATCTATGATTCATGAAAGTAAATACACGAAATCGACTTATAGAGATAGAGATAGAGAAACATAATGGAAAGATGACTATTCATATCGATATGATTGACTCCTACAGTTCTTAGTCTCAGCTTCATAGAAAACACTTGTACTTGGATAAAATCATCCATGGTAAACTCTGCGCAATGCAGTGGTGATTATTTAGCGTGGTGGAGGATTAGTATCGTTACGATTTGAAGATAATATCAGCTCTGTAAGTGTTATTAAGAAAAGTGAAGTGCTTACATTAGTACAGTGTAGAGATAGTGTCGCTTTGATATAAGTATAATATCAGTACAGTAAAGGCTATTCGATAAAGTGGAGGGCTAACTTGAAGTGCAGGCGAGTGACATTAGCTTCAGTGTATACTTCCAAAAGAAATAGGAAGTCACATAACTGTATTCTACATATGAGGATGCAAGATAACACTATAATGTATAAAATTGAGTACAGTAGAGGCTGTTTACTACAGCATGGGAGGGGTAACCTCAGTATAGTGGAAATGTGCATTAATGTGACGGGATACATTTGGTATAGTACAGTGGGGGGCTAACATCAGTTCAGTGGATAGTGCTCAGTGCAGAGAAGGGGTAGCATCTGTGGAGTGGGGCTTCGCAGTACAGCAGACGGCTGACATCAGCTCAGTGCAGGTATGACATAATGTGTGTTTGGGACAAAAGAGATGAGGAATAATGATGCTTCTAAATCGAAATTAATGAAAACCTCCTCCACCGTTCTGATGCTAACCTTCACTCTACTGTACAGTCGTAGCTATATCAAAGAGAAGTCATACCAAGTGATAGAAGTAATATTTTTCCGCTTAATAAAAAAGAGCTCCAAAAATCAAAAACACAGTGAGTTTCAAAAACTACTAAAGCTTTTTGTCTAATACTCATAAGATCAGTGCACTTAGAAAAATATAATTAAAACCAAGTTATACATAGACAAGAGGTGAAGTAAACTTCAACAAAGAGCGAATGATTGATCAAGTGTAGAATTCAACTTTATCACAGATTTTTCAAAAAAGGAGCAATGGGGTATTGAAAGGTAACTATTAAAAAACTGACAAGCTGAGAAGGGAATCGAAAAGCAAAAAAAATGAGGTAAACTTGATATTTTTAGGATTTTCGAGAGTTTTGAGATTTTGGAGGCTCAACCTTTTTGATAATCTGAAACTTGTATGAAATAACAAGCTGATGCTTAATGTTCTAAAAAAATTCTGCATTACTGATTCTAGCAAGATTAATTGCAAAAGCTTTCATTAATTCAGAAGAAATTCTTCTAAACAACAAACATGAAAAACCAAAACACTTACAAGAATATTTTGATAGAATAATAAAAGTAAAAAAAGACACAAAGATACCAAATGAAAGTTTCAAAAATACTGAAAAGTTTAAAGCGAAAATATACATACCGCCAGTTTAACGACTACACTTAAAGACGAATCGCCTGAAAATTAGAAGATCGGTTTTTAAGAATTCATTTGAGAAGTGAAGGCCTCTACAAAATTGAATAATTTTCTAGCAACTTAAACTACAATAAATAGGTTTGAGAGGAAGCGAATACTTTATCATCAGCCAAAATAAATGTTTGTTAAGTTTTCTTTATATTTTGACAGATAATGACTTGAATGACTAGAGAAATCTGTGTATTAACTGCTAAGAAGTAAAAACATAATTTGAATATGAGCAATATGACTTGTTTTAGCTGAAAACACCATTGGGCTATGAAGAGTATGAACTTGAGTGCATACCATAATTATATTCGCAAAACGTGCCTCCATAACCTTCTTTGCATCCACATTCAAAGACAAACTGGTCATTTTGCTCAACATGTTTGCATATTCCTCCATTTTTACATGGCTTTGCATTGCATTGCTCGAGCTTCTTTTCACAGCGAGTTCCTCCATAACTAGTAGGACAATTGCAGGAAAACCCGTTTTCTAATCCATTAGTACATTTTCCACCTTGAAGACAGGGATTTCTTCGGCAAGGCCATTGGTCAATGTCACATCGAGGCCCTGAATATCCAGCAAAGCAACTGCAGGAGATAGTCCCATTGCCTGAAATGCATTTGCCATTTTGGCATATACCTCTTGGCTTCATGCTGCACTCATCTATATCCGTACGGCAATACATTCCAGTGTATCCTGCATAACAGTTACACGAGTAAGATACATTCTTGCTGATGCATGTTCCGTTATAGCAATTTGCTATTTTGCATGGGTCCATCCTATTTTCGCAATTCTGTCCTGTGAATAGGTACTCACAAACACACTTGTAACGGTTAACTTCGTCAATGCATTTTCCATTAGCACTGCATGGGTTGGATTTACACTCGTTGTTATCAATTGTACAGTTCTTTCCAGTATATCCAGGAGTACAGTGGCATTTGTAGCCTTCAACTACTTGGTTAGTGCATGTTGCATTATTCTTACAGGGCTCATGTATCTTGCAAATATCTACAATAGAGAATAAGAATAAACTATGTGAAGGTTTGGCAGGTTTCAACTATCTAGTTAAAGCCACTTGTTTAAGAAAAGTTATAACTGTAACTAGTTTTAAAACGATACCTTAAGTTGGCTGAAGAGGCCATGGCAAAAACGATGCTAAATCAGTTTTGTGTTCTTAACGTGGTATGCAGGGGTTCTGCAAACATATTCTCAAGGAGGTTCACACTTTTTGGATGAGTCTGACTCAAAACCTATCGGCAGTTGTTCAGTCTTGAGCTCTGATAATTTTCAAATTATTGCTGCCTCTTTATTCATGAATTCTCAACACTTATTTCACGCTTTAGGTGTTTGCATTTGCTTAAGCACGCTATATTTTTTACGAAAGAAATTCCTTTATTTCATGTCATCCATTCTGTGCTGTGAGAGCCCTGCTTCGAAATGTAAAAATCAGACTGAAACTGAAATTTGCCAAAAAATAGCAACGTAACTTCAAGTGAGAAGGCAAATCTAAATTTGAGAGGGTTTTTGAAAAGAAGACGCCTTCATCTTTTGAGGACAAGGGAAATAGTCATATTTTCAAATACAATGCGTTCCCGCATAAAGGAAATCCCCTTGTATCAGAAACCAGCGTGAAATATTTTTCAAAATGTTCCTTATATAAGAAACCATTTTAGGTCTGAAAATGACAATCTTCTTATTTTCAGGTATACCAAGTAATAATTTCACAGTTTTCTACCTCTTGTTCTCAGATTACTTTTTAAAGACTTATGGTAGTTGAACTATGATCAAAAATTTAAAGCAACTTTTCCAAAGAAATCATTATCTAAAGGCACCTTTGATTACAAATGGTATAATTTGGCATAGCCAGACACTGTTCAACACTAAAAGCATTGTTGCTTCTCAAAACAATATGTAGTTTATTTATAAGAAACATTTACCCTGATTCTAAAAAGGAGCTTTCAAATAAGAAACATTATCAGGCCTGAATTAAATGATTTGTTTCTTATATGCGGGAACCTACTGTAGTTTAATATCATACAATCCAAAGCCTCCTTACGTGTTTAGTGTATATTTGTAAACCAAATATATCAATCAATATAATATTTCAATACCTGTAAGGGACGTCCGAAAACTGAGAGTCTGTTTTTCAGAGTAAATACTGAATCTAGCAGACTTTCCAGATACTTCTATTATGTATACCGTACTGGAAGTCAAACCAGAAAACGTTACTTCTATTGAGTTGATCTTTTGTTCTGGAGCAGCGGATACGCCATCTTTTTTGCGATAAATGGAAGCTTTATATTCTGCAACTGGAAAATCACTTCCAACAGAAGCATTCCATGAAATCTTGACGCTAGTCTGTGTGATATTGCTTGAGCGTAGTCTAGTTGGAGGTTGAGGCTTGCCTAAGAAAACAAAGGGATATTGTTAGAATATACACTAAAGTAGGCAGAAGTTGCCGTAGCCGTAGAAGGAGAAGGTATGAGTCCGACATCATCTATGAAGCCTCATCATCGTTGAGTGATCCAGAATGTTATTAAAAGGCTTATATCGGCCTTACAGATAGCTTTTATGCCTTATCGGGGAAAGGGCAGGGGATCTTCCCGTTAGAAGAAAAATGATTCTAGATTGTTTTGTCTGCAAGTACCTAAATACTTGGTATTATGAAGGTAAATAGTCCTTTTTTCAGAGCTGATTGTCCTTTTCTTGGAGGAATTTTGACGTTAAAACTGATTTCAGGTACACACTTATAAGATCCATTTGAAAAATCATTCAAAATGTTTGAAGTAAGAGGGGTACAAAAATGAAACTGAACTTTCAAAGGAAGTACCAACCAGCGCTGTAGCTTGGGTAGAATTATTGGGGGGGGGGGGGCAACCATTGTTAGGGAACAAAAGGAAGACCAGGGACCACGCTGTGAACAATTGAATTTTAAGATTATTGGGGGGGGGTAAATGCCCCCCCTACCCCCCCCCCCCCGCTTCCTACGGGCCTGGTACCAACAACACTAACTACACACCCAGAATCAAATTATGTATAATAAGACGCAAGTCTACCCTTATATATTACAAGTATCAAATGTTGTCTTTGCTTGAATGAGAATATGGAGATCTCTTTTTATGAACCGAATAGTTTGTTAAGTAAGACGAGTCGCTGATTTCTAAATGTAGGCACATTAATATTGATTTTTTTTGTTACATCACGACTTGATCAATAGAGTGGCTTTCTATAGAACTCTCTTGATTAAATGTAAGATGTGATATCCTTCTATTTTTGTATGCTTAGCGGCAAAAAGAAACACAAGGTGTGGTCACATCGAGAGGAAGGACCAGGGTGGCACTGCTCGATTAGGTTACCTATTCAGTGGGCCCTTTGTGCTTAGCCCATAAACCCATACCTTGCGAAGATAGTAAGCGTATGTGCCTATCAACTTGATACTACAGTTTCAGCAGAGCTATGAGTTCTAGCATATTATATTTTGCAGTGTGCTCTGTGGTACTCCTCTTAAATTTCGATTCTGATGTCCGTTTTTGGACACTGAGTATACTATTTCACTTTTATTCGAAACTTACGAATATAATATTTCATATACAATCATTTCTATTGTAGTTTGATATTTATTTATCTGACTATTGGTGGGGACCAAGAGGCTCTTGAGGAAACAGCGGAGGACATGACTATAAATTCACAACCTTACAGCAAGGTATATTGGAGCAATAAAATGTTACTGACAACTAAACTAGAATAGTTTGTAATTTTTGAATTTTACCCATTTACAATGAGATGAAGTCTTGTTCATGAAACTAAATTTAAAATTTTAATGACTTTTCTTCAAGTTTGTACTGATTTATCAAATTGAATTTTATCACATGTGTGGATCATTTAATTTTTTCAATTAGTCGAGCATGTTATTTCAAGGTCGACGAGGTTCGTAATTATTTTAATAGTTTTAACATCAAGCAAAGGGGTTTCGATTCTTCTTCTGCCTCCCATATTTCTATATGTCCCTATATCTTTTTCCTTCCCTTTCCATCAATAGGGTTACAGGGGTGACTCGCATCAAGTTTTTTGATGAAGGTGATCTTTTAAATATTTTGGCTCTGAAATTTGGAATAAGTGCAAATGTTAAGGATCTGGAATCTCGCTAAGGTAGAAATAAAGCATATCAAAGGTGTTGATTTAATATTTGTGAGGTCTCCAAGGATTTATAGAGGAAAAAATGATGAAATGAAAGAATCCAACAGAAACTTACCTATTAGGCCCGTGACCTGTACCGTAAAACTTTTTGAATCCAAAGAAGAAGCTACTCCTGGGTAACGTGCAGAACAATCATAAATACGATGACATCGAACTTGTCCAGTAGTCTCATTACTTAATATGCAAGACCTATAACTAGCAGCGATCTCGGGACCAAGGGCAGTTATCCTCAAGCTTCGTGTAGTAGACCCCAAAATGTTGTCATTCGTGATAATCTGAGCTTGCATGTTATGAGTTGATGATTCTACCACTGGACTCCAACTTGATAAAAATATAATAGCTAGGCCCGGCTGGCCTACACCAGTGCAAGTGATGGTTGTCGAAAGACCTCTTGCAACAGTATAAGATGCTGACTGAAGGGATACAGCAACCCTCGAAGAAGCTAAAAGTTAAAAAATATGATAAGAACAATTGATCAGTATTTTTGTTGTCAAGCAAGCAGTCCTAAGGCTAAAATACACTATGCATTTAGTTGAATCCGATTTATTGGTTGTTTAGATTAATTGGGTGAGAGCGTCTGTTTACAATATCCAATAAATTCAATCGTTTTTTGTCGGAATCTCTCATTCCATTATGGACTCTGAAAGTGAATGTGCTGCAGCTTTGATCAAAGTTGCTGCAATAAGTAAAAAGAGAAAGAAATGATCTTGATGTTGATAAAACTTTGTGACGAGAATTTAGGCTGAAAGACAGCGATGAATATAAAAAGTTCTTGAGAATTCCTCCAGAAAATTTTGACGAACTTCTAGTTGCGATATATAGGAGAAGTTACATCCCAGAGACTTTGCTCGTCCCTCCATTAGTTAATAAAAGCCTCGGTGCGCCCAAGAGGATGTGCTTTTGAGTCAATCTTTGTTGTAATTTGTTGATTTGAAGAAGTATTTTCCAGAAATAGACAAAACGTGATGCAGAGCTGAGTCACGTTCCGTTCGGCGCTATAAACACAATAGGGAATAAAGAATACAATAGAGAAAATTTGGATGAAAGTTGATCACGTCCAACTTTCAAAACTGAGTTTTCGATTTGTCGAAACAGTCAATTATGATCCAATTTTTGTGTTTACACTGTCAAATTTGACGAAATCGACAAATCGAATTCAACTAAATGCATAGTGTATTTCAGCCTTAATACAGTTATTACAATAGATGGGCTTACAAGAGGATAGTTTTTTCGCGGTAGATATCCTTATCAGGCAGTGGCGGCGCTTCCAATGGGAAAGGTGGAGCTGTGCCCCAAGTGGCATGTTCACAAAATGAATATTTTTGTAGCCATTTAATCGTTTGAAAACTTTCACAGAATTATCCTTATTGGCGTAAATTCAATTTTAGATTTCATGCACGCATTCCATTCAAAACATAATACCGACTTTGATTCCCTTAATTCTAGGAAATAGCTGCCCGCCCACAAATCACTATTGAATAGATCAAGTGTCAACAAGTTTAGATCACATAATAGATCAAATTGTCCACGAGACATTATTTGACTCGGGAAACACGAACATAAGATTCTAATCTCATGGGGGGCTGACCCCGCGTTACATACTCTCTGACCAATCACTTTCAATAGTTTGGTTTCGTCACGTTACTTGTTACACTAATCTGAATAGCCCGTAGCAGAAGATTTTCTGTGATGAGCGGGACACATTTGAGAGTGCCCGAAAATTCAATTCAGTTCAATTCGTGAAAGTCCATAAACACGCTGCTCTGACAACGCGAATCATAACAATGCAAGTCTGATGACAAATAACAATGTCTCTCATCATAAAGGCCATGCAGTTCATCTAATCGGCTTTAATCTTTTGTGGACAAACTTTGAGAAACAGTATAAGAAGCGAATCTCTAAGTTTTCAGTCAGTATAAAACTTTTAGAAATTAGATTATAGGAGTTTAAGAAAGAGAGCAAAGTGTATTGGACTTATCGTCAAATATTGGTTTATCTTAAATGAACATTGTAGATGGCCTTTTCTTCGTTCAATTTATTGTCTGTCCAAGAAAAACATGAAGTGAAAAGATTAGGCTGTCACTTTTTTTTACCTGTGGCCCACCTACAAATTTTTCTCGCGCCGCCACTTTCATCAGAGGATGGTGTATAAACTTATATACGCTGGCATATCATCTTACATGCTTTAGTACATCATTTATATCCGGGGAAAGTTCTAGCAAGGCAATAATATAGCATTATGAATATGTTAATAGGCTAACAAGGGTTTACTGGTTCATCTTCCGGCCTGTGGTACCGTTGAAAGAATCTTTTGCAGCGTGTTTTACTCAACCGATTCAAGAACTTACTTTACGATTGTGTTAGAAAGAACAAAGACTCTTTGTTATTGACTTTATCATAAATACATTGAGGCATATGGTAT
This sequence comes from Pelagia noctiluca, assembly GCA_963924455.1. Taxonomy (NCBI): domain Eukaryota; kingdom Metazoa; phylum Cnidaria; class Scyphozoa; order Semaeostomeae; family Pelagiidae; genus Pelagia; species Pelagia noctiluca. Next base: position 3,900,234 of record OZ004327.1, read on the forward strand.
CGTTTTTATCGCACAGCAAAGATGAGTCCAAAAGAGGTTTATCTGCGTGCATTTTTCTTATTTTTGACTCCATTACAGGTATACCATCTTGAAATATATCATATTGGAGGGCATGGCCAAAATCATCACTAGTTACTGTTTACAAACTTAACAGAGTTTTTTTGGATTAAGTGCTTAGCAATGAAAGCGGCTAGTCCTTTAGTTGGTCATTAAGAAATTATGATCGCTGTGCTAAATGCAAAATGCTTGCCTGGGGTGCATCCAAGTACTTCCCATCGTAGTCCAACATTTTTACTCGTAGAAGATTGCGATTGAACAACAAGCCGAACGCAGCGTGCAGCCAATGCCCTTGGAAAATTTATTTGCTTGGATCCATAACGACCAGTTGAAGCAACAAATGCCTGTAAAAGATGAAAACGTTGCAAAACATAACAAAACCTACGTCTTCACTAAATTTTCAAACTAGTTGAAGCTCTTTATTTGTTAGTTGCTTTTGTAATTCTATAAAGGTTTCTTTCCCGCTATTTAGCTTCTTATTTTCCTACAGCAACTTAAGGTCATGTGCATATGCCTATGATTTCTGAGAGAGCTTCCCTATCATTATACTCCAAATATGACTTATATTTTTGAATCATGAATTAAATTTGTTTTTGGTTTGGTTCTGAAGTGAACTACCCCTCTGTCGCGGTTGATTTTCCCCATTCTGTACTGTAAATCAAATTATACAACTATTTGCAATGCGCAATAGAAAGTCTCCTCAAAATGACAATATATGCTGGTAGTGTTTTTATTCCAAAGTTTAAGATTGTTATGTGTTCCTGGATGTTTATATAAAGGAAGAAGTGCTATGGTTTTTGTGTTGTAGGTACTTCCTCAATAGCAAAACGTTTCTTATGCTTGACGATAAGAAGAAATATCAGAAACATAATAAACTACTGAAGATTTATGTCTGACACTCATCCGACTAGTACATCAGAGATTAGAAAATCGTTTGATTTAAACAGAGCATACTGCTATTGAGAAAAGCTCTGAAACAAAGCCAAACATAACAACTATTGAAGCTTTGGCTTTGTTGCATTAATTCAAAAGTAGTACATAAGAAAAGCCTTTGTAATTATTATTCACATAATATTCTACCCACACGTTGATAAAAATTTAACATTTGATTTAACATTTTACATTTGTTCTTTACTACTGCAATGGGTGTCAGATATAAAGCTTCAGTAGCTTCAGTAGTTACTATGGTGTACTTTGTTTCTGATTTCTTTCACCATCCTCAACATATGTCTAACTAAAGAAGTCAAAATTAAGGATTTTTGTGCATTTGTAAGACTAGACTAGAGAAGCACCATTCTTCCTATATCAATATTAAACGGACAATCAGCCATTATTTAAGATCAAAAAGTCAGGTAGAATTTTGTATCATAAGAATTATTTGTACCACCTTCTCCGTGCTATTTATTTTGTAGTCATAAAACTTCCCAGCTATGGTGAAAGAGTACTTGATAGTGAATGTCAACACATGCGCTAAATCTTCTATTTGTCCGAACCCTTGAATGACCAGTCCTGTAATCATATGACTCGTTGCTAAGCAAAGCTGTATCCAGGGTTTACTTCCGACAACTTCTTTTGGACTGCATGAACCAACTTGGCAGGCAGACCAAGCCGAGGCTGTGTTGAGGCGACATTTATAAGCCTCATTTCCAATTCCTGATGTTGATGACGTAAGCAAGAAATTTGCAATTATTGCTGATGATTGAATGCCAACAGGTTTGAAGCAGCCTAATAGAAAAAATAAATATTGTGTTATCAGCATTCTATAAAAAAGAGATCTACTGAAATATGGTACACATCATAGCACAATAACTATTAAAGTTCGGCAAGAGAAACTGTGCAAATACAAGGAAGTTGCAAATTATGCAATTGTATCAAAGTTTTGTGTCCAAGCTATAAAAAAGGAAGTGATGTTGTGCTACTTTAATCCTCAAGATTCAAATCTCGCATCGTTTTGTAACTTATAACCACACATTTGTATCTTATCTAAGACAGTTTGTATAAAAGAAAATAACGCTGAAAGCTGTACCTAAAGCTGGGCATCCATATATGTTCAACCTGAGACAAGCCTGACTCTTGAATGTTGTTGGGATAATTTTCAAATATCTTGTTGTAATTTCTGAGGAAAACCAATTGTAGACGATAAGGTTCCTTGAATTGCATCCAACAAATACCTGAAAAATCATTTCTGATGGTATTGATTTACCGATCTGTAACTAAACTAGACGAAAAAGAAATGTATTTAAGACTTAATATATACCAGTAATGCGTAGGCATATGATATATAGTATGTTGGAGGCATTCAGGCCCATATTCAACATTAACAAGTTGCGATTAAGGAAGTAGAAGCAAACCCATATCGAGGGTAGTTTTGACGTTAACAGGTAAGTTTGATAGGGAAAGCCTTTTAAACATCTTTATAGTCCTGGACAACAAGGCTATTTCCCTGTCAATTCTTGATCAATTGATTGGACAATAAAGTACAATACAAGCAAGAAGTAAGTTATTTTTTCGAAATCATCGATTTGAATATTCACCTCATTTTTGATTCATCTTACTCCTTTAACTTCTTTGAGTGTTCTTTCAAACGTACAGAATCCGAAGAGCTCCTTAGTTTGGCCGTTCATAAACTTCCCAAAAATATAATAGGTTTGCTACAGGTTCATCTTAATTTCCCCCTTTCAAAATATTGATGAGATACCCTAAGGCTACTAAAGATGGCTACTAAAAAATACATCCTTTATTTTTAATGCGTTCTTTATTATAGGTATGTTGATAATAATTTCTGTCTAGTCCGCAGTTTTCTAAGCAGTCAACATCCTTACATATTGTGTACAGAGCCACTACAACATATCAAATTCTAAGTGACTCAGGTTTAGTCCCTTTTCTCGTAACATTTATGTTATCAAAAACTAGTAAATTATGCCTTGTAGTTATGTAAAATTAATTTATGCGATTAAGGGATTATCGTGTATAAATACTTTTATAATGAGGAAAAAACGGACGAGTTTGTTAATGAAGACTCGATTCCGTTCCTGTTTCATCTGATCTTTATAAATCAACTTCTATAGATAAATTATTGGTAAATAATGGTGGTATATAAAATTGAGTGTCCTAATGATGATACAAGCTATTACGGGTAGACATCCCGTCATTTATTAACGTGCTGCTAACTATTTTAAAGCTAACAAAGTAGGTTCAAATATCAAAGTGAGTCGCTTTATGATCTACCGAACAAAATATCTCCATTCTTGATAAGGCTTCTAAGGATTTTGACTGATTTATGAAAAACAGTATCTTGCAACTAATTAGCCTGCAAATTGTCTTTCCTTATTGTATCCATTTGGATTCTAAAAAATGAAGAACTTATTGTTCAAAAACTTACATGCACTGTTTATGTCCCGACTCGATAACATAATGGTCTAGCTCATAACGAGCTGTTGATCAAGACTGGTCATAGTTTAAAGGCATACGTTTGTGTCTCTTCCTTAATATGAAATGAATACACTATATACCTATGTGAAATAATATCAAATATGATGGATCAGTAGCTCTCACCTTATCAACACCTGAGACTTGATAGGTAGTAAGACTGGATGTAGAAGAGCCATACTGCACTTTGAATGTCTTTATCCATTTATCCTCAGCAGGGTTGCCTTGGATGGCTATTCCATTTACTTGCTTTTCTGACCCAAGATCGTATAAAATAGACACGGAGTTGCCTGTACCGCACCAAGCTTGTATTGAGTTTAATTTTGCTTTTGATGATGGAGTCACTCCACCAGATGCAGTAATTCTTGGATGATACTTCGATGGCTCACCAACTATCAGTCCAAAACTTTCTGAGCAAACTAGAAATGAGACAAGATAATATTTGATTTAAAGAAAATAATAAAAGAACAATTATTTTCCTCCGCAATGTTGCTTAGATAACTAAAATGAATTGCTAATTCTAAAGGAGGAGACTTAAGTTTTAAGTCTAAAAATATTTTAATTATCATCAAAATTTAAGTTTAAAAGTTAACTTACTTACAAATAATCAATTAATATTTGTGTCGTTTTAGTACGATATCTTCAAGCTATATATGATTACGTTTGTCATATATATCAAACATATCAGACATAAATATCAGTAACTCATTCTTAATTGTTGATGTCAAACAATTTCAAAAACCTGGAAGAGGACTCGCAACTCTTTTTAATAATACTTATCACTTGCTTACTACCAGCTGGTGTAGGGCATTGCGAGTACAATGAGTTAGTGAGAAACGCCAGACAAAGAGTAAATAGCATGCACTGAACAGCAAGTATGGAACATCGAAAGTCTGACTAGCATTTATTCTAGGTTCAAGCAATCATCAATGCGATCAATCAAGCTAAGGCTCAGCAAACAGTACCAGTTTACCATTTGGGCTGCCTTGATACAATAGGCCCATGCCTAACAATGAGAAAAGTCCAGTCAAAGGCAGATATTTCATTCAAAAAGCATAGGTATAACAATGTTTAACATGAAAATAGTACGAAAATAAGTATGTAAACTGTTGAAAAGATCAATAAAAATTAATATGAATTGGAGTTTTTGGCAAAACGAAATTCTAAAACTATCGAACTATCGAGACAGCTTATCACTTCATATTGTGAAGACACTTCTAAAGGCTTAAGTAATTGCTTCTAAAAACACTTCTACGAAGAGGGAAACAATTACTTTAAATCAATTACACTTATTCTACATTTTTTAATTGTATGGAATTGCTTTTACATATTTACTTGATTATTCTTAACTTTCACTTTCAATGTATTTCGAGGAAAAAAATAATTTAACGCCCTGGGCTACTAACTGAGCTGTGGCAAATGGGCACATTTGCAGCTAGGAATTAGTCAATGCCATATGATTGGCCTATGCAATACCAGTAGAAACACAATGAGATAGACGATGCGTTTGGCAGCAAATGGGGTCGTATCTTTTCAATTCACTATTATATCTGACTAATTGCGGATCCCCTTCCCCTTCATTCGGTTAAGGATACCAAAAGGTGCTAGTTGTGCCCCTTCCCCCTTCATTCGGTTGGGGACTTATTCAACTAGTAGGCAAAGACATGGTATATACAATTACGAATAATACTACAACTCGATCTATAATGTAAATATCCACTATAAATTTATGCCGCCACTTTGAAGGGCGGCCAAGAACCAACGGGGATGCAGATTCAGGGACTAGGAAATGTGATACGACCCAAGGGTGGGAGGGGTGTTGAAAAGACAGCAGGACTCGTCGTTTCAAAGGAACAAGATGGCGAATAAGACAACATGCTTGCATAGTGTGGGAACTGGGACTAGGAGTTGGTACCTAAGGGAGTTAAGCGAGCGATCCAAGGGGGTGTAATTCATAATAAGTTGTAGCCTGGCGTTAAACTTGATTTACTAGCGTAAATTGCTGTCTTAAAGATTTACATTGATGATTAGAGTCTCACAAATTTTAAAATATGAAAATGTTAGCATGACATAAACAAATCCAGTGGACATCAAATGATCTAGGAATACAAATAAATTGAAATGCAAACATTTCTTAGGCTTTAGGTGAACGTCTCCTTGAAAAACAATAGATACGATATAATCTGTCCGAAAAGAGTGCAAACAGAGAGTTGCAAAGTATTGATCCTTAATAAGTATTAGCTCTAAAGACATAAAAGCTTCAGAAAACATAAAACATAACGTTACCTTGAGGATAAGCATAAATCTCAATACGAAGACAATAATCATTAAGGGGCATCGTATTCTCCCTAAATTGAAGATGTCTTGCAGAGATTGGATTTTTCTTCAAGAAGTTGAACTTCACACCCATGTTATTGGTATTGCCAGCAAATACCTGAAATTGAATATGGATTGTTATGTTAGTATGTTAATCAACAAAATATCCTAATTCGAGATTTGAATCGGGCAAAATAATTATCTTATGTTTTATGCCAAATAGGGAATAATGGAATAACCTATGCAAACTGATAGCTAGTAAAATCACTCATGTAAGAAAGAGTTTTGGTTTACTATTTGCACTTTTGAAAAAATTTTCAAAACAAAAAACCCCATAAAGATTTCCAAGATTCGTTTTCCAAGTCAAATGTAGAGGGTGAATCGAGGGGGAATCGAGTCTTCATTAACAAACTCGTCCGTTTTTTCCTCATTATAAAAGTATTTATACACGATAATCCCTTCATCGCTTAAACTAATTTTACATAACTAAAAGGCATAATTTACTAATTTTTGATAACAAAGTGTTACAAGAAAAGGGACTAAAGCTAAGTCACTTAAATTTGATATGTTGTGGTGGCTCTGTACACAAAATGTGAGGATGTTGACTGCTTAGATATATAGCTTAATCACTTTCATGCTATGACAGCGCACCATAGCATATAGTTTTTAACGGTTTTATCCCTTTTCAAATCATTACTTCTGTGGAAAAAATATTGTTTAGAGATAAAAACGTTTTAGGCTGAGATACAGTATATTTTGCAAAAACACCCTATCAATAAAGTTTATTACCTTATCACTTGAGTTGTCTTCTTCCTTCACGTCAATGACAATAACTCCGTTATCTTGAAGAGAGAATTCTAATTTGTAGTCAGGGAAGTAGTTAGATCCATAAGTCGGATCCCCTTGAGTCGAGACTCCGTTTACCAGCATGATACGTCCTAAATCAACTTTAAACCAAGGATGATGTCTATCTCTTTTGTTTCCCCAAGGTCTATCATTATTCAATCTTCCATCCTTTGGACGATATCTACCGACAATCCATTCAAAATGATTATAGGCCAAGAATCTGCTATCCTCTAATACCCGACTTTCAGCTCCAACTTCACCCACGAACGCTCAAAGGAAAGGATAACATTAATAGGATCAAATGTAGCCTTGAGGAATGTAGACTTGAAAAATTACATATGATTGTCAGAGAGTCAAAAACAATATTATCAATACCAAATTGACTTAAATATTGCTTATTTTTGGAATATTTTATAATGGTATGTTTGTTTTTTATGGTACTTAATAATAATTAAAACGGAAAAAATTAGGTACATTCATTTCTTTTAAACCCAGACCAATGTAGATTTTGAGAGAATAGAACTCAAAGTACCAAAGAGACTGAGTGTAAAATTAAAGCAAAGCATGTCTCTTATATACACCTTTATTACCCGGGGTAATACCTCTAAAGTAAAGTTAAGGTGTGCAGTACAGTGAATCTTTTTCAGTACAATGTTGTGTTAACAACAGCACAGTTAGGGGATAACACTAGTACAGTGGACGCTGTTCAGTACAGCGAAGGGCTAGTACAAGAACAGTTGGGAGATAACATTAAGTAAAGAAGATGAAGGCAGTGAATCACTAGGGAAGGCTAACATTACTAAAGTGCAGGGATAACGTGAGTACAATAGAGACTGTGCAGTGCAGTCGAGGGCTTGTGTCAGCTTGTATTAGAGGGAGAAAACTAGTAGTAAAGTAGAGAAACTAGTAGAGAAATAGCACGATGCCCTCGGGGAATAAGATTGATTGAAGTAGAGGTTGTTCAATACAGTAGGAGATAACATGAGTATAGTGGTGGCTGTTACTGCAAAGCGATAATAGCAGTATAGCAGAGGGATAAAATATAAAAACTGTTCATATCAAAAGATTTTACTTCACTTTAGAACTTGGCTATTTTAGCTACATTGTGGCAAACATTGTTTAATGATTCTTGAAATGATTCTAGACAAGAAGGAAAAATAGAGACGCCTAGTCCTTATACTAGATCCTTTACAGTATAGAATAACACAATTTTTCTTGACAAACCTGATTCGCAGCCAATTACTTCTATTCTGAGGCATTTCTTTCCGTTGTATTGATTAGGCTTCAGTCTCAGATATCGAGCTGTAAGTCTGACTTTAAACCAGTGAACGACAATTGTATTTTGATCTTTGCTGCCAATGAATAGCTGAAAGAATTTTTGACATTCTTTATAATGATCTAATATAGATTAATTTCAAATTTTTTCCCTCTTCAGAAATTGAGTTCCTGATTTTAATTGAAGAAAAGCAGCGGCCCACTTTGTAAGGTAAACTTCATACAGCAGACTACCCAGAGTGGATTACACAGGAGGGCTATTGTTACCCCTAACTCCGTATTCTAAAAACTGGGCAAAGCAATATTTTTAACTTTTTAAAGCAAGTATAGCCACTGAGCAGCGGTCAACACTATATGGAGCTCGAAAGAGGGCTACCAGGATCCTTGTCTCCACGTTGGAGGGTTACTTTGATCCTGTCTCCGGATTTGAGATCCATCAAAACAATTAGTTAAGACGAAGGAGGGCTATCGTGACCCTGCCTCTTCCTTTGACGACTGGTTGGATTTTGTAGAAATTACCTAACAAAATTAGTAATACGAGTGTTTAGTCTAATTAATGCAAGTCGTGCTCAAAACTTTGCAGAAAAGAAATATTTGACTGTTGGTTGGTGCTTCCTGTATCACCTTGGATATTTTGCTTTACGCTTGATTGAACTCTCCTAGTTTCCATATTGATCTTTGGAAAGAAATGTCCTAGGACCTTTATAATACAAAGCTAACTTTTTTGACCTGAAGGATTTTCCTCACTCTTACATTGGTAAATCAACAAAGATGATGTGATTGATATACGTACTCAAGGCCTTTCTTTGATGTAAGTGTATATAAAACCTAAATCGACATGGAAATCCTAAACAACAATAACACGGTCAGATTAGGTGTAGTTGGAGGGGAAATCTTTTTATGCAGCGATTTGTGGATTACCACAAGTGGGTCTTAAACTCGTGTCATGCGTTATCTGTACATTAAATGGTATATAAGGATTGGCACTAATTGATCTCAAGTGAGTTCATTCATTCAAAACATTTGTCTTGAATGTTCCTTTGAGGAAAACTATAGTTCTGGTCTATTGAGAGGAGCCTGAGGCATATTGAGATGAGATAAAGCCAGTTTACAATTTTGTAGAGTTATGTTTACTCTCTATCAACTTTGCCAAATAAATATATTGTTAACTGTATCGATCTTTTGCAATGAATCAATCTATGACAAGCAGCAGGAGAAAAACTGGAGAGAAATTGATGATCTTGTTTGATTTGTTGTTTTGGTCTACTTGCATAGCTTTCTAATATTGATTACTGGATCGGGTCGTCTGCATCCCTTTTTATAAATGATTTCACTTTCCCTTTCTCGCTTGGGTTGGTTTTGCATTGTAAAGTGCGCTTTAGGAATTATGAGGAAAAAAGCTCGTGTCAATTAGCCAAAGGGAAAGCCTCGAAAAAAGGTTTCAATATAACCGTTCGATTATAGCAGAGTTGTTCAAGAGTAAACACTGAGTCCATATTTCAGTATCAAAATCCTTATTGCACACCACGAGACTGATTAGCAAAATAGATTCAAGACTTGAGTCAGCCCTTCTGAACCATAATTCAATGTTACTTGCGGTATATCATTTGAAATATAGCTGCAAGTGATCATACCAATCAAATTATAAACATCCATAAGCTGGAACGGGAAAGTGGCTCAAATATTTTACTGAGAAATTTAAATAGTAAAATAAAGTCATTTTTCATGTTCTTCTTAAGAAAATTTGGTTAAGAGCTGGTTAACCATAAGCCAGAACTACATCAATAAATCAAATGAATTTCAAAAAGTTTTTGGGTTTTGTGTGAAGCCCAGGTAAGCCATCATCGGGCTTTTTTACTATAACAATCTTTAATTTGCAGAAAAACTCGTAGATTTCTCTGCTATGAAAAGTCTACCTCTCAAAAGTATTTCAGATACAGGAAACAATTTACCATTTATCAACGCTAAATATGTAAACAGCAATTAAATATGAACTTATCGTACATAAATGAAATCTATTTACTATAAACTGAACTAATTTACTGAGCCTAACCTTCGTAGAAGCTTCTTCAGAATACACCTCCAAGGATGTAAGCTCTGTCCCATAATAAATGTAGAAATCTTTTACCCAACTATTCTGTAGAGGGTCTCCCTGAATCGCAAGTCCAGACATAGTTACAACTTTTCCAAAATCAATCTGTAGGTACTCGTGTGCACTGTTTGTGTTTGCGCACCAGGATGAAGGGCCAGATAGCCTTCCATTCAGTGCTTCTTTTCCGTATTCCGCTGATGATGCATCCATTAAAACACCAGAGGGCAGACTAACACCGTGTTCTATACCCAAACCAGTATTGCATACTGCAATCAAAGCAGAATACATATCAATTCGATTCAGAATAAGCCCCAAGGGGGCAATCACTGTTTGGTAAGCTGATAAAGGGCTACTATAAAACTGACATATCACGGATTAGCTTTTAAAAAAGCGTAAAGAAAATTCACTTCTAAAAACTAAACTTGCCTATAGAATATCATTTTCTAAACTTTCGAATACAAAGTTTTCAGATTTTTAACCAAAATGAAAAAGATTTTTGAATAAAAATATTTTTTTTAAATACCAAAATTTAATTTCCCGAATACCATTTATATCTGAAATTAATTTGCAAAGAAAGACAATTCCATCCAGTTAAGCGTATATTATATCAGAATGTGTGGTAGGAATATCGCATCTAGCAATGCATTACTATCCAGAAGTACCTAGATGCAGATGGCTAACATTTCTGGAGCTGCATCAGTCAAATTTCTATATGATACAGTATTACAGAAAGCAACGAGTAACTTTATAATAGCAAAGTAGAAATGGGGTAGAAGGCCCCGCCCATCGCCTGTATACCAACAATGTTTTGATTCAGTGGCCAGAAATTGTCCAAGATCACTAGTTACCGTAAATTTCCCCGTCGTTTTTTGAATTCTACTTTATCCACTCTGTAATATTCTTATGAGTTGAAGCAATTTCGTACTGGGTTAACACTAGTTCAATATCACAACACTAGAAAATTAAACATTAGTTTTATCTACTAATCTCTATATATTATATTTATAGTCATCCAACGTTGCAACTAAAAGCCATTCGTTGTCTAAAGATATGAGAACTACATGATTGAATTAGTAAAATGTAACTTATAGAACAATTTTAGATCTTTTGATATTAGAGAAAAAGAAAGGAACAACAACATAAGTTAGACTCCGCAGCTGAATGATAAAAATAGTTTTCACTTTCTTTCAGATAACGTACCATAAGCACAGCCATCGAGCTCGAATCTCACAGAAACATCGTTACCACCGACACCAATCTCTTTAGGACGAAACCTTACAAATCTTGCAGTGAAAGCTTTCAACAAAAATGAGTTGGATATTAGTTGATTTTGACCATTACCTCCAATGAATACCTGGAAATAAAATAAAGTATCAACTTTTATGATAAGAAGTTTCCCTATTAGCTTAAGATATACATTAGATTGAATAAAAGGTTATCTATCAAGGCTAAGGTACATTTTTAACCACGGCCCATGGTGTCTGCAAAAGAAGCTTTTGAATCATACCAGCTTCTGCAGCGGCTACTGATCTTTAACAATAGTCTTAAGAAGGGCTGAAACCAATAAGTAGTTAGAGTTATGGAGATGCCCCCTTCTCAAATGTGCAAATATTAGACATTCAAGCGATTCCTTATCCAATTGTAAGAGGCTTGGAAGAGGCTATCAATAAAGGGATGTAATTTTGCTAAAATTTGCATAGAGTTGGGACATGGTACCCAAGCTTTGCAATATTTTGTTTACTAAATAATCATCTTCAAAGCAATATACACTTTGCAAATCCAAACGTTTTCTCAAATATTGACGTTTACTTGAGTTTTACTGCCCTATATGACATGATAACTTACCCAGTGGCAGCGCGTGAGACATTTTGTAGGTGGGACACAGATAAAAAAGTGAGGGCCTAATCTTTTCACTTCGTGTTTTTCTAGGGCAAATAATAAATTGAACGAAGTAATGGACATTCCAGTAGGCAATTTACGATATTCATTTAAGATAAACCAATATTTGTCGAAAAATCCAAAAACATACTTTGGTCTCTTTCTTAAATTCCTATTATCTTATTCCGAATTAGAATCAATGTTTCTTGGACAATTGGATCTTTTCATGTAATCTAACCTTGTTGACACTTGGTCTATTCAATACAGTACATCCTCGATTATCCGAACAGGTTGAACTCAAATTTTTGTTGGGCCGTTCGGATACGCAAAAAATTCGGATAATCGAGGAAAAACATCGGAAAATCGAGGTTCGGATAATCGAGGATGTACTGAAGTATTTGTGGCTGGACAGCTATTTCCTAGAGTTTAGGGCATCATGGTCAGTAATGGGTTGTGAATGTAATGCGTGAATGGAATCTGAGATTGAATATAGGCCAATAATGATACCCTGTGAAAGTTTTCAAACGATAAAATGGCTACATAAAATCATTTTGTGGGATTGCTACTTGGGGCATAGCCCCACCTATCCCATTGGAAGCGCTGCCCCTGAACTAACCTTTACTTGACTAGTTGTATCCATCTTGTCATAGTAGACTGTTCCCCCATCATAATTGTAGTCTAGTTTGAACTTCGTGATATAATTCGGAGGATGCACGGGATCTCCTTGTATCTTAATCCCAGTTATGCTCATTGGTTTCTTCAGATCAACTTTCACCCATTGGTCACTGATTGCAGTGCCTGTTCTTGATAACCAGCTTCTACCATTATTCAAGCGTGCCTCTTTGGCACTATGTGTCATGATATTATAAGTAGTAGATGCAGTAATCTGGTCATCTGCAATGATCCACCTCTCCATGCCTAACGACTGATTGCAAACTACAATAACAATTGTTTGAATATCTTTCAGGATATGAAATAAATCCTAATGTTATTCTTACTACACTCACACTGATAAGGGGAATACACTTTGGGTTTCTTAAAAAATATCTCAAATTGTCGGAATTAATGAGTGATTTATTTAAATTTCTGTTTTAGTTTAAACTATCTGTCAGCTTGAAAGCAACAAAACTGAAGAGTATTGGTCAAAAAAAATAACTACTTACATAAGAACTGACCCTTTGAATTGAAATAGTAAGAAATATCAATGTTCTTACTGCCTTCTAAGACTAACAAACTGCAAAACATGGAAGGCGTAGTTAAGTAATGAAAAAAGATCGATTTCAATTTTCATCTGAAGTCTGTATGATTCATCAAAATGCCTTATTTGCTAGATAATCGTGGTGTGAAATTCACGCTTTCTTTATTACAGTAAAGTTTATAAGAATGCATTCCTTGAAAACAGTAATAAGAAAAAGAAGCAGGATTTGAAAAATCAATCGAGGTAGTTTGCTGAAGCAATTTATCATTCTCACAAATTGATTCGATCAAAACAGTGAAATTTAAGAAGAATAGCTAATCTTAGGTATAACAACTTTATTATTTCCCATAGCTTGTATAAAAGTAGTAAGTACATAATTCTATCTTTATATCTGCAACACATGTACTTATCATGATCAAAAGAAAATAATGGATGTTCCAGAGAAAATATTTACCTAGGTATGCCTATTTGGCTTTGGCGATGACTCAATTAAGTATTTCGTTGGAATATAAATAATAGAATATTGAAACTCTTAAGACAGGGCGAGCTCCAAGAAAAGAGTTCAGTACAAGAATATTAGAAACATAAAACCTATCCTTTAAAATAATCACCTTTACTAATACCGAATATTTTTTCTAAAACCTACCCTATATAATAACTCAGCCTATGATTAGGAATAAAGAACATTCTTAAGAACTTTTCAAGACTCTTTGACATTCTCTTAATATCAAAGTAAAGCTATTTTAGGCATTTACGATTTCCAATTTTTTAAAAAGAGAAAAGCGTCAAGCGTCCTTATTGCCTCCTTTTATGTTTATATACTAAGACAAAAGTAAAATTAATAAGTGCATGCATCTATACAAACAGATATTATATTGAAATTATAATTTGACTACAGGCCAAAATCGAATAAGTGTTGCGGTCAAATAAATTTCCATTCTTTATGTATAGCTTTAATACCTAGGGCTGCAGTGGATTAAGCACTATTATGTCTTCAAAATAATATAAAATAAACTGTCGAAATAAACTTCCATATTTCCCACTCTGTCTCTCAGTTTTAAAGTCCTAACCATACTTAAAAATGTTTTCTACTAAAAGAAGCTGAAACTGGTACTTAGAGCCATTCATTGAGACTATTTTTTCTTTGAAAGTAAAATGAAACAGCTGCTTTGATATCCAAATAAACCATTAATTGAGATCTTGGCATGAGGACTATCCATGAGCTCATACTTACACTCAATCGAAATGGGCCTGTCATAACAAGACCCTTTAAGGAGGTTAGATTTCATAACTTTTGCACGTTATACGCTTCTCATGTAATATTTACAATCATGTTTGTGTTTTGTCCAACTGGTAGTATAAACCATATTTTGACTTAGAGTATCAACAATGAAAAAAATGTAGAATATCAGCAATAACGACAACATAAAACTACTCCAAAAAACTACGTCTGCAGATCTACTTGTCAAGGAGACCGTAGAGTAGGCTAATTTGAGGGGTTTAGACTGTTTTATATTGTCGAGAATATAAATAAATATATGGTATACTCTACCAACTGACAATGTCACGAACGTGATTTTAAATTTAATAGGAGTTGTATTTTAACTAGTAAGAACTCGCAGAACTAATGTTGATTTGTGTGTGCTGTCAAGCCTCCAACGAAAACAACATTCATAAAAAGCTGTCTCTACGCCTACACAAGATATTGCAGCTAAAATATAATTTATAAAACCTGTCACTTTCTCTATTGTTTACTTACAGTCTGTAGCACCTTTGCATGAAGCAATGATTGCCAAGATATGAAATATAACTGGTAAACAATTCAAAATAAATCTAGGCCAGATCATCCTCTTCATTTTAGTATCCTCTGTTATTGTTACTTTCATTGTAGTATTGTATCAGACAGACACTCAAAATACACAACTTTTTATTAGTAGCATACAAGCTCTAACTGGTATATGATTAATCTTATTTAGAAAAAGGCTTGATTCGGAAATAAGGTGTAGCTTTAATAAGAGATCTAGTACTCTTTACATGTGATCTATCTGTTCTACCAGGCCCTCTGTCTCTGGTAATTGTTTGATTTTTTAGGGTCTTTATCCGTGTTTCTCAATTTCTGTATGTTTGCCCTGTCTGCCATGGTAAATCCATATGTGTCAAATGTACTGCATGCATCTCTTTTCATAAGAAAGTAAATGACTTGACTTAAACCTAGGGAAGAGATTTTCACTCTATAGATTCTAAAATAAGGATACTCATCTCGACCGATTTTTATTGTACCAAAAAATGACAGAAACTAAATTTTAGATGCGTAAAAGATGATGGGTAAAGAAACAGTAAAAAATTACAAAACTGTACACAAGCCTAAATAAAGAACTAATTTTTGTATACTTTTCTAGTTAACCCAAAATGATGCGAATTTTAATGCACCCGAAATACGATACCAATCTTTTCATTCCCAATAAAATGATGCTAATTTTGGCTAAAACAATAGAATCATGTCTCCATAAATTTCATACCCAAAAGGTTAAATGAGCATGTGTACCAAATTTTTTGCATGTACCCTGTCGGCTCTGTAACAGAGATCGTATTATATTTCTTAGGCTCGAAAGATTTAGTTTCTTGTATCGAGTTCCTTGCAAAAAGCGTTACTTTACCATAAACCTACATACTACAAACCTAAATGTGCATTGATTCCGATTCTAGATTTTCCTGTTTGGCGATTTCTGATAAAAAGTGCAAAAGCTCAAACTCAATATTTAGGATCAAAAACACAAATCTGAGATAATAAAGATACACTACAGGTAGAAAACAGATACACTATGTTTTGGTATGAGCAATCTTGTGAGAACATGAGCTCGAAATTTGCCACAGGTTTGAATCAAGTAAAGACCGAACCGAAGATAACAATTTTTTGGTTCCTTTTGACAACTTGAAGACTAAAAAATAGTTACAAAATAACCAGAAACACGTTGACAGGTGAACAGAGCCAGAATCTGTGACAATTAAGATGACTGAAAGGCTCTGGGATTGTTGAAAGTGTAAAAAAATCTTGATGAATTTGGTCTCAGTGTAGAGGAATGTTTAAAGACAGCCAGATTCAAACAAGTCGCAGAGGTTATCATACAAAAGCAGGTTATTGCAAGTTTCATTCGAATGCTGTTTTTAAGAAAGAAAACTGGAAAAACAGGAAAAAACCAACAAGTTACCAAATGCTAATGTTGACATTCGATTTTGAATATTAACAAAGGTCTTAGAAATGCTTGATGAGTCTACCTGGGCTCACAATAGAAAAAGTACTAAGTCTCAAAGTCTTACAGGTTTTGTTCATACAATGGGTTTAAAAAAAACGGTTCGTTGCAAAACAATGAAAGGCTTACTATGAGAATGAATAAAATTTGTTTGCATTCTTTTCATTGAACAAAACCACATCGAGGATTGAGGATGTCCTTTAAACAAGGAAGTACTTTCACTCAATTTCTGTCTAGTGAATTAGTCCTTTAAATTTCTCTGCCACTCTACAACTTAGGGGAAGGGCTGTACTCAGCAGGGGTGGTTCCAGGAAAGTTCAGGCAGGGGGGCTGATGCTTCTGATGGAGGGCTAACTATTTTGGTACCAGATCCTTGAAACCAGACAGGAGCTATAATAAAGCGTAATTGAACTATGTCAACACAAGCTATTAGCATTCTGTGGTAATAATCAAGAAAAATAACGAAAAGCAGGAACTGCAAGCTTGGCCTTTATTTATACTTTCCAAGTGTAAACTTGGTGAAATAGAATTAATCTGATTAAAGGATCTAGATTTACAAGAAATAAACATGGGTGCAACCTAGTGGACAAATTATTAAGCATGAGCAAATCAACGTTACTAAATAAAGTAATTTGTTCATTAAGGAATTGTTTTTTTCATAATGCACTTCTACACTTTGGAAATTTCACTTTAAATCTTTTCACAATTGCATCAAAATTAGGCCTACTGCCTCGATCGCGGTGAATTCCAAGCATCATAAGGCTATCCAAGCGCTCATCTTTCATCACAGAACGAAGATCACTCTTAATGAGACGAATCAAGCAAAAATTTATTTTGCATTCGGCTGAACATACAGGCAAAGTGCAGGAAATGGATAGCAAGCAGTGCAGCTCAGAGAAGGCTTCTTTCAACTTTTTTAATTACGCCTCAAGTTGAAAAAGTGTGGTTGGGCACTCAGCGTCCGTTTTCCTTCCCAACATGCACTTAAACATTGCGATCTCGCATCGAAGACTTTCGGTTTCAGCTGTAAAGACTTAAGTAAACTCGATTAGCTTCGTCACATCCAAAAAGCTATTTGAGGTTGGATACAGTCCAGCGATACCTTTAATCATCGTTATATTCTTCTGGTCGAATCTCCTGCGAAGCTCAGCATTTACCTTGTCCACAATTTCGTAGATGTCTTGCACATATACATCCAAGCCACCTATTGATACTTCGTTCAATAGAGCCTCTACAACATAATCTTGGAGGGCGGTTGGTGCTCTTTTCTTTCTGCGCTTTCTTGTTATTTCTGGCAGGTTCAGTCTGTCTGCTACCTCTTCGGCCGTATCCCAGAGTTCTCGGCACTTCTCTCTCGAGCAGCACTCAGCTATTCCTTCCTTCAATATACCTATGAGCTCGATAGCCTCAGTCAGGCCGACATTGGTTTCCACAGCATGTCAGAAGCAAACTTTGCCTTTTCAAAAGTATGCTTAATGGGAAACAGGTATCACACAAAGTTTCGATTGATCTGTAGCTTGAAGCCATTGGCGTCAGTTATACGGTCAGAATATTTGTCGTTGTCAATGATGTCTTCCAAAACTTCAATGACGATATCCAAGCCCTGCCACAATACATTGAATTTTTATTCTACCAAAAAATGACAGAAAGGACAATTTTACTTACAAAAACAAGGTAGAGCTATGGGCACTAGAATGACGCCTCCATACGCAAATCTTTTTATGGGGGCTCTTTAAGCTAAAGCCCTAGATACTGCACCAGACAAGTCACTAATTTTGCTACGTTCCATCGACAATATTTACTTTGGTTTGGACACATGGGCATGAAAAACCTACAAAATTCATCAATACCCTCAACAATATTCACTGTTCTTAATCAGGACAATAATTTAGCTTAGTACTCTGGATGTGTCCACAACTCTTTAATAATAGTTTTTAATGATAATAATAATAATAGTAATAGTATCCTCTTTTGATGCAGAGTCACACGGTACGTTTGCCTATTCAAAGCTCGCAGCTATTGTCTAGTCGGCTGCTTCATATGTATAAAGAGTTCTTTATCTTTCCTAGCTCGGTCCAGTGCGTCGTTGAAGCTGCTCAATGTAGTCACCCCAACCACTTCTTCTGGGAGATGGTTCCACAATGATATCACTCGCTTACTGAAAACGCCTCCCCGAAGTCTAGTGGCAAACCTTGGCTTATATATCTTCTTGCTGTGTCCTCGAGTGGATTCTGTGGTCGCTCTAATGAAAAGATTAGCTTCTTTAACATCATATCCTTTTGACAGGTATTTACATGTATTTATCATATCACCCCGGACACGTCTGTAGGTGAGGCTGGGCAGTTTTAAGTGTTGTAGTCTCTCAGCATAGCTAATGTTTTTGAGGTGAGGTAGCAACTTGGTCACTCTTCTCTGGACTCTTTCTATTGAATGTAAATCTCTCTTTAATTGTGGATACCATGCTACACCTCCATATTCTAGAATAGATCGCACCTGGCATATGAACAGTGTCATTAGAGTCTTCTCATCCAGGTATCTAAATGTCCTTCTTATCATGCCGACAATTTTGTCTGCTTTACTAATACAGTGCTGGATATGTTGCGAGAAACATAGTGTGTTGTCAACATGTATCACTAAGTCCTTCTCACAACTGCTATACTCTAGCTCAATTTCATTGTCCCATTGGCTGTTGTAGTGCATGATATATGTAAAGTCCGGCTGATTATTCCCACTCCTCATGACCTTGCATTTCGTCAGATGAAACTTCATTTGCCATTTTCGTGCCCATAGCTCCATTTTCAGCAAGTCTTATTGCAGGTTTTCACAATAAGCTACTTATTTTACTGCTTGATATATTTTAGCATCATCAGCAAAAAGTTTTATATCACAATTTAAGGTTTCCGGTAGATCGTTGATAAAAATCACAAATAGAATTGGTCCCAAAACACTTCCCTGAGGGATTCCAGGAATGAATTCATTCTCCAATCACCGATTTGCTATGTTGATATAATCTCAGGCAGTTTTGGGCCCAACGCACTGTTGTGCTGAATGCTGGATGTTCTTCTCATTCACCTCTCGGTTTGCCGAAAAAACTCCAAATAAGAAGGTCTCCGATTCTGTGGAAAATATTAGGGGCTATTGAAACACCAAAAGGCAGTGCAAAATCATAGTTCCCATTCCAAAAAAATGTCTAAGAAACGTCTGTCCTCCTTGCGGATTGGAATACAACGATAAGCTCGACTTAAATCGAATTTAGCCAATAAAGTGCCATTGTTGTAAAGCATAATCTTGTGTCAACCATCTTCCGGGACTCCATAATTGAAACCAGCCCCCGACGGGTAGGATAGATTAGTGATCATCAAACGCAGTCTTCCTGGAGTTGACTTACGAATTACCCCAAAACGGTTGATATGGAGTTCTGGCAAAGGTGGAACTTTTAGTGGCCCTGCGATGCAGTTTAGTTCAACCCCTGTTTTTAGATAATCGTTTATCACCTGTGCATGCTCGTAGGCAGACGGTATATTCTTCCTTGCCGAAACCAAAGATGTAGGGATACAGTTTAGGCTAAAACCTATACGTAAATTTTCAAGGAACCAATTTTTGTCTTCTAATGTACAATTTTCTAAGTACTGTGACCAAGCCGAATATCTATATGGTGAAATTGACGCAACAGATGGTAATGAGATAGGTTCATTTTTAAACAACAACTGAATACTTTTTACAGGAGTCCCCAGGTCATCTAGTTATTTGAGATCGTTCTCCCATTGGTCCCCCTAGCACATTTTTTTCCTTCTGCTTCTGCTTTCCTCTTATAGCAAACACTTTTTGGGCGAAAATGATTTTTACAAAATAAGCAGGCGTGCTGATATTTGCAATTTTGGTAATTACATCTACTGTAGCTATATTGATAACAAATCTCAGCATTCCTTGCGTTAGGTCGACTAGTTGGACTGCCTGGTTTACTTATCTTGTGTGTAACCCACAAGGAAGGCTCGGCAGCACCCCAACATAAAGCTGAGTTATTAGCCTTTTTTGCTCCTAAAAATTTATCATACTCTACCTATTCATAACTTGGGTTGTTTGCAATGGCTTTGGAAATCAGCAAAAGTATGATATCAAATCTTGAACCCCCTCAGGAGATTTCTTGGCAAAAATTACCATATAAACAGCCCAAGCGTTGGTCCAATCGCTAAATGTTAAATAGGACTTAATTCAGAGCGAATTAGGCCTGATAGGCTGACTTGCGACGGGGACATTTTTGGGAGTTTATTAAGTTTGCTAGGGAGCAGCAATGTTAAGTCGAGAAATCGACCAGCAAGGAAAAAAATCAACGATATAATGGGGAACTGGAGAGTAATTGTCTGTGATCGATAATGCCTCAGGAATTGGTAACCCAAAAACAGCAGAATTATCGTGTGAAGCCGTTTGGCATTGCATATTATTATAAGGCTGACTAATACCAAAACATGGGGCAAATGGGTCATGAGGGACCAGCTGAACAAAAGCAGGAGCAACTGGCTGGTTGGAGTGACAATTATTACCTGGATGGGATTGCTGTACTGCAGCTGAGTTAAATGTTTGCACAGGCTGTGACCTGGCCGGGCCACGAAAGGTTTGCTGAAAGTTTGCTGGGTTCAATTCGCCTGCTTGAACAGGGTTTTGTCCATGATTTTGCGACAGTGAGGCGACAATCTCGTCCTGAAACTGGGTAAATGATTGCCTTAGGCTATTAACATACGACTGCATTTGCAGATCTTGTTATAAACCCTGTAGATTTATCCGAAACTTGAACACTTGGGCTCGGAGATGTTGATATCGATTGACCCAGTATCTTGGAATGACTTGGTCCCCCCTGACCTAAATCTAAATTTACTAACTGAGAATTACTTATTTCAGGCTCCACCCCAGTGTTTTTCCTCGAGCTAGCAGTATTCATTTCGCTCTGCAAGGTGCTGTTAGCTGCTCGCCACGCAAGTTCAACTTGACTTAGCCATATAAATCATACGTAACATATTGGAACGAACTCACCGCGTCACAAAACCAGATATCTTTTTTTTCTTTTTTATCACGTATTTAAGCTCTTCTCGCAAGTATTCTCTGCTTTTTATTTAAAATTCCGTAGTACTCTTGAATGCTCTCTAGTAAGAGCCGGATGCGGTGCCCGTAGCTACTACAGTGAACTAGCATTGGAAACCACGCTTCCTTCCTTTTTATCCCCACATGAAATAGAGGCTGCATGATCCAAAAGGGTCAGCCAATCGCCAATCGCCACATAACCCTCCAAATGAAAATGAGACAATTGAATAATGGTTCCCATCGTACAGGGCACCCTTTGGGTATTAACTTTGGTTAATTAGTATTAACCCTCATTGCACTACCATTATTGATTACCCGCTGGCGCTTTCCAGGAAGAAACTGATCCAGGCTGTTTAGTATCTTTCCAGGAAAACCATATTCATCAGTTTCTTTCTGAAAAGTTTTAATTCATGTTTTGGACTAAATCCTTTTTGAAAGGCATGTTATATAAACATTGATTTAATTCATAAGACATGGTATTTGCCTTATGAATTAATGTTGATATAACATGGCTTTGAAAAAGGATTTAATCCGAAACACAAATTAATGCCTTACCGTAGATAAGGATGGAGTTATGAAAACATCCAGGTTACTGTGCCAACTTATTCTCCTGGTTTAGGAGAATGGTTAGCGCGCTCACCTGTGTCCGCAAAAGCCTTGGTTTGAGATACGGTGGGGGCATATGTAAATTACAGTAGCCTGCTCTGTTAAAGTTTAATAACCCGTGCTACACCATACCTAATCAATTAATGTTGATATAACATAGCTCTGAAGGAGAATTTAATCCGAAACACGATATAATGCCTCAGCTTTAAAAGGCAACACATCAAGGTTACTAGGCTAGTTTATTTCTTTGGTTTAGGAGAGTGTTAGCGCACTCGCCTGTTTCCGTTAAACCCAGGTTTGACATCTAATGGTGTCATGAGTCAATTGCAGTAGCCTGCTCCGGAACGAGTAAACTCTAATTTGTACTACAATGGTCTTGTTTATCGTAATATCACATATTTTGGTTATTTAGTAAAAAGTTGCATTACATAACTGACTCTATTGTTTTTTAGTCAACACCTCCTATATCAGCCATCCCGATTTTGACATCCAACGACGATGCTTATCTTTAGCTGCACA
The DNA here is from genome assembly GCA_963924455.1 of Pelagia noctiluca. Classification (NCBI taxonomy): domain Eukaryota; kingdom Metazoa; phylum Cnidaria; class Scyphozoa; order Semaeostomeae; family Pelagiidae; genus Pelagia; species Pelagia noctiluca. The sequence goes on from OZ004327.1 coordinate 3,922,777, forward strand.
TACTAGACTCCTTAAACTTTAAACCATTAGGTCACTTTCCTCTATTATGGGGAAAAACATGATATATGCCGATAGCACAACTAATCAAATTTTTTGTAAGTGTCTTCGTGGACATTTAAAAAAGAAGCTTCTGACGTAACTGAAATGTGCACGTCTTTTATAAATTAAGCTATCAATAATAATAAGGTTCCTGTGGTAAAGAGTCCAAAGCTTGTCTGATGATGCGAATGATATGTGGACAAATAATATAAAATGAGAGTACTCTTCAAACGAATTGAATAGTGTATATAACAGTGTTATTAAAGCTCCATGAAGGGATATCATTTGTGATTTGACAGACATTAACCTGGTGTTTTTCTGACTGCTCTCGATATGGTAGCTATGTGGTAGAGTTAATGATTTGTGGTAGAGTTAAGGAGAAACCTTTTTAAACCAAATTTGGTCCCTTCTTAATTTTAGGAAGATCTTTAGAAACATTGCTAACACTAAAACTTTCCTGGAGGTACGAGCAAATTTTTGCAAATACGAGAGGGGACTAAAATGTCCTCGATTGAGATAGGGTTTAAAAATATATTGAATAATCGGTATAGTCTGTCTGATGAGTGCACAAGCACGAAACTCGGAGTTATAGAAGAACATGTCTGCTTTTTAACGCGTTCTTTCTGCCTTATAACTGCTCTATACTAATGTATATTGAGCACTTTAGCCAGGATAGGCACTCTCTTCTCGTGTTAGATATTGAATAATTATGTATTTTTCTTTTCAAATGGAACTATACATTAGAGCTGCCAGTGATATAGAGTTTTCTCAAATTTACGCTTAATTTTGTTTAATCTCTTCTCAAACAACTTGTTATCAAAATTCAAGTTCCGGTTACCTATTGAAAAGGGTTGTAAAAGTGGATCAAAGCCTTTATGTATCTAATATAAGTCTCATTCAAATCAATTGGTATGATTTACGTTCAAAAATTTCTAGACAATTTTATGTGAAACAGTTAAGAAACTTTTTGTATTTAGTCCTAATAGAACATTAGCTTCTAACATCTTTTTTGTTCCTAGCTCAGTTTGGTTACATTTAATAAGGTATTTTAGCTGTTTGCAATTAAATTTGCATTTATTTTTGCTTCTTTATATCCAAGTCATGTTTGGCAGTGATACAATTAAAAATACGACGGTATATGAAGGAAAACTAGGTTTTTATGTATAGACACTTGATAAATAACTTTTTGTACCATAATTTGGCTGAAGGTTAAGAAACTCTGGTCCTTAGATCTAATAAGCTCCTTATGAAAAATAAGTGTAATGTGTTTTCAGGCAGGTAAATGAAAGAAAAACATAACTACAAGTCTGTCTGTTCTTTACCATTTCTGTATGTTCTCGAACAAATTATTCGCTTTTCAATAAATAGTTTGATTCAAAATTCAGCTTACTGGTATTAAGTTTGGGACTTATGTCTCACTACAAGTTATTTAAGTACAATCCTTCCCCAAGACGTAAAGTGGCTGATAAATTAAACAGGCGGATTTAGTGGAGAGAGGCTAAATGAAAGAACTTCCTTGTTCAAAGAACACCTACAACGTCGTTTTGTTTAATTAAAATAATGCAAACAATCTAATTCACTGTAATAGAATACCTGTAACTGTCTTGCACCGAGCCGCCTTTTTTTTAAGAACCGGTTTTATGAACATAGCTTGTAAGACATGGATGTTTCAGTATTTTGTAACATTTTGAGCCCGGCTGGACTCATAAGGTATTTTTTGGAAGTCATGTTTATTGTTCAGGGTCGAATATCAATTTGAGCATTGGAATAAATTTCTTCTTTATAAGATTAATCAGATACCAGTTAGAACCTGTAAGTTACTAATAAAAAATTGAGTATTTTGTGTGTCTGTATGATACAATACTACAATAAAAGTAACATCGGCAGAGGATACGGAGATGGAGAGGACGATCATGCCTGGATTCATCATGAATGTTTTGCCATCAATATTTTACATCATGGCAATCACTGCTTCGTGCAAAGCTACTACAGACTGTAAGTAAACAATCGGAAAATTGCAATTTTAGCATTTTCTGTTCGGCAGCGATATCTTCTGTAGGTAGATAGGCTTTTTTAAGAATCTTATTTCCGTCTAGGCTTGACGGTTCACAAAAGCCCACACAAGCTCTGCAGGCTCTAATTTAGTATCAACTCTTCTAAAACTTAAATTGTTGAATATTTTGATATTCTAAATCAAGAGAAAGTATTCTCTACCAGCTGAAGATGACATAAACATGATTCTAGATTTAAGAAGAGAAACGCATTACTAGTTTTAGCATTCTGAACTAGTGAGAGCCATGCCACTTAACGGTTCAGTTACTGATCGTAGAATTTTGATTGTGAAGAGAAGACTATTCTCAACAGGAGTATTACAAGCCATGAAATACGTACAAAGACTTTGAATAAAGAATAATCCATTGATATTCATGATAGTCATACATTATTCACAAGTAGAGCCATCGATATCAGGGGTAAATATACGACATAATTGCAATAAAAAGAACAATTCTTACAAACTTTGCACTCTAAACGTGATAAGTAAAAATCAGATTATGCAAAACCATATAAAAGTTTAAGAAAGTCGTTTTCGAATTCTTGAGAGTGAGCTAAACAGCCAGTGCACTGCACCTGTGTTTATAAGGATTCCATTAGAATCATTTTCCAACCATTCGTCAATTATTTTTGATATTTTAAGAATCTCTTATGGACCTCATATATACCGCATTTGTCGATAAGAAAAACAGCTCGTCTAGATGTTTTCTGAAATGATCTTTTAATGATGGCTTACAAATTAAACTCTAAAACATTGACTCACATCTGTTCTCTGAGACAAAATGTAAAATTAAAGAATCGGAAGAGAGCTCAAAGAGAAGCAACTAATGCCTTGTCAATGCAAAGTCAAGGAAGAAGAAACATTTACAAGTTAACCTAGTCTTTTTGTCATTGGGCGGATGTACAAACGTAGGCATTTCACATCTTGTAAAGAGATAATTCCTTTGGGTCTCTTTCAGATGCAGAGTTTGAGTAAAAAACATATATGACTGAAGTATATATAATAAATGAATAGAAGGAGGGGACAAAAAATAAAAAGATAAAATAAAGGAGCAATATTGAAGAAACATTGGCATCTCATAACCAAGGATGAAACTCTAAAAGATATTTGGACTACATCTCCTTTCCTGGGACTAGAAAGGCATAAAAACTTCAAGGACGTCTTAGTCCATTTTCGATTCACAAGATAAACCAAACAATACCAAATAGCAATAGATATAACAAAGAAGCAAATGTGGTCCCGGAAACGGGTCTGCTGGGGCAGCTAACAAAACAAGAAATTCTGATTTAAATGCCCCGAAATATCTCTGTTATGGTATCGGCTGATGATTTGTATCCACAAGAACCCAGGAAAAGTGGTAAGAGAAGTACTTAAACAGACAGTGGGATATCAACATAACCACCCTCTCCCTAAGAAACCCTATAATCAGTTAAAGAAAAAAAGTCTAAGTGGTAAATGCAATCTTGTTCCAAGCATCAGGAATACTAATCCTATTATGGCATTGCTGAGTTGGTTAGGGCTAGACGGGCGCTCTCTTTCAGTGTTTATAGAGCTTACAAACGCCTATGGAGAAAGCACACCTTAGAGGATATAGGATTGCTGAGCAAGCGACGGAAACGTTGCTCAACAAGAAAGCCTTTATTTCTATGATGTTTTTTTATAGTCTTTTTTTTCACAGTCTGTCCCCGATATATCTTACTGTAATCATAACTCTTCTTCTTGCTCTAAAATACCTGTAGAAGAAGCTCAATATATGACAGCGCGAAGGAAGCTGCTTCTATGCATATCCATAATGATTTCAATGGGATTTGAGAACTACTTACGTGTTTTGATATTTTTTGAGATCATGCAGCGTGTGGGAATAAAAGAATTATCCTTGTTAGGGAAGTAAGTTAAAATAATTTTTTTCAATAACTCAAAAATGATATTTGGATTTGATTATGGTTTTTGCTTCCTGTCTTACATTAGCATAGAAAACTACTGTAAAATTTAATCTACCTCCCTTTTAAAAGTTTGGATTTTGTATATTTCATTCTCAAAGTAAATACTTAATTGTGTAATTCCCAAAGTGAAAAAGGCATAACCCATTAAATTTGTTCTTCTGAATATCTAAGTTATACCTGTGTCCTGGCGATTGTAAGAGTTTGAATTGTAAAGATAAAGATTTTTGACGATCACTATTAGTGAGCAAGCTGCGGCATGGTCGAGTATTGTTTTATATTTTTCTTAAATTTAACTGTTTCGATCGAATCTATTTTTGAGAATAAAGAATGCCGCAAACAAATTAATTCAATTGATTCTCTAGAGCCTCTTTTTTCCCCTTGTGAGGGTTTTCAAAGGATGTATTTATATAAAGTATGCTATTATATATGGAAGACCTGTATTTGAAACAACGATTACGAATCACAATGCGTTAGTATCATACAGGATGCAGGAGAAAAATTCAAAATCATTTTGTTTATCTATTTTAGCAGTTTCATTAGTTTTGAAATGCATTGCATTTATTTCGTATCCTAAAACAAATTTAAACCATTCTTATTTCAGTTTGCAGTCAGCCCTTAGGCATGGAAAGGTGGATCATTACCGATGACCAGATTACTGCATCTACTACTTCTGATGCCCCGACACATAGTGCCAAAGAGGCACGCTTGAATAATAGTAGAAGCTGGTGCTCCGAGACAGGCTCTACAATAACTGATCAGTGGGTTAAAGTTGATTTGAAGAAACCAATGAGCATAACTGGGATTAAGATACAAGGAGATCCTATCTATTCTCAAAATTACATTACGAAGTTCAAACTAGAATACAATTATGATGGGGGAACAACTTTTTTTGGAAAGATTGACAGTACTTATCAAGTAAAGGTAAGTTGTCCTACCGTACTTTTTACCTGCAATTTGTTTCGTTACAGATTGACAGTTGCAGTTATCTATAATTTAATATCTTTGAACTGTTTGAGAAAAATATATTTGAATATGGATTGATAAATAAAATTATAGCCAATGAAAGAATCGGGATAAGACCCTATACGAGGACAAGATAAAAATATTTGAGAGTTTCGTTGTTAACAAATAGTTGTTGTTGATTTTTTATCAATTGTGCCACTGTCTCATTTATGAGACCTTGGAAATTAAACGAGAGATCTACAGAGATTTTTCAAATTATATTTTTTCTTGTGATGAAAAATGCTTGTTCTTTTTTTTCACTTCTAACCTGAAATGGTAGGCAGTTTAATCTATGGTCGATTGCATAATTGAGTGAGCAGTACACAAAGCTCATAGGTAGTAATTGCCTGTTTTCGAATAAGTTATATTTGAGTTCTTTCCTCGGAGTCTGGTAATTGCAATGGAATGATCGTGAACATGCCATCCAGATATAGCTACTGAGTCAGGTCCTAGAAGAAATGTTGAAATATACATATAATTCCTTTTCTTGATAATTGTTGTCTTGTTTTTAAAGTGTTTTATACTTGTATACGTTCTACTCAAGAAATAATGCAGTTAAGTATAAATAATGGTCTCTGCATTCAAAAAATGCATTGTCGTTATTGTTTGGTGCTTATGCGGTTTGTAGCCTCTGACAATTAATGCATCTGAGTTCAACATGGGTATTTATGTCAAGACAAGTGAGTGTTCACGACGAAGTATTGATTATAACGAATCGTTATCACCAGATGTGGGTCAAAATTGGCTAGTCGTAATGAAGGTACAGATGGCAAGAAACAACCGATGATGGAGTCTAGAAAGAATAACAATAAAACATTACTGAAAAAGCCAAAGTGAAATATTTGTCATTACAACATTGGATCAATGGTTTGGATTCAAACCGACTCCAAATCTTAAACAGTTTCCGGGTAATTTTTGGGACTAATTTTTTGTTAGCCGAGAAAAAATACAATTTTCTTATAAAATCTTCTGAAAACTCTATCTTCAATGATAGACATTGTCAATCATTGTAGATTTTGTGTTACTTAACTTGAAAAGCAGTTTTTATGCAGAACAGATGTCCTATTTCAAGAGGTATAAATATTGCTGAGAATTTGTTTCATGTAAACACTGCGAGAAAGCCAGGTTCGCTATTTTCCAAAAAGAATTTGAGAAATGGCAATGAGTTGCTTTCCCCGTTTTCAATAGGTAATTCGAAAGACGAGTTTAATGAATTTAGTTTCTTGAGAATTTTATGCCACTCGGTCTCATTGGAAAGGCAGCAAAAGTCTCTTTTAATAAACAAATGATGGGCTTTTTGTGAAGCTGAAAAGTCAACATTTACTCGAGAAATGAAAATTCGCAGGAACTTAGGAACTATTTTAAAAACTGTTCAATTTTAATTTCAATTTCATATGAATTCAAACTTTTAATTACAGAATAATTGATAAAAGATTAAAACTAACTTAGTAAGTTTAGGACACTTGGAAAAAACTCAGAAGAGCTATCGAGCCAAGTGCCCTTTACACAATTTGATACTCAAATTAAACAGTACGCATATGAAAGTGAATTACACGTTTTCATTCTAAGAAACCTAGCTCAAGCTCGAATAGTTAGTTATGTTGTTTATGTATTATCGACAGTGTAAGGTCAACATATAATTTAGAGATCTACTTCTCTATCTACATAAAACCATGGATTCCATACTGTGTAAATAGAAAGAGATCGTTTTTCTTCTTGGGCTTTTTAGTAACAGAGTAAGAAAAGAAGCATATGCCTGTTGTTGCTCACAGATTCAGGCATTCGTGACATAACCAGACAACTCGATTAATATATGACAAAGAATATGAAAACCTTATTATAAAAAAGCCTACCTTTCCTTAAAATCTAATGAATGGCTATAGCTACCACGGAGTATTTCAATAACAAACTATAGAAATATTTTTTACTTTCAGGAATTTATTGGAGCTAACAATCAAAATGAACTAAGATCAATCCAGTTTTTGACAAAGCCCTTCACTGCGAGATATGTGAGGCTGCGACCAGTAGAAATTGATAGTGGTGGCAACGATGTTTGTGCAAGATTCGAGCTTAATGGATGTGCCTACGGTAAGTTACCTAGAAAAATTCAGAACTTCTTTGTCATTGTAAAATGTTGAACTGGTCTTAAAGATGTACAAAACTGGTTCAATTGATAAGAAACCGGTTGAATAGGTAAAACATAAGAATGAAAAATGAAAGGTCCACTGATTGATTTGATAATTTTGAATTAATTACTTTTCAAATCTAACCTTGCTGTTCTACAATGTATTACAGGTATTTCTATTAGTAGCAGATAGCTACTAAAAGAAAAACGATTGTAGCATAGAAAAATTTTAAGTATGTTGCAACTTTACTGTAAAATAAACAATCTATTATTCATAGGTATTGCCCCTCGACTCAACAGATTGAATAGGCCTATATTTGCTGTATGTATGTTCCATATTCTATGCTCCTTGATAGCTAGGTATTGCCAAAGGTAATATTGTTACCATAAATTTGCGACATGAGACATGCTTGCTTCGCCGGAATTTTCCGATTCTACAGATTCATCTATAAATCTTAATAGCATCCAGCGAGTTATAATTTGTTTTTTTCCAGAAAACTGTCTTGCAGAGCTTTTTCATTATTTGTTAAAAGAATCTCCTTTTTAGAAAAAGTCTCTAATAAGGAGCCTAATTCAAGGAAAAAGGGTACCTGCTCTTTATGCTGGTACAAGTGATATCTTAGCATTCCATATGCTAAAGCTTTGCATTTTTTTAAACTAGTTCTTGATATCTCTGTTGTAAAGCAGCTCTTATCAGATACCAATACACAAACTGCTACCTTTGGATTTATTCTGAATGTTTGATAGATATTTTCTTTTCATTAAAGTATGCAATGCTGGACTGGGTATTGAGAATGGTGCTAGTTTGCCCTCTGGTGTGTCCCTAAATGCTTCATCAGCAGAATCTGGAAGAGAAGCAATGCATGGAAGGCTCTCTGGCCCTTTATCCTGGTGTGCAAAAACAAACAGTTCAAATGCATATCTACAGATCGATTTCGGAAAAGTTGTTACTATGTCTGGATTTGCGATTCAAGGAGACCCTCTACAGAGTGACTGGGTGAAGGATTTCTACATTGATTACGGAACAGAGCTTACATCCTTGGAGGCATATACTGAAGGAAACTCCACAAAGGTTTGGCTTAGTAAATTATTTCTGTTTATAGTCTTCCATTCGTAACGGAAATTGCCTTTATAGGTGTAAATATAGTTGGCAAATCGTTGTCAGTTGTTGAGGTACTTTAGGGACGAAACCTTTTCTCTGCAAGGAAATTTGCAAATTTCTCTACAAACGAAAATCTATTAAAAAAAATAGCCCGATGACGGTTTATTCAGAAATGAATTAAGCTTATTGTGGTAAATGAGGCTGATAGTTCAACTTTTTTCACATAGTCTTGAGATGAATATGAAAAACCCATTTTTCAATGATAAATATTTCCCAGTAAGTATTCAAAGGATTTTCCCGCTGGCCCTTATTAATGTTAACTTTTTTAATTAATGTTACTGCTGACAGCATTAATTATTGGGTGGGGGGAGCTAGCCCTTAAGTCATGCGCATGTTTTGCTTATCAGTCTCGAGGCCTGTGATGAGGATGGTAGTACAAAAATATGAATCCTGTGTTTACTTTTCAAGAGCTCTGCTGTAATAAAATGGAAATGTCTGCACTAAATCATTATACAGAATATCGAACATTGTTATTCCAGCTATTCATCGGCAACAAAGATCAAAATACAATTGTTGTTCACTGGTTTCAAGTCAGACTAGCAGCTCGATATCTCAGAATAAAGCCCAATCAATACAATAAAAAGAAATGCCTCAGAATTGAAGTGATTGGCTGCGAATCAGGTTTGCAAGAAAAATTGTATTATCATATTAAAAAGTCTGGTATCAGAGCTAGTTGCCTTTAACTTTCTAGGTGATCTAGAATCAGCTCCACAATTATAAGCAATGTTTAAAACCATGTAGCTAAAATAGCTTAGTATCCAAGCTAGGTAAAATCTTCTAATTTGAAGCTTTTGATTTATCCCTCTACTTTTCTGATTTCATCGTTTTGCTTAAACTGCCTTCACCATACTGGTGTTATTCCCATACTATATTGAATAGCCTTCACTTTATTCACCGTTATCCTTCCATTGTACTGTGAGCTTTCACTTTTACACGAGAGCATCCATTCTCTTTCATCGATGTTATTTCTATAAAGTAGCAACGCACTGGGAAGTAGGAACTGGACGCTGGAGGCGAAGATTTTGCGAAAAACCATGCAATTCCCTTTTTACTTTCAGATATACCATTTCTTACTTGATGAATATATAGCTCTTGAAGCCTCGTGCCCCTTCATCAAGTTTGAGATGCTCCCTGCGTTCATGCCTTCACTGTAATCCACACTTTATACTCTACTGGTGCTTTACTTCCCCACTGTAACTACTGATATAAACCCTCTACTGCACTCAAGAACCTTCACTGTACAACACAGCCTCCACCGTACTTTAGAGAAATTACCTCAAGTGATTAAGTAAGGTATATGTGAAAAACACTAGCCCTGCTCTAGATTTAAAGGTAACTCTATTGGTATTACGAGCTCTATGGTCCTAAAATCTTCTTTCTTCTCAATAAACGAAACGAATGGATCTGTTTTTGCAGTTTGAATGTTTATTGGGTACAGTACTACAAAAAGATAGCTATTTCTTGAAATGGATTCACAAATCAGTCATATCTAAGTCAATTTGACATCGAGAAAGAATATTGCTTGCGGTTTTCAGACAATCGTATATAATTATCTATGTCTAACTCTTAACTGCAGTAATATCTATATGATTTGTTGAATTCTATCCTCTTGTTTCAGCATTTGTAGGTGAAATCGGAGCTGAAAACCGTGCATTGCATGATTACAGATTCTTTGCTTATGGTTGGAATGAATGGTTACCAGGTAGATATCGTCCAAAGGATGGAAGATTGAATAATGATAGACCTTGGGGAATCAAAAGAGATAGACTTGATCATTGGTTTAAAGTTGATTTAGGACGTATCATGCTGGTAAACGGAGTCTCGACTCAAGGGGATCCGACTTATGGATCTAACTACTTCCCTGACTACAAATTAGAATTCTCTCTTCAAGATAACGGAGTTGTTGTCATTGACGTGAAGGAAGAAGACAACTCAAGTGATAAGGTAATAAACTTTATTGATAGGGTGTTTTTGCAAAATCTACTGTATCTCAGCCTAAAACGTTTTTATCTCTCTAAACAATATTTTTTCTACAAAAGTAATGTTTTGAAAAGGGATAAAGCCGTTAAAAACTTTATGCTATCATGCGCTGTCATAGCATGAAAGTGATTAAGCTATTGATTGAGAACGAATCTTGGAAATCTTTATGGGGTTTTTTGTTTCGAAAATTTTTTCAAAAGTGCAAATAGTAAACCAAAATGCCTTCCTACATGAGTGATTTTACTAGCTATCAGTTTGCATAGGTGTTTCCATTATTCCCTATTTGACATAAAACATAAGATAATTATTTTGCCCTATTGAAATCTTGAATTGAGATATTTTGTTGATTAACATACTAACATAACAATCAATTTTCAATTTCAGGTATTTCCTGGCAATGCCAATAACATGGGTGTGAAGTTTAACTTCTTAAAGAAAAATCAAATCTCTGCGAGATATCTTCAATTTAGGGAGAATACGAAGCCCCTTAATGATTATTGTCTTCGTATTGAGATTTATGCTTATCCTCAAGGTAACGTTATGTTTTATGTTTTCTGAAACTTTTATGTCTATAAAATTAAAACTCAGTAAGGATCAATACTTTGGGACTCTCTCTTTGTACTCTTTTCGGACAGATTATATTGTTTCTATTGTTTTTCAAGCAAGGAAACGTTCACCTAAAGCCTAAGAAATGTTTGCATTTCAATCTATTTGTATTCCTAGATCATTTGATGTCCACTGGGTTTGTTTATGTCATGCTAACATTTTCATATTCTAAAATTTGTGAGACTCTAATCATCAATGTAATTGGTTTAACTTTTAAGACAGCAATTTACGCTAGTAAATTAAGTTTAACGCCAGGCTACTACTTATTATGAATTACACCCCTTGCTTAACTCCCTTAGGTATCAACTCCTAGTCCCAGTTCCCACACTATGCAAGCATGTGGTCTTGTTCGCCATCTTGTTCCTTTGCAACGACGACTCCTGCTGTCTTTTCCCCACCCTTCCCACCCTTGGGTCACATCACATTTCCAAGGCCCTGAATCTGCACCCCCGTCGGTTCTTAGCCGCCCTACAAAATGGCGGCATAAATTCATAGTTGATATCTGCATTATAGATCGAATTGTAGTATTATTCGTAATTATGTATACCATCTCTTTGCCTACTAGTTGAATAAGTCCGCAACCGAATGAAGGGGAAGGGCACAACTAGCATCGTTTGATATCCTCGACAGAATGAAGGGGAAGAGGATCCGCAATTAGTCAGATATAATAGTAAATTGAAAAGATACGACCCAAATTGCTGCCAAACGCATCGTCTATCTTATTGTGTTTCTACTGGTTTTGCATGGGCCAATCATATGGCATTGACTACTTCCTAGCTGCAAATGTGCTCATCTGCCACAGTTCAGGTAGTAGCTCGGGGCGTTAAATGATGTTTTTCATCCAATTACATTGAAATTGAAAGTTAAGAATAATAAAGTAGAAATTTAAAAGCAATTCCATACATTTAAAAAATGTAAAATAAGTTTAATTGATTTAAAGTAATTGCTTCCCTCTGCGTAGAAGCCTTTAGAAGTCTTCACAATATGAAGTGACAAACAGCCTCGATAGTTCGATAGTTTTAGGATTTCTTTTTGCCAAAAACTCAAATTCATCTTAATTTTTATTGATCTTTCCAACAGTTTACATACTTATTTTTACTATTTTCATTTTAAACATTGTAATACCTATGTTTGTTGAATGAAATATCTGCCTTTGACTGGACTTTACTCATTCTTAGGCATAGGCCTATTGTATCAAGGCAGCCCAAATGGTAAAGTGGTACTGTTTGTTGAGCTCCATAGCTTGATTTATCGCATTCATCATTGCTTGAACCTAAAATAAATGCTAGTCAGACTTTCGATATTCAATACTTTGAATTTTTTTTAATTCACTTCGCAGGCTGCTATGCTGTTCAGTGCATACTATTTACCCTTTGTCTGTCGTCTCTCACTAACTCATTGGTAACAATCAAAATTATTAACACAAGTAACTGACCACAATTCTCGTAAATCTGCTAACGAATGATGCCACCCATTTGCGGAGGAGGCCTCGCAGCTGCATGATCCTAACTGGTGCGAATTTCCTACTCGCAATGCCCTACACCAGCTGGTAGTAAGCAAGTGATAAGTATTATTAAAAAGAGTTGCGAGTCCTCTTCCAGGTTTTTGAAATTGTTTGACATCAACGATTAAGAATGAGTTACTGATATTTAAGTCTGATATGTTTGAAATATATGACAAACGTAATCATATATAGCTTGAAGATATCGTACTGAAACGACACAAATATTAATTGATTATTTGTAAGTAAGTTAACTTTTAAACTTAAATTTTGATGATAATTAAAATATTTCTAGACTTAAAACTTAAGTCTCCTCCTTTAGAATTAGCAATTCGTTTTAGTCATCTAAGCAACATTGCGGAGGAAAATAATGGTTCTTTTGCTATTTTCTTTAAACTGAATATCATCTTGTCTCATTTCTAGTTTGCTCAGAAAGTTTTGGACTGATAGTTGGTGAACCATCGACGTACCTTCCCATAATTACTTCAGATGGTGGAGTGACTCCATCATCAAATGCACAATTAAACTCGATACAAGCTTGGTGCGGTACAGGCAATTCCACGTTTATTTTATATGATCTTGGGTCAGAAAAGCAAGTAAATGGAATAGCCATCCAAGGAGACCCCATCGATGATAAATGGGTAAAGACATTCAAAGTGCAGTATGGCTCTACCATCTCCTCCCTTACTACCTATCAAGTTTACGGTGAAGATAAGGTGAGAGCTACTGATCAATCATATTCAATATCATTTCACAAAGGTACATAGGTGTATTCACTTCAATATTAGGAAGAGACGTAACCGTACACTTTTCAAACAGGACAAATCTTTGACAGTAGCTTATTACGAGTTTGACCATTAGATATTACCGTTCAGTTTTTGAACAACAGGCATTGTTCTATTTTCATATTCCGAATAAATACCGTAAGGAAATACAGTTTGCATACTGATTAGTTGCATTAGAGTAGGTTTGCAATAGATCAGGCAAAATTCTTACAGGCCTTATCAAGGATAGAGATATTTGGAATAGATTCTTTACGATTATGTCCTGTTTCTTTGAGGGATCATTGAAGGACTAAGGGATCTTGAGACCCTACTTTGTTAGCTTTAAAATACTCATGGCAGCGTATCAATAAATGACCAAAAGTTTTCCCGTGATACCTTATGTAATAAAGAAAATGTCATGAAGAGTAATCCAATAGTAGAATTAGGGTAGCTACGTTTCGCAAATTGTACCTTGTAAACTGCTACTACTTAGATACAGCATACAAAGTATAAAAGCATCATGCTATCTATTCTCTTCTACACCCGTATACTTTGGTTCAGAGCTTTTTACAAAGGTTATAATCTATCTATGGAAGTTGGTTTATAAGGAAGAGATATGAAATGCTTTCCTTATAAGAACATATAAGATTGGCTTAGTAATTTAGTCCGGATCAGGGCCGGTAAAGGTTTCCTTGCGGTAGAGACTTGTTCAAAAACATAAAATAGTGTATGAACTAAAAAATCAAGAAACAGACTAGTCTATAAACATGATGTTAAGAATCTGAATGCTGAAAAGTGCAAAATAGACACATCAACAAATCTACAATAAAGAACGGGTCAAAATAAAGATAACATAGTTCTAGGATCAATCTTTCTAAATAATCTCATAGATTGAGACAGGGTGGGTAATATGAACACATAGTAAACCTATTGTTATTTTCGTAAAGTTGCTCAACATCCAAACTAAGAGTTATTTGAACTATGTACGTTTAAAAGAACATGTCAATCAGTTAAAGGAGTGAGATATGCCAAGAGATAGATGACTATAGAAATATATGGTTTCGGAAAAAAAATATTGAAAAAGAGTTAATAACAAGACTCGACCAAAAAATTACTCTTTTGTCCATGATAATAAGATGATACAAAAAGCTTGCCTGTCCAACTTCACTTGATATGATTTTGTTCTTATTCACTTATATTTAATCACAACTTGTAAGTCTCTGCCTCAATGGTTATCCTGCTTGCAACAAAATTTACATGTAATCATTAATTCATTATATTTGTATACTATATCAGTGATACATTTATTTCTTATCTAGTTTAGCTTTAAATCGAGATATCGATATCATCAGAAATTAGGTTTTTAATAATTGCTTTATATGGCTTGTGAGCATTTTTGTTTTTTCATGCAGAACAAACAGAAATCTGGGGTGCAAGACAGTTTAGTCTAGAAAAAGTGATTGAGTATGAATTCTGCTTCCAATAGATTGCATGGTTTCTTTATCGTCTTTGTATGAAAATACAATCATAATCTTCAAATTTGAGCCTGTGTTAGGGCGTCTAGTGAATCTATATATGTGTTGACGAACTGTCTCGATCAGATGGAGAATGGAAAAAAATTAGCAGTTAATATTTAATGTATTTCTCTAGGTATTCGTTGGATGCAATTCAAGTAATCTTATCGTCTACAATTGGTTTTCTTCAGAAATTACAACAAGATATTTGAAAATTATCCCAAAAACATTCAAGAGCCAGGCTTGTCTCAGGTTGAACATATACGGATGCCCAGCTTTAGGTAGAGCTTTCAACATTATTTTCTTTTATGAAAACATTTCTCAGATTAAATACCTCTGTATGGTTAAGAGTGACGAAACGATGCAAAATTTGAATCTTGTGGTTGAAAGTAGCACAAAATTACATCCTTTGTTTTAGTTTGGAAACAAAAAAACCATAAGAAAACTTTGCACATGGATGCATACTTTTCTATTTCATTTTATCATTGCAGTATCTCTTGCAAAGCTTGTATGTGGCATATTTCATTATCTGAAAGTTATAACCGACAAAGGAATGTTGGGAAGAATATATTTCTTCCTAGTCAATATTTAACTAGTCGGTCTTACTGGAATAATTAGCATCTTCCATGCATTGATTATGGCATAGTGTTTTGTTTTCTTTTTTGAAGAACACATGCTATTGAAACAAAATTTAAATTTTTTCCCCATTAGGCTGCTTCAAGCCTGTTGGCATTCAATCATCAGCAACTATTGCAGACTCCTTCCTCACGTCATCAACATCAGGATTTGGAAATGAGGCTTATAAAGGTCGCCTCAACGCAGGCTCGGCTTGGTCTGCCTGCCAACATGGTCCATGTGGTCCTAGAGAAGTTATTGGAAGTAAACCGTGGATACAGCTTTGCTTAGCAAAAAGTCAATTGATTACAGGGCTGGTTATTCAAGGGTTCGGACAAATAGAAGATTTAGCGCATGTGTCTTCCTTCACTATAAAGTACGCTTACACCATTTCTGGCAGGTTGTATGATTACAAAATAAAGAGCACGATAAAGGTAATACGAAGAATTTTGTGAAGAATTAAGATACCTGAAGTTTTGATAATAAGTTCACTAATTATTGATTTTCCATACAAAACTATTGTCGGAAAAATGGTCCTCCATTTTTATAGTTTCACAAATGCACGCAAATCCTTTACTTTGAGCTTTGTGGTTATATTAGACAAATCTTGAGAATGGCAAAAAGATCCAAAACAAAGCACAACGTAGTAACTATCAAAGCTTTACATCTGACACTTATTGGACTAGTGCGTCAGAGAAAGAACAAACATAAAACATATGAAACTCGCTAGTTTGATAAATTCATCAGTAGAATATTTTGTAAAGAATATTTACAAAGACGGTATCTAAGTATGACTCTGAACTCGATGCAACAGATGCAAAGCTTCAATAGGGTTAATGTTTTTCTTCGTTTGAGATTTTTCTCAAAGCCCTTTGTTTCTGGAAAAATCAAACAATGCTTTGATTCACTAATCTGATAATTGTCAGATACAGATCTACAGTTGTAATTATATTTTACTGTGTTTTTCATTTCTTTTTCAATCGCAAGTATGAGAAATGTTACTTTAAAGGAAGTAACATTCAAACAGAAAAAATACCTAGCACTTCTCTATTTGATAAGAAAGCCAGGGACGTCTCAACCTCTAGATCCTGTGGATCAAAATACTTAAGGATGCAAAGTTTTAATGATTCTAAAATTTGATTTACAGTAGAAAATAAGGAAAATCATTCACGACTTAAGGGTCATTCACTTCAAAACAAAGCCAAAGACAAATATAAGTCCTATTTCGAGTATAATGATTGGGAAGCTCTCCAGTAAGAAATCTTATGCATACGCACATGACCTTAAGTTCCTATAGGAAAATAAGTTGCTAAATAGCGGGAAAGAAACATTCATAGAATTACAAAAGCAACTAACAAATAAAGAGCTTCAACTAGTTTAAAAATTTAGTGAAGACGTACTTTTTGTTATGTTTGCAACGTTTTCTTCTTTTACAGACATTTGTTGCTTCAACTGGTCGTTATGGATCCAAGCAAATAACTTTTCCGAGGGCATTGACTGCACGCTGCATCCGACTTGTTGTTCAATCGCAATCTTCTACGAGTAAAAATGTCGGACTACGATGGGAAGTACTTGGATGCACCCCAGGCAAGTATTTTGCCTTTAGTAGCTCATCACTTGTGATATAATGTTCTAATGACTTACTAAGGGGCTAGCCGTATACATTGTTATACCATGCAAGATAAAATACTAGCATCTTGTAAGTTGTAAGCGTAGGTATCATGTATATCACAGGTATGATGATATATCATTAGCTACCTTTTCAAAATTTTTGTGTTTGTAAGATATCATACAACAGCGTTTAAGATGCTAGGCTAACATATGTAAGTTTTGTTTAAAATGCTAGTTTGACATATACATAGCTTGCTTTCCCCATGTTTTAAACAAGGCTTCTAAGTTTTAAGGTATCTTGCTTAAACCAGTTGCAGCTGTAGTAGTCCTTAGTCAATGAAATTAAACTAGATAGCTTAAACCTTACCAAACCTGCTTATAGTATATATATAATTTCTTTTTATTCTCCATTATAGACATTTGCAATGTACATCAGCCCTGTAAGAACAATGCAACATGCACTAAAGTAGTTGGAGGCTACAAATGCAACTGTATTTCTGGATACACTGGAAAGAACTGTACAATTGATATCAACGAGTGTAAATCCAACCCATGCAGTGCAAATGGAAAATGCATAGATGAAGTTAACCGTTACAAGTGTGTTTGTAATTACATATTCACGGGACAAAATTGCGAAAGTAGGATTAACCCATGCAAAATAGCAAATTGCAATAACGGAACATGCATCAGCAAGAATGTCTCTTACTCGTGTAACTGTTATGCAGGATATACTGGAATGTATTGCAATAAGGAAATAGACGAATGCAGTTTGAAGCCAAAAGGGATATGCCGGAATGGCAAATGTATTTCAGGCAATGGCACTATATCCTGCAGTTGCTTTGCTGGATATTCAGGTCGTCGATGTGAAACTGATCTATGGCCTTGCCGGAGCAATCCCTGTCTTCGAGGCGGAAAATGTACTAATAAATTGGGAAATGGGTTTTCCTGCAAATGTCGCGCTGGTAACGGAGGGACTCGCTGTGAAAAGAAGATCGAGCAATGCGATGCAAAGCCTTGTAAAAACGGAGGAATATGCAAACATGTTGAGCAAAATGGCCAGATTGTCCTCGAGTGCGGATGCAAAGGTGGTTATGGAGGCCCGTTTTGCGAGTATTATTATGGTATGTTTTCAACTCTATATCCTTTATAACTCAGTTTTTGTTTAAAACAATACAGATTCTGCTATTTATCTTCATACTAAGTTTTAACTTTCTAGCAGGAACTTAACAGACTACAAATCCAAGTTGTCATCTTTTGAAAAAGCGGGAAAGCTTTACAAGTATCTATCTTTTCTTATAATAGTAAACTATTTGCTTCAACATGTAACTGTTTTTATGGCTTTATCTGCCAGGTATTCATTAAATTCTGCAATTACTTTAAGTCTTCAAATAAATGCTTCAATGGCGATCTTTTAATTTGCAGGTGACTCATTGTTGAGTCTTGTACTTAAACTGGAGGTATGTATATTTTGCGAAAGATTTTTCAGTATTTCTGATACTCGTATTAGTGTGTTGTAACTTTTTATCATTTTATGCGAATATTCTTATATGTCTTCTGCTTGACTTGTATGTAGTAGTTTTGAAGAGCTTCATGTTACTTTTGAAGTAATGAAGAAGGAAAATAAGTATTTGCAATCTGTATCTTTTCCCTCAAAATGTTTCATTATTTTTTTGTTTTTAAGGCCTTTTTCTCGTATTCTTTTATTCTGTGTAGAAATCATCGGTCCTTTAAAAAGGCTTTGGTATCTTTCTTCTAGTTCCTGAAGTCGCGTGAGATCTAGTGATGCAGGATTCGTTTTTTCATCTCCGACAGAGAATGTCCCATTTTAGTAGAGGATTCTAAAAGTATCTTGATTAAGGGAATCAAATATTAAGCCTCTACAATCTGGAAGGTGTCGAATCTCTTGAAACTCAAAAATCACGAACTTCTCTCAAATTTTACGCTTCTTCATTTAACCTTGTGCAATTGTTGTTTGTCTTCTTGCCCCATCTGTAATGTATAAGTGATTTTTGCACTTAGCCAATCACTCCCTCCAGTTTAGAAGGCCAAACTTTCTGCACCTACTGTTCTGCACCATCTTCCTTTTTTGTATACAATTTCATTATTTTTACAGAGATCACAAGCATACAATGAAACCGCATTTAAACTTGCAATTGCGAATTCACTGAATAGCCATTGCATCAAGTTTCCTGATAATTGCCCTAAAAAAGATGTTAGTGCAAAGAAGTAAGTTTCGTACAAGAAAGCAAAAAGTATATTGTAGGCTCGTAATCTAATGAGATGACTCAAATTTAATTAGTAGAGCAAAAATTAAGATCATAGTTGAATTCAAATAGTTTTTAGCCATTTTGCAGCTATGGTCTCTTATCCTTGAATGAGTATCGTATCAGCTCGGCTAGAAATATTTCGTGAGGCAGCAATTCATTAGCTCCGATTTATGGTTCATTGAGTAGACTCTACTCGCAGATTAGCATCGAAAAGCCGTTATGCCCAATACGGATAGCTTAAATCGGAAAGTCTTGATCCTTCCTGTTTTTTTTGCAACTAGATATTTTGGTGCATTCTCATGTTTCTTTGAGATCTAAATTTTTGGATAGGCCTAACCTTGCTAGATTTGTTTTGCCTTGGTTGGAATTTAGAAATATTTCTTTTTTCGAGAATAGATGATTGATATCTAAATATATTTTATTGTTTATTTATCTACCTTATGGTCTTTCGATAGGCATTATGAACAGAAACCAAGCTGGAAAGCTTAGGCTTTTTTTGGATGAAAAAATGATGAAAAGTTCAAATAGATCCCCTAGAAGAATATATTGCTTTTCTAAGCTAGAAAGCAATTGATAAGAACGATTATGAGGACTTCAGAATGCTTACCCTTAATGTGTCAGTCAAAGGAATAAATGACTGATTTCATCACGAAACTGAAAATAAGGAATAGATCAATCTTGGAGATAATCTCAAATGCAAAGTTTCTGATTTTAAAGACATATCTAGAATCAGATAAGTAAGAGATAGTCATAAAAATGACAAAAGCTTAGTACAATTGAAAATCTTTGGACACGTTGCATACATCGCACAATAATACAGTCGACTATTTAGATAATGAAGCATACATTGCTTGTTATACGGACATCTTAATTTCTAGGGGTTTCTGGTTTACTACTTTATTTGACTCCCTCCTTTAGACTGTCCTTGTTCACATTGAAACATTAAACCAGAAAAATATTTCTATTTTGAAAAATACAGCTTGTCTTTTGAGATAACAATTGCTAGCTGGTTATTAGATACCTAGAGAAAAGCCAATCATTTCACATAGGTTCTGAATGATAATGTACTCAAATAGGATATGGATTATCTTCTAGCGATGTAAGAATCCTGCAAAGATAATAAGCTTTCTTTGATATTGTAAGTCAAAACCAGATAAAATTCCAGAGTTCAAATCGAAGCTTACGTTTATTTGGAAGACCTAAGTAATACGTAGCCTTATTGACATATGCAATATTCGTTCAGTATTTATGCAACATTCCTGCTAAATTCTATTAACCGATATCTCTTGTATACCCTAAGACAAGCTGGAAAACACTAGATGGCGTTGAATGCAGCCGTTTTCAATTAAGGCCTAAGCAATACTATCTTTTGAACAATATTTTTTCATTTTACAGCCAAGCAAGATCTCAGCAAAACTTACCCATGCCATTTATATTCTATACAGCCGATGTTAAAATTCTCCAAGGATATCCCAAGACAAAACAAAACAGCGCAGTCGAAATGCAGTTCTATGTGACCGTGCCGGCCAGCTTTACCGGGCGTGGAAATTCTACAGCAGACTCTGGAGCTCTGGCAGTTTTCAATCCAGACATAGTAAAAATGTCTTTGGAAACAAAATCAGATTTTAGCTCGTATGGTTTTCAAATCCTGTCTGTGGAACTTTTGACGACAAAAAATGAATCTTCTTCACAAACCTCCATCGCTTTAGGAACATTTATGATAGTGGTGGCGATTCTTGCATCATTATCGCTGATTTGCTTTGGTATTTCAGCTTTACAGTGCTTGCGTGCCAGGAGGTAAGCTAGAAATTATCAGAAAAAGCCTTTTAATGGAGAAGAATGAAAGAATTTTTAGATGCATCCTGAATCTCCTTTCATTTTAACAGAAGAATGATGGGTATTTAGTTTAATCACCTCAATAGGAGGGATAGATCCTACTTTTATCAAGCTGGTTCTGGGGCATTTAGGCTTTGATATATAAATATATAGGCTTTATAGTAGAAAAAACTTTACATTCAGA
This sequence comes from Pelagia noctiluca, assembly GCA_963924455.1. Taxonomy (NCBI): domain Eukaryota; kingdom Metazoa; phylum Cnidaria; class Scyphozoa; order Semaeostomeae; family Pelagiidae; genus Pelagia; species Pelagia noctiluca. The sequence continues at coordinate 3,943,979 of OZ004327.1, forward strand.
TAGAAAATGATTTTCAAAAGGTGAAATGTTAATTATTCAGTGTTGGTAGAGTCATATGAAAAGAAGAATATATTTTTCCACAAAGGGAAACGTTGCGACTACTCAGATCGGCAGTTTTTCATTGGTTTTTAGTTAACTGGCTACTGCTTATACAATTACTGTTTTAAATATCTTTTCGGTTAACAATCTTTGAGAGTTTCTTTATCATACGCAAGATTTAAAAAAGAGCATCGTAACAAGCATATTTTCTGATTGCTAACTCATCAGGAAATATCCTAAAAAGCATATTCCATATTAAAAAGTTTGTTGTGTATCTCCTGTTGTAGTGATACTTGTTTAATCGAGATAATTTGTGAGAAAGAAAATGACAAGAGCCAACCACCTCTAGATTTGTACTCTAGTACGTTACCAGTGTGTCACCTGGGTTTCGAGAAACCCCAGCAATCCTATTCACACTAATTGCACCACCACTCACTTAATGTAGAGACAAACCTTTCCGGGAACTTTAGCAACTACACCGGACCCGAAGGGCGATGTCCTACTCTAGTTATTTTCATTCTAATAGATAAACTCGATTGATTCTCCAAATCCTGTTTCTCCTCAAGAATTTTTTTCTTCTATATTGATCTTGATGATTTTTTTTTTACTTTCTTTCCACCGGTATGTTAGTTGCTCCAAATTTCATGTTGTGAGTATAGTTTAATGAATGCCGAATCAAAATAATTAACTTTGCATGCTATTAAAAAGAAGGTTAATCGATTTGCTTATTTTTTCAAAGGCTTACAAGTGAAAGAACGGCAAACGGAAATCCTCAGAAATCAAAGAAAAAGAGCCGTGCGATGTCATTGCCAGTACTACTTGGAAGTATAGATAATAAGTATTATATAAATGGCGAACAAGAAATCAACGGGAGCAATCTGCAAATCTCTCATTATCAAGAGTTGCAAAACGATGAAACTCCTCATGACCCTGATTATCTGCATCCTGATGTGAATAAAGAGGGTTTTAATGAGCCATTGCAGTTTGATAACAGCAGACTTTGAAACTGTTCCAGCCTCCCGCCAGAGATTCAAATCGCTTCAAGATTTGTATTTCAAACATTAGGCTCTCGAAATAGCGGGTGAGGAAATTGCATTTAGATATTGAAACATATTTCATTATGGTACTTTATGTAACAAACTTGTTTGTAAGGATCTTTTTTTAACCTTTTTAAGTTTACTTCCTTTTTAAGTTGTATGTAAGGAATATCTAGGCTTGAATCTCGCACTATGTATGATTAAGTTTGATTCTTTTACGATATTTTGAAATAAAACACTATTATTGTAACGCTATTGATTAAATTTGATTGATACAAGCTGGCTCTTGGCACATAGAATAGATTTCTCCTTTGTTTAAGCTATTCTTTTAATGATATGAGAGTGAATAGTTGCTAGTTAACCCAAGCTAATGCCTAAAGGGTAGCCGGTGCATGTACCGGAGGCTATTTCGAATGCCTCTTTTCAATGAGACAGTTAGATGGAGGGTAGTGATTGGCTAATCCTTTCCAGAATAGAAATCTCGTTTTCTAACAGGCATAAAATAAATAGCGCTTGTATTAGGTGACACTCAGTTCAGAAGCTGCGGGCGTTGGATTCAGCTCTGGGACATACTATCATAGTAGTCCGGTAGCTGAAAAGAGGGTAGTACCACCAGACTGGGTAATTTATGAGATCCAGAGATTTTGGTCAATATCGAGGCGTAGAATTCGAATCTCGATGTTCTTTTGGTGGGGGAGGGACCGTTTAGGAGATATGGGGGCAAATGCCCCCGAATTAAACAAATACATGTTATTGTTAAAACTTTCATTATATCTGTTTGATGTCTGATTTTGTGGTTGTAGGGTATAGATTGTGGTTCGATTAAGCTTATCTAAGGTTTTATTTAGGTTTCAGGCTATTTTATTGAATTCTGGGGTAACCGTGCCCTCGAAATGGGGGCAACAAGGCAAATTAGCTAAAAAGTCATTAAAGTAATTCGTCTGATGAACTCGAGGGCGTAGAATCTGAATTTTGATGCTATTTTGACAAGCAAGGAGCTGTTTTTGAGATACAGGGGTAAATTCCCCAAAACATGTGTTAAGATGATGCGCTGTTCTTCAACTTTTCCATGTTGTTAAAAAATGTTTCTTCTTTAACCCTATTATGGCCGGGGGGGGGGGGGGTACAAAGTGCCCGCGGCAAATTAAAAACGCTGTATCTCTGAAAAAACACATAATATTCTACTGAAACCTGTTCGACTTTTCCTCAAATTTATCAGAGAGCCTGAAAAAATTATTTTTGTTACTATCACACTTTCGCTGATCACGTGACACCTCTTCTGTCAACAAGCGGTCAGGTGTTAAAATGTTTAAGGGTCTATATTTCTGCAACTATAATATACATAGAGTTTTGCTTGAAGCACCATTGGCTTTGTTTTGACAAGGGCTTTTGAATGATATATAATTTATCAGTATTTGCTGACGTGAGCAAAATTGAAAATCTATGACGTCATCAATGTTTATGACGTCATATCTTTAAAAGACTATTATTTTTTTTATTTGAAATTCCTTTTTTGGAGTTCCTGAATAGAGATAAACTAGAAAAAATTCTATTCTTCAATCTGAATAGCTATTTTATCTTATTTTTCTTCATTGTAAAATTCATCGACTTGAACATTTATGAAAAAAATGATAAAAGTATAAAAAAATATAAGATAATGTCAAAAAAATCATAGATTATAATTTCAAAATGCTTTTTGTTCATAAATAGACCATTTGAGTGGCAAAAATACAATAAGGATAGCTTCAATAACAAGCTAAATGCCTATAAATAGTTATCATGGTTTTTCAGACTTATGACGTCACTGTGACGTCATTGGTAGCCATTATGGTTTTAAAAACACCATCAATCGATAGGGCAAGTAAAGTTCTATAGTTCTACCAAGTTTCAAGCTTTTATCGCGTTCCTAACAAGAATTATAGGGGGCGGGCACAATGTGCCCCCCCGGTAGTACAAGGGTCCAAAAAGCCCGGTAGTAATAGGGTTAAATAATGAATCGATTGTCATATCATCAAACTCATCATCAACTTAGTTTGTACTTTTTGCTATCATCTCCTTTTCTGGGGTAATTTAACCTCTAAATTGGAAGGGGGGAAATAATGGAAGTTACTTAGAATTTCATGGAAAGTACGTATTATGTATCAATAGAATTTACATCAATTCTGAGACTTAGAATACGAATTTTGATATCATGATACGAACATCCCTTTGGGTTTTGAGCCATTCAATGATGAATGGTTTTTTATAAGGTTTGGTTGGAGATGAAAACACCAAGAAACAATTCTTCAATCAAATCCAAGGAGCTAAGGGTCGAAAAATGAAAGTAACGTCGAGAGACAAGTCCTAAGAAATCATGGTCCAGTAAAATATTTCAGGTATCTTGGCGAAACGCACAACGAAACGCAACAGTAAATTTTGTTGCAGCTTTATGTTACCTTTTGGCGGACGGTAGCTTCCCTAAGCCTGTGATGGCAGGAGGCAAAAAATAGCCAAAGCACGCTGTGTAAAGCAGCCTTGACAACATTGAAGGTTAAAATAATCGAATTCGAATCGGCAGAGTATCGAAAAGCGTGTTATATCGTTATTGTCATATACATTGTTATAAAGCGTGTTATAGCAGATATGCGAATCCCTGCTTGCTTTAAAAGATTTTTGAGCAACGGTAAAAAAAGGAACGAATGGTTGAACTGATGGAAAAGGTTTGGCTTGATAGCAGCAATGAAGTTAGTAGACGCTCATTTTATCTGGAAAGGCTGTTCATGAATAAAGATCGTGAATGGAATAGCAACCAATGTACCAGAAAGAAAGAATGATAACGAAGAAGTAGATTCCAAAATAGCTTTTATGTTCAAGCATGCTACGAGGGAAAACAGTGCGTGTACAGTCAGCGTGAACTGTTCGTGCTCAGGTGATATCGACATACCTATAATCTTAGTAGCAGGAGAGTTTGCAGGAGAATTTTGTGGCAAAGACGTGGCAAAATGCATTTAATCCTATTTTAGCGTTGGATGATCCATACAATCATGCTTGGCTCCCAGATATGACAATAATTTGGACACAAGTGGCATATCCAAAGGTGATAGCCGAGCTCCTCATAAAAGATAGCAATAGTGATGATATGGAAAAGACAGTCAAAAATAACGACATGTTGAATTCAGATGAAGAGAGCAGTGACCAGGGACAGTTATGGTAATGATGACTAAATTATATTCCAACATGACAATTCTGTTAAGTACTTAATTCTTTCATAGTTCGATTTAATAAATTGCAGAAATAAAGCCTAGTATTTGTGAAAGGATACTTAGAGTGACTTTATATGATCTTTCTCGCTGCCCCCATTTGAGGGAAACTTACCCAGAAAAGGAGGTGATTACCTGAAGTAAAAACTATGTTGATGATGAATTTGATGATATGACAATAGATTCATTACTTAAAAAAACGACATTTTTGAAAAAAATTGGAAAGTTGGAGAAAAGCACATAATCTTACCCTATGTTTTGGGGCATTTACCCCTGTATCTCAAAAAAAGCTTCTCGCTCGTCAAAATAACATCGAAATTCAGATTCTACGCCCTCAAATTCATCAAACAAGTTATTTTTAATGACTTTTGAGTCAATTTGCCTTGTTGCTCCCGTTTTGGGGGCACTCTTACCCCTAGAACTCAATGCAATAGCCTAAAACTAAATAAAACCTTGCATAAGCTTAATTGGGCCATAATTGATACCCTATAACTAGAAAATCAATCATTAAGGAAGTATAATGAAAGTTTTAACAATAAAATGCTTTCATCAAGTTTGGGGGTATTTGCCCTCATATCTCCAAAACGGCTCCTCACCCCCAAAAAGAACATCAGAATTCGACTTCTATACCTCAATATTGACTAGCAACACTTGGTCTCATGAACTACCTCGTCTGGTGGTACTACCCCCTTTTCGGCTACCGAACTATAGGATTTACTACTGTGATGTGATCGTAAATGTAACCACCTTGCCTTACATGTTTTACTCTGGGTTTGATGGAATTAAGGCCATGGTTTGATAGCCTACTCTACTGTATCTTCAATCTGGATGAGAACCTTTTTGTCTGGTATGGGTTTCTGTAAAGCTTTCAATTGGCATAACAGGCATTTGCTCTTTATATACGAATTAACACTGTGTATGCATTCGCTTTATTGTATGGTACAGTGCATCCTCGATTATCCGAACAGGTTGAACTCAAATTTTTGTTGGGCCGTTCGGATACGCAAAAAATTCGGATAATCGAGGAAGAAAATTTTACCTACTAAAGTTGCTATAAAGGTTATTATCATCGTCCTGAACTGTCACAGGATGCTCAAACTGAATGCAAATTGATAAGCTTGGCAAACGGAAAGACCAACAACAAAACTAAGGCAACAGTTTTTTGTAAATTTCAACAACGATTTGTAATAATAACAACAATAACAACGAATAAATGTGTTATTTTTGTGCTTCTGTTGGATATGACTTTTAATTTGGGCAACAGTTTGAGCAGACAACGGATATCTAGATTGGTTTCTCAAGAACTAGTTTGCAAAAAAAGATTTTAGTGAAAACTTTTGGCGTTCGGATAATCGAGGTTCGGATAATCGAGGTTCGGATAACCGAGGATGTACTGTATTATAAACGGTGCTTCCAGTTTTGTGCGAGGGTCCAGAACCTAACTCAAATCCTTTGTCATATTATTGAAAGGTAAATATATAAAGCTTTTTTAGCTGTTCTATTCTGCTCTGCGTAAAAGGCTTAGTTTCAGGGTGTTGAAATGATTTAATAAATCTCTGACAGGTCGAGACGCCCGTGCTGCTAGTCTTCTATGTACTGTGTGCATCTGCTTTTATGTCAGTGAAAGTAACTCAATTTATCTTTAAGTCATAAAAGCTATCAAGAGATCTCTTAAAAATCTTTATTCTTCATTAAAAATGAGGGTAACTTGCTATTTATTTGTGTTCAGCTAATTGCTTGTCATGAAGAGATAAAAGCCTGTTTGCCTTTGAATTAATCGAATGCGTGCTCGGGTTTCTGCTAATTTAGAATAATATTTGACACACTTTAAATGTACATATCGTTGCTTCAGTTGAAATGCATTTATGTGCCTACTTTTGCCAATGAATCACGCTTTTTTTGTAAGCAAAGCAATTTTGGGTGTGGTGTCAAATGTTGGTGCAAAAAACTTGAGGATCAATAACTAGCAGTTGTTGAATTTGGAAGGATACAATCCTTTCTATTTAAAATCTGTTTTCAAAAACTTAATCTCATAACCACGTCATCACCTAAATCTTTTTTAAAAGGGTAGTTTTATACGACCAATGATTTGTAGGCGAATATGATTATCGGATAATTTGAGGAGCGGAGCAGTGGTGAAGCTAAAAGTAGTGCTGTTCGTACTCAGCAAGACTAGCAATTTTAAAGTGTAAGGAGTTTTATTACCTGCTTTTGTAGGTACTTTGAATGTTATCATGTGAAAAGGTATTTCTAAGAAATTTCAAAGCCTCAATTTACGCTAATTCTTGAGAGCTTCCGGGGACTTCAACCAGCCCTCCCCCCCGAACCAAAGCTGGGGAGATTACATCAACCCTTGACCTCAAGCTGCTTCTGATATGACCTACATCATGCTTTTGTGCCACGTTTCCGTCACACATTTTAGCCCATCTCTGCCTTTACGGCTAGCACGATCACCTCTTTTACCCAAGCTTTGCCACTGACAATATGATATGTCATCTTATTCGCAGAAGTAGGCGTGATCCCCATAAAAACTATTGGATAACTTTAATGATAATTCTAAAAAGATATGGAATGGCATTAATGATCATTTGAATAAGTCTAAGTATAAGAATAAAGAATAGCTGCACTACTAAGAAACAATAATGTTATCACTGATAATAAAACTATTGCAAATCATTTCAACAGCCATTTCACAAGCACAGCAAGTAACCTTTTTGATAAACTACATACACTTGAAACCAACCGACTCCAAATTGCAATCTGCAATCAATAGTTTGGATGAGATTGAATTTGCAGATTCATATTATTTGCCCCCTAAAATATTAAATAGAGTTTATTTGTTACATAAACTTCTATTATTCTAGGGCAATGCCTATTCACTAAGCAAAATCTCCTCATGATGTTTGACACTGTAGGCTTTTTTCCTGATTGCCTTATTTCGATAAAATATGCCAATTTTGTTTTATAATATGACTTATGATATTTATGTAAAACAAAATTATGTAATTTGATTTCAAAAAAGCAAATCAACTTCTCAGGAAATCTTAGATATGACTACAAAGTGGTTAGCCCAATGGAATAAAAATAATGAAACTTTAAAGGACTCATGCATCGATATACTTATACCAAAATCATACCATGTGTTGATATGATAAAGTTTTGATATATAAGGCTATTGATTATCGACCACTTTTACTCAAAAGGAGATAGGTGAGCTCTCGACTAGAATTTGGCCAAGACTCTGTGACTCTGATGTGTAAAATTCTACTCCTGCATAGAACGGTTTTTAATCGAGATAAAATTTGATTGTGAGAATGAACTAAGTAGGACTCGAAACCACTCTTCTCAAAAACAGTTTTTGAAAGAAGATGATAATGCCCACGGCAAGATGATGAAAATGGATGGATTTGGTCTTGAGATTGAAAAGTTCAACTCATTATAGTTTCAGCTTCTTTTTGATAAGTTAGTAAATAAAGTTTTACTTTTGAACGCTGAAGATATGGAATGGCTGCTCAGTTTTCAAATCTAACAGTTTTGCCTAGATTAAAATTGAAACAGGAATATATATTTGTCTAAGCATTAAAAAGTGTCTACCCTCTCTAGCATCATATCACCAGACACCTTTACTACATGGAGAAGCTCAACCTTGAATCTAACACTGTAAGCCTTCTGGCATTACCCTATATACTGTTTTCCATATTCAAGAAATATCATCAGATTACCGAAGCATACGTGAATGCTTAATCATGATAAGATAAGCTGCACAGATTTTGGACTCGTTTAGCTCGTTAATTTTATGTTGTGTTCGCCTAGTTATGATGTACTGCAGTATTGCAGCCTTGTTCAGGAAGTATAGTGTTGGAAATACCAACAATAACACACATATCTGTTGACGTCACGTCACATTTGTTGTTGTTGCCGTCGGTAGAAAGAATACCTGAGAGAAAAACTACGAATGAATGACCGAGAGAAGAAAATACAATTTACTTCCGTTGAAGTACTGACTTTTGATTGGACGATTATTTCATACGTTGATACATTTTATTTGTAGTTTAGTTTCATGTTTAACCATATTTAGTTATGTTTCGTTTTGGGTGCTGTTCCCCCCTAGGTATTTAAGTTTTCCCCCTTCAGTTTGGTAGGAAGCATGGTGTAGGCTTGGTGTTGAAGTGTTGATGCTCTGGGCATGAGCCCAACCGATTTAGGACATTTTAAAGTCATTTTAGGTTGCCGTTTTTGGATCTGTTTAGCTAGGCTCTTGGTGTTTCACTTCGAACCCAGTCGCAGTCAGTGAATCCGTTGAAGACGCCATTGAAGATCGAGATCAGACCCGAAGTTAGAGAAAAAGAAAAATAACCTGTGCTAAGTCGTTCTGATTTTTTATATTCCGTTATTTTGCTTGATTTTAAGATGGATTTGTGCCCTTGCTATAGTATACGTTCAAGAGAATTGAGTTTATAGACGAAAGAAGAGCTCTAAGATAGACTCATTAAGTGCCCGTTTTTACACGTTTAAGAGATCTAGTTATGTTAAGAAAGTTCCTATATCCTCGTGTTTTTATAAATTCGTATTTGCCGTAGTCAGAGTTAACCGATATTTTATCCTCATTTGTGTTGATGAACTTGTGCCCATTTCTGACTTTCCATTAGGATTCGCTTTTTAACTCACGCGAAAGTTATTTCACGAGAATGGTGATCTAACAATACGGTTTTTGATCTTAAAGTTAATTCAATATAGTACTGTGATGAATGAATTATGAAACAATATTAAATAAAACATTATTGAGAAATCATAAATTAATTAATTAATTATAAACATTATAAAACATTATTGAATCTTCACAATTCGAAATAACGGAAATTCTGTGCAATGACGGTTTTCTGATTCTAAACTTTGTAAACACTTTGTTAAAGACTATGGTAAAGAATAATAAGGAATAATGATGAAAGACTATTCTACATAACAACAGTATTAGCGTAATAGATGATAAACAAGAAAAGAAACTAGCTCTGTGGTTTTCATGTTTCATGATTTCGTAATCATCAAAGAGGGAAAATATATCTAAGAAATGATTACTATATGTTTAGCAAACTTTTATGTATTAGAAATGAAGATAAGAAAAAGTTAGCAAAACAAAGTCATATTTTTCTCAAACAGTCGTACATATAAAAAATGACGTATAATAACTTTTAGTACCATAATTTTATATCAACACAATATTTTGAGCTTATACTCGTTATCAAGCGATAAAAATCAGTTGAGCGTTAGGGGAAAAACAGACAGTAGAAGAATCGAAAGCGGCGTTCGAGTAATGGAAACGAGAAAAAGATAGAGAATGAAAGATTCCAAAGAGAACGTGAGTGGAAATGAGGCTAATCATTGTACAATTGAAAATTGTTTGTTCAGTCCTGAAGGAAAAAGAGTTTTCAAACTATGAATCAAACGTTTCTCCAGAGTTTTTCTTCTACCAGAATCCTGAGGGGCGTACAGCAATCCAAGAATCGACATGTCCTCATTGGTATGGTTCTCCGAGTTGAAATGATTGGAAATATTGATATTTGCATCAGTTTGATGCTCTTACCTTTAGTGAATCTTATTTCGGACATTTCTCAAATGCTCGCCAAATCTATTGTTTATTTGTCGAGACGTTTCTCCGATATATAACATACCGCATCTGGTACAAGTAATGCAATAGATGACGCAAGATGAGGAGCATGTGAAGTGGCATTTGATGTTGAAGGAGCGATTGTGGTTGGTGACAAATGTAGAGCTGTTGACGTGATTACAAGTTTGACATAGATGATGATTACAGGGAAAGGTTCCAGGAACTTTGGGTGAATTCAGATTAGTGTGTACAAGCATGTCTTTCAAATTCTTATCTTTGCAGTAGGCCATTAGATAGGGAGCGTTGAAAATGTGTTTGGTTTTGTTGTCTTCTGTAAGGATGTGGAAATTGCTGTAAAAAATGTTCTTGACGTTCTTGTTGAATGGGTGGTTTGTCAAAGTGAGCGGAATGTGTTGATTGTTGGTGGGTTCTTGGTTGTTTTGTAGAGCTGTATCCTGGGAAATGTTTTCGATTCTTTCTCGGGCCAACTGAATGGTATTGTTGGGATATCCGTTGCTACTGAAAAAAGATGACATCTCTTCAGCTTTATTGCTATAATCGTCATCATTAGAGCACAGGCGACGCAGGTCGAGAAGCTGTGAAAATGGAATCGAATTTTCACATTTTTCGGGGTTGTGAAGAGCTATAATTCAGGAAAGAGTGAGCATCAGTTTCTTTGTAGTAAATTGAAGTAGTTATTCTATTTTCGGAGATAGAGAGTCGGATGTCAAGAAAGGGTAGGCTATCTTTGCTGATGGTATGGGTGAATTCTAATGCTGGATGGAAGTTGTTGGTGTATTCGATGAACCTTTCAAGATCGGCTATTGGAAGAGAAGTAGCACCGACGACATCATCTATGTACCTTTTCATGAGGCAGGAAAAAAGACCGTCGTATGATTCAGCTATCAGATGCTCGTGATGGCCAACGAAGAGACATGTGTAACTTGGGCCAAGCTTGCTACCCATAGCTACTCTGGACTTTTGAAGGAAGAAATCATTGTTAAAGGTGAAAACTTTCATAGTCAGGGTTAATTCAGCAAGGCGAAGAAGAGTTGTCGTAGGTAGATATTGTTGGTTGGGACGTAGGTTGAGGAAAAATTGTAGTGCCTGGAGGCCATCGTGGTGCGGTATGCAGGTGTACCACGACTTCACATTCATCGAGAACAGATGTTTGGAAGGCCCTGTAAAGCTGAACTCGTTGAAAATGCGAAGGGCATCCGAGGAATCCTTAACAAAGGTTGGGAGACTTTGAACAATGGGGGTGAATATTGAATCCAGGTACATGGCAATTGGTGACGTTGGGCAGGAGACAGCAGAGACGATAGGGCGACCAGGATTGGAAGACTTTTGAATTTTAGGCAGCATGTAGAAGACAGAGGTCCTTGGGTGCTGAATGTACAGATGCGAGGCATTGCTGGGAAGGTTGTTGTTGTTGATTTCCTCTTTTACTGCAGTAATAATGGTTTTGTTGAAAGCTTTGGTCCTGTTTTTTAGCAACTGGGAATAACCTTCTTGTATATACAAATCTTTGCGCTACACGACCACTTTACCACCTTTATCCGCGGGTTTGATGACAATGTCGTTCCGTATTTTGAGGCTGGTAAGTGTTGACCGTTCCTGTCGGGATAAGTTGGATCTAGCTTGAGAGGTCTTGAAGTTGAGTCGGGAAATCTCGTACCTGCACTTGTCGATGTAGAAATCCAGAGCGTTGTAATGACCAGGGTTAGGCGTCCAAGATGATTTCTTTGGGAACAGTTTGTCAAGCTTTTCTGATTCCTGCTCGGGAGGCGAACCATTCTCTTCATAAATCTGTATCATGGAATCCTGTTGGTTGTTTTCGTGGAAATGAGCCTTTAAGCGCAACCGTCTAAAAAAGGTTTCGGCATCATATTTTGATTAAAAATCGTCAGTGAATCTTTTGACGGGAACAAACTTCAGTCCTTTCCTAAGCACATTCTTTTCTTCCTGAGAAAGAGGCAAGTCGGATGGTTTGGTCTGGACGATATCCGGCGGTGAAGTATTTGTGGTAATGCTATTGTCAATCCTTGCAAGATTAGTAAACTTTTTATCCTTCGTGTCCTTCAAACAATTATAAATTTTCTGGTTCAACTAGACCTAGTATACAATTTGTTTATAATCATTATTGCAAAAGGCTTCTTCGGGAATAGGCCTCTTCGTACAACATATTTTGGAAATTTTACTTACCCAGGGTTGGTTTTAGACTGTCCCTGTGTTGTTCATTGAGTTCTGTTATAAATGTAATATTTGTTAGATCTATTAATAGAGTTGGAATTAAAAACGAGGATTGAGTGTCAGTTGTTAAATAAAAATATTTCATTATCTACCTGGTTGGCATACAAAAGTATCTTGCTGGCTTCATGGTACCCTACCAGGACACTGCCTTTGTCTCACTTAGGGGCTTCCGGCACCCAAAGCCCCCTAACTTTTTAGGGTAATGACTGAAAGTCATTTCGGTATACCCACAGATATACGGATACAAGTGTATACCCTAAAAACTCCACATTTCAGCATCGGCCCCCCACAGCGTGGACCCTGCATACAAAATGAAACATTAAACAGAAATCATAACCTTATCTTAGGAATGAATGTTCAGGTCTTTAGCCGGATGGATGTAGTGGTAAGAACAACGAGCTAAACCCTTTTAGAGAAAAAAGAAGAAACGTCATGAACACAGTCTTTGTTAACTCCAGCATTGAATGAAGAACATAAATCGAAAAATTTAACAGGCTGGCTGGCTCTTAGATACCTCGCACATAAAACTTCAATAAACAATAGAAAATAAGAGACAAATGCAAAATTTACCAATCAAAAAGGACTAGCAGAGGCAATATCTAAAGAGGAGTAAAGATTCATGGATCATAAAGTATATGAGAAATGACTTTAAGATTAAAAGCCTTAAACTGGATCAAGAACATTGGCAGGAGAAGTAAGTTCTTTAAGAAATTTCAATGTGGATTGAAATAGCTCAGCACCATCACAAATAATGAACCACGGTAGATTCACATATTACTGCAGCTGCTTCATTGTGCTTTTGCTTTATTGACAAAAAGCATACCCGAAAGATATTGTATTGCACTTGATTTGAAAATTATATTTGATTGTTGCTATCTTTTACAATAGTTGACCTAAACAAAGTCAGACCGACATGAAGCATCTAAAAAGATTCTTTCTTAGTCTTACTATTAGATCATGACCATACACATTGGTTTAATCGTAGAATCTTCTTAATTTTTTGGTCATTCAGCAAAAACTTGTGTTACATCTTGGACTCAAAAGATTACCAAGTCTGTAAAAACGTCGGAAAATACTTCACCCTTTTATGCCAGCTAGACAGATAGACACGTTAACTTATACAAGACTATACAAGACTGTTTCTCCCCTTTTGCCATTTTTGTCAGTTTTTGTATTCTAAAAGTAAGATAAGTAACATGATAAAATTTTCAAAACATATTCTTATTTTGATCATTATAATGAATTCTTATTAGAGTCTCAAACTTTGTTGAACTCTTTTTTTACCATTCAATACTTGTATTTAGCTCAGAAAAATAATATAAACCTGTATAAATTATTCCCCCTATGAGAGGATTTCAAGGTGATTTTATGTATAAGGACGCTGGGTATCTGACGTGGCTTTACTTATGATGAGGCCTTATTTGAGTATATGTGAGTGTGAGTGATTAGGCGTACTCATATTTGAATTAAGAATTGAAGAAGTTATATTGTATTGTTGGGCACGATGTCTAACGTAGTTAATGGGTACAGGGATACCAATATTATCATTTAGTGAAGATAACTAAATGAAAGAATTGTGAAATGAATATTATTGAAATATGAATTAGTGATGCAACATCGGAAATTGAGTTGCATGATGGTATTACAGTTAAGGAGACTGGGCTTAGCTGTGCATTCGTGTTAAGTGAATCTTTTGTTTTACAGGGTACCTAATTAGGTCAAACAAAGGTCTTGCGTTACGGAATTAGAGAAAGAGAGAACAGATGCCCCCATTAGAGAGATTTATCAAGGCTCCTCATTATTAGTTCTAAGTTATGGATTGACGGAATTGGAAACAGTGAAAATGGAAGTTCTTGTTTAGGCAGTTGCTTATTTTACCCCTATTGTTGACTTGTGTAATGGACACGCGTGTTTAGATTAGAGAGATGTTCTTATTATTATTTTTCTAGCGTCGTCGCTAGTTGTGATTCTAGAATCGTTGTTTACTCGTTATAATTTAGCCTGAGAGAAAAGCCTTATGTAACCTTAATAATCTTTTGAACACATGGTAGTGTAAACAGTTAGTCATGATTTTCATTCGAAGTAAATTAATTATTATCTAGACATGTTTATTGTAGGCGTGTTGTTGTTGCAGATAAATACCCGTGTAATGCCTAGAGTAAGTGGAGTCGTTCTGGGGATAGACAGAGCGATTCTACATCTCGTGGAGCTCGTTTATACATTTTCTATCCAGTTAACAGATAACTTTTCCGCTGAGCTCCACGAACATGAAATTTATCCTTTACGTTAGTAGCTGATTGATATTCAATATATACGTTCAAGAAAGATTGTTTGTCTGTCTCTGAGCTCTACCCGAGCTGAGTCTACGACCGAAGCGAGGACCATTTGTCTTTACGACACAGGAGCGTCGGACCCCATCGCGAGGATTTTCTGACTTGGGAAGAAAACTGATCAACCAAGCTCAAGAAAGCACCTTTGCAACATACTCTAGAGGTTGTACACTTTAGAGTTTCAGCTTAACAAAGGTTAGTTTTGTAGTTTTAGTAAAATAAGTAAAATATCAAGAAAGGTTTTGTTTAGATTACTATACTGGAAAGGAAAACGGGCCCTATTTTTAGTAGGGGCATGAGGCTTTCCTTCCTTAAGAACATTAAAATGATATTTTTAGTCAGCATCTCGCATACCAGCCGTCCCGATTTTGACATACCACGACCAGGTTTATCCTCAGCTGAACAAACCAAACTCGTTAAACCTTAAACTTCTCGGTCACTTTCCTCTGTTATGGGTAAAAACATGATATATGCCAATAGCACAACTAGTTCATTTTTTTTATGTGTTCTCGTAGATATTTGAAAAAGAAGCCTCCGTCCTCCGACGTAACGGAAATGTGCACTTCTTTTATAAATCAAGAAACCAATAATAATAAGGTTCCAGTGGTAAAGATTCCAGAGCTTTTCTGATGATGCAAGTTTGCAAAGGATATATGGAAAAATAACATTAAATGACAGTACTCTTCAAAGGAGTTGAAAACTGTATATTACAGTGTTATTAGAGCTCCAAGGACGGATTTCATTCTTAATTCTACAGACGTGAAATTGATTTTTTTGACTGCTCCCAATATGGTAGCTATTTGATCAATAACTAATTTGTAACAAAAACTAAAACTGTTATGAAGCTACGAGAAAAGTCTTTCAAATATAAAGGGGGGGGGGCAAAATGCGCCTGATTAAGATAAGGCTTAAAAAACATATTTTGCAATCATATTTTCTTCTTTTTAAATAGCCTTCAGTGATGCAGCGTTTTCTCAAAATTAGAATGTCTAATTTCTTTTTTTTTATTTCTGAATCTCAAACAACTTACAATTAACATTTAGTGTTCAGTCATCTACTAAAATTGATTGCAAAATAACATCAAAACTGTTTTGGATCTAATGTAAGCCCCGTTAAATTATTTTGTATGATTGAAGTTCAAAACTTAAGAAACTTTGCTAGGCAATTTTATATGAACCAGTTAAGAAACGTTATGTATTTTTCTTAATAGAGCATTCTCTATATCCTATTCATGTTTGGTAATGATATAAAATAAAAAGCGAAGGTATAGGAAAAAACTAGCTTTTTATATAGAGCGATTAACAAAGAAACTTTTTGTACCATAATTGGGCTGAAGGCTAAGAAACTCTGGTCCTGAGATCCAGCGTATTTTCTAATGAAATATAATTGTAATGTGTTTTCAGAAAGGTAAATGAAAGAAAAACATAACTAAAAGTCTGTCTGTTTTTTACCAATGCTGTATGTTCTAGAACAAATCATTTGTTTTTCAACAAAAAGTTTGATTCGAAATTCTGCTTACTGGTATTATATTGGTAAGCTATGTCTCGTGAAAAAAGTATTCAAATACAGCCCTACCCCATTTGTAAAATGGTTTAGGAATTGAAAAAACAGATTTAGTTGAGAAAGAACAAGGGGAACAAATGTAAATATGTGCACGCATTTTGAAATCGAGGTTGATAATTTGCACCGCAACACAAGCAAACGTCAGATCATTGGAAAAAACGCTCAACAGCTTTGCAATTTCTCGAAAGTCAGCCAGACACATAGATGCAGCATGGGAAAGAAAGCACCATTTGAGTTGAAGTGTGGTTTATACCTCATAAACATGATAACCCTACGAAAAGCCGAATGTATGGAAAAGAGATCTAGTCTGTGTTAGATCTTAAAAGCATTGATAAAGAATTCTCGACTCTCTATAGATATGCCTAAGCTAAACTTGACCAAGTCTAGCACCTATAACGTCTATTGGAATTTATTTGTTTTTGGATCAGGGAAAGTAAGAACCACTAGGCCCCACAGAAAAAAAGAAATGAGACTATACAAACGCACTCATTGCTGTACAAGGACTACTGAGTGGCAGAAGGCCTCAAAATAGCGGAGTAATCTTTTGAGACTTTGTCATCTAGTAAAGATGCAAAGGGGAAAGCAAAGTATTAATATCTAATTTCTAAGAATGAAAATTTAGTTGTGATTAGAAAATATTTATTGAAAGAACTATTTAAATATGCTATCGTCAAAATGCTTTTTCTTTTCTTTAGCATTCTAATGCCAAATTCTACATTCAAAGAAGTTCTTTCTCAAACACCAACTGCTGTTCTCTAGAACTGGTTTTTCACACAGGCATCAACTTCTTATGGTCTTTTTACAATGTATTTTTTGCACAATCAACACCTTATCTGATGCTGAATCCTGAATAAGATTGAATATATGTTCCTTGCCACAACTCTGTACAATGGTCTTTTTATGAAGTGTACTAAAGAAATTTATTCGGAAAATATGAAGAACCACCTACTCCCAAGCCTAAAGTAATAACTGAGTGACACCATGGTTTGAAAAAAGGTCAAAGGCTTTGGTTTTGGCATCTCCCAAAGTCATACCATCATTTGTGTGTATTCTAGAAGATCAGGTTGCACAATATCCTTTTATTGGCACTTTATCAGTGAGAAAACGATTTTATAGGATGAACTGGCCTAAGCAACGTGATGAATGAAAGCAATATTTGAACGTAATTTCGACGAATATTTGAGAGCTAAAATTCAATTTTTTTAAAAATGGTAAATTTTCCCAAATATGCACGTATGTTTTAGCAAAAGATGATATAATCTAGTTCTGAATACGGAACTTTTTTTGGTTTCCCGTTAGGGTTTTTGAGAAAAATAGCAGCGAAGTTGGTGCGATTCAGGCATTCTGGAATTCCGCGGCAAAAAAGTGCAATTTCCGCGGTATTTTTTGATACAATTCCGCGGCAGAATGTGGAATTTCCGCGGTAGAAATCCTGAATTCCGCGGCCAAGAATTTCTCTCGAAAAACTACAAACTTCAATTTTATCAAATCATTATCAAACAAGTGATCACAACAAAGCAAAACAGCTGTAAAAAGATGTATATGTAGATTGCACATCATATAAAAATATCAATTTTAAACTCAAACATAACAAAAATATCAAAGAATAATTGTCCTGGCCTAAAAGTTTTTCAAAAGCAATAAACTTGAATCTTGATATCGAATTATTGTCAAAAAGGGGATCATAATAAAACATAACAGTCGTAAAAATGTATTTCTTTGTTGTACCTCATACAATGATATAAACTTTAAACTTGAACATAAACAAATATATCAAAAAGATTGTCCTGGTCTAAGCGTTCTTTGCCAAACATTAGCATATTGGGAATACATAATGGCCTCAACGGTCTATGTATGGGCACTTCAGGACATCCACGATGTCACTCATAGGAACCCAACTCTCATCATCAGCATTGGGCCACATGTAGTGTGGCACGTTTCCAGCAGCTTTCACTTCCTTCATGAATCTCACCTCTACTTCATCCAGCTCTACCTTTGTGACCATGCCGCAAAACATAAGATCTTCACGTCGACGGGATGTCGTGAATTTCACTTTAACGTACTTGCCATGTGTAATAGAAGATATCATATCTGCCCTCTCTTCCTCTCTCGAATCCTTTGCCCTGTCCACGGTTCCTACTTTTTCACCACTTGTATCCTTGGCCTTCATCAGTTTTTCCCTTCTTGCACCTTGATCTTCACTTTCTCCTGCTCTTTTCTTGTTAGTTTTTTCTTTTCCTGCCACTCGCCTTTCAACACAAGGCTTGCACGTATGATGCACATCTTCATTAGTTTCTTTGATTTCGCAGCATGAAGCAAATGTGCAAATCACCCTCTTGCATAGTCTACATTTATGGCCATATGACAAGTCTCTCCAAAAAATGTAGCAATGCTGTGTGTCCGAGTCCTCAATGATCTTGAGTAAAGCCGCTATAGACTTTTTCTTTGGAACTGGTAAGTTTGAGCTGCTACTACTGCAAGTTGTGGAGGGGGCACTTGAATTCATTTCAGCCGCTTCTATCACACTGAGAGCTCTCTTAGGACATGTGATGTTTTCACTCTGGCTAGATTTTGCACTTTCGAGCTGCTTTGGTTTCACACGTACGGATTCCTCTTGAATGGAGTTTCGGGATCTTAGGTTCCAGTTGAGGAAGTGCAATGCCCTGAGAGTGTGCTCGCTAAGGTTTCTTCTTTTGCCATCCAGAATAGTGCCATATGCACTAAATGCCCTTTCCACATCATATGATCCCAGTGTTCCAGTGCAATAAGATGAGGCAAGTTGGTAAAGGCTGGGGAGTTCCTTTGCGTGTGATTTCCAAAACTGTTTTAGGTCCAAGTTTCCATCAACACTTTTTGATACTGCGTCAGGTCCAAAGATTGTTATATACTTTTGCCATTCTTCCTCTGAGACCATTTCTTTGAACCCGGGGATGTTGTTGTAGGTGTTGTGTTGTTTTGATGATGACATGATTTTTCTTGGATCAAGGACCTTTACCTCTTCCAGAAACTCAGAAGCGGGCTGTCCCCCATCACTAACAAACTTCCGCAGCTTTGCCTCGGCTTTCATAAAAGCGGTTTCGCATACCCGACTAACATAGCTCTGATCATATTCATCTAGTTCCAAAAAGCAGTCACCAAGGTCTTCAGGATCAACGGTGGTGTTTTGATGCAGGTACGCAAGGAAATGGCACATCCTGTCATGAGCTTCCGTTACATGAGGAGCTCTGGTTTGAAAATATTTCAAGTAGAAAAGCAGAGATGGACCTTTTTTCTGCACAAAGGTAAACTGAGTCTTCAGTTTCTGCATAAGCACTTTGTCTTTGTAGATGTCACTCAGTCTTAGGAGCGAATCACTTGGCTGGCTGGACTGTTTGATCTCACTTGCAATAAAATCTTCATAGTGCTCAAAGCGTGTTGCATGATAAAGCACAGAATCAAACCACGCACTCCAATTTTGACTCTTGTTTTCAAGAACACTCGTACTGATGGGTTATCACTTTTTAGAAGTGGAATGCTTGCTGTAGCACATGCACGAATCCACTCATGACAAACTTGTACTTTCTCTGCCTTTGCTGAAGTTGAGCATTTGAGGGTCGTTTCAAGAGTCGCTTATTTGCCCACTTGAACTACTTTTTCATGACGCTTTGATTTCAAATGATCATCGACAGTTGACTTTCGGGCATGGTCAACAACTACATTGCATTTTGAACAAAACAATAAGCCATTATCAACATGAAATTTCCCTGGCTCGTACTGGTTGGCTCTAGCCTTGGCAGTCATATTAACAGCAACTTTGGATCTAGATTGTTTTGGTATTGGAGTTACGGATTTAACTGTGACTGACTTGATAACGAACTTGTCCATCTTGAATTAAGGCTCAATAGCTAAGTTCTGCAGTAAAGACTCTGCAACAAAGTAATGCACACCAACTATCATAGAACTTATGTAACTATCATAGAATACAAAGTTCCATTTGAAACTTTTATTTTGTCCATATGTGGAAGGCGTTCAAGGGCCTAAAATTTCACCACGCATAGACAAACCGCGCCCAATCGTGTTCAACTTAGAAGCCTGGGCACGAGATATGGGAATGTGGGTGTGGAAAGAAAGGATGCATCAAAACCATAGTTTCTAAGCCTAACCCTTTAATACCGAATAAGACTTGTTTAACAATTAAGTCAATAAAGTCGTGACTGAGAAAAGCCATACATATTCTTGAAAATTGAAAATCAAGTATATTGTAGACTTTTCAGGGTTTTTTTTTGCTTTAGGGAGTTATTTTCTGGTAAGCGTTTTTACAAGTACTTGTGGATTTTACTAGTATCAATTTCTTTGATACAAAAAAACCCTAAAAAGTCAGTGATCATTTTATTTTCACTGCTTTTCCGCGGTTTTCCGCGATATGAGGTAGATTCCGTGATCAAAAATAAACTCCGCGGAATTCCGCGAAACCGCGGCGCCGCGGAATTCCAGAATGCCTGTGCAATCTGGCTACCTTGTGAAATGCGATCAAACTCATTACGCAAGGAAAAGAATAAAAATCTAAAAATCTATTAACCTGAAAATCGCTTGAATACACGCAATTTTTTTATAAGCAATTGCTTTATAAGCACGTAGGTACTGGACAAGAAAAAAACTTAAGCAATTCCAGTACTGGATCGAGGAATGCTAAGCAATTTGAAAATTATTGTTAAGATCTTATTGGCAATGAAAATCGTGCAGCAGCTATAGAGAAGTAGGTTTTAGTGGATATCAGTATCATGGAGCACTTTTGTATGCAAGATACCATTTAAAGGTTTTTTACAAAAACTTGTGAGATATTATTCTAAAAAAAAATCTTCAAATATAAAAAGCTTAGCAATTGCTAAGCAATTGTGAGTACTCAAATTGGCCCTCTAGCTAAGCAATTTTCAGTACTGGGCTCAAGCCGAAATTGCTTATAAAAAATGCGTGTAATATTATAATGCAAGAGCTTTGCTATCCTTTTAAGCAAAACAATCTCCTTTAGGTTGAATTTTACTGAGAATAAGGGGAAAAATATCTTTGCAGATGTTAAATTAACTATTCGCCAGATTCTCAACAACCCAAGATTGACAAGAAAACAAAATATGATGGCAAATTTCCACCTACATACTACAATTGAAAAAGTAAAGTGTGAACTTACCTTCAATAAAAAAACAGAAGGTTTCATGGTGCAGTTTTTTTAAATCCAGATTTCTATTTTCATGTAATTTTGACATGATTTAGGCGGCCCCTGTTATGGGGTCTTTTAGCTCCGATCTACTCGCCAAGCAATGATTTCATCAGGACTATTTGCTCAAAAAATACATTTGAGAGTCCCAAGATATGATTGAAATCATCAATCACAAAGAAAATTCAAATTACCTCACAGGGAGGTTTGGAGAAGTGTGCGTGGTCATTTCTAGGTCATGTAGCTCTGATGATGTTTACAAAAAAGAAGGGTCTGTGGGCGCATAAGTCAGCGGTTGACAACATTTTTCCTCCTTGTTTGTTGTAGAAAGCCTAAGTGAAAGTACTTCCTTGTTCAAAGAACACCCTCAATGTGGTTTTGGTCAATGAAAAGAATGCAAACAATCTTATTCACTCTAATAAAATACCCGTTATTGTTTTGCAGGGAGCTGTCTTTTTTTAAGAACCCATTTTATTGAAATAGCTTATAAGACTTGGATTTTTCAGTATTTTTTGATATTGTTAGCCCAGCTGGAATCATCAGGTATTTTCAAGGTTTTTTTTATTCTTCTAAATCGAATGTCAACCTTAGCATTTGGTGCTATTTTCTAAGTGAAAGCGTTGAAAGTTGTGAATTTGTTTTTTTTTTTAGATAGTCTTTCTCAAGAACAGATTATCTATCAGCTACTTTTGTTGTTATCTGTGTTGTCTTTTGTCAATTTACGAATGCCCTTACAATTCTTTTGTTTAATAACCACTGGAGCTGGTTTGATTTTGGCTTTTTTTAGATACTCCTTCCTTCTCACACTGAAGTTTATAAGATCTGTTTACATTTGCAACAAATTATAAGCCTGTCAGTTATCGTAAGTGTTGTACTTGCGTATCGTAATTGCGACTCTGTTGACCTGTCTAACGTAACAGCTTGTTTTAAATCTGCTTATTTTGTTGCTGTTTCTCAGTCTTAAGGTGGTCATATTGAGTTAAAGCTTTTCATCCTCGGTTTGGTCTTACCTTCATTCAAAACTCCCGCTAATTTGAAGCTGCTCTACTCATACCATTGCTTAGTACAGTTGTTTTGTTTTATATTTGTTTTGTTGTCTTAAATTTGAATCTGAGCTCTTTGGGAGGACAAATAAAAATTAGGATCAATGCATTTAGGTATTGATGTATTTAGGTAAAAGGTTTACAAACGTTTTTTATAAGAAAAAAGAGGAAAGAAACTCAAACTCTCGAGCTTGCAAAATATGATATACACTTTTTGGTACAAAGCCCCAGGGGAGTACTCATAAAAATTTTGATTAGGATGCTCTTGTCTCTTTCGGTCTAAAATTTAGGAAATTTCCCCTTTTAGATTTGTCTAAATCTTTTGGACTAAATGATTTTTGTTATTTTTTGGGTTCATTAGATTTTGCATCATCTTTTTGGTTACTGAACTAAAATATAAAGAACTTCTTCTCTATGGTGGCTTGAAAATAATCTTGTCATTTCTAACATTTCAGCAAGTCAAGCAATTCATCTATATAAGATTACTCTGATATCATTGAGAAACTGTTGGGTACTAATAAAAAACTGAGTATTTTGTGTATCTGTCTGATAAAATACTAGTAACAATGGCAGACGATACTACAATGGAGAGGACAATGTTGCCTGGATTTATCTTGAATGTTTTGCCGCTTATATTTTATGTCATGGCAATCACTTTTTCATGCAAAGCTGCTACAGACTGTAAGTAGACATCTGAGAAAATTACAGTTTTAACATCTTGTGTCTGAATGCAAAATTTCTGTAGATAGAGAGCTTTTTAAAAACCTTATATGCGTCTCGCCTTGACGTTTCATAAAAATCCACACAAGTTTTGCATGTGCTAATTTAGTACAACTCTCCTAAAACTTAGATTTTTGTATATTATCGATATTCTAGTTCAACAGAAAGTATTCTCTACCAGCTGGCGATGACACAAACATGATTCTAGATTTCAAAAGAGAAACTCCATTACAAGTTTTAACCTGTGGAGCTGGCAAAATTCAGGCCAATTAACAGGTCAGGGACCATAAAATTTTGATTGTGAAGAGAAGAATATTCTCAACCGGAGTATTAGCAGCCATAAAATACATACAATAACTTTTCAAATAAAGAATAATTCCATGATATTTATGATAATCCTTTATAATTCACGTCTAGAACAATCAATATAAGGGGTTAATCTACGACATAATTGCCATAAATTAAGAATTTTAACAAACATCGCACCCTAAACATGATACGCAAAATTCAGATTTTGCAAAACCTTGTTAGAATTTAAGAAAGTCCTTTTCAACTTTTTGAGAGTGAGCTAAGTCACCAGTGGACTGCACGTGTTTTTATAAGGATTCCATCAAATATACTTTCTAGCGATTCCTCAATGATTTTTGGTTTGTTAAGAATCCCTTATCAACCCCCTGGTATATATCAAGATTTTTGGACAAGAAAAACACTTTGTCTAGATGTTTTTTGCATAGATTTTCTAAAGATAGCTTACAAATTATATGGAGCCTTATATGTAATTTAAATCCTTATTAAAAAGAAGTGGAACCTACAGACATTTATCTTTTGACAACATGTCAAATATATACGTTTGTACATTTGCCCAGTGATTAATAAATTAGGTTTACCTGTTAATGTTGCTCTTGATTGGTCAGTGACTAAACTTTGCCAGCCTTCCTTCGAAGCGAAGCTTTGATTACAGAGATACTCATCCTTATCTGGTATTCTCATGAAGAGCTATTTTTGGCCCTTACTATTGCATGAGAGCCATAATTCATCGACTTGAGCTACGTATCGTACGACCAAAGAAGGTCGATTTCTCGCTGTCTATATGTCAGGTCCGTGAATCATGTTAAATAAGTAAGGAGAAAAAGAGACTGAAAATCTGTTCTCTTATTATGATGAATTAATACTAGCTCAGATATACTCATACAACAAACTCCAAGTCTAACTCAAAACACCAACTTAGAATCTGACGTACTTTATAAGTTTTCTCAGTTTACAACTGTGATAAAAACGAAACCATGTTAATTGTACACAATGGTTGATACGTTCAAGATGGGTTTCTTGTATGACAACATAGATTAATGTGAGAAAGTCATCCCCTTCAGCAGATCCAGTGTTTTCGTTAAGTTTTAATAGCTCGAGGCAGACACCCAAAACTATTAAGAATAAGATGCTGATAAGATAAAATAAAGAACGTTCTCACCGAGATCTGTAGACGCAGGACAACAAAAAGGCTTTATTGTGCTTATCTCTTGTGATATATTCGTACGAAGCTATTTACACCAACTGCTAACAACTATAAGTCAAACTATAAAACCAACTGTTTTAACCAACTTATATGTAGGAGACCAACTAATCGTGCGACAGTGGGATGTTATTAGTACGGTGGAGGGTATTTCGTATAATGGAGGATATCATCAGTACTAAGTAGGACATTCAGTGCTGTGGAGAGTTATCATCAGTTCATTGTAAAAATACCATAGAAGCGTCTTTGATTGGTTCAAAACTTTAATGTAGCAAGAAACATTGGAGACATAGTGAAGCAAAAACATATTTACTTCCATGCCAATCATTCCCCTCTTTTTTGATTAGCCTATCTCGAGCTACATCTAGGTATGATAATCCTTTGGGTTTTCGATACATTCTTCTTTTGACGTTGAGTTTCAGACCAAATCTCTAAATAATCCATTTTTACAATTCACTATACATCCTAAATTTTCTGGCTATATCATGGATACCGTACGTTGGAAGGTATTAAAAACAGTTGACAATGCTGATATCTCTACACAGTACTGAGTACCCTTCAATGTATCAATTTCATTCCCCCATAGTACTGATGGTATCCCCCAACAGATTGATGGTATTTTTCGATAGTAGTGATGGTATATCTCTACAGTAGCTACTAAACATTTTGTGTTGTACTGAAGATATCCCTCCACCTAGTGCCTATTTTTAAGGAAAACATCCAAGACCACATATAGATAGTAGCGGAGCTAGAGAATGTGAACTGCATGGGGTGCCACATATGAAGAAAAGTTAGCTTCAAGGATCTCCTGAGATTTTACTATCTCCGGTTCCTTAAAATTCTCAAATTAGGATCCTAAAAATCTCTCTCTACACGTTCATGTTAATCACATGTTTACGGAAGCCGGAAAGTCCCTTTCCCCAGGAACCACACTTTGAAATGTCTGGACCACGAAGTGTGAGAATGAAGAATGACACAAACAAATTAATCAAATTGATATTAAGAGCCTATGTTTCCCCTTGTAACGGCTTTAAAAGGATGCATTTTTATAGACTATGCTATTATAAGGAAAACATGCATTTCAAACAACGATCACGAATGACGATGCGTTAGAAGCATACAAGACTCGGGAGAAAATTTATTTATCTATTTTAGCAGGTTTATAAGTTGTAGAGGGCATTGCAGCTGTTGAAGCTGCACAATTATAAAGGGTTGGGTTTTATACAGGTAGTCGTCTCGTTTTTCTATCTACCAATAACTTTTTGGTAACCACTTTTGCACTGACAGTTGAACCAATGGAGATTACAGCATATATCTCTATGGGAAAATCGATAATTTAAATGCTTTTGATTAGTACTTAAATCGTAAAGAGCCACAAATAGTTAAGGCTGGCTTAACCAGTGTGAGTGCAGTATGAATAACATTAGGATTTATTTCATATTCTGAAAGATATTCAAACAATTTTTATTGTAGTTTGCAGTCAGCCATTAGGCATGGAGAGGTGGATCATTGCAGATGACCAGATTACTGCATCTACTACTTATTATGCCCCGAGATATAGTGGCAAAGAGGCACGCTTGAATAATGGTAGAAGCTGGTGTTCCAAAACAGGCACAACAATCACTGACCAATGGGTGAAAGTTGATCTGAAGAAACCAATGAGCATAACTGGGATTAAGATACAAGGAGATCCCGTTCATCCGCCGAATTACCTAACGAAGTTCAAACTAGACTACAATTATGATGGGGGAGCAACCTTTTATGGAAAGATTGACAGTACTAATCTAGTAAAGGTAAGTTGTCGTACCGCACTTTTAGCTACAATTTATTTGATTATAGATAGATAGTCGTAATCATGTATGAATCCATATTTTAGAATAGTCAGAGAAAAGTAGGTTTGAACATAGATAGAAACAATAGGTTACAGCCAATGTAAGAATATGAAAAACATCTACATGACGATGAGATCGAACCATTTCAGAGTGTTGATGTTAAAAAAGTGTCGTGCAGATTTTCGATCTATTTTGACACTCTTCCACATCTGAGACCTACAAAGAATAAATGAGAAAAGTACAGAGGTGGTTTGGAATTGTACTATTTCTAGCGCTAAAAAATGATCGTCGTCGGTTCTCATTTGTAAATTGAGATTGTAGATAGTCTATTCAATGATCGACAGCATAATTGAGTGCGGAATGCATGGAGTCTAAATGTATTTTGAGTTATTTCGTCGGAGTCTTATTATTTCGATAATATGATTCTCGACGTGAAATTTAGGTATACCAAGTCTGATTGCAAGAATTAAATATAATTTCTTCTCTTGATTAAAGTTGTCTTGTTCTTAAAGTGTTTGATATTTGTATACGTTCTGGTTATCGAATAATGCACTGAAGAATAGATGATACTCTCCTGAATCGAAAATTCTCCTCTCATGATTTTTTCTTATTTTAACTCAATGAAATCAGCTATTTTTTCAGTTATTTATTGCATAGCTATATTTCATAACGATTATAATAATTTAGCAGAACAATAATTTTGCACATATTTCTGTAAAACAACCACAAGTCCTTTGGTCTTTAGTGGAAAGAATATTGCAGTACTAACATAGAAAATATGAATAAGATACCTAAAGGGTAAATTACTGATAGGGCGGGTAAAAAAGGTTTTTATTTAGTTAAATAGCTGAATACTTGTATTTATTGAAGAGCCCAATCCTTTTCACTTTGGAAGTGGCTTATCATAAAGCTTAAGAGAGAGCTGTGATTAAACAACAGGAATGGATGCAGCTATACAGGCGAAAGTTCATTTTTTCCTTTGATCATATGTTAAATGAAAAAGGGAATCACGAGATCACGGAGATATAAACTGTCCGTATAAAATTTCTTTTGGTATAACAAGTAAATTGTTTTCGTCGTCGCAAAGTACATATCAGTGTTTCTCTGTCTTACGATCCTAGGGGGAATACTTTGTATTCGAGGCGTTACAAGACAGAGAATATGAGATTGTAGAAAAATAACCGCTGAAGGAGTTACAATCCTTGACATAAGGTATGAGACAGTGCTTGATTGCCACTCCATATATACTAATTGTCGAAGAAAGACCCCCGTCCCCTCTAAACAATGTTGTTTCAGATGTTGCTTTGGTGCGGAAATGCATCTGCGACATCCTCCGATGACATCCAGACCTAATATCAACATTGGTTTGAGGGGAAGGGGGGGGGCTCCAACATCATCTTACAGGTTCATAGCTCCATTTGCAAGATAATGCTAAAATCACCATTTTGTCTCAAGACTTTATGGCGAGGATCGTCTCGGCGAAAACTTTTCTTGAACTCATCGTACATAAAAGAAAATTACGTTTTTATACCAGTTTTACTACCTGAGTTCGATTCTGGCATCAAAATTGTTACCACTCTGCTCTGTATACTATTGTGACGTCATTTATAGTGAAAAGGAGGCTGATTTGGATCTCAGGCTATTAGGCACTTTGACTACTTCGTATGTTATGTTTTTACATGTTATATTGGATAACACGGTTAACGGAACGGTTAACACATAACACTTTTAATGCTTCAGTACTAAGATTCTCACGATTAACACGGTTAACGGCTTTTATTTAAATAAAAGCCTTATTATTTAAATTAAAGCCATTAACTGTGTTAATCGTGAAAATCTTAGTACTAAGGCATTAAAAGTGTTAAGCGGTAACCGTTCCGTTAATCGTGTCATGATAAATGTGTAGATGATTTAATGAAAGAACTAGGCCAACATGTTTATTCAAGGCATGCTTTTAGAATTTTGTTATTTTTGATAACACGGTTAACGGAACGGTTAACACTTAACACTTTTAATGCCTCAGTGCTAAGATTCTCACGATTAACACGGTTAACGGCTTTTATTTGAATAATATCCTTATTATTTAAATAAAAGCCGTTAACCGTGTTAATCGTGAAAATCTTAGTACTGAGGCATCAAAAGTGTTAAGTGTTAACCGTTCCGTTAACCGTACAATCAAATATAACACGTTTCAAAAAAGCGAGGAAATTGACTATACAGGCTCACAATTAATCAGCCTTTTTCACCATAAATGGCTAAATAGAGGTTTAGAGAAAGCACTGAGAGCAATTTTGATGATATAATTGAGCTCAGCTACTGAATTTTATGTATACCTCAAATTTTCTTGCCTGTGAGATAAGATTGAAGGAAGTTGAGTCTTCTCGGCGCCAGCTTTTCTTAAACTCGTCGTACATAAAAGAAAATTACGTTTTTATACCAGTTTTACTACCTGAGATCGATTCTGGCATCAAAATTGTTACCACTCCGCTCTGTATACTATTGTGACGTCATTTATAGTGAAAAGGAGGCTGATTTGGATCTCAGGCTATTAGGCACTTTGACTACTTCGTATGTTATGTTTTTACATGTTATATTGGATAACACGGTTAACGGAACGGTTAACACTTAACACTTTTAATGCTTCAGTACTAAGATTCTCACGATTAACAGGGTTAACGGCTTTTATTTAAGTAAAAGCCTTATTATTTAAATTAAAGCCATTAACTGTGTTAATTGTGAAAATCTTAGTACTGAGGCATTAAAAGTGTTAAGCAGTAACCGTTCCGTTAATCGTGTCATAATAAATGTGTAGATGATTTAATGAAAGAACTAGGCCAACATGTTTATTCAAGGCATGCTTTTAGAATTTTGTTATTTTTGATAACACGGTTAACGGAACGGTTAACACTTAACACTTTTGATGCCTCAATACTAAGATTCTCACGATTAACACGGTTAACGGCTTTTGTTTAAATAATAGCCTTATTATTTAAATAAAAGCCGTTAACCGTGTTAATCGTGAAAATCTTAGTACTGAGGCATTAAAAGTGTTAAGTGTTAACTGTTCCGTTAACCGTACAATCAAATATAACACGTTTTAAAATAGCGAGGAAATTGACTATACAGGCTCACAATTAATCATCCTTTTTTCACCATAAACGGCTAAATAGAGGTTTAGAGAAAGCACTGAGAACAATTTTGATGATAGAATTGAGCTCAGCTACTGAATTTTATGTATACCTCAAATTTTCTTGCCTGTGAGATATGATTGAAAAAAGTTGAATCTAAGACAATCCTTGACATAAGGTATGAGACAATGCTTGATTGCCACTCCATATATACTAATTGTCGAAGAAAGACCCCCATCCCCCCTAAACAATGTTGTTTCAGATGTTGCTTGTGTGCGGAAATGCATCTGTGACATCCTCCGATGACATCCAGACCTGATATTAACATTGGTTTTGGGGGAGGGGGGCTCCAACATCATCTTACAGGTTCATAGCTCCATGTGCAAGATAATGCTAAAATCACTATTGTGTCTCAAGACCTTATGGCGAGGATTTTAGTTGACAATATCTTCTTTGTTATTCCACTTGGAAATCGAGATTGTCTGCGTGTCATATCACATTAAATAGAATTGAGGGTTGGATTTTGCATTTTGAAGGGATCCAATGTATTCATTGTATCTATTTGAAGTGTAATTATTGATTAAGCCCTATCGTAATGAGCTTTTGGAAATTTATTTGTTGTCCATCGTTTTGAAAGAGATCGTTCATAGATTATAGTCAAATTTTCCTAAAATCACCCAGATAAAGGATGCAACCACCGATCTTTAAGAAATAGTTATACCATAAGGATTCTGATGAAAAAGTGTCATGAGATGAACTTCCAAAATGAGCAGCATCAAGCTAATCATGCGGTAGATCTTAGTAAAACATGGGCAAAAAGGGTCTTAAGGTTTTTCAAGAGCATTGAGGCAGGAAATACATTTCTGTGAAAATTGAGTAGCCACTAGGCAGAGAAAGCACGTTACAGGGTAAAATCTTTCAAGTATGAAAATTACTATCATTAAGTTGTTTAATACAAGTTAATTTTTAAGCTTTTAAGTGTGTTTCAAAACCGATTTTTTCAAAACCATATTTTCTACAATCAGCAATTAAAGTAGAATGCTTAACTCTGACAAATCTGGCACTCCAAAGGAAGCTCTTTTGAATGACATTAATCTCTGCCATAATTTTATTTTGTACAACCTTTTTAGCAGATGTAAAAATGACTTTTATAAAGCCTATTGTTTCAAAGGTCAGAACTTTTCCCAATAATAAAAGTTTTCTATCTCACCAAAAATTGAGTACATTTGGAATATTTTTGATCAAATTGACAAATTTTCTTTCATTTTAAAGTTTCATTCTGTAACAGTGGTGGCATCAAAGTCTCCTAATAGAATTAATATCAAGATTGACAAATCTAAGATTGAAGAATGCCTCGATATCCCCTTTTTAAAACCTTTACCAGAGATTTCTGATAAATCGCGACTGATTTCAAGACATGTAAAATCTTGTGAGAATTTAATGAGACTCAAGAGCATCTTTATAGACACAATGTCCTGTAAGAAGCAAAAGAAATCATCAGCAAAAGAAGAAATTTTCAACTCACATCCGTATATTTTCATTCCTTTAATATTCCTACTTTCTCCAATTTGGGTAAATAGGATCTCCATCACAAGAAAAAAAGAAAAATTCAAAAATAAACTATGCTTGTGTAAACGTTTCGATATTCATCTTCATCAGTCTGATGAAGATGAATATCGAAACGTTTACACAAGCATAGTCTATTTTTGAATTTTTCTATTAGTATTTTATAAACTTAGATCGTTAGGCTCTCGTATTATTACAAGAAAAAAAGATATGCTGAAACTGGATCGCTCTTACGTGTTCCTGACAATAAAGGGTAGTACCCCATAGAGCTCCCTTTGTCTATTATGCCACTCTCTTATCGTGTCAGAAGTGTTCTAAACCAGGTAATAAATTTTTCACTAAAACCGAGTTTTGTAAGTACAGCTAAAAAAAAACATAGTGAACAGTGGCAAAGGTCTTCTCTATATCAATACTCAAAAGATAATCATACATTTACTGTGTAAATGTAATTTAATGCACAGGCCGCACAGCCCCTTGAGATAGCTGTCACCATTCCACACCTGGTGGCCTCACTCAATAATATCAGCCAGTTGATCACACAGTTAACTTGTTACCAGAGATATTTTTCGGTCAAGGATTATTTTCCCCTCCCACCATCCCACCTACTTGCCAGCAGGTCTCAACAGTTTCACTTACCGGTTCCTGCCAATATTAGTTAGTGTGATTCGTTTTTGGTAAAATTGGCTTTATTGTACTGGATGCCTAATATCTGGGTCGTATGCCTTATTGGTGATTCGGAACAGTGAGCTTACCTCTTCGTTTGCTCAATTGTTGTTTTATATCTTACGTTCCGTTAGTTTTGGTTCTAACTAACTGTGTTGGAGTCACATCTCCTACCTTGTAGTTGTTGCTTAACAGTTGTTTCAGTCTTTAGTCCATGTTAGCCACATATCTGTTTATTAGCTGTCAATATATTCATCACAGTGACCCGGGGCGCAATCTAATCTTGCTCCAGTCCACCACTGTGCTCTCAGATTCCCCTCTCTACGTGCCAGACCACCATTGCAGTGGACAAGTACCACAATGACCTTGGCTAGGTTGTATAATTATAGCGGCCCTGGTCACAGGCTTCATGATCCAGTCCACCGCTACGACTGTATTATCGATAATTATAGCGACCCTGGTCACAGGCTTCCTGATCCAGTCCACCGCTCCGACTGTATTATCGGTCATTATAGCGACCCTGGTAATAACTTAGCTTGATGATCCAGACCACCGCTACGACTGTAATTGTTATGTATATTCGCTTGTTGCTTATAAAGATCTGTAGTTACGTTGGTTATCTTGTGATATAACATACGACCCCACAGTTACCAGCTACTTGTTTTCATTCCGTCTCACTCTTGAGGCTGCAGTGCATGAAGCTGGTATTTGCTGAGCTTTTATAACTCGTAATAATAGTGGCGGCGCGTGAGAAATTTTGTAGGTGGGGCACAGGTAAAAAAAGCGAGGGCCTAATCTTTTTACTTCGTGTTTTTCTTGGGCAGATAATAAATTGAACGGAGTAACGGACGCTCTAATAGGCCATTTACGATATCCATTTAAGATAAACCAATATTTGACGATAAATCAAAAAAATACTTCGGTCTCTATCTTAAATTCCTATAATCTTGTTTCTAAAAGTTTTATAGGCCTACTGAGTGAGAACTTACAGATTCGCTTCCTACACTGCTTCCAAAAGTTTGTCCACAAAGGTTAGAGCCGAATAGATGAACTGCATCAGTGGCGGCGCGTGAGAAACTTTGGAGGTGGGGCACAAGTAAAAAAGTGAAGGCATTCACATCGTGTTTTTCTTGGGCAGATAATAGATTGAACGGAGTAACTGACGTTCTAATAAGCCATCTACGATATTCATTCAAGTAAACCAATATTTGAGGATAAATTAAAAACATACTTCGGCCCTTTCTTAAATTCCTATAATCTTGTTTCTAAAAGTTTTATACTGACTTAGAACTTACAGATTCGCTTTTCCTACACTGCTTCCCAAAGTTTCTTCACAAAAGATTTGTCACCAGACTTGCATTGTTACCGTTCGCGTTATCAGAGCTGCGTGTTTAAGGACTTTTCAGAATTGAATTGAATTTCGGGGCACTTTCAAATGTTCCCCGCTCATTGCAGAAAGACCCCGTTTACACGATACCGTTTTCATTTCATATCAGATTGGGTATGGCAATCCGATATGAAAATTTCTCCTGTTTACACGATCCCGTTTTCATTTCATAGCGGATTGGGGTTCTGTTTACACGAGAACGTTTTGCTGCGTGCTGCGAAGGGATTGGCCTCTGTTTTACTCCCTCTGCGTAGCCATGTCTAGTTCCGGTTTTCTGATGGCCTAAATTTTGGCGCTAAGCCAGACAAACCTTCTTGGAGGAAAACTCATCGCATCAGTGAATTATTATTTGTTGACCAAAGAAAAGGTTGCCGAAGATCTATCTGTTTGGACTGACCAAGAGATTGAACTGTTGCTTGAATCAGTAAAGGCATACGCCGCAGAGTGTTTATTTGAAGGGAAGCGAAGTACCTGAACATATGTCTCAACAAATGTAGATTCAGCGTTGTAACATTCGTAACACTCATAACAGTCGAAAGGATCACTTTTATAGTTGTATTTATGGCCTCCATCTTCGTTTTTGAGTTTGAAAAGTGCGCTAGACGAATAAGAGGTTCGTAGAATTGATAATAAGGTTCCGTGTTGAGTTGGTATCGGATTCCACCGTTTACACGTTATCGGATTGGTTTCAATACACTTTCAGAGCGTTTTCATTCGAAAACGCGAAAACGGTAGGAAGCATATCGGATTGGCGCGTTCTCATGTAAACAGAAGGTAAATCCGATATGAAACCAATCCAATATGAAATGAAAACGTGTAAATGTGGCCAAAGTCTACTGCTTCGGGCTAGTCAGAAGCAACGTGACGAAACCAAACTCTTGAAAGTGATTGGTCAGAGATTACATAATGCGGCGCCAGCCCCACCATGAGATGAGATTAGAATCTGAGATTCTTGTAGCCAAGTCAATCAATGTCTCGTAGACAATTGGATCTATTCAGGTAATCTAACCTTGTTGACACTTGGTCTATTCAATAGTGATTTGTGGCTGGACAGCTATTTCCTAGAATTTAGGGCATCAAAGTCGGTATTGTGTTGTGAATGTTATGCGTGCATGGAATAATGATATTCTGTGAAAGTATCAAACTATGGCTAATGGCTACATAAAATGGCTACAAAAAAATCATTTTGTGAAAATGCTAGGTGAGACACTGCCCCACCTGCCCCATTGGACGCACCGCCACTGCGTAATAAGTCTAATGTTACACGAATCGATTCACCAATGTATCTTCCTTGTACATAGGCTGTCTGGTCATAAAAAGCCAACGTTGATATATCCTTTTTCGAACGAGAAGCTAATATTCTTGAAATTATTTCCATTAATTTTTCCTTTTCATACCTTTCGTCCTTTAATCTAATAATCAGACATTTTGCGATTTATTCATAATTTTTCTCTAAATCTGATTGACAATCTTCCTATGCCATTAACATGTCAAAGGAACCAGTGTGTTAGATTAGTTAATTTTAAGTTTATTTACCCAAATGGAATCCCAACAATCCTAAATGCTACTGAGAGTTACTTTCCTGTACACTGGTGAGAGGGCCAGGCATGGTTTTTTTGCAAAGACATCGGAAAATGGTGAGGAGTTGTTTGCCTCGTTTCCAAAAAGGATTTTGACAGACAAGTGTAACGATTTGAGTTTCTGGAGAGTATTATGGCACACAATCTTTCCTTTGAAAAGTAGCAGAAGTCTTCTTAATGAACAAACAATAGGCTTCTTTGCACATCTGAATAGTTGAAATTTACTAAAAAAACAGAGAAGGTCCTGAAATCGCTGTGAATCCTTTTTTCACATTATCAACAGCGGATGCTGCACTATATAAACAGAAGGAGCTTGCTTTTCTGCTTTTGCTATTCCTATAACAGTTTATCGCTCATTTTACTTTATTCCTGCTGATGATTGGCTATTAATCACCATAACCATCACTCTCCTTTTTTTCGATTGGCTTATTCCTCTCCACATCTGGGTATAGTAATTATTCAAGGTTTCTTTTTTCTTCCCTTTCTAACCTATTACTTTCATGAGTGTCAGATGCAAAATTTTTCCGATTTTTATGGGCATTCTCAAGTCTCTTATTGATCAATGACTGCTTTATGGCGCGCCGTTGCGGCAAAAAACATTTACAACTTTCGTGTATATCAAACTATTATTTTGTGTATGCTATTTACAACTTTTGTGTTTGTTAAAATATAAAATTGTGCATGTGGAAAATTAGTTTTGTGTTTGTCTCTTTTGAATTTACTTTTATGTATGTCAAAACTAAAACTTTTGTGCATGTCAAAATTAAAACTTTTGTGTATGTCAGAACTAAAACTTTTGTGTATGTCAAAACTAAAAATTTTGTGTATGTCAAAACTAAAACTTTTGTGTATGTCAAAACTAAAACTTTAGTGTATGTCAAAACTAAAACTTTTGTGCATGTCAAAACTAAAACTTTTGTGTATGTCAAAACTAAAACTTTGGTGTATGTCAACTAAAAACTTTTGTGTACACGCATTTTTTTTATAAGCAATTGCTTTATAAGCAAGTCAGTACAAGTACAGGACATAACAAAAACTTAAGCAATTCTAGTGCTGGATAAAGGATTCCTAAGCAATTTGAAAATTCTAGTTCAGATCCAATTGCCAATAAAATCGTGCAGCAGTTATTAAGAAGTAGGTTATTGTGGATATTGGTACTCCGGCACACTTTGTATGCAAGATACTATTGACAGTTTCTGTACAAAAACTTCTGTAATAGTATTCTAAGAAACAAATCTTGAAGTGTAAAAGGCTAAGCAATTGCTAAGCAATTTTGAGTACTCAAATTTGCCCTTTAGATAAGCAATTTTGAGTACTGAGCTCAAGCTGAAATTGCTTATAAAAAAAATGCGTGTATGTCAAATCTAAAAACTTTTGTGTATGTCATGATAAGATATTTGTACAAGTGGGGTTTTTTCTGTGAAGCTCAAAGGCTTTTCGATATATAAAAAGGCAGTTGCGACGCATGAGCACAATGCGGCCTTGCGAAATAAGTCAGCCATGCCAGTTGCTTGAAAAGCTTTTATTAATACTCTACCGGGGTAAGGTATCAGGAATTGGGCGGCAAATGCATCAGCCCTAAATTCTGCCTGATCAATATGACCTGTATGGGCGGTGATTGAAACAGGGAAAATATTTCCGGCCAATGCACCTTGTCCCACGGAGGAAGAACCACCGCGAGAAAAGAAGAGGAGAATACTGAAAAGAAAGAGTGAAAGGGAGGAGGGTGGGAACTTTAAAAATTTGAACGTTGTCGAATCAAACCTGTGTTTTCTGAGTTTATGATCGATATGAAACCGCAATGCACAACATGCTATATCATGGCACATGGCACAGCGTGATACCTGACAGGACAATAAATAGAAGAACACCTTCCCCCGGAAGTATTAACTGCTGTTAACCTCTGCGCGCCTAACAGATATTTAATACTCTACCGGGGTAAGGTATCAGGAATTGGGCGGCAAATGCATCAGCCCTAAATTCTGCCTGATCAATATGACCTGTATGGGCGGTGATTGAAACAGGGAAAATATTTCCGGCCAGAGGACACGCAAGTGTACCCACCAATCACCAACCATAAAGGTAACCCTAAGAGCTAACCTTAGAACCCAGCCTCCGAAAAATAGAAAGAGAGAAAAGAAAAGCAAGGAAAGGAATAAGTAGGATAATTTTGAATAACAATACAACGAAACCATGGCCAAAGGCCAACGGCACAAAGCCAGTGGCAAAACTGCCAGTTTTTGGATAATAACATAACGAAACCATGGCCAAAGGCCAGCGGCAGAACTGCCAGTTTTTGGATAACAATACAACGAAACCATGGCCAAAGGCCAGCGGCAAAACTGCCAGTTTTTGGATAATAATACAACGAAACCATGGCCAAAGGCCAGTGGCAAAACTGCCAGTTTTTGGATAACAATACAACGAAACCATGGCCAAAGGCCAGCGGCAAAACTGCCAGTTTTTGGATAACAATACAACGAAACCATGGCCAAAGGCCGGCGGCAAAACTGCCAGTTTTTGGATAACAATACAACGAGACCATGGCCAAAGGCCAGCGGCAAAACTGCCAGTTTTTGGATAACAATACAACGAAACCATGGCCAAAGGCCAGCGGCAAAACTGCCAGTTTTTGGATAATAATACAACGAAACCATGGCCAAAGGCCAGTGGCAAAACTACCAGTTTTTGGATAACAATACAACGAAACCATGGCCAAAGGCCGGCGGCAAAACTGCCAGTTTTTGGATAACAATACAACGAGACCATGGCCAAAGGCCAGCGGCAAAACTGCCAGTTTTTGGATAACAATACAACGAAACCATGGCCAAAGGCCAGCGGCAAAACTGCCAGTTTTTGGATAACAATACAACGAAACCATGGCCAAAGGCCAGCGGCAAAACTGCCAGTTTTTGGATAACAATACAACGAAACCATGGCCAAAGGCCAGCGGCAAAACTGCCAGTTTTTGGATAACATTACAACGAAACCATGGCCAAAGGCCAGCGGCAAAACTGCCAGTTTTTGGATAACAATACAACGAAACCATGGCCAAAGGCCAGCGGCAAAACTGCCAGTTTTTGGATAACATTACAACGAAACCATGGCCAAAGGCCAGCGGCAAAACTGCCAGTTTTTGGATAACAATACAACGAAACCATGGCCAAAGGCCAGCGGCAAAACTGCCAGTTTTTGGATAACAATACAACGAAACCATGGCCAAAGGCCAGCGGCAAAACTGCCAGTTTTTGGATAACAATACAACGAAACCATGGCCAAAGGCCAGCGGCAAAACTGCCAGTTTTTGGATAACAATACAACGAAACCATGGCCAAAGGCCAGCGGCAAAACTGCCAGTTTTTGGATAACAATACAACGAAACCATGGCCAAAGGCCAGCGGCAAAACTGCCAGTTTTTGGATAACAATACAACGAAACCATGGCCAAAGGCCGGCGGCAAAACTGCCAGTTTTTGGATAACAATACAACGAGACCATGGCCAAAGGCCAGCGGCAAAACTGCCAGTTTTTGGATAACAATACAACGAAACCATGGCCAAAGGCCAGCGGCAAAACTGCCAGTTTTTGGATAACAATACAACGAAACCATGGCCAAAGGCCAGCGGCAAAACTGCCAGTTTTTGGATAACAATACAACGAAACCATGGCCAAAGGCCAGCGGCAAAACTGCCAGTTTTTGGATAACAATACAACGAAACCATGGCCAAAGGCCAGCGGCAAAACTGCCAGTTTTTGGATAACAATACAACGAAACCATGGCAAAAGGCCAGCGGCAAAACTGCCAGTTTTTGGATAACATTACAACGAAACCATGGCCAAAGGCCAGCGGCAAAACTGCCAGTTTTTGGATAACAATACAACGAAACCATGGCCAAAGGCCAGCGGCAAAACTGCCAGTTTTTGGATAACAATACAACGAAACCATGGCCAAAGGCCAGCGGCAAAACTGCCAGTTTTTGGATAACAATACAACGAAACCATAGCCAAAGGCCAGCGGCAAAACTGCCAGTTTTTGGATAACAATACAACGAAACCATGGCCAAAGGCCA
This sequence comes from Pelagia noctiluca, assembly GCA_963924455.1. Classification (NCBI taxonomy): domain Eukaryota; kingdom Metazoa; phylum Cnidaria; class Scyphozoa; order Semaeostomeae; family Pelagiidae; genus Pelagia; species Pelagia noctiluca. The sequence continues at coordinate 3,982,734 of OZ004327.1, forward strand.
GCGGCAAAACTGCCAGTTTTTGGATAACAATACAACGAAACCATGGCCAAAGGCCAGCGGCAAAACTGCCAGTTTTTGGATAACATTACAACGAAACCATGGCCAAAGGCCAGCGGCAAAACTGCCAGTTTTTGGATAACAATACAGCGAAACCATGGCCAAAGGCCAGCGGCAAAACTGCCAGTTTTTGGATAACAATACAACGAAACCATGGCCAAAGGCCAACGGCACAAAGCCAGTGGCAAAACTGCCAGGTTTTGGATAATAACATAACGAAACCATGGCCAAACGGCCGGTGGCAAAACTGCCAGTTTTTGGATAACAATACAACGAAACCATGGCCAAAGGCCAACGGCACAAAGCCAGTGGCAAAACTGCCAGTTTTTGGATAATAACATAACGAAACCATGGCCAAACGGCCGGCGGCAAAGCTGCCAGTTTTTGGATAACAATACAACGAAACCATGGCCAGAGGCCAACGGCACAAAGCCAGTGGCAAAACTGCCAGTTTTTGGATAATAATATAACGAAACCATGGCCAAACGGCCGGCGGCAAAACTGCCAGTTTTTGGATAACAATACAACGAAACCATGGCCAGAGGCCAACGGCACAAAGCCAGTGGCAAAACTGCCAGTTTTTGGATAATAACATAACGAAACCATGGCCAAAGGCCAGCGGCAAAACTGCCAGTTTTTTGGATCATGATATATCAAAACCAACGGCAAAGGCAAATGGTCCAAAACCCAGCGGTATAGTTGCCAATCTTAGGATAAAAACATATCTAAATTAACGGCCCAAGCCAAATGTCCCTAAACTAACAGTATAATTGCAAATTATTCTTTATGACAAGGTAATTGGGAAAGACTACAAAAGTCCAGTATATAGGTGTTTTACACAAAACCAAAAGAGGTTCCTAGTTAAACAAACAGGTTAGTAATCTATAACCACAACATTGAACCCTTAGCAGCAAAACACCAAGTTAGATGTCTGGGAACTTGAACTAGGATGGAGTCAATAGTAGGCACAGAACTTGAACTAGAATGCCAATAAATCGGATTGTGACAGCGCCTCAGCTTGTTCATCGCAGACACCTGGAACATACACAGCGGTATGTGTAAATGAATGTAATACGGCTGAAATTATTTGTTCCATTGACTATAAAGCCAAATGTTAATCCTACAAGTACCTTGCCTAAACCAATAACCATCGCCATGTTGTCACAGCTAGAAGCAATGCGTCTAACAAGACCATGAATCACCCCAAAAAATGGGTAGCAAGCCCAATGGGAATCAACTCCTTGGATGTAATATCAATTAGAAACTTGCCTCCTCTGGCAAAACACTGGTAAACCAAAATGCTTTCATGAATAGAAGCAAAACCTATATAACATGGAAATAAAATAAGCTTTACACTCAAAAATATGAAAAGCTCAAACTAATATCGTAACAACTCAAAGCTGAAAGACAAAAGTTATGTAAATCTTACACTGAATGTGTACAACCAATCAGCGGATGAAGGAAGGCTATCCTAGGAAAACCAGGAAATTTTCCTGTCAATTTGCTTGTTTTGCAATTATTTGTGTGTGATTTGAGTGTATCAAACTAAATGTTGTTCATCTAGAATGTTAACCTGAATAGATGGCATTGTTAAGATTTGATGAGTAACTACCCTATTGGCTAGAAAAACATCAAATTTTTGTAATTGGTGCAACCCTTGCCAAATGCATGATTAAATTAATAGTCTCAGGTATGCTAGCATATGTAGCCTAAACCTGAGAGTTTGAGATAAAATAATTCCATTGGGATATTTATGAGAATGAAAATTACCCTACGTATTACACAAACCTGCAACCCCTAGATCCTTACTCTAGTGCACTACAACTGTGCAACCACTGCGCACCATAAGAAGATTCATACTTAAATCCCAGAGATAACACTTGATGAAACATGCAGAGATGACAACTGCTGGACACTGGGCCCCCTGTGGTTGAGTCACTTTAATAAAGAGGGGACAGTAACTGGGTGCAGACTAATAGTCTATATCTAAATCTACCAGTAAAACCTATCAGTAAAACCAATAAGGTATTACGCTGATGAAGATCAGCGCACTAACCCATGCACCTCTATCATATCTCATAAACTCATGCATAAAGTCAGTGAGAAAAATACCAACTGAGAGAAGTTAACCGTAGCCTTAGATGGGAAGCTAATTTTATTTCCAAAACATATGGAAGAGGAATAATTGGCGGGCAGACAATTGATGCAACTGACCAAATAGTCTACGCATTAAGACTTCCAACGTGGAGGTTTTGGCTTCAAACAAATAGCGTGACAAATTATATCAAACAGTGCCAGCTAAGTCTGATCCTAAGAATCAAGGGTCACGGAAATTAAAAACCCTCCATGAAAATCAAAAATATATAATCGGAATTCTCTCACCCAGAAAACCACGATGGTGAAAATCCAAATTCTCCTCATTAAGTCGAAGCTGCTCCAATTCCACAAAATAAACAATAAATCCTTTGAAAACGAAAGAACCGCTTTGAATTCCTCCCCTGCTGCTAGGCAACTTGAAGAAACTGGAACGACGGACGAATCAATAAGGTTAATCGCTGAGAAGATACGGTGTAATCAGGAATAGTTGGTGAAGTCTGTCAAATCCACTTGAATGATCAGAACTCGTAGTAAGATCATGAAGAAATCGAATAAAAGACACAAGTAAACTAGTCCTCTCTAGTTGAGACAGGACGAAACGAACGCCAGGTTCTTACTGTCTTAGGCAAATTCTTGAAGCGTCAGACAGAGCACGATTCTCGGGAACATCACGTAACGAGATCGACCAAATTAATAATGATTGTAAAACAGAAACTTCCTAACCAGAATATCGATATGATATAATAAGCAACAATTCCGCTAATATAAACTTTAAAAATTTGAACGTTGTCGAATCAAACCTGTGCTTTCTGAGTTTATGATCGATATGAAACCGCAATGCACAACATGCTATATCATGGCACATGGCACAGCGTGATACCTGACAGGACAATAAATAGAAGAACACCTTCCCCCGGAAGTATTAACTGCTGTTAACCTCTGCGCGCCTAACAGATATCAAGATGGCAGACGAAATATCAACCTTAGTTTCTTATAAGAAATACTTCAAGGGAAGACACTTTCACGGGAAGAAACTTTCGCGAGTTTGAAAAACGCGCAATTTCTTTAATTAACTTTCGCGAATAGACCAAAATGGGAAATTTTGGAGAATAAACTTTCGCGAATTAGGTTTCTTGTCAATTTTTTACAATGTCTCAAATGTTCCTCGAAACTTCAGTGACTCTTCCAAATAGTCCATAAATGTGCTTGTGGTTGCAAAGAAGGGCTGATATCAAGGAAGAGGAATATCAGTACTGTATTTGGTCACATAGATATTTGATATAGTATGATTTAGTAAATGTATGGCTGATTTTGCATATTTTTCCAATGCTGGGGGATGTAACTCCCCAGTCCCCAGTTCCCTGCCCTGCCTCCTATGCCTATGCCTTTTCTGCTGAGTGCGCCCCCCCGGGACACAACTGAAGCATCTTTTTTTAATAATGATAGCGGAAACAACTGAGAATTAGCTATTTTTTAATCTAGCTCACTAAAAATAAATTAATGATGATGATTCTGAACTTTCTTAGCAAAATTTTGAGATTCTTGTTCTTAATGAGGGCCATGGCTGTGTACAATTGACATTGTTTGCAATGGAGGATCATTGATCAGAGGACATCTCTCCTCGCGGGGGTGACGTGCTTTAACATTTGAGCTCCGGAAAGAACCTAACAGACCGAAGCCAACGAATAACAAATCATTTTCATCCCCCCCCTTCAGGATTAGTAATTTGGCATGACCAGAGACAAAAAAATCTGATATTTACCCTTTGAAATGAACAAACCTTTCATTATGAACTGCACACGAGTTTAAATTGACATACACAAAAGTTTTAGTTTTGACATAAACAAAAGTTTTTAGTCTTGACATACACAAAAGTTTTAGTTTTGACATACACAAAAGTTTTAGTTTTGACCTACACAAAAGTTTTAATTTTGAGATACACAAAAGTAAATTCAAAAGAGACAAACACAAAACTAATTTTCCACATGCACAATTTTATATTTTAACAAGCACAAAAGTTGTAAATAGCATACACAAAATAATGGTTTGATATACACGACGGCGCGCCATAACTGCTTCACAAACTTGAAAACTAGGTAAATTTTGCAAACATGCGATAAATGAGAGATGACTCAAAGATGTTAACCATATGAACAGGGTAAAAACGCCAATTGAAATCTCCTTAGTATATATGCGGAGATAGACTAAGAAATAAAGCATATCTCTGTTGTGACTCAGACATCTCGTTTTATATATGATAAGCAATACAAAAAACCATAGCTGAAAAAAGATGACCTATCCTAATAATCTAATTCAAAGCTAACATGGAGTCTTTCAATCATAATTTATGGGAATGTATTTAATTTCAGGAATTCATTGGAGCTAATCGTCAATTTAAACTGAAATCAATCCCGTTTTTGACCAAACCATTCACTGCAAGATATGTAAGGCTGCGACCATTGGAAAAGGATATTGGTGCTGATGATGTTTGTGCGAGATTCGAGCTCAATGGCTGCGCTTATGGTAAGTTACCTAGAACAAATTCAGAACTTGTTTGTGATTGTAAAGATGTTTAACTGGTATTAAGAATGCACAAAACTGGTTCAATTGATAAGAAAACGGTTTGATAAATAAAACATAATCAACAAACAAGAAAAGGCTCTCTGAAATATATCAATGTTTTGGAATTGATTACTTTTCAAGGTTAGCCTTTATGTTATACAATGTATTAAAGGTTTCTTTTTTAATAGTAGATAGCTACCAAAATTAAAGAAAGCAATTGATAAGTCTAGTCCAGTAGTGGAAGGGGGGAGAATCAGCACCCCGAGAGGGAGTTTATGCCATCAGGTGCACTTTGTCAATTCAGGGGCTTAGATTCCGAGTTTTGATGTTATTCAGTCATATTGAGGAACGTTAACAAGATATGGGGGCATTTGTACCCCAGAATGGGGGCAACGACGCTATCATGAAAAAACATGCGAAACATTGAACAAAGTCGCAATATTATATATTTCTAGCAATTCTAGGGCGTAATTTTCGAATTTCAATGGTATTTAGCCATGCAAGGGGCCATTTGTAAGTTATGGGCCATTTGTACCCCCAATATGGGAGCAATGATGCAATACTGAAAAACATCGAAATACACACAAATATGTTTACTTTATCAATTCGATGGCGTAGATTTCAAATTTTGATGTTATGTAGTCATATCAGGGGCCGTTTACAAGGTATGGAGCATTTGCACACCAAAATGGGGGCAATGACACAATCCTGAAAAAAATGTAAAATATCCAAAGAATTCATAAAATTATACATTTTGCAATTTTGGGCTTATACTTCAAATTAATCGCAACTCACTTTTCATTTACGCTTGTCCTAGAAATCAGTGTCTGAATCACTGCAATCGGAGTCATCAACATCCATTGGAAAATCAGCGTTTCCAGCATCATTGCCTGGTGTTACCAACAACTCTGTGATATCCTCAGGGCATGGTTCTTCGATCCAGTCTCGCTCAGATATTGAAGCAATCCATGATTCGTAATGGTGTCAAGATTCATCATCGATTGATAAGCATTCCACCACATGTACGCAATATAGTAGGATCGTCGACTATATTTCGCAAGGCTGCTTTGGCAAGGTGGGAGAAGTGATAAATCTGCGATTTTTCTCTTGCTCTCAAATCTTTCCCAGAAGATTTTTTCCTTCCGTTGTTTACCGAGTCAACCCTTGCCTCTCCAAAAACAACACAAACAACTTTTTCAAGGTCTTTCAGCTGATGATGATTCAATTCCATTTGTGTTCCCAAACTGCTAAAGACTTCTAGTAATCTAACACTGTCTTTTATGTGCTTCCAGCCCAGTTGTTCACCTTTTCGAAGCATAATGGACACATAGTCATTACCTGAAAGCGTGTGCATTCCAAGTAATGCACTTCTTTGTATGTCAGTCAACCCACATTGATGCAGGTCAAGGTATTTGCGACTCTTTCCTGTACCGTTGTCGATCATAATATGCAGATTGAAAGGCATCGCTAGAAGAATGAATGCACGCGTTTTCAGGTAGTCACTATGTGTCCAGTATGCTTCGAAAAGGCGAACAACTGGGGTGGAAGCACATAAAAGACAGTGAAAGATTACTAGAAGTTTTTAGCAGTTTGGGAACAAAAATGGAATTGAATCATCATCAGCTGAAAAAGCTTGAAAAAGTTGTTTGTGTTGTTTTTGGAGAGGCAAGGGTTGACTCGGTAAACAACGGAAGGAAAAAATCTTCTGGGAAAGATTTGAGAGCAAGAGAAAAATCGCAGATTTATCACTTCTCCCGCCTTGCCAAAGCAGCCTTGCGAAATATAGTAGACGATCCAACTATATTGCGTACATGTGGCGGATTGCATATCGACCAATGATGAATCTTGACACCATTACGAATCGTGGATTGCTTCAATATCTGAGCGAGACTGGATCGAAGAACCATGCCCTGAGGATATCACAGAGTTGTTGGTAACACCAGGCAATGATGCTGGAAACGCTGATTTTCCAATGGATGTTGACGACTCTGATTGCAGTGATGCAGACACTGATTTCTAGGACAAGCGTAAATGAAAAGTGAGTTGCGATTAACTTGAAGTATAAGCCCAAAATTGCAAAATGTATAATTTTATGAATTCTTTGAATGTTTTACATTTTTTTCAGGATTGTGTCATTGCCCCCATTTTGGTGTGCAAATGCTCCATACCCTGTAAACGGCCCCTGATATGACTAAATAACATCAAAATTTGAAATCTACGCCATCGAGTTGATAAAGTAGGAATATTTGTGTGTATTTCGATGTTTTTCAGTATTGCATCATTGCTCCCATATTGGGGGTACAAATGGCCCCATATCTTACAAATGGCCCCTTGCATGGCTAAATACCATTGAAATTCGAAAACTACGCCCTAGAATTGCTAGAAATATATAATATTGCGACTTTGTTCAATGTTTCGCATGTTTTTCATGAAAGCGTCGTTGCCCCCATTCTGGGGTACAAATGCCCCCATATCTTGTTAAAGGCCCTCAACATGACTGAATAACATCAAAATTCGGAATCTACGCCCCTGAATGGACAAAGTGCACCTGATGGCATAAACTTCCTCTCGGGGTGGTGATTCTCCCCCTTTCACTACTGGACTAGTTGTTAGGAAACCGAAGTTTTAAAATGAATTTAAAGACAAGAACTGCGACGATAATACACATTTTTTTCCTTTTCTCATGACAAATCAAGATAGCTAAGACAACATAATCAGTTATTTCGTCTTAGCTATATGGATTTGTCATGAGAAAAGGAAAAAAAAATGTGTATTATCGTCGCAGTTATTGTCTTTAAATACAAAAGCGAACGATTGCAACATAAAAACAGTTTTATCTTATTGCAACATTGCCGTAAAATAAACGCATCATTACTTATAAATATCGCTTCTCGATTTAACAGATTGAGTAGGCTTATATATGTCGTAGCTATGGTCCATATTTTATGCTCCTTGATAGCCTAGCATTGCCAAAGGTCATATTCCTACCTCACATTTGTAACATGAATCATAATTCCTTTGACAGAATTGTCCTATTTTACAGATTTATCCATAAATTTGGAAAGCAACCAGAATGTTATTATTTGTTCTTTCCCTAAAGCCATCTTGTAGACTCTGTTTATTCTTTGTTAAAACTATCCTTTTTCGAAATTTTACCATCTAAGAGCGAAATTCAGGAGGAGAAGATGGTTGCTCTCCACTTGTTGATACAAGTGGTATCTTAGCATTCTATATCCTAAAGTTCTGGATCCCTTTAGACTAATTCTTTATATGTCTGTTGTAGAGTAGCCCTTATCAAGCTCTTCAAAAATTGCAGTCTTCGGACCTATTTTGAATCGTTGATATATACGTTCTCTTTTAATTACAGTATGCAATGCTGGACTAGGTATTGAAAATGGTACTAGTCTGCCCTCCGGTGTTTCCCTAAATGCTTCATCAGTAGAATCTGGAAGAGAAGCAATGCATGGAAGGCTCTTTGGCCCTTTATCCTGGTGTGCAAACACAAACAGTGCAAATGAATACCTGGAGATTGATTTTGGAAAAGTTGTAACTATGTCCGGACTTGCTATTCAGGGAGACCCGTTAAAGAGGAACTGGGTTAAGGATTTCTACATGTATTATGGAACAGACGTTTCATCTCTAGAGGTATATACTGAAGAAGGCTCTACAAAGGTTAGGCTTAGTACATCATTTATTTTGGTAGTCAGAACTTATACACTACCCAAACAAAATAAATCTAGTTTGTTCTGGTAATTTAGGCTGTTAGTGCAACCTTCATCACGTGGTCTTGAGATGATTATGAGAAGTGACTTTTTGTTAATGATTCTTGTTTTCTAGTAATATATTTGAAAAAATGTTCGTTCCATCAAGTTAGATTATTTAATTGGTGTGAAAACTAGTAGTTGAATTTCAAATTATTGGTTTGATGGAGCTAACTGAAGGCTCATATATGTTTTATCAATCTCAAGGCCTGTGTTGGTATGGTAATGCGAAAACGAGGATGGTAATGCGAAAATATGGATCCGGTGCTAACTTTTGAGCAATTATGTTGTGACTGAAAGGATATGTCTACATCAAATAATTATATTGATTATCCATAATTGTTCTTTCAGCTATTCATCGGCAACAAGGATCAAAATACAATTGTTGTTCACTGGTTTAAAGTCAGACTAACAGCTCGATATCTGAGACTAAAGCCCAATCAATGCAACGGGAAGAAATGCCTCAGAATTGAAGTAATTGGCTGCGAATCAGGTTTGTCGAGAAACATTGTGCTATTATATTTGTGGGTCTAGAAAAAGGTATCTTAAATTTTCTGTTTTATCCCAGAATCAGCTCAAGAGTTATGAAGACAATGTTTACGACCATGTATCAAAAAGAGCCAAGTATTTAAGCTAAGTGGAAATCTTTTCATTTGAGATTTTTGCTTTTTGTTTTAGAATTCGTAGGTGAAGTTGGAGCTGAGAATCGGGTATTGGAGGACAGTAGATTTGCTGCTAATGGTTGGAATGAATGGGTAAAGGATAGATTTCTTCCAAAGGATGGAAGATTAAATAACGATTATCCTTGGGGAAATTGGAAAAGTGTATCTTTTACTTGGTTTAAAGTTGACTTAGGACGAATTATGCCGGTAAACGGAATCTCAACTCAAGGGGATGCAACATATGGAGCTAACTACTTCCCTGACTACAAATTACAATTCTCCCTTCATGAGAGTGGTATTACTATCGTTTTTGTGAAGGAAGAAGGCAACTCATCTAATAAGGTAAAAAATTGTATTTATAGGTTGTTTTTAATAAATAGTTCACCCTACTCTACTTATCTCTCTCAACGATATTTTTGTCTAAAAAACTAATTGACTGATTAAGGATGAAGCGATTAAAACTTTGTTATAATTTTACCTTCTCAAGCTCCATCCAAAGCACAAAGTCATGATGTTGGTTGTTGGAATCTTGGCTCTTTGCTCTCTTTTAACTTTTGTCTCCTGTCTACTTTCCCATATCAATATGTATAAACATATATCTAAAATCACTTGGTAACTATGTGAAACAATTTAGAAGGTAAAACTTAAAAAGATAAAAAGATTGTTATTTCGAATGCGTTTCATCCGTTCATGCGGAATCTTCAGCCTGAGTAATTTAAACTTAGCCTGAAGATTCCGTCTGAACGAATGAAACGTGCTCCAAAAAACAGTTCCTATCTTATTTTTCACCTTCTTAATTGTTTATAAATATTATATTTTATCAGAACTAAGAAGAAAGAAAGACTATTTCACACAACTCTGAGTTTCATGCTCTCACAATCATCAGATGTATAAGAATAACAATATACGATAGCAATCAAGATAACGATCGCAACGAACAACTGTGCGAAGCATCCAATCGAAATTGGATTCATCGAACAATCATTCGCAACGATCGTTCTACAATATCAATTGATCCTATTCTTATCGTTTTTTTGCCTCTCAAATGGTCTATTTATGAACAAAAAGTATTTTCAAATCATAACTAATGAGTTTATTTGACATTATTCTATATTTATATTTTTACCATTTTTTTCATAAATGTTCAAGTGGATGAATTTTACAATGAAGAAAAAAAGATGAAATCACTATTTAGATTAAAAAATAGGATTTTTTCTAGCTTATCTCTATTCAGGAACGCTAAAAAGGGAAATTTTAATGAAACAATAATTGTCTTTTATAGATATGCTGTCATAAACATTGATGACATCATAGATTTTAAATTTTGCTTACGTCAGCAAATACTGATTAACTATATCATTCAAAAGTCCTTGTCAAAACAAAGCTAATGATGTTTCAATTTTTTCTCTATGTGGTATAATTGCAGAATTATGGGCCCTAAAACATTTTCACTCCCGACCACTTGCTGACAAAAGAGGTGTCACATGATCAACAAAGGTGTGATACTAACAAAAATAAATTTTTCAAGTGCTCTGATGAATTTGAGGAAAAGTCAAACAGGTTCCAGTAGAATATTACGGGTTTTCTGGGAGATGCAGCATTTTTAATTTGCCGCGGGCACTTTGTGCCCCCCGGTCGTAATAGGGTTAAGGCTCAATTTTTCGAATCACTGCAAAGATTTCAAGCAAGATGAATAAAGGAAAAGCACTGAATTGTCGAAGTATGTCTGGATTTTTAAGGATGAGGGGAAAAATTCAAAAATAAAATGAAGAGTAGTCAAGAAAGTGAATAGCAAACCTAAAAGCCACTACTATAAATTGTGTTTAACCGAGAAGTTCTACATTAATCAATTTAATAGGTGACACAGACTTATTAAACACTAGATCTGAATTTGTTAGTAAATGTAGGCAAACAAGCTTGTAATAGGGAATAAGGAGATCAATTGATATTGTAGAACGATCGTTGTGAATGATTGTTCGATGAATCCAATTTCGATTGGATGCTTCGCACAGTTGTTCGTTGCAATCGTTATCTTTATTGCTATCGTAGATTGCTATTCTTATACACCTGATGATTGTGAAAACATGAAACTCAGAGTTGTGTGAAATAGTCGTTCTTTCTTCTTAGCTCTGATACTAAAAGCTCCGAAAGTCGAGCACTATGAAAGGCATAGGCAATCTCGTTATCTTTACGATACTCATATTATATTATATATATATTCCAAAGGTAAAGCGAAAGCCGTACAATATCTAATAGTATCAGTAGCTGTTCTGTCACGTAAAATATCAATAAAAATGGCATCTAGGAAATTCGTCTCTCTTTTCCAAGTTATTTTCCAACTTAGAGCTCGAAATTTCATTTCTTGAGGCTCAAGCATGTGAGGTTTCCCTTCAAAATTGAATAAGAAGTAGAGTTGATTGCTAAATTGTGATAAGGTTATGCATGAAAGTCACAAAGTTGACAGTGCTTCTAATGCCTTGATTTTGTCAAATAATGTACAACTAAGAATTGCAAACGCTTGGCCAAGCACTATTAGTTTTGGAATAATAATTACATTTCACTTTGGTTTGAGAAATAGCTTTAAAAGGCCTAAAAGTGGCAATATAACAAATAGATTTCACTTCGCACTATCACAATCGATCTTTTACAGCTAATTTTAAAAATTCAAATTCAAATTGATGTCGTGGGAGTCCTTGGTCGTCTTTGGGGCCCTGAAAGTTTTTGCGCTTTCGTCAACCTCCGGACAAAAGGGGGCTTTGGCTTTAGTCAATTAATGTCTTCCATCCAGGAAGCACAAGTTTCACTCACAATAAACTGCTTTGAGATAATTTTGTAACTTGACTCGATATCAAAGTGGAAGAAGTTGCAGCGGTGAGAGATGCACAAGCTATGAGCTGAACGTTGGTACCTACGAATATCAGCCGTTAGCTACTCCTGATTTATACGACAACAGAAAGCTAATATAGAAGCATGAAGAAAGCTAATGGAATAATAGGCATCAAGACTCGACGAGTCGATACATCAGGGAGAGTAAGGCACAACGATTCAATTTTTCTCGTCAGGTTTGTTGCTACTAACTGCAGCCTCGCAATTTTGATTCAACAACGATTTTCCTCGCTACAGAGTGAAACATCATTCGTAGTCCATCTTCCTGCGAGGAATTCGCTTCAAGAAGGTCTTTCCTATGTGTCCCTGGATAGATGTCGTCAGTTGACTCGTACCCATTCTCCTGAAGTTCCTAGTCGTTAACCAAAAAAATAACAGATTTTGGATTAATGTGCAAGCTTTGAAACTCTGCTAAAAACAATTTATAAAACATATTTGAGATTTGTTTTCAAAGATCGCTTTCGTTGCGTGGACTTTTTTCATTACCGAGATATCTTTTGGGATAGGGCCACTTCAAGTCCTACACTTCGACTTAAATAAATATCTACTTTTTGTGTAGTTATTACAATTCTATAGATTATAATTGTATAACTTTGTGAGATTGCTAGGTGATATTGCATTGGATAAGGAGTTTACCATAAAATTCTAGCGAATCAGGCAACCAAAAGTCTAAAGGTAGATACTTTTGGGATCCTTGAGGAAAGGCAGTCCTTTTAAGCCCTGGAAACGTTCTTGGAACTAAGCCATTGTGACTTGAAGATGGCCAGTTGTAAAAGTCATAGTGATTACAAAAAGCAAGCAAAAGACCCGTGCAGAATCTATTAATAGACGTTTCTGGAAAATAGAAGATAGATAATAAATGAATGTGATCAATAAATACTTAAGGGGGCTACACTTACACCCCAAACGGATCTTTCACTGAAAGTAAAATCATAAATTCAAAAAAGCTCATTAGGCACATTGCTCAATGATAGCTTAAAACAAAAATTGGGGTTGTTTCCAGAGTCGTTTACCTTTGTACTTATTTGATCACACAACAGCTCCAAATTTAAATTATGCATCTGATGCTTTGATAATTGCCTAAATTAGAAACCCTACACGTAAAAGCCTGCAAATATGCTTTTGGTGTCAGGCCAAATTTAACAACATATAATGTTTACGCCGGACAGGGAAGAATGAATCTTCAATACCACAGACATATCAATATTCTAGCCTTCTATACTTTAATTTCATCTTTAGATTCTAAACAATACGCTAGCAGAGCTTTTTAATTGCTTGTGGACTCGGGATACTCGAAATGGTTGTCGAAGACCCATGATTTACAAGTGCTTTATGAAATACAATTATCAGACAGTCGTTCAGTAATCAAAACAAAGTTAGAAAGTTAGAATTATTTTGGAAATACTAGAAAAATTAAATCAACATATGAATACAAAAACAAAACAAAACAATACGCCCCTTTTTTTCATTTCAGACTCCATTCAAAATTCTTAACTGATTCCATTTATTGAAGTTATTTTGCAAAACTCACACTCAGTGTGCATAATCTTTAAGTTGAAGCTGAGCATTTTCATTGAAACTAAATCTCAAATGCTTTTGAAGTTGAGAATTGAATTAATTTTTATCTACTATGCCCGGCATTTGCTCAGGAGCGAAAAAAGTGTATTGATGAAACTTGCCAAAGTTATGCAGATAATACTCCATTGCGAAAGCAAAATATATGTTTTTTGCTTGTGTACTAAGAGTCCTGTGAAACAACAAAAACTTTGGGGATATCTTTGTAAAAAATCATACGATAAAATATAAAGAACTATAAAATCCGACTTGATAATCTTGAGCAGAATCTTCTGATCCTTAGCTTAATTTGTATCTATATTTCAATTCCCTTACAATCTAAATTTGATGTTCTTATCCTTACTAGTTTGTATTGTTATGTTAATGTTTGTTAAATCAAATAAATACAGCTGTATAGAAATTTAAGAAGCTATGGACCATTTGAGCTGTAATTTGTTTTTATTTGAAAAAGATAGCAAGAAACTGTCCTAATATGTGTATATCGACATTTTTGTATTCTTGACCATCGTCATTCATCAATTAACACACCTAGTAATCAATGAAAAAACAAAGTCAATGGAAGGTTAAAAGGTCACTATATCCGTAATCCTAACAATTGATGGTTTTACTTTCCCAGCTTCATTAAAAATTTTTATGTCAGTGTATGCGTCTCAACATTCATTTAGAGAGCTTGCAATATGCCAAATCCCTGTACTTTTATCTGATAAAGTTCTATCTTGAAAAAGAGGCATCAAGCATTTTCATGGTCGAAGACTAGGTTTTGAAGCTTTTTCTACCTGAGGGATATTACGGGCCTAGCCACCACTGAGCTTATAATAGAAAACATTGTTGTCGAAAGTCCTTCAATCCGTAAGATACAAATCTTACTCAGTAAAAGAAAAGGAATCTTGATATAGTTATGTTCAACGAATTCACATATTAATCTTTTTTCAATTTTCAGGTGTTTGCTGGCAATACCAATAACATGGGTGTGAAGTTTAACTTCTTAAAGAGCAATCCAGTATCTGCGAGATATCTTCAATTTATTGAGAATACGAAGCCTCCTGGTGATTATTGTCTTCGTATAGAGATTTATGCTCGTCCTCAAGGTAACGTTTATTTTCATGAAGGCTGTTGTTTATTTTCTCTAAGTCATTTCTATAGAGTTAACACCCAATAAGGATGAATGTTGTTCTAAGATTTAAAACTCTCTGCTTCTACGCTTATCAACCAGACTCTCCTTATCTCATGTAATCATTTTCAAGCAAGGAAACGTTTACCCCAAAGATACTCTTGAAAGGAATTTTTAAATATTGCATGAGTCTTGAAAACTGTTTTAGGTTGGATAAATTTACTGTGACTTTTATCCTGTTTCTACTCAGGACGAACAGGATAAATTTGTCTGTTGGAAGACTCAAAGATAGCTATACTGAATAGGAAGACATCTTACAAAGAAACATGTTTTATCGAGTTGTAACGCTGAATTGAAAGGATCAAGCGAGATTAAAAAGAGAGGAGACGATGAAACAGAAAATTTTAACAAGAGAGCATTGAGTGAAGATAATAATATAGAAAATAAGCGTTTATGTTGAAATAGACTAAAGCAAATATGCTATCTTTTGTGGGCTGATTCTTATGTAACACAAGTTCCAGCCCCAGGACATTTCTTACAATTTAATGAGCCAGCGTGCTGACCAAGGTCTTTATTTTGAAAGTTGCTAAAAAAACTAATTTGAATTACAATCATAAAACATTTTATACAACAGAATTCGACACGAATGGATAAATAATAGTAAATGAAATCTTGTCCGACCTGAAATTCAAGTATGATAATTTAGAAAAAGCAATCTTGATAATTCTTAAAGGGAAATTAGGGACAGAACTAATAGCGCTCTAGTTTTCCTCGCTAAAGTCTTTAATACTTTGTCTTATTTACAGTTTGCTCAGAAAGTTTTGGACTGATTGTTGGTGAACCATCAACGTATCACCCTGCGATTACCACTTCCGGTGGAGTGACGCCATCATCAAAATCAAGGTTAAACTCGAAACAAGCTTGGTGCGGTACAGGCAACTCCGCTTTTATTTTATACGATCTTGGATCAGAAAAGCAAGTAAATGGAATAGCCATCCAAGGCAATCCTCTTGAGGATAAATGGGTAAAGACATTCAAAGTGCAGTATGGCTCGTCTTTATCTTCAATAACTACCTATCAAGTCTCGGGTACAGATAAGGTGAGAGCTACTTATCAATCATTTCAATATCATTTCATGTAGGTATATAAGTATATTCATTTCATTATAAGGAAGAGATATAAACGTATAGCAACATATTGTAAGGTATACCATTTTGAAGGCAACCCCATAACATAGACAATAATTCTAAGTTTTTAGACAACAGGCTTGGTGCCATTTTCAGAATCCAAATGAATGAAATAGAAAGAAAGGTCACATACTGATTAGTTACATTAGACATAATTAGTAATATGGAAACTGCTACAGGCCTTATCAAGGAAAGAGAAATTTCAAAATAGTTGATTTATCAGGGATGATCGAGGGACTCACATTAATCATCACACCTGTTTTAATAGCCCTTGAATACTTACTGCGGCAGGCGCACCTGGGACAAAATTTGACTTTGGCAGTTTCTTTTAGGATCTTTTAGTTGCATGCAGCACCGTAGCTTAGGCAAAAGTATTGAGGGCAACCATTGTTCGAGAACAACAGGAAGACTAGGGACTACGTTGTGAACAATTATATTATTTTGATTATCGGAAGGGGCTATAGATGTACCTAGGCCCCTCTCTGACCCCCTACTTCCTAAGGGCCTAGGTACACGTCATTTTAACTGCTTGAATACGTCCTTTTTTTGTACGATGACGCCCTGTCTGAATCACAATTTTCAAAGTGAGCCCTAGAGCCAAAAAAGTAGATATTGTGGAACCACTTTCCTTCAAAATTAAGAAACTGCTAAAATAGTAATAAATGAAGAAACAAACAAAAAAGAAAACGAATCAACAACCCGTCGATTCTAACAAAATATGTGATATCCTTGCTAACTCATTGTTTGTTCTTTAACGATATATATGTGGTGAATGTTGGCTAATGGCATAGCAAGGCCTAAAGAATTACACGAACTTCTTTATGTTACTTCTTCCGCAAAACCCCACTGCCTCATCATACCCTTGCACTGGGCCTAAAAGAATATGTTGAGCGTTATAAAACATATGACCTATCTAACAGGGCAATGATTTACATACTGGGTAAACTTGATTACTTGCAAATTAAAGAACTGTCCAACCAGTAACGTTAACAAGGAAAATATTCTGTCTTTCAATGGACTATTAAGATTCCTAAAACACCGAGGTTGCAAAGAGATTAGATTGTTTGATAATAATGAAGAATTGGTAGGACACTTTGCATTTTTCAGGAAAGATATTCAAAAACTTAGCTCAAACTCCATAACTGTTAACCAGCATTTCGCTGATTATGATGAATGAGATTAAAGAAGGTAATCTCGAAAGGCTCAAAAAGGAGATTGAGGGCCGGTGCAAAAAGAGATTGGGAACAATTTTTTCGATTGGTGGATGTGACTCTTATATCAATCGTAATAGGCTCGCTTTGTTTTTCAAGCTGATTGGCTGTCTGTAGCTCCCACCTTTTTCTTAGAATTTGGTTGAATAATGAAGACCATGACTCGTATATGTCAAGTGTGGTTTCGGTAAATTTTTAAATCTCATGAAACTAGTTAGTTGGGCAGCTTTTGTAACCGATCTCATTTACCTGTTAGCAGCAATCAAGGGCATTTGAGTTATTCAGTTTATTGAGTTGGATTTGTCACTTTAGACGACATCTGTGGGGTGAAGATTTTGATTAGAGAGAGAAGGTCTTATAGAAGGGAGGATAGCTAGATATGAAGAATTTAATCTCTAGCAAAAGGGTTTTAGGAAAAACATATCCATTCCTGCTCATGGTAGCGTGTTATTTAAAGTGTTGATAAACCCTATACCTTTTTTTGATTTTTCAAAGATTTATTATAATCAAACTTCTATGAATAAAAATGGACAAATTGTGTCATTAAGTACATTGAATCGACGATTAAAAAAAGCATTTTCGAAAAAACCGCTGAAAAAGAAGGCTGGGTCGAGTTGCATGATGAGATAGATTCCGGCATATGACGGGTCGCGCGCTTTGCTTCAGTACTGAATTTCACGTGTTTTCAACTAGTTTTTTGCATCAAAAAGTTTGACCTTAAGCATGGAATTTCAGGTCCTTCTTTTCAGCATCTGTTGCTTGAATAATTTCTGAATATGAAACCTAGATATCATTTCGTATTACGAAGCCATATACGAGGACGACGTGTTGAAAATTAAAGTGCAGTAGGCCGTACCACTGCTGAAGACAGAAACGTATGGAAAATTAATGATTCTGTTTGGGATGATGAATTCGAGCATTACTAGGGCGAGCCCTTGGCTGATGCTGAGTGGACATCAGTGTATAGAAAAGGAAGGCAACGAGTTGGAGAAGTAAACGAAGGAATGGAACTTCGTCTTGCTTAGAAGGAACCAAAGGAGACTTAGTAAGTTAAAGCCAAAATTGATTTCAGCAACCGATCAAAGCATTAATCAATAAGGATAAATCTTGTTTCATCTATTCCTGATATTGTGATGCTTTTACAAGAAGTATAGGTTTGCTCTTTCTTAATCATTTTGAGAGTTTTGTCCGGGCTAAAATCACTGTTTATATTCAGGCCCATTTGTAAAGTTTAGGCCAACTTACTTCATTAATCTCTGTTAGTAGCTAAGCACAGCTGGAATTCTCCCTAATATACAAACCTTTTCAATTATTTTTGGAGAAATATATACTTAACCTAAAAGTTTTCGAAATAAAATTTGAATATTCATCTATTCAAGTCATGCAAATTTTGCACCTCACTCCTCTAATAAACTATGCTTGTCTATGACAATATCCCCAAAATCAATTGAGGCTGTGACGTCTTATTTTATCTATGCATTCCTATCTATGAGCTGTCGCTTTCAGAGAGTTAGCAAGGTTGGTCCATGGCTATCTTGTGAGAAAACAAATTCCCCTTCCAGCATAAGCATATAATGCAATAAAAAACAAATTTGCATCAGATCCATTGGCGGGATTTTGTAAAAAAAGCAATTAACAAATCATTGTAGATAAGATTTATTAGAATCTTCAGTTCTTTAAAGTTTTCACTATATTCAACTCTTAATTTGTGTAAACATTTAATGTTGGATTTTTTGAGCAACCTAAAAGTATTTTGCACTTTTTTGGTTGCTAGTGCTGCTCTTTTCTTAGGTGTTTTATCCACTGTTTATGGTACATTGCTTTCATCTGCAAAAATATAAACATGAATATAACAGATGAGAAAGGAATTTTGTAAAAAATTTGAAAATAGAATAAAAGTTTTGTGTAAATTTACAGCGAGGAAATAGAAAATTTAGATTGTTTGCATGTTGGAAACAAGCTGATCTAAAGATAGAGTCTACATTTCAAAAGGAGTCGTCCAAAAATCCACATGTGACTAGTCAGCAGCATTGGGCTGCTAATGGGGGAGGGGGTTTATCAACATTCGTTGATTGATCATTGTTGGTGGAAGTTGAGGAATTTCATGTGTTCAGGAACACATTTGTCCATTCCTTCAATAAGAATTAACTCCAGGCCAAACCTCATGTATTGAATTGCACACCAGACAGCAAGGCAGCCTAATGATGTTGTTTTTTTATAAAAACTAAGGTAGTGAATTAAATGTTTGTGCATACCAAGGTTCTTTTTATGCCACACAAGTTATCAATTCCCTTTGCCCTACTTCAGTCTTCAGCTTCTACACGACGTGGTGGAATAATGTTTTTGACACGAGGTTGATGTCATCTCTCGAATTATTTTGAAAAAAGTGTCACAGGAAAATTCCCCTAGAAGTTTTATTATAAAATTCCAGCACTAATATAATAGCTTATTAGAAAGTAATGATGAGGAGGAATAGCTGCTTTTCCTAAAGCTCGTTCTTGAGTACCACTAAATCGGACAAGAAACTTTTTCTTGGCTGATTAGGATATTGTCTTAATCGAGATAATATGTGAGAATGAAAATGACCCGAGTAGGACTCAAACCCACGACCTATAGATTTGTACTCTAGAACGCTACCACTGCGCAACCGAGGCTACGAGAAACCCAGGCTATTTCATTCATACAAATTGTTGCACCACCACTCACCAAATGCAGAGACGAACCTATCCGGGCTCTTTGACACTACACTGGACCTGCCGAAGGGCGACGACTTTCTCGCACCAGGGAGACCATCGCAGTCCCATCACTGGATAGAGTTGCAGGAAGTCTGGGTTTCTGAAATAGCCTGGGTTTCTCGTAGCCCCGGTTTCGCAGTGGTAGCGTTCTAGAGTACAAATCTAGAGGTCGTGGGTTCGAGTCCTACTCGGGTCATTTTCATTCTCACAAATGATCTCGTTTGATTTTCCAAATCCTGCTTCTCCTCAAGATATTGTCTTAGTTAGAAAGGTCTCGATTACACTCTATTCTTCAAGCTTTTGAAGCCTTCCTTAATTTGGGCCTAACTGCCACTGATGGCCATATCTGAAGCCAATCCCTAAGAAAGAAGGAAAATAGAAACAGTTCTGATGATATGATTCTCATTTTGTAAGAAACTTCTATGTGAGTCAGTTACTAATAAAAAGAAGGAAAATAAAATGCTTACCAGAAGATGCTCCCTCGTTGTGCAAGTTGTCTTCTTCGGGCCTAGGTCTTGCATACTCGCTGCTACTTTGTAAGCTGGCTTTGGTTTCCAACCATCACAAAGCACCGAAACCCATTTAAACAGTTGGAGAAACAGAAATTCTAGTCGCACGCTCTTTATAAATAAGTTTCCTGCCTAGTATAGCTACTTTTAGTTGTAATCTTTCATTCTAAAGAATGGCATGACTCTTCTGGCTTTACTTTTCTTTACGGCGCTCTTCTTGATCTACGTCATCAAGCTCTTCTCCCATGACCTTTTGAAAGTTCGCAGCTTAATTTCAGAAAACGCTGATTTGGGCTACTTTGAACCCTAATAGTATTGCAAATAAATACGATAGAGCGAGAAACTTTTTGACAAACGTCTTAAACCGGCAATTCCTATCGAATTAAAAAAAAAAAACGTTTTGGGTTTATTAAAACTTTAAAGACAGGAGGGCTACCCGTAATACCTATTACACTAGTATGGATACGAATGCTTTGTATCCTTAAAAGATCATTTCTTCTTGTAAAGTCGTTTGACAGATAAACTAAAGAGTTGTTTGAGTTCTTTAACTTTGAAGAACAGTCAAAGTAGTTAAAACAGTCGGATGCAACAAAAATTAGGTAAATATTCCAATCCATGGCTCCAGAAAAATGAAATTTTGACAAAGATATCCCACCTCTATTATCATTTACCTTAAGTAATTATCAATGCCTTATTGCTCAATTTATTGAGCAAGTATCGATCAAAACATAGCCCTGTTGACCATGACAATAAAAATGATTAGAAAAACCTGCCCGTCAAGCTTTCTTCATATATAATAATATATTCAATCTTGAATAAATTTATTTCTTATCCGGTTTAGTTACAGATCGATATATCAATACTATTAGAAATGAGGTTTTTTATAACTTTTGTTGTCGTAATAGGCCCCCTCAGTGAAATCAGAAGTGTTGACGCACTGTTTTGATCAGATACAAAAGGATAACCAGCTAATATTTGATATGTTTTTAGATATTTGTTGGATGCAAGTCAAGGAATCTTATTGTCTACAATTGGTTTTCCTCGGAAATTACAACCAGATATTTGAAAGTTATCCCAGTATCGTTTAAAAGTGAAGCTTGCCTCAGGCTGAACATATATGGATGCCCAACTTCAGGTACAGCCTTCAAAATTAATATAATCTATACCAACTGTCTCAGATTAAATACGACTGTATCATAAGAAATGACGAAACAATGCGAAATTTGAATCTTGAGTCTGATATTAGCCCAGAATATCTTCTTTTGTCTTAGATGTGACACAAATTAATAATATAAAAGAGTTTGCTTACAGATGCATTCTTCGCAACCACATTAGATTTTTTCAGTACTTCTAGCACCGCTTGGATAGTTATTATTTTCTCTTTCATATCAAATGTGTCATATTTAAATTTTTCAATGATTTAACCAACTAAGGATTGTTAACAAAGATATTCTAATCGCTTATTTCAAAGCTTTTTGGAGAACTAGGCAGTTGAAAGGGTATTTCTTTCTTAAAGAGTATTTGAAATTTATTTTGAGAATGGAAGTTTTTTTTAGGCTGTTTCAAACCTGTTGGCATTAAATCATCAGCATCTATTGCAAATTCCTTGCTCACGTCATCAACATCAACAACTGAAAATGAGGCTTATAAAGGTCGTCTCAACACAGCCTCGGCTTGGTCTGCCTGCCAAGTTGGTTCATGCAGTCCCAAAGAAGTTACCCAAAGTAAACCCTGGATACAGCTTTGCTTAGGAATTAGTCAAATGATCTCAGGGCTGGTCATTCAAGGGTTCGGACAAATAGAAGATCTAGCGCATGTGTCTTCCTTCACTATTAAGTACGCTTACACCATATCTGGCAGGTTTTATGACTACAAAATAAAAAGCACAAATAAGGTAATACAAACAGTTTTATAACGAATTCATAACAATTGAATTTATATTCATAAGATTGCTAATAGCTGATTGTCCATACAAAACTATTATTGTAGTAGCTTTACGAAATTTATGTATTAGTGTAGCTTTACGAAAGCACACAATTCCTTAACTTTAAATTTTGTAGCTAGACATATCTTGAGAATGATTAAAGAAATCAAACACAAAGACATCATAATAACTACTGAAGCTATTCATTTCACACTCATTGGACTAGTGCAGCAGAAAGAAAACAAACATTTTTGTTCTATATATATCAAAAATGTTTTGATATACTATTCTGATGATTTTTTGCTGCAGATCTCTAGTAGTAATTATATTTTGTTGTGTTTTTAAATTCTCTTTCAATAGTAAGCATAAAAAAATGTTGGGTTCAAGGAAGTAATATTCAAATAGGAAAGAATACCTAGCACTTTTTTTTTAACTTGCAAGCCAGGGATGTGTAAACTTCTAGATCCTTTGGATCAAAATACTTAAAGGATGTTTTACATTTATTACAAAGTTTTAATGATTCTAAAATTTGATTTACAGTAGAAAAAAAGGAATATCATTTACGACTGAAGGGTCATTCACTTCAGAACAAAGCCAAAGACAAAAATATATCCTATTTCGAGTATAATGATAGGAAAGCTCTCCAGTAAGAAATCTTATAAATATGCACATGACCTTAGGTTGCTGTAGGAAAATAAATAGCTAAATAGCGGGAAAGAAACATTCATAGAATTACAAAAGCAACTAACAAATAAAGAGCTTCAACTAGTTTGAAAATTTAGTGAAGACATACGTTTTGTTATGTTTACAACGTTTTCATCTTTTACAGACATTTGTTGCTTTAACTGGTCGTTATGGATCCAAGCAAATAGATTTTCCGAGGGCATTAGCTGCACAGTGCATCCGATTTGTTGTTCAATCGCAATCTTCTACGAGTAAAAATGTGGGACTACGATGGGAAGTACTTGGATGCAACCCAGGCAAGCATTTGGCCTTCAGTAGCACATCACTTATAATTTTTCAATGATTTACTAGGGGTCTAGCAGTATACATTATCATACCATAGATTGCAAGATAAAATGCTAGCCTCTTGTTAGCGTAGGTATGATGTATATCACAGGTATAATGATAATAATACGAGAGCCTAACTAACTAAGTTTATAAAACTCTAATAGATAAATTCAAAAAAAACCATGCTTGTCTTAAACGTTTCGATAAAATCTTTATCAGTAACTCACTTACTGATGAAGATTTTATCGAAACGTTTAAGACAAGCATGGTTTATTTTTGAACCTATTTAACAGGTATAATGATATATTTTAACCTTTTCAAAATTAAATGTATGTAAGATGTCATACCACTGCGTGTAAGATGAATCGGCATATATAAGTTTTTATTCCATCCACTTGTATGCAGATCCACTGTATGTAATATAATATCCCAATGCATATAAGCTGATATACCATTACCAAGTGAGCTTACCCACTAGAGCAAATGTAATGGTCTGCTAGCATTATTACAGATAAATCCTCATTACATATATAAAATATCAACATATCCAAATTTAGGAAAAGCTTTCGATTATAACTTCTAGCACTGAGGATGGTTTTATATTGTAAATATAATCTTTTTAATAATTCTATAATGGCAATATGGTCATATATAATGTCATGTTATAATGTAACTACCTTTCTTTTAGTTTTTCTGAGAGTTGCTGTATCCCTTCCGTCAGCATTATATACTGTTGCAAGAGGTCAGTCCACAATCATTACATGCACTGGTAAAGGCCAACCAGGCTTGGATATCTCATTCTATTCAAATGGAAGTCCTGTGGTAATATCACATATTCATGAATTGCAAACGCAAGTTATCACTGATCACAATATTTTGGGGTCTACTACACGAGATCTGAAGATAAATGCCCTTGGTCCCCAGATTTCTGCCAGTTATACGTCTTGCAAATTGACTAATGCAACTACTG
The DNA here is from genome assembly GCA_963924455.1 of Pelagia noctiluca. Lineage (NCBI taxonomy): Eukaryota > Metazoa > Cnidaria > Scyphozoa > Semaeostomeae > Pelagiidae > Pelagia > Pelagia noctiluca. The sequence goes on from OZ004327.1 coordinate 4,006,992, forward strand.
GATATGTTCGCTGTGAGCGCATTTATAAATGTTCTGCAGGTTACCCAGGAGTAGTTTCATCTTTGGATTCAAAAAGCTTTACAGTGCAGGTCACAGGCCTAATAGGTAAGTTTGATTTTTATCCTATCATTTCATCACTCTTGAAGCTTACCTAAACTTGCTATCAGTCTCCGTTGAAAAATATATGAGAAATGAAATGAGACGCAGGCTTGAGAACAATAATAAATCTGATATCTTTTTGGTATTGTGTGTAGAAAAGCTGAATTACTACAACTCATGGGGAGTAATTAAAAGATTCTTGTTTTAATACCGGCTATTCCAACTTCGGATATTTATCATGAAGTGATTGATGAACCTAAAATTTGAAAACTAGATTATATCAAAGTTTATTTAAGTTTAATCGATTCGTGCTTTAACCATTTAATGAATAGATGAATCAATTTCCCCCTTTTTTGCAGTTTAGCAAAATGGACGAAGTGGAATAGATAATCCTGATATATTCTTGAAAAAACAACAATAGGTCAATTTAGATTCTTCTGCGTTTTTTTTCATCCATGCTATTAGCGATAATAACAAATAAAGAAACGAATGAAAGAGCTTGCTATAGAGAAATAGATAAAGAAACTAATGTTAGAACTTATCATATGTAAGCTAGTCCATAAAAAGACATTTTATTTATCAATAAAGTCTCGAAAAAATTGGAAACGACTTATGGATATCCTTTAAGGGAGGAGAAATCATTACATATCCTTTGTTGGGACTTGCCAGCGTGAAAACTCGACGACCTAACAACTTAGGGAAATAATCTATTAACTAGATCAGCAGTGACTTAGAAAAGAGCCATAGAAGCAATTTGAAAGTCAGTTTCCTGATCTATTTTTTCTAATTCGCAATGGCGTAAAATGCCAAAAGAGAAAAGATAACAAACCAATCCCATTCAACTAAGCTGCTCTTTTTGTGAATGGATGAATGTACGATTTGTCGTCTATCATGGAACATTCTCTCAGCAGTTTTGATGGAGATCCATCTTTCAAATTAGTACACACCAATGTTCAAATAAATAAATATTACATAATTCAAATTACCTAACCAAGAACTACAATAAAAGCTATTGAAAAAGCAATATCATATAAACAAGTCTTGAAAAAAGTATGGTAAGATATTCCGTGCCCCTCCCCCCACCCAAAACAAGACATAACCTGACCAGAATCACATTATAGATATATTGAAATAATAAAATTGCCTAATTTCTTAAAAGTTTATAAAGTATGAATAGACTGCGTTGAAAATTAAATCATACCTTGCAAACGTTTCGATTCCATCTTCATCAGTGAAAAATTCTAACAAATGATGAAATAATAGAATGGTGCACAGATGAAGATGAAATCGAAACATTTAAGAAGCATAGTTTTTTTAATTCACACTATATATTAACATAATTCTCTCCTTGATTTACTTCTCAGTTATTAGTTCCGTTGGATTGTATTAATTGACGCTTTACATATGTACTTTTGACTTTGTTTTTGCTCATTCTAAAGCCCCTTCTCCCGACTAAAGTGCATCTTCTAATAGAATTCCATCAAACTTTTTAGGTAAACCTCATGCTCCAACTGGCCTATTTTCACGCAATATCACAAAGAATAGCGTCAAAATCTCATGGACTGCTTCTGTTGGGAATGATTTCCCAGTTGGAAAATATAAAGTCTCCATTTATCGGCAAACAGATGGCAGATCTGCAGCACCAGAGCAAAATGTAAATTCCCTAGAAGCAACTTTTTCAGGTTTGACTTCTGGTACGGTTTACAGAATAGAAGTATCTGGAAAGTCTGCAAGATTTAGTATCTACTCCGAAAAAAAGACAATAACGTTCCACACGTCCCTAAAAGGTATTAACAAATATTTTGTTAGTATTTTGTTGATATTTTTTCCATTGATAATGATGTCATAAATTCATCATATTTATTTATAAATTAAACACATACGGAGGGTTTGTTCCTCCAAGTCAATTTTTCTTAGAGAGCTTTAGCTTCACTTTAATTTTGCATCATGGAACAAGTCTTTTACGGGACAAAATGCGTGATGTAAAAAAAAAACATTTTTTTCTAAGAAGAAGGTAACTTGCACATATAGCTGCACCCGTATATAAAACGTAACATGTGTTCTGTTTGAGCCTGTCCGATTCTATTTTTATGCGATTAGACCTGGCAAGATTTTTTGTATTTTAACTGGTGGAATATATGAAGATTTGGCATTGAAGATGGTAGCCATGAAGTTTATAAAGCATCTATACTAAAGAACGGTCCTTAGGTTTTAGCAACAAACATATTCACCAAGTATTGACAAGTTAAGTCTCTCGCTATATATAATTGGATAATACCTGCATGGCAGCCTTTAACCCTCAGTTGCTTCCACCATGTTTTAGACAAAGCAGGTTTTGAGCCAGAATCATCCACAAAGTGTGGAGCTTCTTGCAGAATATGTTTGCAGAACACCTGCATACCACATTAAGAACACAAAGCTAATTTAGCATCGTTTTCGCCATGGCCTCTTCAGCCTACTTAAGGCATCTTTTTATAACTAGTTACAGCTATAACTTTTCTTAACCAAGTGGCTTTAACTAGATAGTTGAAACCTACCAAACCTTCGCATAGTTTATTTTTATTCTCTATTGTAGATATTTGCAACATACATGAGCCCTGTAAGAATAATGCAACATGCACTAACCAAGTAGTTGGAGGCTACAAATGCCGGTGTTCTCCTGGATATACTGGAAAGAACTGTACAGTTAATATCAACGAATGCAAATCCAACCCATGCAGTGGCAATGGAAAATGCATTGACGAAGTTAATCGTTACAAGTGTATTTGTGGGTATCTTTTCACTGGACAGAGGTGTGAAAATAGGATTGACCCATGCGAACAAGCAAACTGCAATAACGGCACATGCATCTCGAAAAATACATCTTACTCTTGTAGCTGTTATGCAGGATACACTGGAATGTATTGCCGTACGGATATAGATGAGTGCAATATGAAGCCAAGAGGTATATGCCAAAATGGCAAATGTGTTTCAGGCAATGGTACTATATCCTGCAGTTGCTTCGCTGGATATTCAGGTCTGCGATGTGAAACTGATCTATGGCCGTGCCGGAGCAGTCCCTGTCTTCGAGGCGGAAAATGTACTAATGAATTGGGAAATGGGTTTTCCTGCAAATGTCGCGCTGGTTACGGAGGGACTCGCTGTGAAAAGAAGAGCGAGCAATGCGATGCAAAGCCTTGTAAAAACGGAGGAATATGCAAACATGTTGAGCAAAATGGCCAGTTTGTCTTCGAATGCGGATGCAAAGGTGGTTATGGAGGCACATTTTGCGAGTATTATTATGGTATGTTTTCAACTTCATGTCATGTTTAACTTAGTTTTGCTTTCAACTATTACATTTTGTTGCACATCCTCAAATTTTGTTTGCACTTCTTAGCACTAGCTTGATAAGTTTTTTTCAGACTCATGTTGACATCTGTCGGAATAGCAAGAAAGCCTAACTAACAAGTATCTATCTTGGCTGGTGATAATAAGCTATTTGTATCGAAACACGTCTTTTTATCGTTGCTTTATCTGCAGGATAGCCATTCAATTCTGTAATGACCTTCGTTCTTTAAATCAATGCTTTAAAAGCGATCTTTTAATTTCCAGGGGATTCATCTTTAAGTGTTTTACTTAAACTGGAGGTATGTTTATTTTTGCTATAAAGTTTTCAGTATTTCTAATACTTTTATTTGGTGTTTGTTATTTCCTTCTTCATTTCTTTTCATTTTCTAAAATATTTGTTATCTCTTTTGCTTATTTCATATATTGTTGCTCTGAAGAGTTCCTTGTTACTTTTAAAATAATTTAGGTATTCACCACTTGTCTGTTCTTTCTCTGATTTTTTCTTGATTTCTTGTTTTTAGGCATCTTTATCGTATTTTTCTATTTCATGTTTTTTATTGTGTAGCATTCCATAGTAATTCGAAAAATGCCTTGGTATCTATCTTCTTCTTCTTGAAATGAAGTGAGATTCGTTGATGCATACATTGTTTTTTAATTCCAACAGAGAATGTGCCACGGGAAGATTTTAAAGTTGCCTTATGTTGGAGAACCAAATATTAAGCCTCTAAATTTGGAAAGTCACCTCAAAAATCTCGAACATTTTTTCGCTATTCCATCTACTCTTTTGACTAGTTGTTCATCTCTTTAGCCTTTTGTGATGGTTATTGTTTTTGCATTTTACCAATGACTCGGTCCTTTTAAGAAGCCCAATTTTTCTGCACCTCCTCTTTGGTACCATCTCCATTTAACTATATAATTTCATTATTTCTTTAGAAATCACAAGCATTCAATGAAACTGCATTCAAACTTGCAATTGCAAATTCACTGAATAACCATTGCATCAAGTTTCCTGATAATTGCCCTAGAAAGGATGTTAGTGTAAAGAAGTAAGTTAAACACCATATTACTAAATGTAGAGGATATTCTAGGTTCGTAATTTAATTATGGATGACTCGAATTTAAAAAGTAGAGCAAACATTATGGCAATAATTGAATTCCAGTATTTTGTTGCAACCTTGCTTTTATAGTGTCTTATCCTTTAAAAAGGTATCGTGTCAGCTCGACTACAATTCTTGCTTCAACAGCCATTGATTATCCCTGATCTACGGCTTCTTAAGTAGAGTCTCCTCGCGGTGTAGCACAATAAGCTGCAATGCCCTATACAGATAGCCATCTTTATTGTTCCTGTTTTATCTGTATAACTAGATATTTTTGTACTTTATCATTTAGCATTAAGATCAAACAACAAAAATGAGACTGGGAAGCTTAGACCCTCTGGGATAAAACTAATTAAAGTTTACAATGGGCTACCGAGAAAAAAATAAACTTTCCTCTTAATAAGCTAGATTCCGATTGTTTAACAGATTTTGAACACTTCCGAACGATTACCCTAAAAGGGTCTCTTAAAGGGTTAAAGGATTGGTGTAATCACGAAACTGAAAATAAAGACTAAATTAATCATCGAAAATATTCTAAGGTACTGACTCATTGGCATTTTTGCTTAGTAGGACCCTGGGCTTACCTTAGCAATTGATAAAAGAAACCACCTTTGCTGATGTTGCTTAAGTCGAGACTGGGCCCTTACAGTTTTTCACTAGAAAAAATTATTGTTTTCCTAATTCTTAACTATTTTAAAACGAAAAATGATTGAATATGGCCCCCTTCATATTTTATATCATAAGAGTCTCTTAAGATAAAATCAAATAGCATCTAGGTTATCTACTAGCAACCTGATATTTTTGCAGAACCCAAACAAATAAATGAAATACTAAAAGTCTAAGTCATTGTTTATCTTTAGAAGACCTATGCATTACGTAAATTTAATAAGATAAGTTATATTCATCCAGCATTTTATGCAAAATTTTTCGAAGCTCTATCAGCTGACATTGAAATTTATCCTATGTATCCTAAGACCAAAACTGACATATTACTAATGTTACCGTTGGAGACAGCCCTCTACGTTGAAGAACTGGCAATATTAAATCTTTTTTAATCTTTTTTCTTATTTTCAGCTATGCAAGATCTCGGCGTAATTCACCCAGGCGATATGTATTTCAAACAACAAATATCAAAATTACTCATGGATATCCCAAGACAAGACAAGATAGCGCAGTTGAAGTGCAGTTCCATGTGACCGTACCGGTCAGTTTTACCGGGCATGGAAATTTCACAGAAAACGCTGGAACTCAAGCAGTTTTCAATCCAGATATAGTAAAAATGTCTTTGGAAGAAAAACCAGATTTGAGGTCATATGGTTTTAGAATTCAGTCCGTGGAACTTGTAAAGAGGAAAGATGAGAAAACTTCAAAAACATTTTTCGCTTTAGAAACATCTCTGATTGTGGTGGCAATTGTTGCGTCATTATTGCTGATTTCCTTTGTTATTATAGCTGTTCAGTGCTGGCGTGCTAGAAGGTAGGTTACAGAGTTCAGATAAAGCAATGTAATTGAAATTGACTAAGGGAGCATGCTGATGCATTTTGAATCTCCACTTATTTTAGGAGAAGAGGTGAAAATTGAGTATTAAGTATAATAGGAATGTGGGTCCAACTTTTATCTAGCTGGTTTAAAGGGCATTCAAAGCTTTGATGTATATGTATATAAGCACTTTATCAATACTAGAAGGACTGTATCGTAAATACAACTTTACATTCAGTTAACAAATACTGAGTAGACCTTCAAAAGGCGATGTCTTGATCGTTTACTATTGGTAGAGTTATATGAAAAGAATAATATGGTTTCCAGAAAGGCGAATGTTGCGAACATCCAACTTTGCAGGCTCCCATTTTAGATGAGGTTTCTAGTTTTCTGGATACTACCTTCATATTTTGCACAAATTTCTGTTTTGAATGGCTTCTTGGTTTACAATTTATGAAAGCTTGTATATCTTCCGCAAGATTTAAAAAGAAGACCAAAAACTAAGCATCTCAACAAGTATGTTTTTTCTGATTGCACACTCAAAAGAAAACATACTGATACCCATCATCTTGATGAGCCCCTTTACACAAAATAATCGTATTCTCTTTGTAATTAGAAATATCTTTTAATGTATTTATTCTGATGACTCTTGTCTCTTTATTCTCTCCCCCCCTTATATTATTTGCTCTAAATTGCTGTGAGCATCCTTTAACGATAGCCATACCAAAAAGTTAATGTTTTATGCTATCAAAATGAACGTTCACCGATTTGTTTATTTGTTCAAAGGATCAAAAGTCAAAGAGCTGCAAAAGAAAATCCTCAGAGATCAAAGGGAGAGAACCAAGCAATGTCATTGCCAGAGCTACCTGGAGGTAAAGAAAATAAGTATTATGAAAATGGCGAACAAGAAATCAATAGGAGCAATTTGCAAATCTCTCATTATCAAGAGTTGCAAACCAATACAATGCCTCATGACTCTGATTATTTATATCCTGATGTGAATAAAGAAGGCTTTTATGAACCATTGCAGTTTAATAACAGTAGAGTTTGAAACTAATTTTACCCTCCCATCAGGGATTTAAATCGCTTCAAACTTTGTATTTCGAATATTAGACACTCTAAATGCTGAACTAAGAGAATACATTTAGATAGTGGAACATATTTCATAATGCTAATGTATGTAACAGACTTGTTTATTATCCTGTTTTGGTTGACTTCCTTTCTAAATGGTATCTAAGAAGTGTCCAGGCTCGAGTCGCGCACAATATATAAATAAGAGTTATCATCTTACAACATTTTAAAAACAAGGAAGTATAAGTATGCTAGTACTAACTCCTTTTCATTTACACCAAGGTGGTCTTGATGCTGTCCAACCCCAACAAACTGAATCATTTGCCCTATATGGTACAAAGCTTGGTAATGATGTTGAGTGTAGTATTCATTTTGTCTACATAGGTCAATTTTTCTATTCCCCTGGAACAAGAAGAAATGCTTAAAATACTGAAAGTGGCACTCGGGCTATCGTGCACAATCTAACTAAAAAATAAAGATGCACTCCTTCAAGGAAACTGCCAGATATTTGTACTATTGTTGAATTATTCAATTACATCCTTGTATCAATGTAATAAAGTTTTGATTTGTAAAATTATTGGCTATATATCATTTTTAATCAAAAGTAGATGGATAGGTTCTCAGCTAGATTTTGGTAAGGAGAATGTGACTCGGATGTAAATTTTTAACTTCCATTCTTTTTAGCTCCAGCTCTTTTTGAAAAGTTAGTAAATAAATGTTTACTTTCGGAAGCTAAAGATATTACATGGCTCCATAGTTCCAAATCTAACAGCTTCGCCTAGAAAAAATGCAAAAAAGCATACTGTTGACCGAGGTTAGATTTGAAAACCGTCCACCCTCTATAGCGTCACGTTCCCAGGTACCTTTATTATACGAAAGAGCTCCACCTAACATCAAATACTGTAAGCCTTCAGGCTTGGTCCTATATACTGCCCTACATATCTAAGGAGTACTAGGATATGAAACATGGTTCTTGCTAAATCATGATAAGATAAGATGAACGGATCTCGGACCTGCTGACCTCCTTAATGTTATGTTAACTATCCTCGCTATGGTACACCTTAGTAGTAAAGCCTAGTTAGGGGGAACACGTTTTTTTTGTTTAAATTTCATGCAATATGAAAGACACGCTGTATTCTATTGAGCTGATGCTAATTACTCTTATAGTACACTGATGAAGAGCAGCTTCTTTTTAATGACCAGTGGTTGGTTTCAGGCTTAAAATCCTATAATATGCAACAACAGGTACATTACAAGAGTAGTAAAGTTTACAAGCCATTAGATGTACAGTGACAGTGTACGAGAATCGACTGAGCCTTGATAGTTGCCGTAAGTTACCAGAAGCTCATTTCTGACATAGCTTCAAGCTGGTGGTTTGATTAAAAGTGAATCGATTTCCACTCCCAAATAACTATATGGGGTAGTGGTAATGTATTCTATATCTTTACATAAAATCCGATTAATATCAGATAACCTCTCTATTGTATAAGATAGATGTATTTCCATAGTGGAGGCTTCGAATAGTGCTCAATATACTTGATTGTCGAACCACTGAACGCTTTCACAGTATATTGTGATTCCGCTTCAGAGACTTGTGTATTTTTAATCCATCGACGCGTTTAGGTACCCAATCACCGAGGATAAGAACGCAATGCTGCTTCTTTCCTTTTTTGCTTTGTTATCTTGTTTTGATGTTAACTGATCTGTATCTTCTCTTCTTTTGTGCTCCTTTTGTGAGTTGATTGAATTGATGTTAGATTCAAGCTTATTGTCTGCTGCATCATTGCTCTCATGAATACTTTTGTCTTCTATTGTTTCATTCAAAGCAGAAGCTAATAGAATTGAATACCTATTGTGCAAAGTTACTTCATTCAGCCTCTGGGGAAACACCATATTCAACTTCTCTTTGTCTTTGGCTTTTACAGTTGATGTTGTTGCAGCAGTTTTGCCTCCGTGAAGAGGATTACAGTCTTCCAAGTTATTCCTAGCCCGGGGATTCGGGATAACCACTGCTTGCTCTGATTCACTGATCTTTTTGAAACATTTTCAGCGCTTGCCTTCGCACAAATATAAGACGAGTCTTCTCCTCGGTAAGGTTTGTTTTCAATTAGGCCATCTTGGAGGAAGCTTTCTACAGCTTTGTTTACTTCTGTTTCTTCAATTGCAAGGCCTTGCTTTTTGTTGTATTGGTGAATGAATGTTGCATCTGGTCTTGAATTCTTTTCTATTATGCTGTTTATTGCTTTGATACGCTTGAAAAATCAGCTTTTGCCGAACTTATTTCTGCATTACTACTCTAGTCACGTCCGCTCGCCAGTTTGAATTGATTCAATTTGACGA